>OX376317.1:11100259-12401317 GCA_947369225.1 Hofmannophila pseudospretella | reverse complement strand
ATATCATAGGTATAATATAAGAATTTAAGATAAGTCGGTAATTATTTTTTTTGGCTAAAAAAGTGACCCACTTCGGAAAGCTGTAGCGAAGCGGGGAAATAATGTTTCAGTTATTGTTAGGTATCGTTAGAACGGGTCCGAATGACTCTATCCAATGGTACAACTCCATTTTGATAGGTTAAATAGTTCAAGAGCTAGTGGTAGCTGAAAGTACACATTTTCGTGACATCGACTCGACAGAAGTACACTCACATACAAAGCGAGTGTGTAAGACGTGAAATAGATTCCATGTCAAAATTAAAGCATACATATCAATGTCACGTCGCCTTCTGAATTCCTCCCCCATTTTTAGGGTCCCGTCTTAGATTGATAGTCGAAAGTCTGTCGACACCGGAAACCTATCGTTAGAGGGTGGAATTCATAGCAATCTTGACATTTGTCGTTATCACCCCATACTCTAAGGCAGGGGTTCCCAAACTTATTTTGTCTACCGCCCACTTTGAGAATAAATTATTTTTTAGCGCCCCCATTTTTTCCCCTACTTAAAAACGACTATAACTTCAAATTAAATTAATTAATTATTGTGAGCTATATTAGCGGAGATTAAACATTAATTCTAAACGAGACTTTTAAATAGCGAACCGAGTTATCTCTTAACTAATATTAGTTGATGTTCACAAGTTGTAGTTGAGAGTCGAGAGCTCATGCAGTCGGTGTCTAAGAGGCCTCTTAGCTAAATGAAATTACAAATCACCCCCCAAGCCTCTACACAACGCCCCCATTTTTTTTCTGGGTCTCTTACCGCCCCCCTTTAGGCCTGCAGCGCCCACAAGGGGGCGTTATCGCCCACTTTGGGAAAGGCTGCTCTAAGGGAACCACTTTATTTTTAATTTTTTACACCCCTCAAAACTTAATTTGTTCTATTTTGGTCCGTAACTATGGTATTGAAGGTGGGAAATTGGTTTTGTGGACTGTTAATGTATTTTTGTATTGATACCAGGGGTGGTTAAGAAAACAAAGGTTCATGGAATGTGGCCTTGAGTTCTCATTTTTGTTATCAATTTGATCTTGTTAGAAAATACAATATCCGTAAATACCTCTGTATTATATAAAATTCATAGTCGATTTTCTTTTGTCTTAAATTAAATTACATGATATAAATTGAACTGTGTTCGGCATTGTATAGGGGTACAAATGTAGATATTTACAAACATGTTTTTTTTAAATAAATCAATAATGTGACCGGGATTTGAATAACCGGCAATACACCATTTTATATATTTTTCTTATTATCCTGATTACATTTTGCTGTTCAAATATGTGGCAAATGCTTTTGATCCCTGATTTTATTTAGGTAAAAGTAATAAAGGTGTGATTTTATTTAGATTTCTTTATTTTTAAAATATTTTACGTAGGTAAGTATGTACCTACATAATTATTTATTTCACCAATGTCATTAACATTAAAATTATCTACGCTATAAGATTTTCACGCTTTTAATTGGCAAATCATTGGAAATAATAGATTGACGTCGGCTTCAGTATTGACATACCTATATACACAACACGCTATTTACAGATTTCGTTCGCTGTAAAACAACACAGGAAAAATATTAACAACAGAGTTAAAAGGACTCTTAGGAATAAATCAATTTTAGTGAAAATAGGAACAAAATCCGTTCAGTCGTTTCCGAGATTATCAAATCAAAATGTAGGTCTATAAGTACCTTATAGTACATTTTTACAATGTTATTTACTCGTATATCTGAAATAAAGATTATTTAATTTATTTATTTACCAGCATCGTTGGAGGTGTCGCTGTTATGCTACCGCGAACGTGAGGACATCATAGCGGAATAAATAAATCGATGATCAACACCATCCTCATCAAATTGAACTTCGAAGGCCTGCTACCAACCCTGCTCCATAGGAGGGCCGTGAACCAGCTTGGGTTGTAAAGTTTAAAGAAACAAAGGACTGCAGGTGGGTGATGTTTACATCACTGGTAAATAATACATGGTTAATACTTGCGGTTGTTGGTACTTGACGAAACTTATAGTACATGATATAGACTTAAATAATATACAGTTTCACGGTTTTTGTTGTTGTATTTTATTAATTACAACCGGTTTCGTCAAATCAAAATGTTTTTATTGTAAGTAATTACTTTATAGTACATTTGTATAACTTTTTTTACTCTACCACCGCTTCGTAAGGTGCTATACTTTCTTATTTCAAAAGATGTGCTGCTAAACTTTCAGCAGCACATCTTGTGAAATAAATATATCTTACAATAATTATGAATACAATCATATATGTACACAATGTGCAGAGCTGGAGCTGAATTTAGGATCAAGCCTCTTAAGCCTTTGCACATAGATAGATAAGGAATACAAGGACTTTATTTTATACCACAGGTATCAAGTTAGCGCTCTCCTCTAGAATAATGAGTGGGCACTGACAGCGAGCCTAGGGTTCGGGCAAATCTTTGACAAGTTTCGTACCTCGATCAAGATATTTTCGTTCAAAGTACTGTCGCTCAAACGTGCATCGGGCAAACAAACATTCGCTGATATGAAAATCGGCATTCTGTGTTTCGCCCTTATGAAATCCACCCGTACATTTGACATTTCAATGACCGTCTGAATGTATGGGAAGATGCTCACAGCGCAAGCGCCAACTGGCAAACGCGGTTTCCTCAGAAAACTTATCTATATCTGCATAGTAGTGTGTAAACATTGGCAAATTATTTCTAAAAAATATATTTGAAGACGGCTTTATTACCTATATTATTTCTAGATACTCGTATGTAAAGGTATCATTATGAAAGTACAAGTCGAGCTTATTTAAAAAAAATATTATGTTATGTGATATAATTAATCCATAATGTCCATGACCATAGCTAAATTCACTTTTCAGCTCAGGTGGTAAGTGCATAGTGAATAGCTACTTATTCAGGGGAAAAATATGTGAAGTACGTCAACGACAAACAACACGAAAATAATGTAAATCTTTTGAATCGTAATAACCGTGAAATGAACCATATCACAGCCGACGCCATAAAGGTGTTGGAATTCTCTTGAAAAATCCAAAATAGTGCGCGACGCGATCCGGCAGCCACGATGTTGGGTAACTCCAGGATATTGCTGGCTCTGGTCATTGCTGTTCTGGTAGGCATTGTTATTTAGGAAATACTAGGTTTTAGGAAATAAAGGCTTTAATTACCTAATTGTAATGTCACCTTTATTTCTATTTTTAATGTCTGTATTCCGTTGATTTACTAGTGCGTCTTTTTGTTTGTAACAAGTATAATAATTTCAATCAGCGCCTCAGTGCTAAATCCGCTGCGGGAACAGGCTGAGGCAGTCCCCTTTTTCCGGACACCACCTTCATCAACATTAATTACTTTTTTTTTTTAAATAATGTATTTGTTTAATATTATTTTTATCTTCTGTACCTAATTGTTTGTATGTGTGTATTGGAATTAAATTCTTTCTTTCTTTCTAATTTAGTTTCCCTTATCGTCCGATACTGACTTGTAATAATTAATACTAACAGGCTGCGTACAATATGGCACTGATGTTTGTTCCTGTACAAATAATATTTGTTCTTTTAGTCTTTTAGTTAGTCTATTAGTCTTCGTTCTATAAAGAATTTCTCTGTTCTTTTTGTACTTATATTAAAAATAATTTACTTATGTCATTGTTTCAGGCTATAAGTCTTGTCGCTGAAAATGAAGGTAAATGAACACTTACTTTACCTGTTTATTAAATGTATGCACTATCAATGCAATGCCTCAACACCATTCCTCACCGATTTCTTTGTCGTAAGTTGACATATTCACAGTTCAGTGTCTCCACGCTTAGGGCGCCTAAACCTACATGAGTTCTAGTTTAGAAGATGCCTCCTTTGTTGGGTCACATAACAATATATTTAAATTAGTGTGTAACGATGTCGACTTCATTGTCCATATCAACCTCCTTGCCATCAACTTCAACCTCATCGTTAGCGTTTATCTCATCTCATTTCGTGTTGGCATCTTCATTTCTTCATTTAAATTCAAAATCATGTTCCCATTCCATTTCTAAATTTCATTATTCCATTAATTTCATTGTTTTATTTGTATTTTCACTTTTTCTCTGTATTTTGTCTCGAACGGACGTCTCCCGTTCACTTTTATTTCCTACTACCTATTTTCTGTGTTACTATTTGTGTTATTTTCCTTAAAATATATTATTTAACAACAAATTCTTCTATTACTTCATCTGCGCACTGTCCTAGAACCCTGCTAGCCGGCAATAGAGGACAGACTGTAGCAAGTGAGACGTGTGACGTGTGATGATGTCAAACAATTTTGTATGGGGACTGTGGGCGATTCAATTTCTATTTTATGGAGAAAAAGTCATGCACAATTTTAATTCATCATGCATTGTCGTGTTGGGCGAAATTAGAAAAGGTGGTTGATTTTTTTTTCTACGAGCAGAATTTGAACGTGCCACCTTGGTTAGAACACTGCACGGAACGGCAGTGTCGCAGGTTCAAATTTTCAACCACTTTTTCTAATTTCTCCCAACATGACTAAATGCGTAATGAATAAAAATTGTGCATGATTTTTTTCTCCAAAAATTTATATAAATTGAATCTACCACAATCCCCATACAAAATTGTTTGACATCTCCACGCGTCAAAACTAACTAAACTTTTGTGAAGTTATGGGTAACTTAAGTACCTACTTATACAATGTATGGGTAAGAGATGACCAGGAATTTCTTTATACCCTAAAGAGATCTTGATTCACCTTCAGGGTCCGCCTGGCTTGGCTTACTGGCTAGCGACACCCGTCCATGTATATAAAGTCTGTCGTCAAATGCCTTCACTTCGGCATTGATTGTTTCGGAAGTGTTTATAGAAAAACTACTATCATGTGCTCCATTCTCGGCCTCATCGTCACTTACCACCAGGTGAGATTGAGGTCAAACGCGGGTTTAGGTGTAAATAAAAACAAATGTTTTCAGTAAGCGCTGCGCCCGCGCCTGCCCCTCAGCCTTGTGGAGATGAAAAAATGAAAAAGAAACCTGAAAAGAAGTCTGGTTTAAAAAAAAGTGAGTACCATAAGGCTATGACTACACGATCCGGTTCCAGCGTCGGTTCGGTTTGCGCCATCCAATCACAATGCACTGATTTGAATGGGGGAGGGCGGAACGCATGTGATTGTTACATGTACAAGTTAATCTTTTTTTAAAATTTTATAAGTAGAGCAGACGAGCAAACGGTACACCTGATGGTAAGTGATCACCGTCGCCCATAACCTTAAGGACTTGGAGTGCCTCATGCATGTGCAATTACGGTAATTACGCTGGTCCTCTTACCCTTCAAACCGAAACACAGCAATGCAAGCATTGCTGCTTTGCGGCAGAATTAGGTAAGAGAGTGGTACCACCCTAGGCGATCCTGCACACCAGGATCTACCACCTTCAATCTAAAGTCAATATTTTTTGTTACAGTGAAAGAGGAATTCAAGAAAGCTTTCAAAGGTAAACACTTTTACTAACATCGATAATCAAAGCTTACTTTATATAATTACTATATAATAATTAACATAGGTACAGATAAAAAAGAAAAAAATCTGTCATTTAGGAGCTAACCGTGAGTTGCAAGAGACGTACTTCATGTTAAGGCTTCCTTAAGTCCCGTGGCGTCTCTATCTAGGGCGATAGCGTGGAAAAGGATAGCATGTATTTTAATGAAGATTTAACTTCAATGAAGTTTTATCCGAGATTAATGCCTTAACCCGAACGCGGACGCACAGGATTTTTATGTAAAAAGCGTTCGTTAAAGAATATTCTGAAAAAACCCGAAAGCTCTTTTTCATACAAATTCTGTGGGGTCCTTTAGGAACCGATTTTCTACACTTTACGCAGCAAATTCGTATAACTTCTCCAAGATGATTATTATATTTTATTCATTAATTACAATGGTTAACAGGAACATACAGTAATTAATAATTGTTAGTATTGTGAAAAATTTAAAAATGATATTGAAAACGTTTATTTAGCGCTGTAAACATCACAATATAGAACACAATACAGAAGTATACAAAGTTTAATACATGCAGCACAGAACATCTGGTGTGGTACAGTGCCAAAAGGGTACACCAGCTCAGCTTAATGCTGAGGCAAGCCACAGCGCTGATTTCCAGCTGGCCACTCAGTGACTGCACGGACGAAGAAAGCAACAGTGTGTGCGTGTTGTGTTGTATGAATTTGTTTGTTTATATGAATGAGGATATTAGTGTGTATGTGAGGTACTGAGTGTGTGGGTGGGTGATGGCATGTGCACTCTTGGAAATAAATTCTTTCTTTAACTAAAGATAAGCATTTGAGATGTACATATGATGTGTTGAATTAAATTAAGCAATTTTAATAATAGTACATTCATACCTCTCGCTCACAACCACCTCTGATATACTGACATAACCTTGAACCATCCGCAAGCACATCGCACTCAGGTCATGCGTCATGATGATGATACCTGATAAAACCTTGCTTGTTTTTCCACTTTACAGTCAGTTGCAGCAAAACGTCCTTAGAGTTAAGTCCTCATTAAAATCCATGCTATCCCTTTCTACGCCGTAGCTCTAAATAGATATGATACGAAACTTAAGAAAGCCTTAACTTAAGGACGTTTCCTACAACTCACGCGGTTTCGGTCATAATTGTCTGGTATTTTACAGCCTATTATATAAAGCATAATGTTTTTTTAGAAGACGGTCGAGTAGAAGGCCGAGCTTTTTTTAATTTTTAACGGTTATGGATAGAAATTGAAATGGGCTTGATAGCTGCTATTGATTTCAATTACTTACTTACTTCGCTGGCGCAGCGATCCGAAGTGGATCTTGACTTCCTATCGGACTTCCTTGGTATCCCAAAGAGCGCCATCGCTCTCTCTCCTGCACAGTCTGGAGCCAGTCCGGCGCCCGGAGCTCCCGCAGATCCTTCTCCACTTCATCGCGCCAGCGGTCTCCGGGACGTCCGACCGGACGTCGTCCGTTAGGGCGTCCCACATACGCTCGTTTAACTGCCCGAACCTCCTCCATCCTAGTGATGTGTCCGAGCCATCGGAGTCGAGCTGCTTTCGTTTCTCCTATGATGTTCGGCTTGTTCACCATCTCTTTCATCTCCCTATTCTTTCTCAATGCATTTATTTTGGATGGATTTCAATTAGTTTGTTCATAATTAAGTTGTAAGTAATTGTATAATAAATTACCCATACCTACTCATATTGTTACAGGTTAACGTAACAGTGACATCAGAACACGCCGAAATGTAAAATATCTATTCTACTTACGTATGAAAATATCTACTTATAAATTCCAAAATATGTAAGTATTAACTTTAGTAGTAGGTAAATATTTTTTTACAATTTGTCATAAAAACAATACTTAAATAAAAAATATTATTAATTATGTATTATTTACTACTAGTAGATATTTAGATTATTATGTGATACTTATAATATAATATGTTTTAGTTTAAAATGACGAAAATAAATTATACTTATAACTAAACTGTAATGTTTTTTTTTTTGTGTACTCTATCTTATAGCTCCATAGATTGAATGCTGCTTTGACCGCGCACATCGAGCAAAGAATATGAATATTTACAAAAAATAAAACTTTTGCACAAAATATGGTTTAACCGCTTATTAGTTCAGTCAAGTTTAACCGCTTGCCTGAATTCGGTACAAAATCAGCTAGTTAGACTGCGATTTAGAGTCTGTAAACAGAAACTTGTCTAATTACTTAGTACACTACATCGTAGAACAATGACGTCGCGCACGTTTAACAAACGTCATTTTTCGTCCTTTTACGTCAGTACCTTTACGTCGTATACGACTTAAAAAGAAAATCCTTTTCTCGTCATTATTACGTCACACATGAACGAACGCACTTTTTTGTAATTTTTACACGTCATTACAAATTACATCTTGTAAGACGAATGTACGAAACAGAGACCTACTACATTCGTCCTTTTTACGTCAGTTTCAAATACGTCTTATAGGACGAAAGAGAGGATATTCACTTTTTGTCAGTACCTATTTCGTCATATATAAGAATTTTGTTTGTTGTTGTTCTTCATTCTTCCTTCTCCTTTTGTTTAACGAAAAATGGGCGTGTTATCTTATGTGGCATCTTATAGGATGAAGGAGAGGTCCATAAAATTATTTTATTTATTTTATTACAATAGGAAGGATATCGATAATAGTGTTTTGTTGCATATGTCATTAAGAAGTTCAACTAATAGAAAGGTAAAAAGTAACAAACTATACGAGCAACGCAATAAACAATAATAAAAAGACATAAGCAAAATAATAATAATATGTGTTCAGAGACAGGCCAAGGTAGGTGCACTCCATTCCATAATTTTATAGTAAATACTCTAACAAGGCCTCTATGTGTTGGATCCATGTCCCCACGCAAGCCTTTCAAAGGACCGGTCTCCTTAGTAAACACTGAAAAGAGTAACAACATAATAATAACAAAAAAATATTACGAAACAAAATCAAGAGAATAGATATAGGCGATATATACCTATATCTATAGGCGACCATAACATTACCAAAATGGCGTCTCTACATGTCAAATTACTACCTGGGGTAATTAAAAGCTACAATACTACTGCAATAACGTCGATTTGGATTTACTAAAAACGGCTGCAGTCTTTTTTCCATCTTTAAAGGGTCTGTGTGGAGTACCAAAGGCGTATTTACGAAAAGAAGAAATAAAGAGTATATTTTTTATTTAATTTATTTAGAGAACCAACAGCTATTATGAAAACAAATTAACCATACTTAAGAATCTAAACATAACCCAATTATAGGTTTTCCTAAAGTAGCCTTACATATTTAAATATAAATGCGGTATTTTATTGTACATATTCATTCAATCAAACTTACGTCCCATGGCGGTGACATTATAGTCCGTCATTTGTATGTCGCGAACTGACGTCAGTTTCGTCTCGGCGACCTTAAAATTACGTCTTCAGGACGTCAAATTGCAACCTGATAGCCAACTGAATTATATCTAGTGTAATAAACACTTTAATAAGGGATGGATGCATTCTAAATACAGAGAAAAAAAAGTTAAAAACAAAGAGTTCCTTACCTATACAGATCGTATCATAACAGGACCATGTCACTTAACCCAGAAATACGATAGTGACCGAGATTGACCCGCCGTATTTTTTTTAACGGTAGTTATATGATTTTTTTACATAATTTTGTGAGATTAGTATTTTATAAATAAAAATATCGTGATTTCTACATACCCATAGTACCGTTATGGCAGGGTTAAGTGACGCCACCGTACTGAATGTAATAGATACATAATATGTATATTATACTGTATAACCAGTTGACTTAAAAAACCATTCTACAGACAACTACTTACTTTTACAGTTGTAATTTGCAAAATAAGGATTTGTTTTTCATTCAATCGCATGCCAAAATTATTACGTACGGAATATTTTTTATAATAATGCAAATATGAAATATTTCACGATCAAGTGCATGCGTCAATACGTTGTGGGCAATTCTTAGCCCAAACGACAATTTTGACAAAGCTTTGATTGACTCCAATTTTTTTCTGGGGTTCTATTTAGTCTTAGTAACTTACCTACATTTTACGTAGCCTATACTAAGTAGGTAAGTACTAAACTCGGTACCTAGACCTACGACCACTGTCCACTTTACTTATTGTAAAACTCACCGAATAATTTGTTTAGTTGTATGTATGTAATAGCTAGTAACCCTAAAAACCCTATGTCGTTCCTAATTTTCCTGTCACCGTTTTGCTGATTTCAATTGGGATAGACATCTTCTGTGACCACGATCAGAACAACACAATTATGATGATGGACTTGCGCAAAGAGTGGCTACACGTGAAAAGAGAGAGGTCGAGGCACCGTGGCGCATCTTGAGGATTTATGCCTGATTGCAGGCTCATGAAGAGGATAAGAACTACGACCCCAGGAAAGAAAATACGAATATTGCTGTTTGAAAGGTAAGAGAACCAGGTTACCGGCACAAGTGGCACAAGTATTCCTCAAGGATAACAGTGCATCAAAAATATAATGTAATAGTGAGATATCAATGGCGACGGTGACAAGCCGGAGAATCACCCTAATTATTATGATATCATCACTGCAGTGCACAGCTGAATAATTAGCTTTGTCTTCATGTAAAATTGTTTTCTTTATAAGCCTCGGAACCTTATCCGAAGTGTACAGAAGTGATTCGAGCGCGTCAAAATGTTGTCCTCTTCTAGGATAGTAATCATATTGGCCTTTGCTTTTCTGGTAAGCAACATTTCATTTAGTTAATTGTTTTTGTAGAATCTATTTTTTTACCTGTATCCAGAACCAAAAACCTGGGGCCTTGGGTTGTGGGGTTCCTGTTTCCGCATTTACACACATAAAATAAGTGGTTTTTTTGCGTGCGTGCAGGTATGTTGGATTGATTAGATTTCCAGCCAACCTAGCTCCGCCCAGAAGCTCAGAAGTCTCTTAGTTCACAGACTTCGCGAAGCGTCCTTAGTTCAAAAGATTAATATGATCATAGAACACGACGATGTTTGTTTCATGATCATAATAAATATTCATGAGTCATGACGTGTCTAACAGGATTAGAGAAGAATCAGCGTCGTAGTTGAAATAACTTATTTTAGAAATTGTTTTTGAGTTTGTGTAACTTTGTTTTAGTAAATACTTACTAAAACAAAGATACTGGAAATTGCAGTATCTTTGTTTTTTCAGTCTGGAATGTGACTCTGTATCTAGGATCATAGAGAACTAGATCGTAGTTAACTGATTGGGAACATAGCGTTTTTAAACACTTTCACCTCGGTTATTTATTTTTCTAGCGACGACAATACGAGTACTTAGGTAGGTACATCTTCAAAATAAAAGACAAGATTTTTCAGTGCTTTACTCAACCGTAAAAAAATGTGTTCTGTTGTTGGAAAAATAATCAGGAAAGATAAAAATGTAATCCACTTTTATTATCTTCCAGGCACTGGACCTTGTAGGGGAAAATCAAGGTAAGTAGGTAGTTCTTTGTTCCGATCCAAGTTCGGATGACCAAAAGACATGCTGAAACTGAAGTTCCAAAGACGTTGCTAATTACCTGCCCAATAACTATGTATATTTTTATATTCTAGTAAATGCAACACCAACATTCAAGGCGGATAAAAAAGATACGAACTGTGACAAATCAGAAGAGCACGATTCCGAGTCTGGATACGGATATTATGTACCCGGTTTCATGGGTTTCGAGTTTGGAAACGGTGGAAAACCTGACCGTATGAAGAAACCTATCAAAAAACCCACTAAGCCTCCTATAGAGCCTCCTTGTGCCGGGAAACCCACTATGCCACCCACTAAACCTCCTTCAGAGCCTCCTTGTACCGACAAACCGACTAAGCCTCCTACAGAGCTTCCTTGTACCGACAAACCCACAAAGCCACCTACTAATCCTCCTACTGAAAAACCTACCATACCGCCCACTAAACCTCCTACAGAGCCTCCTTGTACCGACAAACCCACACAGCCACCTACTAATCCTCCTACTGAAAAACCTACCATACCGCCCACTATACCTCCTACGGAGCCTCCTTGTACCGATAAACCCACACAGCCACCTACTAATCCTCCTACTGAAAATCCTACCATACCGCCCACTAAACCTCCTACGGAGCCTCCTTGTACCGATAAACCCACACAGCCACCTACTAATCCTCCTACTGAAAAACCTACCATACCGCCCACTAAACCTCCTACGGAGCCTCTTTGTACCGATAAACCCACACAGCCACCTACTAATCCTCCTACTGAAAAACCTACCATACCGCCCACTAAACCTCCTACGGAGCCTCCTTGTACCGACAAACCCACACAGCCACCTACTAATCCTCCTACTGAAAAACCTACCATACCGCCCACTAAACCTCCTACGGAGCCTCCTTGTACCGACAAACCCACACAGCCACCTACTAATCCTCCTACTGAAAAACCTACCATACCGCCCACTAAACCTCCTACGGAGCCTCCTTGTACCGACAAACCCACACAGCCACCTACTAATCCTCCTACTGAAAAACCTACCATACCGGCCACTAAACCTCCTACGGAGCCTCCTTGTACCGACAAACCCACACAGCCACCTACTAATCCTTCTACTGAAAAACCTACCATACCACCCACTAATCCTCCTACAGAGCCTCCTTGTACCGATAAACCCACAGAGCCACCCACTAAACCTCCTACAGAGCCTCCTGGTACAGAAAAACCTACTAATCCTCCTACTGAAAAACCTACCAAACCGCCCACTAAACCTACAGAGCCTCCTTGTACCGGGAAACTCACTAAGCCTCCTACTGAGAAACCCACTGAGCCTCCTTGTACCGATAAACCTACAAAGCCTCCCACTAAACTTCCTACCGTACCTCCTTATACAAAACCACCTACGAAACCTCCCACGGTACAATATAACGGTATGGACAAACTAAAAAATACACCTACTGTACCGCTTTAGAAGAATTAGACAATTATGGAGGATACAGAATAGAAAAAACGTAAGTATGTTACTTCTATTTTGTTACACTATCTATTCGTATTTCTAGGAATATGACAGAATTAACCCGGTGTGATACCACCGTTTTAACTATTTCTGCTGCAAGGCAGCAATTCTTGTATTGCTGTGTAAAAGAGGGTAAAAGAGTTTGATGGGTAAATGAGCCAGTGTAATTACCAGCACATAAAGCACTCCATCTAAGTACTCAGGTTCAGCAGCGCATCGAAAACCCTCTAATAATATTATAGTGATATTCTCTATGGGCGACGGTGACTACTTACCATCAGGAGGTCAATTCTCACGAAATGATATAAATATCACAGTAGATCAATATCGAAGAAAATGGCGGATATTGAAGAACGGGGACTTATTGCTATTCTCGCATTGTCACTTTCGATATTTATCGAGTCCTAATGATCGACATGCAACGAGCGTTCCTTAGCAGTCGATATTTATCGAGTCCTAGTGATCGACATACAACGAGTGGTCCTTAGCAGTCGATATTTATCGAGTACTAGTGATCGACATGCAACGAGTGGTCCTTAGCAGTCGATATTTATCGAGTCCTAGTGATCGACATGCAACGAGTGGTCCTTAGCAGTCGATATTTTACGTGTCATTTATAGTCGGACATGACAAACGGGATATTCATCGAGTTTCGATATTATATACTGTTTTTGAGAATTAGGCTCTTTTGAGAATTAGAACTAGGCGTTTTTGAAAATACGAGTCAAAAAAGAGGTCGCGCCTCTTCCGGGGAATCCTCGCGCATTCTCGAGAATTCCCCTAGCTACTTTTCTTTTTTGGGTAGTATTTAGTTTGTGTTACACAATTGACATAAAGTTCATTATGCTATGTACAATTACGTTGCGAAAATTCGCTTCCATTCCATTCCGCGGCAATGTAAATTGAGCCTTAGTCTCCAGGTGGCCTGTTTCCTCGTCTGCTTTCCTTATACAATAAAAAAATATCGAACCGTTTCTTGTCCATGTACTTATAGAATTTTTTTTTTTGTTACAGAGTAGAAAGCGACACCATAGAAGATTTCAAGAGAGTCATACAATAAATAATACAAGGATATGTTTATATTTATTTTTATGTAATTCAATATAAAATATAGATTTACGAGTATGTCATAATCCCCACCGTTGAAGTATATGTCTCACACAGCATGTGGTTTGGAACTAGACACATAGTTTCGAAACGATACTTTTGCCCTGGCATTCAAGTTTACCTCGTGATGTTTTCTTTTACCATTAAAACAGTCAGTAAAATCTGGTATCGAACCTAGACTAGGCCTTTCTTTTGGAGATTCCGGCCGTAGTTTTCACAAAGGAGATAGTTTTGTTTTCCTAGCGCCCGCTTGCGCGAAAAGTTTACCCTGGGTTAACTCGCGAATTGTCTATGGTTTTTATACAAAATTGACATCGGGTAAGAGTTAACCTGAAAGAAAACGATTCCAGCAAGACGGCTTAGGGTGTAACAAAACCTTCTATATAGGGTTTTTGTTGGTGTTCAATACTTATCCATATCTGAACAACTTTCACAATCGCGACAAAAATCAGCTGTTTCATACATTGCACCTTTCGGTCGTGTAGGGTATCTTTTGTATGGAACAGCTGATGTTTTTCGCGATTTCAAAGTTGAAATGGTGAAAGTCGTTAGTTATGGATTTCGGGATTTTTGTTACACCCAATAAACACATCATCAATAGATTCCTAATAAATCTGAAGAGGATAAGAAACGACTCTTAGATTAGTAGGTACACTTCTGTATTGAATCCGGAACCCCTTTTTTCGCCAGATTTACTACCGACTCAAGTCGAGAAGCCACGATCTAAGCGAATGATTATTACGATAAATCCATTTATTTTTACAATAAGTGAACTGGACATCAGCCGAAGGTCTTATCATCTTTTTTTACGGATTTGAATTTTTTTGAACTTGAGAGTTCTGTACCTACTTTTCCCGCTTGCGCGAAAGGTTTACCCTGGGCTAACTCGCGAATTGTCTATGGTTTCATACAAAATTGACATCGGGTTAGAGTTAACCCGAGAGAAAACTGTTCGTGCAAGTCGGCCTTATAATTTATGGGCTGACTTTGGCAGATAATGATTCATAAATTTATTAGACGAAATGAAATAGTCTCTACTTAGGGTTTGAATAAATTATATTAGGTGCACACAGGCTGAACGATCTGTGGGCAAAAAGACTCATATCACTGTGTAGGCCTCACCAAAACAATGGCGGCGTCACGGCAGATGGTCAGACGACCTGGATTTGCAGAAGCGGACTATCAGTCTTGGCCGCCCTAGGTCATGTAGTACCAGCTGCCCCCTCCTCAGCTCCATCACTTACTGAGCTAAGATATGGGAACTTACTAAGTGCTATTCTGCCCTGATACGGAAGAAGGCCGCAAAACGTGATTGTCGAGAAATTCGCAGAAAACTAGTCAAATGTTTTCTGGAATTCTTCTTTGAACATTTGGAATTTCCATGGAATTCCAGAAACATTAAAATACGAAATTTGATGCGTTTTTGCCTTTTTATCGACAATCACGTTTTGCACTTTTTATCATTTGTATTTACACCAAAACGCCGCTTTACAACATACTTACTACTTAGCTGCATTCTTTCGTATCAGGGCAGTATTGCCCATGCGACTTTATTCCTCGGGAATTACAATCGGGATTATAAGTATCACGTTTTTTTTCCTTAACTTAAGGAAAGTAGATTCTGGAATTCTGCATATCTAGATGACTCTATAACCAATATAAACTCTATAACCAGTATAGCCAACGGAGTCGCTGAATAGAGATGCGTGGAAAGAGCAGAGGGAGAACTTTCACCAGCAGTGGGCTGTCCCACAGGCTAAAATTTAAAAAATTATGCACTTGAAGAATTCATACAAATATTAAAATTTATCATATTAAAGGTTCTAAAGTGTATTAATATTATATTGGCGATAGTACAACAGCATTGCTGAACTAATAAAGTAAAGTAAAATATAGTCAAAAGTACGACAGGAAACTTTAAATTAATTAATTAATTCAGGATAGTAACACCAATTACAGAAGGTGTAGTCACTGGACTAGGTAGGAGTACATTGTCATCGCCTTTGAAATGGTTGTGCTATTTATTGGTCTTGAAGACCGATTGCAATATTGTTTATAAATCATACTAAAAAGGAAACTCACTCATAGGATGTCAGGGAAATTGTTGTTTGGTTTTTTTAAGGCAAAGGGAACTGAGCCCATAGAGTCATGTCTAATGTAAACAACTTTTTCAAATTTTCATTAAAATGCTGGTGTGACACATTTCAATGCTATCTGGGAGAATCTTCCACGCTTCTGCACCATCCGAACCAAAGAAGAAAGCGTCCCGGACGCAGTATGGCTCTTCAAAATCCAGCCAAGTACGGATCGGGCTGCAGCGTCTTATTTGACTTTACTTCACTGTCCCACACATTATTCACATCTTGTCGAAGTTCTTCGAGCAATAAACACTATTCTTACTAGAAAAGCACTACTGTAAAACAATTTGCAAGACAAAACGAAACAAAGCTGACGTGATGCCACAAAAGCGCGGGAGAAACTCTCGGATGACAGGGAAAATGCACCATACTTCTTAAGGGTTTCCATAAATTTTGAAATTCGGAGACTAATTTTTTTTTCGTAGATAGTGCCACCATTGACCCGGCCATTTTCTATGAAAAGTACTTTTTAAACAAAAAGTTTGCAAATTCCGATTCACTTTTCCGATAAAGTCGATCAAATTAATGGATATTGTCACTTTCTTTCACCCTAAAAGACCGGTGTTTTCCTTACCATAAACCCTGTATGCAGGGTCGAACAGCTAATTATTTCGTCACAGATAAACATGTTCAAATTCTGTAAACTGGTATTTCTACTAGATCACATATATATAGAACTGAAAGCAGGCTGTTCAGTGTCAATTACTGATGAACAACTTTTAAAAAAACCTGCATGTATTGTCGTATAGGTATATTGAGCTTTTACCGAAATTGCATATTTGCCGCCGATATTGAGCCGTAATGGCATCGGCTCTATAACCTCTATATATGGTTTTTTATACAAGTTACAACCTGTATAAGTCTGTAGGAACGCGTTATGTGAGGACATGGATGACGTAACGTCAGTTGTACGAAAGGGAAAATGGAAGATCTTCCACCAGGCGGGGTGTTGTGCCTGGCGACCAGATGTGCTGGTCCAACTATGGATGTATGGAACTCGTATATATACGAAGTCCCAGGAAAATTTCGATAGCGCGATGTAGATCGGTGTAGACCGATGTGAGTAGGTACTGTATCGTAGTGGCGCGCGTCGTGCGTCCTTCATTCTTATTCTCGTCAGACAATAAGAATGAAGGACTTAAAATAAACTAAGGACTATGAGGACTTTTGATTATTTTTTTTACTTTTTTTTACTTTTTGTCTGGTAAGTCATTACCAGACAATTTACTTAGGTACTAGTAGGTAATGTAATGAATTTAAAAAACAATTGTCGCCAGCTGCCAATTAAAAAAGTGATTTCATGCCTTGAAAATAACAATAACAGGTTTTACAACTATGTAAAAAATACCTAAGTTAACATACTTGTAATTACAATTGTAATAAAATAATTGAATAAAAGTTTGACGTTTGTTTACACAGGATATACATGGTATACTAACTTATAAGTAACTAAGTGTAGATAGTAAATAAAAAATAATATACCTACCTATTAATTATAGACGTATGATACCTGCAAATGCCAGTGAATATTACATATAAAAAACAAGAGGTCTTACTAGTATACATGTATTATATTTGTATATTTGGGATAGAGGTCTTTACATTTACCTATATTTTATTTTGAAGGGGTCCCTACTAATAGATCAAATAGTAAAAACAGTTTACACCTAAATGTGAAAGGGTTGTTCACCCTTTCACATTTAGGTGTAAACTGTACCTTCATAAAATGCTCGTAATGGGCTGCGATAGCTTAGTAGGTTTGCATTGCCACGGATTGGTACGGTCGCAGGTTCAACACAGCTCGCGGCCAAAAAAAATCTTTTTCTAATTTAACTAACGGTAAAAGAGCCAGCGTAATTACCGGCACATGGGGCACTCAATCTAAGTTCTCATAGTTAGCAGTGCGTCGAAAACCCTCTAACACAGGCACCCTCTACAGGCATTATACGCCGTCTTAAATTTTTTCTCTGTCATATTTATTACAGTATCAGGTATTTTATTATAAAATCGTACACAGTGACTCATAAATGATGTATTTACTTTACTATCTTATCTTATGATAGGGGGCCAGGAATAACCCCGCGGCACTTCGACCCTTGAGGATCTTTTGTGCCTACCCCATTTACACACTGGTCATCTCAGTGTGCAGGTTTCCTCACGATGTTTTCCTTCACCGTTGAGCAGTCGGTAAATCTACGTAAGTCTTTCATAAATGCGAAAAACTCATTGGGACATGGCACTGCACGGTTTCGAACCCGGCCCTCCCTCATGTAAGTCCGGTGTTCTAGCCACTGTGCCACCGACGCTCTTATTTACTTTACTAAGTCTAAAGCGACTACCCCAAGGATATGGCGTGAAGTTTTTTTTGCCATTTTTACGATAATCACGTTCTGTCTGACAATATCTCAGCAGCTGGGACAGAACGTACGGAACTATCTAAAACACGGGAATCAGACGGAAGATGTCACTAGCGGTCACCCATCCTGGTTCTGACCGCGCCCAACGTTGCTTAACTTGCACGAACATTTTCGGGCATTGCTTGCAAATAGGCTACGACCTCCTCATATTTTCAGTTTATTCTCGTTTCTAGCTTGTCAACCTTTTGCAGTCCCTGCATTTCAGCGTTACTTCACGTGGAGATGTTGTTGTTGCTTGCCAACTTTGTTACGTGCTAAGTATTTTTTATAAAAAACATATTATCACGGCCATGTGCCAACATGCATCAATAACATAGTGGGTATTTCTTTAGAATCTAGCACATCGACTGCAAAAGATACTAAAACATTCTGGGGCTCTGAAACATCTCTAAACGAAACATCACCCTACACTCTTATACAATCTAGCATATAACATGAGTGAGCGAGAGAAAATTCAAATATCTATTAAAGTATTTGATTAAAATACATATGTTTTTTTTTAAAAAATTTCCTCTACTTCTCGCCACCCTACTGTAAACCTGGCCTTGAGTCCTTGCAGCAGAACTGCTGGCTGGCAAGACACCGGTACGGTACGGTGGTCCACCTAAAAGCCATCCTTCAATGTACACCAATGATTTAATTAAAAGCTCACTCAAGAAAACGTCACATTCATATACAGCAACGAATCTTCAAAGTCGTATTCCTCATTGCTGAGGGTCGTGATCATTCTTAGGAAATAATCACATAGAACGACTCTCTTTGGCAGATGTAATGGGGTGGTTTGCCATTGCCTTCCCCATTACACAAAATGGGTATCTCAGTGTGCAGGTTTACTCACGATGTTTTCCTTCACCGTTAGATCAGTCGGTAAATGTAAGTAAAATCTTCGAAAAAAATCCGAAAAACTCATTGGTACATGGCATTGCATGCTTTCGAACCCCGGCCTTCCGCATGGGAGTACGGCGTCCTAGCCACTAGGCCACCGACGCTCGTTTATTTACTTATTTCTTAACAACACTAAAGATATTAGTGGCAAACGTGTGTTAGGTACGTGTGTTACGAGTACATATGTGCCTACTCGATCTAAGCGCTACACCAATCACATGCATTCCACCCTCACCCACTCGAAGTCAGCGCTTCGTAACTGGAGGCAGCGAATCGAACTGTGGCTGGAACCGGACGCGTATAGTCCAGGCCTAAATGGTAATGTTAGTGCTGGACTATACGCGTCCGGTTCCAGCGCCGGTTCGGTTCGCAGCAGCCAATCACAAGCATTCTGCCCACTTATCTATACCAATATTATAAAGAGGAAAGGTTTGATTTTTTGTTTGTTTGTTTGAATTGAATAGGCTCCGAAACTACTGGACCGATTTGAAAAATTCTTTCACCGTTGGGAAGCTACACTATCCCCGGGTGACATAGGCTATATGACGCGAACGAAGTCGCGGGCAACAGCTAGTATAATTATATTTTGTAATGGAATCGGACCGAACCTAACTGTTTTTCGTTTTTCGGTTTTTTAGGTTTCTATTAGGTCTGCTTCCGGTTAAAAATTGCTGCATTGTGTTATAAGGCCTGTGAAGAGTCGAAAAAATGCTAGCTCATGATAATAACTTCTTCTCAAGGTATCTTACCTACCTGGCGCTAAGAAGGCAATAACTAGAGAATCACCCCGATTATTTTGATGTTATTTGTTATCACTGCAATACGCAGCTGAGTAATTAGCTAGCTTTGTTTAGTATGCCACCGATTTCTTTATAAGACTCAGAAAATTAACCAAATTGTACAGAGTTGACTTGAATCGGGTCAACATGGTGTTCTCTTCGAGGATAATTCTCTTAGTGGCTTTTGCTTTTCTGGTAAGCATTATTTTGATTTTATAACTATATTTTTGCTGTATGTGTATGTTCTACGTGTACCTATGTATGTGCTATGTGTACCTACGTTATTTTTAGTTTATTATTTGGATAGTATAAATCTACTCAGTTCAAAATACATGGGGTGTAACAGAAACCCCCTTGTAAGCGCCGTAACGGTGTTCAATATCCATTACTGGACAACTCTGAAATCGCAAACAAAAATCAGCTGTTTCCAGCGACATCGAGTATTATACTGTTTCATACATTTCATACCTATCAATTATTATTATTAATTACAATATCATCAATATAGAATTGGACATTTATTTAATCAAATATTACGACTGTAAAAAACGTCTTTCTGATTGGCTAAAAACACTAAACTATGAGGAGATCGAGAATCTACTTAAATACTAGTATTTCTCCCCTTTTTACCTTAAATGAAACGTGGTTTACACAAGACATTTTTAACGCAGTATTTCATTTGACATCTCTCACTCATTTTGGCATAGAACACCATACATTCTATCTTGCACACACACATACACCTTCTCACACACACCCTCTCTCTCTCTCTCTCTCTCACACACACACACACACACACGTTATTATTATTATTATTATATTCGTAAATAGGTACATAAATAAAGAGGTATGGAAGAGCGTGGCCCTCTGACACAGGTGTTGTCACACTTAAAAGAGGGCCTCCACAATTAGAAAAAAATGTCTGTACTTTTTTGTTACTGAATAAATCTTTTTTATATATTATTTATTTATTATACCTAGCCATATTTTTTTTTCCAATTATTAAAAAAAAACTATTTTCGAGTTTGTAACATTTAGCTTCAATTTTTTTAGTACCAGACCAGTATCAGTAATAATTTTATAATATTGCAATGAACCTGCCACCAGCAGATTTACAGAATTTTAACAACTTCTAGGGGCAAAAATATCAGTACCCAAGCCAGCTTCATTGAATTCCTGCTAAGGAGACTTTCCATGAATCAACTTTTTATTATTATTTTGGACATTTCCCACAAAAACAATTGGTTTAGCTGAGGGAATGGTAATCGTTATTACCACTTATAACTTTTGTTTTCAATTCTTCCATATAAAAATAATGACGACTTCACCTTTCATTTTTAATGAACATAATTAAAACTAGGAAATACCGATTACCTTTTTTTGAAACTTTCAAATTGTAAGAGTTTTTGCCAGCCTACATATTACACTTACCTTTGCCACTAGGGAATGCAGAACAAGAATCAAATTGAGAACCGGATTCTCACTTCTTTTAGTGTGCATAATTAGACCTGCAGATAGTATTTTTAGTAGGACTCTTGATATAAGAAATTTGTTCTAAAAACTATGTTTATTTAGTTAGTTTTGAATACTACTAAAAAAATAGAGACACTTGATTGGTCTTCTACTTTTCTTCCCCCACCGTTCTACTTAGCTTCCTTTGTTGCCTTTTGTGGGGACAAAAGACGACACAGGAAACTCGGTTCCAGAAAAACCGCTGATTACGTTCACTCAAGTTTTTTAATACCTACTCAAGTATCTTTTTCAATTTCTTCCAGGCACTGGATCTTGTAGTGGAAAATGGAGGTGAGTACTTTTTGATTACCAACAGACTTATTTATTTTATTTATTTCACAGTAGTATTTTATGCAACTGACACACAATTACAGTCATTGTAAAATGAGTTTTTAGTTTTTGATACAAGCGTAGCGAGTATCAAAATAGAAAAAACGAGTTTTACAATGGCTAATTACGAGCAGTTGCAGATACAATACCTTTTCTACAACTATTAAATACGTAAATAACTGCAAAACAAATTATTGTGAAGGGTTCAACATGCCATGATAGCTCGTCAAAACTCCGTTGACAACAGTACGTGGTCCAAGTTGTCGATGCGTGTCGTCGGCATTAAAAAAAAATACGCGACAATATATTTTTTCCGTGACTTTATTTTTTCCTAAACTACTAATTTTGTATCAAATTTCACGAAACTATTAATAAATTTACGTTGTACCTAATGAGTTGACACCGCGACGTTCATTGCGTAACGACCCTTAGGAATGAAGTAATTTCACAATGAACAAATTACCAAATGGGAGTAGAAAAACATATTTAAATGACATATATTTCACCATGTTGTATTTACCAACATCCAGACAAGCATAATATAAGGACTCATTGTGTGTTTTAAGATGTAACAGCCCATAAAGACCGAGGACTGTACTAGATCTAGTTACACTTTATTTATAAGTGCAAAGTTTTACTTGGCAGAACGATTCACGAACGGTTCGTTAAGTCAACGCTCATATAGTATCTTATTTTATGATAGGGATAACCCCAGAGGCACTTCGACCCTCAGGGATCTTTTGTGGTCACCCCTTACCTTAGTCTCCTTCCTGTTCCTTAAAGATGCTTTGCATCAAGGACAACAGCTTCCAGGTAGGAGCCTATAGTCCTCTGGTTTCGGGTAGACGACCCCCAGAAGACTCATACGCTTTCCAGCCAACGAGTCACATTCGCACAGCAAGTGTTCCATTGACTCAACGGTGTCACCATAGTCTCTACAGGTGGTCTTATAGTATTAGTAATGGTGTTAACCACAGATTAAAGAATAATGTTCTGAGGTGTTAACAGACTGCGATATCTTGTTAAAATTGGATCGATACGAAAACGTAAATAGCTTCTTAGTTGAAAAATAGTGACAAACGTCGTGTTTTACAATGGAATTGAGCTTCATGTATGAATTAAAGTTATTTTTTTCTAGTAAACGCTGCACCATCGTACAAGTCGGATTATAAAGAAGACACGGGCTATGAATACCGGGATTATTTATCACAAGAGGAGGATAGTTCCGCATCTGAATCAAGATCAAAAGCTAGTTCTCGATCCCATGCTGGATCTGAAGCTGAATCCAGTTCTCAATCTAATTCTTATTCTGACTCTAATTCTGGATCTAGGTCTGAATCCGATTCTGTAGCATATTCTGGATCTAATTCTGATACTGATTCTGTAGCATATTCTGAATCTAATTCTAAATCCGATTCTCAGACTAATTCTCATTCTGTACCATATTCTGGATCTAGCTCTGAATCCGATTCTAAATCCTATTCTGGGTCTAGATCTGAATCCGATTCTAAATCCTATTCTGCATCTGATTCCGCATCACATTCTGGATCTAATTCTGGATCCTATTCTGAATCCCATTCTCAATCTAAATCAGAGTCCGATAGCGGATTGAAAAAAGATCACGGTGGAGAACCTAAATGTACGGAGAAACCTACCAAGCCGCCTACAAAACCTCCGTGCACCAAGAAAACTAAACCTCCTACCCAGCCTCCGTGTACCAAAAAGACTAAACCTCCCACTGAACCTCCATGTACTAAGAAGACTAAACCTCCTACTGAGCCTCCTTGTACCAAGAAGACTAAACCTCCTACTGAGCCTCCGTGTACCAAGAAGACTAAACCTCCTACTGAGCCTCCGTGTACCAAGAAGACTAAACCTCCTACTGAGCCTCCGTGTACCAAAAAAACTAAACCTCCTACTGAGCCTCCATGTACCAAGAAGACTAAACCTCCTACTGAGCCTCCGTGTACCAAGAAGACTAAACCTCCTACTGAGCCTCCGTGTACCAAGAAGACTAAACCTCCTACTGAGCCTCCGTGTACCAAAAAAACTAAACCTCCTACTGAGCCTCCATGTACCAAGAAGACTAAACCTCCTACTGAGCCTCCGTGTACCAAGAAGACTAAACCTCCTACTGAGCCTCCGTGTACGAAGAAGACTAAACCTCCCACTGAGCCTCCTTGCACCAAGAAAATCACAGAAGAGTTAAATAGTGAGTTGAAATAGTCGATTTATACCTTAGTAATATTTAGCCAGCATTCAGAAGACTTCATATTTAATCTAGATAGAACATCTTAAAAAAATAGTATTAAAAAATAGATTGATATTGTGTATATCAGCTATTTTACAGAACCACTACCCATTTTGCAAAATGGCGCCTATATCTATATAACAGCAAACGATGTCCATCCGGATTGACATTGCGTTATCTTCGACAATACGATTTAGGCGCAATGTAAAATAAGATAGTGCAGCCATATTGTATAATAAACCAGTGATTCCAACTGATTCCCGGGGAAAATTTACGTTGAAACATAGAACCCGTTTTGCAAAATTACTAGCGACTTTGTAAATCAGCGGATTATACAATCGGACTGCGACATGTATCAGGCTGTTCACTTTATACATTTTCCAGACTTTTACCAGGCAAGATCCACACATGAATGCCCATAGTAGTTACTTAATATCTAAGAATTGTTTTGTTGTTACAGAATAGAGAATGGCAGAGCAGAATAGAAAATGGGAGGCAGTATACAAGTATCAAGCATAGAAAATCATGCAAAGTACAACTTATATTTTTAATAAATAATACTTACTAGAATTCAATTGTTTTCTCTTTTATTTTAGTAATAACAACTGTTGAATTATATACCCTGACCAGGAGTATAAAAACCCTGTCAAGAGAGCGCCATTGGTAATTTTATGACAGTTATGAAGTTCGGTAAGAAAAATATTTTACCATTTAATTCCGCAATATGTCGAGGTTTTTTATTCATGATACAGTGGGGGTCAGAAAGTGGTTACCACTAGTAAGTGGCAACTTACACAATGTACATTTATTTCGGTCTTAGTTCGGTTAGCCTAAGGATTTAATTTACGTACCCACCACACTAGACCTCATCATGGCCGCGCAGAGAGGGAGGACAATTGATATTAATTATTATTTTTATTTTGATTGTTTTATTGTCACTTTTTAAAATGCCATTTTGCATGTATTTATAATATTATTGTGTCTTTCATGTGACAAAGGGACGTGATGAAAATCGGCGCTGTGGACTCCGTCCATAGCATAAGTTGAACACGCTCCCTGTTGCCACAAATTAGTTTATGTACAACATTGTAAGGACAAGATATGTACCTGTAATATGTATGTGTGTACAATAAATGGTATTGAATTGAATTGAATATTCTCCTCCTTCCTCCCCCTTCACGGAACCTCGACTTCCGTCCCCCCGTACTGAAACTTCAAAGCCGAATCACATTGTATCAAAAGTTCAAGATTATCCATGTTTGACCGATTTATCACGGCGTGGCATGATATTGTTCTGGCCTCTGGCATATATGCCACCATCAATAATATGTACATACACAATGATTTTAATAAAAGCAAATAATGTTTCACGCCATAGCACATGCGTCAATAACATTATTTGTTTTACTATCATCGTTGCAGTAGGTATCTTCACAGGTGCAAATTCGGCTTTGTCTACCGTAATCTTTATAAGTCGTCGGGCGTTACACGAAGTGTCCAAAAGTATGCACGGCTCGTGCAGGTCAAGATGTTGTGCTATTCCAGGATAGTGCTTACATTCGCTGTCGCGTTCCTGGTAAGAATAGTTGGTTAGAGAAAATCACCCACGGATTACGGAGACTCCTCAAAAGGTTTTAATTTGAGTGCACACCGCCGCGATCATCTGCAGGCGCCGGTAGCGATCACTCGCGGGCGCCTATAGTGATCACTATTAGCGAGCGCTGGTAGTGATCATTCGCAAACAAGTGCCGGTAACGATCACCTGGCGGGCAGCCCAGGTGTTCAATCGCGTGTTCGAGCAGTTATTCTCATATAACATCTTGAGCACGTGTTGGTGAGAATGAGTGGTACCCAGCAGTGCGCTGATCACTACCGTTGAAGATCACGGCAGTGTAATGTAAAATAATGACTTGAAGCAGAAGTGGAATATTCGTGAGTCCAGGAGTGGTCTTGCGTATTGGTCCTTCTCGTCGCCTCGTGGCTAGGACGTCGGATTCCCATGTGGAAGGTCCGCGTTCGATACCACGCAATGTCATGTAATGTAACAATAAGTTTTACTTGTTCGGTTTTTTCGAAAAAACTTACGTAAGTACATTTACCGACTGCTCTGACGGTGAAGAAACCTCTACACTGAGATAACCATTTTGTGTAACGGGGAAGGCAATGGCAAACCACCACATTAAATCTGCTAAAGAGAGTCGTTCTATGTGATTAATAAGCTGCAAGGACTCAAGGTCAGGTTTACAGTAGGATGGCGAGAAATTGAGCAGCCCTAATGCTTAGATTGAAGGTTAGATTTTAGGTGGACCATTAATGAAATACAAAACTTCCAAGCCCCCCTTCTTCTGAGCCCCTTTCTTTATACACCACCACCCGATGTAAACATATATACCTATACCCATTGCATTTTTACGAAGAAGATTTCTGAAATAACAGAAAATCTCATAGTGTTACTATCAGTAGTTTATTAGTATGAAGATCAAAATATTGTGTTCTTTATTCCATTACAGACGCTGGACCTTGTAGTAGAAAATGAAGGTAAGAAGGAAATACATAGTTTCTATTAGATATCAACGTCTACATAATATGTAGGTTTATAGGTCCGATGTAATTATGGTGGATGAAAATCTATCCTGAAAATTTCGTCATAATAACAACTTTCTTGGTAGCCTGGAAAAGATCGCTCTTAGCGATAAGGCCGCCTTAATTGTACTTCACTATTTCATTTCCTTTTCTCTCTCTTGTTTGTTGTTTTCTATTAGTGCAATAAAGTGTATTTCACTTTTACTTTCTTAAATTATTTAATGTAAATATAATTCACAAAATAGGCAGAACACAATTTACACCAATAACTTTTAACGTAGTTCTGACCCCAAAAACCAAAGTGCGATGCACATCCGCCAGTATTTAAAATAATCGATATGAGTTTTTATCGTTTTTGGTAAATTTACTCAGTCTGCAGCTAGAATAAATACATATTAACCAACTCTTATACCATTTTTTTCCTGACAAACCAGAATATCTTCCGGTTTAAGTAACCCCCTTAAGCCTAGGACTACAAGTGTCCGGTTCCAGGTCCGGTTCGGTTCGCAGCAACCAATCACACCCCCACATGATATCAGCGTTTCGTGACTAGTTGAAACGAGCCGAACCGGACCCGTGAAGTCCTAGTCATATAAGTAAAGTATTGAGCTAAGTCCGCGCCTGTGGCAGCCGCTTGCGCCTTAATATGCAGATTGTAAGTAGTTTTAGTATTACGTCATTACAACCTAGGATACTAAATATTTACACTGGGAATGTATTTAATTAATATTATGCTAATAAAGACTTTCATAAATCAATGAATTCAATTAGGTACCGAAATAATCAGCTACTATACTAGCTAATCTTTATACATTCCAGTAAAAGCCGCGCCCTCGCTCTTTGATGTGGGTGAATCGTTATTTGGATTCGGTGCATCAACTTTGACGGAAACAGAAACTGTGATCAAAAAGAGAAGAGTGACAAAAAATAAACACCACGGGAAACCTACGAAGAAACCGATAAAGTCACTTATTACCGAGCCACCTTGTACAGAAACTCCTACCGTACCTCCTATTACAAAACCAACAGATATTCCTACCATACCTCCTTCCGTACCTCCTATTACAAAACCCACAATTCCTACTAAACCTCCTATTACAAAACCAACCGTTGTTCCCACTAAGCTTCCTACCGTACCTCCTACGGTTCCGCCTATGAACAAACCTACAAAAAATCCCCTTACAGAAAAGGAGAAGGAAATGATCGAGGAATTAGAGAAAATCAAGGATGATAAGCAAAAGAAAGCATTAAAAGCTTTGTTAAATAGTGAGTTAAAAACATTAGAACGTTCTTTAAGTAGGTACTTTCTTAAAACTATAGTAAGATTTATTTCAAGCTCGACTTAATTCTTTGACTCGAATTCGATTCTGCTCTCAATTACCTAGATATTTATTTTCTTTAAAATTACCTTACTAATAACAAAGTTACAGTGTACCACCTATATGCCATAGGACATAAAATACTTCGTAGGTACATTATTGTAAGTTAAGTTATATTTATTTTAAAAGATGTGCTGCTGATTGTTAAAGAAAGTGAAGCTGTAAAAATGTACTTTAAGGTACCTACTTACAATAAAAAAAAACTGATTTCTGATTTCATCTTACTTATTGTTATTAATACCCGGTAAAAACGGTTAAAACGGTAACAGTTAGTTGGTTCGAGTTTGAGCTCAAATGTTTTTGACCATTATTGACCTTCCCACATCTGGAACCTTGAGGACCTGATGATGACCAAAAAAAAGTCCAGAAAAAGTAAGAGGATGTCCACAATGGTACGTCGGAGGTTTCTTAAATTTTTAATATAGAGTTATCTGTTACAGAGTTTGGTGACTTCATGAAACTATTCCACGGTAGGTTCGAATATGTGAATTGGAAAGTAACACATATTATTTCAACATTATTTTTTCCGTGTCGTACCTACGAGGCGACAAACCCGAGTAACTTGCTGGTGGTAGGACCCCTTCAGGGTTGAAGCAAAGATATTTTACTACAGACTTTACGTCGCTAGCCAGACGGGGCTAGCGACGTAAAGTCTGTAGTCAAATATCTTTGCGTCAGCGTTCATCATCATCATCATCAGTCTATTAATGTCCCCCACTGTTGGGGCACAGACTTCCCCTTGCCCAAGGGGGTACGGGCCATGATCCACCGAACGGGCCCAGTGCTGATTGGTGGATTTCACACACCTTTGGAAACTTTTCAATTTCCTCAGATATGTTTCAGCGTTGAATTTTGATAATATTGCTTTAGGTATAGGTATTTCATTTATCTGACCCCTACCTGAAGTGAAAAAAAAAGATTTAAAAAACTCCATTGATCCCTATCCCATAAATATGGCCGGAGGAGAGTCGGCACTGATGTCAATTTGTGGTCAGACCTTGTTATTATAATCTGTGGTTTAGTTACACAATCCTATTACTAGGGTGTATCAGACTGATAAACTGTCAGTTTGCACGAAACGTTCTTAAAATTTAAATCTTTATTAAAATACCTACATGCTATCCCTTTCTACGCCATAGCTCTGTATAGAGATGACACGTTACATAAGGAAGCCTTAACATTAAGGACATTTCTTGCAAGTCATGGTAAAAAATTTGTATCAGTATATTTAATCACAGAAGTCGGACTACTAGAACAATGACGTGAGCAATGACAGTGAGCCACGAAGTTGACCACTTAATTTCATATATTTGACATTTTAGTGCCCGACTAATGTATGGGAAAATGCTCATGAGCATGCGCGAACTGGCAGACCTTCCTTACAAAACTTCTCTAAAAATCTACATTAGTATGGGCATAGCATGTCGTACCGGCCATAAAGAATAGCACCACCGCAACCCGTGGGTGTCGTACGAGGCGACTAAAGGATTTAGTGGATACTATTCTACATCTAGTAGACGGCGGTAGACTCGCCACATATCACGTTTGTTCACCAAATCTTACGACGAAAAGTGGGAACTACCTGTCGGTGGATCCTCTGTCTCGAGGATTATGGATACAAAATATCTAAATATTTTGTGTTGTAGACGTGAGATTATATATATTTAATAATATTGGCATAGGGGTGAATTTCAAAATCTTTGGGTCTAATTCATTTTGTTTCTATTACAGGATAGTAAAGGCTTGCAAGACTGAAACTGTAGCTGAAACTACATACGTATGTACTCTTAGGAGTTTAAATAAATTGCGCTGGCGTTCAGGTGTTTTGTTTCAATAGTATAGCCCTACTGAAGTCGTGACCAAAGCTTTGAAGCAGGATTTCTCGGCTCGTAGAAGAGCATCGGTTCTAATTTTTGAGCACCAGGTGCACCAATGGGAGCACTGATGGTATGTTGAAGAAGAATGTAGCCTGCTCTATTACTGCTCGCCGCGGTGGTCCTGATCTCGGAAAGTACGAGGGCACTAACGTTGCTTTTTGGGCACTATAGAGCACTAACGAAGCATTAATTAAAATCGTTACCTAGAAACCGATACGAACCGGGGTCCTGCTGGGATCTGTGTTATTGTTATGTTACTAATATGTCATGGAGTTAGGTATGAAATAAATAGTTCCATTTAATTCCGCAGTTTAGCGAGGTATTTCATATTCTTTTTTTAATTTTTTTTATTGACTACTAAACTCGCATTTGACCGCATTTTCGATCTCTCCTGATGGTAAGCGACGATAAGGTCGATGATGGAGCATGCGGGGAAATTCCTGGTCACCCTCTTGACAGCTGTAGGGTAATTCCTGGTCGGCCTTTTTTCACATTGATAAGTTAAATAAAAACACAAACGTTAATTATTATTAATTTTTAATCAGACTCATTTTCACAACATAAAATGAGAAAACCACTTGATTCATTTTACAATATCGGCTGCAGTCATACAAAAAGTTTAGGCTACCCTATTTCCAACCAACATTGTAAAACGACATCTTTCGACACACGGTGCCGCAAAATATATTAATTTTAATATAACAGATAAAACCCTGAGCGTGAAATTATGTACATACGAAAATCAGTATTGACGCGAAACATAATTTTCACATGCGTCGTAATAAATGGAACATTTCGAGTGTACTGTAAAAGAAAACCCGCATAAAACGATGTTCAGAATATGTGACAGAAATCGTTATAAACGATACAAGAATCACAAAAAGTTAATGTTAGTGTTGAAAATGTTGTGTTAACAAAGATATCTTACAGAACTCGCGTGAAAAGTGCATTATTATTATGCGAAGAATACGTCACATTATGCGGGTTTTGCCATACATACACTTTACAAATGATTCTAACACTTACATAGTTACTTCACTTTACATAGTTATATCCGACTACGGCAAAACTAAAGGTCAAGGTCAGGTATAAATTCCACGAAACGGTTGTACAGATTTTAACAACCGCTTGTCCCGTGTAGTCGTACATTGATGGATTCATCTTGAAGGTGACATCACGAAAAAATATGGCAGACGATAAAGTCCCTCCGAATAATGACTAAAACATGCTTTAATCTTCAGAAATGAAATATTATATAGAGGAAAATAGATTCAACCAACAAACATTCCAAACAGTGCACGTCAATCTTGTTCTCTCTGCTACATTATATTGGCACCACTGTGCCTTAATCACTGTTCTGAGAAAATCCTACAATAACCCCTTTACTGCAAAAGTGTCCAATGGGCACATTTTTTATTACATTTCACGGCTCTGGGTACAGTCCTTTTGACAATTACAAGTTTACCGTAATCGGATAACTATCTAAGGCTGGTTTGCGCGAAAGTCGAATTGAGAGTTAACCCGAGAGTTAGTGCCTAACCCGGGTTAAATCACAGAAACGTCTTGCACCAACGCTAAACGTATGAAAACCAATCCCTGAGTTAAACCAGGGTTAAAAACATTTAACCCGCACTTTCGCGCAAACCCAAGACGTTTTTGGGAGTCCTATGTATAAATAAAAGGTCTGGAACTGAACCGAACACAACTGCACGTCGGACAACCTAACGACTACTCCCTATACGTAGCTCGCGCACACATTCTCACTAAAATACGCACACGTACACACGGTACTATTGTCTTTACACACATCACTGTCGCTTTACAACTCGTCGTGCTCATCCTGTGAACAAAGGAGGATTATGTTATTGTGTAAAGTAAAATATAAATAAATGCGCCAGTATAACATTAAGGCTGGTTTACACCTTTTTAAGAGGCAAGGACAGTGAACAGTAGGACAGTGGCAAGGACAGTAGGACAGCGGCAAGGACAGTAGGATAGCGACAAGGACAGTGGCAAGGACAGTAAGGACAGTGGCACAGAGGCAAGGACAGTGGGACAGCGGCAAGGACAGTAGGACAGCGGCAAGGACAGTGGCAAGGACAGTAGGACAGCGGCAAGGACAGTTAGGACAGTGGCACAGCGGCAAGGACAGTGGGACAGTAGGACAGGGGCAAGGACAGTAGGACAATGGCGAGTGCCTGGCCAGTGACAAAAACTCAAACAAAATTGCAAGGCAGTTAAAAGCCAACTTGACTCGTCACCGTCCCACAAGTTTACACTACTGTCCTTTCCACTTGAAAAGGTGTAAACCAGCCATTAGAGTCTATCAAATCTTTCCCGCCGGCGGCCTGTATGCGGATAATTTATGTAATGACAGTGTTGCTTACTGTCGATTTTCCTTTACTAAAATGGGGTGCCATAACTTATTAATTTGAGAGACTAGCTTACAGTAAGTTTTGATAACATATGCATTTCTTTCTTTCTTCTCGAGTGACAGATTCGGAATATAATTCGTTGTGAAGGAAAACATCTTGAGGAAACTCGCACTGAAATCACTACATAATATACCGATGGCGCAATGAACACCATACACTGATGGTATTCCTCTGTGCAGTCACTCTGGGTAAGAATCTATTTCTGCCGAAAGCATAAGCATTGCTATTTCGGCTTGAAGGGTAAGAGAGCCAGCGTAATTACCGGTGGAGGCCCTCTCTACCTAAGTCACCAAGTTAACTGAGCATCGAAAACACTACAACAATGTTTTAGTGGCCAGTTTGCTCGTCTGTCCTTAAAAAACAAACCAATAAAAGAAAAAACAAGCATAAAACCAAGAAGAAAACCGCAAGATGAACTCACCACAGGCGCCGCTTCGCCCGGTTCATCATCCAAATCCTCGTCGTCCTCGTCATCGTCAGGCTTCTCCGCCTTCTCCTTCTCCCGCTCCACCTCGTCCTGTTCGTTCTTCATTTTCTTCTCACCCTCGATCTTTTGTTTCACGACCTGTGGTAGAAGAAAGACTTGGTAAGGAAGTTGGAATAAATTATAATCTTACACAGCAATATATTCGTTCGAATTCGCCTACACCAACGGTTGTCGGTTCTGCGACAAATGTGACCGGCCCACTGCCACTTCAGCTTGCTTCTTATGAACTATGTTGGCAACTTTGGTTCTATGTCGGATCTTACTATTTCGGAACGGATTCAGCAGAGATACTCCAAGCATACTAGTTAACAAGCACATAATAACTCTTAAGAAACCGCCAACTTACCATGTGGAAATCCCCTTACATTTTCTGGTCATCATCAGGTCCTCAAGATTCTAAACATTTGAGCTCAAACTTGAACCATCTGTTGCCGTTTCAGGGATTCCATCTAAGATCAAAGTTACTCTAAGATTTTGGAAACCCCTGATATAATTTTTATCAGATAACACTCTTGACGGAATTACCTATCTGTTAATTAAAAAATCGCGTCCAAATCGGAATAACGGTTGTTGAGTTAGGATGCCACGTCAAACTTAAAACAATCGGGAGGCCGGGTGTTGAAAATAGCACAAATCTGACTCAATTTACCTCAGCCCTCTCCTTTGCGACTGCTACATCGTCGGTGAAGAGGACGTTATCGAAGATGGTGCCGGACTTGACCTGCCAGAGGTCCAAACCGATGGCGCACAGTTCGTCGCGGCGGTACAGGTTCGAGTCTGGCGTGTATTCAGGGTTGTCGATCTCAGGATGCACCCACGGGCCTTTGTAGTTGGGGTTGTCGATCTGTGGACGAACATGAGGTTGAAATTAAGGATGAAGACGAGATTTATATTTAGGATGAAGGTTTCTTCTTATAGTCGCATCCTTATCAATGAGGACGATAATATACATATAATAAAATCGCTAATGTAAATTTTTGTTTGTCTGTTTGAACGCACATCACGTAAAAACTACTGAACTGGTCTGGTTGGAGTTTTCACTGATACGTTTAAATAAGTCCAGATTGATATTTAGGTTAGGTTTTGAAAATTCTGCTTAAAAATGGGTCAAATGTAACCCACATTTGCGAACAACAATTAGTTCTATATGAACGAAGCACACACACGAAATTCCGGATATACCAGGGGGCGCTTAGTTTTTAATAGGAAAGACACGCTCGAAAATAAGGAAGGAAATTAACCTACTACGGCAGGTAAATCACAGCCAGCGGGTTATGCAACCTTACGCTAGTTCAGGATGAGGGTAGAGAGGGGTAGATATTGTTTAGGAATTAGCGTAATTGTGACGTTAATTCTCAGGTTTATTAGAATTAACCACATAGAACGACTTCCTGGGCAAAAGAGTTTGAGCTTGGGCCTAATTTTTGTTTTGTTTTCCGTTCAGTAGTGTTTGACCTCCCCGCATGGGACTCCAGTGTCCTAGGCACTACCCCTCCGATGCTAAGAGTTTGAAGGTGGAAACGATCTATTTTTATTCTGTATACACAAGTGATCAAATACAAAACAAAAGAAAACCAGTTTTGCACTAAACAAAGTGCAAATTCGCATTTGCATACTTGGCAAGAACCCAGTTAATTAAATATTTTTCTTTGTATGAATTTATTTATAGTATTAACACTTCAAGCTGTCATAAATCTTATATAGCATGACTTTAGTGTACAAAGGGTATTAAGAAACAATAGAATTTTATGCTTAAATGTATGCTCAGTGCTGATTGTAAGTAAAAGGTTAAAAAAAGTATGCAAGTCTACGAAAAAATTATACCGAAAAATAATCGAGTATCTTGGGTACTTTCGGCCAAGGGCATTACGGCATCACGGGGGGAATTATATTATATGATTTTTAATTGTAACTTTTATCGACATTTAATGTATTTTTACTTGTAATTTGATTATTAATTTAAATATTAGTAGATATTAATAAAATTTTGTTTACAAGGCCTACGTCAAAAAAAAAGAAATATCTGTAATTTAATTATATTCAGTTTTGTGATAAATTGATTAAAGCTACGAATTCATTAACTAATTAGTAATTAGTTATACTGTGCTGACGTCATCAGCCCGAGTCACAACTCACGGTGAAAATGGACTTCAATTTCATTTTAATTCCTTTGTTATTAAAATTGAAATTTGTTCCAGCATTGCGTAACCATAGCTATATGTCGCTTTTAATGTAACTTCATATTGATAAGTTAGAAATGATCATACTTGAGTTTTCTAGTTTGAATCCACTTCATCCCTCCAAAAATCTAAGACATAGGCTGCTTCTATAGTTTCGCACGGTAACGGCACGTTTTACCGTCACGATTTAACAGGGAAGTAAAATGTATGGAAATGTATGAAGACACTTTTAAATTTCCGTTGACATATCGTGTTATTATTCCTGTAGTTTTTACTTTTCCTGATTTTGTGTACAATTAAGTGTTTCTATCTATCTATCCGTTGACGGTAACGGTAACGTCTTTTGCCGTCGACGGTAACGGTATTACCGTTGCCGTGGCACACCTAAGCTCCCTGTCAAATCATCACGGCAAAGTTGAGAGTGTATTGGTAGAGTGTATCTACAAGAATATTAGAGATGTGTGAGTGAGGTCGCCCTCGCGCCTCCCGTCCCACTTCCCACCTATCGATAGGCAAATTATCACAGCGTTATCCGTCGACGTGGACGATTTTTTTATTCCTTCAATCAACTTACATATGGACATCCTGAAGAAGAATCTAAAATTAGTTTTTCGATATCTCAACTAACATCAGAGATATTAATGATTTAAGTTAGTACTGGAGAGATGCTATGTCCCTTTTTAGCAAAACGATTCCACCTCGATAATGCTATTATTACATACATATTGTTTGTTTTATTCTTTTGTGCAATAAAGTGTATTTTACTTTACTTACTTTTACTTCTTTATATGTAGCCAGGATCTGCTTGTATGGCGCTACAGCACAGTGACGTCATAATGTAATATTGCCGTTTCTTCCTATCGTCTGATTTTTGATTGCCTGTAGCTATTTTATTTTTCAACTAATTTTAAATCTGTTTTCACATTTGACCATCAATTTCTTAGTTTTTAAGAAATGCATTTATTATTTGTTACTTGGATACTACTCAATTCTTTAGCCTCTGCCTACACTGCGGGAAATTTTCTAATGAATGAATTCGACTAATGAATAATAATATCTAATCCAGGGTCAGAGTATATCTAGAGAGGGACAGAAACAATTATTTAATAATTTTACCTGTTTAGGCGCCCAGACGCCCTTGTACTCAGGGTTGTCAATCATGGGAGGCTCCCATTCACCGTCCATCTCATCGTCCCAATCCTCAGGTTTGGAAGCCTCGGGGTCCGGGATGTGCTCTGGCTTGTCCCAGTCTTCGGGCTTGGTGTCCTCGGGGTCTGGGATGGTTGGCTTGTCGTCCCAATCTTCGGGTTTTTTGGCTTCAGGGTCCTAGGGAAAAATTGAAGTAAGTTGGTTATTTTTCGGCAAAATTTAAGAACTTTGACATTGCATTAGCAATCACAATTCTTTATTTCCTCTTTTCAAAAGAAAAAATAACCATTCAGGTTTGCCTGGCAGAGAATGGTCTACGGATCCTGTCACCAAATATCTTCGCTTCAGTGGTGATATGTTTCGACAAGGTTTAGAGCTTCGTCTAAGTCCTCGAGGGTAACAGCGTATCGAAAACCCCCCAGTAAAATTTAGGGAGGTGACCTCACAATCTTACCTGATGGTAAATGATGATGAAGTTGAGGATAGATTACGCTTCTCATTTATAAAAAAAACTATTTTCGTCGAGCCTCCGTGGCGAAATAGTTAATACGCCAGGCAGCGGTTTAGCCAGAGGTGCGGGTTTGAGTACCGTTGGAGGAATATCTTTTTCACTTATTTCCAATATTTCTAGCATAAAATATTTGAATTAAATTCCAAGTATTTAAATAAAAATACTTAAGATTCTCACCTTAATCTTCTTAGGCGGCAGGAAGTCCCAATCAGCCTCCAAGTCTCCAGACTCCACCTTCTCATTGTCGATGAGGACTTCATACGTGTTGTCGGGGTTCACGATCAGAGTATAGAAGTGGGTGTAGACGTCGTCCTTGCAGCGAATGTCCTTCTTGATCAGGTGGTTCTTGCCTTTGTAGCTGAAGATTACGTGCACCTGAGGAGATGGTTTCAAGGTTATAGGAATCCGTTCTAGAATGTCAAATTCCCAAAAAATCCAATTCATTTTGGGATTTGGCCTTTTTTATCGAAAATGTGGACATTCTGGGACGGATCCGATTATAGACAGTTAGGCACACACTTCGCCTGCCTTTCATGTCAAATTGTCGCTTTATGGGGTTTGCTGGAAGAGATCTTAGAGATAAGTTACGCCCTTTGTTCTTCACATATTTTGTCTAAGTTTGTAACATGCAATTAAGAGTTAAATAAATAATTGAGGTTAGATTTTTCTTGAAGATTTATACTAGATATCAGTTAAGTAGAAAATCGCTAATCACTTTCATGCCCAGTTCAGAGGTTGCCTGGAAGAGATGGCTTATATATGTATATATAATGCTATTATATCCTGTAATTTGTACTGGTCCTGTGGTTGTGCACATAAAGTTTCTTATCTAATTGTAAGTAGGATTTGAGGATGATATTCTGTGTAGACAGCCTGGGGTGGTACCACTCTTTTACATATTTCTGCTACAGAAAAGGTTTGGTTTAAGGGTAAGAGAGCCAGCGTAATTACTGGCACATGAGGCACTCCATCTCATCCCAAATTATCAAGGTTAGCAGCGCATTGAAAACCCTCTAATAACATTATAGTGAGGCGAGATGTCTACTGGACCTATTTTTGATTCGAGAATGCTTGTACTCAAAGCTTATCTAAGTCTGCGGGTTATGTGTTGTTTATCTGAGGATACTGGACTCCTAACATGATATGATTAAAAGAAACAGTATGGGGAACGAATGTGTAGCGTTAATAAAATAAGGCTGTTTCAATTCAATTTTCATGTTCATGACATGAATTAACACCAAAAACAATAGGTAAAATATTTAAAAACTAGATCACCAATAAACTTTATCTTCTGATAAAGCGACCATAAAGATAAAACCTTCATAAATAGTTCCACTGAAACAGCAAGGCGGTATTAAAGTATCATTAATCGTAAAAGAAACAGCTAATTTTCAATTATTATATCAATTGTTGCATTAGATTTATAATTGTCGATAAATACAAGCATCAATTATTAGAAACCGAACCAATAATAGCGTGAAATCGGCCGATTGAAATATAGCATTACCCAATTTCCTGGCGAATTATGCTCGGTTGATTCGACAAAAAAATCTAATTCGATTTAGACCATGTTTACATTATTCACAACAAGTAAATGAAAATTCACTTTTCTAACATTCTTAAGATTCTGTGGCGTATGCGTTCGTGTTATGTAGTATCTAATCTACAGATATATTTCGTATTTTACCACTGAAACTTACTACGGCTTCTTACTTAGAAACCTTTAGTTTTATATGGTTACCTTCATGTGCCATAGAATCATTATTAATCCTTTATCGACAACAAGACGCATAATTTCATTCAGTTTTATTCTTTAGTGTAATACATCATAGTGTATTATTTGTCTGTATTTTTAAGGAATTATTACAAAATGTTTCCAGTAATTTTAGTAACAAGATTCATTACCAATCTATCCAACCAACTTTTCACAGAAATCAATCTTAAACCAATACGGCTGAATCATGTTTACCAGACAGCTCTCAACTCATCAGAGCCTGAGCACACTGATGACAATGTCCAATTGTTCTGAACCGAATGTTTACTAAACAATATTTGTTCAGATGCTTTCTGATCAATGCTTAAACATGACTGAGCTAATACTAGGAATAAGCTATTTTATGTCACCAGCTTCAAACCAGTGGTTTTTTAACCAAGGATATAGAAAAATACTGGTATGAACTACTACTATCCCATAATGTTTTTTTAATCACATTCTTCCATAATATAACACTACTTGCGATGAAATTACGTGAAACCAAAAATTTAGCTGTAGATTTGGCGGCCATCCTGGAATCGAAGCCAGTGAACCAGACCATGCTACAAGATTATTTGTATAAAGTTTAAAGCCGTGGCCTAAAAACTCCCATCCATAGCCATTAATATTTAAAAAAAAAAGCTCGCCAATCCACGCGCCCGCCCACCCATCTTTGGCTGTATAATGCTGAATAGTATTCTGACTTAGGAAATGTTAAAATGCATTGCTATAGGTAAACCGCTCCGGCAAGAGGGGCGCGGAGCGGCACGCCAGAGGGCGAGCATGCGGCGTGCAGTTCAGCGATTTACCTATCATGTGTGATATTTTATGCTCCTAACATTATTTTTGTTTGAGGTGTAACACGAGTGATGTAATTAATGGTACGTATTAGTGATAATTACCTAATGCACTGGGTGGGTATATTACGTCATATATCAAGTTTCAGTAAATTCGTATATTTTTGGATTAGATAAAAGAACAATATGAGAAGTACACACATAATTATGTTATACATTTATTTATTAATCAGCACAAAAGGCGTGACTATCTCTAAGGGTTGATTTACACTTGGTCAAGTACAGTGGCGAGTGTCTGGCAGTATGCACTCGCCACTGTACTTGACTAAGTGTAAACCAGCCCTAAGAGAAACCCCATAAAGCGACAATTTGATATGAAAGGCAGGCAAAGTGTATACCAAAAAATACTAAATAAATATAGGTACCTAAATTAATAACAAACACAAAACTACACTTAAGGTGGAGAGAAATTGGTAATCTTCAATGTAAAAAGCCCATACAGTGGTTATATCAATTATAACAGTGTGTTCCAAAACCAGTTGAAATTAGTCCATTGCTTGTTTTGAATAAAAGTTTGATAAATTTTCAGCTGTTAATGCGGTAATGGAACAAGGACACTTGTCGACGTGAATTATTTCAACTGGTTATGGAACAGTCTCTAAATGTATGAGTTATATTTTTACTGAAATATTGGCAGTTTGACACAGAGAACCTACACAGATGTGTAAAAATTACATAGAGTGGCTAGCGTTTTATAGCTTTCTGTTTTATCAATATTACCTCCATGTGGCTTCAATGGAAATAAAAATAGCTGTGATATGATTAAAATACTGATAGAGATAGATAACAAAAGTTTGATAAATTTTCAGCTGTTAACGCGGTAATGTAACATGGACCGTTGTTAACGTGAATTATGGTCATGGAACACTATCTAAATGAATGATATTATTTTTTCAAAGCTATATGTTTTACTTAAATATTGGCAATATTGTGGTGGTGGTATAATAAGTGGCTAGCGTTTTATAGCGTTCTGTTTATTCAATGTTACCTCCACGTGGCTTCGATGGAAATAAAAATTGCTGTGATATGATTAAAATACTTATAGAGATAACAATCACACCATGGCCACCGTCATCAATGTAAGCAATTACAGCTTCGATAAAATCTATGTTGGTGCCATTCGACTGTGACCAAACAGTAGGTATTGTAGTCAGTTTGTAATGTTATGTAGGCGGTTGGGACCTGTTTGAGTTCGGAAAGAGACTCAAATTTCATAACTACTTTCAATATGATAAAAAAAAGTCACCAGGTTACCACATGTTACAATTAGTTTACTGTTTAGACTGGATCAATCCCGCAAATGTCAAAATAGGTTTATATATATGCTCAATCCATACAATGATGTGATTTACTTTTAAGTCAGCTACTAAAGGTTGTTTTAGGCAAGTATTTTCTGATTGGATCCTAAATTCCAGAACCTTATATTGGATTCTAGTGAGTTGATGAGTTTTCAACTTTTAAGATAGTAACAAAAACTCATATTTCAATCAAAATAAAAAATATTGATGTCGCATGCGCCTAGTAGATTACTGCCTGTGCATCGAGATTTATATCTCTATAGATACTTAGGAAATATGTATGTTTAAACCCCCAAAACCACTTGCTTATGGGCCTGGTTTACACCATTGGAGTCGTCTCCCGTGGCAGACTTTTGTCTTTGTTATGAAAACGACAAAGACAAAAGCCTGTCTCGCGAGGCAACTCATGTGGTGTGGACACACCGAACGATAAACAAAATTCTTACCTTCTTAGTGCCAGGACCACATATATCCGGGCCGAACATAATCTCGTAGGGAGTCTCGCCATGCATGTCTTTCTGCTCCAACTTGCAGTCGAAGACCTTCAGGTAACCGCCTCCACAGTCGATGTCCTGCTCGTGTTTCACGGAGAACTGAACCACCAGGGGCTTGCCCACATTGCTGAATGGCTTAAACTTCTTGGACAAAGCGTAGAACCGCGCGTCCTCAGAGGTCTGCAGACCTAAAAAGTACCAGGGCGTTAGGAGAGCTTAGAAGGTGGACGATTCTGAATTAGGTAATTTATCGTAATCACTTCGATAATGTTAAGTTTTTTATGATGGACAATTCGATTAGGTATTACAGACAAATTATAAAATTAGAAAGGTACCTTTATCATCCTCCGCGTCATTGTAGAATTTTCCAGCAGTCAGTTTGAACTTGCCGAATTCCTTGCCAGGGTGTTCGCTGTACACCCAGTTGGTCTCCCATGAGTCTGGAACCACGAAAATACCGCAAATTAGCACGAAATACCCCAAATAAACCGGCGATCGACACGAATCAGACAGATCGATAGCACACGCGGCAAGCCGGCCGACATAAAATTACACGTATTTTCGAAGATACAGTAAATAGACTTACCATCGGGGAACTTTTCCTCGAAATATACATCACAATTTATTGAATAAACCGTCAGTAAACTGACAAAAGCTAACGCCAGGAATTTCATTTTTTCGATTCAATAAATCCACCTTCACCGGCAAAGGACTGGCCACGAATAAATTCGGAAACGGGCGAAGCCACTATAACCTAATTGTTGCTGTCGCAACCACACTTTTCTTAAATCAGTAAGATGGAAAGAGATCACTATAAAAAGTTAGCTCCATTTACAATTGTACAAAAGAGAAAGCACTACATTTTTCGACTGTGTAAAGTCATAAGAGTGAAAGAAACAAAAAACAAAAAGCTTTGACGTTTGATGCACAATTACGCCAGACAGATGGAAAGCTCTGATTGGTCGTAATAAACCAATAGAGATTGAACACACTGCACGAAATTAATGTATGCATGGCGCGAGAATTTAAACGAGAACATATTCATTATTTATCGAATTTATTTTAACTTTACAAGTTTTGTTCTTTTTTCTTCTAAAAACTACACTTTATATTTCTTTGTAAAAATACAACATAGTAATAGTGCATTGCCCGGTTTATATTCATTTATATTTCATTCATGAATCTTTGGTTTTGTAATCGAGAAAGTTCATTTCGTTCATTTCCATGCATTGACCTTCGCAGCACCGCATATTCGCACCAATCACTAGTGCACATGACATTAGACAAAGAAGTAGATAGCAAACCACAGTTGTAAGAGCGTGACAGCATCTGCCCTTATTACGTGGAGAATGGTGGGTGAATCACGTAATATTTTTGTAAATACCATGAAATAATCGCACCTAAATTCATAGAATTTAATTATTTTTGCAAAATATTTAATGTTTGGTTTGTCTGACTTCTAAAACTGTTTACCTATGCACTTACCTAAATAAATCTAATAGGAGCTGTCCAAGCGTCTATCTATTTGATGCGACGAGGGACCCAAGAGCTGGCGGCTATCTCGCCCAAAGGATCAGCATAGCGATCCAGCGGACAATGCCGCCAGCATCCGTTGTACCCTACCACACGAATTTTTATTTGTGTACATTTTCTCTTGTACATTATGTTTTCCTTCTGTAATTATAATATAAATAATTTTAAGTTGTAAATAAGTAAATAAATTTATAAGAATCCTATAGGTTTTAGTTCATATAACTGGATGTTACAGAAAGTACCTACATAACACAATCAGATGTAAACACACCCCACAGTATGGGGTATGGATTGTCATTTTATCTTATGATCCCCTATCATAATATAGCCGGGAATAACCCCAGCGGCACTTTGACCCTTGAGGATCTTTTGTGCCTACCCCATTTCACACACTGGTCATCCCGGATGTGCAGGTTTCCTCACGATGTTTTCCTTCACCGTTAGAGCAGTCGGTAAATGTACGTAAGTCTTCGAAAGATACGAAAAACTCATTGGTACATGGCACTGCACGGTTTCGAACCCGGACCTCCCGCATGGGAGTCAGGTGTCCTAGCCACTGCCCAACCGACGCTCTTATTATGGGTTGTCATAGTTTGGGGAGAGGTGTGGAACCCTGCTGATTTCAAGATTGCAAGGCCAAATCCGTGGCGCTCCTATATCTCTGCCTACTCTACCTTAAGGGGCATAGACATAAAGATGAGTATGTATGTAGGTACTTATTTCCAGTTTCTTTATTCAGTTAACGATCCACGTTGCATGGGATGGAAATATTTAGCACGCCTTATCGTAAACATAGTATGGATGAATTCTAATAATGTACCTGTTTTATCGGTCGGTGCTATGGAAATAAAACTGGTTTTTTTATTTCTATGGAGCTATGTATTCGCATGTTCAATGACCTCCTGGCAAAGCCAAGCCAAGGTTAAATTAAGGGGGTAGACAAAGGAACCTAAATTTGCATAGAATAGTATAACTCTCGTGAGCGTCGATGGCGTCGTGGCTAGGACGTCGGACTCCCATGCGGAAGGTCCGAGTTCGGAACCATGCAATGTCATGTACCAATGAGTTTTTCGGTTTTTTTCAAGGACTTACGTAAATTTACAGACTGCTCTAACGGTGAAAGAAAACATTGTGAGGAAACCTGCACACTGAGATAACCTCACATACACACTAATATCCTCATTCATGCAAACAAATACATTCATACAACACAACACGCACACACTGTTGCTTTCATCGTCCGTGCAGTCACTGAGGGCCAGCTGAAAATCAGCGCTGTGGCTTGCCTCAGCATTATGCTGAGCTGGTGTACCCTTTTTGGCACTGTACCACACCGGATGTTCTGTGCTGCATGTATTAAACTTTGTATACTTCTGTATTGTGTACAATATTCTGGTGTTTACAGCGCTAAATATACATTTTCAATTTTAATTTTTAGTGTGCGAAATGGGGAGGGCAATGGCAAACCACCCCATTAAATCTGCCACGAGAGTCGTTGTAAGTGATTAATTCCTTAGAATGATCACGACCCTCAACAATGTAATGTAATAACAGGCTGGTTTCCGCAACTCGACGTCTTCAGCGCCTATTTTGCTTGTGGCGGAAACTACTACTTACTCGAGCCACCCCAACCTCGCCAGAAAGTCCAGCAGTCCGGGACAGGACTTCGGGAAGTGATCCTGGGGTGCTAAGGCTTCCCGCCCGGTAGGTGGTCACCTCACTGCACTCCAAAAGCACGTGGGCGACCGTCTCCTCTGCCTCCATGCAAGCTGCACAGGGGGCTGTCTGTGAGGAATCTAAATTAGCATTATCTAAAAATTACAATCGTGTTGCGTACACAACTCTTTCCGTGTAGTCTGCAAATCTAAGGTTATTAAATGAAACAAACTCAAAAGTGCCAATAACATGTATTATTTACATTATGAATCAAACACAAAAGTGCCAATAACATGTATTATTTACATTATGAATCAAACTCAAAAGTGCCAATAACATGTATTATTTACATTATGAATCAAACTCAAAAGTGCCAATAACATGTATTATTTACATTATGAATCAAACTCAAAAGTGCCAATAACATGTATTATTTACATTATGAATCAAACTCAAAAGTGCCAATAACATGTATTATTTACATTATGAATCAAACTCAAAAGTGCCAATAACATGTATTATTTACATTATGAATTGTCGATAACAATAAATAATGTAAGGCTAGCACTGCTAAAGCGAAAAATCTTCCTTAAAATCATAGTCATCTTTTCTCTTATACGTTGTAAGGGTAACATTCTCCAAAACTCCGGCCAAATTCGCCGCTTGCTTCTCATCCTTAATCATATTTCTTTTATCTTTCTTTTTATCTTTCTTGAACTGCATCTTTCTTAGTTTGTTTTGCTTTGTGTTTCCTTCTAAAAGCATTTCTGGGTCTGCCTTGGTTCGTTCTTTAGGCTTGATATTCTTGTCTAGTTTGGACCTTATGTTGAGTGTTTTAGGGAGTAGTGCCGATTCGTCTTCGTCCACTTGCATTTCATCTTCTAATGCCGCTTTGACTGGGCCCGTGCTTATTATCTAAAAAAAAAGTATTAGATAGCTTACTTTGCGGAAATCCATTATTAATTTTTGAAATACAGGTTTACTCCTAGTTCTGAGACACGAGCCTAACACAAAGAATTCTGTATCTGGCATGAAATGTAAGATTTATGAATAGTGTACTTAATATATCTCTTCTAAGTCGTGTTCCTCATTACTGGAGGTCGTGATCATTCTAAGGAATTAATAATTAATTGATCATCACATAATCAATTAATCACTCAATTAAGCAGATTTAATGGGGTGGTTTGCCATTGCCTTCCCTATTTCACACACTGGTTATCTCAGTGTGCAGATTTCCTCACGATGTTTTCCTTCACCGTCAGAGCAGTCGGTAAATGTACATAAGTCTTTCGAAAAAACCGAAAAACTCATTGGTACATGACATTGCATGGTTTCGAACCCGGACCTCCCGCATGGGAGTACGGCGTCCTAGCCACTGTGCCACCGACGCTCAACTTAACTTAATATATAAATAAGATTAAATATACAGGGTGGAAAGTTTCGGCGGGGCACCCAGGGCAGCTCCCAGATCCGTTGGGAGCTACGAGAAAATAGTCTTAGGAGACGTTCCCTAACTTCTGGAGCTATTTAAAACTGTATTCACAGATTTTTGAATAAAGGTACAGTCAGCAGAAAAATGCAATTTTTCACTAAAATAGATTTTGATGCCAATCGATTCTATTCGTGTCAGGAACAAAAGACTCTATGTGGTCAATCGAACTTCGGAGTACTAAAAATCTCAGAAATAGCACAAAACTATTCCCATACATTTAGTACGAAGCCCTATTAAAGGATATTTCGAAGTGCTTTCAGGTAAGTTTTTTAAACAAAACTTAATAATGAAACAAATATGTTTTTTTACGATTGGTGGCGCTAGAGTGCGGATAACCTCGCCTTAAGGCGTAGTTAAAACTGACAGAAAAGGAATGACAAGCGATTTGACGTGAGCTACTATTCCTCGTGTAAAATTACACGAGGAAAAGCTTCCCTGTGATCTAGAGAATATCTTATCGATTGATTATATGGGGTTTTGTTATACCCAGTATATTTTGTGGTGTTTACCTTGATAGGCTCAGCGTCGCTGCTGTGTGACTGCAAGGCGTCTATGGCTTCCGTCTCCATCGCCTCGAACGAGTTGATGTCGAACTCCTGCGCTAGTGACGTCACGATCTTGGCGTCCACATGCACGTCCGAATCTGGCGTCTCAGGGGGTTCCGTGAAGTAGCGCACCTGGAGTAGTAAATAGAACATTATTTTTTTATTGTATAAAGACAGCAGACAAGCAAACGTGCCACCTTAAATGGTAACCGTCGCCCATAGACGTATTGACGGTTATAATGAGGGATTTTCCAGCTTAAGTTTCTGCCATTCGAGATAGATAGCTGTATCTAACAATGTCAAAGTGACAGAAGAGTTGTTATTACATATTTATTTTTCATCGCATTTTTGTAAAAATATAGAAATTCATCGAATCGAATTAACAAATTAGTATCGACGATCAAATATTAAAAACTGAAGTTTTTTTAAATTCAAATTTTATGGCCTAGGTACATGCTAGGTACCCATATTTTGGCATATTTTGACGTTCCAGTATACAATCAGCACCATCTGTTGAGTTGATTGGAAGCTGCCGGAAAATCCCTCATTTCAATTGTTGTGAGGGACATTTGATATCACCTCTCGAGTTTGCGATGCGTAGCAAACCTTGGGGACTTAGATGAACCTCATGTGCCCGTATTACGCTGGCTGTCTTACCTTTCAAACCGAAACAGCAATGCTGCCTTCCGGTAGAAATAGGTTAAAGGGTGGTACTTTTCCGATCATTGCTAATAATGCATACCTTGCCTGTGTTCCAGTCGTTGAGTAATATCCTCGCAGCTGCCTCCTGGTCGGGCACACCACCTTTTTTGAACCGCCCCATACGAGATGCAACGTGTGCGAAGAATTCCTACAAATAAATGATAAATCATTGTATTACCTGACCAGGAACATAAAACTCTGCCAAGAGGGCGTCAATTATAGTTTTACAATCTGGGTCATAGAGTTAGCTATGAAAAAAATTAGTACAAATAGGTATTTTATGTTTTTTATTTTATTGGGCAATCTACAGCTTATATTATAGATTTAACAACAAAGTGAATTAATGATAATAAGGCAAATAACAGACTGCCTCATAGTTACTAAAGTAGCGAGTAGACAAGATAATAAAAACTAGGTGCTACAATAGAAAACGGAAAAATTAAAATATTTGAAAAGAAAACACATGTATTAGGTATTATATAAATAAAATAATAATAATAATATAGGTTCAAATAAAAACCATATGAAAAAAATGGTTATTATAAAATAAATGACTATTTAAATGATAAAGAGGCTTGGTGCACATCGTGTATTGTATATGATTATATTCATACATAATTGTATTCATAAATATTGTTAAGTATGTTTATTTTAAAAGATGTCTTGCTGATTGTTTCTTGCGCCGCTTCTTTTCCTTCAGCTATAGCACCTTCCGAAGCGGTGGTAGAGTAAATAAGTGACGTTGTAAAAATGTACTTTAAGGTACTGAATTACAATAAAAAAATTCTGATTCGCCAAAAAGATGATGATGGCGGTAGCTCCTTAAGGCTTATACAGTCGCCAATGACCTTGAGGGTTTGACCTTCAGCGTCTAGTGTAGAAAAAGTTGGGGCAGTATCGAGGGTAGCTAGCATAGAATAGAATATAACTTTTTCGCTTTAGTAAACAAAAAACGTACCTGAGGCGTACTAAACTCCGGTATACAATACAAGTCAATGAGAGTCTGTTTATTTGCTCGCTGTAAGATAGCAGTGGCTGGAGTGACAGGGTCCTTGAGTGCCCCGACTCGTATGGCGTTCTTCAAAGCTACGGAGGCATCGGAATCAGCACCAGCGTGGAATACTATGCCTGGACTATCGAGGATCTTGATCTTGGAGTCTAGCTGGACGGTTTGCATTTGTCTGAAAATTGTTAGCAATTGGTTAGTTTAAAACACAAGAAATGGGACTAGCGCCCTTTGCTCTAGAATGACGATGTGTGCACCGACAGTGAGCCAAAGGATTTATGCAAATGCACATATAGCACATTTCAATGACCGCCTAATATATGGGAAAAAGCTCAAATCGCATGCGCCAACTGGCAGACATATGCCAACATGATTAGAATGTCTCAGAATGTCTAAGAATACAGAATGTTTAAATGTGACGTCTAAGTAGCAATGCTTGTTTGTATTATGATGAGGTAGATAGATATCGGTGTCATATTTTATTAGAAGGTAGTTCAATTAAATGAATGGCCGTTACGCCGTTTCCGCGTGTTTATCCACTTCATTGCACCAGAAACAAAAAAGCGGTATCCTCTGGATCCGGACTTGTGTGAAAAAAAAGATTTTGCAGGCATGACTTTAGCAATATTACATGTATACCCCGACCAGTAACTAAAAAACCCTGTCAAGAGGGCGCCACTAGTAGTTTTATAATCTGTGTTTTGGAGGCCCTATGACATTTTTTTTAAATTTATTACAGTCTCTATCAAATTTTGTTTACTTACATACTATTACATATTCTACGGTAACTAGATATATGTGTGCCTCCGGGCAAAGGCATCCCCCAGTCTTCTGAATTCTTCCCTTTCCCACGCCACCCTAGTCCATGTCCTACATAAAAATAGTACCATTGAATTCCGCAATATGGTGACAGTTTTTTAGTTTCCGGTCAGAGTATAATGCTGGTGTATCATTAATGAATACTATTCTTGATAACACTTACTTGGTAACCCCAGGAGTGCTACCAACATTGCATGATTTAGATCTGTTGAGACTGTTGATGATGGAGCTCTTCCCAACGTTGGGCAGTCCCACCACTCCGACTGTAATTGACGTCTTTATGCCTTTGTTTCTGCAGTAGTTTCCGAGTAGACCCATTAGTAGCTCTGCTCCTACACAGGCTGACCCTGGAAAAAAATCACGACAGTTTTCTATGACGTGTTTCCATTCCATATAAAATTGTGGTCCTTACATATGAAATTGGCGTTTTGTCGTACTGGCCACTTTGATCTGAAATATCTCCTCTTTGGTTAAGAATTCCAAATTCAAATTTATAAATCCATATAGCTGGTACATTTGAGTTTCTAAAAGAGTCATTCATTTGTTTTTTCCCGACTAGTTTTTTCTTTGGCTTCGCTCATATCGCACAATGGAAAATATGAAATATCGCTATATTTACGAGTACGATTTCTACCGTGGCACCAGTGCTGCAGAAACAGCTCGAAGGATTAATGATGTGTATGGCGCTGGTGTCGCAAAAGAAACACGGTACGTTTTTGGTTCCAACGTTTTCGTTCTGGAAATTTCAACCTTCAGAACAAGCCCCGTGGACGACCGGAGACCAAAGTGGATAATAAAGAATTAAAGGCTATTGTGGAAGCGGATCCATCGCAAACCACTTCAGAGTAGTTAGCTGCAGGCTTGGGTGTGAGTGAAATTTTATACCCCGACCAGAAACTTAAAAACCCTGTCAAGAGGGCGCCACTGGTAGTTTTATGTGTTATGTAGTAGGCTATGAAAAAAATCGTGCCAATTCCGCAATATGGCGAGGGTTTTTTAGTTTCTGTTCAGGGTATATATGGCGATAATATACATATATAAAGGTACTCTGTGCTATGACTGACAACGAGCAATAGATGGCGTTAGTATATAATACTCTGCTATGGCCAATGATGGCGACGAACCATTACGATTAGTTCACTCAGCTCGACGACAGATGTCGCTGTTCTTCCGAAACACATATATCAAGTACGTATTTCGTATACAAACATAGCACTCGCTATCGAGGCTATAAACGATTCAATGGGACTATAAACGAGTTTCAAACAACTATTGGTTGATCAGCACCACTGATCACAAGGCACAACACCCTGTGTGATGGAAAATGTTCCCATTTTAATTATTATAATAATACAGTGAGATGGCTATGGGCTTTGCTTGTCTGTCCCATTATACAATAAAAAAACACTATCGCACAAACCTTTCATCTCCTTCTCCTTAACAATATGCTTCATCTTCCTACGTCCGAGGTTGTGTTGCTGGTCCTGTGTGGAAGCCTTGAAGGGCACAGTCGGGGCACTCCGGCGGAGGTATTTGAGCCACACAGTGAGGTTGTTGCGAGGCACGAGGTCTGCTTTGTTTAGGACTAGTATGATACGCTTGCCTGACTCTCTTACTGCTTCTTCTACTTGGACGCAGCGTGTGCCTGAAATATCGGAGTTTTTAAGTCTTGGGGTGAATAATGTTGCACTATATGCTGCAGTACCACACTTATTTAACATACCACGTGTATACTGTATTTCTAGAATGTTTGTTGTTTTGTGAAAGGGATGGATGATAGAATTTCTTGTTACTTACTTATCTATATGTTCAATGATTTATAACTGATCTGTTGCTTTATTTCATATTGAACAGCACAGTATATTGGTGTAGGTACTGTAACAGTGTGTTACATGTCATGTCATAAAATAAATGAATGCAGGATATTTAGCTATATAAGTATATAACATATAATGTATTGAATTTTACTACACATGTATAAAAAAATAATCTAAAAATGAAGCTATTTCTTAATGATTGATGATGCGGAGCAATCATTCATTAATGACAACAGCTCTGAGCTCAGAATATCAGTCATGGAAATGGTAAAACTTACCTAGAGGATCTCTAGCATCCACCACTTCTAGAATAACTTCAGCTTCAGATATGACCTTCTTGAATTCTTTGTAATATGTTTTCAGCGAGTTCTCTTGCTTCCTGTCTTTGCCAAACTCTACATCATCAGTTTCGTTCTCATTGCCTTTGAAAGCATCATGGACTTTACCTCTGGCTTCAGCATTTGCAACCTTAAAGAGAGAAAATTAATATTATGAAGAAAATGGACAGGCAGACAGCATAATGCTGGTGTCTATAACAGTGTTGGAAATCTTTTGTTATAGGTCATAGTTCATTGTCAATAATAGTCCACATATAATTTAATTAAACAGCAGTGTACGTTTTAAGTAAGATGTCAAGACGACTTTTGAAAGTTCACAAAGTGGATACAATATGCTCAGCGAGCCTGTTCCATGTCTGAACAACTCTGTTGTCTCTATTATTTGAAAAATAATAAGATTGATTATTGAGGGCAATCACCTTGATTACACAGGGCCTCCCCTATGCAATGCGTGCATATAGAGCTGTTTAATATCCACTGCTTGTTATGAAGTTAAAACGTCAGATTAATCAGTCTATACTATAGCAGGAAATTACCATACCATAGTACCCATATTCGCAGTAGTATTTTTCTTATCCTCCATTTTCTTCTGTTTATCCAGCTTTGCCTGTTCTCTCCTCTTTTGTCTCTCTTCCTCTTTATGTTTTTTTACCGCCTCTACCTCTTTCAATATGTCTTCCTTGAATGGACACACATTCGGGATCTGAACAGGCTTCTGCTTCTTTGACTTAGGGTTCTTTTTCGCTTCTTTCTTCAGCTTGCGGTTGTGATCTTTGACTTTCTTCTCGATTTTGTAGCGAAGGCGGGCTGGTTGCCTTTTGGATGGCTTTTCTGTAAAAATAATAATGTTGGTTTGTTTAGATATTAATATAATAGTACAGGCTAATTTTTTTGGGAAAATGCCGATTTTCTTTGAGAATTTGATCGCTTTACTGCTACATAATTAAACACAGAGCGTAAAACTACAAAGCAAATTACTTCGGTTACAAAAAAGGAAGACTAAAAATAAAGCACATGGAACATAACCTAAATGTTTCCTAAATATTTGTCATAATCTGCTTGCCTGTTTTTGCATGCTGTTCTACGGGGGATAATAAGGTTTAGATGCACAATAGAGGTAAACTACACTACAGGGGAACAAAATATTTGAGAAAAAGATGAGGTAAATTCAGGAAAGTTTATATGAAGTGAATACTTACTCAATTTAAACTTTGCCATGTTGTAATTATCATAAAACTATATAAGTTGATGTCGATTAACGAGTGCACGCTGTTTTCTTATAACAAATATAAGTTTTAATAAGGAAAAATAGTTTTTCCACAACAAAACACAATACAATACGGCACAAGCCGCAAAGAAAGGCAGAATTTTTTTAAACTGTCAATTAGTCAATTAATGTCACTGTCAGACTGTATCAATGTTGCCACTTTTAAAACTCTGTGCTTATTTTGGGCTCTAGGGTGCGTTCGTGCAACGTCGATAAAATTTCTCCTTTTACATTTTATATTTTTTTTCGTACTGATAATCGCTGTTGGTCCTAATGACCTTTACAGGTTCACCGGGGTTTTTGGGGCGAGCGCTAAGTGCGCTCCAGCCTAGAGGAGGACTTAAAAACTACTATTAGTATTATTACTAATAGTAGTTTTTATATACTGACGTTTGTCAAAATATGCCGTTCGTGTACTTGTACGTGCACGAGTATTTATAACTATATAGTTAGTTAGTTATAAATACTCTAAGACGCCTGTCAATATAAAAATTCTCCGGTGGTGCGTTCGGTGTGACCAATCAGATTATTTTTTATTTTTTTTCGTACTGATAATTGCTGTTGGTCCTAATGACCTTTACAGCTTCACCGGGTTTTTTGGGGCGAGCGCTAAGTGCGCTCCAGCCTGGAGGAGGACTTAAAAACTACTATAAGAAGCGACTGCCTAAGGGCACCCAGGTGGGTACGGACCTCGGCTTAGGACATCGCTGGGGAGGGAGGGGTCGGAGAGAAGCGGCCTGGAATACGCCGATAGCGCGTGTAAGCGCCAGAAGCGGGTCGCTTCACACACAGCACAGTGCTGTGTGTGAACTATTATCGGGTGGGGTTAGTGATGGCGTCGTCGGGGTCGTCTAGGACGTGTCTAGGCCGACGTCGTCGACGGGATGTCGGTAAAGCGTTAGTGGAATAAGCGGCGGCGCATACTACTAGAGGGTTTGGGTGGTGGGGAGCTTGCTCGAAGAAGCGTCGAGCTGCTAACTTCATGTATTGAGCGATCGTGGGAGTTCCAAATCGTGATGGAGGTTTACGTTACGTAGGTACCATGGAGCACCGGTTGCTCTACGCATGAACCTATTTTGGAGAACCAATCAGATAAAATTTCTCCGATGAAATTTTATACTGAGATTCCGCGAACGGCCATCGGATAATTAATGTCAGACTTATATGACAGGACTTTGACATTCGTTTGGTCGAATGTTGTGCCTTTAAATGGTACAAAACGATAGAAATTTACAAATTAACTTTGTTAATTATTTTCGCTTCAAGTTTCAAATAAACACAACAAATTCAAATTTTATGGCCTAGGTACCCTTATTTTGACACATTTTGACATTCCAGTGTACAGCCAGCGCCATCTGTTGAGTTAATTGGAAGCTTCCGGATAATCCTTCATTCATTTTAGCACCTTGCGAATTAAAAGTCGAGATCTACAATACAAGTAGTGGGTAGATAGGTAATGGGGATTCACAATGGAGACAGTGGTACGCACGCACCGTATTTTTTGCCTCACATTAGATAGATTCCTACTTATGTCACTGGATATCACTGGATAGGTTTATACATAAGGTATAGGGAAGGAATACCTAGGTATGCTGCATGCCTAATACACTACCAACATAATATAGACAGGTCCCTGTTAGGTAAACAAAGCACGTCGCGGTTCATTCATCGCGCGTTTCGGTGAATGAGTTTCCTTGCGGGCCTGTGTTCGAGAGCTGTCGTCGAGCCCCGCCATATGACGGCCTTTGTTCGCTGCAGCTGCGTGCCTCGCGAAACGGCCGTTTGTACCTGAACAGGTAACAGAAGCAACAGGTCATTTCACCGCCGAGGGGCCCCGCCGCCCGCAAACCGCACCGCAGTCGCGCTCTGAAGCCCGTTGCGAAGGGACGTCGCGCACGCGCTATTAAATCGTCCGAGACTTTCACGCGTTATGTGCGCAAACGCACGCTCCGATAACTACAGTTCCGAGCGCGCCCGCCGACAGTCGTGACAGTGCAAATGTCTCCCAGCCTGGAAGGGATCATGTTCAATAGGAACGCAAACCTGTCGGCTAGGCGGCCGCTGCTCGCTGAACCACAGAAGCCTGTTGTGATCCCGCCGCGCGCGCCGCCCCGCGACACAGGCCCCCATAGGCCTCCGCCCGCTCCAAGGAAAGACTACTACGGCTACCGACCAGATTATTTTAAACCCTCGAACGTCGAACTCGAAAGGCGGCTGCAGGAGGCACGAGCTCAGGAGAAAGTCGGCTACTTCCAAGAAAAAGTCGCCACCGATCTGAGTTTGGATCGAAGAGACGCCGAATTGGTATTCAGATTCGACCCTCATGCGTCAGCTGAATACCTCTCGAGTCAGTACCGAGCCCCGGCGGTTCATTACGCGAAGCCCCCGACGCCGGCGAACGGGTTTTCTAACCGTCTCCCGGAGCGAGACGGTCCGTTCGTGTTCGGAGTGCACAGCCCGAGCCAATTCCCGATCCCGCGTCGAGACGAAGACGATTACGACTACGATTACTCCGAAGTGCCGGAGGATAACGGTCGCCCTGTTATAAAAGACGATGTCTCCGACACGAACTGCTGTGATAAGGTGAACGAGTGGACAGTGAACAAGAAGGGCAGACGGACCTTGAATCGGATGTTTCAGATTAAAGACAGAAGGAAGGTGAAAGGTGGGAAGAAGCAGAAGATAAAGTGTGTGTTGGTGGGTGATGGGGAGGTGGGGAAGAGTTCGCTGATAGCGGCGTACGCGCAGGACACGTTCCGGGAAGACTACCAGCCTACCGCATACGACACATTCAATGGTAAGAATCTTTTTGAAACTCGATGAATGAGGAAATTTTACTTAGCAACTCTAAAGATGCAATATAGGAAAAGGAAATAAACCTCACAACATAATACACAATACACAAACGTTGTTTGATGTATTAGTGCGTATTATCGCAAACGACCCTGATTTGGTAAGATAATTAGCGCGATTACTCCACAAAACGATCGTTTAACGAACGATAAAGTTGTTGGCAAATGTGTCTTTTAATTAGCCATGGCGCCAGCTAGACACCGTTTCCTTGCTGATAACAAATTATTTGAAATAATTTAGGCAAAATCCAATCATGGCTTCAAACATTTCGGAAGATGGACAAACTCTTCTTGAAATAACTATGTAGGTAAACGTGTAAAAGTGGATAAAACCAATAATTTTATTACAAAATTCATGTCGCTTTAAATCATAAGTATTATCAGAACAAAACACAAAGCGAGTCAATGACACGTCCCAGACATTTATTTCTTGGTTGCCTTATCAAAAGAAACTCGTTTTAAAACATATCTACTTAAGGAACAATAACTTGGTTTCGTATTTAAAATTCCTGTTACGCTTTCTCATTCCAGTTTTATAAATCGGAGAGAGATGGATGTTTTGGTTGCGTAATGTTTTAAAATACTATTAACGTTGAATTACGCAGACTAATTAGGGAAAGTAACGGTTTTTAAGAAAGAACTGAAGTGTTTGAAGACACCAAATGACGATACGCTACTGCACCGACTTCTGTGTAAGGGAGGGACTATGGAGTTTGATTCCTGGTTCAAGATACTCAGCAAAGGAAAAAAACTATTTAGGTCTGCCTGAAATTGAGTAAACCACTTTCTGACTGTGGGTGTCTTCGTCATGGATAAGATGACGGAAAGTTGAAGTCGGAATTATTCCGAATGCAATCGATTTTCTTCTTTCCACTGGATTAAAAATGATATGATACGACTTGCGAGACTCTGGATAATGATATATCTATAGCTATTCTATAATGCAAAAAAGAACAGATTAAAAAGATTTCCTTTTTAATCGAATCTGTAACTGACAATGAGTGTATTGTTGAGTCTTTCTTCGCATACGTTATTTAGTTTCCCTGGGGCAATTCCAGTTTTGTCCATCCATATCGATCGATCAAACCATTCTCACTACTTTCGTACTTTCACTATTGTTGGAATTGAGCAATGGGTGATGTAAATTATAGATCGATTCCATTTGCAAAATGAAGATCGATCTTTATGCGATCTTTCGGCAAAACTGATTATCTGATGGAAAAAGTTGGTGTAGGGTGATGGCGTATGTCAAATGTATACATGTACTGTACTAGTACTGTACATATGCCGTTGTACTTTACTGCACAATTAAAGACCATTAGAGGTAACTCCCCGGGCAATGGAGGTGGTGGGACATTAGAAAGATTGTTAACTTCACATGGAAAAGAAGTGGACGTGATTCTTGATTGTGAGGAGGTGAACAGCTCCTGTCGCTGCGCTGGTCCGGTCAATTTTACAAAGTATTTGTACATTTCCATATTCTCTATGCATTTATTCTATTCCATACTCGTATATGGCGAACTGGCGACTTACGGTAATACCGTGATACACCATTATCTTTGGATCACTCAGCTCATTCCTATGTTGTCACTGGAAATTGTAAGATTAATTTTACTAATGTAAACTCTAACTAAATCAACTTTCTCCAACTCTTTCGTGACGAACGATTAGACCGAGAGCCTATTTATCTCTGCGATAAGAGAACCGAACATTATTATTGTTGGGATAATAATAGCTGTACACTCGTCACCGGACGGACGTCAAGATAATCACGAATCCAGTCACATCACCTATTATTCACGATCTTGATAACATATCAAGTTCTAAACTTGAATTAGGTAAGCCTAATATGAAGGTAATTCTGGGATTGCCACACGAAAAAAAGTGTTGTTGTTTTCCACGTTACGCGAGGTTCCACTTTGGAAAGGAAGTAAATACCAGAAATATTTTAAATTAAGACGATGCATATATTAAGCTTTCGTGGTTATTTTGAATCAATACTATAGTTAGACATACATAAGGGATACCCATACCATGGTAAGAATCCCGTGTCTGTAGTATAAGATGACGCATGCAAACAGAATTGCGACATTACATAGTATGTAATTGCAAATAAATTGTAGGTACTAGTACCTATGGCAAAATGTAAATGGATTGGTCTATTATTTGACGTTTTACCACAACAAACATCGGCCTTACTAATATCCCTAACCATGCAATTCTATAAAACATTACATATAAATTAAATACCCCACAGTTTAATATACCATTCCCATCACGCGTGAGCACGAAACGATAGTAGTGGAATATTAAATATCCCAAAACAACATGAGATACCCAACATACCTCCACGTCTGAGGTCAAAGCACCTGCTTAATAGGGGCTCCATAATATGAACTCCTGTTCTCGACAACAATTAATGAGTACTAGCATGGAATGACAAAGACCTTCTTGTTTTGAATGGACTTTCATTAATCAGGATTATTCAGGACGAGGGATGTATGGAATGAAAGAGATGATCTCTTTTGATTAGTTCTAGATGCAGGTTGTGCTGTGGTTTGTTGAAGATGAATGAATGTAAATAAATTTATTACTAATTAGATACTTTAAGAGTTCACGGAGGATTAGGTAAACTTTAATTCTTTTAGGTTTTCAAAACAGAAGTAGGTAAGATGTAACAAGGTAGAGATCACAGGGGAAATTCATCGCCAAGGTTGGGGCAAATAATCGTACACAAAGGTAAAATACGTAATAACCGGTAGGTAGGGAAAATAACACGTAGGCAGGAGTAATTGAATCACTCACTATACCGGGATGAAACATTATTTACGGGGGAAACTCAAAGGGGTTTGTTCAAAAACTCCTCCGAACGCCTCTGAATCTTGGATACAATATGATACTTTTTAAATTAAAATAACTGCTATGTGTCGAACTAAAATTTCATTAAACCATCCGTCAAGCGGTATGGAGCTCTTCTCATTTACTGCAACCCTAATTTGGGCATTGTCAAGGGCCTCTTTTAAAAGGGAAATTAATAATAAAGAACATTTAGCTCCGTTGTCCGCACAATGCATTGTTTGCTGCAATGGAAGACCGTGAAACCCACAAGGGACAATCCACGTAAAGCCTTTTAACGTTATATCTGTCTCGGAAACCACGAACAGGTAGATAAATACGGCCTTCTGAGCGAAAGTGGCGCCTTTACCTTGAAATGCGTTATTTGTGCATTTTATTGCACGTCTTGAATAAGCAAAACATCGGTTTACCTTACGTTGAATTTCCAGTAGGTACTCGTATAACGACTCCCTTTGTTAATAGTTATTTATAAATTGATATATAACTTATAACAAGGTTTCATATTCATGTACGAGTAGCATGCAGAATACTATGATAGTTATTTTGTGCAACATTGTACCTAGGTACCTCTACCTAATTGATGCATCAGCAGTAAAGGTTGTATACCTATCTATAGTATAAACATCGAAGTTCTTCTGTAGATTCGTTACCTGTGGTTTCTAATTGGGAACTATATATTTTGTAGTTCCCATCTAGATACTATGTCATAAGTAATTATTTACTTAGTGCACGGCAAATTAGGCACTCCGTCCAAGTCCATAGAAAACAAGTCAGTAACAGCTCATAGCGAGCAAAGTGAGTCAGATATGGCCACGATGGTGACCTGATGGTGGCCCGTTTGCTCGTCTGCTCTCTTTATATAATAAAGAAAAAAAAATGGGAGCCATGGATTCAGTCCACCAACCAGACATAGTTTAATCGAATAAAGTCTGGAAAAAACGGACGGAAGCACGATCGGGTCGTGCCTCAATTTTGATCAGGGATCCCTGTTATGTTATGGATAGGGAAAGAGTTCATAGGGAAAGTGGCGGGCAGTGGGGGACAGTGACGGACAATGGGGGACAGTGGGACAGTCAGCGTCTTTCCTCTAACGATATATACACATCCCGCACGGTGCCAGGCCTGTGGGCGACTGATGGAGAAGCGGTAGCTGATGATGGTTACATATTTGGTGTTGCGCGACCTCACGGACAGGGTTCCCTGTCAAAACCCAAACAACATTTTCTTTCTGAATAATAATTCTGTTTAAATAAATTTATTCATACTTTCAAGCTTGTCAGAGCGGAACTGAGTAAGGAAACTAAGACAAAGTGATGCCCGGAAAGCCATATATTACGTGATTGCTTCCTAATTCCCATACAATAGACTTATAAAGACGTCATAACGTCGGCTGCGACTGCGTACGTAGTATATTGATGGTTTCCTAGAAACTTGGACGTGAGCGCATGCTAATGTGAAAGTTCTCAGTGTGTTTGCAATTTGCATGCATATCCTATACGAGGCGTAAACGTAATAAAACACTTGTATTTACTTACTTCGTACAGAGTGACTTTGTAAGCCTAACAGAGCAAAAGCTCATAGAAGTTCATACTTTTCTTATTTCCTCGTGTAACTTTGTTTCTCCTTTTTGAAGAAAATTTCACCTAACTTCGCATAACACTGATCCATTTTGTAAGAACAGCAAAAAAATCTTAATTTCTGACGAAAAGTTGTTAGAAAATCTTGCTCAGCTCAGTAGGTACTCGATACATTATTACCATGCAAGTAAACCTCTTGCATTCAATACAGGTATTTTATTAAATTTTAATTATTTAGGTATTTGCTTTTATGGAAATTAAATTATACGGGCAAATAATTATTCCTTAAAAACAAATAAATTAGATAAGATAAGATTTATTAAGTAAAAGTTTAGGTAAGAAATACAAATATTGCAGATATAGTTGCATAAACATGTCACACTAAACTTTACCTTTACAGGCATACACACTAAATTCACAAATTAATAATGTTTATACAGATTTTGAAAAGGAAAATAGAAAAGAAAAAGAGTATGTCATTAAAATTTATACAATGTCAATAATATTAAATTTACGAAATGTCCACTAATTAATGTTGTAAATAATTATGATCAAACATCCTGTACAAGAATTGTTCAGTAATGTTGCGTGCTCCTCTGAGATACACAAAGGATCGATCGTAACAATTTCGTACAACCTTGGAGCTCGAATCTTCGGAGGTTCGAGAGGTTTTATTTGAGCAACATACCTAAGTGGTAAATTGACAATCGCCATATCTCTAGCTAGATAAAGGTGACACGAGACTTAAGGAAGCCTTAACTTTTCATGTGACTTTAGATCTTAGTCATCTTCCATTTTACTTGGACTCGCCACTGTACTTGACCAAGTGTAAACTAGCCCAAAGATCTAAAGTCACATGAAAAGTTAGGCTTCCTTAAGTCTTGTGTCATCTTGCATCGAAAGCATACTGCCAGGTACTCGCCACTGTACCTGACCTTGTAACGAACAATATTTATATGTACTCAGAACAATAATCTTTTGTTTTCAAAAACGAAGAGACTTTTGTCTACATATCTTCTGATGAAGCCCTTAATGCATCAGATCCTGCCAATATTGATGTCAATCATGATTTACTTCGTTGTCTAGTAGATTTATAGTGAGACAAAGAAAATATTTTCATTAAAAACTTTCTTTTGAAAACGCATTAAGCCCATGCGGGCTTTGTATGCACACGAAAAAACCCTGGCTGGGTTAACTCGCGAATTGTCTGTTTTTTATACTTGACATCTGGTTACGTGTTTGAGTCAATCCGTTTGACCATCATCACCTTTAGAATTATCCCGAGAGACATAGCGCAAAAACTTTCTTATGTAGGTAGGTATTATCGAAAATTATAAAAAACTTCAGGCAATTGTAGATACGACCCATATATTTTACGTCAGCTAGCAACCTCGAAATCGCAAATAACCCAGTTTCACAACGTAGTCGTCGTCAGCAGTAACAATATAAAGCATAAAAGTAAAATTTTAATAGTTTATATTGTCAGTTGCAACATTTTATAGGCCGCCCTAGCGCCCTATATCGGAGCGATAAACTTTGGAATCGGGATAGTGTTGCAATCCGGGTCACAAATTAACAAATGGCTTGGAATTGGAACTGCTTTTAGGAACGCGCGTTCTATTAATCCAGTTGTAAATCATATGTAGTTTAATTATAAATTGGTTTTAAGTTTAAGATATCTTTAGAACTACTGTTAAACTAACACATTTATTTCATGATGGGAAAAAGTTGCCATTAAGAACATACCTAAAATCTAAAATTTATATTTTTAGACAGTCGTAGTATTCGAGCTCTAAATTTCATGGCAATTTTAGAAAAAACTGGGATATCGGGATTTAAAGTTTCAAATTCGAATTCTCACCTAGAGTTTCTCCCGCGGCTTTATGGCATCCACGTCAGCTTTGTTTCGTTTTGTATTGCAAATTGTTTTACAGTAGTGCTTTTCTAGTAAGAATGGTGTTTCTTGCTCGAAGAACTTCGACAAGATGTGAATAATGTGTGGGACAGTGAAGTGAAGTCAAATAAACGCTGCAGCCCGATCCGTACTTGGCTGGATTTTGAAGAGCCACACTGCGTCCGGGACGCTTTCTTCTTTGGTTCGGATGGTGCAGAAGCGTGGAAGATTCTTCCAGATAGCATTGAAATGTGTCACATCAGCATTTTAATGAAGACTTGAAAGAGTTGTTTATATCAGACATGGCAGTATGGGCTCAGTTCCCTTTGCCTTAAAAAAAACAACAACAACGAACCTCACCGATAGGTTCAATGAGCCGGAGTTAGAAGATTCAGCAAAGGCACAAAAGGAAATTGGAATAGGTAGCTATTTTCATAATTTGAAGGATAATAAATCATGCAGCACCTATTATGGTGATAAAAATGTAACTTTACTTTTATAGTACCACGATATTAAACTATTAAAATTATTATGAATTTGCAAACAATACATAAAACCTACGATAGTTTTGTGGACAATTATCGTATTTCCATTATGTTTTTGTGTAAATAAAATTGCAACTTATATGTAAGGTATAAAGCTGACATAGCAAGCAATTGCTATTTTCTATTGACGCAACGACACGTTTTATATTACAGAAAGGAACATGGAATGTATGAGTAGTTTCGGTATTTCTTTGTAGTGTAGTGATATTTGAGTAAGTACTAGATACTACCTATTATTATGAATTATATTAACTCAATATATGACCGTAGATAATAGAGTTGAGGGATATAGACGGCGGCGCTATCTATATAAAAAGGAGTTTTTTTTTGTAAACAAAGTACTCTACTTACCTATACTTAGAATAAAATCGATAGTTATTTATATTCATGCATGATTTAACTAGGTTGTTTACTAGGTGTACTCTGTCCGTTCTAGGCTATGTAGGTTCTAGGCTATCTACCTATCTATCATGAATTGTAATTGATAAGAAATGACAAAGTATGTCGTCAAAACGTCATTGATTTAAGGTTAAATTGGGTGACTCACTTTATATCTTTAAATTGAATTCTTTATATGTATGTATTTATCTTTAGGCACCTACCTTATTACTCTATTATTAGGTACATTCTATATTCCTTTTGATTAAATTGTTCCAAATTCCTTTTAGGTATTGTATATAGTTACTAATGTAACGTTATAAATTGTCATATGCTTGCACGCAAAGTACGACGGAGTCCCAACTTCCAAGATACAGGTTTGGAACTAGTTTGTAAATCGGAGGTCCTATTATTGTGGCTTGTAATAAGTAAATAAACTTTTCAATTTCATTTTTCGGCTTTATTTTATTAATAATCATTGGGAGTATTTGAAAGGATAACCGTGACTTGCAAGAAATGTCCATCTCTATCTAGAGCCATAGCGTAGTGAAGGATAGCATGTATTTTAATGCAGACTTAGGTTTGAGGGCTTGAGGGATCAAATCTACTAGAGGTGTAACAAATCGGTGTGGGTAACCACTAGTCCGTCACCGAAAATTAAGTCATCACATCACAGATAACGTGACTAAAGATAGTCGTCAGTATCTTGCACCTTCTGTGCAAGATGATTCAGGGTGAGACTGAAATATCAGGACTCTGGCAACAGACCAGAAACCAGCTTCACCCAAAGTGCAAACACTTTTTCGAGTGTGTTTTGTGTATGTTATTTAGACCCATACATGGAATCATTGGCCAATTGAGATGTATGTTGTTGTCATAAAAATAAATAAACCTGGCTCTCCTGCCAGATGAGATGGCATTAAAAAACTTATTTACGCTTGCTTCATCCCATACAGCCGGCTGAATCGGCAGCTGCCTCAACTCTTTGTGCCTTCCACGAAAAAAAAGTGATTACCTTTAGAAAAAGGCGCCCGATGAACCTTCGGGAACCTTTCTATTTTTTTCGAGAGCCGTCAGCAGCCATTATGGCTGTTGCTTGTTGGATTCAGTACCAGTTCGATGTAAAATAAAAAAATAGACAATCTAAAGTAGGTACTTTATGATGTGGAATGTTAATTGCCTACAGAATATGTTTGTACACTGTTTCAAATAACGTTTCGGTATCTATGGGTAGTAGCCGGAGACACATGGTTCCGAATTGGGAATTGGGAATCTTTGACAGTAATTGTTGCATCAAGTAAACACTAAATTCAAGTCGGAATTTAAAATAACCAAAATCGAATGTAGTATTCACAAGATATGTCCAGACCGACAGTTTATCAGAATTAAATCATTCAGCGGAGCGCAGACTTTCTCCGATAGAAAGAAATGCTCAGTAATTATACTGAGGATATGTGAAAGTAGGACTCGTGTGATTTGTTGAACGATACAAACACTTGTTAATTTGCGTGTCATACATATAGTGACAAATGCCAATATAAAATACGACTCAACACAGTACAACTCAACTCTATCACACATAATATACGGGTCATAGAGGGTCACAAATCACAAAGAATTTAAAATAAATACATATAGGAGTCGACAGACGTCTGTCGTCAGTCGTCTGAAAAACGTCGTTTTCAGAGGGGTCGGGGGGTATCATTAACTTCTGTGACCCAAACCCTGGCTCTTAGCCATTCTTAGCCTAGTTAGAGCATCCGAAAGTGATCGTGCAAATTAAGCAACAATGGTTGACTTAGATTATAAGACTGTTGACCGCTATAGTGGCATTTTCATAGAGCACGTTAAGCTGTCGGTCTGCTGTAGGAGGACTGCAGACGTTAGGTCATATCAAAGGTCTACGGGCGGCCCTAACAACTCTGAGAATTGGTTAGCCACTAACACAACCACACGACAAGAAGAATTCCTGGTATCGCGCCTGGTAAATAGCCGATTGCTCAACTGACCCTGAAGAATCAAAATCAATATTTCTCACGGTTTTCCTGTATCAAGCAGCATTCAACTTGTTCTGTGATTCAACAAAGTATTACATTGCATAACAACACCGCATGCGGGCCCGTCCGTCTGCATAACCGTTATTTTTATGATGTAGTAATATTACGTTTAAATTCTGTCAGTGTGCATCTATTATTCATGAAGCTACTTTTAAACAATTGTAGGAATGGTTTACGATTTGATGGTAGATTACTCTTTTCTAATTCAAGAGACTGTTGGTACTTTCTGTCGAAATATTTCAGTAATTCCGAGCTTTATAAACTCTGATTTCGACGCGAGTGGGTTCGTCCTAGTTCATCGTTGAAGGCTGATCTGTCTGCCATGATTCTGCAAAGATTTCTTGAGAATCTAAAGACGAAGAAAGCTATTCTTCTAGAGCTTTGTATAAAGGGGGTTTGTACCCCAAATCTGGGTGACAATTTCTAAGATCGATAAGAGATTCACTACAAATGGAATCGATCTGAACCCTTAGAAGTCCCGAATACCGAAAAATAGATATGAGTATATGGGTAAGTACCTAAGTAAGTAGTGGTGGGTAAGTATATGGGTTCGCTCCTATTCGGCTGCAGCAGTATGCTAAGGGTGTATAAGGCGCCAATAATAACGTACAAAACAACCACCTTTTCCATAACAGCTATGGAAATATAGCAATAGAAGCGGAAGAAAACGTCGACCCAGTATTTTCTCTATAAGCTGTCAAAGCTACTCGTAGGTATATAGTTAACGTGTAAATGATTGCGTACAATGGAGCGTAGCAAATTTTATGCAAATAAGCTGGTAGGTAATACGCTTAGTAGGCACAAGGGGCTCTTCCGCAATAAAAACCATGTCAAGATCAAGTGCATTGCTCTCGACTTGAGCTTAGCTTTGTTGGAATTACTTACAATTCAGACAGGTTTAATATTGAAAACGTATTGAGGACCTCGTCAGCATATTCGGCCTGTTAGCTTTGTGTAGCGTCACTTTGGGGAGATACCACCCTTTTACCCAAGAGGCCATGTGGCTAACATGTAACGATTTCATACCTATCACACACACCCACGCACACACACATATCCAAACCCCCCCCCCCCCACACACACACATACGCACCCACACATACGCACACACATATCCACGCGCGCGCGCGCACACTCTCACACACACACGCACACACACGCGCGCACACACAAACACACGCACACACACACACACACACGCACAATGCATTCCCACCGCCCCTTATAATATTACCTTTTTATTATTATTTCTTTCTTTCAAATTTTGTCCGTTTTATATTTTCCCATATTCTGTTACATGTTCATTTGCACTGGTCACAGAAGAGATCTGTCCTCCCAGGAACTTCCTAGTTCGGAGGTCGCCGTTTATTATAAATAAGTTGTTGCTCACTAATTTTATTTAGTTTAATATAACATATGCTTAAGTTCCTACTGGTGTATGGACTATGAATACTTTGTAATCTTACCGCACAAATAAACTTATTCTTATTCTTATTCATTTATAATTCTACTAACTTTATATCTTCTATCTTTTCTTTCTATATTTTCATCGTCCAACTAATTCCAGTCGTATATCTCGGTAAGACAGACAGTGGAACATTACGCAGACCCAAACCAGTTTGGTAAGGCATGGTAACACGTGCTTCGTTAGACTGGATGGGATCGTGACTTCCATGTTATTGATTCTCTGTACGGTGATAGTTTTCGAATGTAAACTCGAGACATTGGTACAGACGTATGTTTTATAATTATGATGGATATTAGTTCGGTAGGGATGGAAATAGGGGGTGGGAGATGAAGAAATAACACTTGTTGAAGGAAGCTTACAGTTGGTACTGAATTAAGGAGTTGTATAGTTCGGACTCCCAAGCGGGAGTTCCGAGTTAGAAACCAGGCAATGTACCAATGAGTTTTGCGGTTTTTTTTCGAAAGACTTTCGTCCATTTACCGACTGCTCTGACTGTGAAGGAACACATCGTGAGGAAACCTGCACACTGAGATAACCAGTGTGTGAAATGGGGAAGGCAAAGGCAAACCACTCCATTAAATCTGCCACGAGAGTCGTTCTATGTGATTAAATCCTTAGCATGATCACGACCCTCAGCAATGAGGAACACGACTTAGAAGAGTTTTTATACCTTTATGGGATTTAAGTTACTGTTAAGTAGAGTGAGGCTGTGGTGGTATCACCCTTTTACCTATTTCTGCCGCAAAGTAGCAATGCTGCTGCTGTGTTTTGGATGGTTTCGGTTTGAAGGGTCAGAGAGCCAGCGAAATTGCCAGCACATGAGTTACTTCATCTATCTTATCTTATGATAGGGGGCCGGGAATAACCCGGCGGCACTTCGGCCCTTGAGGATCTTATGTGCCTATTCCATTTTACACACTGGTCATCTTAGTGTGCAGGTTTCCTCACGATGTTTTCCTTCACCGTTACAGCAATCGGAAAAACTCATTGGTACATGGCACTGCACGGTTTCGAACCCGGACCACCCGCATGGGAGTCCGGTGTCCTAAACACTAGGCCCCCGACGCTCTAAAACTTCATTTAAGTTTAGCAGTGTATCGAGAAATCCCGGCGAATAAATTCTTTCACGAGACTTCATATGCTATTATAGCTTTTACCAGGAAAGTCAACTCCCATTTGACCTCGGTACCGACCGAATAAGATTTGTTTTGTTGAATGGTTTAATCTGAAGCCAGACAATAAAATAGGTCGACCAACACACGACTCACGATAGATAGACTGCAAGTGTGCTGCAAGTACTGTCGTGAAAAGTTCCATTTGATCACTTTAACGGTTGTAGTTTCTTGAATTGAGCGGAGTGCGGAGTTTAAGACAGTAGGCTGTCTTAAACTGAAATATTTATAAAAAAACGTCTGCCTTTTTTAATAAGAATAAGTTTATTTTTTGGGGTATGATTACTTGATTACATAGAATTCATAGTCCATACACCAGTAGGAACTTAAGCATAGGTTATAATTAAACTAAATAAAATTAGTTAGCAACAAGGTACACTAAAAACGCTGACCTCCGAACTAGGAAGTTCCTGTATCTCGGAGGACAGAACTCTTCTGTGACCAGTGCAAATGAACATGTAACAGAACATGGGATAATATAAAACTGACAATTTTTTTAAAGAAAGACAAAAAAGTACAATAATAAAGGTTAATATAAGGTTTGGTGGGAATGTATTGTGTGTGTGTATGGGTGTTTGTGTTTGAGGGTGAATGAATGAATGGTGAATGTCCACTTGTCAGTGTAAATGGTAATTTTAATTGTATATTGGTCTCTTGCAAAATATTTTGTGCGTGTAATTTGGATTAATAGAAGCCTTCTCGGAAAAAAACTGGCGTACGTATCAATCTTAGATAAAATGAATCATCATTGTCATCAACACTTTATACTAGGCATACGATTGAGCCCAATTTTCACTCTACCTCCGCATTCAGTCCTAACGCACGTAATTACGACTTAATGGACTTTGTGTGCTGTTCCGAATTCAGGTTCAGATGACACCAGCCTCCTCCCTAATTGCACCACTGGAGCAATGTCCAAGCCGTTAACGGTCAACTACTTTCTTGAGCGACTATACTCTGTAAGTAAGAGAATGTCCCCATTAACGAGTTTAATTGCTCAATGCAGAGGTCGCGGGTTCATCTCAGACGTTATCAAATGAGACCGCGCGAATCCCGCCTCGGGTTATTATTACCTAGACAATTACGATTGATGAGAAAATGACGTTTTAACGCATGAAATCGACTGTCGGGGAAGATTGGACGTTTTCACGGTGCATTTGGGAATGAACTTGATTAGTAATGGAGGTAAATGTTGAGGAAAATTGTGGTGGTAATGAGTTTTAGGGTTCTATTCTTGAATAGATTTTAAGATGCTGTTGTTCAATTGATAAAATCTCCAATAATGATAAGTATCAGTAAATCATTCAGTCTCAACTCAACTCTCAACCAGGTACGCATCCAGATAAGAAATTAGGGGGAGGATATTAGTTACTGAAATAGGAAAATATGGCCATAATCCCCTAACGCGGATCCGCCCCTGCTCTCAAATAAAAACAAAGGCTTTATTCATCCACTGCTGGATATAGACCTCTCCTATATATTTCCATGTAGCCCGATTTGTAGTGCTTCTGAGCCAAGTCACTCCAGCTCTAGCCCTGATGTCGTCTGATCACCTCGCTGCCGGACGTCCCACACTCCTGCTGCTTGTGCGCGGTCTCCACGTAAGTACTCTGTGGGTCCATCTGTTGTCGGTTCGCCTAGCCACATGTCCCGCCCATCGCCATTTCAGAGTCGCTATGCGTTTAGCTACATCTAGATAGATAGATAGAAACACTTTATTGTACACAAAATCAGGAAAAGATAAAAACTACAGGAATAATGGCACGATATGTACAAAGGCGGCCTTATCGCTTAAAGTGATCTCTTCCAGGCAACCTCTGAAGGACACCAACCTCTGATCGGTGACCTTTGTGCGCAGTCGGAGGTTTTCGTTTCGTATTTTGTCTGTTCGGGAGACTCCGAGCATAGTTCGCTCCTGGCTCTTTGGGTACTTTGGGTAATTGTTTTCTTCTTTCTTTACAATTATGTAAGTTAAAGTAACTGTGGATAAGCACCTATAATGTTCCCGTAATTCTTATTGCAACACTTCATTGGTCGCAGGTGCCGCCACTAAATCATTTTGGCCGACGATTGCTAAGTCTTATTAGTAAACAGAGAGCTCGGCCCTTGCATTTCTTAGAACCTTCGCACATTAACAAGTGCCATTATTAGCCGCAAGTGCAGTGTGGGGCGTGCGCAGGTGTTAGTGCAACAAAGTTTCAAGTTGTAAATAGGGAATATTTTGAGATCTTGTTGTTGTTGTACTTGACTTTCAAATCTGTAGATCAATCGGTGGTTTTAGTGTTTGGGAGAGTTCTTTGGGTCTATTTTGTACATTGTCACTAGTGATAATGAAAGTGACTTGCTCCATATTACGCTTTCTTTTCGCTAAATTTTGAAAATGGTACGAATAAACCGTGATATGCGAGTGAGTCATCCTTTTTATCACTAGTGACAAGATACATAATAGAGCGACTGTTATTCTGGTACTATGTTACCTTCTGTTCTGACATAGTTTTCTAGATAATTACCTAGTTATTTGTGAGGAGCTCGTAACCTAGTTGCGAGCACGGTCCGAAAGTGATCGTGCAGGTTAAGCGACGTTGTCGCGGTCGGTACCCTGGATGGGTGACCGCTAGTGGCATATTTCATCTGAGCTCCTCCGTGCCTCGGAAAGCATGTTAAGCAGTCGGTCCCGGTTGTTGTCGTTCGAAAGCAGTCGTTAAGCCATGTCAGAGGGCTACGGGCGGCCTGAACAACTCTGACAAATAGGTTGGCCACTAACCATACGATAAGCAAGCAAGCAACCTAAGTTATTCATAATTACTTACTAGATTTTAGATTCAATTATGATTTTCTCGAACTTTCCTAATTAAAAAAATAATCTTTTTCTTCTTCGTATTCACAGTACCTAATATACCTAAACCTAGTTATTTTAGTACATTTAAAAAGGAAATGGCGTACATTATTTAAGTACTTAGGTTACTCTATATTTTCCGTCCTCCCCAGTCGGTCCCTCAGTGTTGAGGATCGTGACCCCGACAAACATCCCCAGTCTTATCCAAACGCGCCGGTCTTCTGCGCAGTGGATATTGCCCATAGTATTTACTTTTTTTTTAAATATCCGTACCCTATTACGTTTATTCCGTCGTGTAACATTAGTTATTTTAAGTAGCACACAATCTTTAACTCATTTAACTATTACGTCACAACTTTAACATGCGTTTAGTGCCGTCTTGGTTGCTTCATCCAAGACGCATCTATCAGCAGCTTGCTGGGTAAAAATACTACAAGAGTCGGTTTCAAACTCTTTGAACGACAGATTCAATTCTTAAGACATTATTTAATTTTTATTCATTTTATTCATTATTTAGACTAGAGGAGCCTTCAGGACACTCTATTCTTGTTTGTTTTCTCGGACAATTTGGCTTAGTTATTTTTGCAAGTCTTATCTGGGTAAGTAGTGATTTTAAATAAAATAAAATTTTTTTTTTTATTGATTACATCTCAAATTAGTAAAACGAACAATACCCTGACTCCTAAACTAGGCGAACCTGTATCTTGGGAGACAGTGCTTTCCCAAAAAGAAGGTATTCAATAACGGTCAGCATTCATCCCATAGATTGGTAGCTATCCATGGGACAAATACCGCCCCCTACTGAATACCAAGCTATAATAGTCACAAATAAAAGAAGAATTATCAAAATTAGTTCATAAATTCCGAAGATATCAAAATACATAAACAAATGTATTTGAAGTTGATTAGAAAGTAGACGCTATAAGCTAAAACCACTTGTTTCTTCCCAACCCATTAAACACAACTTTTATCCATGTAATTTTCTGCCTCAGCTCAATATAAAAATTGCATTATAAAAACTGTCCATCCAAACCTACCATCTGCCTCGTAGGTATTCATAGGTTATTACAAGCTTAATGACAACGATCAGTTGAATGAGACCACATCCTCGCACCCAGCTGCACTACCGTGGGCTGCAATGCACTTTAATGCAGAAAAACGCAAATTACATTAAAAACAAAAATGCTTTCGGAGTCGAATGATTTATTAAGACTTTGATCTAAAGCGTTAAGATACGAAATTGTGATGAAAAGTCGTAGCTCGTACAAGATCTTCCAGTTTGTGCCAATCAAAATTAATATCACCTGTTTCTCCTGCTAGAACTATTAATAAGATGTTATTGTAGCCTGGGGAGTGCCTCAAGTATGGCAGTTATGTTAAAGTGAAAAGTTCTATATGTAATTCCTTGATATTTCATCGTCAACACTGTCAGAGAGTAAATTAAAAAGTAACTGTACATTTACTTTTTAATTTACCACAGAATTTAGTTACAATAAAAAAGTTTGTCAATTTTTATACAGAACATCTTTTTCGAAGATTTAAAAACGACAGAATAACTTTTCAGTTCATATTAGGAAATTCAATCTTAGGTATATACATTTCTACATCATTTTAGGCATTACTGCCAAGATTGAAATTCCTAAAACGAGGGCGGAAAATCCTATAGTTATCAAGCATCATGTCACTATTAGATGAATATCAATATTTAATGACACCAAATCACCATGATGAGATTTCTGTAATATGGTCAAAGGTGAGGTCACGAGACGAGATAAGACAGCACTGCGGCGCAAGGGTCGTAGGATCGAATCCACCGTTGGAACATTGTGGTCAACCAGTCCTAGTAATAGTAACTGTCAAAAACCATCGATTAAATCTCAACCTTATACCTATGCAATATGATACATTTCAGATTCTCAAATTTAACGTTTTGGGTTGACCTGTGGTCGACAGTACAGGCAATTTAGCCTAGTAGTTGATGAAGAATATGGGTAAAGTAAAAACATTACCAATAATTTTCTTTAAAAAAAATTCAAAGTAAAATGTCAATAAATTTCGTGACGTGAACGAACTTTGTAAAAAAACCAAATAAAGTTAAAAATCCTTATAAAAAATTATATAATATAATATAAATAAACTTATTCTTATGGAAACTATGAAGTCTTGACATCTACGACTTATATTTCGCGACGAATCGATTACTTCTTCAATCGCCATCTGGCAACTAACTGGTTTTGCGAGTAATGCACTTAATTTGAGAGTTAGATGCGTCTGGTGAATGAATAAAACATTCTGAGCAGGTGTTTGCAGGTGTCTCAAGTGAGATCACATTAGGGTCCCATTACTTTTCTATGGCTGGAAAAGCGGGACATGCGAGGCTATTACTAATTCGAGAAATCTTGCTTTCCTTTGGGTCCACCTAAGAACCATTTTTGTAAGTCTGTTGCCACATATCTTCGTTTTGGTGCTTACAGTGATCATCAGAAGAACCAGTCTTCTAAACTAGCTTGCTCTATCCTTCGCGTCATCGTTAGTTACCATATTTAGGTTAAATAGAGTTCAGTTCTTAGACCGACACTCTTAAACATATCTACATTTATATTTCAATGAAAGAGATGTAATTTATGGCCTTTTTAATAACTCTTGTGCAATTCACCAAGTCGTACAACTATTTGTAATGTTGGCAATAAATTCTGCAACACTGAAGGCAAGGTGATGCTAAATACATTACTTGCAACAACGTAAGCCCAAATACATTTGAACAAAGATACAGTTTTCATAAAGTTAAAACCGTTATTCACATATGGCTTTGTGTTAAAGATACTAACAAACTCAAATGTAGACTCAAATGAAATGAAAGAAATTGTTAGAAATGGACAAGAATAAGCAACGGCAATATTTTTTGGGTAATTGGGTAGGGCTAGAAGTTGAAATATTATTTCAAGATTTTAAAGCATTGGAAATCATAGTAATGTTTTATTAGAATAAACATACAGATATGTATATATAAAGAAAGACACATATCAGTTCAATCACTGCTGCAGCTTAATCTCAAAATCGATCAATATCTCGTCAATCAAAGACATCAATAGGAAGACGTTGAGAAAAATCTCAATCAGTCAATAAATCAGTAGGTACTTATAAATAATGGAGCTGTGCTTATGGCATTTCTTCACACACCCGGTTCCTCAAACTACCACATTACTGAATCATGCGCAAAAATGATTTGTAGTCTTTACATCAATGGTTTAAAGTTCTTTTTGCTGTAAGATTGTTTTCTCTGTACGATTGGAAACATATAACGGTTTACCTGGCGTGACGGCCTGTACCGCACTCATTTTCATTATGGGCTCGACGCATGCGCTCTGTGCATTCCTTCCTGCATCCAATACTTTGATTGTGGTATGTGGACTTGGGCAGCGGACGAATTGCCTAATTGCGCCACTTATGTTATTGCTATATTATGCGCTGGCTCTTTTATGACTGCAGTACATTGGCTGCATTGCGTTGAATGACGGCTAAACGTTATGTAATTTTAAGAACTCTTTGTCTGTCAACATATTTTTGAACCAGAATTTTAATGAGCAGCAGAAATATTTCAAAATTTCGGGGCGGTGTTCTTTTAAATTGGCTACAATTTTGTGTCTTTTGCAAATCCAAGGAAATCTTTGCAATCTTAATATATTTCGGAGATGTTTAAATAAATAACGCTGATGAATACTATATTTTATACGTATATAAAAATATTTTAATTGTATTTTAACGGATTGAATTGAATGCACACCCAGAAGTCGATTGCAACATTTCCCTATTGTCAATTACGCTCAATCATCTATAGGACATGTTTGACAGGCCAAAGCAACTTGTCCGCCATTGGTAAACTATAAATCTGACAGACAGGCCAACCTTGTCAGATGGAAATTAAAATAGACTCATGGTGACATGATTGTTATAGAAAATAATACCTTATTTGCCTTTACAGGGCTGATTCTAGGTTGTTTCAAGGTAGAAGGAACAAAGAGATCGTAAGTATATTTTACCAGCATTTATATTGCCCCTTGCCATTTAATTTGTTTTCATATCAATTCATGTTTTTAATCTGTCACCTGATCAATCGGGTTAATTATCACTAGTTTTTTTTTCATTGAAATTATTTTACGAAACAAAACAATGCATTTTATCACGTTATTCTCCTATTTTATTATTGACAGTGTCTTCATGAATGACAGACAACAATAGAATCTCAGCAAAGAAATTATAAGTATTGTACTAGTGGCGACGCACGACGCGCCATTACGATTTGTACCTACTTACATCGGTGTAGAACGCGCTGTCGAAATTTTCCTGGGACTTCACATATATACGAAGTTCCAAACATCCATAGTGGAACCAGGACATCTGATCACAACACCCCGCCTGGTGGAAGATCTTCCCTTTTCCCCGTCATACAACTGACGTTACGACATCTCTTGTCCTCACAGTGTGTTCCTCTTAGAGTAAGGATATATAAAAGAGGGAGCAATATGGGTTTTCTTTATAGTTCGCCGCGTACACACCTGAAAAGTTAAAAGTGCTATGTGCTCTCAATTTGCTACTAAATAGACAAGTATTTACGGACATACTTGTCGTTTTGTTAAGCATGTTATCTATATTCTTACCTCAATGATTGTACTATTACTAGGGTACTTTCAATCTCAGAGCAATTACTTCAAGCAAATTAAAGATAATGACTAATGACAGTTCAAAATCTCTACTGATGTTTATAAATAAGACACGATGACCACTTAAAACTAGTTGGATAAGAATATGAGACGACATTGGAGACACGAAGACAAGACAATACATTTAAAATAAAAACTTAACATTAACGATGACACAATATACCAGACAATACAATTTTAAAAGAAAACTTTATTAACTTTATCGAGTATCCATCCACTCTAGATACTTATCGTTTCGAACGATCGAGTCACAATCTAGAACGGTTATCGTCAATCGCGATATAATACATGCCGATAAAACACCTCGAAACGATAAACGCTCAAACCTTTCTAGAAGGTGACATGCACATGCATTTTTTGTAAAAAGAAATGGATGTGTCATACTAAAATAGAGGATTACTTATATGTCAAGATTAGGGCAGAATCTTGAGCGATAAATGAGGATATGTGAAGGTTCGATAAAGTGCCAACATTATTAAAATTTGTCCTTCAGAAGAATGAACAACTAAAGAAATTGTCCAATGAACTTAATTTTGTGGTTCTATCTCTAATAAATAACATAAAATAACTGACTAATTTTTAACTTAGCAATCTACTTAATCATGATGTAGGTAGGTACCTAGTAATGTACATAGGAAAATACCTTTAAAAATACATCTCTTCTTCTTCTAAGTCGTATTCCTCATTGCTGAGGGTCGTGATCATTCTAAGGAACGACTCACGTGGCAGATTTAATGGGGTGGTTTGCCATTGCCTTCCCAATTTTACACACTGGTTATCTCAGTGTGCAGGTTTCCTCACGATGTTTTCCGCCACCGTCAGAGCAGTCGATAAATGTACGTAACTCCTTGGAAAACCCGTAAAACTCATTGGTACATGACATTGCATGGTTTCGAACTCGGCCCTCCCGCATGGGAGTCCGACGTCCTTGCCACGACGCCACCGACGCTCTTAAAAATACATAGGTAAGTACAATAACCTTGCGAATTAACACTGACAAACAAAGAATATTAGTCACCACTTCGTTTCGACGGCAAAAAGACAAACTCCGAGAATAATTGGGTGATGGGGTCAGCGATGACCAGAGACTACAAACATATGTATAGATGTTTGTACATCTAATTTTAGCTAGTTTCAGAATATGACATAAAACGCAAAGCGTTGCGTAGATGGAGCCTAGCACACTCCGTAAACAGTAAAACAAAACGAAACGTCATTCTTGAAGATATCACAAATGTCTCGTTATTTGGGTTAATTTAATTTTTCAAAGCTATTTGTAAAATTGTGATGATATCATGGCATCATATGGCTATTTCAAAATAGCAGACCTAAAAAATCTGTTAAGACAGCGTGGCGCGAGTGTGAAGGGTAAAAAAATATTTGGCGGAAAGGAACGTATCTACATGTTGATTGGCTACGTACCATAGTGCTAGTCGCGCCTCTAGTGGTAAAACATTGCAGGATTATCTCCTATTAGGTAATAGGTAGCGAGAATTATTTATTCTGTGACGAAAGTGAATAGAAGGGAAAACCTTTGACCTTTTATTACATAATAATATAAGGCTGTTTTTTACATTGTTTGTTATATCTATATATTTTTTTAAATAATTATTTAGGTGTTCGGTGCCCGGATATTACTCGTACATATCCGAATTTAAAAATGTTGCATGGAAAAAAATAGGATATCGATGTCGAACCCGGTAAATATTTCATTGCACCATGTACACGTCAGGCTATCACCCATTAATACGAATGTCAAGGAATCATAACAAAAACATATTACGACAGGGTTCCACTGAGTGTAGCATGATGTATCTTCAACCGTACCATGACTGTACATAAAGTTGTGACAGTGCGATGGCGCCAGCAGTTTTCAATGCATTTATTTTAAGCTCGAGTCGGCACGTTGCTTAGGGTAATGAGAATGACTAATGATACAAATAAAGACCGTTCCGAGCATGGATGAAAAACAAAAAGGTCTCCCCCTAGGGGCGGGCGTTCCTTCCTTCAATGGTTTCGGAACAAGGGACAGATTTAAGCTACCAAAAGATATTTAATTTTCATGCTTCGGGTTTTAGAGCGTCGGTGGCGTCGTGGCTAGGACTTCGGACTCCCGTACGGGAGGTCCGAGATCGAAACCATGTAATGTCATGTACCAATGAGTTTTTCGTTTTTTTCGAAAGGCTTACATACATTTACCGACTGCTTTGACGGTGAAGGAAAACATCGTGAGGAAACCTGCACACTGAGATAATCAGTGTGTGAAATGGGAAAGGCAATGGCAAACCACCCCGTTAAATCTGCCACGAGAGTCCGTTCTATGTGATTAATTCCTTAGAATGATCACGACCCTCAGCAATGAGGAACACGACTTAGAAGAAGATATGTTATAGTATTTACGTAATATTATTACTACTGCTTTGCAGCTTGCAAAGGTTTGCATTTTTTTAATAATTATTATTGTTATTTAATTATTTGAGGGTAGTATCTATTTTATACGCCTTTTACACCCGTATATTATGTATCTTATGAGTTTTCTATCACCTGAAGGTTGCCTGGAAGATATCGCTTAAAGCGATAAGGCCGCCTTCTGCACATTATATTGTACCTCTCTTTATGTTGTATGTTTTGTTTTGTCCTGGGTGTGCAATAAAGTATATTTGTATTTGTATGTATAAGTGCATTTGTACGTGATTTGCACAATCTCTTTGGATCGCTGTCTGTGCTCACGTCATTCTAGAGAAGAGGGCGCCACTAGTCAGATTTCTGTGGTCTAGCTAGATTAATTTGAAAGAACTAAACATCTCAAAACGGTAGTTTCGACCCTAAAGTGTAGGGCTCCTTATCTGGGGCCCGAAACTGACATCAGAAAAAATGCTTCATACTAAATTTGTTCCCCTCAACCGAAGGAGGGGCGGAGGGGATATCTCCGTAGATATATTTAATACAAATAATTCTTCAATAACAGCCCTCAAAATGAACAAAAATAGATGGTTGTAATTGTAAGGCTATCATAAATATCTTACACTGTTAATTTATCCTAAAAGTCCTCTAGGAGTACAGTTATACGCCAAAATCCTAAAACGCGCTATTGAAATTTTTCTCCTGGGTAGTATAAATACAAATCCCGTTGCTGTATAGTCGGGGTGGCCCGTCTCTACACGGTAAGTGGGTTTACGGCTGAGCCCGGCTAAATCAGCCGTACATTCAGATGAATCTCGTGACGTTATAAAGTCACGCTATGACTTCGTTCTTCGATAAGTTTATAACAAAACGAGTATATACACAAAACCACAACTAGTTCGAAGTTACTTTAACTGACAAGTGCTCGAACGGGGCCCCACTGAATGTAGAGAATTTGCCCGCTCCTTTTTTGTGTTCAAAGCAGCTTTTTTGCCAAAAAGAAAATAATATATTTTTTACAAATATTCAGAAAAGATAATATCGTTACAGATACTCTATGTATATTTGGCAAAAGGGGGGAAAGTCGGCAAATGTTGTCATACACGGGTACCAAATATGCAGCGCTGTTTTTCATTTCACCCCTTATCCCAAGATGTTAGTGGGAGCGATAGTGAAGTGGGTAAAAAATAAATAATTAAAAACTAAAAATTAAAGATTTTTTTGATTTTTAGTTTTTAAGTATTTGCTAAAAATAAATAAAGTGTACCTACACGCGATTTATAGCAATATACATGAAATGAAAATGAAAAAGCACTAATGACCTGTGATACATATTGTATTAGGGTTCCGTACCTAAACGGTAAAAAAGGTTTATGGTGAGACCTCGGTGTCCGTCACTCACAGCTTTTTTTTTTCTCAGAAACTACTAAAACTATTGATTTGAAATTTGGCACAGATAGAACTTGCTTGCCCGCATCTAGGATCTTATTTATTAGGTAAAAGAAATTTGGAACTAATATTATTTTTAATTAAATAAAATGGGGTCTGAAATAGGGGGTCGAAATTTGAAAGTGAGACAACCGGAAACTATTTTTTAATTTTTTATGCCATAGTTTTTTACTTATGATGGGCCAAAAGTTAAGGCCAAAAATGTGCGAAAAAGACCTTTTTCCCTCCCTTCCATATATATTCTGAAGTTTGCAAACTGAAAAATCTGAAATAATTCAGATTCATAGATTCATCTTCTATTATCGGATGGTGCAGAAGCGTGGAAGATGGTACTAGATAGATGGTACTAGATAGCATTGAAATGTGTCACACCAGAATTTTAATGAAGACTTGAAAGAATTGTTTACATCAGACATGGCTGGCTGTATGGGCTGAGTTCCCTTTGCCTTAAAAAAAAAGCAACAATCATCTTCTATTATAAGTATTTTACAGGAAAAATAAAGTGAAGTTTCAAAAATGCTTGCCGAATCCTTGCCATGACAGGCCATCAGCCTATTACCATCGCTTCAGTATACCTCCCCTGCGGTAAGGAATTACTCAGGAGGGATATACAAGCACTACTCGACTTAGGCGACTCAGTCATAGTGGCTGGTGACCTCAACTGCAAACATGAGCGATGGAACTCCATCATTTCAAACCCTAACGGCAACAGACTAGACGCATTAGCTGACACACTCAACTTTGACGTACTAGCTCCCATGTCCCCGACCCACTTTCCCTACACCGTCAACCATCGACCCGACATACTCGACGTGGCTCTCTTCAGGAACGTCTCCTTACGGTTTCGTTCTATAGAGACGCTACATGAGCTCGATTCCGACCACAGACCAGTACAACTCCTTTTAGGTCCGCCTGACTCCTCCGAGCCGGTCACCAGGACAGCAATGAACTGGAAAAAGCTCGAGGAGTCCCTCCAAAATCCTAGTTCCCCCCTACTGGACCAGATTCCTGACATTCTCACCTCCAAAGACGACACAGTGCTGGCGGTCAATGCCCTCACCAGTCACCTCGGTAACGTCATTAGTGACGCCTCCAGGCGGGTTCCAGCGTCGAATGATCGACGCTGGGAGCTGCCTGAGGATATGAGGGAGCTGTTGACGGCAAAGAACGCCGCCACTCGAGCTTACGACAATTACCCGACTGATGACAACAGGAGACGGCTACGCGCTTTACAGAGGGACGTAAAGGATCGCATGGCCGAGCTCCGAAACCGTAGGTGGGACGATCTGCTTTCGGAGATTTCGCCATCCCACCAGGCTTACTGGCGCTTGGCGAGAGCTCTTAAATCAGAAACTGTCTCAGAGATGCCCCCACTAAACCGACCGAACCAAACTCCCGCGTTTGACGACATTGAAAAGGCCGAATGCCTTGCCGACAGCCTGGAAAGCCAGTGCTCGCCTTCCCGCGAACCCGTCGATCCAACCCACCTCGATATGGTGGACCGCGAAGTCGAATCCAGGGCACAGGTGCCCCCGTCCGATCCCCCGCTTGATCCAATTACGGCTCAGGAGGTTCATACCGCTATCAAAGGTCTTAAACAGAAAAAAGCCCCCGGCTCAGACGGAATTACCAACAAGGTTCTAAAATTGCTCCCTGCTCCCCTGATTTGCCTATTGGCATCTATTTTCAACACCGCAATGGCCAACTGCTCCTTTCCAGACGCCTGGAAGGAAGCAGTTGTCATAGGTATTCCCAAACCAGGTAAACCGCGCTCCGAACCCACCAGTTATCGCCCCATCAGTCTCCTCAAGACAATGGGGAAAGTCTACGAACGACTTCTCAATAATCGCCTCCATGACATTGCCAAGTCCAAAGGTTTAATCCCTGACGTCCAGTTTGGCTTCAGACCCGGACACTCGTGCGTCCAGCAGGTGCACCGCATCACGGAACACATACTGGAGGGACTCAATTATTCGCGTAAGCCGATCCCCACAGGGGCGCTATTCTTCGACGTGGCGAAAGCGTTCGATAAAGTCTGGCACAACGGTTTGATATATAAGTTATACCAAATCGGGGTGCCGGATCGTCTCGTACTCATACTACGGGACTTCCTCAGGAATCGAACCTTTCGCTACCGCGTCGAGGGATCGCTCTCCTCCCCTCGCCAAATCAGAGCCGGAGTCCCCCAGGGCTCCGTCCTCTCGCCACTCCTCTTCTCGCTGTATACCAGCGACATCCCTCGCCATCCAAAGGTAGAACTCGCGCTATTTGCGGACGACACCGCTCTCTACACCTCTGATAGGAACAGGGCTCGTATCACCCGGATTCTCCAATCCGCCGCCACCGCCCTAGGCGAATGGTTTCGGAAGTGGAGAATCGAGGTGAACCCTGACAAAAGCGCCGCCATTCTCTTCGCTAGGGGTCGTGCCCCTGATACGACCACCCATGTTCGGAATAACATAGGGCAACTCTCACTTTTCGGCAGACCTATCCCTTGGGAGAAAAAGGTCAAATATCTAGGAGTCACCCTTGATAGAGGTATGACCTTCGAGCCACACATAAAACGCGTCCGCGACCGCGCAGCATTCATTCTCGGCCGGTTACACCCGATGCTAGGCAAGGGGAGTAAAATGTCACTTAGAAATAAGTTGACAATTTACAAAACTTGCATCCGTCCAATCCTCACGTACGCAAGCGTGACATTCGCGCACTCTTGCCACATTCGCCGCCTTCAGGTTATCCAAAATAGGTTCATGCGTAGAGCAACCGGTGCTCCATGGTACCTACGTAACGTAGACCTCCATCACGATTTGGAACTCCCCACGATCGCTCAATACATGAAGTTAGCGTCTCGACGCTTCTTCGAGCAAGCTCCCCACCACCCAAACCCTCTAGTAGTAAGCGCCGCCGCTTATTCGACTAACGGTTTACCGACATCCCGTCGACGACGTCGGCCTAGACACGTCCTAGACGACCCCGACGACGCCATCACGATCACCTTCATACCGCCCGCGCCGGCGCGGGCGTCGACCCGCTTCTGGCGCTTTCACGCGCTATCGGCGTATTCCAGGCCGCTTCTCCCCGACCCCTACGTCCCCAGCGACGTCCTAAGCCGAGGTCCGTACCCACCTGGGTGCCCTTAGGCAGTCGCTTCTTATAGTAGTTTTTAAGTCCTGCTCTAGGCTGGAGCGCATTTAGCGCTCGCCCCAAAAAACCCGGTGAAGCTGTAAAGGTCATTAGGACCAACAGCAATTATCAGTACGAAAAAAAAAAAAAAAAAAAAAAAAAAAAAAAAAAGCTTGCCGAATGAGTGTGGCGCGGCTGCGGGAACAATTTGTTAAACAAACAGACAGGCCAACTATCTTATCTTTCTTGAAATGCGGCAAGGTTGTGTGTCGATAATAAGAAACGCATTCAGTAACAATGAACACTTCACTTCACCCAAACGTAGGTAACTTGACCCTCTAACTAAATGTACGCTGAAAGGCGAAATCAAAGATTATTTATTACAAACAAGCCCTTGTTTCAATCAGGGATGTTACGGAGTTTCGACTCCGACACCGAAAGGTCGGAACTTCCGATTGACTTTACACCTCCGACTCCGGCTTCGATAATTTTGAATCGGAGGTTATACCGAAGATTAGTGAGCAAACATATTCAAATATCAATATTTTATTAAATAGTGTAGGACTACATAAAGGAATATGTTCTATTGCCGCAAACGTCATCATAAATGAAAAATGAAATGAATCTATGATGACGGGTTAATGTAATTAAAATAAACAATAAAAAGTCTATTTAGAAAATTAAAGACCGGGCACTATCACTACCACTGTCACTACCACTCATAAAACTACTTAGCTAACTAAATACTAAAATATAAAATTAAAAAAAGTAACGAAATATAAATTAAATAAAGTACGACTCGTGCTGAATCGAAACTAAATGCTAAAGCACAAATAAAATAAAAAAAACTAATAAATCACAAATATAAACTAAAAAAGGACTCGTGCTGAGGATCGAACCTACGACCCTTCGACCACTAGGTGAGTAGACCGACCGCTATGCCAAGCGCTTACTTATACACATTGACAAAATAATGTATCACTATCTACGTAGTCAGACCCATAATACATTTCCGGAATTCCTTGACTAGATGCTAGGAACAACTGGACGTAAGCAAGCACTAATTGACTTCTACTGCAAAAAAAATTGGTCAGATCAGCTATAAAACTTAAAAAACGGTTTAAAATTTGAACATCTCTCTTCTACCTCCGCCTCCGACGCCGGTTCCGACTCCGATAAATCAAATTTAAAACCTTCGGTTTCGACTCCAACAAAACCACCTCCGTAACATCCCTAGTTTCAATTCAATATAAGCATATAAAGTCGGCTTGTTCACTTTAACCAAGATCTTAGTCTTTCATACATGAAAGTAATGTGTGTTCAACTAAATAAAGTTACTTTTTATGCTTTAAATCATGACTCGGTTAATTACAATTGATATTACAACATCATGTCATATTTGTGTAATATTTTACTGTTTTTTTTCTAAGGTCAATCCAATCATGCTATTGTACAATCGACCACAGGTCAATCTACCCAAAACGTCAAAATTTATGTATCTGAAATGTATCTTAGAGCGCAGGCATAAAGTTGAGATTTAATCGAAGATTTTTGACTGATGGTACTATAACTTAGAGCGTCGGTGGCATCGTGGCTAGGACGTCGGACTCCCATGCTGGAGGTCCCGAGTTCGAAACCTGGCTATGCCATGTACCAATGAGTTTTTCGGTTTTATCGAAAGACTTACGTACATTTACCGATTGCTCTGACGGTGAAGGAAAACATCGTGAGGAAACCTGCACACTGAGATAACCAGTGTGTGAAATGGGGAAGGCAATGGCAAACCACCCCATTAAATCTGTCTCGAGAGTCGTTCCATGTGATTAATTCCTTAGAATGATCACGACCCTCAGCAATGAGGAATACGACTTAGAAGAAGAAGAATACTATAGCTTGTAGTTTCAATTTACAACAATGCATATCTATAAATCTCACGTCCAGAATCCCTCGGAGATTATGGACCCGCCTTCATCATAGTTAGTTCCTACTTCTCGTCGTAAGATTTGGTGGACAAACGTGATACGTGGCGAGCCTATCGTCGTCTCCTAGATGTAGATGTAGAATAGTCCCCACAACATCCCTTAGTCGCCTCGTACGACACCCACGGGAAGAGTTGGAGTGGTGCTATTCTTTATGGCCGGCACGACTCGACACGGCAGACTTAATGCAATGCATCTTGTTAAAAGGTTTCTGTGTGATCTTGAAAGGTTTCATAAAAACTGAACGTTAAAAATTAATCATTATTTCATTAATATAGGTATACGTAAAGGTTATTAACGCTTGTTTTTATTTATTTTTAATCAGCACTCAGCTTCTCATAAACTGGCCATGAAAAGCTCCCACACAGAGTAAAGTTACATAAAATTGGCCATAAAAAGCGGCAATATCTATGCGCCGCCGGTTGTGAGTCATCTATTGATTAATCATTATAATATAAGGCTCTATCAGACTTCGCAAATAAGGAAATATAATGTTTATTTGTTTTGATAGGTGCCACCCTTGCACCTATAGTAATAATATTATAGGTATATTTAATTAATATTATTGTTTTTATATCTCATATTAGTCACATCGTATTAGGTACCATTTTGAATACGTCTTTTATTAGTATTATGTAGTATGTATCTTATCTTATGATAGGGGCCGAAAATAACCCCATTGGCACTTCGACCCTTGAGGATCTTTTGTGCCTACCCCATTTCACACACTGATCATCTCAGTGTACAGGTTTCCTGACGATGTTTTCCTTGACCGCTAAAGAGTCGATAAATGTACGTAAGTCTTCGAGAAATCCAAAAAACTCAATTGGTACATGGCACTGCACGGTTTTGAACCCGGACCTCCCGCATAGGAGTCCGGTGCCCTAGCCACTGTGTCACTGACGCTCTGTGTAATATGTAGCTATTAATTAGTTTTATGTCTTACATTGAACACCATATACCTCAAACTCGGGTTAGAGGTGCGACTGAAAACCTACGCCGATTTTTCCGGCATTACGCTGAGTCGTATATACGTAGCCTTTTCACTATTGTGGTATATAGATATGCAATCTTAAATTATCTACTAAGCTACAGTTTTTTTCTTTAATGAATGGCCCTGCTAGTGATTTACGCTCTGCAATTTGGCCAATGACCATGTTAGAATCTTGAAAATAACTCGATCGTTTTGACGTCTGTTTTGAAAAAAAAAAAACATTTTACCAACGTCGAGATTAAGGGAGGGTCGTTTGCACTAGGAATGCTTAGTGTCTTGCATTCCAAGTGCAATTGGAGATTAGGTTGCCGGATCCACACCATCTGTAGAATTTCACTCCCATTTCACCGTCTTATATAACGTTCACTAATCACGGACGATTTTTAGGTAAAATACACTAGTTTTACGAAAAAAAACTGTAAATCGTTTTAAAACAATAAAATTGGACGAACACGCCATGACAGCATGAACGCAACAACATAACCAAGTTACAATTATTGTACCTACATTATGTGCTTGTCATAGTTGTAAATAAAACATTTCTATTGTATTCTATTGCGAAATTTTATAAAATTTGCTCAAAATATGCGTTAATATAATTGTGCATTGCAATCTTCAAAATAATCGGGTGCCATCTTGAAAATAAAGTTTTGAAGTCAGTCAGTAGGCAAAATCGCTTTCAATCACGTGATGCGTCTTTCAACAAATTACTTTATGATCTTTATACAAGTAAGATGTTTATAGATCTTGTTGGGAACTTCTAGCAATGATAAAATAATATTTTTACAAACACTTCGCCTTAATTGATTAGGTTTTTATACATCTCAATTCCTCCCATCCCACGCTATAATTGCATACGACTTGTTTGTACGTGAAGCATGTTATGTTTTGTGTAGAACATACGTTATTTATATCTTTACAAGTCACGGAGACTACCATGGAGGAACTTGCCCACCCGTCCCGAATGGAGCAAGTATTACAGGAGAACCGGTGTCCGGCGTTTTTGCGGGTGATTGAGAAGCAAAGAGCGTCGATGGCGTCGTGCCTTGGACGTCTCCCATGCGGAAGGTTCGAGTTCGAAACCAGGCAGTGCCATGTACCAATCAGTTTTTCGGTTTTTTCGAAAGACTTGCGTACATTTACTGACTGCTCTGACGGTGAAAGAAAACATCGTGAGGAAATCTGCATACAGAGATAACCAGTGTGTGAAGTGGGGAAGGCAATGGCAAACCACCCCATTAAATCTGCCACGAGAGTCGTTCTTTGTGATTAATTCCTTAGAATGATCACGACCCTCAGCAATGAGGAAAAACTACTTAGAAGAGAAAGAGAATACAAGGCGGGTGATGTTTTTTCTTTCTTTTCTTCTTGCTTCTTCTTCTGTCGGCGACAGCAGCCGGGACCGACAGCTTAACGTGATCTCCGACGCAAGGAGACAGCCCCTTGTCTAATCAATTTCATTGTGTCAAGGAATGAACTCTCCGTTTACAGTCGCGTTTTAGTCAGAATTTTAGATCGGCCTGCAACCTATGTAAGTACCCACGTTACTGCATACTGCCTCTATCTCGGCGGCGATGTGGGTGCTTGTTTCCTTCAATAGTGACTGTTTTCCGCGTGTGACAGTTGAGTGGTCTTGACATATCGGTGTATCCGTTCAAGTAATTGTGTTAATAGGTTAATGAATGAATGTTTGTACGAATCGGGAAATTGAACAAACTGAGAAATTGTACCAAAGAAGAACTTGAACAAGCTGCGAATTGTATCAATTGTTTACAATTCTGATAAATACTATGCCAATATATATTAATTTATGGTGCATTTGAAGGTTAAACCGTGGTATTCATCCTCTTGTAGTGTGGTTAGTGGTCAACCTACCTAATTATATTGTCACCGTCAGATACATTGTGTGAAACATTCTTAAAGTTAAGTGTACATTGTAGTATATTGGCTAGCAACATTAACATTTAATTTAAGTATTAGCTTTGGTATCCCCGTTCTCTTTTGTATGGACTGTGGCACGTGTAATACACGTAATTATCTGAAACTATTTAATTCTGCATGTATCCTGGCTCTGGACCTCAATACAAGAGAAACATTCATTAAAATATATAATGCAATCCCTTCCTATCCCTATGCCTATATGATACGAGATGACGAGAGTTAAAGAAGCATTAACGTTGAGAATGTTTCTTGCAACTCACGGTTATACAAGATGCCTTAAACTCAATTTGAGTTTAGCAGAGAGAGCAAAGAGGAAAAAGTCTATTTAAAAAAAAGTAAAGTAAAGTCTATTTATAACCTCTTTCTCAAAATCATTTCCTCTGCCCGAAGGTTGCCTGGAAGAGATCGCTCTTAGCGATACGGCCGCCTAAATTGTACTCCACTATTTCCTTTTCTATCTCTTGTTTGTTTTTTTCTATTTGTAAAGTGTATTTTACTTTTTACTTTTACTTTACTTTACTATTTTTCCATATCCAGCTTTTATTTTCTAACCAAAGTAATCAATAAGCAACTATTTATTTATTATTCTGTCTTCAGATGATCCATACATGGCAAAGAGCATATATGGGCGAGTAGAGAGGTGTATTAATATCTTCGCGTAACTTTAGGTTAGGTTAGGATGTAGTATGGGACGGATATGGACACAAATAACCACTCCTGGGGCGGTAGGAGTCTGAGAGATTTTGAGCTTGAGTTATAAAAAGTGGCAGTTTAAAAAACTCAAAGATTTTGAAACAGATTGCTCGCTAGAGAAGAAGAAGAATAGAGAAAGATCGCGTCTGCCAGTTGACGCATGCGTGCGATGTGTGCATCTTACCATTTCGGGCAATTAAAATGTCAAATCTATCGTGCATTTGCTCATCTTATCTTATGATAGGGGGGCGGGAATACCCCAGCGGCACTTCGACCTTTGAGGATCTTTAGTGCCAACCCTATTTTACACACTGGTCATCTCAGTGTGCAGGTTTCCTCACGATGTTTTGACCGTTAGAGCGGTCGGTAAATGTACGTAAGTCTTCGAAAAATACGAAAAACTTATTGGTACATGGCACATGGTACTGCACGGTTTTGAACACGGACCTCCCGCATCCATCCGGTGTCTTAACCACTGTGTCACCGACGCTCTGCATTTGCCCATACCCTTTGGCTCACTGTCAGTGCTCACATCATCATTCTAGAGGAGAAGACGGACTAGACTTGTAGTCCGATTTCTGTGGATTTACTTAACGAATAATATGGCAATGATTAATGATTCTTCTGCTACGAGGAACATTTCTGCTAGTTTTTGTGAGTAAAAAATGGAAAAAAGTAAACAGTTCGAAGCTTGTACCAAACCCCATACCATCTTGGCTGTAAACTTTGCTTTACTTTGCACCATAGAAGGACATAAACGTAGGTGGCTGGCACCACTAGAATTATTACTGAGCAAAATACCATTTTGATCCGACGACCATTCGATATGGGCATCTAGTACCTAAGCCAATTTTGGAAAATCGTTTTATAAAATTGCTAGGTTTAGGTTACGCGATATCTCCGTTTGGTTAGAGCATTTTGCCACGCATGGTCGCAGGTTTAAATCCTGCTCTCGGATTTTTTTCTAACCTTTTTCTGATTTATTACCCACAACGGAACGGAGATGTTTGTTTGTGTGTGCATGTGTCTGTTGCCATATAGCTCCAAAACGGCTGAACCAAATTTTATGCGGTTTTTCGCTATAGCTTTGGAATTTATCAGAGCAGGTTCTTAGCTGGATTTTATTGTGCTAATCCACCAGGGGGAGCCGCTGCAGATATGGAAATATAATAAAATAAATCAATATGTGTTCCTATCGTGCTGAAAATTGTCATTCGGGGGTTTTCAAAGCTTCTGCTTTCGAATTTGGCAATAATTTTTTGATAGGTATGTTTGATCTTTTTTCCTTTTATGTAGTACCTATTTTTGTTTAACATAATGTTTTTTTTGTTATAGGTAAGTACCTACAGCTATGAAAAAATCCGGTAATTGACCCGGTCTGAGGATGGTTCGGTAAATATTGCCTTCACGTTGCAGACTACATTTTTATGGTCTTTTGGATTTCCGGCTTTGACTCTATTGCAAACTTCGAAATTAGTAATATAAATATCATCCCAGGATTATTTCGCGTATTTGGAAAAGAAACTAACTAAGTTGAACCAATTTATTTAAAACGTTTGCTTTTTCATTTTTTGTTTTACGTGAACAAAATCGACTTCGGCATGTTTCAAATCCACACAGCGAGATATTCTTCCTAAGAAAAATAACTAATTTTCGCTATAAATTATAACGCAAAAGATATACTAAAATATCTGAGGCAAGGGCAGCGATGGGGCATACTAAATATTTATTTAAAGAAGCGTTCGTCGTGGAAAAGTACGTACCTACATAAGCAGCTGACGCTGTTTAAAAATATTTTCCTCAAATATAAATACTTACCTTCACCTATAAATCATTCATAATGATATCATTAGCGCTTTGATCATTTTACAGAAGTGCGATCGCTAGAGGATTAACCTCCTGAAATACAACATTATGGAGATCTCATTACTTTTTCCTGGTTATCATCACGTGATCAAGATTTCAGATGTGGGGAAGGGTACCATGGTCCTATAAACATTTGAGCTCAAACTCTAACCACCTGTTTCCCAAAGATCACATCTGAAATCGAAAATCCAAAATTTTGGAAACCCCTGATCCAAATTTCAGACATGGCTATAAACATGAACATTCTTATGTGTTAAATAAAATAATTCACGTCCAAATCGGATCATCGGTTTTTGAGTTTTGATAAAAACAGACAAAGGTACGGCTCAAATTTGTAATACCCCCTTTGGTTGGTTGGTTGATGATAACAATGCCTTCGGAATAATTTCTTCTGACTTTCAGGCTGAAGGAAGGAACGCCGCCCCCCTTTGAGAGACTATTTTTTTTCTTTTATCCAAACATGCGGTTTCCTCACGACAATTTCCGAAGTCTGCTAGTATAGTTGAAACGCCAGCTGTAGATAAATGTTTAGTAAACACCCGTCATCTCCGTGAGCTTGTCTGTTATTGCTGATCTGACATGTTTACAGCTGATTGTCACCGATGTGTTTACATTCACAGTGTAAACGTGGCGAATCGTGTATTTACACGAGTAAATCCTCTAATTAAGCATAGGTTATATTAAACTAAATAAAATTAGTGAGCAAAAGTCAGCGTTTATTCTTACTTTTACTTTAACTAGGAAGTTCCTGTATCTCGGAGGACAGATCTTACTTACTTAGAGGGTTTATTTTATATTTACGTTATTTGCGTATTGCGCGATTTTGGTTACATCAAAACGTTTCTTAGTTCCTCTTCTGCACGAAGAGACAGTCTAACCAAAAGAGCGCTGTGATCAGTCCAGCCCCTGTATTCACTTCCTACCCCGATCATCGGTTATTCATTGTCCACCTCGTACTGATCATGATTGATCAGCACTTTTGGATAGATACTACTTCTTTACAACCTCTACAGTGTACCTTCCAGATTTTTAGGGTTCCGTACACCAAAGGGAGAAACGGAACCCCATTGCTATCGCTACTCCATTCGTCTATTACGTGGGTCTAGGGCCTAAACGGAATAAGATATAGACTTGAAAACTTTACATACTTATTCCCTTGACCCAAATCCGAAACAATCCGAATATCGACTTTAAAATGTTATAGTAATGTAGAGGGAGTCCCATAGAACACACTATGTTATTTATTTTTATTATTATGTATATTTACCTATTTATTGTTTACTATCTATTATATGTGTTTATTTGTTATATTATGTATATCTATGCATTTAACTATTTTAGTACACCCACATAATTATTTATGTATATCATATTACTTTTATTTTACTAAATTTACTGTGTATTAAGTAATAGTAACCTTTTTCACATCTTCACACTACACTGTAGCTAATCTCTTTAATGTCCAATTAACTTCAGAGGTTGCCTTGAAGAGATCGCTTTAAGCGATAAGGCCGCCTTTGTACATATCGTCCTATTAACGATACAAATTTTAATATACAAATAAAGTCAATATAAAATAAACATATTACATGTAAAAGCCTTAATCTAATAAACCGCCCCGAGTCGCACCCGGCGGGAAGGTGCCATCACGCTGGCAGCGTTTCCACGCTGAATAGCCAGTGAGGTGCGCTGCACCAGGTACGACTCGGCGCGGTGGTCAGTCCTATTATTCCTGTATTTGTGTACAATAAAGTGTTTCTATCTATGTCCCTACAAGCATTTTCAGATCTATTTCCTTGCACAGTAGGTCAGGGGTAGCATTCCTTTTACCGTGATATTTCCATTAAACCTTGATCTTTAGCACTCTCGCCTTTCGTCGAAAACACTGCCATTTTATCATGTTTCCACGTTGTCACTTCATTTAATTAACTTTTACGTTATTATTACATTTAAATTGCTTCCACATTTTGTCGTTAACTTCTTCGTTTCTTGGTAAAGTCTTTATTTCTTTGTGAAATAATTGGGTTGTATAGGATGGCGCTATGTGTGAGGAGATGGAATGACGTAACGTCAGCTGTATGAAAGGGAAAAGGGAAGATCTTCCACCAGGCGGGGTGTTGTGCCTGGTGACCAGATGTGCTGATCCAACTATGGATGTTTGGAACTCGTATATATACGAAGTCCCAGGAAAATTTCGATAGCGCGTTCTACGCCGATGTGAGTAGGTACTGTATCGTAGTGGCGCGCGTCGTGCGTTGCCACAGGGTTTATTCTTAAAGTTATGGAATTTATTTGAATGCCATTGGACTTGCACGAGAGGATGTTGAAGACCACACAAATTATGATTAATAACATAAATAGACACTGTCAACAATGTAAATGACAGAATTTATTTTTATGTCAAAATATTACTGAATGTCAACAACCTTAGTCTAATAAACCGCCCCGAGTCGCACCCGGTGGGAAGTCGCCCATCACGCTGGCAGCGTCTCCACGCTGAATAGCCAGCGAGATGCGCTGCACCAAGTACGACTCGGCGCGGGGGTCACCTGAGCGCTCTCTCAGACAAATTGTAGGAGGATGTGTAGAAATTTACAAATACACATACATAAACTCACGCCTGTTTCCCGTAGGGGTAGGCACTAGGCAGGACTAAAGATTTCCACCTGCAACGATCCTGACAAACCGTTCTCGCTTCTTCCACACTCTTCAAACGTTTCATACGCTCGTGGGTTAGTGCGAGATCGTACAAGTGCAGACCTTTCGTTAAAATTTAAATAAATAGTAGGTACTTAAATACGTATTATTTATAGGTAGTAGAGCGTCGGTGGCGTAGTGGCTTGGACGTCGGACACCCATTCTAGGTCCGTACGATTCCAGACGAGCCATCTACATCAATGAGTTTCTCGGATTTCTCGAAGACATTTACTGACTACTCTAATGTTGAAGGCCGTATCGTGGGGATACCTGCACTTGAGGTGCTGTATGTAATGGGGAAGGCAATGGCAAACGAGTCCAAAGGATATAGAAGAATGATAATGACTCTAATAAATGAGGAATAGGAAGAGGAAGGAACACGACAGTCAGATAAAATTACTGAGGACGAAATTGAACCAAATTCTCAGTGAAATCGCAATTCTTTTTAATCATTATATCCTTTGTGACCCAATTTTCGCTACATCGTTCAGACAGATAATAATTGTATCGATAATTCTTCATAACGGCAATCGAAATCGGTAATCTCGATTATAGGCTCGATCGAGGAATAAATTAAAATCCTCAAGGCGTGAAATTGTCTTTCCGATAAGATAATTGTAAGTTTCACATTTAGGTCGAAGATGAAATACTATTCAGATACTAACTTTACGATATTATTTTAACGCATCGATTCTTGTTCGTGAAACGAACGTTTCTTGAGGGGCCTGAGGCAGTCCCCTGTACTGCCAAATGACAAAAATTCAAATGTTATAACGGATTTGTCATCTCAACGGACACGAGAAGATGTGTACCAATACCAATATTGCATTTCTCAAGAATTTCTTATCATAAAATACTTACCAGCATACAGTCCACTTTTACTACAATTCTTCTTAGTAATATTCCTCATTGAGGATGATGGTGATCATTCTACGAAATTAATCACATAGACTTTCTTGGCAAATTTAATGGGGTGGTTTGGTTTCCTCATTTCACATACTGTGCTTCATTTAGAGCAGTCTGTATGTCTTCCGAAAAAAAAAAGTACAAACGTACATTTTTTTGTATTTGGAGAGCAGATGAGCAAACGGGCTACCTGATGGTTATGGTTCGTGGATGGTGGTGGTTCGAACCGGACCTCCCGCATCCTAGTCCGGCGTCCTAGTCACTACGCTCTAAACTTTATCCCTTTCAACGTTTAGAAATTAAATAAAACCTTCATATAAGGGTGTAGTATAGTTCTTACGTGATGATACAAAGTACGGTTGCTATCGGTATTTCGATAAATGGATTACATTCTGAACTATCTATCTATCGATTAGATCTTAAACTGATACCACGTAAAGACGTACAAATTACATTAATATAAGTTAGTTTAAGCATTGATTCGGGGTTCTTTCTGTGAGAGCATTCCAAGATGTATCTGCCTATTGTACTGTTGTTTTAAATATAACATGGAAAGTGTCTTAAATGGTGTATCTTTGATTGCCTTAAACCACACGAAACCACATCATTACAGGGCAATTTTCAGAGTTCGTGTGGATTTGGTCACAATGTCAATTTGCTTAGGTTTCTAATATCCATGCACCCCGCATGCGGACATCACGCATAACATTGAAATTTTGTATGAAACAATGTGATGCGTGGAGCACGCATGCGTAGCTAACCCGCGTGCGTGACGAAATACGCACGGGTCTGAAAACTCACGAAATGACTTTATGGTTCAGTCAGAGACACATTAGGAGTTTTTGTCAAGAGATGTTTTATGTTTCTATTACTTATTGTCCTCTATCGAATTATCAAACTAGGATCGATCGCCAAGAAATCGTCATTTTTAGGAAAGGAAAGGAAAGTAGGTGTGCCTCCAGGCTTCTGAGTAAAATGTTCCATGGCCTTATCAATTATTATAAATAAGAGATATAAATAAGTTTATCTATAAGATGATTATCGACAAGAAAGTTTTATAAACAAACGTTTAAATTGGTAGGTAGGTTTAATCACTTATATAGCGACATTTAATGAGTTACGAGAATCCATTAACTAATTCACCTTATCCGTGATTAAGTAATATAACTTACTAGATAAATCATTATGTATAGAGTGGTATAACATTTATTACGTAATAAAAGGTTTTTTAATGATCACCTTTTTAATGCTTTGACACTATTTGTCTAAATAGTACAATATATATAATTTATATTGACTCGGGTCGAACATTCAGAGACTTAAATATAAATTACTATGCTGAGGTTATATTAAATCGTTCTTGTTGTGACAATATTTAGTCGCTGAAATAGTATTTTTAGATGCTCATAGTTGGTCGGTAAAATAGTAGTTCAGATGGTAACTTAGTTATACAATAGACAAAAATGATGTTTAATAGAAGTTAGGTTAATTACAACCCTTCGAAAAAATCAAAGGAGACCAATTACTGTAGGTAGTTTTATACTGTAGTTATAGCACAAAGACAAAGAGCAGCAAACACGTCCATCTTAGCGATAACCGAGTGTGTGCATGGTATGGTCTCGCCTCGGAGCCCCTCGCTCCGAGGCGAGACCATAACATGTCCATCTTTGTTCGTCATTATTTGTTATCTCTACTATCCTTCTTAAAAAAGCTTTCCACTCAAGCTAAGCTTAATAACTCGACTAGAGGTGCCATTAGGATACAACCAGGCGTGACATTATCGCTTATCATTTCACGCTTAAGCGGGCTCTTCACTCGCGCGCGAATCGCGCTGCGACAGCCGCGAAACAGGAGTGTGGATGGTATCGTGGATTCGCGCTTCGCAGCGTTCCCCGTCCGGTGTAGGTTTTTTGTCCCGCAACAAAGGGTTCACGGAGCGTGAACGCGAAACCATCCATATTCGTGATATTGTCACAGTTGCGTGCGAGACGCGGTGACGAGCGGTCATGCGTGCTATATTACGTTTAAATAAAGATTGCGTTTCGTGGAGTAATCAGATGATGGATGAGAATAGTACCATTATTTATGTACATTCCTGTACCTGGTTTGATGAAAAAAAAAAGGACTCAATAACGTCCAGTTACAGAACCTACAATAGCGTCATGGCAGCGGCATCAGCTATATCAGCGTCCGTTCTTGTCGAGCGCGCGAACTAAACTGCGAAAAGTTGCGAGTGTGGATGGACATATTGTCGCGCGAGTTCGCGGGTGCTTCGCGCCCAAATGTCACGGCCGCGGTTCGCGGGCGAGTGAAGAGCGGGTTCGGAGATATCACGTCATCAACTCGAACATAAAACGCGACCACATAAAATCAGGTGACGTAAAGTGGTTCTCCACGTCCCCACGTAGCACTTTGCTCATTAGAACCGTATTAATATTATCAGTAAGGCTCGGGACTTCACAAGGCTGGTTCGGTTACCTTAAGACCAAGATGTACTCCCTCCCTCACCCTCAAATTCGAGTAGGTAGATTACCAGGTTTAGTATTTCAGCCAGCACTCGCCCCAACCTCTCTCCTAGATCACAGAGCTCCAGATGTTTTTATTTTTAAAACGACATCGAATCAGAGAAAATCTAAGCGACCCAGGTAATCCAGGAGTTTGATGCTGAAAATATGATCGCAGAGTAATTTAAAAGGCTGTTTTATAACTAATTAGGTTATGGTCCTACTTCGAAATCTGAAATAATGTGTTATGCTTTACCTACACAGGATCATAGTAAAGGCCATGATGATGATTGATTTACTTACCGTATCTAGCATTTGTTCTACTATCTCATATTCTACCTATCGGCTCTAATATTTAATAGGAGGAAATAAACTACAGGTGGAAAGCTACCCCTCTAAATAGGTCAACCCAAATGATGAAGTCTATCTACCACTAGCACTATTCCCGAAGCAGAGCCATGGCGCCGCTCAGACGCCCGTCCTACAATTCTACCTTCTACATAGAATGTTGTACCGATTTGTCAATGAATAAAGGTGGGGTATAGTTTGATAGGATTTGGGGTTGTCTTTTGTTTTGTCACTTTGTAAGCTAGAGAAAGGTCACGTTTCTAAGTAAGAGAAAGGTCACGTTTCTTTTGGTACCTAACAGATGTCAAAGTGTTTATTTTGAAAATAGATCTTCACAGATACTCTTTCTAGTCATTACATTACATATATTTTCACGATTATTAAAATAAAAAATATTAATAACTGTAGATAATAAAGAACATAAATAAATTCGAAAGACTAATTAAAATTAAAACATTAAAATACAATTAAAAAAAATCATTTAACAATTAATTAAATTAATTATAATAAAGCATTAAAATATAAAATTATTTAAATATAGTATTGTATGTGTATAAATTTTTCAAATGTGCTAAGATGGTTTAATGTAGTAAAAATATAATTAATCTAACCTAATCTGACTAATATTTACAAATAAAAGATTTCTCCCAGGCTCCTACCAACAGGCAGAGTGCCCAGAAGGCTGGCGGCGATGCCCCGCTGAATAGCGAGGCTTAGGCGTTGGGCAAAGTAGCCGCCAGCCCTCCGGTCATGGGACGCCTCCACCAGCCGTCTTTTTACAAATTATAAATTACATTTCCAATTATAACATAATTTTCCAATAATAAAATAATAACAAGTGTTAAATTTGATTTTTAAAATTTTAGATAAGTCCAATTATAATTATAATTTTCAATTCATTAATTAAATGTCAATAATATGTCTAACCCAAATCTACTTAAATCAAATTATTATAAGTTTAATTAGTAAAAGTTATTTATTTTATATTTTATTATTTAATTACAATATGATAATAAAAAAACTAATTAGTAAAATGTCATACTATAACTAGGCAAAAATTATACAATATAACTTCAGTCAAACAGCCCCCCGTGAAGTGCCCCCTGGCCGAAAGTACCCAGAATACTCGCGGCGTTCCCTCGCTGAATGGCGAGGGAGATGCGCTGTACCAAAAAGTGGCCGGCACGCGGATCACCTCCTCTTTCCTTAATTCGCCTCCCCACAGCGCGAATCAGATCCTTGGCCTCGGAGCCCCATGGTCCCGCGGTTTCAACTGCCAAATTTTATTATTTAAAGTTTTTTTATATCTAAAGTTACGTCAGAATATGCGTTTTTTCTGATAAAATCGGTATAAAACTTCCTACGTAAGTAACCAATCCCAAAAATCTTTCTAAATCCTTTATGTTTTGTGGCTCAGGCATCTCTCTAATAGCGATTGTATGTGAATCGTCCGGGCGTTACCTTTTTAGAGGCGCGGCGACGCTACTAAATCAATTTGTTTTTATTTATGCGGAGAAGTTAATATACTAACGCAAACACCTTTATCAAAGTCAAAAGTAAATGAATGATAAAGGAAAGCAAAAGAATCTTATGTAATTCTCTCGAGCACTTACGAGTAGGAATTTCATTATCTCGAAGCCTTTTAGAAGCCTTTTAGAAGCCTTTTACATAATTAAAGGTAGAAATCATGTTTTTAATTACGTAAAAAAAAGGTGAAATTATTTGGCGATACTACTTTTGTATTTTTAAATTATAATAAATTGTAATAAATATTTGAATTCGCGACAGTACAACAACATTATTGACCTTATGGTAATAATATTTCAGTAAAATATTGCACGTTTGCTTGCTTGTCGTGTGGTTAGTGGCCAACCTATTGTCAGAGTTGTTCAGGCCGCCCGTAGGCCTCTGACATGGCTTAACGACTGTTGTCGAACGACAACAACCGGGACCGACTGCTTAACGTGCTCTTCGTGCGCACGGAGGAGCTCAGATGAAATATGCCACAAGCGGTCACCCATCCTGGTACCCACCGCGCCAACGTCGCTTAACCTGCACGAATATTGCACGAATACAACATGAAATACATTACTTTTATTTTACTAACTTTACTGTGTATTAAGTAATAGTAACCTTTTTCATATCTTCACACTACACTGTAGCTAATCTCTTTAATGTCCAAATAACGTCCAGAGGTTGTTTGGAAGAGATCGCTTCAAGCGATAAGGTCGCCTTTGTACATATCTTGCTACTGTAATCCTGTAGTTTTTACTTTTTCTGTATTTCTGTACAATACAGTGTTTCTATCTATCTATATATCTATGAATGTGTAAAATGACAAGTATTTATGGAAACGGAGTCGTAAGTCGTAATATAAATAGAACTCTCATTCCATTTTCAAAACATTAATTTCCGTCCGACTAGACCACCCATACTAGTAAAATAGTAAACTCTAAACTAAAAGACAAGTAAATAGTTACATCACACCAATCACGACCGTCGTGACACACGGTCATGGCTCCGTTGACCACGGAGTGCGCAGTGAGTCACTCACAAAATGTATCAGTGAATTAAAGGAAACAGTTTTGTCATAAAGGAGTTTTCACACGATAGATCTCAATCGTGTCAGAACTTCGATGCGGTTTTCAGTATTGGTGCCTCCGTATTGATTAAAGGGGCAATGAAGAAGGCATCCGTATATGAAAAGGGAAAAATGATACGCAAAATCTGTACTTTATGGCTTTAAGGTTTGAAAAAAAAACCGGATTTTTTGGTTAACGACATGGGATGCTTCAAAAAGAACGTTAAAAAAGTCCTCTCCCTGTACGGCCGGCAACACACAAGCAATACCACTGGTATTGCACGTGTCTCTAGGCGGCGGTGACTACTTACCATCAGGTGGCCCGCCCGCCTGCCTGTTTGTCGTAGCTAATTTATAAAAAAAAAACAAGAATACAAGTAAATATCATTATATTAGGGTTATGTCAAACAAAATGTCAAAACTCTCGGCCGAACGTCTATTTTAACTTACCGTGAGTTACAAGAAACGTCCTTTATGTTAAAGCCTCTTTAAGTCTCGTGTCAACTCTATCTAAAGCTATGGCGTAGAAAGGAATAGCATGTATGTATTTGAATGAAAACTTAACTTTAAGTATGTTTCGAGAGTTAGATGGTTACTTATTTTGTACTATTGTCTGGCAAAATAAGTACGAACCTAGCAAGTACCTCGACTCGTGTTGCCATTGATTCGACGGAAAAAAATATCTTATCAAATCTAGAAAAAGATATCTTATCTAAATATTTAGGTAAACAAAATATTGAAATAAACCTATTAAATGTGTGGAAACTTGGGTTCCTATGATTGAAATAAAAACGAAACTTATGAAATGTACCTACTCATGATTATGATTATACCACTGGGCTTCACCTCATTTCTCTACGTTGCAATCAACCAAACGCTGAGTATGTTTAAGTTGCAGTGTGTGAAACAGCCTTAACTTCGTGCCGTGCCTAATTTATTCGTGTAGTATTGTCTTTTACTATTTTTACACGTATTGAGCGCGGCAAAAACGCACTTTCGATTTCTGCCATAGTTTTTTTATTTTGTTTTTAGCGGCCAATTGATCTCAGCTGTCTGGTTTTTGTTGTTACGATGACTGTATCCGAAATTGATTTGATTATTTTGGAATTGGAACCGCCAAGCACTTACATATATCTTAGAATTTAGATGATGCTTTTTTTTTTAATTAAAAACAAAACATTACTATTATTTTAATTTGTTATTCGTCAAAGGAAGGCATTAAAAAAAAGAAACTAAATTACCAACTTCCTGGACGGCGATTCTCATAGTGGAATGTCGAATTCGACATTAGTCCTATCTCACTCGCTCACATTACATGTGTGAGTGTGACAAAACAAAAACGCGACACGGGCAAATATTGGCAGAAGACGCGAATCCAGATCGAGGGAAACGAGTCGAGTCGTATAGGTATCCTAGTGCCTACAAAAAAAAACCTAACTCGAACGGTAGTCATTTACGGTTAATCACTGTTTAATAATTAATTAATTCACTGTTGAAGATTGAATAACCGTTTAATACACTAATTAATCCAATATTATCGCTCGATACAGTGATCGTAAACCTGATTCGATGAGTGGGTTAGGTGCGAATATTGCATCGTTATAAGATTTCTGTTTAATTAGAACTTGGAAGATACATTTAATTTGTAAAAAAGCTACAGCTACCTACCAATTCAATGCCAATTTATAATTATGAATACATAACTAAGCAAGCACTGTATTAAGAGAAACGTTTGTGTTTTATGTTTTAATTTTGACGAACACATTTTTGGATGTATGCTTTCGTTCTACATATGAACTAGATAATGTGGTAATATTAAGAAAGAAAGAAAGAATGTATTTCCAATAAACACCACATACAAACAATTAGGTACAGAACATAATAATAATATTAAACAAATATATTATAAAAATAAATAAACATAAGTAATTAAGTTTGATGAAGGTGGTGTGCAGCACCGGAACAAGGGGACTGCCTCAGCCTGTTGCCGCAGCGGATTTAGCACTGCGGTACTGATTTTCAGGCATCACCTGTATGCCAGGGATCACTCCCTGGTGATACGCTACCGGAACATATAAATAACGGAAATATTAATAAACAGAAGTAAAATATTAGGAAACGATGGAAGGTACTTAATTTTTAATACTTAATTATACATTAGAATACAGGAAGGTGGTGGTGTGTGGTGTTGAGGTGTGAGGTAGGCACATACATGGCTTATTTGGCATTGTATATGAAATAAGAAACTTGGGGTTAAAATACTGTAGTGAACTTATCTTATCTTAAAATTTGCACTTCGGAAAATTATCTTGTTTCTGTAGAGTTAGGTGTTAAACATTATTAAATTCTTAAGTCGTGTTGGTAAACATCCTCAAAAGAAGACGTTGTTCTCCTAAGTTGTTGTTCTTAGTTCGTAATTTTTGTGCAACTATTTGTCGGTCGGAGTCGAAAAAACATATAGGTAGTTTGAAAAATATGACTGCATATACTTTAATAATTACATAGGATTGAAAACTGGATTTTTACCGTGACTTGTATTTTTGGTTGTTTCACTATGAAGATACAATTACAACATTAGGTATTTTAAGAACACTCTTCTTCATTTCTACTTGTTCACTTTAGTTCGTAGGAGAAAAGATTTTTTCCGGAGTGGTTCTAGTTTGGCTATGAAAAAGTGCCTTTAAAATCGTTGGAAAAGCTGATTGATCTATTGCTATAAAATACAGTTATAGTCAATTTTTTCACTACTTGGAGATACCCGTCACACTGACAACACCTAAAATGTGATATATTATATGAAATACATATTGAAATATATAATGACCTACGGAGCCGAAACGTGGACACTGACGGTGCGACTGGTTCACAAATTGAAAGTCGCTCAGCGTGCTATGGAAAGAGCTATGCTCGGAGTATCTCTGCTGGTTCGAATCCGAAATGAGGAGATCCGGCATAGAACAAAAGTTATCGACATAGCTCATAAGATTAGCAAGCTGAAGTGGCAGTGGGCCGGTCACGTCTGTCGCAGAACCGACAACCGCTGGGGTAGACGAGTTCTGGAGTGGAGACCGCGTTTGGGCAAACGTAGTGTGGGACGCCCCCCTGCTAGATGGAGCGACAATCTGCGCAAGGTGGTTGGCAGCGACTGGATGAGAAGAGCCGAAGATCGGGCTCAATGGCGCGCCCTGGGAGAGGCCTATGTCCAGCAGTGGACTAGAATAGGCTGCTGATGATGATGATATTTTTGTACAAAAAGTGATCAAATTTCGTCATTAAAATAAATAAAAAAATACATTATTTTGACAATTTTTCATCATTGAAATGTGTTTTCATTAAATTTCCTCGAAATTGTCTTCAAATTTGACAGTTATTTGTGACGGGTATCTCCAGCTCATGAAAAAATGGAGTTTAATTAAGTTGTTCGGTATGCTAATGTAACATAAACATGCTGGTAACGCACAACGCAGTGATCGAAAAGAAATCAATTTTATCGAGTGGTATAATCGTTACGTCACTTTACGACTTGTACCTAATAACTGTACAGTTGTTACCTTACCACTGACATTTGGATTATTGGGCAATACCTACAATGTACACCTAAATTGACATCTTACGTTATAATTTAGAAAGTATTGTTAGAGTTTCGTATGGGATAAAGAATTGAATGACAGCGACATCGCGGTCCGTCCAACGTGGTTGGGCTTCCATAGCTCATTTTTCTTATTTTTCTAAGTATAATAGAATATCCCTACCGCCACTGGTGAAGCTTTTTTTCCGACACGACTAAACCGAGTAACTTGCTGCTGGATCCTTCAGGGTCTGCTGCGACCACCCGTTTATAAGTAAAGTCTGTCATCAAATATATTTGTTCAGGCAGTGTTTATACAAGAGCCAGTACTACAATGTCCGTGTACTCCATCTTCGGCCTCATCGTCACTTACCATCTTGAGATCAAACGCGGGTTTAGACGTAAATAAAAAAAAACTTTCGGGATATCGGTGAGGTCCTCTATACTAAGACCCCTCCCACATGTTTACCAATCTTGAAGAGAGAGTATCCAGAAATCGTACACCTATATACGCATTTACCTATCACGTTGTCCTCATCAACATACGAGTATTTCAAAGACAAATAAATCGACCACCAGCCAACACGCGGGATGTCCTTTTTGAGGTTAACCCTCTTCTCTGAGAGGGATAGATAGATAGATAGAAATTGAAATTGAAAAACATTTATTTAGCACGGTTAACACCAGAATACAGGAAATACAAAAGTATTCAAGAATTCACTACATTCACTACATTCAGCACAAAAGATCCGGTGCAGTACAGTGCCAAAAAGGACCTTATATAGACACTTTATTGCACACAAGATACTGAACTACAAAGCGGCTTATTATCACGCAGAGCGATCTCCTCCAGGCTGAGAGGGCTGCCGTCGACGTCGCTTTCTGACCGGCTAAAATATAAATCGGATCAGAAGAAAGAAGGAAGACATATTTTGTAATTGAAAAGAAATTCCACTGTTATACAAAATTGTTGATGATTTTGCTCATTGAGTTTACACCTATACGATGTTACCTAACATTGCTATCATTTGCTGTGTTTTGTTTACACCGACCAATGAGATGTTAACATGGCTGTGTTTTGTTTTGTTACAGTTGTGGTGGACGTGGACGACCGACCGGTCTGCGTGGAAATCTGTGATACTGCTGGACAGGTGAGCAGACTGTTCATCACTGCACTATTCGTTAGTGCGCTATTCATCACTGCACTATTTATCATTACACTATTAACTACTCGTAATACACATTATTCATCGTTACACTAATCATCACTGCACTATTCATTACTAAATTATTCAACACTGCATTATTATTTACCAATAATACTTATTATCTAATACAAATGTTATTCGGAAAATTGCTCGTCTATAGCTCTCAAAAACTCCTAAAAAGTAATAGTAGATCCACTTACTATAAATAGCTGTATTTGTTAAAAAAATACTACTCTGACTTTGTCTATATAAATCCCATTACTCTCATCTCATTTTATAGGCACCATCTGCCACCGATTCTGTCAGCTTTTTCGAACTTGTGAATCAAACGATTTTTAGATTCACAGCAAAAAGCAGTACGTGCATTATACACGATGCGATTCAACAACCGGACCCTTTTTTTTGGATAAAATTAACAATAGTCGCATCTTGGTAGATTCCCACAGTTTCTCCGAATCTACCTGCATGCGAACAGAGTCATTTGTACATAAAGTAATGTAGACCGTTTATGTAGAGGCGTAAAAAGAAGTAAGTGTTGAGATATTGCTACTGCGAGGTTTTTCACGTAGTGTTTTCTCTCTACTCCTTTTAGTAGATAGCTACATTGTCTTCATTAGTAAGGTACATGTTATTCTTTTCTACGTCAAAGCTATATATATATATATATATATATATATATATATATATATATATATATATATATATATATATATATATATATATATATATATATATATATATATATATATATATATATATATATATATATATATATATATACACAGGGTGGAAAGTTTAGGCGGGGCACCCAGGGCAGCTACCAGATCCGTTGGAACTACGAGAAAATGATCTTAGGAGACCTTCTCTAACTTTTAGAGCTATTTAATGAGATTTCTAGTACTCGAACCTCGGTTGACCCCATAGAGTCTTTTGTTCCTCCCTGTGTATATATATATATATATATATATATACACAGGGTGGAAAGTTTAGGCGGGGCACCCAGGGCAGCTACCAGATCCGTTGGAACTACGGGAAAATGATCTTAGGAGACCTTCTCTAACTTTTAGAGCTATTTAATGAGATTTCTAGTACTCGAACCTCGGTTGACCCCATAGAGTCTTTTGTTCCTAACACGAAATAGAATCTATTGGTGTAAATTTTTGTTGTTGTGAAAAAATGGCATTTTTCTCGTTGACTGTACCTTTTTTCAAAAATCTGTGAATGTAGTTTTAAATAGGTCCAAAAGTTAGAGAAGATTTCCTAAGATCATTTTCTTGTAGCTCTAACGGATCTGGTAGCTGCCCTGGGAGCCCCGCCGAAACTTTCCATCCTGTATGGAGATAACACGAGACTTAAGTAAGCCATTTCCTCGCGGACAAGCGGTTAAGGATCATCAGTCAGAAATAGTTCTCTGGTAGTGTAGGTATTCATATATTGTGGATTGTGTTACACCTGCTGTTTGTTTTGTTACCTACTTACGAAACGTAACAGTACCTAATAGCTTGTTAGTATTAACCTAGCTTAGACCAGCTTAGACGAGGCATTCGATGAGGCAATCAATAATAGCTTTAACAAGCAGGTTTCAGACAGGGATTATCGTCTAAGCCACTTTGCATGACAGACGGACGGACGGTCGGGAACTGTTGATGGATATTTATTTCGAAAGTGTTTTGTTAAGATTGTTATGCACAATGTATTGATTGCATGATTTTGATTTGATGAAAGCGGGTGTCGATATGAATTGATTAGTCACCTCCAACTATACACCATACCTACAACTCTCAGTAAACAGTTCGGACCTTATTTTACGTTTAAAGAAATATTTAAAATGTGCTAAACATGACTTTAAGAGACATCAGGAACTTCTCCCGCGCTTTTGTGGCATCCACGTCAGCTTTGTTTCGTTTTGTCTTGCATTTTAATGAAGACTTGAAAGAGTTGTTTACATCAGACATGGCTGTATGGGCTCAGTTCACTTTGCCTTAAAAAACATACAACAATTAAGAGCCATCAGATTCTTAACGATCATACGCGATCTTATGATAAATGAATAAATGACTATACATCATCAGCCTATTAATGTCCCCACTGTTGGGGCACAGGCCTCCCTTTGTACAATGGGGTACGGGCCATGATCCACCGAGCTGGCCCAGGGCTAATTGGTGGATTTCACACGCCTTCGGAAACTTTTAATTTCCTCAGACATGCAGGTTTCCTCACGATGTTTTCCTTCACCGTTAGAACAGTCGGTAAATGTACGTAAGCCTTCGAAATAATCCGAAAAACTCATTGGTACATGGCATTGCATGGTTACGAACCCGGACCACTGTACACAATTTGTAAATACGAGTATACTCACATAAACCTAATAAATAAATTTATGTAGTAAATACGCCGTCTAAAGAGCGTTAGGGTTCCCAGGATATTGGCAGCGTTTTGCTCCGTTAAGTGAAGTAAGCACCAACACTGAGATCCCCGAGGTAAGGACCAGCACTGAGATCCCCGACGTAAGGACCAATCTGATCGAAATATCCTTTACAATACAATAGAGTTTACGTATTTATCTGTTTAGCTATCGAGTTATATATTTATTTGTACATCATAATATATTAGTATTTATATGTTTATATATTATGTCTTACTTAATATTAGTATGCATGTTTTAAAGATTATATATGTATTTTTAATATGTATTATGAATAATTATTTATATATCTTTACGTTTATGTAACCTAATGTAATAACAGCTTTCAATTTTATATGCACCTACCTAAATATTTCTGCATAACCCCATGGTTAGCTGGTAGAAAATGCAGCAAGGTATTAAGCTCGCCTCATGTACACCTTATATTGTGCATTGTAGTGTAAATAAATAAATATTTACAATCATTTTTGTATTGGACGACAACGAACCCAATGTTTTCACAGCGCAACGAATAAGCTGTGAATAATACTTGCACCATTGCGAAGTCCAGTAACAAAATCATAACTTACTTTAGCGAGTTTAGCATTTGCAATCATAATAATATGACACTTTATAAGGCTCGTTGCGTAAATCTCGTCTTGTTTATTAGGCAACAAAATGTACCACTCGCGCTTACAATCGTCCGTTGTAGGTACCATACCATGGTGGTAAAGCATGGTGGTATCAATGGGCGACTTTCACCCATAGACCATTGTGTTAGCCGGTGGTTAGCCGGCACTCTCTAACCAGTCGATGTTTTTGGTAATATTTTGGTCAAATATTGTGTAACAAAGGAAATGGTTATGATATCATTGCCAAGATATTTATGGGAAATTGGAAAATTTGGAGCGTCGTCGGTGGCGCCGTGGCTAGGACGTAGGACTCCCATGCGGGAGGTCCGGGTTCGAAACCATGCAATGTCATGTACCTACCAATGAGTTTTTCGATTTTATTGAAAGATTTACGTACCTACATTTACCGACTGCTCTGACGGTGAAGAAAAACATCGTGAGAAAACCTGCACATTGAGATAACTAGTGTGTGAAATGGGGAAGGCAATGGCAAACGACCCCATTAAATCTGCCAAGACAGTCGTTCTATGTGATTAATCCTTAGAATGATCACGACCCTCAGCAATGAGGAACACGATTTAAAAGAAGAACCTACTTTTTTTATTTTATTACAAGCTGAAAGACAATGGCATACTTACTACCCCAATAAAAATGCCAAAAAAAGTCAATCTATTTGGGTAACTCCATATAGGTAATGACCATGGCCCACGGGACTCAACAATTAGTCATATATAGGTACGACTTAGAAGAAGAGAACTTGAAAGCCATAGCAAACTGCTGCGGTGCCATTTTCCCTTCCATAAAAGAGAAAGAGGACTAAATACTTAGTAGAAAACCGAAAAATAGATTTCTATGAGTTTGGTCCGTTTACGTTTCAAATTCGCTGCAGTGTACTAAATACGTCAGATTATTCCATACCTAACGAAATAATTCCATGTTTTCACGCTAAAGATTCGCCTTCTCTAATTCCAGGACTCAATGTCAGAGCTACGAGAGCTCTGCTACCCCGGCACGGACGTGCTCATGCTGTGCTTCTCAGTCGTGCGACCGGAGACGTTCCGGTCGGTCGCGGAGCGGTGGACGCGCGCTGTCGCGAGCGTGAACGCGCCCTTAGTGCTAGTCGGGACACAGAGCGACCTGGCGACGGATCCTCGAGTGCTGCAGACTTTGAGAGTAAGTGTCGTGATGGGTGGTCACTGTAAATTAAACAGACACCTGGCATTACTAGGTTTCAGATCTGAAGCATCTTGTCCTGAATACGGTGAAGAAGAAACCAGCCAACACTTTCTCGCGCTTCCTCGCCGAGTGTGTGGTGTATTCCAAACCAAGGTGGGAATCTTTTGGCAAAGACAGCATAGGAGAAGGAGAGCTACAAGATCTGAACTACGGAGACATGCTGAGGTTCTGCAAAGACCAGCCGGAACATCAGAAAACGATGCTCCGCTGGGGGAACTCGGTGAAATAGCTCTACACAGAACTGATCATCCGCCTGATGACATGTCCCTCCATGTCATAGTCATAGTCAAGTGTCGTTATGTCCAGCACGATTTTCGTATTGACGGTGTTGCTATGATCTCGGTCAATCGCATAGCAGCGGACGCTCGCCGTCGCCGGTGTGTCATTAGAGCTAATCGGGACGCAGAGCGACCTGGCGACGGATCCTCGAGTGCTGCAGACTTTGAGAGTAAGTCTTTATATACAGCACTATTTTGTTATTGACGGCGATGGCTCGGTCAATCGCAGGGCGCCTGACGACGTGCACGGTCGCGGATGTGAAAGCGCTCTTAGAAACGTAAGTTGAGTTAGTATTAGTACTATCAGTAGTTGAAGTTATTCACGCTGTCTCTTGCGGGAATCTCTGTCTTGGCACGCCTCTTTAGCTTCACCGTCAATTGTCATTTCACAACACGCCGTTGGGGTCTGCCCTGTACTTTTAAACGTACCTATTTTTATTTTATTTATTTTTATATTTGTTTAATTATTTTTTTTTTAATTGTACCAATTAAACGAAACTGCTTTTAGAAACTTAGTGTTTATAGTTATACATGGGATATCTCTAGAGGAGGCCTTTATCCGCAGAGGGGTTCTCAGCTAAAAAGAAAAAAAAAAGAAAATCTTAATAATTTTAATTAATACAACTGACCTAATGTATGTAATATTGATGCATTATACTTGCATGTAATATGATGAGAAATAAATGGCTTTTATTTATTTATTTATGGGATAGCAACTTGTCACGTTTTTCATGAGATTGAAGTCAGTCTGTCTCTGTAATAATCTATCATGAACAAAAGTTAGTTTGAATAAAGGAATGGCTTTAATGTTGATGATAAGTAGGTAGGTATAATGATTTCTAATGTTTTTTTCATTCGTTCATTTATTTTATTGTTAGTAAGTATAAGGAGAGCATACGAGCCAACAAGCCACCTAATGGTAAATCTGATATTTCATCTCTCTGTACAGTAGAGGGTTTTTGGTGCACTGCTGAGGACTTAGATAGCCATGTGCCGGTAATTAAGCTGGCTCTCTTACCCTTTAACACAGAAATGCAAGCATTTCTGCTAATATATAAAAAACTCTATTCTCCGTATTCGATTAGTCCATTCTTGGAAACACAAATTATTCACCGTCAACTTTAGACGCGACACGAGCAAATAATCGAACTGTGGTCCGTGACACATCGGCGCAGTTTGTTTGATATTTGCACAATAATAACAACGCATAGGTAGGTATTTATTCCGTATTTTTAGCCTTATCTATACTTGTCAGTTATGACGCAGCTAACCCAGGTAATAAGTCGGTCTGGAAACTACCTATTTAATTATTATGTCGTAAATACCTTTCTTACTTTACCAACCTATTTACGTAATTAATTACGTAATACGTAATTACGTATTTACCTAATTAATTACGTAATTACCTTACCAACCTATCGTAGGTCTTCCTAATACTTAGGTAGGTAGATAGATACCTACTCGTACCTACTTACTTAATACCTAACTATTGTCTCTATTGTTCACTTATCGACACTAGCCTAGTCACCCTACAAGTAGTCAATACGACACATAATAAGCCTAATAAAGCTCTGTTTAAATCGGATCATCGGTTGTTGAGTTAAGATGCCACCGACAAACCAATAAACGCATCAAACTTATAACATCAATGTTATAAGTTTGTTAATTTTACAAACAGATAAACACGTCAAACTTATAACATTGATTGCTTGATTGATTTATAACATTGATGTTATAAGTTTGACGCGACTATCTGTGGCATCAATGTTATAAGTTTGACGCGTTTGCCTGTGGCATCAATGTTATAAGTTTGGCGCGTTTGTCTGTGGCATCAATGTTATAAGTTTGGCGCGTTTGTCTGTGGCATGAATGTTATAAGTTTGACGCGTTTGTCTGTGGTATCATTTGAGATTTCAGGTGGATTAAAACTGAGCTTTATTACCCTTTTCTAGATCGGTCGTGGGTTAAAAATAAATCCTTGTATAATATATCATTCTTTCTCCTTTATAGAGTCGCGGTGAGCACCCAGTCTCAGAAACAGACGCGCACGCACTCGCGGCTAAAATCAACGCCGTCTACGTGGAAACCTCTTCCAAGACACGGAAGCAGCTGAAAGACGCCTTCGACGCCGCCATCTTGGCAGGGTTGCCCGTCGTGGAAGAAAAGAAACCTTTCTGGAAGAAACTGTTTTGTGTTAACTAGGGGTTTAGACTGAGATATTATGGGGAAATTATAGAAAGAAAATAACCTGAAGAAGTTAGAACATGGCAAATGCCAGCGTTGAGTCATAGTTGTAACCTCAGGGGTTTATACCGTAGGTAACATACGTTTCAGAATTGGCAGGATCCTGCAAGGTAGCATGTGGAAGACACATGTATGTTGTCCACTGTACCGCCACTGATCCGAAAATACATCCGAATCCTGGATCTCGGATCTGTGTTGTTGTGATGTTGTTACGTAGGTAATGTAGAATAGTAGGTCCGATTGGCAATTCTTTAGCCATACGTATACATCCGGGATCCTGTTCCGAGGACTCGGATCCATAGCTCCTATCAGGATCTCCTTGCAGGATACAGCCAAATCGGGAGGCTTGTTAACGGTATTAGACTGAGAAATTGGCGAAATAAATGAACTAAGTACCTATATAAATCGAAGTTTCAGCTGTGGTCTTTTGATTTGCTGTTTGATTTGTGATTTAAATAACTGATGATGTTGTTTATTATAAAAGAGCCTGAGGGCCTATATTTACGAGCGTTGTGATGATTCAATGAATGAAAACATTGACCGAAGTGCCTTCAATAGAACAAAGGTTATTGAATTGACTATTTATACCTAACTCGTGTGCCTATTGATAATTATAAAAGAATTATTGACTGTTATTAAGAATTTTATACAACAATACCTAGAGCGATCCATTAATTTTTTGTCAAATAGAAAATAAAACACATTACAAATGTTTATTTACAACTTTTCACAGTATTCCCCTGCGGCATGGTTCGATTGAACCAGCTTCAAAACGTGAAAAATTGTTTAAGGTCATCTTTTAGGTCATCTTAAACACACGAAACCAATAGGTGATGGTGGCAAGTGATGGAGCCAATTCCCAAAAAGCACTGAAATAATTTTCATGTGATTCCTTATATTTACGTTTAAAATCATAATAGATCATAGCACGAAATGCTTCCCGCGTTACCTCCATCGTAGCGATTGAAAAGTGACTGACATGTTTTTTTATATAATTAATTAAAAAGTAACTAAAATTCGCACGCAAGTGATATTTGGCTAATGAATTTTTAATAAAAATTTCCACCAAGGGATAATCAAAATAAAACACTGAGGTTGACTAACAGTTTTTGACCGCCCCACGCAATTCTATTATGTTATGTAGGTACAGTTGGTCTTTTGCTAATGTATACCATTTGTCTTTCTGCAATCTGTAATGAACCTTAATGTATTAGCTTAATTGTAGAATTTTGACAGGTGGTACCTATACTTGAGTTTGAGAGAGGCTGACTGTACCCTACAGTATAACTTATGACTAGGAAAATAAAAACCCTCTCACGGAGACACTGGCACTTTTACAGTCTGTGTTGTGTGTCAGTCTGTGTCTGTGAGATCGCTTTGAAAAAAATAGTTTCATTTAATTCCACAATATAAGTTCTTATATTCCTGGTCAAGCTTTACCATAAATTGTTATCATAACATCAACCTAATTAGCAGTAAAGTTCAATAACTGTTTGAAATCATTCACATAAAACTGTTCAAAATTATTTATGGAAGAACAATTTTTACCTGTTGGAAAGTAGTGCGTAAGTGATCAATTTTCCACCTCATTATTGGAATTAATTATACAATTGTTTATATTTTTCGAATGTAAAAGTTAATGTAATTTGTACAGATGACAATGAAATGTAATGTTAAACAATATACAGGATGGGAAGGTAAAATGGGACTGTAAAGGCAGCTACATACGAGAATCATTATTATATTCATTTATTTCAGTAATGATCATACATTGTCAAAAAGATGGAAAATAATTAGAAATAAATATTAAAATATTATCATTATAATTATTATAATATATTAATATTAATAAAATTTCTTACTTAAAGTCAAAAAGTAATAAAACTATTGCAGAATATACATCTACAGTATTTCAAATAGGTACATCATTCGTCAAGGAACTCATTGACAGAGAAATTTGACATAAGTGAAAATATTCCTGGTTATTTGGACATGGAGTTATTTTACAGGTTTTATATAAACTGTGTACCCTAACTAGGAAAATAAAAACCCTGTCACGAGGGTGCCACTGCTACTTTTATAATCTATGTTATGGAGAAAAAAAAATGCTTTCATATAATTCCGCAATTTGGCGAATTTCGGGTCAGCTTTACCTATACAGATACTAAAATAGTACTAGGTAAATAGAATAATGTCAATCACACTTTTCCTAACTTTTAAGTTATGGAACGTGTCTTCACAGTGGTTCTGGTAGCCACCCTACTGCCCCGCTTTATCTTCTCATCCTATAGACAAACTAATTAGGTAGTTAATAAAATTGTTATACTAGCTAGATGTATATAATGTGGAAACTTGTTGTTTTGATACTCAACACGAACTGATAATTATATTTTATTACGACAATTATATAATCGTGTATTTTATTTTTAACCCAGTGGAAATAATCCTAGTAATAGGAAGTATTTCTACATAAATAATAATAAGTCAACGACGTATTCAGGCTTGCCTTACGGAATAGATACTCGTAAGTATGATATTGATATAGATTCAGCGTTCGACATCGTCTTGATTAGTCCCTTGGATGAAAGAAAAAACGGTATTCTTCCGGTGCGCGTTCGTTCCTTCATGATAAGATAATACAAAACTAAATAACATGTATATACTATCTATAGGAATCTTACTTTATTATTAGATATTTTTGTAGAAAACACCGATTCTGGTTACTTCCAACTAGCTAACTTTGATGAATGAAAAAATATTCTCAGGGCGGGGGTTCGTTCCTTCATGGTCGCTAAACTATTAAAGAAATGTCACCTTCGCTATCTATCATACCTAAGTGAGGGGGACCCTTTTTATTTAGTTTTAGATATCCATCGCTGGATTTAACAGCAACAGAATCGACGCCATTGGCTACGGTTAGGTTGTATTCAAAGGCTTCTATTAATTGTGGTTAAATTGGGCCATATTTCCGTCGTTGTCATATTAGTATTTGATTTCACATTTCATTCAGTGGCTTTGATTCCGGGATGGACCCTAAATCTAAAGCTAAACCTAAATGAAACTATTAACGAAGACGTTTCGTATAGCGATCATCGCTAGGCGTTACTTCGGAATCATGCCATTGTGCATGTATCCGAACGTTTGTTTTTCACAATCTGTCAAATAGACAGTGACAGTCAGTCTGTCAGCTGTGTTTGTAATGGGAGGAATTCGCGCGCAGTCAAGAATTATCGAAAAATCTTTATTTTATCCGATTTATCAATTAGAAATCATATTTTCATTATTCCACAAACATGGACGACGAAGAACATTACGTAGACATTAACTTATCCGACGTGATCGACGATTCCGAACAGTATGGCGATACCGAAAACCAAATCTTAGACACGGTTGTAGACACCATGGATTTCGAGCCAGAAACTCACACAGAATTAGACTCGAAGGTGATTTCATCAGAAGACCAGTTCCTCGGTGAGAAGAAGCCTCAGCAACAGGCTCAGAAAACGGAGGTAGTGAGGAGTACGAGGTTGCCTATAGCGAGGATAAAGCACATCATGAAAATTGATCCAGACGTGAATATCATTCATCAGGATGCTGTTTTCTTAGTTACAAAAGCTACCGTAAGTACTGATATTTATTTGTAGAGACTGTAAATTGTTCTGTTCCACTAGACGCCTTATATATTGGTCTTTCTTCTCACTGATCTGTTAATTAGTGGTTTGAGTTAGAGGTAGATAAGTTTCTCATCCTAATATCACAATAGCATGTAGATAGTCTTATCTACATGCTATTGTGATATTAGGATGAGAAACTTATCTACTTGTATATTCTGTGAGCGTCGGTGGCCTAGTGGTTAGGACCCGGACTCCCATGCGGAAGGTCCCATTTTTTCGAAGACTTATGTACATTTACCGGCTGCTCTAACGGTGAAGGAAAGCATTGTGAGGAAACGTGCATGTCTGAGGAAATTAAAAGTTTTCGAAGGCGTGTTAAATCCGCCAATCAGCATTGGGCCCGCTCGGTGGATCATGGCCCGTACCCCCTTGTGCAGGGGAGGCTTGTGTCCCAACAGTGGGGACATTAATAGGCTGATGATGATATTCTCTTTTTGTATTGAAATGTGTCACAAAGAAATCACTTATTTCCACTAACATATGCTCGTACATTTGAAACACTCCAATGTGACACTATTAGTAATAGTGCAGAAGTAGTTTGTGTACCCTAGTATACATTTATGTTTCAGGAAATGTTCTTAGAAACAATGGCAAAGGAAACTGTCTCATACTTACCGAAAAACAAGAAAACCATCAACAAAAAGGAATTGGATCTGGTCATCAACAAAGTGGACTGCTTATGTTTCCTGGAGGGTGCTATGGACTTTTAGGATAGGGCTTTACATATTAAGGATCGAGATGGTTCCTGTACACATGTATGTGTGTCACCCTTTTTTCCGAATTTGGCAGACACTCTCCCATGTGTCTAGCTAGATAATAAAATATTCCTTCGAAGGACAAAATCATCTATTGCTATATGTTGTGCCTTTATATAATAATAAATTAAACAAAATTAAAATAGCCTTTAACCTAATACATAGTTTTCTTAATCTCTAATTATTCTTTAATATGCTGACAGACATCAGCAACCTTGATCATTTTGTTGGTTAGGTTGTCTCTGGACATAGGCCTCCATATTGCGCCATACCTGTCGGTCTTGAGCATACCCTACCCTTCTCCATCCTTTTAGTATATCATCTTTCCATCTCTTAATCTGCTGTCTAGTTGTACCATTGCAGTGCTGTTACTGTAAATCCGCTCACATATTTCCCTTCTACACCTTGTTCAGTGAGAGATTTGTAGATAAAGTTATGGAACAATGAGTCAAAAGCTTTATTGTAGTCTACGAACAAGATATAGTAATGTTTACCATAATACAAGTTCTCAAATATAACTGTTATTGTGGGTATCTCGGTGTATAACTTATGTATGACAAACAATGGTTTTAGCAAAGAATATATAATTTACTACGTAAGTAAAATGTATGGAATTGACCCCCGTTGTTCTAGTCTTGAAGATTTAAGACTGACACAGTATTGCTGGATCAATCCCACATCTGAACCATTGTGATGGACGACTCCAGATACATTTTTTTATATAAAAAGTACGTTAGATGTAATGTTAAGAACCTTAGCTAGTGGATGATGATCCATAAAATAAAATTCATTTAATTTCATTAATAACTTTTATTGTAATAATTATATACAATTCAAAAATATCAAAACATCACAATATTAGGATTATTTTATTATATCTTGTATTAAGTACATAAATAAAGATGAACTCGGTAACATTCGACATCTATTTTAGCAGCAATCGTCGACTGTTTGGAGCACAATGGCACAATGGGCCGGGACCTGAATGCTGGTCTTGTTCACCGTGATTCTGTAACAAAACATTCATTTTTATATGTATTGCATTCCATAACGTACATACATTGGTGGACATAATTATTTAGATTATTATGGACCCGTCGGACACAGCAATCACATCTTCTCGTCGCCCATACCTCAATGTCTAAAGACAAGAGTCTTTAACCAGTGCGTCCTACCAGTAATGACCTACGGAGCCGAAACGTGGACACTGACGGTGCGACTGGTTCACAAATTGAAAGTCGCTCAGCGTGCTATGGAAAGAGCTATGCTCGGAGTATCTCTGCTGGATCGAATCCGAAATGAGGAGATCCGGCATAGAACAAAAGTTATCGACATAGCTCATAAGATTAGCAAGCTGAAGTGGCAGTGGGCCGGTCACGTCTGTCGCAGAACCGACAACCGCTGGGGTAGACGAGTTCTGGAGTGGAGACCGCGTTTGGGCAAACGTAGTGTGGGACGCCCCCCTGCTAGATGGAGCGACGATCTGCGTAAGGTGGCTGGCAGCGACTGGATGAGAAGAGCCGAAGATCGGGCTCAATGGCGCGCCCTGGGAGAGGCCTATGTCCAGCAGTGGACTAGAATAGGCTGCTGATGATGATGAATGGACACAGCAAAATTGAGAAAAAATATGTGAATTCATTTGTTCATGAAATACAAACCAGACACAAAGACAGGCTATACCTTCCGAAATGTAACTTGGATATATATAAGAAAAATGTATGTTGTATGGCAATATACATTTATAATAAGCTACCGTCTGAATTTATAGCCATGCCGTTAAATGAATTTAAGAGGAAAATATATATTTGATGATGAATAATTGTTTCTACACTTTCTACATTGTTAAGGAATTTCTTGAACAGTGTTAGTATTTAATAATATTTGATGTAAATAATTTGACATTTAAAATTAAATTGAAATGTAATCATTATATTATTTATTATTATTATGAATTGGTAATTTGTGATCCTTGTATGAGTTATTGTAATCTAAAGAGTATTAGTTAATTAGCTTCCTATTAATTATTATTTGTTCAATTTTTTGTTAATTATATGTATTTATTATATAATTTTGTACACCAATGTGGTAGGATATACTGGAACTACCTGTGTAATTTTAAGATCCTTCATAACGTATAATCTTGCAAAAATTCATTTCATTTCATTTGTTCATTCTTATAGTAGTTTATATAAAGAGTACGGTCATTCCGATTTCTGTGGTGCTATACCTTGTTTTGTGAGCGCCGGTGGCGTCGTGGCTAGGACGTCGGACTCCCATGCGGGAGGTCCGAGTTCGAAACCAGGCAATGCCATGTACCAATGAGTTTTTCGGTTTTTTCGAGACTTTACGTACATTTACCGACTGCTCTGACGGTGAAGGAAAACATCGTGAGGAAACCTGCACATTGAGATTAACAGTGTGTGAAATGGGGAAGGCAATGGCAAACCACCCCATTAAATCTGCCACGAGAGTCGTTCTATGTGATTAATTCCTTAGAATGATCACGACCCTCAGCAATGAGGAACACGACTTTAGAAGAAGAATACCTTGTGTTATGTATCGGATCAACACACGACACAAGGTAAGCAGTAATGTTTCATTACTTCATTATCCGTGACATACCCTTTGTCCAACGAGCAGTCGACGCCGGAAGCGGCCACCACCAACGATGAGGAAAGCAGCCGGACCGATGACAGGTCCACTGAATGGTTTTCATTGGAGAGGTTCACCACGCCTACTGCTCCAGGCGATTGTGGTAGCAACCTGTTTCAAATGCAAAATTATTATTGCACCGTTTTTCCTCCTGATGGTAAGTGGCGACTGCCGACATAAATTCAGCGAAATAATGTTCTATAAGTTATTATTATGTTGTGTAAAGTAAGTGGTATGACTCTGTGATGAGTCAGTCTTGGCTGATATGATGGAGAGCCAGCGTAATTACCGGTACATGAGGCACTCCACATGTCCTCAAATCACATGTTAGCATCCTCTAATAACGTTACAGTAAGGTGAGATGTCTATGGGTGATGGTGAAAACTTACCATCAGGAGGTGGTGCTCGTCTGATCTCCTTAAACAATAATGTCATTGATATGCTGCTGACCAGAGGAAGTTAGACTGGTTTCCTAAAATATTGTGGACACAAACCACTGGGTGAATTGATTCACTCCCAAAGAATAAATCAAATAACATTACCTGGTAACCACAAAGATAGATTCAGACAAAGCTCTGGTATCCAGATCGCCAAAACGAACTGCCGGCGATTTCTTCACTACGACTAGGTCTTTGTAGAACTGAAAATAAATATCACACAATAATAATGAGGCAGTCCCCTTGTTCCGGTGCTGCACACCACCTTCATCAAACTTAATTACTTTTGTTTATTTATTTTTATAATATATTTGTTTAATATTATTTTTATCTTCTGTACCTAATTGTTTGTATGTGTGCGCTATTGGAAATACATTCTTGCTTACTTTTTTTTTTAGTTTTGGGGGGCACCTTAGAAATATGAACCCGAATGGAACAATAAATAGAAAGCGAAGATGCTAAAAGTTGCCACTTTTAACTTTTTTTTTGCTCAGATGTGCAGGTTTCCGTAAGATGTTTTCCTTCACCGTTCGAGCAATCGGTAAATTGGAATATGACATTGCATGGTTTCGATCCCGGACCTCCACATGGGAGTCCGGTGTCCTAGCCACTACGCTACGCCACCATGTCTATTATGTTACTGGCCTGAAAATCAGCGCCGCATTGCTAAATCCGCTGCGGTAGCAGGCTGAGGCAGTCCCCGTTTTCCGGTGCTGCACACCACATTCATGAAACTTAATTAATTTGTTTATTTATTTTTGTAATATATTTGTTTAATATTATTTTTATCTTCTGTACCTAATTGTTTGTATGTGTGCGCTATTGGAAATATTTTTTTTCTTTTTTTTCCGAAGTTTCGGGGGTCACCTTAGAAATATGAACCCGCATGGAACAATAAATAGTAAGCGAAAGTGCTAAAAGTTGCCACTTTTAACATTTTTGTGCTCTACTTCTTATTGTTTCACTATGAGGATACTAAAACATTATAAAAGAATCTGTTACACTTGTGAAACAATTCTACTGTCCACTTTTTTGATAAGTGCCTTAAAATACATTTCTTTCGAGAGTGGCCCTAGTTTCGCTGTGGGGTGGAGCCTGACCTTTGTGGAACATTACCGTCAATTCTGTTCGATTTATTAGCCACGTACTGAGCGAGACGAGGTGTACGAAGAGACATTTTACAGGTGCGTGGCAGAAACGTTCGTGTAAAACGGGTCGTGGTAGACACCTTTACAGGTCCAGTAAATTCAATGGCTCGGTCAGTCCGTACGCGGCTAATGTCAAACCAGCACCCTCGTGAGTCCTATGTAGATGTTTTTTTTTCATGGTAGCTAACCTTATAATGACTCTTGGCGGCTTGCATCTGCGCTGCTAGGTTCAAAGTTTTATAGTTATCGGCCACGGGCAGCCAAGTGGTCCCAGTGGTATTAGAGAACCCTGCATTGGCTGAATCGTCCCACTGGTAAGGGGTCCTGTTTGGGTCTCGAGACTTCTGCCAGTAGTTGATGGGGTCGTCGGTGTTGCACGCTTGTGGGTCTTTTGTGTCTTCCCAGCTCACGTAGCCGTCGGTTTGGCCGATTTCTTCGCCCTGGTGAAGTAATTTCTTATTTATTTATTTACTCTTTAATACACAAGAATAAGAAGAGTACAGTAGACATCACATCAGCTCGCTCGCTCGTTTTTTTTTAACCAAAAACATTAAATTCTCTCATTTGAGTCAAAGAAAGTGTTTACTCCATATACTGAACTGATTGAGAAATTAGGCGAAAGACAAGTTGATATTTTACCCCAAATATTGATTTTATTTTGAAGATCGAGGAGAGAGCGCTACTAGTTCACGCGCTACTGGTAGATCCTGATGTGCTGGATCACCTGGGTTGGTCACCCTCACCATCGCCCTCTTAACTATTTCTGCCGTGAAGCAGAAATGCTTGCATTCCTGTTTCAAGGTTAGCAGCGCAACGAAAACCTTCTAATAATAATACAGTGAGGTGAGATGCTTGGCGACGGTGACCACTTACCATCAGATGGCCCATTTGCTCGCCTGCTTTCAGGGGGGTCCACTTATTCCTACCAGGGTATCCCACCAGTAGGGATAAGTGGAAAAAAAGTACTCTTTTCTACCGGTAGGAAGAAGTAGTTGAGTGCTTAGTTTGAATTGAATCGATTAGTTTGAATGTTACTTTGCGGATTTGCTGAAAGAAATCTCTTTTAGAGATAAGTTCACCCTTTGTACAATGTCTCATTTTAATTGTTTTTATTAAGTCTATTGTTGTACAATAAAGTGTAAATATTATATATATTAAATATTACTTTCCTTAATTAATAAAAAAAAACTAGTTACCTGGTAAGTGATGGCGAGTCCGGGCAGCAAGAGAGCCAGCATGTTCATGGCGTCCACCCGGTCGGTCCCTTGCCGCGACGCCATGCGGCTCTGGTCATGGTTGCCGTTCTGGGTTTAAAACAAGTACAATTTGAACGTTACAATAAATAGAGGCAGGCAAAACACCGTAAAAGGGTAGGTATGCTCAGTCTGTCGAGACTTTTTTAGAAGAGCAACCGTCAATTACACGAACGATTGCAAAAAAAAAAAAGATAGCATGCAGTTTAATGCTATCTCTTTCTACGCCATAGCTCTAGACATGACACTAGACTTAAGAAATCCTTAACCTATTATGGAGTTAACTAAATATGTATTTTTGTGGCTTAAAAAGTTTTTCTTCTTAACGTTTCTTGCAATTCACGGATGCCTGTCTACAATGGATCATCATTAACCGTTACCGTGGACCGTTCGTTATGTCTATAAAAATATATAACAAAATCTCACAAATCACCGACATTGAACTAAAAGACTCAATATTCAATAAAAGACTAAAGTTATATCTTCTTAACAAATGTTTCTCTTCACTGCAGGAGGTTTTTTGACTATAAAAACAATACTTAACTATAAAATCAATTATGTATAACTTATAATGACATTTAATTTAATTTATCCCGTTAGCATTTATTACTATTATAATTTATTATAATTACTTATTTTATATTGCGGTGCCCTACTCAGGGTTTCATGTATGAACATATAATATATTTTTAAAGACCAATTGTAACACATGAAAAGCAATAAATGGTATGAGTATGAGTAACGTCCTCACGATTGGGGCACAGGTCTTCCCTTGCACAAGGGTGGGTCATGATCGACGAAGCTGGCCCAGTGTTTATTGGTGGATTTCACACGCCTTTAGCAAAACTTTTTGCTCAGATATGCAGATTTCCTCAAGATGTTTTCCTTCACTGTTAGAGCAATCGGTAAATTGGAATATGACATTGCATGGTTTCGACTCCGGACCCTCCGCATGGGAGTCCGGCGTCCTGGCCGGCCACAACGCTACGACACCATGTCTACTAGGGATGTTACGGAGCTTCGACTCCGACTCCGAAATATCGGAACTTCCGATTGATTTTACGACTTCGGCTCCGATAAATTTGAATCGGAGGTTATACCGAAGATTTGTGAGCAAACATATTCAACCGTCAAAATTTTATTAAATAGTGTAGTAATACATTTATGTATTCCCACACAACTCTCTAAAGGAACCTGTTATATTGCCGCAAACGTCGTCATAATAATTTTTTTGTCCAGTTCAGCTATAAAAATTAAAAACGGTTTACAATTTGAACTTCTTCTGAACATCTCTCTTCTACCTCCGCCTCCGACTCCGGTTCCGAATCCGGTTCCGACTCCGATAAATCAAATTTAAAACCTAAGATTTCGGCTCTGGTTCCAGTTAAACCACCTCCGTAACATCCCTAATGTCTACTGTAAGACTGGACTAAAGCCAAGGTCTAAAAGTATATCTCCGAATACTAACCACCCAGTTAGCTGTCTCTCCACTAGGCATGTAAGTCATCCACTTGTCGACGACAGACTTGATATCTCGAGCATTCGACTGGTTGTTGATATCCTGGAGGAAGCTGAAGTTGAACGGAATTGACCCCCTCCGCTGTCCGTTGCCGTAGTAACTGGAACAGACAATGAACTAAGTTTCAAGGTTTATATTAGGGTAGCTATCACCGTTCTTAAAAAGTGCGTGCAAAACTTGATATATTGGCTTCAATTCCGGGGTGGCTGCCAAACCTGAATGAACCATCATGCTCACTCCTCACTCACATACTAGATTGTATACGAGTGAGCGAGGCGTTTCGTATAGCGCTCATCGTTAAATTTGGCGGCCATCCAGGAATCGATGTCACTGTTGTGTTGTAAAAAAAGTACCGTATCATAAGGTCGAGATCGGTGTACGCCTCGGTCATCATGATCTTGTACTCGCTGTGCGTGTCGATGTACTCGTTCAGAACGTCCCTCCAGTCGTACACCACGTCGTAAGTTTCGTTCAGGTCTCTCGTGTAGATGTGCTCTAGATAATCGTAGTCGTCCGGTGTAGTGCCGGACGTTCCTGTCGACGTTGGAACGAAAGAAGCAATGAATATGAAAGGGTTTTTAGATTGAGATTGAGATTTAGGTGTTTTCAAGATCTTGGAGTAACTATTGACGTCAGATGAGATCTCTGGAACGGTAACAGTCAGGTGGTTTGAGTTTGAGTTCAAATGTTTAATATCATTCTGGATCATGGTGTTCTTTCTACATCTGTAACGTGATGATGACCAGGAAAAGTAAGGATATCTTCACAATGGTAAGTAGGGGGTTTCTTAATTTTTTAATTTAGTTTTATGTAACTAAGACAGACCTGAAAGCGGCTCGTCAGGGTACTTCCCGCCGAACTGGTTGGCATCTACTTCGTACATCATGTTGATGGCGTCCACTCGGAACCCAGACACACCTTTGTCCAACCAGAATCGGAGCACATTCTGAAATTACGTTTTTAGCAGAGTCAAAAAGGATATTTTCAATTTGGCCTCTATTTTATGTATTTATTGATAGGCTTAGGGTGGCTTGCACGAAAGTCGAATTGAGAGTTAATCCGAGAGTTAGTGCCTAATCTGGGTTAAATCACAAAAACGTCTTGCACCAACGAAAACCCTGAAACATTTTGTATGAAAACTATAGACAATCAGCGAGTTAAACCAGGGTTAACTAACCCGAACATTTAACCTGCACTTTCGCGCAAGCCGCCCTCAGTGTACTATTTTGGTATTTTACTCGATAAAATTATGCGAGAAAAAAAAACAAAGGTGGTAAAAATTCATATCGATTACTGTAAGTACAACACAAGCATCGAACTGAGGTCAATTGTCTGCCCCACTGAAATCAGACTACTAGCGCCCTCTGTTCTAGAACAATGACGTGAGCAATGACAGCGAGCCACGGAATAGGGTAGTTTCCAAGTATCAAATAATAAAGGCATTTCTTAAAAATTAAGAAATAGTCATAAATTGATGGTCAAATGTGAAAACAGAATTAAAATTCGTTGAAAAATAAATTAGCTACAGGCAATCAAAAATCAGAACGGTAGAAAGAAACGGCAATAAGTTTTATGACGTCAACGTTCCCAGCGCCATACAAGCAGGTCCTGACTGTATATAAATGACTGTTTTGCTAGAAAGAGACAGAGCATCTGTCCAATACTAACTTAAACCATTAATATCTCTGATGTTAGTTGAGATATCGAAAAACTAATTTTACATCCTTCTTTAGTATGTCCATGTAAGTTGATTGATGCAAAAAAATATTAGGTTAATACCGTATTGACCCATCCAGGTCATATTTTCATATATTTGACATTTCAGTAATTAATGGATGGGAAAATGTTCAAATCGCATGCGCCAACTGGCAGACGTGGTTTCCTTATAAAACTTCTCTAGCGAGCAATTTACATAATGGTGAATTTCAAAATGTTTGTTCTACCGGTTCAGTAGAACAAACACCGGTTCGGGGATTATGGACGTGAGTTTAAGTATTATGTACCTTCATCTCCTCTTGCACTTTGGGCTCCCGGTAGTTGAGGTCCGGCTGACCAATCACGAACTGGTGCAGATAGAACTGCCCGCGTTCTCTGTTGTACTCCCACGCGCTCTTGCGGAAGATGCTTATCTGTGGAACACAAGCGTTTATTGCACTTGGCTGGTCTCAGTCGACTAATTAGTCGACGATTAGCCAACTAATTCTGTTTATACGCTGTAAATTGCAGACTAAAGGTTATCGCACACATTTCATCCCGGCACCTGATCAGCGTCCAACATACTCGTAACCAAGTCTCACTCCAAGAGGATCTTTGAAAGTTAACTCAAGTGTACAAAAAACGTCCGAAATGTATGAAATTACCCAGTTATTAGGCGGCAGCAGCTCCCCAGTTTGAGGGTCGGCAGTCCCGTTGGCCCACACGTACCAGTTCTCGTACTGCGGGTCGCGGCTCGCAGACTTCACGAACCATTCGCTCTCGTTGCTCGTGTGGTTCGGCACGTAGTCTAGGACTACTCGGATACCTGGTAAAAAAATTGTTTAGTACAAAAATGGTTTAGTACTCAATCAATCAATCGTAGTATGCTCGTACGAAGCGATTTGCTTCTTCGTTCATTATGCGAACGGCTAAGGAAATGAACAGCCTGCCGGCGTCTGTATTTCCCGAAACCTACAACCTTGGGATCTTCAAGGCCAGAGTGAATAGGCATTTACTGGACCCGCATGCTCCATCGTCGACCTCATCGTCGCTTACCATCAGGCGAGATCGAGGTCAAATGCGGGTTTAGTTATACATAAAAAAAATGTATTGACAATGCCCCTTTACAGCAGTTAGTAGCGTTAAGTAAATTTGAATTTGAGCTTGTGTACAAACTTACTATAACATATGTACATTCGTATTTGACAATGCCTTATGCAGCAGCCATATTTTTATTTTTTATTTTGACAATGCCCTTTTACAGCAGCTAGTAGCATGTAAGTAATAATTTAATGGTGTAATATAACGGATATTAATTGTAACATGACGTATCTAAGCGTAACTTTGTTATCAAAAGATAAAAAAACTAAACTAATCATTTATTTGTGAACATAGGTAATAATAAGTAAGTATACAGTTTAAATGAATTGGTATGCTTTGTATGTATATATGCTCCGTCGTTTGACATACAAATATTTTCAATAAATTGTTATGTGTCAATATTATATAAATTATTTAAATTAAATTAAACAGTTGACTAGTAGTAGTAGTAGTATTAATAGTAAGTAATAGTAGTCGTAGTATTAATAGTAAGTAATAGTAGTCGTAGTATTAATTCACTAAACACTGATTATGGACATACACATTCTTATTCCTTTACCGGGTTTAGTAGGCAGTCGTTAAGCAAAAACTATCCTGGAGCCCATGCAGGGTGCTCAAAAGGTAGTTTAGCTGTGTATATGTTATGAACCAAGTGATTAATTGGACATTATTCATAATATCCAGACAGTTTGAATGTTATGAATAATGTCAACCTGGAAAACGCTTAATCGCCTGCGAACTTAGGTTGGCTGTTGCGGATATAATCTACACAGATGGGGTTTTTCCGGCGATCAAGTAAAGTGTGAGTGTGGTGTCTCCCCTCAAACCATGGAGCACTTGCTCTGCTGTCCCGCGTGTCCGACCACCTGCACGCGGGAGGACCTTTTCGAGGCCAACCAGAGGGCTATCGATGTGGCTGCCTTCTGGTCGGGAAAAATTTAATTCGGATCATCAACTCGAAAGAAGAAGTTTGAATAATGCCCAAAATGAGGCGGCAATATGATAATAACTATGGCTGGTTAAAGTGTCGTTAAGGGGGCACAAAGATAAGTCGAAGGAGACTCGTTGCGTAGTTGTCATAATGCAACCTAACATAACCATTGTAGGTTATATCCGAAACGGTTTCGCATCCACTAGGTTTCTGTAACATATTGCCCAATTCCACTTGTCATTATTCATACTGCCCGGGCATTATAAATAGTGCCACCATTAATAACTTGGTGCATGATATATACATATTGTGATTCTGTCATTTTGCTATCTAGGCATTTAGCTTTAGAAATATACACATATTTAGTCGATTTGTTCAGTAGACGTTCAGAGCTGGATTGTAGTTAAACCATGTCAGAGGCCTACGGGCGGCCTGAACAACTCTGACAAATAGGTTGGCCACTAACCATACGATAAGCAAGCAAGCAGTGGTTCAAACAGTTCCCGTTTATCATGAAATTTGCGTCGATTTGGATACGGATTCCTAATAAAAAGAGTCACAACCCTCGTTGGAGAATATGAATAATGGTAAACCCCCTCTTGAAGAACAGGAATTAAGATCGATTGATAACCTTGCTTACAAGTACTTGTGCATAAAAGGGTTTCCTTATCAAGGTATCTCAAGGCTGTATGAGTCAAAGCAATCATCGTACGAGTGACAGATTTGTCCTTAATAACCGGCGACCGGAAGACATAAGTGGTTTGTACTAATTTCGTAATGATTACTATGTTTTTGAATAGGTAAATACAGAATAATATACAAGTAGGTACCTTAATTGCGGAGGAAATAAGCACAGAATAATGATGATGTACTATAGAAGCAGTCTTTAATCTTTTTTTATCGGAGACAATTACAATAAAGGGACAGAAGGACCGGCCGCTGATATCTCAGGCTATCAGATCTCTACATTTATTCTGTGCTCGTTTGTATAGGCGAAACTTATGTAGAATTCATTGTCATAGTAACTACCTTGTAGCAGAATATTGCCTAAATTTTAGAACCCATTCATTTCACTCCAATCATAATTGAAATCGTTTATTTATCACTGTAAACACCAGAATATAGAACACAATACAGAAGTATACAAAGATTAATACATGCAGCACAAAACATCCGGTGCGGTACAGTGCCAAAAAGGGTACACCAGCTCAGCATAATGCTGAGGCAAGCCACAGCGCTGATTTTCAGCTGGCCCCTCGGTGACAATGGCAGTGAAAACATATCCGACGCTTTTTAACGCCCGACCGACCAGAGGAAGGGCAATTATAAGTTTGACGCGTTTGTCTGCATGTCTGTGGCATCATAACTAAACAACCGATGTTCCGATTTTGTCGAGAGTGTTCTTAGACATGTCTGGCCCAGTGCTTTCCAAGATCATGAAGTATCTTTGATGTTAGATGGGATATCTGGTACGGTAATAGCTAGATAGTTCGAGTTTGAGCTCATTTTTTTATGACCATGGTGCCTTTCCAACATCAGGAACCTCGAGGACCTAAGGGTAACCAGTAAAAAGTAAGGGGACATTTTGGTGACAATGGTAAGTCGGGGGTTTCTTATATTTTTAATTAGATTTATTGACTTCCATTGCAAATTGTAGTTCCGTTTAGGTTTATTAATAGTTGGCGTCGGTGGCCTAGTGGCTAGGACGAAGGACTCCCATGCGGGAGGTCCGGGTTCGAAACCATGCCATGTACCAATGAGTTTTCCGGATTTTTTCGAAGACTTATGTACATTTACCGACTGCTCTAACGGTGAAGGAAAACATCGTGAGGAAACCTGCATGTCTGAGGATATAAAAGGGGTGTGGGTGGCGAGGGTGATTACAAATGCAACGTACCCAAATTCTTGGCAGAGGCCATGAGCGCGTCGAAATCCTCCATAGTGCCGTACTCGGGCGCGATTTGGCGGTAATCCGCGATGTCGTACCCGAAGTCATACATCGGAGATAAGAAGATCGGAGACAGCCATATGGCGTCCACGCCCGTGTCTTTCAGATAGGGCAGTTTGGATGTTATACCTGTGGACCAAAGTTTTTATTAATATTTACTTTTAACTAGAGCCGCGTTTGACCTCAAACTTACAAATTGAAAGACGTTCATAACATGAAATATTGTTTCTACGGTAATTATCAGCATACAAGACACTACTCAAGCTCAGCAGCGCATCGAAAACCCCCTAATAATATTATAGTAATGAAAGGCTTCATTTATATTAAAACACCCAATCACCTGCCGTTCAACGTGCTTCGTCAAAATATGTAGTGGTAGATCCTAATGCGAAGGATCGCCTGGGGTGGTACCACCCTCTTATCTATTTCTGCCGTGAAGCAGAAATACTTGGATTTCTGTTTCGGTTTGAAGGGTAAGAGAGTCAGCGTAATTTCCGGCACATGAGGCAATCCATTTTAGTCCTCATCACCCTCTAATATTAATACAGTGAGGCAAGATATCTATGGGCGACGGTGACCACTTAACATCAGGTGGTCTGGTTGTTCGTCTGCTTTCATTATTCATTTTTTTTTAAATATACGTGTTCTTATTCCACCGCCCGTTTACGCGGTTCGCACGCGCTGTTTAATATAAATCGAGTAATAACAACCCGTGTATTTTAACCATGCGCGTCGCGCAACGGACGGTTTGGCAATTTTGTATAAACCGAGCCTATTATGTCTATGGACGATGGCGACCACTTACCATCACGTGGCTGGTGGTGGTATTTACTCGTCTGCTCCCTTATACAATAAAAACAAGACTTACCATTCAGATCACCAATGCCATCTCCGTTGCTGTCCTTGAAGGATCGCGGGTATATCTGGTAGATGAGGGCGGATTCCAACCAGTTCAGGCCGGTGACTTCGTCGGCTGCAACGGTTGCTGCAACCGTTGCGAGCAATGCTAGCAACCATGATCCACGCATTGTGAAGGCTTAAAAATATTCAAATTAGATTATTTATGGCGGATAATGTATTTTTTTTACTTATTTACGACTAAACTCGCGTTTGACCTCAGTCTCATGGTAGTAAAAGACGATGAGGTCGAAGATGCAGCACACGGGCTTTGTAAATGTACCACATACAAATAGAATAAGTAATATATTTAGAATACAAATTACTAAAATATGTTACAAAGGGATGTTACGGAGCTTCGACTCCGACTCCGAAAGGTCGGAACTTCCGAATTCAGACTTCCGAGCCGAAGTCGGAGTCGGAGGTGTAAAATCAACATCTCCGACTCCGACTTCGGCTCCGATAATTTTGAATCGTCGGTTACATTACCGAAGATATACCGAAGATTTGCGAGCAAACATATTCAAATATCAATATTTAATGTAGCGATACAGCGCCGTAACGCCGCGAGCGTTATGGGCACCTTTGCACCGGGGACGACAAGGGGCGGGCTATTTGATTGACGATATTTATTTAATTATTGGAAGATTATTATTATTTTGACATACTTAACTATATTTAATAATAGTGTAAGACTACATAAAGGAATGTTTTATTGTCGCAAACGTCATCATAAAAAATATTGGACAATATTTTAGTTCAGCTAATAAAATTAAAAAACGGGTTTAAAATTAGAACTTCTTCTGAACATCTTCTCCACCTCAGACTCCGGTTCCAACTCCGATAAATCAAATTTATAACCTCTCCGTCTCCGGTTCCGGTAAAACCACCTCCGTAACATCCCTAGTTACAATATAATGTACGTGGAAGGAATATCGGTATTTATTACCTGCACAGGCCTTATCACCGTCTTGCAATAATTAAGTTTCTTTATACAGAAACAAACAGTACGTGTAAATGGGACTGTCTAGCTAGATGCTAAAATACTCTCGTGCAAAGATTGACGAAGATACATACAGAAACAAACAGTACGTGTAAATGGGACTGTCTAGCTAGACGCTAAAATACTCTCGTGCAAAGTTTGACGAAGATACATACAGAAACAAACAGTACGTGTAAATGGGACTGTCTAGCTAGACGCTAAAATACTCTCGTGCAAAGTTTGACGAAGATACATACATAAGAATGAAATAACACATTCAAAACAAAAATGTGTGATCTAGAGGTGTGTGTCAGTCTATTATGGACTATTTTTATCTCATTATTAACTTGAAAAATAAAGAAGATGGATTCACGCCCGTACAAAGTGAGGCCCAGCGAATTAACTTTTTAATTTACAAAAAAAAAACAATCATGACATTGCAGAAGAAAATTAAATATTTATAATACGATAGCCCAAATTAAGATAAACACGCTGATATCTTTATTATTTCCCAATAACCTAAAATCTTTTTGTAATTAATAAAATCTCAGATGTGTCTCTCACTTGACCTTGATCAACAATGATTGAATTTAAGATTTTGTCAAAAGTTTAGGTATCTGTAAATAATGAATTAGTGCATGAGATACGTCAAAAAAAAAATATTTTTTGGACGTATTTATTTTTTCATCCGCATTCAAAATAAACAAAAAGATTGTAAACTTTTTCGTGGTGGCAAGAACTTATTCGTACGTGGGCCTGGGTCGTGAGGCCATCTTCTTTGAATATTTTTGAAGAACTTCAAAAAGTTTATAAACTTTTTGTTTAATTTCAATGCGGAAGAGAAAAATAAATACGCGAAAAAAAGTTACATTTTTTGTAGTATCTCGTACACTAATTCATTATTTACAGATACCTAAACTATGGTTTAGGACACATCCGTCAGATTCCTTTTTCGTCAGGTCATTTCTTTTTTCCGTATAGGTCAGAATTCTGAAACTGGTGACGAAACAGTCATTCTCATAATTCCGCTATCGTCAGATCATTTATTCCGCTTTCGTCAGATCAACTTTTGACAAAATCTTAAATTCAATCATTGTTGATCAAGGTCAAGTGAGAGACACATCTGAGATTTTATTAATTACAAAACGATTTTAGGTTATTGGGAAATGCGTGTTTATCTTAATTTGGGCTATCGTATTATAAACATTTAATTTTCTTCTGCAATGTCATGATTGGTTTTTTTTGTAAATTAAAAAGTTAAATCGCTGGGCCTCACTTTGTATGGGCGTGAATCCATTTTCTTTGTTTTTTAAGTTATTAACGAGATAAAAATAGTCCATCGGAGGCCATCTTCTTTGAATATTTTTGAATAACTTAAAAGTTCCGACTTACCTTAGCTCACACGGAGAATGCAGCGCTACTGGCGGACACTTCCTTAAATATAATGTTATACGCGAGTGTTCAAGATAAATGTAGTAAACATTTAAGGTGGAGTGCACCTCAAGTGTTTACATCTGATTGTTGTTATTATAGTCAAATGCTTTTGTTGCACTCTAAAGTCATATTATGAAGGGATTTCCAAGGTAATCTATACTTATTAATTTCCAAGGTAATCTATACTTATTAATTTCCAAGGTAATCTATACTTATTAATTTCCAAGGTAATCTATACTTATTAATTTCCAAGATAATCTATACTTATTAATTTCCAAGGTAATCTATACTTATTAATTTCCAAGGTAATCTATACTTATTAATTTCCAAGGTAATCTATACTTATTAATTTCCAAGGTAATCTATACTTATTAATTTCCAAGGTAATCTATACTTATTAATTTCCAAGGTAATCTATACTTATTAATTTCCAAGGTAATCTATACTTATTAATTTCCAAAGTAATCTATACTTATTAATTTCCAAGGTAATCTATACTTATTAATTTCCAAGGTAATCTATACTTATTAATTTCCAAGGTAATCTATACTTATTAATTTCCAAGGTAATCTATACTTATTAATTTCCAAGGTAATCTATACTTATTAATTTCCAAGGTAATCTATACTTATTAATTTCCAAGGTAATCTATACTTATTAATTTCCAAGGTAATCTATACTTATTAATTTCCAAGGTAATCTATACTTATTAATTTCCAAGGTAATCTATACTTATTAATTTCCAAGGTAATCTATACTTATTAATTTCCAAGGTAATCTAATCTATACTTATTAATTTCCAAGGTAATCTATACTTATTAATTTCACAAACAAACAATTTTACACGATCTTATTTAATTTGCTTTTAGATCTTTCGTAACCTCAGTTGCCTGGCTGCTCCTGCTGACACTAATTCCTGGTGTAATAAAAATCTCAAATCCGGAAACTGATTTTTGAAAGACCAGAACCAAATGAAATAAAAAGGCCTTCTAAATTATCTTTTCGTAAAACACTGAAAATAAAATGTTATCAAATAACTTAAAATGATAATTTCTGACCTTTTAATATAGTTGTGATAACGGTAAATGAGATAAATATGTTTTTTGTTTTCAAGAGATATGCTTGATAGTTTAATTTTTCTTGACCAAACGTCAACTACTACTTGGTAGTGGTAGATCCTAATGTGAAGGATCGCCTGGGGTGGTACCACCCTCTTATCTATTTCTGCCGTGAAGCAGAAATGCTTGAATTTCTGTGTTTCGGTTTGAAGGGTAAGAGAGCCAGCGTAGTCTTCAAGTCTTAGTCCTCAAGGTTAGCAGCGCATCAAAAACCCTCTAATAGTAATACGGTAAGGTGAGATGTCTATGGGCGACGGTGACCACTTAACATCAGGTGGCCCGTTTGCTCGTCTGCTCTCCTAATGTAATAAAAAAAAAAAAAAAAAAACTACCACTTGCGAACAGTAGCAAAATGTGAACGGTCACAAAATGGTGTGGTGGTTACAAAAACTGTGACCGCAATCATCTCATTGTTTGTTTCAAGATCTACACAGACAGTGGAGTTTGACAAATAGTCGATATTAAACAAAAAATGATTCGTGCAAATTAATTTGAAGAAATTTATAAAATCAATCGTGGCTCCCTATAGTCAATTACCTCCTCCGTGTATAAAGGTTGTCTGGAAGAGATCGCTCTCAGTGATAAGACCACATACATTGTATTCTACAACTACATACTGTCTTATGTATTAAGTTTTGTGCAATAAGGTGTATTCTATTCTACTGTATTTTCTAAACCGTGACGACTTGTATTAAAATAGGTAAAAATTATAAAAATATCTGTCAGTTATTAGTTCCTCTTTATTACCTTTTTTTATAGTACTTTTCAAGAAGAGTAGGCAAGTCTATATAAAGAAAAATAATTCTATTGATTCGAAGTTCAGAGAGTACCTATACAAAAACCTCTGAAAAAAATACTGAACATAAAAACTGATGGTCATAAAAATAAAACAAATAAAAATTACAATAAATACGATTGCTCTTAATGGTCTTGGGTATACTTGCTATGAACATTTTAAATAACAATTAGATAATATTATATCATATTATATATATATCAATTATATATTTTAAGAGCGGTCTCAGTTGCACAACTTTTTGTACAACAATGAATATTCTCAAGGACATAATATTTTGTAATGAATTATTTATGAGTAAATTACAAATTTATCAAAGAAAACTCATAGACTTCTGACACAAAACGAATTCTCAGAAATGGTTGGAAAACATATTATTATCTGTATTGTATTCAATAACCTCTCGAGCGATTTCAAATTAACCTTGAAACCGTACAACATCTGAGATTTACTTAAAAATACTTTTAAAACTAACATTCATTAAAGGAACATTTCCCTATTAACTCTGAAGTTAATATGTACAGAATAATACTATTTTGTACTTTTAAGTTCCAAAAAATATAATTATATCTATTACAGTTATGTCATACGATCAATCATAAGTCATAACACAAAATATTATATTGTTACGGTGAAATTATATTCATTAACATGAAATAAATTGCAATCAAAATTATTATTTATACAAAAGCAACAAAATACCTAAATATTTACAGGCATTTTATTACTCCTGTAATTTTAAAAAAAAGGAAAAATGGAAATAATGCACATTCCAGAACTCTTCATCGAAAAAAATAATTGATTATTCACTCTGTTCGACAAAATATAGATCTCTCAACACTTTATAATATTTACAAAATGTACAAGTAACATCTATAATCTCCTTGATTAGAGTCAATTCATATTTTTCTATTTTTTTATTATGATTTTAAATTCTGTAGTTACAATGATATCCAGGGGTAAATATAATGACTTTCAGTAATAGAACTTTGCCTATAAAGTTGCCGCTGATTGAAAGCAAAAATTTTGCATACTTGTTATGACATTTTTATTTAGGCCGATCACAATATTAACCCCTATGATCGCATACGAGACCCCCAGACAGAAGAGCGCGACCTAAAGCGCTGCCAAGAAGTCTGGTCCTTGTGGAAGGCTCAGAAGACACGTGAAGATGCCAGACGCCCTCTGCTCGCTGGCGCTCGCCGGGCTTCCCCGAACGGGGTCCCACCCGGCGGGTAGACCGCGCTGAGGAGAGGCGTGAATAAAACAACGACACCAACGGCTAGAGCCAACCCAAGGACCTGCTTGTGGTTACAAGCAGCGAAGGAAGCAACTGCCGGGGGGCCAGCGCCCCGAACCAGTATCCCCGCTCCCACACCAGGGAACGAGCAGACAGCCAAGAAACCTTTATGATCAATGCACTGTTGTCTTTGTAATGGCAGTTATTCATGACTTTGCTGTTAAATACCACTGCTGAACGAGAGTAAGGATCCCAAGAGACATGGATCTACTGCATTGACCATATTGTGCAATAATTATATTGACCAAAAAAAAGTTTCATACAAAAACTTGCTTTCAATTCTTCAACGTAAAACGGCCAATTAGAAGGTAAATACAAAATTTAATCTTGAAATGTTTATCTACGCATGTACGATTAATTTCATATACGGTTGAGATAGAGTATAAATTAGCGTAAGACCCATTATGTACAGTGGACAACACCTATTTTTCAGCATTGACATTTTGAAGTCAACTTTAGTCTTTTACGAATGTACACGCCTGACATGTATCAAACGTGCAGATTGACAGTTTAATTTGCTGTTGTTATTTGATCACTGCAAGCCTATTACCGAAACTCAGACAGGACATTTAATAATGTCCATTTAATAATAATTTATTACTGATATTATACAGTAAATGTGCTGTCTTCTTTTTTTCTGTTATTCAGAGTGTAAATAAGTAAGCCCTGTAGCTGAAAATGTATTTAGATTAATGCTTGATGTGTTGTCCACTGTACTTTAACATTTTTAATTTGATCATCGTCTTTTTTTCACTACGAAATGCCGGTGGTGTTTGAATCTACGTTCGGATAGTTTGTCTACGGTTAAAATATCTATGATTTAATCTATCTGGAATGGCAGATTGGCTGCAATTCTTGGCTTCTTCTTCCTCTGAGGTCTTGACGATGCGTTCTGTTGTTCTGGCATCTGGATCAAATGTGTAATTTCAGGGAACGAAAAAGGTTACCCGAGTCTTTTTTGCAGTGCATGCAAAATTGAACACACAATGTAATTATTTTGGCAAAATACTGTACCGATACCCTAATTTAACAAAAATATTTAGTCGCTTCTACCTAATAGGCATGCGCATTGTGTTCAAAATAGATTCAGGTCTATTTTGTCGCGATTTATCGAATTTACTATATGTAGACGTCAAATTATTCAGCGTCTTGAATCGGTAAATAATAGATTGCGTACAAACATACCATCCTCTCTTCGGTCGGTGCTTAAAAAATAAAGGTTTTTAATAGAACTTACCGGCTGATTAGAGGGTTGTGGTTGCGGCAGTAACGAGGTAGGGGCGGGCAACTCTTCCATGCTCTTTCTAGTCGACGGGGCGCCCGAATTGCTGACTCTTCTGTGAGCAAGATGAATTTAAAATTATAAATAATATTACAATAGGGTATTTGATAAAATAAGAAAATAGACATAAATTGATGGTCAAATGTGAAAACAGAATTAAAATCCGTTAAAAAATAAAATAGCTACAGGCAATCAAAAATCAGACGGTAGAAAGAGACGGCAATAGATAATTGTGACGTCACTGTTATGTACCGCCATACAAACAGATCCTTGGCTACATAATAAGGGCTGTTTTGCTAGAAAGGGACAAAGCATCCCCTCACTACTAACTTTAACCATTAATATAGCTGATGTTAGTTGAGATATCGATAAACGGATTTCAGATCAATTTTCAGGCTGTTCATGTAAATTGATTAATGGAATAATTTTTTTTGGCAAATACCCTATTACGTGTAGTATTAAGCAGATTACGTGTATGCAATTTTGAACCCTACAGCGGAGAATTTTTTTACTGTATAAGTAGAGCGGACGAGCAAACATACCACCTGATGGTAAATGTTCACCGTCTCCCATAGAAATCTCACCTCACCATAATATTATTAGAGGGGTTTTCAATGCGCTGCTAACCTTGAGGACTTACATGAAATGCGCCAAGTGCGGGTAATTACGCTGGAACTCTTAACCTTCAAATTTAAATATGCTTTGCGGTAGAAATAGGTAATAAACCACCTTTAAATGAATACCACCTTTAAATAAATTAGATCATTGTATCGTCAGTGGAAAGGAAAAAATGCTAAAGCGCCATATGGGCAAAAATGAGTTATATTTATTTAGCGTTTATTCCTTTCCACTGACGGTATAATTTTATATTACAAACATATAGATTATATATTAAATCAAGTGTAAGTTTTCTTGACAGTTGGAAGTTTTTTCTGTAGTTCGCAAATTGCATACGCAAATTGCAAATGCAAATTGCATAAATATGATACTACACGAGTCCGTGTAGTATCATCTTTATGCATTTATGCAATTTGCGAACGAGAGAAAAAACTTCCAACGCTTACTCAACAACAAGTTTATTACAACACCATAATTATTAGATAACGCGTTCGTAATTTCCCTATATCGCGGAAACAAGTTTCAAGTATTTACTAATACTCCAAGTGTGAATAATTCTCAAGTATTGCTGATTACAATAAGAATGTTGAGGGTCAGTTCATTTTGATTTAGGTATATTCTGAGTAACTGAACAAAACGCATACATGACTGTATAACGTGTTTCCAAAAAGTCATAGTTGAAAAATATTGGTTACCCCTTGTGATTACTAAGATAATAAGATTTACGATAGTAAAATAAAATGAATATATATATATATATATATATTCATTTTATTTTACTATCGCCATATAGCCAACCAGAGGGCTATCGATGTGGCTGCCTTCTGGTCGGGAAAAATTTAATTCGGATCATCAACACGAAAGAACAACTTTCACTTATTTATGTAAATTATCGCATGCCCTTTTTTGGGCAAAGGCCTCCCCAATTTTTCCCACTCCTTCCTATTTTCTGACTCCACGTTATTCCCGCTTCCTCTTTTATTTCGTCTATCCATCTTTTCTTTGGTCGTTTTATTTACGATAGTAAAGGTTAACAAATCCGACCTTCATTTCTTTTATTGTATGAGGAGAGCAACGGAGCAAACGGGCCACCTCATGGTAAGTTAATTTCTATGGAGTGATTTCTGTGCCGGTAATTACGCTGGTTCTCTTAGAGGTAGTAAACGAAAGGTCAGTTAACTTACCGTTGGCTGGTCTGAACTTGTAGTGGGACGAAGGGATTGTAGACCTTGTCCGGTTTGTTATGAGTTGAGGGTGGATTGTGTTGCTGTGGTGTTGAAGGCACGTGTTTACTATCCTGGAAGATTGATATACAGTTTTAATAAATCACTATCTTTTTTGTTTAAGTATTCAATAAATAATAATAATAACGGCTTCTGCGGAGAACCCCATCTGGATCAGCCCCAAATTGATGATGATCCTTATTCCAGCTCGATCCCAGCGTCACATTGGCACTAACGCTCGGCGAATGTTTAGAGAAACCTGACTGGTTGCCGAAACCTCCCTATATGGTATTGGTTTAAATGTAATTTTGCCTCTCACCCTATCTGGATCAACCCCAAATTGATGATGATCCTTATTCCAACTCGGTCCCAGCGTCACGTTGGCACTAACGCTTGGCAGATGTTTAGGGAACCCTGGTTGGTTGCCGAAACCCCTGTTATGGTATTGGTTAAGGTTACGATCCTGGTTTCCGTAATGGTGGTTCCGTTGTTGGAAATGTGGGTTTTGGAACTGTGGGAACGGGATTTGGGTTGGTTGCGGGAAGGATGGGAAGGGGGGGATTTGTGGTGGCGCCTGAAAGAGAGAAGAAAAGTTAGTTTGGTTGTTAAGATACAAGGCTTGATCGACCAGGAATATAGTAGTGCGAGATGTAGCGGAATTTTTTTGAACAAATGTATCGTCGCAACATATAATGTTCAATACGCAAAATGTTCAATTACGCATAATGTAGCGATAGTGATCGATAATCATAGCTTCATAATGCAGAGTATAAAGATACCATCGTGAGGAACTCTACACATTGAGATAACCATCGTGAGGAACTCTAAACATTGAGATAACTAGCGTGTGAAATGGGGAAGGCCGTAGCCATTGCAAACAACCCCATTGACCGCGTTCCTTTATCGATGAGGATGCGATAATAAAAAGCACAGTTGTAAGTAGGTGTTATCCTATGTGTGTGTATTGTGTATGCTTATTGGCACTTATAATAGGGTAGTTTCTAAGTATCAAATATTAAATGCATTTCTTTAATAATGAGAGCGTCGGTAGCACAGTGGCTAGGACACCGGACCCCCATGCGTGAGGTCCGGGTTCTAAACCATGCAGTTCCATATACCAATGAGTTTTTCGTATTTTTCGAAGACTGTAATGTATGTAACATTTACCGACTGTTCTAACGGTGAAGTAAAACATCGTGAGGAAACCTGCACACTGAGATGACCAGAGTATGAAATGGCAGGCACAAAAGATCCTCAAGGGTCGAAGTGCATCGTCGAAAATAGTCATAAATTGATGGTCAATTGTGAAAACAGAATTAAAATTAGTTGAAAACTAAAATAGATACAGGCAATAAAAAATGAGAACGGTAGAAAGAAACGGCAATAAGTTTTATGACGTCAGTGTTCCTTAGCGTCATACAAGCAGGTCCTAGCTGCATATAAAGGACTGTTTTGCTAGAAAGGGTAACAGAGCATCTGTCCAATACTAACTTTAACCATTAATATCTCTGATGTTAGTTGAGATATCGAAAAACTAATTTTAGATCCTTCTTTTGTATGTCCATGTAAGTTGATTGATGCAATAAAAAAAGGTTAATACCGTATAATCAGTTATAGTACCAATTAGTAAGATATTTTTTTAAACGTATTAGTGCTGTTGGTGTAACTAAGGGGCCGTTCAAGTATTACGTCAGCGAAAGTAAGCAAAGCTTTGCTTACTTATCTGATAACATGAAATACTTACTGTTGTTTGCTAAGTTGGCTCTCAAAGTGAGGGTTGACTCTAATAATACTTGAGTTTCCCATCCCTTTTCTTAGTGACCCTAACGAGGCTGACATGCCATAATACCACCCACCCACCCCCTCATACGCTTACGTGAGCATTGGTATTACAGAATTTGTCAAGTCTTTAATTACAATTCCTAAACAAGTATCATTGTTATTAACTGCTGATCGCTTTTTGTGCTGACGTAATCATCGTTCAAACCGGGGGGTACTTGAACGGCCCCTAAATAAACGAAATAAATAAAAATAACATAAGCACATTTATGTAGAAAGAGCAAGAACCTTGTAAGTGCTGTTGGTCCACTCGTTGGAATATACCTGTTGTTGGGACCTGTTGTTGTTGACCGTGGCCGCGTTCTCTTTGCGCCAGTTCTGTTGTTGTTGCTGGGCCCTGGACCAATTAAACATTATGATTATAGAGCGTCAGTGGCGTTGTGGCTAGGGCATCGGACACCCATGCGGGAGGTCCGAGTTCGAAACCACGCAATGTCATGTACCCAATGATTTAATCGAAGATTTACGTACATTTACCGACTGCTCTGACGAAGAAGAAAAACATCGCGAGGAAACCAGCATGCTAAGATGACCAATGTGTGAAATACAAAAATATGTATTGAACCAGAACATTCATATTACAGTCAAGTAACAATGTAGTTAGAATGTATCGATAAGTAAGACATCGGTCTCTACTACCTGCACTGCCCTTATCGGCCGTCTTGCAGCATATGGGAAAGGTAATGGCAAACGGGGTGGTTTGCCATTACCTTATTTAAATCAGCCAAGAGATTCATTCTATCTGATTAATTCCTTAGAATGAGCACGGCCATCAGCAATGAGGAATAGAAGAACTAGACATAAAGGCATGAACGAATGACGAAACAGGTATACGAAGCGAAAGTGAATGGAAGAAAAAGTCGGGGTTATCCTAGACTGAAGAAAAATCAGATTGACAGAGTGCTCTTAAATTCTAATATACAGAGAAAATGACCCCAGCGGCGACCATGCGTGAAACGAAGAATGACAGTAGAGGAATCAAGAGAGGCGTGCTAAAACAGATATACGTGCTCCATTCTCTGCCTACTCCGCAAGGGACATAGCATGGGCATACCATGAACAGCCAATGGTGAAAGCAAAGAAACATTTCTTATAATGGTTCCTATTATTTTTGGAGGGGCAAAGAGTGAACGAAAAAAAAGATAGAAAGAGGTCAAGACTCAACAATGTGGAATAAGTTAAAAGCATAAACGTACGACAAATATTATTTGTGAATCTTACCCAGCAAACAAGTTCCAAAACGGGTGTATTAGGCTGCTTGCAATAAGATTGTTACTATCAGTCTTCACAAAATGTATTCCTCAAATAGCTTCAAATTATTTAGTATGTTCAGCTAGAAGATGGTGAATCTGTGCAGTCAGTCTGGGGTGGTACGCCGCAAAGTAGCATTGCTGTTTTGGTTTGAAGGGTAAGAGATCCAGCGTAATTACCAGCACATTAGGCACTCCGTCAAGTCCTCAATGTTTGCAGCGCATCGATAACTTTCTAATAACTTTATGGTGAGGTGAGATATCTATGGGCGACGGTGAGCACTTACCATCAAGTGGTAAGTAAGCTCGTCTGCTCTCCTTATACTATAAAATATAATTCAAAACACTTTTATTACTGAGAACCATTGATATAAATATGCCACTCACCTAGGCGCTGGCGGAGCTGGCACGTTACTTTCGTTTTTCTTTCGCCAATTCTGCTGATCAGTTAGATTCTGCAACAAAACATTCGCTCTATTAACCATTCCTAATGCTTGCTTATCGTATGGTTAGTAGCCAACCTATTTGTCAGAGTTGTTTGTAGGCCTCGGACATGGCTTAACGACTGCTGTCGAACGACAACAACGGGACTGCTTAACGTGCTTTCCGAGGCACGGAGGAACTCAGATGAAATACGCCACTTGCGGTCACCCATCCAGGTACCGACCGCGCCCAACGTTACCTGCACGATCACTTTCGGACCGTGCTCGCAACCAGGCTACGAGCTCCTCGAACCATTCCTAATGAAAAGTCATTGTATCCCATTTTTCAAACTTTTTCCTTTGCCAATCTTTTAAGACATTTCATTCCCTGTTTTGACAATGTCAAAAAAAGACTAGATCATTTTAATTAAAAAAATTGAACCGTCTTCAAATCACTAAAATGTTACAATTGTAGTTTATGCAACTGACACGTAATAACAGACATTGTAAAATGATATTTAGTTTTTGAATCGAGCGTAGCGAGGCCGCTTCTACGCAGAGCACAGATGAAAATCTTAGGCGGTCACCCATCCTGACATTGACCGCGCCCAACGTCGCTTAACTTGCACGATCACTTTCGGGCCATGCTCACAGCTACGTTACAAACCCCTCTAAGTACAGGTCGATTATCTAAAGCTGGCACTTATTCGGAATCGCAAATTAAATTAATTCTTCTACGCCACTTAAACTTAAACATCACACTGTATTTCATAGTAGTAAAAACAAAACAATAACAATCTCAGTCACGCCAATAAGCTTGTCCGCGTGCGAGTGAGACAGAGAGACTTTTCATGTTGCGAATGCGGTGTGACGTCATGCCGTGTGCTTATTCACAGACACTACACAAACGCAATGTGATGTACGTGCCAGCTTTAGATAATCAACCTGTGGGAATACATACATTACAGGATGTAGATATGAATCTAGGGATACCAAAATACATACATTACAGGATGTAGATATGAATCTAGGGATACCAAAATACATACATTACAGGATGTAGATATGAATCTAGGGATACCAAAATACATACATTACAAGATGTAGATATGAATCTAGGGATACCAAAATACATACATTACAAGATGTAGATATGAATCTAGGGATACCAAAATACATACATTACAAGATGTAGATATGAATCTAGGGATACCAAAATACATACATTACAAGATGTAGATATGAATCTAGGGATACCAAAATACATACATTACAGGATGTAGATATGAATCTAGGGATACCAAAATACATACATTACAAGATGTAGATATGAATCTAGGGATACCAAAATACATACATTACAAGATGTAGATATGAATCTAGGGATACTAAAATACATACATTACAGGATGTAGATATGAATCTAGGGATACCAAAATACATACATTACAAGATGTAGATATGAATCTAGGGATACCAAAATACATACATTACAGGATGTAGATATGAATCTAGGGATACCAAAATACATACATTACAAGATGTAGATATGAATCTAGGGATACCAAAATACATACATTACAGGATGTAGATATGAATCTAGGGATACCAAAATACATACATTACAGGATGTAGATATGAATCTAGGGATACCAAAATACATACATTACAAGATGTAGATATGAATCTAGGGATACCAAAATACATACATTACAGGATGTAGATATGAATCTAGGGATACCAAGATACAAACCTTATTGTTTCTTTTAGCAGAATCTGTTTCGTTCTCGCTTATTTTCAGCAAGCTCCTTAGCAAATGCGTAGCGTTGTCCTGTTCAAAATACACGTGCACCATTAAAACCCGTATAACAAATCTACAAGATGTAACCAAAGCGTTTGTAGGGTAACAATAAGTTAATATGTATGTATGTGAAGAATATACTTTATTTACTTAAAACCTTTTTTTTTGTAGTGATAATTTGTTGGTATTTTTTTCTGTCTGTCATCAGTTCCCTTTTCCTTAAAAAAACATACAACAATTAAGAGCCATCAGATTCTCAACAATCTTACGCGATCTTATGATAAATGACTATACATCATCAGCCTATTAATGTCCCCACTGTTGGGGCACAGGCCTCCCTTTGTACAAAGGGGTACGGGCCATGATCCACCGAGCGGGCCCAGTGCTAATTGGTGGATTTCACATACCTTTGTAAACTTTTCATCTCCTCAGACAAGCAGGTTTTCTCACGATGTTTTCCTTCACCGTTAGAGCAGTCACCTCGCCAGGGTTTAATATATTTTTGGTCAAGATTTACTTCTGATAACATATCACAAATCATATACCTGTGGTGGACTGATGTTGGGCGCAAATGTAGCGGTGTCGCGATACTCAGGCGCAGAAGTTTTAACGTCACCCGGAGGGCTGAAATAATATTAAATTTTAATATTGGACATTTGAAGGTGGTATGACTCTGTGTATGCCTCTGTGCCTTTTTTCCATGACAACGAGGTCTTATAGCCCAATCGTCGAACGGAAAGATATAATCGTCGAGGTTTCGCATATTTCGTACATCTCCCACTTAGGGGCAGCCACATATTATACCCTAGACGAGTAATGTCCAACAAATTTCCCGTAAAAGACGGTACCAAAAATCACGCCACTGTGTGCGAATTGAAAATAATGCAACACATTTCTCACACAATGAAACTCAAATAAATATTTGAACCAAAAAAAGATCTTACGGCGATGTCACAACGGCGAATATCCGTCTACGTAACTCTACATACGATCGTATGATGCACAGATCGATTTCAAAATTCAAAGTCGAAGGCGCCATTGACTTGCCGTTCGCACACCATTTTAAGCCCCGCCCACCTGAGTACACATTTTGTGGCGCCACTCGCGTGCATCTATTACATTTCTAGGGTATAATATTTCGCTGCTTAGGGGCCGTGCGACACATTATTAACTGTCGGGCAGGTCTTTTCTTCCTGTTCCAGCCTCCTCCGTATTCTATGTCACTTGTGAGCAAAATCTCGAAGCCGCTATTTATCTTATGATAGGGGGCCGGGAATAACCCCAGCGGCACTTCCGACTCTTGAGGATCTTTTGTGCCAACCTCATTTTACATACTGGTCATCTAAGTGTGCAGGTTTCCTCACGATGTTTTCTTTCACCGTTAGAGCAGTCGGTAAATGAACGTAAGTCTTTGAAAAATACGAAAAAGTCATTGGTACATGGCACTGCACTGTTCTAACCCGGAGTCCGGTGTCCTAGCCACTGTGCCACCGACGCTCACAAGTCGCTATTTAGTTACCTGTAGCTAGCGAACGCCGAGTGGTGACCGTCGTCCCTACGCAGTAGCGTGGGCGTGGTGGTCAGCCCGAAGGCTTGCTGGCTGTCGGCACAGCTCACGGAGTTGCGCAGCTTGCGGCCGAACGAGATATTTAGCATGTTGGTATGTAACATCCTGCGGACAACTCACCAGGTCAACAGCTGGTTAGAGATATATCAGTGATCGGATTAGGTCTTCCAACACGGCTCAAGGGAAAGGCTGATCGAACATAATTTGCTAACTTGGCTTTACATTCCATTTGAGTCTATTTCATACACAGATTATAACGTCATGTGGGAACTTTACCAGTAAAACCTGGGCTCATCAAACAGGAGATCGATTCCACTAAATACAACGTAAGTAAATAGAATCTAAACTGCAACGTTATGACGTGTTTCGTATGCTACTATCCACTAACGATCCAATTTCAGTTAAGTTCCGAACAGTAACGTATTTGTGCATTCTACTAAAACGTTTAGTTTATACTGAATCGCAGTTGAACGGTAACAAAACGCTTCAACTGTCAAATATAACGATCGAACATAAGTTCCTTCCAAAGTACTTTTGCCCGGTCGATAGTAAATCGAAAGGTGGTAGTGGTAGAGTTCTGCGTCAGCAGAATGTGATTTGGTGTCCAAATAGAATTGGAACGAAAACTAAATTGAAATTGGATAGAAATAGAACTACAAACGTTGTAATTTAAGCGAATTGGGCCCCAGATAGGATATCCTCTACCACAGTCCCGGGGAAAGAGTAATCGAGCAAGCTTTTAACAAGTGGTTAAAAGCTTTATTTACATTCAATTTGATTCTATTTTATACACAGATTATGACGTCATGTGGGAACATTACCTGTAAAACCTGGGTTCATCAAACAGGTCCTCCAGCACAGCTCCAGGGAAAGGCTGATCGAACATCACTTGGTAGCTCGGCTCTGCGTTCAACTTGTCCGAAAGTCGCACAGTGTTGGAGGCCGGTGGCTGGTAGACGGCGGTGATGGTCCCTTTGGAGCCGAGAGGGACGGTGATGTTGCGAGCCACGCAGACAATTCGGTCGTACATCTTGAAGTCTGCTTTTGGGTCAGGAGTGATGTTGCCTTGGTGGAGTTCCGGCTGTGGAAATAGAAGTTATAAATACCAAGGTATACTTTTAGCTTTATTATACTCGGAATTTACTTCATAATCGAAAGAAGATATTACAAATATTAGAAATAAGCTATACAAAGAAAACACCACCGGTGGGACTTAAACGTACAGTGGACCACAAGCTATCTTATCATAAGATAAGATCATGAGATAGGGGGCCGAAAATAACCCCAGTGGAAATTCGACCCTTGAGGATCTTTTGTGCCTACCCCATTTTACACACTGGTCATCTCAGTGTGCAGGTTTCCTCACGATGTTTTCCTTCACCGTTAGTAAAATGCGTAGGCATAAGATTGAGATTTAATCGTAGGTTTTTGACAGATGGTATACTGTAGCTTGTGGTTGAGAGCGTCGGTGACACAGTGGCTAGGACACCGGACTCCCTTGCGGGTACTCCGTGCAGTGTCATGTACCAATGAGTGTACATTTACCGACTGCTCTAACGGTGAAGGAAAACATCGTGAGGAAACCTGCACACTGATATGTCCAGTGTATAAAATGGGGTAGGCACAAAAGATCCTCCAGGGTCGAAGTGCCACTGGGTTATTCCCGGCCCCCTATCATAAGATAAGATCTGGGAAGGAAATTATCAAATAAGAATTTACCTTGTACAAGAGGTTCCACTTGACATGAAGGGTGACCTTCTTTTCTTTATCTTCGAGATCCAGCAGCTGTTTGTCCAGTGACGTGGCTAATGCCTTCATTTCCTCAGGCTCCAGCGCGTCAGAGCCGCATTCGCGGCGTACGGCCGAGCTATGCGGTTGTGTCTTTAGCCACGCCACTATTTCTTGCGGTTTCTTTTGTCTGTGGACAAAATTAGAATGTCACTTTTTTTCATACTCGGTTCTTTGTATGTACGTTTCCGGCACAAAGTATAACTTCGGGTGTCCGCGATTTTAATAACCTACACTCGATCCTAGCGCTAGAGCAGTTGCAGTTCCCAGAGCTCAAACTCGAACCACCTAACTGTTACCATTCCAGAGATCCCACCATACTCCAACATCCCAAGATACTTCAAGATTTTATAACCACTGATCCATTTTTCATCTGACTAGGCTAAGAACATTCAGCAGGTTAGTCCTGCGACGCCTGAAGGCGGGGGGATGCTTCGGGCTACGCCCTACGCGGAGCTCGGTCTTCGGCCTCGCCATGGCTATCTTAAAATATCTAGCTCCACATCATTTTCATTTATCTTTTGGCCGACATCTTTAATTTTTTTGTTCTTGGGATTTCCTACAACTTTAGTTCGAGAAGACCCCATCTAACTATTATAGTTTCGACAGGCTGATAATCTTCCAATTTTTCCAGTTTCATATTTTGAAATTGAAGTTATCTAGCTATTACCGTTCCAGAGATTCCATCTGACATCAAAGATACTCCAAAATCATGGAAACCACTAGTCCAATTTCTATCAGGCCTAGCTAAAAACACTCTCGTCAAAATTCTCTAGTGAATTTTAAAAACGGGTCCAAATCGGATCACCTTTGTTAAGTTTTAATACCACAGACAAACATACAGACAAATGTGTCAAACTTATCACTAGACATAGAAGTTGTCGGGGCACGATCTGACATTTGCTAGGGAATGAATGCTGTTTTTTATCGACTTATCTAGATATCGATATATCACTGCTATTTATTGGGTAGGTACATATCACAATGTCCAAAATCAAAATGTCTTAGCCCAAAATATTCGTATTTAAAATAATAAGAAATGCCGACTATTCATAATTCCATAAATATTTAAAACCAAAAAGTTTACCCCCCCAACCCCAAAATTCCGAATTAAAAAATACTTATCCACTAATAATGTTTATTTAAAACATTTCAGCGAGAAATTAAAAACGCTCAGGTAATTATATATGTTTAATGTTAGAAATTGAAGATGTCAGCTTTACAAACGTAACATTTTATTTCTTCTTTAAATTCTATTGACTCTTGAACTTGAACTACTGACTGTTATTATGAGTCACGTTGTTGCAATATGGAACATTGTAATTATCGATAAGTATGCATTTATCGATAATGCTATCACTAGAAATATGACAATTTTGCCACGACAACTTCTATGTCTACTTATCACACACCCTCCTTCGATCGGTCGCGGGTTAAAAGATAATGCCTACCACTCTAACTTGGTACTGAGTTCGTCTGATTAAGTCTGAGATCGCTTGTACGCAGAGCCCAGAGTGTGTTGGTTATTTTTTGTGTCAACTTTATACAGAGGACAAAAAACTGTCAATACATTTGGTGGTGGTATATCGCCTGGTACCAATTCTTGCAAATCTTTCTGATGAAAAGCAATGCAAGTGGTATACAAGTATGATAGAAATGTGCCAATTAAATAAAATAAAAATACTCACCCGACCTCGCCAGGCCAGAGGTCGCCCTCAAAGAACACGTCATTGTTGAGCGAGTGAACTAGCTTGTCGAACAGTTCCGGGAACTGGTGAGCGTATGCCTTCACCACGTCTATACACCGCTTTGAATATAGCCACGAGTTGGTTACTTTGCAGCGGCGTGTGTAACCGGATACTTCTTGGTTCTGCGACGTGAAAGGACAAAGAATATTTTAGTGTGGAAGTTGTTACAAGTTATTTTAATGAAGTTGTAATTGTATGCCGTACAGAGATAAGAATATATAAGAATAATTTTTGTGGAAATTAAAAAGGTTGCTTTTTAATGAAATATATAAATAAACAATAACATTGTCTTAAAGTGATCGAGATCTGAGAGGTCTGAACCAGGATTGCTGGTGGCATTTGGCATTTTTCATCAGAACGGAGGACTGTGCCTCTGAGAGCACGTTAACTTTGTATACTTCTGTATTCTGTATTCTGGTGTTTACAGCGCTAAATAATCGATTTCAATTTCAAACAGTCGGTCCCGGTTGTTGTCATACGACAGCAGCTGCAGTCGTTAGGCCATACGTGCGGCCTGAACAAACCGCATTGAACACAGCCGGGGCTTTAAGGGCTCTCTTACTTCCACTGCTGTATGTTGACGAGGTGGGATATTAAAGTTTGGATCTGAATACTAAAGTTAAACAAGGCACTGAGATTTCGAAACTGAGTACAGTTTATATCATGGGGTAAACGATTAACAAACAGAACAATAGTGGTACCTTTTTATTAAACTTCAAGTTGAGTCCCACGTTAACTTTGTTCTGGTTCTCTGTGGGGAGGTCGTTCCTCTCGCCTGACACCACGAACACTGTGCCCGTGATACGGGATAGCATTTGAGCAGATATTCCTGCAAAATATTAGAAAAGTGTTGATATTTTCTACAGAAGTACAGAGATAGGTGTAAAAGAAATGAAGACTGAAATTGAAGGGAAATTACGTTGATAATGTGTTCTTCATTAGCCACTCAGATTACGCATTTGCCTTTGCTAGGAGTCATCATCATCAGTCTATTAATGTCCCCACTGTTGGGGCACAGGCCTCCCCTTGCACAAGAGGGTATGGGCCACGATCCACCGAGCGGGCCCAGTACTGATTGGTGGATTTCACACGCCTGTGGATTTATTATATTATTTCCTTATTTACTTTCGCTAAATGCATCATAATCCCGTTTTTTTGCCGTTTCTAAAATACCATCACCACTTGTAATAGAAGACTCATCTCTCGATTCGAATACCTTTAACTTTTCCTTGAAAAACTCTAATACTAGGGAATGCCTTTTCTATTGGATTAGCATTTGCCAAACTCTCTTGTAGATCAGAGTCGTTTCAGGAGAGTAACCCCAAAATTTCTTTGATAAATTTCGAGTCACGTGGTTAGGTAACCAATTTATAGGCCGGCCTCCATCCGATTTTTGTTTTTGGTTATGTACGGCACTGTTGTGGATTATAATAATTTATGCCTGACTTTGTAAACATTTTTTCCTTTCTACTATACAAGGAGTATAGTAGAAAGGAAAAAATTTTTACAAAGTCAGGCATAAATTATTATAATCCACAACAGTGCCGTAATGGTTTCCTCACGATGTTTTCCTTCACCGTTAGAGCACCGTAAAAGTACATAAGTCTTCGAAAAAATCCGAATAACTCATTGATACATGGCATGGTTTCGAACCCGGACCTCCCGCACGGGAGTCCGGCTCTTGGAGTGGCCCACCACAATGGCCCAAAGGTGGATTAGATCCGGCAACGCATGATAGGGTTTGAGTTTGCAACACGAAGGCCGCTGGTTCGATCCTCACCTCCACTTCTTGACCTTTGTCAATGGTATTTTCGGTGAACCAGTTGTATTTCGAGTACCCACTGATCCTCGGTAACTTGCATCTGCTACCTCTCAGCCTACAAGAGTAGTGTGACAGCAATTACCACAGGCTGCGGCGGCGTGGTTAGCGCTGCGGTAGGGGCTGGCGGCCGCGTGCACGACCGGCGTCGGCTCCGCCGTCTCGGTTACTTGCACCTTGATGCGCCCGCTGCGGATCGCTTCAGAATCCACCACCTGCACCAGATACGGGAATTTATCAGATTCAGGACCTACGGAAATATCTATGGACCTGAGGGGGGAACCTAACCTGTCGAACGGTCTAGAAAGAAACCCCCCCAAAGGAATGTGTTGTTACTCCAGCTCTGCACATTGTTTACATATATGATTGTATTGTATGAGGAAGGCAATGGCAAACCATCCCAATAAATCTGCCACGAGAGTCGTTCTATGTGATTAATTCCTTAGAATGATCCACACCCTCGACAATGTAGAAAACGACTTAGAAGACAGAGATGATTCATAATTATAGTAAGATATATAAAAAAAAGATCTTCAAAGGATATTCTATTTCTACATTTATTTCAAAAGAAGTGCTGCTGAAAGTTTCTTGCGTCGCTTCTTTCCTTTCAGCTATAGCACCTTACGAAGCGGTGGTAGAGTAAAAAAAATAACGTTGTAAAAATGTAATACAGTCAAACCTGGATAAGCGAGAGTTCAAGGGAGCACAATCTCATTCTCGCTTATAGAGGTTTCTCACTAACCCGAGTTTCTCGCTAATGCAGGTACATGGGTAGCGTTTCTCTCTTATAGAGGTACGCAGCAATAACAAGTCACTACAATACAAAAACAATGGTAGGAAGTTCCACGAAAGTTAAGAATGAGTCACAAAATAGCAGATGTTACATTTGTAATTTGTTTTGTCATTTGTTACTGTATGTGTGTATCTTTTATGTATGTATGTATTTTTATTGTAGCTATAGTTCCTCCTAAATAAAATAAATAAATAAAGCTCGACTGTCCCTTATAGAGGTATAGATAAGTAGCAGTCTCACTTACGGAGGTCCATGAGGGAAAAACGACTCTCTCTTACAGAGGTTTCTGTTTCTCGCTAATAGACGTTTTGGGAGCTTAAAATGACGGGTCCTGGCTATTACTCTCACTTATAGAGTTTTCTCACTTATCCAGTTCTCACTTACCCAGGTTTGACTGTATAAGGTACTAACTTACAATAAAAACATTTTGATTTGATTTGCAGTTAAAACTCACAGTAGCCAGACAGCCGTAGTACTGTCCCTGAGTAAGCAAGAACACGCTGTCCCCCGGCGGGTATGCCTCTTGGGGCGTCGAGTATTTTCCAGCCTCTTGAACTATGTAGGCGCTGACATCTTTCACGACCGCTTGGTAGGCGTAGCCGCAAGGAACCGTGCACCATTCCGGCTCCAGGACCATCTGGGTGTTGTCCTGGATTATGTATTTGTAACCTAGAAGAAAAATAGGTTTGGATTTTCCAAAGATGTTCAAGTTCACCCTATATCTATCAGGAAGGCGATTCTCGCATTGTTCGACATACAAAAGTTGAGTGCTACGAACGGCTTGTCACGCTTACACATGTAGTGTGAGCGAATGAGATAGGACTAATGTCGAATTCGACATTCCACTATGTGAATCACCTTCCTGTAGTAGAGACCGGTATGTCTTACTTATCGATACATTCTAATTACATCGTTACTTGATTGTAATTTGAATGTTCTGGTTTAATAACCTTTTCTTCTGTTCTGTATTTTTGTCCTGTGTGCAATAAAGGATATTTGTATCTTGACCAGGAACTAAAAACATATTGCGCCATATTGCGGTACGTTTCTTATAGCGTGTTATTATATTAAAACACTTGTCAGCTGTCTTAAAATTCAAACTAATAAAAGTTTTGAGCAGCTAATATGTTTTTTTTTTACCTTTCATATTGATGGCGTGGATTAAAATTTTCACGTTTCCCAATTCTATGCCGAGACGATTCATATTGCTGAAAAAAAAAAAAAATATAAATAAAAAAAAAAATATCCGAAAATATTTTTTTTAAGTCCTTTCGTCTATTTTAGGTATTACATTACCCAACCCTACCTATTCCCGTAACTGGTCAAAACTGGGCCTGTACATTAGGTCTGAAAGTCTTTTTAACATCTACTCTTGTAACGATGTCGACTTCATTGTCCATATCAACCTCCTTGCCATCAATTTCAACCTCACTGTTAGCGTTTATCTCACCTCATTTCGTGATGGCATTTTCATTTCATCATCTATATTTTCAAAATTCAAATCATATTCCCATTCCATTTCTAAATTCCATTATCCCATTAATTTCATTCATCAGCAGCCTATTCTAGTCCACTGCTGGACATAGGCCTCTCCCTGGGCGCGCCATTGAGCCCGATCTTCGGCTCTTCTCATCCAGTCGCTGCCAGCCACCTTACGCATATCGTCGCTCCATCTAGCAGGGGGGCGTCCCACACTACGTTTGCCCAAACGCGGTCTCCACTCCAGAACTCGTCTACCCCAGCGGTTGTCGGTTCTGCGACAGATGTGACCGGCCCACTGCCACTTCAGCTTGCTAATCTTATGAGCTATGTCGATAACTTTTGTTCTATGCCGGATCTCCTCATTTTTAATTATTTTATTATTAATTTCATTGTTTTTACTTATTCTCTCTGTATTTTTGTCCTGAACGGATGTTGTTACTGGCTGTGCCAACTTTGTTTTTATGTTCTGTTCCTTTTATAACTTCATTGCCTGTCTTTCTTTCTAAACTTCTAAACCTGGTGCAAGCTAAATGGAAACAGCCACGTGGAACTTGCAGATCGTTTTATTTAGGAAAAAAAATTTTTAAAAAAAATATTTCGGAAAAATAATTTTGAAACGGCAAGAAGGACCAAATAGAGGGAGAGAATGAACTGAATAAAAGGCTGGTAGACTTAGTGGTAATAGTGATATTTAAAATGATAGATGTGGTAGGTGCTTACAAGAGGACTGTGACAAAAGGAATGGTAAAAAAGACAAAAGCAAAAATATGAAAGACAGACAATGAAGTTATAAAAGGAACAGAACATAAAACAACATTGGCACAGCCAGTAAGACGTATGTCCGTTTTATAAAATTGTCTCCATCTACTACCTATTTTCTACTATTGTGTTGTTCTGTTCCTGATAAATATAATATCTACTATTACCAAGTTACTTCTATTACTTCATCTGCACACTGTCCTAGAACGATTTAGTGTCATCGTCCCCGGTGAGTCTGCCCCGGTACCGGGGCAGATGGGAAAAAAAGTCTCATCCTCCCCGGTGGAATAGTTAACGGGGCAGATGGTACGAATTTAGTGTCATCGTCCCCGGTGGGAATATTTAACGGGGAGGATGGTACAAATTCAGTGTCATCGTCCCCGGTGCGCTACATTGAATAAATTTGCTTCTACAAAATGCTATTAATTTATTTTGTCAAACGATTTACTAATTTAAATATGTATTTAAATAATTGAAACATAAATATTTTAATTCTTACTAATTAAAATCCCACTAATATATAATTTATAGATGTGAAAGTTTTGTAATATAATGTTGCCTTTTTCATAGTACCTGGTGACGAGAAAAATAAGTAATGAAAGTACTTATTTTGACGAATTTGTGTCGGTTTTTAGCTTACCCTAGAACCCTGCTAGCCGGCACCTAGATGGCAGATTGTAGCAAACTTACTGTTCAATAACTGTAGATCGTTCAGAGATCCACTGCTTGTGAAGGTTCCCATGGTTTTCCTCTCTTGTATAACTGGGTGAAGTTATATTGTTCGATCTATCTACGTGGTGTAGACGAAGCTTTTCGTTAGATACCGATATTACTCTGAAAGTACAGATTGTTGTGGTTAATAGCATTTGAGAGAGCGTCAGTGGCATCGTGGCTAGGACGTCGGACTCGGTCCGAGTTCGAAACCAGGCAATATCATGTACCAAAAAGTTTTTCGGTTTTTTAGAAAGATAAAGTAAATGTACGTGTCTTTTTTTATTTTTTATTGACTACTAAACCCCATTTGACCTCGATCTCGCCTGATGGTAAGCGACGATGAGGTCGACGATGGAGCATGCGGGTCCAGTAAATGCCTATTCACTCTGGCCTTGAAGATCCCAAGGTTGTAGGTTTCGGGAAATACAGACACCGGCAGGCTGTTCCATTCCTTAGCCGTTTCGAAACATTAAAGGACTGCTGGACTTGACGATTTTGGGGTGGTTTTAGTAAGTCGTTTTTCCCATCACACGCAAAGTAGACGTCGAGTTGCGGAAACCAGCCCGTTACTACATTACATTACAAAACTAGTGTCATTTCTCTGCGACTGCTCTGACGGTGCAGGAAAATATCGTGAGGAAACCTGCACATTAAGATAACCAGTGTGTGAAATGGGGAAGGCAATGGCAAACCACTTCATAAAATCTACCAAGAAAGTCTTTCTATGTGATTAATTCCTTAGAATGTTCACGGCACTCTGTAATAGGAATAAGACTTACAAGGAAAGTACCCCAAGTGTCCGGCTCCGATTTGATTCGTTTTAAGATATATTGCAGAGCATTGAAAAATAACCGACCCGTGTTTTTTTATCGGCCCAAATTCAGTATTTAGTGGGAGAAATCGTCCTTCAACTTCGAATGTATGGGACATAGTGAGATCGGTTTGGTACATGCTGCAGAATTGACTCGGGTTTGATTCGTTTTAAGATATATTGCAGAGCATTTTTTTATCAGCCCAAATAAATATTTAGTGGGAGAAATCACTGATTTCGCTATGTCCATAAATTAGAAAACTTTGAAGGGTGATTTCCCCCACGATCCCCATGAATTAGGGCTAATAAAAAAAAATATGGGTCAGTTATTTTTCAATGCTCTGCAATATAAAGGTTTCTTCAGGTTGGTCTATTATTGTAGATTTATAAGTGAAAACACCTACTTGGCCCTAGTAAGATGGGGCCATCCAACCCATATGACTTGGCCGAGCAGAACTTCAGCAGCCTTCTCCAATGAGTGGTCAATATCTTCCTCGTGGATCAGTTCCACTATCATGTTCTCGTTCCGGGACGGCTGGTCGAACACTTTCACTTTGCACTTTTTTAGACTAGTCTGAAAAAATACGAGTTAGGTTTATTTTTTTATTTGTCTGGAACAAGTGTTTGACCACAATCTCACCTAGGTGAGAAGACTTATCTACAGGAGCAGATCGAATGTTAAGGTATGAGAAACTTAGTATGGAAATCATGTCACAATTTTTAATACGCTTCGATATTTGTGTAGTAGTGAAGTGTAACGGTTAGAGCGTCGGTGGCGTCGTGGCTAGGACGTCGGACTCCCATGCGGGAGATCCGAGTTCTAAACCAGGCAATGCCATGTACCAATGAGTTTTTCGGTTTTTTCGAAAGACTTACGTACATTTACCGACTGCTCTGACGGCGAAGGAAAACATCGTGAGGAAACCTGCACACTGAGGTAACCAGTGTGTGAAATGGGAATGGCAATCTACCCCATTAAATCTGCCACGGAGACGTTCTATGTGATTAATTGCTTATGACCCTCAGCAACGAGGAACACGACTTAGTGAGAGAAGTGTAACTACACGTCGGGGGGAAAAGGATAACCACTGCATAAATAATGAATGTGAGTGAGATGATTGTAAGTATAACTTTAATGACTTACATCTTGGAAACGTGACAGGAGATTTTGTTACATAACATTTCTTGTTTATTTTGATATCAGCTATCGATGTATATAGTATTTCTGCGTGTCCGCTATTTTGAAGTTTTTCCAAGTTTTTTAGCGGTAGGGCCAGGCTCCATCTTCTTATTTTATGATAGAGGGCCGGGAATAACCCCAGCGGCACTTCGACCCTTGAGGATCTTTTGTGCATGTCCCATTTTACACACTGATTATCTCAGTGTGCAGGTTTCCTAACGATGTTTTCCTTCACCGTTAGATCAGTCGATAAATCATCAGGTGGTCCGTTTGCTCGTCTGCTCTCATTTAATAAAAAAATATGTACATAAGTCTTAGAAAAATACGAAAAATTCATTGGTACATGGCACTGCACGGTTTCGAACCCGGACCACCCGCATGGGAGTCCGGTGTCCTGGCCACTCCTAGCCAGGCTCCATAGTGAAATCTTTGAACCTACACGTATGAAACTAGGACGCCGGACTCTCATGCGGGAGGTCCGGATTCGAAACCATGCAATGCCATGTACCAATGAGTTTCTCCGATTTTTTCGAAGACTTACGTACATTTACCGACTGCTCTAACGGTGAAGGAAAACATCGTGAGCAAACCATGTCTGATGAAATGAAAAGTTTTCAAAGGCGTGTGAAATCCACCAATCAGCACTGGGCCCGCTCGGTGGATCATGGCCCTTACCCCCTTGTACAACGGGAGGCCTGTGCCCCAACAGTGGGGATATTAATAGGCTGATGATGACTCACTCGGTACTTGAGATGGCGCATGGTCGGGAACCCTGGGAACAGCATGTCTCGCCGGGCGTTGGGCAACATGCCTCGTTTCAGTTGTGTCTCTGGCACGTCTAACTCTTTCCGCCATATCGGTTGCTCTACGGCGTGGCAGTCTGGTATCGTTGGGAAGTATTCTGGCGCGAAAGTGGGTCCTGCGAAGTTTTTGAACTATGATTAATTTACGTCGTGACGTAATCATTGGAGCATGTTTTGTTGTTGTTGTTCAATGTTACAATACGATAATATAAATAAACCTAGTCGTATGCGAGGAATACCAGCATCAAGACAAACTGTTAAGGGTTTGATGTGAGCGTCGGTTGTGCGAAACGCAGCATAGATTATAAATATTATGGTTAAACTAAACGCACACGTCAAATCTTCCCTCTCGTTCAGGCACATACAAACAAAACATCGCTCTCTGTTTTTTTGTGATCATCATAGGGAACAGTGCAACGTTTTGTAATAAAAACTAAATAATTAATTTAAAATAAATTTTTAATTCGTTTCACTAAAATAAATGTAGCCATATCTTACATAAGTGGTCCTACGAGCTTACCGTTATAGGTGAGAAGAAACCAGTGATAATTCCAAGGGATTCCCTTGGATTTAATTTCGCCACGGACGGTGCAAATAATCCCGGCCGGCGTTTTTTTTTTTCGTCCTGGTTTTAGCACATAAAAACAGAGAGCGACGCCTTGTTTGTATGTGCCAGAACGAGAGGGAAGATTTGACGTGTGCGTTTAGTTTAACCATAAGATTTATAATCTATGCTGCGTTTCGCACATCGGTGGCACAGTGGCTATGTAACCGGACTCCCATGCGGGAGGTCTGGTTTTGAAATCGTGCAGTGCCATGTACCAATGAGTTTTTCGTATTTTTCAAAGACTTACGTACATATTTACCGACAGCTCTAACGGTGAAGGAAAACACCTGCACACTGATATGACCAGTGTGTAAAATGGGGTAGGCACAAAAGATCCTCTAAGGTCGAAGTGCCGCTGGGGTTATTCCTGGCCCCCTATAATAAGATAAGGGTTTGATGATGCCGTTGGATAATTTTTATGTATTTTAAAATATAGCATTTGTAAATTAAATAAATAAATAATAGTACGAGACAAACCTTGACCGTTTGGTGTCCAGTTATAGACGAGCATGGGTCCGTGCGAGTTTCGATTCTGTTCTTCCTCAGTTAGTCTCTGATAGCACGGAGACATCGCAGACAGGAGATTTGTCTAAAAAAATGAATAATTGAATATGCAGAACTTAAATCTTACATAATATTATTTGTATAAAATGCCATACGATTAAATAAATGAAAGAAGGATTTTAACTTTTTATTTTATGTGCCATTGTTTTACCCTACCTACCCTGCATATCGGTTTACGACCACCAAATGTAATTGTCATTTTATAATACAGGTACTAGTAGGCCGCAGGCCTAGCGTGGCGATTATGGCATTTCCTCCCATGGATAGCACAAAAAGAAAACGGCCCCCAGTTCCCGGCCGCCCCACTATTCCTGGTCACGGTAGCGGCCATGGTAGCGACGATCTGCGCAAGGTGGCTGTCAGCGACTGGATGAGAAGAGCCGAAGATCGGGCTCAATGGCGCGCCCTGGGAGAGGCCTATGTCCAGCAGTGGACTAGAGTAGGCTGCTGATGATGATGATGAATACAGGTTGTAACAAAAACCACCTATAGTGCAACTGGGTTTTTTTCTCCCGATTTCAGAGTTGGTTCCATGGTGAAAGTTATCTTATCTTATGACAGGGGGCCAGGGATAACCCCAGCGGCACTTCGACCCTCAGGGATCTTTTGTGCTCAAAATGTAAAAGTTATTCAGTTATGGATGCTGAACCTCCTTTCGGGACTATAGGGGGGTTTTGTTACACCCGGTATAACAACTAACCTCATCAATGAAGGGGATGAGCACCACTGCCTCCCAGTCGTTTCTTTTCCCATTGCGATCAGTCTCGAAGTGTACGGGGTAGTAATGTACTACGGGAGACCCTCATCCGTCATCAGGTCGTGGAATATAACTATCATTATAATAAGTCAGACATACTAGCAGTAACAGGTACATACACACACACACATACACTCACGCACACATTCACTCACCCTCAAACCCTCGCGCACACACACATACACAACTTACACACACACGCACACTCACCCTCAAACCCTCGCACACACACCCTCTCACAACAGGTATGAACAACAATAGAATATATAAATACTTACGTTTTATAGAAGTGTATCCCCAAGCCATTATATTGTTGGTATCTAGTATGCTGCAAGATGGCCGATGAGGCCAGTGCAGGTAGTAGAGACCGATATGTCTTACTTATCGATACATTCTAATTGATTGATTTGATTGTAATATAACAACTAACCTCATCAATGAAAGGTATGAGCACCACTGCCTCCCAGTCGTTCCTCTTGCCATTGAGATCAGTCTCGAAGTGTACGGGGTAGTAGTGTACTATGGGAGATTCCTCATCCGTCATCAGGTCGTGGAACGGTGCGGGTAACAGATGTTTACTGGCCGCGGGTAATACTGCTAACAACTGGAAATCACAATAGTTATTAGACCTGCACGATCGACATAGATCAACATCGATTATAGACCGTTCCACGTCGATCATTGTGTGCTATTACTCTAAACCGATCTGCCATAGATTGAGCATGATTCGACGTCGATCGAGCGATTGTCTATGGATCGATGAAAATATGCGGCTATTATTTTTTCTCAAAAATCATTAATATTTAGACTTCCGTTTTATTTTTCCCATAAACAGATAACATCTTCTATCAGTACTAATTATTTCAGATTTTTTATCAAAAAGAATTAATTTAAATATTTTTTTTTATTTCTCTAACATTATTTTCCTTTTTTTTACTCGGGATAGGTGCGGGCTGCGGGCAAGCAAGTCCTACAACCTTGTCTTTCTAGAGTTTCTAGTCAATAGCTTCAGCAGTAGTTCCTGAGAAAAACCGCTGTGACATACAGGCAGACAGACGGATGGACGGACACCGAAGTCTCCATAAGGGTTCCTTTTTTACCATTTTGATACGCAACCCTAAAAACGGACATACGATACGAAGTAACATATTACCTGTTCAAAAGGTTTGAAAGGATCTCCCAACTCGAACTCTATCTTGAGATCTTTGAAGCCTTTGATATCCGAGATGTATGGCGCGTAATGATGAGGGTAGTACCAACACCACGAAGGGCAACCTTTGTAGTAGTAGAAAAGATTCCACTGGATGGCGCGCACGTAACCCTCGGCTTGGTCTGCTAACACCTCGCTGGAATGGTGGATAAATAGATAGGAAACCTTTATCTGATTACCTATACTTTACAACACAGCAGAAGGTAAACAATAGGCAAGAGCGTCGGTGGCACAGTGGCTAGGGCACCGGACTCCCATGCGGGAGGTCCAGATTCGAAACCGAGCAGTGCCATGTACCAATGAGTTTTTCGTATTTTTCGGACTGCTCTAACGGTGAAGGAAAACATCGTGAGGAAACCTGCACACTGAGATGACCTGTGTGTAAAATGGGGTAGACACAAAAGATCCTCAAGGGTCGAAGTGCCGCTGGGTTATTCCCGGCCCAATATCATAAGATAAGAAGATAAGAAACAAAAGGGAGATACACAATACAAAAAAATATATATGTAATGTTATGTACTCATTATATATTTTATGTATGTTTATCATTATTTTTTTAAGTATACTATCTGCCCATTTATTTTAAGTACTTAGTAAGTATAGTATGATAATTATCTTGGTATTTATAAGTATGTTATTGTTGTGTAACGACGAGGGTTTAAATTCAGTATGAAATGAATTTACAAGGTTTTTATATGAAGTTTCAAATCGCCATTTGAGAGCAATTGGTAAGTCCTAGTTTTGTAAAAGTCTTAAGATTAATTGCATTAACAACTGCAGAAAAGAATAAAATGTAATGCAAAAACTTACTCAGTGACTTTGGAATAATCTAGTTTGTTCATGTAATAGTCCTTCTTGTGTAATATGAACTCCATCTCTATGTTTGCTTCCTCTGTAAAAGTGATAGAATAGAATATAATTTTAAATTTAAAAACAGTTAAATTAAATTATTTTAAATTTAAACACATTCCGTAAACAGTAAAGCAAAACGAAACGTCATTCTTGCAGATATTTTTTTATTTTTTTATGTATAACTAAACCCGCTTTTGACCTCGATCTCGCCTGATGGTAAGCGACGATGAAGTCGACGATGGAGCATGCGGGTCCAGTAAATGCCTATTCACTCTGGCCTTGAAGATCCCAAGGTTGTAGGTTTCGGGAAATACAGACGCCGGCAGGCTGTTCCATAACAGGATCGCGTCACTTAACCCAGCAATACGGTATATAGATAACTGAGAATAGCCCGCTGTATTTTTTTTAACTTTGTGTAACACCATAACTATATAATGCATGTTCATATTTGTATAAACAATTTTAAAGCATCCTGTGTGTTTACTTTCACCCTCCATTCTGCAATTTCATTCATATTCGCCATATTGCGGAATTATATGAAACTATTTTTTTTCATTACTACCTCCATAACACAAATTATAAACGTACAAGTGGCGCCCTTGTGACAGGTTTTTATTTTTCTGATCAAGGTATACTTAAAATTGTATAGACAACAACAGTATAATCTAATCATTAAATAAAAATAAAATCTAATCTAAGATTAAATAAATAAAATCTAATTACCGTCACTTGTTTCCTCATATGCGTCATCGTCGTCCATCTCGTCTAAGAACTGAAAGATTTTTTAAATACTTTTAAATAACATGGAAAGCAAAACTTTAAGAGGACAATCTCGTGAAATTGTGTATAATTCAAATTCAATTTTTTTCTTCAAAAGCTTATCTAATATATAATACTACAATACAATACAATAGAATATAAATTGAAAAAAGTAGGTAGGTATCTATTTATAAAAACAAATCCTGGCACCTGCACCAGCCAACGGCTGTCTTGCAGCATGCCAGTCCACACTAAGATAGCCAGCGGGATATGATACTGTGGATATACAGGGGAGAGGGTGTATGAAGTTGTGTGAGGTGATGTGTGTGTGTGTGTGTGTGTGTGTGATGTGAGAGGTTAACAATAGCCACGATAAAATACCACTTAACGTAATACATCTAATAGCTCTTCCGTTTCAGCATAGTCCTTCATCGACAGCCAGGCTACAACGTTCCGCTTATTATGCATTCCTGTATCACCAACCGGTAATGTTTTTATACACCGACCCAACTAATTGCTACATAATGTATAATGAAATTGCATTGGTGTGAGTACTGGGAACGTGCCAGCTTTAGATAATCGACCTGTACTTCTCGCTTATAATTACCATGTCTTGCGTAGCGTTGATGAGGGCCTGTAATTCATCATCAGGCTTATTCGCCTTTATGTCATCAATGTTTATGTTGAATGTTTCATCGTTGTTCGGTTTGTACTGAAAAGAAAAAAACTTTACTACAACTATATCCAGCTAAAAAAAAGGAAGTAATCCTCCATTTTTTCTTGGTCATCATCATCATCAGATACCCCAGGATCCAAATGTGGGATTGGCACCATGGTTTTGAACTTTTCAGCTCATTTATGCACAATTCATATGTATAAGATAAAATACCGCATAAATATAATATAATATTTAAAACTGCCATATACAAATGCCAGCTTCCGGTTGAAGTGGTCGACCATTACATATACTTAGGTCACAAAATAACCCTGGGTCTTGACAACCAAACAGCTGAAGTCGATCGCAGAATAGCACAGTCCTGGTCCGCCTTTGGAGCTAATGCTAACATTATGCGCTCAAAAACCATCCCCCAACATCTAAAGAGCAAAATATTCGAGCAGTGTGTCTCGCCAGTTTTTACGTATGGAATGGAAACTACCACGTTGACAAAGAAGTCCGCTGAGAAGCTTAGAGTGACACAAAGAGCGATGGAAAGGGCGATGCTCGGTGTAACACTGTTAGACCACAAACGGAACGAGTGGATCAGACAAAGGACGAAGCTTAGAGACGTGGTAGATCTCATCGAAAGCCGGAAATGGAGATGGGTGGGACACATTGCACGGATGGATAGGGACCGGTGGACCAGAAGAACGCTGGAGTGGAGACCATGGCAAATCACGCGGGGACAAGGTCGCCCACCTATGAGATGGGTGGACGACATTCGGGGAATAGCGGGCCACAACTGGATGCGCACCGCCTACGACCGTCGGAAGTGGAAGAAGTTGGAGGAGGCCTATGTCCGAAGGCGGACCACAGGTGGCTGAGATAGATAGATTTAAAACTACTTTAGGAAAACGTATAATTGGCATATGTCTAGTTTCTTAAGTATGGATAATTTGTTTTAATATAACTTGGTTTTCTAAATGAAGAAAATAAAAAACTCGAACCACCTAACTGATACCATTCCAGAGATCTCATTTGACATCAAAGATACTCCAAGATCTTGGAAACCCCTGATCCAATTTTTATCATACATGGCTAAGAAAGAAAACTCTACAAAACTCTCTGTAAAATAAAATCATTCGCTTCCAAATCGGATCATCGGTTGTTGAGTTTGGAACTTATGACACATACATACAAACGCGTTCAACTTATAACACCCCTTCGTTTTTCGACCGGGGGTTAAAAAATGGCGTCAATAAGTTGGAAGATACCTCTTTCCTCTCCTGCGCATTCGGCCGCCTGCCGGTCTTGGCTTCAAAGTACTTGAGATCAGCATACGTGTCCTGGAACTTCTCCTTGTCTATCTTAGCCAGCTCCTGCATGAATGTCTCGAATCTACCCAGGTGTAGGTCGCCAGATTCGTTGATGTACCCTAGAAATTATTATCATAGCATAACTCTCACGTCCATAATCCCCAAGGGGGTAGACAGAGGAACCACCTTCATGATAGGTTGTTCCCACTTTCAGCTGTAAGATTTGATGGACAAACGTGATAGTTGGCGAGCCTATTACCGTCTACTGGGTGTAGAATAGTATCCACAAAGACCCTTAGTCGCTTCGTACGACACCCATGGGAAGAGTTGGGGTGGTGCTATTCTTTATGGCCGACACGACACGGCAAATTATCATCAGATGGTCCGTTTGCTTGTCTGCTCTTAAAATGAAAAAAATAATTTGTCTGATTATTTACTATCTTTGCAATGCTCTGTCTCTCACTTTACTCTAACTCTATCTCTCTCTTACACAATTTTAGTCTATGGTTTCCGTAGACTTCGTTTTGGAGGACTCTATACCACTACCCACTACATTTACCAACTGCTGTAATGGTTAATTAAAGTATCGCGAAGAAACCTGCACACTAAAATAATCAGTTTGTGATATCACCTCATTAAATCTGCCCAGAGAGTCATTTTATTTGGTTATTTCAACAAAATGGGAAAACATCGTGAGGAAACCTGCACACTGAGATAACCACTGGCAAACCATCACATGGCATACATTTGCCAAGAGTCATACTATGTGGTTGTTTCCATATTGATCACAACCGTCATCAGTGGGGAATACGACTCAGAAGAAGACACCACTATTTACCATCCAAAGTTGGCAGCACAGTCATATAAGTCTTGTACAACAGCGGCAGAGCATCATTACTGATATGCATATTCGGCAGATTGGGTATAAAGTCGTTCCCCACGAGAAATCCCATCAGCACCCAGTCATCCACTATCTTCTCAATGTCGTACGGGAATGGCAGCTTGTCCTTTATGACGATAAACTCTTGTTGCAAGTACTCTCGCATTAGAGATAAGTGGAGAAGGTAGAAGTTTGTTTCTTCTGGGCTCGTGGCACGCTGCGTTGTTTTGCCGAATTTTACCTGGAATGTTCGGGTGTTTAGGTTTTTCTTTGGGAATGTTGTGAGGAAGAAAGAATATAATACTTCGAAATCTCGCATAACAGAAGGGTAATAGAAGAATGGGGGGGAGTACACTGCAACGATTTTGAAACAGAATCGGACCAAGCCATTTATGAATTATTCAAAATCTTGATGAAGTTTATCATTGAAAAAAATATGTTATCGTTTGAAGTTACTAAGCTGGTGAAATAATAACATAGATGGTGGATTATTGTTCTTAGGACATCTGGCGTTTGTACCTTACCTAGGTTGTTATTCCAAAGAAATATAAAGGAAGGTTAGATATTATGAATTAATGCTTATTTGTTAGCCAAAAAACTGTTAACTGTAGATTTTCATTATTTTAAATTAAACTTGATTTATTAATTCATTAAATGGATGTTTATTATTTAATTTGCTAACACTTTAGAAGTCTATGCGGGGTCCAGCTCGGATTGAAGCCCATCCAGCAAATTTTCTGCTGGATTCAAAACACGGATACAGTCCATTATCACTACATACCTCCTCCCGAAGCAAAGCGAAGTGCGGTTCATGGGTGCACATTCCCAACATGATGAGGTCAGCATCCAATCCGTACAAGCAGTGCCTTGTGTTGGGATCGTAGTCGGGCTGAGATCGCGACCAGCGGATGTAGTCCATTATTTTGTGCTCACCTTCGCCTGGCGTCTGGAAAGAGGTTAGGGATTTGAGAGAATAGGGTTGTGATTATAGTGAAGTTTTCAAGTGATGAAGTGATGGTATGAATTTGATTTACAGCTATTTAGCGTCAAACCAGTGGGTTTTTTTTCCGTGTATAATACGTTGGAATATCCCAACCGCTACTGATCGGATCCGCCTGGCTAGCGACTACCCTTTTATGTAAAATCTGCCGTCAAATGTCTTCGTTTCGGCGTTGGTGCGTTTCTGCTGTGTTTATAGAAGGGCTAGTACCTACTAAGCCTATGTGCTCCGCTCCATCTTCCACCTCATGAGTCAGAGCTGACCAGATGAGACAGAGCTTAAAGTGGGTTTAGGTGTAAAAAAATAAATTAAAAAACGTGCAAAGTTGTCAAGGCACTTTATAAAAGATTACAGTCAACAGTGCTGGTTCTTAAACCTACCTAAATGTTTGTATCAATAGTGGTCTGGTGGAATCAATTCAGCTACTTTTACCTAGGGAAAAAGTGTTTATAAAGTGTTTCTATCTATCTATCTATCTAGGGATTCCTAATAATTGAGTCATTTTCAAAAATACACATTTAACTATGACATATTCACGACGGTTCCTGTGGTAGGGTCGCAACTTATTACGTTTGTCCACCAAATCTTATGGTGAACAGTGGGAACTACCTGTAATTGAAAGTGGTTCCTCGGGGATTATGCATGTGAGAGTTTATGTATTTTACGGTATTATTATATTCACTGACCTCATGCCCCGACAATATAACTTTGACCTTCCCCCACAGAGGGTCAGAGGACATCTTTTCCTTGACGAAGAACCGGAGCTGCTGGTGCAGACGCGCCATAAACACGGTCCCAGGAGTGATGCAGTTGCTGTCGAAACGTTTCTCGGTCGGTAGCACCTCACCTGATGGGATTCAAAGAAGGTTCATTGCACAAATCTCCAGGTACACGGAGTCAGAACAGGATCTGCCACCCCCGTCTTAAAATTAGAACAGCAATGGAATTTGAAACCAATGATCTTTCATACAAATACAAATATACTTTATTGCACACCCGGGACAAAAACAAAACATACAACATAAAGAGAGGTACAATACAATGTGCAGAAGGCGGCCTTATCGCTTTAAGGCAACCTTCAGGTGACGGAAAAATCATATGACACATAATATACGGGTGCAAAAGGCGTATGTAATAGATACTACCCTCAAATAAATAAATAACAATAATAAAGAATGCAAAACTTTCCATCACTGGTACAAATGCAGTACAACTTTTTGATTGTTCTGAATGTGTGTGTGCTTTACCCCTTGTCTTCCATACTCCAACAACGGTATTTTGCTACTGGAGGGGTGGTCTAGAAATGACTCGGGTTTTAACTATATATATGCCTGAAGGGCTATTTAAATGCTGAATTAGAATTATATTTTGAATTTTATGGCTTTTTAGAAGTTGTGAATTTTGTAAATAAGAGATGACAGTTAAAATAAACTGTAAGGGGAATGTCTAACTAATAACTACATATATGGAGCAAATATTTTATGATTTAGTGATTACTTACGTTAATTCCGCACAAAATTAAGAGTAAATTGAAATTAAGTTCAATACAGCAGCTTTGATAGCCTTTCTGAATATATGGTGATAAAATCTTTTTATAGTTGTTTACCTTTAGCTTTTGCTTCATCTTCTAATTTTTCAGCTTCTCTAGCAGACCTGAATCTGTTGGGAAAAATAATAACTGATGTTATATTCTGTCTGAAAACTGAGCTGATCAAGGGAATAATAGGTATTTTAAAATTGTTATGGCTGAAAATCTCATTTGACACTGTCAATCTTACAAGGGTCTTTAGTATCACTCATTTTTTTCTAAAACTTTGAATATAAATTACCGTCTCCCTCTCTGCTGATTCATCTTAGCCCTCGGTGCCACTCCATCGATAGCCATGAAGAACAGCTTCTTGGGTTTGATGATTTGGAACAGGATGCTGAGATAGTGGAATATGTCACGGAAGATCTTTTCCTCAGTGATACGGAAGTGAGGGTTGGAATCGTCGGGGTGTGAGCAGTTGTGGATGATGCCGTTCATGTCCAGATACATGTTATCGAAGTCTGGAATCTGAGAATAGATTTTTGTTAATATGTGAGATTGACAAATGTTCATGGTTACTTTAGTTCCTGGGTCGGTCAAAGTGTCGTTAAGGGGAGCAAAGAGAAGTCAAAGGAGCCCCACTCCGCGAGTCTCTTTGTATGGTTGTCATAATGCAATGCAACCTAACATAACCTACTATATCTGAGTCCGTTCCGCGTCGACTAGGTTTCTGTGACACAGTTCATTTTTTACAAAGTCAGAATTTTTCTAACACTCTTTCCCTCAGTGCTCCCTTAGCGACACCACTACCACTGAGTCTTCAATGATACTCACAAGTTAGTTCGGTTATGGAAAATATAAATTTATGAACAAGTGACCATAGTGATGGCTTAGGAACAACTACAGTTAACGCGGGCGCAGCCGCGTCTGCGCCCGCGTTAACTGTAGTTGTTCCTAAGCCATCACTATGGTCACTTGTTCATAAATTTATATTTTCCAATACGGTACATTAAATAATAGCTGACATTGGAAGACATTCTGTGGAACATAGTGTGCACTGTCCCTACAAGTATAAGCTACATAATTAATATTTTTTTTTTTTTTTTTTGTAATAGGTAGATAATTGTATTTGCAATATTTAACCCTGCAATACAACTCATAGGTTGCAACAAAGTCACAGATAGTTGTTCAATGTGCGCTGTGCGGCAATATAATACTGATTAGGTTTTGAGAGATAACCTAACTTATTTACAGAGAAATCAAATCGTAAATACATACCTGATATTGCTTCACCAGCTCATTGAGGCAAGGGTATCTCTCACTTGTGTACCTGAAGAACTTCGGAACACCCATTTTAACTGGTTTTTTCTAAATAATTGCCAAAATAAGAATTTCAACGGCGATTGTTGTTTGTTGTCAGTGACCCAAATTTCGAATAACCTTAGTCAAGCACCACGAAACACTTGTTCACGCATAGAAACAGCAGTTCTGCGGTTCATTGTCGTAAATAGGTACTTTTAGCCGTAGTCCTGGATGTTTATTTTACCGAAATAAGGGATCAATAATAATACTAAAACTAAATGACCCGTCCGGAATAAGTCAAAAAAAATTATTACAATTTTCCAAACATCGTTGAGGCAAATACGTAGTGATGTGCGTTAACTAAATTTGTTATATAATCGAAAATTATAATTTTACCACTTTTAAATTGTATCGGATGGGATTTTTGTATTGTTTGTATGGAGAAATGTGCGACCAACCTACATTTTTGGGATATTTATTCCACAAATTTTTCAATCCGATGATGATGACATTTCAGAAATAAAGTCAAAGAGATCCGTAGCTTGTTGGCTGTTTTTATGCATAGAGTTAACATTATTCCAGTAGGCATGCCAGTAGACCATTCCAGTCCAACCATTCCAGCAGAGTTCATTACAGTAATGCATAGTTAACATTATTCCAGTAGACCATTCCAGTACAACCATTCCAGCGCAGTTCATTCCAGTAATGCATAGTTAACATTATTCCAGTAACTGTAGGCATTCCAGAAGACCATTCTAGTCCAACCATTCCAGCAGAGTTCATTCCAGCAAGCGTCTACACGATTCCAGTCAAATTTGTATGGACTGGAATGGCGCTGGAATGGCGGTTTACATTATTCCAGTCTCATTCCAGTCCTAATGGAACGAAAAATTACAGTTCCAATGGTGGCAAATTTCCACCATTCCAGTCGACTGGAATTTCTGTTTTTGCTGGATTGCTGGAATGAGTGAATAGAAGAGTGAAGAAGATTCCAACTGGTTTTGGAACACACTCTTAGGTACTCTCCGGGCGCTTTTAAGATTACCGTGCCGATACTGTCGACGATTTTGTCGTCCACGGTTAACACTTTTATAATTTATCTATCAGTAGGTAGGAAGCGGGGCGGGAGGCGCGGGAAAACCACACTCACACATCTTGCATTTTTTTAGGTAAACACTACTAGTACACTCTCAACTTTGCCGTGACGATTTGACAGCAAGCCACGGCAACGGCAATACCGTCGACGGCAAAACGTTACCGTCGCCGGAAATGTAAAAACATCTTCATACATTTCCTGGGCTGCTTTTATAATTTTGCATGATAACGGAACGCTTTACAGTCACGATTTAACAGGGAAGCATGGCACCGTATGAAGACGCTTATATATTTCCGTCGAAGGTAAAACGTTACCGTCGACCGTATTGCCGTTGCCGTGGTATACGTAGGCTCTCTCACAAATCAAAATGTTTAAAAAAAAATTAACAATGCATTGGCAACACAGGCTATCAGCCTAAACATTAAGCGATTTAAAACAGTTTTTAGTTTTTCAGCATCAAAATATTGTGGTGTAGCCACATTTTAACACTCCTAGGAGTTATGACGGAAATTTCGACTGGTCTAGTCTATGGCGAATTCTCATGCCCCCGCAGAATCACAGAGTGAAACTACACAACGAACCACTAACGAGAAGTTTATTTTAAGAGTTCAACACATTATCACTGTTACTGACGTTTGCTAGACAAAACTACACCGATTTTAGCTATCAAAATCACTAGAAAATAATGTTTGAGCAATAAAATAAACACCGTAGAACCTTGTAAAGTTGAAAGTGAAGTGGTAGCCTACAAATATATTGAAGATGTGTGAGTGAGCGCCTAGCGGTCGCGCCTCCCGCCCCACTTTCCACCTACCGAGAGATAAATTATCAAAGCGTTAATCGTGGACGTGGACAATAAAATCGTGGACGTCATCGTGAACGGTAACGACACGGTAATTATAAAAGCGCCCCTATGTTGTGACTGACTTGTGATTTTGTCATTTTGTTGCTTTTGCTTTGCGTTTGCGGTTGCGGCGAAGTTACTGTGATTGTGAAAAATAGTGCTGAAAATTATTAAAACTAACCACATACTTTAGTTCGAACAATTTATAAAGAATAGGCATCTAGGTGATTTACATACCATTTACTTCAATAATTAGCTTCTTGTGCCACCAGTAAATAGTCGAGAGCATTCCTCTGTTACATTTCCAATTGTAACCTTGTTAATATATTCCAGACAATTTTGAAAAACATGGATAGCGACGAACTTGGAAACGATTTGGTGAGACTGGACAATGGATATTTGGTGGATGAAGAGACTTACGTCGTGAATTCTGATGATGTTTTAGGTAACCTATTTTTAACTACCTCTTGGTACAATCTTCAATTCTTTTGAAAATGGCCTCTATTGTTGTTAGGCACAATAATTTCGCCAATGTCAAGTACTGGAGGATGCACGAAGGAGGAAATCGCTAAAAGCATTTTCAACTCTTCCAGTAAACAAATGTCCTGCATTTGTTTACTGGAAGAGTTGAAAATGCTTTGTCAAAACATCTAAATCATACAGAAGGACAACACATCGTCGGTCCAATGGTAAACTAGCCAATCTGCCAATATAGCAATTTTGTCTTAAATATGGCGAAGTGTTTGTTTCCTTCAGATGCATACTGTGGTAAAATATTGTATCTACAACCTCAAAAATAGGGGTAATATTACCATTTTTCTTTATGCTTATCTACTTGAAATTGTATTTTCACTTTTGTCAACTTATCTATGTGCATAATAGTCAGTTCACTATGGCATACATAATAATATAAACTTTGAAAACCACATCACTCAACTAGCCTAAGTGGCAGTTAAATTAATTCACATTGGTCCAATACCTTAACGCGAAAAGAAAAGGGATTAATTTACTTATTTAACTTATTATTTATTTATCTTACAAATTGAAGATAAAATATTTTATTATACAATCTTTACATATGATGTACAAATAGAATAATTAGGGACCTAATAACCATATAAAATACTCAAAATTTAATGTTATGAGATTTAATAAATTTGCCTAATATATTAACAAAAGGAGTATTAACCAATTAAGGAGTATTAATTCATGTTGGTGGGATGTGGGATCTTAATCGTAAGAGTGTCATATAAAGAATGACATAGTCTGGAATAGGAAAAGAAGATATGATCTGGGTTTGAACAATCTTAGATGAATAGTTTCTATTGTAAACAACCACTTTCAGTCTCATATAAAAATAGTCGTACCTACTCTGCCATTGAGATTATGGCTTAGATAGGAGCGTCAATATTGATACATGTCTGGTTGTAGTCTAAATTATTTATGGCTAGTGATAGTGGTTTAGTACCTGCTAAGGTAAACTCTGTTCACTCAAATAAGCTTGCTCTTTGAAAATGCCACGGCAAAAACAAAGGATGGCTGGTCCAGCGTACTCATTCCCATTTTATGATACAATTTCCTACTTTACCATATTTAAACAACCATTTCGTATGGGAGTAATTCGAGTTCGAGAATTCCCCTAGCTACTTTTCTTTTTTGGTTCGTATTTAGTTTGTATGTTACACAATTGACATAAAGTTCATTGTGCTATGTACAATTACGTTGCGAAAATTCGCTTCCATTCCATTCCGCGGCAATGTAAATTGAGCCTTAGTGGTTATTGTCAATACTAAAGTTAGACATGGAATTCTTACCACGGTTTGGGAGCTCAAAACAACCCCAAACTGTGATAAGAATTCCGTGTATAACTATATCACTTGCATTGTGTTTTAGAACAAGAGGAGAACAACTCAGACTCCAATTGTGGAGGGAAACATGTGCCGTTGAGGGAACAAGATCGATTCCTCCCGATAGCCAACATTGCCAAAATCATGAAGAGGGCTATTCCAGATAATGGGAAGGTAGCTATCATGTTTGAAACACTAATCATCATCATCCATCACCATTTGCCCTGTTTTTTTATTGGCTAAGGAGAACAGATGAACCTGATGGTAAGTGGTCACTGTTTCCCATTAGACATCTCATCACACTGTTGGTAGAGGTTTTTCGATGCCCTGCTGACTTGAGGAGTGTCTCCTGTGCCAGTAATTACACTGGCTCTCTTACACATAACACCAAAACAGCAATGTAAGCCTTACTGCTTTACGACAAATAGGTAAAGGGTACCTTAGGCTGACTGCACAAATAATACCACCTTCATTCTGCAATCTGTTGAGTCCAGTATTGAACATATGCCTCTATTTCTAACCATTGGGTTCTGCTGTTGGTATTACGACTTAAGACTTTAAGAGGAATGCATAAAAATTAGGCAGATTGATAAACTCTTTATTGTATACATGAAAGGTGTAGAATAAGTATACAAAAAAGAAGGAGATCTTATTGCTCAGAATGATCTCTTCCAGGTGACTACGGATAGAATAAGTTATAGGTTAAAAAAGTATTTACAATGTAGTGTATGATTTCTTACATAATCTTTATTCACAGATAGCGAAAGACGCAAGAGAATGCGTACAAGAATGCATATCGGAGTTCATATCGTTTGTAACGAGTGAGGCCAGCGATCGTTGCCAGGTGGAGAAGAGGAAGACCATCAACGGGGAAGATGTGCTGTTCGCACTGAATACCCTCGGCTTTGACAATTACGTGGAGCCGTTGAAGTTGTACCTTAAGAAGTATAGAGAAATTGTTTTGTCGCCTGTAAGTTGTATTTACTCCTCAGATGGTTTTAATAATTTTTCACTGTCCATAAAAAAGATGGGTGTTGTAAGTTGTTGCATATATATTTGTTTGTCTTTGGCATCATACAACCAATGGTCTGATTTTGATGCGGTTTTTTTTATATAGCAGGAAAAACTATAAACCTATAAAATCTGTCTCTTACTGTGGTATTGTTACAAGCTATAAAGATTTTAATTTGATAACATGTTCGCTTTCAGGTCACAATCAATAAGCTGAACAAGACTATTGTACTTTATGGAGGTAAGATTTTTTTTTCTTTTCCTATCTAAAGTAGGATTTTTAATTACACGGTAAGTTATTTATCGCGAAATAGGTACAATACAATCAAACATATTAAGCCCCCAGGTGTAAGATTCTTGTGGCACCTTCCCCCATTCACCGAAAATAATGTTTTTTTTCTTGAGGGGGGGTATTGTACAGCATCAAAAATAGCGGCGTATCGAACTATCGATAGTTTTTACTACTAACAACCCTGTTTTCTTGCAACACTAGCACGTTTATCATCCAGTTTCCAGGCAATTGTATCAGAAACCAAAAGTTCAGGTACCTTTTTAATTTAATATTATTTTATTAACCCCCGACCGATCGAGGGAGAGTGTGTTATAAATTTGACACGTTTGTCAGTTTGTGTGTCTATTTGTGTGTTTGTCTGTGGCATCATAACTTAACAACGGATGATCCGATTTGGACCCAGGTTTTTTAAAAAAATAATAGTGAATTTTGTCATCTGAGTTTGGTGTGATAAAAATTGGACCAGTGGTTTCCAAGATCTTAGAGTATCTTTGATGTCAGATGGGATCTCTGGAACAGTAACAGTTAGGTGGTTCGAGTTTGAGCTCAAATTATGCCCATGGTGAACACGCAAAATAGGCGCTTAAGACGTCGAGTTGCGGAAATGAGCCCGTTATTACATTACATTACATGACCATGGTGACCTTCCCAAATCTGGAACCTTGAGGACCTAATGATAACCAGGAAAATGTAAGGGGATCTCCACAATGGTATGTTGGAATTTCTTAATTTTTTTGTTTTTGTTTCTCTTTACAGAAGACGGAGGCACCCAAGTGGTACCAGCCGACACTGACAATGACAACAACGACAGTGCTGTTCTGTACTCTTACCCGAAGGTCATTGGAGAGTTCACCATCAGTTGAGTGAAGCCCGGCCAGGCGGGCTTGAAGTGAACTGAGTGACGAGTGGACACTAGGCAGTGAAGTGTTAAGGATCCGCGAAACGATCAGTTGCAATCGACAATTAAAGAGAGACGGCGCAATATAAAGAAGCGAGAGGCGCTTACAACCTTCTCGCTTTTACTTAATAGATGGCTACTCTCTTTAGATTACGACAAAACTGAGGCTCTAATCATATAACATAAAATTCTACAACTTAAAATTCACTCACACACCCACTCACCCTACACTACAGATGCACACATACATTATGACCACTGATCGGTGTAGGTAGGGCTGTTTGGGGTCAAAGACCTCTAAAGCTAGATTAGTGCTAGGTTAGTATGGACATCTGTAGACGTCAGAGTGAAGCGAATTTATAATTCAATAGAATTTAGTCGTCTATTTCATTTCTTTCAAGTATGTCTAAATCCGGGTTTCTTTAGTAGTCTTCTAGTCTTCTTTTAAATTCCAAAAATCCCGGGATTTTTTAATATATTTTTTTTAATGGCATGTCCATAGTATGATGATCGCAGGTTGGAATTACTAAAAGTAGCTCTATCTACAGCGATTTTTTCAATTCTGGAAATCCCGGGATTATCCAAATATGGTTTATAAGAAAGCCGTATCCATATCATGACCACAGCTTGCAAGTACCAAAAACAGCCCTACCTACTCCGATCGCTAATTATTACACACAACCTAACACTCACTCTTACCATTATCTTTACTAAATTCCTTTTGATTACCTTTTTCAAATTCCTTTTAGGTTTAAAATATAATTTGTAATTTGCTTGCACAGAAAGTGCGACGGAGTCCCGACTTCCAAGACAGGTTTTCAACCTAGTTTGTAAGTCGGAGGTCCTTTTTTTTGTGCCCTGTATAAATGAATAAACTTTTTCATTTTTTTTTATTGCGTCAACCTCTCCAATTGTCAATCGCAATTGATCGTCTCATGTAGCCTTTAGTGAGTGATGTCTACCAGTTGATCTTACGACTTTTAGTGGCGTGATAAAGCAAGCATAAAGGCATGTTACATATAGTCGTTAACCGCTTAGGTAACCGCCTTGCGGTGAACGACCTACGGCCACAGACCTCCAGTGTTTACACTTGGCTGTTGGCCGAAGTCGTTGAAAGCCAATCGCTCTATGACAACCTAGTGACACTTTAACGTTAGCCTCGGCACCCTGAGGTCACTTCCCGAAGTCCTACAGAATTTTAAAAGACTGCTGGACTTGGCGATTTTTGGGTGGTTTTAGTAAGTCGTTTTTCCCATCACACGCAAAACAGGCGTTGTAGACGTCGAGTTGCGGAAACCAGCCCGTTACTACGTTACAAAACTCGTGTCATCTCTATCTATAGCTATGGACTAGAAAGAGATAAAATGTGTTTAATGAAGATTAACTTTAAGGATGTTTCATGCAATTGACAAAATGCATTCAATCTAATTTTTTCAGAGGTAAGTGTATTGTATTACACTGTCGTACCTTTAACACATGGTTACTATTTTATTATTTTAAAATTCAGTAACTATTAGTTTAACACGTTAATATTTGAAAGTTACTTAGTTGTACTTTTAAACTCCGTTCAGTAGTTCATTAATTACGAACTAAAAATAGAGTTTAAAAGTAGGCTATTACAATAATAATTGTCACTAATTCTAATATGTAAGTGTAAGGTTTAGTTCTAGAAATAGATATTTTATTATAAATCTGTGTCATATTTTTTGGAAAAATATTTTTTTCTTATCAAAATTCAGAAATAAATAAATATGTATAACAAATTGTCCGAACACATTAGGAAGTTGCCTCTTAAAGAATTTAAATCTAAAGTTAAACAATTTCTTACGCCTTTTATAACATAAATGAATTCATGACTATGAAGATATATATTTGATTAGGATCGTTTCCACCACAAATAATATTATTATATTTTATTGACTAAATTACATTTTTTATTTTTTATTTCAGTTGAATTTTCATACAGAGAACGATTTTTATATATTATAATAATTATTGTATTGGCGTACCTCATGTAACCAAGCTTGTTACACTCGGTAAAAAAGTAGGTATTAAATGAAAATGCCAAATGTTCAGATAAAACTTATAAGTATTTATATAATATTAATTGTAATCACCCAAATACATATACTTAATTCAATAATACACATTACACAAATCGGACGGAATCGAATACATCATTATATACTTAGAATAATATAGGGTCCTATTTTATTAGCGGCAAATATTTCTAGGGTGTCATCTAACAAAGGTTATAACTAGAGCTAGAAGTGGTCGGAGCACGATCTAAAATTTGTTAGGGATTGAATGCTGCTTTATCGAGTTTTCTAGATATCGATGTTGTAGCACTGCTATTTAATGGGTAGGTACATATCACAATGTCCAAAATAAAAATGTCGTAATTTAAAATGTCTCATCCCAAAATATTCGTATTTAAAATAATAAAAAATGCCGACTATTCAAAATACCATAAATATTTAAAACCGAACAGTTGAATTACTCAACCCCAAAATTCCACATTACAAAATACTTATCCCCAAATAATGTTAATTTAAAACATTTCAGTGAGAAAATAAAAAAACACTATTAACTTAACACTATACTTATCGATAATTATAAAGTTCCATATTGCAACAACGTGACTCTTATAATTATAACATAAGAGTCACGTTGTTGCAATATGGAACAAAATGGGGCTGAGTCATTCTAAACTCTTATAACATAAGAGTCACGTTGTTGCAATATGGAACATTGTAATTATCGATAAGTATGCATTTATCGATAATGCTATCACTATAAATATGACAATTCTGCCCCGACCACTTCTAGCTCTAGTTATAACCACTGATCGGAGTAGGTAGGGCTGTTTTTGGTACTTGCCACATACGGTCATAATATGTATAAGTATGCCCAATAATCCCGGGATTTCCGGGTTTGAATAAATATATTATTTAGATTTTTAACGTTATATTTGTTTTGATACACATTTAAGATTGGTGGCGAAATAATTTTTTTTAAGATTCATGGCGCTAGTGTACCTATGGTAGTGTTTTAACTTCTTCGTAAGTTCACAATTTTTTTTAAATCGTAATCCGCCGAGTAAGGGCGAGGTTTATAAAAGTAATTTACAACATTTGCTCGATAACTTAAAACGGGATCCCGAAATCATATCCATATTAATATAACCTTTGAGGACATTGACCCGAAAGAGCTCTACCTACTCCGATCACTGGTTATAACAAACATGATAGGGCAAAAAAATATTTTACTTATTAAATTTTCCAAAAAAACGACAATAGTTTGCTTGAAAATTCTACAAATGAATGAATTATTGCTATTCTACTGAAGTAAGAAGTATGAATGAAATCATAACGACATGGATGAGTTTATGCCACCAAGGCGCAAAATAATGGGGTTTATTTTTCTTTAGTATAGAAATTTTTCATACAACAGGGTTATTTTTTCGTGTAAAGTGGTACAAATGACCAGCACTTATCCGCCTTCAAATATTTGCTACTAATAAAAAAGGACCTTATATATTCTAAGTCTATATAATTAACTTATAATATCACTCTCTAAATTTATCAGTAACATAGCTAGGCAGTGGCATCAAGTACAAAAACTTATTAAAAATGATAATCCCCGCAGAAAACGCAAAAGATATGCCCAAATTGAAATCCAAGTTGAAATCCCCCGCCTGATATATGTCACCTACGAAATTCCTCGACGTGAATCGTTCTGTTAAGAACGCTTTGCCACTCGCGTATCGGCAGTTGGAATTAGAATTGGTATTCAAGTTGAATGAGGTTTGTATGAGGGTTGTGCTGCCGGTGCAGTTTTCATTATCGCTGTATGGGAGGATGTTGAATGTCGGTCGCTTGAAGATGTTTTGGTGGAGATAGATCGAGGCGTAGCGCGTGTGCGTGATGTAGGTTATGTAGTAGAGCCATTCTTCGAAACCTTTGTAGGACCTGTAAAGGGGTAATAAGTAAATAACTGGATGAAATCTTACTGGTTTCTTGTATGGTCTGAAGTACGAGTAAAGCGAGCAATAAGAAGAACATCAGCTCGTAAATATTTCGAAGAGAACCAAATCATGACAATTATATCTCTGTACATCTACAAATGTCTCATAGACGTTCATAAAGAAGCGACAAATTTCCCAAAAAATCAAGACACACATATGTATCAAACACGAAACAGAGGTTGATTATTCCTAGGGCAAGATTAAGGGTGCCCGCCCACGTCATACTTTTTGTAGGACCGATAATCGGGCAGATTTTTCCTCCGATTCTTATGACCGACTCAACGCACACGGCCGTCACTTTGTCTGTAGCTTTCGAGGGAGTAGCACGTCATGGAGAGTGATAACGTATACCATGTCATGAATCTTAAGAGGAAGTTGGATATACCGAGGAAAGTTTGTGTTTTATTTCTGACCGACTTTTTGTAGGACGTGTGCGTTATACTATTGCAATCAGTACGTTCTATTTTCCTCCTACAAAAAGTCGGTCACCGTTTGTCGGACGTGGGCCCTAAGTAAAACACTAAAACATCCTATGGGGATCCTAGTGAAAATGAAAATGTTCAATATGCTCCCGATTGAGGTCATCAAACTCCCTGCTAAAGAGTTTAAGGCCATTACAAAAAAGTACTTTGAGAAAAATTCCTACTACAGTCTAAACGAATTTATGTCCTTAAAATTAAAACCTCGTTTGCTATGACCCGGGAAATAGACATATATACGACTCTTAGCGTCTGTGACATTTTAAAATTATTTTGACTTTGTATCCGCACTTTTATTTTATTTTTTATTGACTGTACACTATTGTACTATTATAGGTATTTTTTTGTAATGTAAATAGTTTAATTTTTAATAATTTGATTTATTATTTAATTTAATTTATTATTGAATTATTTTGTACGACTTATCTTGCAACGGGTTTTGTTGCTTTCAGATGAAATAAATACAATTTACAATAAAATACGTTACGAAGGTTTATATCTTAACTGAATGGTTTGCGTCGTATCTACTCTAGCGCACCGAAATCTGTTATTATTATCGATGCATTGACATAAAATATAATGCGTTTATTTAATACTGGTCACACACAGATAAACAAAACAAAAATAAACCAAATTCCGTATTGTTCCCTAAAAACAATATATACATACATAACTCTCACGTCCATAATCCAGAGAGAGAGAATCCGAGAAAGAGAATAATTAATTGACATACATAAACTCACGTCTTTTATAGGTATTTTGTTTCCATAATCCTCGTGGAGGTAGACAGAGGAATCACCGACAGGTAGTTCCCACTTTTCGTCGTAAGATTTGGTGGACAAACGTGATAGGTGGCAAACCTATCGCCGTCTACTAGGTGTAGAATAGTATCCATTAAGACCTTTAGTCGCCTCGTATGACACCCACGGGAAGAGTTGGGGTGGTGCTATTCTTAATGGCCAGCCCGACACGGCTGAGTAATTAATTTAAAATAGGCCTTTTTAAAAGAAAACCTCTCTGTACAATGTCAGATAGGCCTGGCCTAAGAAACTTTGGGTACTGATCACGTGTTAGAAATTTTTGAATAGTCTTCTGGAATTTCGTTGTTCGGGCGTATTTCAATTACCTATTGAAGAATAAAATCTGTAATCATGACACGAACCTCAAAACTCCACTAGCGAGCATGACATAGACGCAGGTGATGTAAATGTTGACCATGGCGGCGACGAGGCCGTTCTTCACAAACATCATCACGGCGATGGCTTGCTGTTCCGCGTAGACGTAGCACGACCACAGGACCAGGGAGAAGTACACGTAGTCCAGGCTCTCCGTTATGTCTGACAGGATCCTGGAAGATGAAAGTGGTATGACTCTATGCAGTCAGCCTGGGGCGGTACCACCCTTTTATATATTTCTGCCGCGATGCATTATGTTTCGGTTCAACCATATTTTCGGAACCAAGGTAATAATTACTGGCACATGAGTCCCTAATCCTCAAGGTTAGCAACGCATGGAAAATAAATCAAACAAATGTAGGTATATATATATTTCACTTATCAATACTACCTATCATCAATTAAATTTATTTGTGTCGTATCTTTGTCCTCTTGGACAGGTTTTGGCCAGCCATCGGTCATGGTCCAACAGAATACCAGCGCTGTAGGCATTCTTGTCTGCAGCAATAAGCTGAGTTGAGGCCCTTTTCACAACAACAGCAGACCATCAGACATGATTTCAATATGGACATACCTTTGACTACATAATTATTTTATCATAATTATAACTGTTTCGGTCATTGCTGTGTGTGAAATAAACATATTACTTACTTACTAAATCTTCTGAATTATAGTGAGTTGAGATGTCTGTCTGTAGGGGCGACGGTGACCACTTATCAGATGGACCGTTTGCTCGTGTGCTATCCTTATACCCAAGTTCTAAGAAAATGGTTTTAGGAAATTCATTTTCTTACCACTTATTTTACAACTTAGCAGAGATCATGATATGTTACTTTTTTTTAATAGGATTAAAAAGAGTTAAGTATAAGGATTTTAGAAGACCCAGATGCTAAAAAGGTCATGATTATGATATAGTTATAAAAGAGCGTTGTTGCAGCTTTTGAAAAAAATGGAAATATAAAAATAAATAAATAAATAGATGCCTGAGCCCAGACTAAGTTATGCTATTCTCTCACATGTTTAATTAATATAACTTACGGGTAAATAATAGCAGCTGAAGCGAAGGTGCTGATGATGGAGAACGGAAGTGACACCAGATTCCAGGAGAGAAGGAGACTGGCGCCGCTGTACAAACCTTCTTGCGACTCTTGGTAGTACCGGGTTCGATACGGTCCAACTGGAATACAAAATTAGTTTCAAACTTCTTTCATCTAGCATCTATTTCTTTATTACAACGCAGTCAGGTAAAAACAGCCTTCTTTAACGCATTGACTGCCTCTGTCCACTCTAGTTGTTTTCCTTACTTTATTCGGATGCCTCTGTCACAAATAGTTGAACATAGGTTTTACGTAGTACTCTGCTAGGTGCCTCTGTCCATTCTGCGTGTCCTTATCAGTTACGAAATTCAGAGTATTCCTATTTACACCACAGAGCAAACTTTTATTCTGAAATAAGGCCCATAAAGATTTGCGATGGCAATCAGTTTTGGGGGACCACGAGTCCGGCGCGGTCTATTGGTGCTTTTAAAGTCTTGTTCCTGTTCATATATACTGGCAACACTGCGTGACAGGTCGAGTTGACGTTCGTCCAACCCAAAAAAACCTCCAGCCCTTGGTATACATAGGAGTTAACCGGACAATTCTGGTTGTCGGGCGGCACCCAGCGTAGGGAATTCCATTTCTATGAAATACGTGTTTACGGCACCTAGCGGTAGTCAATATGGACCAGCATAGATGTTCAGGGCACTGAGTATTGTAATTTTTTGAACAACTATTGGTGTTCGGGGCATACAGCTTTTTTATTAATTAGTGGCACCTGTAGTTTGTTTTCTAATTGTACAGGCAGTCAATGCGTTAAGGCCCGGTACGAGGGTACCGGTTAAATTTTTCCACCGAACATTTTAATACTAATGATATGATCTAAAGGTGCGTACGGATTACAGACTGCAGACTCGAGTTTGTTTCAATTTCCCGATAATGGATATTCCCATGAACTGAGGGTCTAAGTTACAAAGACGTGTCACCAATTGTAGAATGCGATAGAGGGCATGAAATGACGTAATATTCGTTGATATAAAAGGGAAGATCTTCCACCCTTCTATCAGGCGGGGCTTCTATCAGCAAACAGATACCTACATATACGATGACTGAGAATATTCCAGTTTTTAAAGGGGTTCTGGGTTCAATTACAGATTCTGAAATAAGGTAGTCGAAAGTGTAGGTATTTTCTATTTGTATTCTTCGCTTCAATATGTTTGGTTTCTGACTGGCTCTATGTCGCAGGGAGTGTATGGTCATTGATTGTGTTATACTTACATAAGCATATCGTATTCATGATACTGATGAAGTAAGTCCCGACCATGGCATTGAAGATAAGCCCGCTCTTTGTGATGAAAGCCCTTTGGTAATCCTGTGAAGCGACGAAATAAATAAATATAAACTCAAATATTGTCCGGTGTCGAAAGACCAATACAAATCAGTAGGTCCTTCGTGTTGTAAAATTATTTCACCAGAGCTAGGGAGGGAAACAATCCATCAATCGGATCACTTGATTTTACTCGTGACGTGTTAATAAAGCCTGAGGCTGCCTTTCCACTAAAGCTGTGCGAGGAAGCGTGGCGAGGTGAGTGAGGAAAAAATCAGCCAATAGGATCACTCCATTTTAATCGTCACGTGATATGACGTGATAATGGCGCGATACTATTGGTGGATTTTTTCCTCGCTCACCGCCTCGCTTCCTCGCACAGAGTTGGTGGAAAGGTACCCTTAAAGCTAGCTAGTTACCTTAGCTTCGTTGTAGAATATCCACAAAATCAAGAAATACAGCGGCAAAGAAAACAGTCTCATAAACATTTGTTTCAAGCCGTTCTTTTTCAAGTTGAAGATTGACGCCAGCATTCTCCTGAAATCGAAATCATTATTAGGATTTTGAGAGGACACATCTAGTCCGATTCTAGTCTATATTTATTTATTTGTTAACCCCTGACCGATCGAGGAAGGGCGTGTTATAAGTTTGTCACATTTGTCTGTCAGTGGCATCATATTAACAACAGATGATCCGATGATCCGTTCTCTGGAACGGTAATAGCTAGATGGTTCGAATTTGTTTACGGTGCTCTTCCCACATCTCTTGATTTAGTAGCAATTGGTAATGAGTGAACTATACTTACAAATACAACATCCAAATAACTTTAAACCCGCCCGGCTTGCCATAATTCAGCTGCAGCTTATTCGGGTTGATGATCCGGCTGTGTTCGTTGAGGTTTCCCTGCATGATGCCCTGGCCTTCCAGCCTGAACTTCTCGACCAGGGCTGCGATCTGGTGGTTAGACTCTATGAACCGTTCGCGCGAACGTCGGTCCACTGTCGATAGGCATACTGTGAAAACGATTTGACCTTTATCGCTAACGTCACCTCGGCGCGGTCGGACGCTCACTAGTAAGCGGCCGTGCCGGCGCCACCCGTACGAGTTTAAAAACGTCGCAATGGCTCAAGCCAAGAAATCCAGTACCATAGTGGTCAGTGAGTTCTTAGCCTTCGTGCAGAACAAGCTCAACGTGCTGCCGGAGATTAGTCTGGAGCACATCTGCACATTGAGCTACACGGAGGAGGATATCTACGCGGTTAAAGTGGTACTGAACGACACCGCCGTGACCGCCTGACCAAAATAAATTTTATTTTGTAATTTTATATTACATAATTGTATGTAAGTCTGTAAGGTATTTACCTATACCTACACAAACGACACATGAGGAAAAGAGACAACAAATAAATTGACGTGAAACCGTTTTTTACATGTGTCTGTCAATTTCGGTCGTGGGCTACTAGGTCTATATTTTAAAGCTTATTTCTTATTTTCTCCAGATACTTAGAAAATTACGTAATTTGAATGGTTTCGACTCTATCTCCCAAACACGTATAAATGGCCAAATAAAAAAAAAACAAGTTTTCTATGTCACTCACAATAATACATAAGAGGGTTTTCCAGCTGTGGGCACGGGAAGCCGATGCTGCCGAAGTAATCGAGAAGGTTCCTGGTGGGGCCCGCGTACACCACGTCTCCCAGGCAGAGATACACCACGCGGTCGAGGAATGGGAACACGTCTAGAATGATACGAAATAATTGTATTCAAATGTATGACAAGGATTCATAAGTTGATAATAATTGTATGTTGAAGGTGTTATGATTGTCGCAAGGCAGCAATGCTTCCATTGCTGTATAGAGAGGTGATATGTCTAAGGGCGACGGTGACCCCCACCCGATAGTAGTTCACACACAGCACCTACATACCGCCCGCGCCGGCGCGGGCGGCGACCCGCTTCTGGCGCTTACACGCGCTATCGGCGCATTCCAGGCCGCTTCTCCCTGACCCCTCCCTCCCCAGAGACGTCCTAAGCCGAGGTCCGTACCCATCTGGGTGCCCTTAGGCAGTCGCTTATAGTAGTTTTTAAGTCCTCCTCCAGGCTGGAGCGCACTTAGCGCTCGCCCCAAAAACCCCGGTGAAGCTGTAAAGGTCATTAGGACCAACAGGGCGACGGTGACCGTTAGTTTGTCTGCTCTTTGTTGTATAACCTTTGTTCTAAGACTTTGGAAAATATGCGAGTATGTTTCCTGCCCGTTGTAAATTGGACTTTCAGGGGAAATATACCTACATATAAGCATCTATGGGACATCGTTTTTTTTTTCGAAATTCGTTGACCAGATTCCCGAGTACTTTCAGTCAGAAAAAAAGCTATGTTATACCTACTAAGAAATAGACCTACCTGATCGTGGCTTCTCCATGGTGAGTATGATAGCCGTGCCATACTTCTTGGCTGCATTGGAAAGTATTGAAATCACCAGATATGTGTTGAGAGGATCTAGGTCCCACGTTGGCTCGTCCAATAGTAGAATTACTGAAAAAAAAGAAAAAAGAGATCACCAAATAAATAGATAACCGAATCTGTAGAGATCCAAAAAGTAGATACAATATGAATGACTGAAAACGTACTTGGATCTCTGATAAGTTGAACACCAATAACCAATCTTCGATATTCGCTTTTCGTTAGGTTTGTAACACATTTGTTCGCAACCTGTAAGAAAATAAATTTAAATAATTCCATTCCACTAAAATCCACCATTATAAATCCGAAAGCATTGGGTTCATTGTGTTTATTACGTTACTTGAATAAATCAAGATAAATTATAGTTACCTGTGACAGTGCTAAATCTGCCATAACTTGCTTTACTTTCGACGACTTCAGATATCCTGAAATCTAAAGATAGGTACATACAATAATTAGAAAACAAATAGGTAACATAAATAAATTTTTGGGGCAGATCAGACACAGATGGTTGATTAGGTTAGAAGGCTAGGACGAAATTTCGGAGCAGTTTTGTCATAGATGACGGATTAGATGAGAGATCTAGGACGGGAGCGAGCGAAGCGAGAGCCACCTCTGGGCCGTAGCCAGGCATTTTAGCCGAGTTGGAGTGGTTAAGGAAGAATTTTGGTAATGTGTAAACATTACCTACCAAGGTTTAAAAAATATAAATTATACCCTGACCAGGAATATACAAAACCTGTGAAGAGCGCCAGGTACTGTTATGGAGTTTGCTATAAAAGAAATTGTTCAAATGAATTCCGCAATATGGCAAAGGTTTTAATATTTCTGGTCAGTACCAAAGTATTTCTCATCTTTTCACCTTAGTAAGCGACAGGGAAAGCGTCTGCTGCACACTCAGGCCCGGCAGCAGCCTGGTCGAGTGCCGGACGAGGGCGCATGTGCTCTTGAACTGATCCTCCTCTAAGGGCACGCCTTCGAGGAGGATGTGCCCCTTGGAGGGCGCGCGGCGGGCGATCACGTCCAATAGGGCGCGTTTGCCGCTGCCTGGGCGATGAAAGATGATTTAGGGCAGATTTAAATTCAGCGGTAGCACCATCGTTAACTACAAATAGTATTCTGCTGATTTTTGCTAACACCATGTTTAACACAGATGAGCGGGTCGATTGATCGTTGTCTTGATACGAAAATCTCAAGTATTCCGAAACCGATTTCGCTTTGTCGTGTAACAATTATCGAGTAATGTTTTGGAACCGTTAATTATTACTTTATTACTCGACAAAGGGCACTCATTGCTCGAATCGGTTTTGGAACCGGCACTTGTCAGGCGATGAGTAGGTACCCTTTTTAGGGTAATTATTACTAGTTATGGAACGCTTCCTTAGTTTTTAATTAGTTTACGTTGGAAACGGGCCTCGGTAATAGATAGATATACTTAGGTATTGTCTTTATATACCTTTGGATCCCAGTATAGCGGTGACCTCCCCGCTGTGTGTGATGAAGGAGACATCTTTGAGGATTATCCCCGTCTTCACTCCTCCGGTGAGGCGCTGGAAGAAGCTGCCTGGCTCCACCTGATTATGAAGTATTTATATTGGTAATATGACAATGTAATGTATTCTAGTGTTGGCCTGGGAGCTTTATTTAATAGATTTCGGCCTTTGAAAGACGTAGGTAATATGATAATGTATTGTATTCCATTGTTGAACTAGGGAGACCTTTGGCTCGGCCTTTCAAAAACCTTCGCGGTCACTAATAGCTAATTTCCTGGCATCTGCAGTAATGTAGGTACAATTCTAATAGTAAACGTAGTTATTGATATTGGCGTGAAAAGTACCTAATAAAACTTTTTTGGCATTTCTTTAAAATTGTTTGGTATTGTATCTTGACATGAACAAGAACGACATACTTATATTAAATGTTTGTTACATCTGCTAAAAAATGCGCGTATTTTTTGACAGAAAACTGCACCAACCAGTGCCGCTTTGCCACACCAGTGTGCCAATATCGTATGGAAATCCATTACCCACGATCGGAAGTACTGGCAATCAAATCGCAAACTATTAAACGAATATAAACAAACCAGACCTTCTAATCGAAACATTTTATATAGGTATGTGATGATATTTCATGACTAATATGTAAATAAAAGAAAATATCAGTTTATTAAGAAAATACTGTTTTAAATATTTAAAGACGTTATTATTACTTATAATAACATTGTCTACCTCAACATGGAGATGGTTTTGATCGATGTCGGTAGATGGCGCTATGGTTAATTTAACCAAGTGTTATTTATTTGGCGCCTTTTATCTATTATTTATAAAAACTTAAAATGGTTACATACCTATGTAGTTACCTATTGTTAAAAATCGTAACTATAATTTAATTTAAACGAAAGGTTAATTTGTTTGAAAGTACAGTTTCGAAATTTTTATTAATATTTTTATTGACCGTGGAAACTTCTAAAGGACGCCATTTTGTTTTTTATAATTTATTCATTGACATTATGTATTGTTGTTTATATATACGAGCGTGAAAACATATTAGGCAAAAAATTAATACTCCACCGAAGAAGCACTAGGCGCTGTAAGCAATTTACTACCGTATGAAAAAATGTATGCAGGTATCGTGGTTCAGTTATATATATTTTATTTTATTTCTCGCAGATGTAACAAAAAAGCAAGGCTCGCCTACGGCTCGCGTTGCGAACAGACTCGTTCACCAATGTGGTCTATCCCTCACTAGTTAGACAATCTACTATTATCATTTAGGTATACCTATTCTATTATATCGGTATAACACGTACTTTCATTTTCTGCCATACAAAAGACATCAACGAGATTCGGGATTATTTAATTTAAATAGGTATTAAACTTTCAAATTATTTCGAAACTTTTTCGTAAGTAGGTGAAGTTAAAATATAAGTAGATTTTTATGAGTGTCGGTGGCGTCGTCGTGGCTAGGACATCGGATGCCCGTGGGAAGTCTGGGTTCGAAACCATGCAATGTTACGTACCAATAAGTTTTTCGGCAACTTAGGTCCTTACCCACATTTTGCCGACTGTTCTAATGGTGAAGGAAAACATCGTGAGGAAACCTGCACACTGAGATACTTAACCAGTGTGTAAAATGGGGAAGGCAATGGCAAACCAGGTCATTAAATCTGCCAAGAGAGTCCTATATGATTAGGCATTTCTATAGAATATTCACGACCCTCTTCGACTGAGGAATACGTACTGTCGACCACGGGCCAACCAACCCAAAACGTCAAAATTTGAGAATCTGAAATGTATCATACAGCGCAGGCATAAAGTTGAGATTCAATCGAAGGTTTTTGACAGATGGTATACCATATAACTTGTGGTCGACTGTACGAGTCACGGGTGATAGGTATACTTACATATAAGCACCATTACTTTGCTAACGAATAAGTATTTTAAACACAACTTACCTGTCCAGAATGGAAAACATTGCACAGTTCCAATGTATAATCGCTTCCAATCATGTTTCTCAAAATCTTGTAAAAATATCAACGCAAAAACATAAATAAACGCATCTCCGAGCGATACAGCCTCCCCGTGATAAAATAATCGGAAACTAACGTTTTACGGTTAACTTCATGGCTAACATTGAGTTAGGCGACGTTGTCAAACTTAACGTTTACTAACTTCAGTTTAGTAATTTTTAGATCATTCCGTTGGTGTGTGATTTTGGACTTTATTGTTTTAATTATACGGTGTTAGTTGTAATGTTATGGTTTGGTAAGCTGTTAAGGAGAAGTTCCTTGTCTTATCTTTACAAATATCAGTCAAAGAGTGACGAGCGTCCAAAATTAAATATTTTTTTTATTTACTACTAAACCCGCATTTGACCTCGATCTCGCCTGATGGTAAGCGACGATGAGGTCGACGATGGAGCATGCGGGTCCAGTACATGCCTATTCACTCTGGCCTTGAAGATCCCAAGGTTGTAGGGAAAATATGCGACTACAGTTCGACAAGGATCTTTTAGCGAGTGGTTGACATTGACAGGGGGCGTTGGTATCACTTTTTTGTATAGCGATCTGTCATGAAGTGAGTGACGTTTGTACGAGGATGGCGGCGTTAGTTCCGATTTTTGACACGCGCCAAAAGATCCTTGTCGCGGTGTACTTGCTATGCGAATTGGGACAAAAAGTGAATCGACCTTTTTAATTTGATAGGTACATATCAACCCATATCGATAATGTTTGATGAAGAAAAAATATATATTAATTAGTATTGGTAGGTACAAACAGACCGCACTTGTATTTTAAAGTTGAACCACTTCCAGCGGTGGTCCCCGTGCCCGACACCGGGGCCCGTCCGCCTGTTACTGATGGTCTTCATTGTACGCCTGAGAAGGTGAGAGACGTTGTGAGACAAATGAAGCGCGGTAAGTCTCCAGGGATTGATGGACTGAGTGTCGAGCACATAGCATATGCCGGAGAAAGTATTTTTCGTGTATTGGCAGATCTTTTTAATGTATGCATTAAATTTAGTTACCTACCGCATAACTTAATGAAAACCGTGGTAGTTCCAGTCCCTAAGAATAAAACGGGAGATCTTTCCAGTCTAAATAATTATAGACCAATTTCTTTGGGTACAATTATTGGTAAAGTACTGGAAAGATTAATTCACCCTACTTTAAAAAGTAATATTTGTATAGATGATGCGCAGTTTGGTTTTCGTCCCGAACTCTCAACGGATTCTGCAATATTCAGTTTGAAAAGCACGGTTAATTACTACATTAGTGGAGAAACATCGGTATATGCGTGTTTTTTGGACCTAAGTAGGGCTTTCGACTTAGTAAACTACAAGTTGCTTTGGCGGAAGCTGACCGAGTCCAACGTACCTACTGAAGTTATGGATCTGTTGAGATTTTGGTACGAAAACCAAACTAATAATGTGAGATGGGGCGACACACTGTCTAATGGATATATATTAGACTGTGGTGTACGCCAAGGGGGACTCACCTCTCCGGATCTGTTCAACCTTTATGTGAATGACTTGATCGCGGAACTGAGAGGTACCGGGGTCGGTTGTCATATTGGCGACACATGTGTAAACAATCTGAGCTATGCCGACGATATGGTGCTTCTCAGTCCCTCGATCAATGGTCTTCGGAAGTTACTGGCGGTATGTGAGCGATATGCGCACATTCACGGACTCAAATACAATACCAAAAAGACCGAAATGCTGGTATTTAGGTATGGGAAAGGTCCGGAAAGGGTGCCACCGGTGTTTCTGGATGGTTCGCCAGTTAGAAGGGTGGAACGGTTCAGGTACCTTGGTCACATCTTAACGGAGAATCTCCACGATGACGAAGACATGGAAAGGGAAAGAAGGGCTCTGGCTGTGCGTTGTAACATGCTCTCACGACGGTTTGCGAGGTGTAACGATGACGTTAAAACGACCCTATTTAGAGCATACTGCCAAAGTTTTTATACATGCCAGTTATGGGTCAAGTTCACCAGACGCTCGTACAGTGCCATCAGGGTGCAATACAATGACGCGTATCGCATCCTGATGAAGTTGCCGAGATATTGCAGTTCGTCGGGCATGTCCGCCGCGGCCAGAGTTCCTGATTTCTACGCGATCATGAGATCACGTGTTGCCTCCTTTTGACAACGTCTCGATGTGTCTCGTAACGAGATTCTCCGTACGCTGAGTGGGTACCTGAACTGTCCCATCCTGAGGCACTGGGTGTCCGTGCAGCGTGATGGGAATCGAAAGTAGATGTATGTACCTTACGTTTTATTTTATATTATTTTATTTTATTTTACATTATTATTATTATTATTATTTCATTGTATGTTTTATAATTTTATAATTTAATTATTATTATTTTGTAAACCAATGGGTTTTATGCCTTAATAAAGAAATTTTAGGGACCCGTACAGTACACCCCGATGGGAAAAATGGAACCCTTTTGCTCTTGCTCCGTCGCTGGAGACGAAAATGGATCCAACGATATCTCTTGTCGAAATCGGTTGAACCATCTGAGCATCTGAATTCTAAGCGTCTGAATTTAGAGCGTAACATCTAGACATACTCGTACATTAATACCTAGGTTGACGAGCATTATACCCTCCGTTAGCTTTCCGCAGTCGGGTAAAAATTAGATGAATGGATTCCCCTTAATGATGAAAGCCTCATTTCCCTCGTATATTTTCACACACCGTTGCCATTCATATCACAGTATGAAACTGTAAAGGCTGTACTCTATCGCCGTTCCTTTTCCTCACACTTGAAACCGTCCTTTAACCATGAGACAAAAAACATACAGCGCCTCATTTGTATCCATTATTTGAAAATACTATTTTTCTCGCTCGAACATAAAGTGTAGGTTGGCGTTAGAAAGGAAGGCGAATACATGCGCAGTGTCACTGACTCAGTCCAGCATACGGTCGTCGCAAAGTGCGACTGCGCAGGTCGCCAGAATACAGAATAACATCCCTACAGTTTCAACTCGAAACTAATCGAATCGAACGAAAATTTTCGAAATAATGAAATTTTACCGCATTTAATTATCGAATGGTTGCAATAATTGGGTGATTTTGTGTCAGTTTATAAATATTTGTGTGAAGTGTGAGTGATTTTGTGGTCCGTTCCGGAGTCCCGCTGTCCGGCGTTTTATCAAGTAAGTTAAGAGTGTGTTTCAAAACCAGTTGAAATTATTCACGATGACAGTTATACACATTCCATTGTTTTTATCAAATAAAAGTTTGATAACTTTCAGCTGTTAACGCTGTAATGGAAGACGGTCATTTGTCAACGTGAATAATTTCAACTGGTTATGGAACGCTCTCTAAGTATACTAACTTTACACCGGAATTTATTTGTGTAGGTGTTAGGGTTAAGCAACTTTTTAAGTGTGTTTTAAGTTATGGCACACAGAAATTAATGTTGACAAAACTGCCTATTTTTTATTAGCTTAGTAGGTTGCTTTTTTGTTAATAGGTACAAGCTAGAAGACTAGCTTAGAACATCGAATTATTTAAGTAGGTACTTGTTGAAACTAACACAACACGTTTTACACGCAGGTATTTTTTTTACTCTTAAAAGTTTACTAAGTTAGTGTACTTTAGGACTCTTAAAAGTCAATCTTCACCCTAACTTTTTATAGTTCTATATACTTACATAATATTTCCATGGAAATAATAAAACCATGGGCACCAAAAACGATACAAGTAGAAAGTTTAATTCAGCAAATCTGTAAACTAATTAGTTTGAACTAACTACATACCCCATATACATCCCAGCCTACTCCGTAGGTTGCGGATTCTCATCCCATAATGTAGGTAGGTGCTTACAAAAATGTGACTCTTCATTTATCTCTTCACTTGACAGACAGAATAGAATAGATATTATATATTTACTTATTAGCAGAAATACAGTTAAAAAATGGAACAGGCACAGGGACGCTGTGCCGCAAACTTTTGTCTGTGTGAAAAGCTAATATTTGACAACAGCTAATATTTGGTAAATGTTCACTTTTGCATCTTCTCGAATCGTTTTTAAACCACAAACGATTGCATAAACTACATTTAAGAACGTACGCGTTGTCCAGAAACCGCGGTTTGAATTGTAGGTACCTACATCGGTCGCGTAGTAACGCGAGAATTTGTCCACGGGCGGCATCGTAGTGTAGACATGGATAGACCGATATTCTCTAAAATTATCGGCCCAGACAACGGTTAATGGGTATTATTGGACTCGTCGACTCGCTGCACAAACGAATGTAACATAATTTGTCTCTTGAGACGTGTACCAGGCAGCCCAGAGCGGGTGACACCGAGAGTTTGAAATTTTCTCGTCGCACGCTCGAACTGGGTCTAGGCTGGTTTCCGTCAGACTTATCCAATTAGAAATCACATTCTTCTTCATACGATATATACGACACCTCTCGGCATTACTATGAGGGTTTGATCGATTTCGGCGCGGGTTTCGTGATGGACCTTCGACTTTTTCCTCAACATGTCGGTGAATTCACTCTTGAGACGGCTGCTGTTCCACAAATTGTTGCTTCAATGCGACGGTGAATGTAGCGCTAGATAGCCCATTTCATTCCGAAGAAAACAGTAGGTATATCAATTGTTATTGTTCTTTTGAAGTAGTTCACTTTTGCCCGTAGTCACGATAAATTTATGGCTAATTTCGACCTCCTTCCTCGTCTCTCATGATTATTTTAGCCAAGTACATTTTACTCCAAAATGAGCTTTGTTTATCGGTGATTTCAACGATACTAATTTTTTTTTTACATATTTTTAAAATTGACGAAGTTTTTAGCTTTTGAAAGACGAATTAAAAGTTTGACACTTGATGCTCGAACCGGCTCCCATACTTCACTTATAAGATGTTTTCACATCAAAATAATTTAGTATGTGACTCTTTAAACTCTACAAAGTCATGTTTCGGTCGTGTACCGGTCATCAAGTTAACTTAAGGTCAAAACTTAAGTTAAGCCAACCGTGAAAGTTACGAATTAACCGAGGTACATCCATTAGTTTTAAATGAAGTTGCAAAACTTGAGAGAAGTTTATTGAATAGCGTGAAAAATTGAAAATAACAGAATTTTAATTTGCAAACGACGCTGTTTTAGTTTTCATAAGCGGTACCTCGTAAAAGTCGGCCAAATGCTAAAGGAATACTTATTTCCCATATATAATGAACCGTATGACTTCTACTAAAATTATACAGTCAGATTACAACTAGATCTAGAAATTAAGTTGTAAGTATTCTTAATTGACTGTTCGCTCGCACGCAAGCAAGAAGTTTTGAATAAAAACATCGTGAATATGTCAATGTACTATCTACTTACTCGTATCTAACTCGAATATGTAATGAGTGTCTGTTGTGTGTTCATAGAAAAAAAAAACACCCAAAAAATTTGCCATGAACCCGGTTCCTAAATCCGGTGTTCCACTAATACTCCACCGAACGACGACGTTCTCATGATTTCTAGAGTTCTCTAATTATTTCTAAACTATTTTCTAGTTAATTCTACGTTCAGAAAAAGCTAAAACAATGGTATGATGCGAACGAACGAACGATCAGGAATCAGGATGTCGTGAGCTCGTGAGTCACCGTCTCAGACGCCGACCGGTACACACCAGTCCACCCGCGAACCGTTGACCTTTAGAGGGTTAAACACGGGTAAAACCACGGTTGATTCACCTCTTGCTTCTTAGGCTGGCTTGCGCGAAAGACGAATTGAGAGTTAACCCGAGAGTTAGTGCCTAACCCGGGTTAAATCACGAAAACGTCTTGCACCAACGCTAACCCTGAAACATTTTATATGAAAACCATTGACAATTCGTGCGTTGAACCAAAGTTAACCAACCCGGGTTAAGAACATTTAACCCGCACTTATACTTATACTGCCTTTAGCAACCTGCAGAGACAGATAGATAGATAGATAGATTAATACTTCATTGCACACAAGAAATTTACATAGGAAAGGAAACATAGAATAGGTGTACAAAGGCGGCCTTACCGCTCAGAGCGATCTCTTCCAGGCAACCTAAGCGATAGACGAATTATTAATAGGTTAATTAAGAGATTTTATAAACAGAATCGGAACGAACCCAGGCTGACCGAATTCACTTTAGCTTGAAGGTGGTATGACTCTGTGTAGAGTCAGCCTGGGAATATACCACAATTTTACCTACTTCTACCGCAAAGCAGCAATGGATGCAGTGCTGTGTTGGATTTAAAGGGTAGTTACCGGCACATGAGGCAATTCCTCTAGGTTAGCAGCATAGCGATAATCCTCTGGATAAAATTATAGCGACGGTGACGACCTCCATCCATACGCTGGTACTGAAAAGGTCTTTGATTATTGACACTCTACACGTTACTAGCTTGATAATAGGTGTCACCTGGTAGAACGTTTTACCCCAGTCTGACCTTGAAGAATACGTATTTATATTTAGTTTTAAATTCAGACGTTTCGAGTCCAAAGCTCACGGTCTGATTAGAGCAGCGAGCTTGTAGTATGAAACCTAATTAAATCTACTTACCTCGGCCGTGGACCGTGAATGGAAAGAAATAATAACTTAGGTATGTATCTACTATTGCAGACGCTTATTGCGAATGCTAACAGTTTGTAGACGAGAATAACACGAGCATGCTACATATGAGAAAACTCTATAGTTCATTATTTGGAAAGAAACTGCAAAAAAATCATTTAAAAATTCCTGATCAGTCAGGAAATATGGATATGAATTTAGGCTGATAAAGCAAGAGCGTCGGTGGGACAGTGGCTAAGACACCGGACTCACATGCAGGGACTCCCATGCACCGGACACCGGATTCGAAACCGTGCAGTGACACCAATGAGTTTTTCGAGATTTCGTATTTCTGAAGACTTACGTACATTTACCGAATGCTCTAACGGTGAAGGAAAACATCGTGAGGAAACCTGCACACTGAAATGACCAGTGTGTAAAATGGGGGTAGGCACAACAGATCCTCAATGAATCAAATCGGAGGAGTCAATTCTGCAACATGTATCAAACCGATTTCATTTTGTCCCATACATTCAAAAACTTTGAAGGGCTTTTTCTCACATTAAATAAAAATTAGGGCGATTTAAAAAAATACGGGTAAATATTTTTCAATGCTCTGCAATATATCTTAAAATGAATCAAAACGGAGCCGAAAACTTAGGGTACTTTCCTTGTAAATAATTCCGTTTTATGACATCATCAGCAGCAGCAGCAGCCCACTAAAGTCCACTGCTAGACATAGACCTCTCCCAGGGCGCGGCATTGAGCCCGATCTTCGGCTCTTCTCATCCAGTCGCTGCCAGCCACCTTGCGCAGGTCGTCGCTCCATCTAGCAGGGTCTCAAACTACGTTTGCCCAATCGCGGTCTCCACTCCAGAACTCGTCTACCACAACGGTCGTCGGTTCTATGACATATAGCCTTAAATGTTAGTAATACTATTAACCTTCTCTCTGACTACCTTCTGGTTGGGAAAAATAGGTAACTATGTACTTAGTTATCTTATGCGTTGCAAATATTTAAGATGAAGTCACCTGTTGGTGTCCTCAATTACTTACCCTAATCTATAGTAAATATTGGAATTACTCCAAAATTAAGCAAGCAAAGTATCTTTACACTCAACAACAGAGATTGCAATGATACACGCTTAAGATAAATAATATACTCGTAACGTATAAATAATTCAGGGGCCCAATGCCACTGTTTTACAACGTTTGTCGTTCTTTTACAATAACGTAGCGTTTACGAGTACGTTTACGTATCAACTTCAAATGCTAACACCGCGCTAACACATTAAACGGACAGATCGATCGATCGTTGGCTTTGACGTAACGTTATTCGTACATTTCGTGACTTCCGCATGCGAAAAATGTCAAGTTGCTGCAAATTACGCTGGCTCTCTTACCCTTCAAATCGCAGCACAGTAATACAATCGTTGCTGATTTGCGGCAATAGAAAAAAGGGCCGTACCACCCCAAACAGTACCCCACCTTCCAAATTATTGATATTGTACTCTTTAAATTCTTTATGGATCATGGCCCGTACCCCCCTTGTGCAGTGGGAGGCCTGGGGACATTAATAGGCTGATGATGATGATGATGTATTCTTTGAAATCAGACTACCTCTCTAGTGTTGCAGATGTTTCTATTCATTAAAAGATGCCTCTATAACTTACTTAACCTACATTCTCAATGGTAAGATTACGGTATAAAACTAATAATCACGGGTCTTGTAATAACAATAAAAACCCGGAGCATTGAACTTCAGCACGGTTTTGTGGTCACATAGTTTAGTGTACTGCATTGTCTTGAGAACACGATAATTCCGTCTATACAGACAGAACACAGTTCTTTAGCATGCAAGTGTTTTGTAACTTTATAAATACCTAGTTCTTCCTGAAATCCATACCTACTTTCCTAGGAATTCGAGTGTCTCTGTGAACGGACAGTTACCATCAAGTGATCTGAATGAAGCGTCAATGGCTCAAAGGTTAGGACACGAGACTGCCCGACGCAAGCGCTGCCGGATGGAATCCACATATTGGTTGGTACCAATGTTTAAAACGTTTGATTTTGTTCGATACGTCGGGAAATGTCAAAGTCGTAAAAAGTCAAGACACTAAATTACGTCCATGTTTTCGGTCCTTCGAGCCGGATTAAAAGACCACCAACATGGCATCATCGGTCCCGCTACATTGTCATTACTCAAACTACTGTATAATATTTACGACATTGCGCATACGCTGTTGTTTGCGATTTGAAAGGCAACACGCCTTTCAAATGACATGTATTTTCTTAATACACCTACCTACTTAAAGTATTATGGTGATTTGTGTTACTTTTTCAAACATTGAAATCTACAAAAATAAGGTCTTAGTATAAGGCTAGGACGTCGATTATACTGCAATACGTTCTATGTCATAAAAATCAGACTTCACAGGAACATAAAAAAAACACGTATAATAAAATCGTAAAAGCGAAATTTTTGTTAGTCTGTTTATTTGAACGCGCATCACGTAAAAACTAACTAAACGTATTTAGATGGTGTTTTCGCAAATATATTTAAATAAGTCTGAATTATTTTAGAACGTATTGCAGTATCACCGACGATGTAGGTACTTTACCCAGAAGCGTATGAAGGTAGGTACTGTAAGCCTTCAAGATTTCTGTCAAGTTTTAATATTCATCAGTATTTATAACTTAACTACCTATTGACAGATTGACCTATTTACGATAGATGCATATGTATTTCTATCCCTTTTCTCTCCAGTTTTAATTGTTATTTATTTCATCTTTAGGTATATATTTATTTATTTGTACTTTTATTATTTATACTTTTAATATATTTTTGTTTTCGTCCCTGACTGCCGTTTCGCCCGCGATGCCTTCGCCCTGGCACAGCTGAAAACCAGCGCTGTGGTTCCGCCGTACCGGTCGGACCGCAGCACATGCTGAGCATGTGTCCTTTTAATGTTGCATTGTTTTTTTAAATTCAAATATTTTTTATGTTTAATAATGTATGAAATGTTAAATAAATGTTTTTCTTTCTTTCTTTCAATATGAGTACAAGTAAATACCTACGGTTCGTTAATTAGAGAATATTTACGAAAAAGATAAATTACTGTCATCGATATAGCAATGTCGTGACTTTGTGTCGTGTCGACCAGTTTACGGCCACGGTGACTAATTTCAAGTCAAGCTAAGCCAATTCGCAAGAAAGAGATGGCCTACTACCTACATCGCAGAAGCTCGTTTAGTAAATCTCGCGAAGGTAACTATTATGTGAAATTACTTTGCAATATTGAAGTTAAGTGCGCCAAAAAATAGCTTCTGTAATGAGGGGTTAATGGACGAAAGAATATGCAGTGAAGTGAGTCAATTCTCTTGCAGTAAAAGAAGGATAATTGTAGATCAAATAAGTTCATTGGAGACATTTGGCGGCGATAGATACTGAATAAATGCTGCGTACGCGCAAAGAAAATATACGTTTGATTAGAAGCAGAAATCGCTATAATAAGTACTTACTTATGTCTAACACAAACAGGGAGTCAATCCATAACACTGTCAATTATTTCAAAGTCTGAGCAACTGAATTAGTACATCACGAAAATCATAAAATTCTGTTCCTCACACAATAAAACGTGATAAGGAAGAAGTGCTCGTACATTTATTTTTTATAACATTTTATAAACATTAACAACAAGGGCATTGAAACATTGGTTAAACGGTTGACTACTTGACTTTGAGTTTTTAAACATTACCGATTTGGTTTGTTTCTAACTTTTAAATCTCAAATTATCCCAAACACCTAGAGAGCGTCGTGGCTTTGGGAGCAGGCTAGAAACCCGCATGCGTTAAAAACCATGCAATGCCATGAGTTTGGCATATGAGAACCAACTTAATGTCCGTCGACCCATGAGATTTTCGGCCTTTACGAAGACTTACTTACATTTACCGACTGCTCTACCGGTGAAGGAAAACATCGTGAGGAAACCTGGCACGACTGAGGAAAAAACTTTTCTGAAGGCTGTGAAATTCACCAATCAGCACTGGACCCGCAGCACGGTGTATTATGCCCCGTATCCCCGCGTGCAATGAGGGGGCCAGTGCCCCAACAGTGGGCACAGGCCCCCCATTTTATAGGCGGTAAAGATTATTCCATTCGATAAGAGGAGACGGACGAGACGGCGATATGCCCGAAACCCAAGAAGTCAATTTTGTTTAAGCCTTAGGTAATTATGGTGGTACAAAAGTGTTTATTTGGTATGACTCTATGCAAAGTCAGCCTAAGGTGGTACACATGAGGTACTTTATCTAAGTCCCCGAGGTTAGCAGCACATCGAAAACCCTCTAAAAACATTATTGTGAAGAGAGATACCTATAGTCGACGGTGATCTGATTACGTGGCCCGTTTTCTCGTCAGCTCTCTTTATACCTACTATAAAAAATCTTAGGCCGCGCTTTCAAATATTTTTTTCTAGGAACGGACTTGCTTCAGCCAAGGCCCTAGGGCGCATGTGTCCTACAATCCGCCAATACGCGTGAAGGCGACGAGCCCAATGGTGCGAGAGCCATCTTGCGCAAGCGCCATTGTCTGAGCGGAATTTATTATTTTTCGCGGCGGACGCTCGACGCCGATTGGACGATCGGTTTTGTGTGACAATCGCGTTTCCGATGGTCGTTTGTGCAATTGTTCTGCATATCTGAGGGCACGATAGTGCCCCAGCCAAGTCGAACCAAAAGAGCGGACCACACGCCGTACCACCTTCTCCCGAAGCAATTTGAGCACTTGGCCCCCCCTCTGTCTTTGTTCTGGACGAATCCAAAAACCTGAAATAGTACGTAAAAATTTTGAAATCTTGTCCGATTTTTATACGTTCTTATAAAACATATTTATGCTATAGTGCTGAAGGCCATAGGTATTCTAAATCTGCAACCCGTGCTGAAACCGAGATCGGTATGGCTAAAAATAATATGTGTCAAATGCGAAAGTTTAGCTAAATAATAAAACTAAAAACCTGTTGAAGATTTAAAAGGATTGGTCGACGCTCATCATCACATTCTGAGTTTTTCCATTTCGCGATTCTGCACAGTTCACAGGAAGACCAGGGTCGTGGTACAAAAAAGCCCTTTTTTTGGCGCATTATATAGATTTTATGTTTAGTGTTAAGTATTTTCTTTTGTAACTTTTGTAATGTGCCAAATAAATAATTTTCTATAATATTCTATATCCACTGCCTATCTTTCTGAAATAAGTACCTACATTTGTGCTTTATATACTAGGATTTGATGGGATGTTAGTAGGTTAAGTATCTACCTACTCAATTTAATTTCAAAAGTCTATTGAATCTTATAATTATGATTACATGAATTGACACTGTCAGCAATATAATAACATGAATTATCTTAAATATTTCTCCGGCCTACATGCCATTCGGAGACTTACAAAATGAATGTTAATTATTATAACATAAATTACATTAGTTTCCTACTAAGTATTTAAATATGTAAACTTTGAACAGTTATATTTTTAGAATTTTAAACATTTAATCGGTTTATGTGGGTAAATATTTAATACAAAGATGCTATACGCAATAAAGGCAAATAGCACAAACTACCTACTGTTATTTACATAAATAACATTTAAGTCAAGGTAACCTTCAACGTAAATAAATAGTTAGGTACCTATAAAACAGTCGAAGGGAACTATACTTAATTAATATTCATATACCGAATATCCTTTTTGATTAATAATCAAACTCATATGAATTCATATCAAAACTTGAAATGTCAAATTCACTTTTTAATCTGGGTTTAGAAAAATAGGCCGAATTTTGGAATTTTTAACAAAAAATATCTTTAAAATAAAAACTCGGTGTGTGTTTGAGATAAAGAAACTTCCTATCGCGGAGATATTTTTTTCAACATTTACGACGACTCTTATTCAGATCTTAGCTTAGGGTTATAGTTATAGTGCTACTCCCTTAATGTACTTACCTATTTACTTTCTTAGCTTGGATTCCTAAGTGCATTCCTAGCCTAGGAATGTACTTAGGTTAGGTAAGTAGACTTCGTAAGAGATGGGTAATCTGCAACGGTAAAACGATAAATCATGAGGTTGCTATTCTAAGATTACACTTGGCAATGATGCGCGAAGTGATATCATCATGCCATCACCTTCCGTAATTCCATTCCATCGGTCCAAGATACTAAGGTACTTACTAAGTAAGTACATAAACAGCAGAAAAATAACGGTTATGTGAACTTATGTGTTAGCTGCCACGTTACGACATTTTACGACTCGGTTTCCATTCCACATAGATTAATTTACTCATTCGTGTCGTATACTTGTGGAAGAGAGCGTCGGTGGCCAAGTGGCTAGGACACCGGACTCCCATGCGGGATGTCCGTGTTCGAAACCGTGTAGTGCCATGTACCAATGAGTTTTTCGTATTTTTCGAAGACTTACGTACATTTACCGACGGCTCTAACGGTGAAGGAACACATCTTAAGGAAACCAACACACTGAGATAACCAGTGTGTAAAATGGAGTAGGCACAAAATATCATCAAGGGTCGAAGTGCCGCTGGGGTTATTCCCGCCTATTCGGGTTATTTTATCATAAGATAAAATAAGATACTTGTGGAATATTTTACTGGATTTAATTTAATATTTTATTGATTTTAAGTAGATTCCACCTTGAAAATCATGTCGTGCGTGCTATTCTTAGAGTATTTATAACACTCTAAGGTGCTATTATGTTGATTATGTTGTAGAGTCGTCGCCAGTTCAAAAATTTGTTATTATTTATTTTATTATAAGGTTTTTTTGGGTAAAGGCCCCTGACTGACCCGATAAATATTGATAATGATATAGTAATAATATGATATAATGATATGATATTTGATATTGCCAGTTGTACCGCTGCACCTTAACACCTTAATGTACCTAAGTAATACCTATTGTAACAAAATTTTGTAAGTTAGTGATTAATTACCATGTGGTTATATTAGTTATAAAATGTATGATTCAACAATTATTTATTTACACTTTAATGCACAAAATATGTACATTAGGCGAGCTTAATGCCTTGCGGCATTTTCTACTTTTTTTTTTCAATTATTTTCATTTGAAAAAAGTCAATTTAACTGAGTTAAGTATTTCCTTAAAATTCTGGCTACTTTAAGTCTATAGTCGCATCTCTTTCTAGATATGACATGGAATAAATGAATGTATACACTATCAATACACTTTATTGCACAAAAATAGTGTGATACAGTGCGTACGAAACGATTAATACAATCTAGGCGGTCTTATCGCAAAGAAAGGAAAGGAAAAAAAGAAAGGAATAGAGGAATGGTGTTAACGGAGATGCATTCTTAGCATGCTTTTTGCAACTAACGGTAAAAGTTTTAGACTTTGTCTATTCATTGATGCTGCATCATTTTTCAAAATGTCAATTTATACCTACTTATCCTTTTTTTTAAACTTTACAAAACCAGTTAAGTACTTAATTATGCTTTCGCAAATTTTATTTTTAATTCGATCAATATTTTGATAATAAAACCAAGAGATTTTAAACAAAATGTTCATTGGCCATAATAAAAGCGTGGTATGGTTCACCGAATCGTAAAACGGGAAGGGGTATTCTATACAGATCATATATAATTTTGTTGAACGGAACATGTTTCACGGTCGATCAGCCAATTATAAAAAACCTGTTCGAAACTCATAGAATTTTAAATGCGGACCCGGAAAGTTGAAATTTGTTGGTAAATATTTTGGATGACCATTGAACGAGCATAATATTAAAAAGGTAACTATGATAGGTTCCAAGTATCAAATATTAAGTACATTTCTGACACAAACTTATATTGTAAAGTTACAAATATAAGTGAACAATTAAAGTTGTTTACAATAAAATAAAATATACAATACAAAGACTGAAAAACTATATGCAATATTCAGCTGATTTCAGCTACCTTTACCTACCAATATGTACACAGCGAACACGCCGTCTCTATGGCGCTCCAGTGCGGTAAAGTTCCCAGGATGCTGGTAACGTGACCCCGCTGAACGGCTAGGTAACGCATCTTTAAGATTTTAAACATAACTCTGTGCCTAACTGATGTGATGATGATCAGGAAAAAAATACCAAAGGATGATCAGGAAAAGTTAGCATGTCGCAAAGCAGCAATGTATGAACTGCTGTGATTCGATTTAAACGGTAGGTAGGTAAGAGAGCCAGCGTAATTACCGGCACATGAGGCACTTCACTCAAGTCTAAATAGGTAGGTATATAGTCTGCACAAAAGGTTGTCGGAAAGAGATTGCTCTCAGCGATAAGACCGCTTAATTATCAATCACTACATATACATTTGGTTTAGAATAAGTTCTGTACCAAATAAAGCGTTTAAAATCAGTAGTACCATTGACTAGTACCTAGTTGACTAGACTTTGTATCATGAAATTGAAATTGAAAACGTTTATTTAGCGCTGTAAACACCAGAATATAGAACACAATACAGAAGTATACAAATATTAATACATGCAGCACAGAACATCCGGTGTGGTAGTGCCAGAAAGGGTACACCAGCTCAGCATAATGCTGAGGCAAGCCACAGCGCTGATTTTTAGCTGGCCTCAGTAACTGCACGGACGTAGAAAGCAACACTGTGTGCGTGTTGTGTTGTATGAATGTGTATCAGGATCAGTAGTCTGATCGTAAGCGCAATAAAGTAAGCATATTCTATTCTATTTCGTATAATAGTATTTCTGGGTGCTTCTGGCATGCAGTTCTGAGGTGGACAAATGACGCCAGTCTATCTCCATTTACTGTAGCGTTCACATGCCACTGGACAATGGACCATAAAGTTGGCTAATTTGATATCATTTATCAAGGTGTGCTGTTACTCGTGTCTAATATCTACTCTATTTGCATTTTGGACGGTTATTGCAGAGGTGATTAAAGAGTTTTGTGAAAGCCAACATAATACTGGAGGTTGTTTGAAGCAACACCATATATCATTTACCTAAGTATTTATTCTAATATTATGCACAAATATTGTACACAGGCGAGCTTAATGCCCTGCGGAATTTTCTCCCAGCTAACCTTTAGATAATTCAGGAACTTCCTAGGAGATCTTCTTTGGAGGTCAGCGTTTATTGTAAACTAACTTGTTGCTCACTAATTTTATAACCTATGCTTAAGTTCCTACTGGTGTATGGACTATGAATACTTTGTCATCTTACCGCACAAATAAACTTATTCTTATTCTATACACACATAAATAAAATATATAGCTAATTTTTTCCCCGTTTTTGAGAATTGTCCTCGGGGCCAGCCCAAAAGACTAAAACAAGGAGTCATCTGCAGCACTTGACTTTTCGTAGATAAAAAGCTTGTTTGATATATAGCATATAAAATAATTTTTATTCATTTGAATTTATTTTTATTTTAATTTATTAATTAATCTAGACGTTTATATGCAGCAAATACACTAAAACTAAACTTAGACTAAGTAGAAAATAAATTACTTGATAGACACGATTAAGATCTTGGTTGAAGTGACAATTTCTTGGTTAAAGTTAACTAGCCGACTTTATATGCTCGTATTGAAACAAGATCTTGTTTGAAGTAAACAATCTTTTCTTTCAGTGTCTCCGCCAAGATTTTCATTCACACTGGGATCGCTAATCAGTAATCCATTGTGGATCCCTTTCAATGTCCAATAAAGTAGCGTATGGTATGAGGCAACACAGGATAGTTCCTAGGCGCACGCGCAACGAGCCTGCGCAAGAGTGCGCCCGGACGGAACGCCGCCATTGTTTTACATTTTTATCACGGCTAGATCCACGCAGATTATTGTCGATGTTAGATTTAGGCCGGGCTTTCGCTTTTGCGGCCAATTTAGATCCATATGCCGACCCGCCCTCTTCTCTTTATCATCTTTATCAATGGAAATGGATTGCTTGCGTTTAGAGCCAGTCGCTAACAACGCAGAGAATCTACTTATTTCATAATTAACTACAAAATACCATGCATATTTTATTATCTCTCTTCTAAGTCGTATTCCGCATTGCTGAGGGTCGTGATCATTCTAAGGGATTGGCCACATAGAACGACTCTCGTGGCAGATTTAATGGGGTGGTTTGCCATTGCCTTCCCCATTTCACACACTGGTTATCTCAGTGTGCAGGTTTCCTCACAATGTTTTCCTTCACCGTCGGCGTCGCAGTCGGTAAATGTACGTAAGTCTTCGAAAAATCGAAAAACTCATTGGTATATGACATTGCATGGGTTCGAACTCGGACCTCCCACATGGGAGTCTGACGTCCTAACCACGAAGCGACACCACCGCCGCTCGGCCGATTTTATTATCTATACACCTATAAAACTCATAAACTATTAAACTGTAACTCGAATGAAAATATAATAATAAAACACAAATCAATTTCGATTCCAGAAGGTGCAGAAAGTTCTATTTCAGGGCTTGTATGAAAATTATAGTGACATTGATAAAAACTTTTTAGTGATAAGAAAATCTATTTCAAATTATTTTTATTTGAGGATATTGCAATCTGGTCGAATTTACAGAAAAAAAACTACTGAAATGCCATTATCGCTTTATGAAAACAAAAACATATTTGTCTTTGTCAAATGACTTTAATATTTGACAATTGTTTTTTTTTAAGGCAAAGGGAACTGAGCCCATACAGCCATGTCTGATGTAAACAACTCTTTCAAGTCTTCATTAAAATACTGGTGTGACACATTTCAATGCTATCTAGGAGAATCTTCCACGCGTCTGCACCATCCGAACCAAAGAAGAAGGCGTCCCGGACGCAGTATGGCTCTTCAAAATCCAGCCAAGTACGGATCGGGCTGCAGCGTCTTATTTGACTTTACTTCACTGTCCCACACATTATTCACATCTTGTAGAAGTTCTTCAAGCAAGAAACACCATTATTACTTGAAAAGCACTACTGTAAAACATTTTGCAAGACAACGAAAAAAAGGTGGTGTGGACGCGACAAAAGCGCGGGAGAAACTCGTGACTTTAATAAAATATATTTTTTCTGGAACATCGGCCAGTCATCTAATGTAGGTATAGAAACAGCCCTAAATAGAAACTCTTCTTTTTCGTATTCGACGCTTCAATGAGGGTAATATTTGACTTGGAACAGAGCTAACAAACGGTTTATGTGGCGAACACTACATCAACATAATTCGATACCCTTTGCCAGTTCACCATGAAATTAATTTAACAAAAATGGCAAAGTCACGATTATTTAATTTTATGGAATGAATTAGTTTGAATTTAGTGCGATCATAAACTTGAAGGTATTTATTCAAAGTTGTTTTTTAGCCATGGTTGGTCAAAGACAAATCCTTGTAAAAAAAAATTGAACGTCTGATGAAGGCTGATCTCGGAAACGGCAAAACTAATTTACCTATCTTTCTTTTTTACCCGTGCGAAGTCGGGGCGAATCGCAAGTTATATTACAAGCAGATTTTATTATTCTGTTTATGTCTATAACCCGCCAAGGTTTCCATGTCCGTTATTTAGGAATGCTCGAGCACTGGTTACCTGTATCTGATCTAGTTTACAGATAACGATGAAGCAACATCCGACAAATAAGAAAAACCCCTATCTTTCGTTCATAGTTTAATCTCGCTCTTCGTGTTTCGGATGCGATTGATAATTATTAATTGTACCATAAAATTAATAGGTAGGCCACAGAATAATTCGCAAAAAAAGTTTCAAGACTCCTCGTTGCCCTGCCACATCTTTGCTAAAAAAGTAAAAAGCCAAAGATTTTTAAATCATTTTAATTCTTTATATTATAGGACGACTGGCTGATATTTAAAGAAAAAATTTTTGGTAAAGCCATAAAGTAAATTAATGAAAAAAAAAATTCTTTTTATTCATAAATGCTTTTAATGGCGATCAAAGTGAGTTTTTTCAATAAAAACAACCAGGAATTTTATATCAACAAGAGTAGGTAGGTTAGGTATACAGAAAAGTTCTTATACTTATCAAATTAAGCTATCCACGCACCTACTTTATAATTTTTATTTTTCAATAGGTATTTTTTAATTATTACATTCATTAGTATTTTTTGCTTTCCCAACTCAATTTTGAACAACCAATTTTCCACTTCCTAACCATGCTGTTTTACGCCTTTAAGGGTTACGACCTAGCTCATCACTTTATATTGATTTTTCTGTAATTTCTCTGGTTGTAATCTGTTGTGAAATTAAATTAAATTAAATTATGTAACATATTTTCAGTTTCGCTGACTATTAATTTATGTAATCGGATTATTTAAACGGCCTCCATAATAATATGCTCTATTCCAAATAAATATGTTGACATTGTGCATTATTTATGCTGATGCTGCTCGAATGATATGTGTTCGACGGTCGCACGCACCTTACTTCGAGATGGCATTGAGTGAGGTCATCTTAACAAAACCTCGACGACCCTGCTTCGATAATTTTAATGAAAGACTCGTAGTTTTGTTTTTATAAAATTCTTTATAAAGCAGACTTAAAATACAAGTGCATAACTAACTTAAGTTATATAATTTTGTTGTTAACTTCAACAGGTGTCTACACCTTCTAAAGTTATTTACATAATTAATAAATGTTCATGACAGCTTGAGATGTGTCAAAGTTAAGTAATAATTTTACGTTATCGTATAAATATGTGTGACGAGTTCTCGAGTAGTGTGGAGACCCTGCTAGATGGAGCGACGAACTGCGCAAGGTGGCTGGCAGCGACTGGATGAGAAGAGCCGAAGATCGGGCTCAATGGCGCGCCCTGGGAGAGGCCTATGTCCAGCAGTGGACTAGAGTAGGCTGCTGATGATGACAAATATGTAAGCTATTGTAAAGACTTTACTTTTTTCATGTGACAATAAATAAATAATTATTACACTAAGTAATGTATATATATGTACTACGAAAATGACTCGTAGTGATTACCTTCTCCCTGCTGACAAAAATTTACACTATCACGTAGTTACTATCACATAGTGTGTGTGTCTAGCCCTGAATAGCACCACCCCAACTCTTTCCGTGGATGTCGTACGACTCGACTAAGAGATTTTGTGGATACTATTCTACACCTAGTAGACGGCGATAAGCTTGCCACCTATCACGTTTGTCTTACAGGTGGGGGCTGCCTATGATGAGGGTGGTTCCTCTGTCTGCCGTCTCGGGGATTGTGGACAGTTTTGTTTATACGTAGTTATATAGGATGCTAATTATAGGCCTGCACATATGTACGTACTTTGAGCTTGGAAGCAGTATTTGGAAATATTTATTTTTCTATTTCCTCGCATTCTTTGAGTAAAGAGTATACTCGGCTGAAACAGCCATTTTTGGTCTCTCGTATCTTTAAAATTCCTTAACGATTCGATATATATATATATATATATATATATATATATATATATATATATACGAGTATAAATAGTAAGAATCTATTGTTATTTATGTTATAATATAATTAACATACATTTTAATAAGTTTCCGTATGGCATGTAGGCCGGTGAAATATTTAAGACTTCATGTTATTTACATTCTTGACAGTGTCAATTTATGTATTATTTTTTGTTTTTTTTTAAATATTATTTTATTTAAACTTACATAAGTAGGTACAGGTAAGAGATACGAGTAGTTATTTCAAGATGTAACCTGACCCAGGGCTCAAAATATATGCACTCACTCACCCTTATTCAATGTCTGCCATCTGACTCCCAACCAGGTTTCCCTGTGTGTGGGATATCAGAATTCCATTCATGTGTCTCGATATGTTTTAATTTTCACTTAAGCACTGTACTTTTGTTTATTTTTTTTACTTTAAAATTAGTTGTAATTTTCACCACCACCGCAAAATGTAGGTATAATATATTTTTTACTTTATTTTGGTTTTTAACGTAGTAATATTCACTTTAGTTAAATAATTATGTTATTATATTATTAACAGATACTGAGTTTAAAATGAAATAAATAAATATTGCCTAGTTTAAATAAATAAAAGATAGTTATAAAAGGAATAACTAATAAATATTCTCCATAGCACTAATCAACACAATATACCCTCAATTTCATTGTTAGTCAGACATTGAATGAGCAAAGCAATCAACAATGATTAGTCATAATTAGCGATCGGAGTAGGTAGGGCTGTTTTTGGTACTTGCAAGCTGTGGTCATGATATGGATACGGCTTTCTTATAAACCATATTCGGATAATCCCGGGATTTCCGGAATTGAAAAAATCGCTGTAGATAGAGCTACTTTTGGTAATTCCAACCTGCTAGTATGATGATCATCATACTATGGACATGCCATTAAAAAAAATATATTAAAAAATCCCGGGATTCTCGGAATTTAAAAGAAGACTATTAAAGAAACCCGGATTTAGACATACTTGAAAGAAATGAAATAGATGACGAAATTCTATTGAATTATAAATTCGCTTCACTCTGACGTCTACAGATGTCCATACTAACCTAGCGCTAATCTAGCTTTTGAGGTCTTTGACCCCAAACAGCCCTACCTACACCGATCAGTGGTCATAATTATAAGATTTATTTTTGAAAATGAAAAAAAAGGAAATGAAATGAATGTTTAAAGTGCATAATTACATGCAACTATGCAAGTAGAACTCATAACAACACGGTTGCGTGTCCACAATCAGAGAAAGTAAATTCGCGAAATAAATTACGTGTTCTTACTTATTTATTGACTACTTACTGCTCCCATTCAAATTAACAGAATTATCGGTTTAATGTCCGTCCGAGTTAGAGATGAATGCAAAAACAAAACGCGATGTTCCGTGAAAACACTGTATTTGGATTGAGAGCGTTTTTGGGGTTCCGTACCAAAATGGTAACAAAAGGAACACTTATGGTGAGACTTCGGTGTTCGCCTGTCTGTATATCACAGCTGTTTTTTTCTCAGAGACTACTGAGGGTATCGGACTTGAAATTTGGCACAATTGTAGAACTTACTTGCCCGCATCGGTTCCAAGTTATTTCATTTTAATGAAAAATGGGGTCCGAAATGTCGGGTCGAAATCTGAAAGTGGAACAAGTGGTGGCTTTGTAAGCGCATTACAAAACCATTTTTTTTAATTTTATGTGCTATAGTTTTTGACTTTTGGCCAAAAATGTTCGAAAAATGACCGTCTCCGAAGTTTGCAAGCCAAAAAATCTGAATTAATTCGGACTCTTTATATTTTTTGACAAATTAAAAAGTAATATATTCTTTTTTTACGATAAAAAATCTGAATTAACTAGTACTGATAGAAAGTTTTATGTGTATTCTGGGAAAATAAAAACGAAGCCTAAATATTTATGATTTTTGAATTTAAAAAAAATAAATTATATTTTTTTAGAACGAAACATAATTCTTTTGAGAACGGAACCCTCGGTGCGCGAGTCCGACTCGCACTTGGCCGGTTTTTTATTAAAAACTCCTAGTTAAATTATGGCATGTTCTCGCTTCATTGGTGTCTAACAGAAAGATAATGTTTGTGTACAATAAAGAGTTAATAATAATAATATGAAAGATCTTAATCTTCCAGGCGGTTGCATGGAAGAGATCGCTTTAAGCGATAAGGCCGCCTTTGTACATATCGTGCTACTATTCCTGTAGTTTTTACTTTTCCTGTATTTGTGTATTCTATCTATCTATCTATCAAAACTAACACATAAAAATAATATTTTAAGTGTAAATACTAACTTCGTTATTATTCGGTATAATTATTGTATGTAGATAAAATTAAGAATTGTTTTAATCTATTTCTTTTTACGGCTGAGGCCTCAAATTAAAAAATATTATAGAATTGAAACTGTACTGTGACATTCATCAGTGAGTATCCCGTAATTAATTATAATGAAATTAAAATAGGTAGTTCCTTAATTACAGCGAATTAAAAAAAAAACTTGCAAACACTAACTTTGTTCATAACAAGCAATAACAAAACGCAAGTAGGAAGTTAAAACAGCTACAATGTAGGAAATGTCAAGGGTGTACCGGCTGAATGAGTAATTCAAAACAAACTTATGTGTGTGTGTTATATCATTTATTTATTACATAAAACATAAAACCTCATGTACACAGTGATTCATCGATATTGAACTTAAAACTATTTGCTATTACTGTTTAACTATTTACGTATTTATACATATAAATACATAAGAAAAGTAATTATTATTACTTGTAAGTCATTGTTCACTGACCTTTCATTAATGTATACGATCATTTATATGGAAATACATTAAGTAGCTAATTGTATTTCACATGTATTTATTTGGAATGGGTATATTAAGGTAATGAATGAGGTACTGACAGTAGGTACAGTCGACCACTAGCCGTATACTGTCAAAATTCTACTATGCAAATTTGAAGTTTATGGCGAACGCATTAAAGTTCATTTCAGATAGCTGACAGATGGTATACATTATCTAGAAGCCAACTGTACTAACACAGGTACTAAACTATAATTTAAAAAAGGCGAGGTTAAGTTGTTGCGTTCATACTATCATGGCGTGTTCGTCCTATTTTATTGTTTAAAAACTGTTTACAGTGGTTATTTTTTCGTAAAACTAGTGTATTTTACCTAAAAACCGTCCGTATTCAGTGAATATTATATAAGACTGTGAAATAGGAGTGAAATACTACAGACGGTGTGATCCGGTAACCTAACCTACAATTGCACTTGGAATGCAAGACACTAGGCATTCCTTGTGAACACGACTCTCCCTTAATCTCGACGTTGGTAAACTGTTTTTTTTTTCAAAACCGACGCCAAAACGTTCAAGTTATTTTCAAGACTTCTAACACGGTCATTGGTCAAATTGCAGAGTGTAAACGAGCAATGGCCATTCATTAAAAAAAATGCGTTTCGAATTTTTGTATGAGAAGTAGAAAATTCATAAAAGGAATTGTTCGAAAGCCGAAACTTCCGACTTTCATACTGTTTATTTCATAAAGGAACGAACGCCCGCCCCTTGGGGAGGGTGACTACTTTTTCTTTCATCCATGGTTTGTTTTATTCCTGGCTTAGAATCTCTTTTAGGTAAGTATTTGTACAAAGTCTTTGGCGGCAATACTCTCGATTTTTCAAATTACCTATTATGTCTTCGCATACAATTTTATCAAATTACCTATTATGTCTTCGCATACAATTTTATCAAATTACCTATTATGTCTTCGCATACAATTTTATCAAATTACCTATCATGTCTTCGCATACAATTTTATCAAATTACCTATCATGTCTTCGCATACAATTTTATCTAGGCTGCTTGATTTCTCCTTTACTTCTATTCGTATTCCGTTTAATTGGCATCTCAGATCGTTCCGGGCGCTTTCTTCGTCGTATCAAGGTTATTTTGCTCTCACCTGTGGCTGAATGTGTTCTCGGATCTTTGCCTCGAGCGTTTGATGAACCACGTCGTGTGTCCTCGTTTCAATTTCCGAATACGTGACATTGAGAAGGCTGTTTGATAATAAAACCGAGACACGATAATGATCGAAAAGTTTTTCATGACAAGTATTTATGTTAAAGGGCGGGAAGGGGTTAGTAAGTACGACGTACATCAGGTAGGTATCTACTAATAGTAGGTACTTAGTAATTCCATGGCGGGAACAGTGGTAAGAGTTATAATCTATGATCGGAGTAGGTAGGGCTGTTTTTGGTACTTGCCACATACGGTCATAATATGGATAAGTATGCCCAATAATCCCGGGATTTCCGGGATTGAATAAATATATTATTTAGATTTTTAACGTTATATTTGTTTTAAAAAAAATATTTTTTTTAAGATTCATGGCGCTAGTGTACCTATGGTAGTGTTTTAACTTCTACGTAAGTTCACTGTTTTTAAAAAATCGTAATCCGCCGAGTAATGGCGAGGTTTATAAAAGTAATTTACAACATTTGCTCGATAACGAAAACGGGATCCCGAAATCATATCCATATTAATATAACCTTTGAGGACATTGACCCGAAAGAGCTCTACCTACTCCGATCACTGGTTATAATTATAACAAACGAGAAAATAAAATGACTGGAACCCACTAATTTAAGAATAACCTATCGGTTCTTTATCGTGTTTAGTTTTCCTCGGCTTCCAAATATTTTAAAAATAAACATGTTTATAATAAACATTCCTTTACTTCTAGACCTTTCATACAAATATAATATGAATACACGAACAGAAGAAAATTATATAAATTTTAAAATTGGCGAAAGTTAATAAATTCTTCAACACACCTCACGAGCTTTTGAATAATTATACCCATGTCTCGACAATAAATATCAGATAATAGGTATATAAATAATATGACATGAGTAGATGATGAATCTATAATGAAATTTACAACTGTACGAGTACGCGTATACCTTTCACAGCCTCTCACATTCTGCTTTATTGGGGTAAAACGTTTTTTATGTGCGATTTTGTATTGTATTGTATTGTATTTATCTTAAAATAACTAAAACCGTTACAAGATACGTCATTAACAGCAGTATTAAATATACTCTAACAATAATATAAATTCAAATTATATAAAATCACAAGTTTTAGTTATAGTGTCGGTCAAATACTTAAAATAAAACAGAATAGTTAGGTACAGTCCAGTGCACCGTCAGAGAATGGAAATAAAAAAATAATCAATTACAATAGGTATTAGTATAGAATTTCTATAGTTAGTAAGGAATACTGTGTCAGAGAAAATGAGTGTGCTTTGATTTTGTAGACATGAATTCGTTCAAGCTACACTTGCTGTAATATGCGTTACTTTGAAAGAACTTTTTTAAAACAACCTTAAATTCTTTAGTGGAGTGTTTAGTGATGTCTATTGGAAGTTTTAAAATTTTCATTTTTATTTGAAAACCTTGCTTTAGGGTTTTTGTTAGACGCACTATAGGAATGTTCTGTCTTTCTCTATTTCGTGTGTAATACGCATGACTGTCTTGATATTTAGCTAGATTTGTACATGCTAAAACCGTCTCGACAATGGCCGATCGACCATAACCTTGAGAACTTAGATGAAGTGTCCCAGGCAGACCCTGCACAGAGTCATACCACCCTCAATGTCGGAGGGGAACCTGGAAGGTGTATGCTATACAGCCATAACACGCTGATGCCTTCCCCAGATTCAACTTCTATTACAATAACAACTTCCGATAGACTACTTTTACCTAATCCGTACTACCTGTTACGTGAAACGTTACAACGGCATCAGTCCACTTTGGAACAGTTACACCTATTACTGTTACAAACGGTCGCAGTCGCAGGCCATATGGAATGGAAATTGCAGGCAAATTGTGGTGTGATGGGCTCGAACGACTCTATTAACGAGATTTTCATAAACGTCAATAGTAGCCTATTACGTATGTTAGGCTTCATGGTTCGTAAGCCTATGTTTTTTATAATTATAGAGGTCTTAGCTTTGGCTAGGTGTAGTGTGCTAAGTGCTTATGCATGTAATTTGGCGATTAAATCCTAAAAAAGTTAGGCAATAATAAATAGAGCGCGCGGCGGTGGCGTGGTGGCTAGGCCGACTTCTGTACTAGGTCTAGGTTCGAAACCATGCAATGAGTTTTCGATTTTTTCAAAGATTTCCGTACGTTTACCGCCTGTTCTAAAGGTGAAAGAAAATTATCACGAGGAAACCTGCACACTGAGCTAACCAATGTGTGTAATGGGGAAGGCAATGGCAAACTATCCCATTAAATATACCAATGGAATCGTTCTATGTGGTTCAATTCCATAGAATGAACGAGAAGCAGTCATTCCAGGAAAGTGTTCTTTTTTTGGGCAATGGACATTTTGTGAAGTGGGTAATGGTGGCAATAAATGACTGAACACTGGCTGGAATATTCTTAAAAAAATATTCTTAAATAGTTTGTAAATTATGAGCAAAAAATGTAAACCTTTTATCGTTCTGTTTACAAATCTCTTACAAATAGTCCTTATAGTATATACTATATGGCGATATGACGAGACCCGACTCGCACTTGGCCGGTTTATCTTTTCTTTTACAGCCTCGCTAAAATTTCGTAAAATTCGACAGGAACAAGATTGATTTATTAAGTTTTGGTTTATGTTCAAACACAAAGTCTAGAATTAGAACTGTTCTTTCTCATTGTTTATGACAGTGTCAGAACTTGAAGAGCTTATTCACCACATAATAATGCTTATAACGGCTTAGACAACAAATAAAACTAGGCTATGCCGCAAGCGCTACTTAGACGCTATGAATAATAAATGTTTTTTTGGGTTAGTTTTTGTCTACTAAAATATCGTGGTTACCTATTGTTATGAAACGTTATAAGTAAGTTAACCATAAGAAGATAACAAACCACAAGATTCTTTCAAAAATTGAAATAAAAATGTAATGTCCTCATTCATACAAACAAACACATTCATACAACACAACACGCACACACTGTTGCTTTCTTCGTCCGTGCAGTCACTGAGTGGCCAGCTGAAAATCAGCGCTGTGGCTTGCCTCAGCATTATGCTGAGCTGGTGTACCCTTTTTGGCACTGTACCACACCAGATGTTCTGTGCTGCATGTATTAAACTTTGTATACTTCTGTATTGTGTTCTATATTCTGGTGTTTACAGCGCTAAATAAACGTTTTCAACTTCAATTTTATGTGTGTGTAACACAATGTCATTATATCATTATACCGTCTATGGAAGTCAAAAGGAAATCGGATGAAGTATCTGATGGTAAGTGGACACCGTCGCCCATAACATTTCACCTCAATTGCTATAAAGGTGGAGACTGGGGAGGTACCTTTTTAACTATGTATTACTATAACCCTTCGAAACCTTACCTATTTCTGCAGCAAAGCTTGGGTTGATGTGTTTCGGTTTGAAGGGTCGAGAGCCAGCGTAATTACCGGCAGATGAGGCAATTCATATAAGTCCACAAGGTTAGCAGCGCATCGAAAACCCTCTCCTTAATGAGGTGAGATGTCTATGGGCGAGCGACAACTTACCATCATCAGGTTTACTCGTCTGCTCTCCTTAATCAATAAAAAAAGAAATTGAGTTCTTTTTCAATTTAATGAAACTTCATACAGAATATCTTTATTTGCAAAAATGTAGGTGTATTTAATTTTGAGGTCCCCTCTGTCCTAACTCACTGTTTTTGTTTGTTTATGACTGAATCCCAAATTTTTGATACTGGTCGAGTATCGGAAAATAATTGTGTGTGACGTGTAAGGAGATGAGCCAACACTACAGACGAACCGAACGACATTGTTGCTCTCTATAGCTATAAGTTGGAAAGGGTCAAGTTGAAAACCAGCGTCGCTAGATGTATAGGTATCTATGCATCTGGCGACACTCAGCTGAACTTGGCCCTTTTAATAGATCATATCATATGATCATATCACTTGTCAGAATGTAAAATATGGTCAATTTATAATCCGACTCATTTTGTGATATTTTGTACATATTTTTACAGATATTTTTTATATATGGTCTATTAATAAAGGTTTTTCAATTCTATTCTATTCTTAAAGGATGTTGTTGTTAGTTAAGTACCAATACATTTTGCCTTGTACTAGGCGTGCAAATTATTATAAGAAGCAAAGGTATAATAAGAATCTATTTAGTAAAATTAATATCAACACAAACATTTAATGCAATCTTAAAAATATATAATAGTGTCTGGAGATATTGTTAATTCTAAGTGTGTCATTTCAATTTACCCGTCAAAAAATCATTTAAAGAATAGTAAGTTTTATTCACCAAAAATGTGAACAACTCATTCCTGAACCTGTTCAAGTCAAGCATTTTGAGATTTGGAGGTAACTTGTTGTATATGTCGAAGTCGCAGACGAGACAGGGCGTCAACACCAGAAATAGCGTGAACAGATCGTACAGTTGTAAGGAAGGCCATTGAAATACGTGGAAGTTTAACCCAGGTTACGATTAACAGCTAACTTTATCAGGAAAACCTGAACGTGTACCTCTCAACCCCGAGCACTGGGAAGACACCACACACAATCGTGGAGGTCCACCTACACCCCGCTATAGTATACTAAATGCGTCGTCAGAAAAACAATGAAAACATACCGACCTGCGTATTCCTTGTTTCACATCATTTTAACATCACAACCTTACCAGAAAATGATCATCAGCACCGGGAAACCACCCTGATTACCATCACCACCAGCCGGGATGGAGCTGACTGTTTTCTGAATATTATAACCTCAAAACCACAGGCCGCCGCTCGCTCTCTGCCACTAGACTGCCTTGCGTTTTCGTTCTACGCATTATAGCGCTGCATATTACCGTTTTTGAGAAACACTAGCGTCTCACTCTCCGACATATATTTTATTCATAAACACGATGAATTCTTTAGCCGCGTGGGAATCCCAACTATTATCTATCCAAAAGTATCTGCACTCAAATCCAGGTCGGTCTCTAGTTATAGTTAATCTATTAACCTACGGATTGCCGTAAACCGTAACATAACGGGTGCAGTTACTTGTTACCTTTCATATTTCCGGCTGCGCGAGAGATTCGAGACGAATCTGAGTAGTTGTGAAGTAATGGATGGAACTGGAGCACTCGCGTAGGGCATGATGTACCGTTTGTACATGCCCCATCTATTATTAGACTGCTCAGTTACCCGAATTACCTAAGTTAAGTCTTCATTAAAATACCCTCAGGGATACTTCAGGGGATGCCTGAAAATCAGCGCCGCAGTGCTAGAAGCGCTACGGCAACAGGCTGAGGCAGTCCCCTTTTTCCCGTGCGGGAGGTCCGGGTTCGAAACCAGGCAATGCCATGTACCAATAAGTTTTTCGTATTTTTCGAAGACTTACGTATATTTACCGAATGCTCTAACGGTGAAAGAAAACATCGTGAGGAAACCTACACACTGAGATAACCAGTGTGTGAATTGGGGAAGGCAATGGCAAACCACCCCATTAAATCTGCCACGGGAGTCGTTCTATGTGAATAATAGAATGATCACGACCCTCAACAATGAGGAACACGACTTAAAAGGAAGGAAAATACATGCTATCCCTTTCTATGCCATAGCTCTAGATAGATATGACAAGAGACTTAAGGCCATAACGTTAAGGACGTTTCTTGCAACTCACGTTACGTTCATCTTCGGTCACATCGTCATTTAGCTTCAGATAAGATTTTAGGTCAGATCTAAGACTAATTTTGAATATATATTTTTTCTCTCTAAAACTATTGTCAAATCGTGTATGTACCCTACTTAACTTTCCAAAAAACTTTAAAAAAATCTAACAAAAAGGAAAACCGCATTTGTTACATTTTACCATATATTTTTTCCCTTTTGTTACATTAAAATGTAAGTACTACAGTTTTTTTTTAATATTACTTACGTTTAGGTAGAGTTAATATCCGATATGTTTAAAAAAAATAAGATATAGTATTTTCATCACACGGCCGGAAAACGCTAGACAGAAGAAGAAAGAACGTTTTCTTGAAAACCACTGCTTACCTTATGGTTTCTTGACTCCAGCCCTCTCGTTTGTCGACTTCCACGGAACGCAGTCAATGCGTTTAACCATTATCGCACCAGCTGTCTCGTGCAATTTATGCAACTTTCCCACGATGTAAGTATCACACATCCACCGTAGCCGACCTCCCTCCCCCCTCGCTGGCATTACCTTGTACATAGAATAAAGAAAATCTCGGATATAGAGCGTGAGTCTTGATACAGTGGACGAATAATACAATCTTTTTGCTAATCACTCGGCAAATTGCCTTAACTATTCCGTTTTTACGCTTGTCACAGGACTGTACCGGATGTGGAATTAATAAAGCAATATGGAGTGTTTAATCGTTAGTTAGTGTTGGAATATGGGAAAGTAAAGTGCAGTTTTCCGATAACGTCGAGACATATGAACGCTGATAAAAGTTGTTTGGAAACGGAGTTCCACTTTTTTTTAATTTATTTTTTATTATTATTTATTCTTTTACACTTTTGTGTACAGGTGAGTTTAATGCCTTGCAGCATTCTCTGCCAGGTGACCTTTGGGCATGTAATATGGCGGTGCAATGGCAATAAAAATGACAAAAAAACTTTACTTAATCATATGTGAAATTTATATATTAAAATAACAATATACTTACATAGTATACTAATATACAATACTAGTACTCCTACAGTAATTCCACTTCTAAGGCAACAAAGTATTCAGCTAGTATAGGAGCGTAAAAGTAGCTGTGTGACATTTTTATGGTATAGTGAAAAACACACAAGCTCTCTAATACTCTTTGGAGCCCTGTCGCAATTGGTTTTTGTGATGATTTCTTGACATTGTGAGTCAATGTGAGTGACAAAGTATAGTTGCCAAAGGATATACCTACCCTGATTTGTTGGCCACTTCTGGTACAATCGGCATCGGAAGTAACTCATTATATTTAGCTATTATAATTTAATTTGCTGTTTTAAATTTCTACTCGATACATTTGAAATATATAGATAATTACGTGAGTATTGATTCATCAATACTCACGTAATTATCTTCAGATCAACAACTTAGACCGAGCTCTAGTTTTAATCACATAAAATAGAAAATACGAGCATAGGTATTATATATTTTTTAAATACAAAAATATTTATTGAACCAGAACATTCAAATTACAATCAAGTAAAAATGTTGTTAGAGCGTCGGTGGCACAGTGGCTAGGACACCGGACTCCCATGCGGGAGGTGAGGGTTCGAAACCGTGCAGTGCCATGTACAAATGAGTTTTCCGTATTTTTCGAAGACTTACGTACATTTACCGACTGCTCTAACGGCGAAGTAAACATCGTGCAGAAACCTGCACACTGAGAGAACCAGTGTGTAAATTTGGTAGGCACAAAAGATCCTCAAGGGTCGAAGTGCCGCTGGGTTATTCCGGCTCCCTATCATAAGATAAAGAAACAATGTAATTAGAATGTATCGATAAGTAAGACATGGTCGCCATATAGTGACTCGTATATAAAACTAAAGCCTAAAGTACTTACAATACTTAATTGTAACATCTTAAATCCATTTAATAGAGCACATAAACGAATAATAGACATTGTTTCACGGCGAATCAAACAAATTCCACGGTACATTGTCTTGTCCCTTTACTCCATGTTATTGACATTAGAATGGTTCATTAATGATATAGATTTTTATCATTGGACATAATGATTCATTCCCGCCAACCTATAAGTTTATATCTATACCTACTGTGTAACTTACTATAAACTTTCCTTAATAAAAAAATCCCTTCTTCAGTTTTAGAAGTTCATACAAACTTTACGAAATATACTTACTTATGTTCTTACATAAAGGAACTTACCAAACATAATCTGTTCTTAAGTCGACCTCACCCACCTGGATAGAATACTGTCATAAAGATTACTGTCATTATAATATATCGTCGCTAACGTTAACTTTAGATGTTAGTCTTAACGTTAAATTAACTATGACTTTAAATCCATTCGCAAATAATGATAAGTAATTTCTTATCATCCTGAGTCCTTAATGTAGAAAATCAGAAGTTTATTTTGGGGAAAATTGCTATCTTAATGGGTAATTAACTCTAGGGTGTTAATGATAAATGATAATTCACTTGCTTGCTTGCTTGTCTTATGGTTAGTGGCCAACCTATTGTCAGACTTGTTCAGGCCGCCCGTAGGCTTCTGACATGGCTTAACGCCTGCTGTCGAACGACAATAACCGGGACCGACTACTTAACGTGCTCTCCGAGGCACGGAGGAGCTCAGATGAAATATGCCACTAGCGCTTACCCATCCTGGTACCGAACGCGCCAACGTCGCTTAACCTGCACGATCACTTGCGGACCGTACTCGCAACTAGGCTACGAGCTCCTCGATTCATTCACTATGAATACATTTCATCATCATCAGCAGCCCACTCTAGTCCACTGCTGGACAAAGTCCTCTCCCAGGGCGCGCCATTGGCCCGATCTTCGGCTCTTCTCATCCAGTCGCTGCCAGCCACTTTGTGCAGATCGTCGCTCTATCTATCTAGTCCCACACTACGTTTTCCCAAACGCGGTCTCCACACCAGGACGGCGATTCTCGTAGTGGAATGTCGAATTCGACATTAGTCCTATCTCATTCGCTCACATTACATGTGCGAGCGTGACAAGACGTTCGTAGCGCTCGACTTTTGTATGTCGAACGCTGCGAGAATCGCATTCCAGAACTCATCTACCCCAGCGGTTGTCGGTCCTGCGACAGATGTGACCGGCCCACTGCCACTGGAATACACTTAGTCGCTTGAAACTTTCGTGAAAGATAAACTACAAGAAAAAACTCCCTTTAGGAATTATTCTTTCATATTTATTAAAACCCAAAACAGACAAAACACCGTTTTAATTACTAATCTAGCCATGTACATTAGAATTGCGTCAATGTTAGACTATAATGGACTATATTAACAGCTAGACTCAGAATAGTAATGTATTCAAGTATTTTTGTTTAGCTTATGTACGATTTCATTCAAGTTTAACATATATTGTACACGTATGTATGTCTATTTATTATTCTAAATATCTATATGTTGAAATGAAATATCTATTGAAAAAAAATAATTGAAAAAATGTATTCGTTTACAAATTATTAATTTACATTTCACATTAAACTATAACCTCCGCACTAGGCGTTGCCTGTGTCGTGGAGATTACATGGATACACACATTGACCACTTTACAATGTTATGTGTCAATCTAATATTCAGATTCCAGAATTAGAATTTAAAATTACAATTTAAGTTAAAGAGATTATACGACTATTATAAATCAATAAAATATATTAATATAATATATACATATATATATCTAGGTATATTTATTTTAGAGATAAGTACTACCTGTGTACGTCAAATTTCTTGTTGTTGTTTCTTTTGTGATTTATGTGTGCAAATTAAAGTACAGGGTGGACCAAAAGTCCGTTAACATTTAAAATGGTTATAAAAAATACAAATGCTACTTTAGTGAAAAACTGTTTATTTAATAATAAAGTAGACAAATTAGGATTTCACTTTTTAAAAATAACATCATTCAAATGTGACCCTTGTTCATCCTGGCACACCTGTAACCGGGAACGGAAATTTTGCATGACCGCCCGACAAGTGGTTGGTGAAATGTTCTGCATTTCCTCGCGTATATTTTCTTTTAATTCCTCAATAGACACTGGGTTGCTGATGTAAACTTTACTTTTGAGATATCCCCAAAGGTAAAAGTCCATTGGAGTTAAATCCGGGCTGCGGGGTGGCCAGTGAATGTCACCTCTTTTGGATATGACTTTTTGGCCAAAAATTTCACGAAGTGCTGCTATAGAGTCATTGGAGGTGTGACATGTTGCCCCATCTTGTTGGAACCAAGAGCTTCGATTAAAGCCTGAGAAGTCCTGTAATGCTGGAGCAAAAAAAATTCTGTAGCATCACAATGTATCGCTCTGTATTAACGGTGACGGCGCGGTTTCTCTGATCTTCATAAAAATATGGACCAATGATTCCGCTGGCTGACAATGCGGCCCATACAGTAACCTTGGGCGAGTGTAAAGGTTTTTGGTGCTTCAAGTCCGGGTTAGTGTCACTCCAGTATCTGCAGTTTTGTCGATTGACATGTCCATTTAGGTGGAAGTGTGCCTCGTCTGAGAAAAAGATGTTATTGAAGCTCGTAAACCTCTCAAGCACTTCGTTAGCAAACTGCAGTCTCTGAGCAGGGTCATTTGGCTTTAAAGCCTGTACAATTTGAATTTTGTAAGGATGTAAATGTAAATCTTTGTGTAGAATGCGATTTAGAGATGTTCTGGGCACATGTAAAGCACTAGACCGCTTTCGAGTAGAGAGACCAGGTTGTTCTCGAACAGACGCTCGTACACGCTCTATGTTTACTGGATCGCGCGATGTCCTAGGTCGGCCGGATCGTGGTTGACTTAAAGTTGAACCTGTTGTTTCGAACTTCTGTACCCATTTTTTAATCGTTTGAATTGTTGGTGCTTGATTTCTGTTCCGTATATTGTAATGATTACAAAATTTCCGTTTAGCTTCGGTCGTAGAATCGTTGTTTCGATAGTACTCGCGTACGCAAAATGCGCGTTGCGCTCCGCTGAATGACGCCATGGTACTAAATCCCTATTAGTAGCTCTCGCTTGTAGTAACACCCCCCGCGCCAATACCCCGCCCGCGCCGACGCAGCGACCTATTCAAATGTTAACGGACTTTTGGTCCACCCTGTATAAAGTAATAGTCTAATTATATCAGCGGCAACACCTGAGATGTTAAATTATATCAGCGGCAACACCTGAGACGTTAAATTATATCAGCGGCAACACCTGAGACGTTAAATTATATCAGCGGCAACACCAGAGATGTTAAATTCTGCGAGACGGTGCGTGCGACCGCGATGGTATCATTGTTAGCAGATTCTTATGTTAATGTGCTCCCGGGGGTCAAGCGCGGTCAAGGTAACTGTGTCATCATTACTTTATAAGATACATTTTATTATAGTTATTTTAACATTATTATTACCGAATATGTAACGACAATAACTGAGTCTGAACTTCCATTTTATAACAAAACAAGCTTGTGACCACATCACAAGCCCGAATATTCATGAACCGAGATTATAGAAGAACAGACGTAAATAAATACTTTCTTGAATTGAAACGCATGAAGAGCCAGCGTAATTTCCGGCACATGAGGTATTCCATCTTAGTCCTCAAGGTTAGCAGCGCATCAAAAACCCTCTAATATTAATACAGTGAGGTGAGATGTCTATGGGCGATGGTGACCACTTACCATCAGGTGGCCCGTTTGCTCGGCTGCTCTCCTTAAAAAAAAGAAGAAAAATCTCTGGTTGCAGATATTAACTGCAACCAGAGATTTTTCTTCTTTTTTTTTTTATTATTATATAAGGAGAGCAGACGAGCAAACGGGTTTTTCTTTCAGATTTTTCTTAGAGAGATTGTAGTTTAAGATTTTTTGTTTTTTTTTTAGTCTAAGTACTTTATATGCCGAGTAAAACAAAAGACGGTTGTAGTTTTGCTAGAGTTTATTTTAATAAACTCTAGCAACACTACAATCGTCTTTTGTTTTAGTCGGCATATAAAGTACTTAGGTACTTTGACGAAAAACAGTGTCTCCTTTATTGTAGTAAAAGTAGAACACTGAGTACAATTTTGTTATCTGTACATTTTCTAATGTGGACAACTGGACACTTTACGACTTTGACGTTTGCCGAGGAAACGAAAAAATGCCCAGAAATTTGCCTGAAAATATATAATTTCTGCATTCGGACCTGTGCCGTTAATATACGTAATGTAAACTTAAATCTAGTTCAATTTATTTAGCCCGTCATTACTTAGCCACGGGCATTTTTGTAAGCCAAAAATTTTATCTTCTCATTAAATCTAAATTACGATACGGCAACGGTAGTAAATATTTGAAAATTGCAAAAGCTAAAGCGCAGGTTACACTGTACTGAGCGCTTACGCATGCCTATTGCTTAAAGGTCTCAGCATTCGTACCCTTGACCCACATTAACAGGTGGACGTTAATTATGATTTATTTTTATTAAAATTTCAATGTAACTATAAATATCGTTGTTTGGACACGAGCGAAATAGATACTGCGTATTCTCTCTTGTAAAAATTAAATGGTAAAAATACATTGACATTGTAGAAATTTTAATGTATTTTTATTTTCTGTTTTCTTCTCAAAATCTGTATAATAACATTAATAACTTGTGAATTCAGTGTACATGCCTGTAAAGGTAAAGTTTAGTGTGACATATTTATGCAACTATATCTGAAATATTTGTAATTCTTACCTAAACTTTTACACATTAATCATATCTTATTTTATATTATTTCGCAAAATATAGTTATTGACATCTATTTAAATCACAGGATATGACAGTCCATACACTTTTCACCAATTAATCAGCTTTTTGGCAGATTTTTAATGGACTAAGAGAGTCGTACATTTTATAAGTAGAAATTATTTTCTCCGGATTTCTGAAAGTAAGTTTTCGAAACTTGTTTCATGAGAGTGCATTTTTAAGTTATGTTTGTCATGTGCTTTCTAACCTTACTTACTTACTCCGCTGGCGCAGCGACCCGAAGTGGATCTTGGCCTCCGATACCAAAGAGCGCCATCGCTCTCTCTCCTGCGCAGTCTCGAGCCAGTCAGGCGCCCGGAGCTCCCGCAGATCCTTCTCCACTTCATCGCGCCAGCGGTATCTGGGACGTCCGACCGGACGTCGTCCGTTAGGGCGTTCCACATACGCTCGTTTAACTGCCCGATCCTCCCCCATCCTAGTGATGTGTCCGAGCCATCGGAGTCGAGCCGCTTTCGTCTCTCCTATGATGTTCGGCTCGTTCACCATCTCTTCCATCTCCCTATTCTTTCTCATCCTCCACCCTCCATCTAATCTAGTGTTTGTTATTCATCAAGTACCTAATCTTAATCAATTTATGTACTTATGTATATGTTATGTTATGTACTTTTCATTACTTATGTACATAAATACATAAATTATTTTTTGATTTGCTGATATTACGTTTGTAGAAAATTTGCAATTCAATTTCGTTTACTTAATTTCATTTTAGTATAGTTTTACTCACGGAGCAGTAAGTTTCTTTTCATCGTGAGTAAAACTTTACTAAAATGAAATTTACTCACGGGGCAGTAAGTTTCTTTTCATCGTGAGTAAAACTTTACTAAAATGAAATTTACTCACGGAGCAGTAAGTTTCTTTTCATCGTGAGTAAAACTTTACTAAAATGAAATTAACTCACGGGGCAGTAAGTTTCTTTTCATCGAGAGTAAAACTTTACTAAAATGAAATTTACTCACGGGGCAGTAAGTTTCTTTTCATCGTGAGTAAAACTTTACTAAAATGAAATTAAGGAATCGAAAATGAATTGCAAATGTTCTACAAACGTAATAAAGCAAATCTGTTTCGTATCGGTTTCAAGTAACTATTTCAAAAGCGTAAATTAGTGGAATGCACGCGTATTAACGTTCATCGGTAACTTTTTTATCGTTTAATAACTGTGCCAATTTGTCGCTAATAACGTTCTGACTTGCATTTTGCTGTTCGAACAATAAACAATGCGTTAAGATAGCAACTAAAGACTATGTTCAGGTCATATTTATGTAGTTGCCTACTTTTATAACTCTTTCTTATTTTTAATAGTACAATAAGTTTATCTCTGTCTCTCTGTGTGTCTTTAATAGTTTTGACTCCAAATGTCTACTGACGTCTACTGATTGCTTTTGTTTTTGGCACACAAATAAATTATTATTATTATAAATGTACAGCGAATCCATAGTCTAACTAAATGAAGTAAAACAGGATCTAAGAAATAAGGTAGTATGACTCTATACAGAGTCAACCTGGGGAGATAAATCACCCTTTTACCTGTTTCGACGTGCATTACAGTGTTTCGGTTTGACGGGTAAGAGAGCCAAGCCAGCGTAATATAGGGTATTTTCCAAGTATCAAACCAAGTAGTCGGTGGCCTAGTGGCTAGGACGCCGGACTCCCATGCGGGAGGTCCGGGTTCATGACCTGTTCAAACCATGCAATGCAAGTACCAATGAGTTTCTCCGATTTTTTCGAAAACTTCGTACATTTACCGACTAACGGTGAAGGAAAACATCGTGTGGAAACCTGCATGTCTGAGGAAATTAAAAGTTTTCGAAGGCGTGTGAAATCCACCAATCAGCACTGTACAAGGGGAGGCCTGTGCCCCAACAGTGGGGACATTAATATGCTGATGATGATGAAACCAAATAGTCAGTCAGCAAGCACGTGAAGCTCTTCAACGTAAGTTCTCAGGGTTAGTAACGCATCGAAGACCCTATATAATAACATTATAGTGAGGTGAGATGATTATGGGCGACGGTGACCACATACCATCACATGGTCCATTTGCCACCTTATTCAATAAAATAAATAAAGTAACGTGAACTGTGGTTACTGGTGGAACGGTCGGCTAAAAGTCGACTCGTTTATGCCCGGATTACACTTGGTATTCCGCACTCCAGCACAATTACATGTTTGTACCTTTTGCTGTGGAGACTACAGGCTGCTGGAGTGCGGAAGCAAAATCATTTGTGGGTGAGATTGGCCGTCGCCTTAGGGAGAGGGGTTGTGACCCTCGCTCCGGGTCGTTCCTGGTGCAAAAGTTGGCCATAGCGATCCAGCGCGGTAGCGTCGCAAGCGTTATGGGCACCTTTGCATCGGGAGCGGCAAGGGGGAAGGTTTATTTATAATTCTGGACCTCAGAAGCATAATACTGTAAATGCCTTTCTACCATTTTCGGTATCTTAAGTATTGTAACAAATAATAACTAGAAGTTTCTTTAATAAATAATTTAAAAACTTTAAGAATTCGTTTACCAATTTTATACTTACCTAATCATAGTTCAAACATGACCAATTTTTACACAGAATTGTCTCATTCGTAAAATTGGTTATGGCATACAGTTTAATGCTTCTGAGGTCCAGAATTATTTATTAATTAATTGACATTATTTGTAATTAAAGGTAAAGTACAGTGGCGAGTGTAAGTAAATGGCGAGTGCCTGTCAGTTTGCACTCGCCACGTACTTGACCAAATGTAAACTGGCTTTAGAATTCATTGACTGTCGAGTGTGCAAAGCTATTTTTGTAAAGAAAAAAGTTTACCTATCAAACTTTTCTTTATTACTTTGTTCTTGGGACTACCTATTTCTGACATAGTAAACATATATAAGTATGTTTATTGCATGCAAGTAACCTTACGGACTATTTGAAGTTTTCTCCCAAATTACGCAGATAAACAAAGATATACAACACATAAATAAGCAAGCTTTCATATTAAGAAACAAAGCGAGTAGCCACCGCTACTATGTCGCCGAACCATTCTATTGAAACAGTAGGTTACAATACAAACGACGCGTCGTCAGCGATCGTTACCACTTATCGGTTGCACAATGCGTAAAATGATAAACTATGGTCAACGGTAAGATATCGAGGACTTGTCATTGTCAGATGATTTGTCTTTTGCTTGCAGAATGCAGACCCGTCACTCTATCATAGAATATCAGTGTTTTAAATCTAGTATTGTTGATATAATCTTTAGGGAAATAACCGGTTATTGATTATGACTTTCTCAATAAAACATTTTTTTGGGAGTTAAAGAGGAATGAGGGATTTTCCGGCAGCTTCCAATCAACTCAACAGATGGCGCTGATTGTATACTGGAATATCAACATGTGCCAAAATATGGGTACTTAGGCCATAAAAATTAAATTAAAAATCTGTCTTTTTTATTATTTGATCGTCGACATTAATTCTTTGTTATTTGCCGTAGACAGAGAAATCACTGTCTACGTTATTTGCTCATAATTCTTGTTTTATCATTGGAAAATAATAAATTCGATGAATTTCTATATTTTTACAAAAAACTACCTACTATGCAATGAAAAAACATTAGGTATGTCAAAACAAGTCTTCTGTCAGATATAAGAGAGAACAGATTCTTTTGTCTGTTCCCTCTTCTATCTCGAGTGACAGAAACTTAAGCTGGAAAATCCTTCAAATCGAAATGATTTCATTTTATTGAACTAAAGAACCAGTTACACCAAATAAAACTTGGTGTAAACCAGACCATATCTGAACAAGATTTCAACAGATACCTACCTAATGATTAGAACTAAATTCAGAACTAACTTAAGCCTTATTCACCAAACGGCTGACTATATTTACCCGGCCTAGATTCCTAGATGTAGCATTCCAAAGTGGACTAGATCGCTTAGTTTAGTTATAAGGCATTACGAATCACTGGCACTGGCACCATTAGGGTTGCCACCTTTTTAGGGGACATTATAGTAGTTTAGCTCAAGCACTCCAAAATATACATAGTAGTTTGTAGAAAAAATGTAAAATAAGTATGAATTTGGTAAAATTAATTCTTTTGTGTTTTCCGACGTGCCCGACTAATTTACAGGCAAATGCTCGAATCGCTTGCACGAACTAGCATACGCGGTTTCCTTAAAAGTGAGCGAGCGAGCGAACATAGGGGTGAATTTCAAAAACTTTGGTTTTGGCAGTGTATATAGAAGAGCCAGTACTTACTAAACTCGTGTGCTCCATCTTCGGCCTCATCGTCACTTACCACCAGGTGTGATTGAGGTCAAACGCGGGTTTAGGTGTGAATAAAAATAAAATAAAAAGATCTAGGACGCCAGCTAAGACGCTCTGTTCGATTTCTTTCGTTCAGTACGGCAACCATAGGCCATGGATAACGTTATCTACAATTTGCGTTGCTCCGTTTGCAACAAGCATCTAATTTCCCTTGCAATGTAAACCATGAATGATTAAGACGTGACTTGGACTCTAACCTCTAATTTTGTACCCACGGAATGACCCTTTGTTTTTGTTAGGGAAGTACTCTTTAGGTATTTCACTTTCGCCTTTCTCTATTAAAGGCAGGATTGTTGTTAGTTAGGATTACAATTTGTTTTTTTACGTAAATCCGATTATCCCACTGCTGTATTACTATAGTACTCTTTTGTACAGATTGTTTACAATTTTCTGTATAATTTCTAAAATTCTCGCCATTTCACGACATGGACCAACAACCACCGTGTTTTCACCTGTTTAACCTATCATGTCTTTATAATTCTGTTACGATTACGAACTGTAATGAAGAAAGTGGGTATCCATGTAACAAACTTTCATTTGCGTTTCCCTAACTAGATTTTCTATGTTAAAATAGAATGCCATTAAGTCAAATAGCTACATTTGTATGTTTGCATTGTTTGTATGACAAATCTGATGTGCATGCGATTGCCACGTAGTAAAGAATCGTGGTGTCACGAGTTCACGACCGTTACGAATACATCTGTCAGCTTTCACAAAAAAAGTAGTTTTTTAGATGTTTTTTTCTTCTTGCAGGTAAGTCGGATTGTGCAACCATTTGTGATATAAGTTTACTCAAGTATCAAGTTCACGAAGGTCGTAACTCGTAAAGGAGAGATACCATTTCGTTAGTTACTGCCTAACGTAGAATCCGCTATAAGGATGAACCGATACAATAGGTAACTGTGGATGTGGGGGGCGGGGCTTGGGGTTCCAAAACCTGTTCCAGATCCCTATAGGACGCGAGATTGATTGAGTAACCGATGGGTACCCAAAATTTTTTATATCTACGACACTTAAAAATTGCAAGGAAATTTTAAGATCTCATACCTTATAATTATCAATTTCTACCACTAAGTATAATGTCAAGAAGAAGACTTAAATTTCTTAAAATTCGTGAATTGTCTATATGCTTTTAATACATCGGAGATGTTTATCATGTACCGTGTCCTAGGCCATTAGTTTTTAAAAGACGGGTTGAGGATGTCCTCAAGTGAGCTATCCACGCACCTACTTTATAGTCTTTACTTTATTATTTTTATTTTTCAAATAGGCATAAGTTTTTTTAGTCATTACATTCAATAGTATTTTTTCATAACTCAATTTTGTACAACAATCAATTTTCTACTTCCTAACCATGCTGTGTTTACACGTTAAGGGTTACGATCTAGTTCATAACTTTATATTGATTTTTCTGTAATATCTCTGGTTGTAATCTGTTGTGTTTACCTAATAAATAAATAAAATTACTTGACGACAATACGGATAAATATTTATGTTTGTGTTGTTGTTTTTTTTCTCTGAATGAGAATTATAAATAATGTCAATTATAAATAATTTAATTTAACATTAACAATTTCAATTTAATTTAATTTGTATTAAAGCCATTTCTGATAATTTATTGTATCTATAATGCTTCTGGAAAATAAATATACCTATTTCATTTCATTTTCATTTCAATACAACATTGACATCGGGTAGTTAATCCGCGAGTTAACGAGAGGTAACGGTTCGTGCAAGCCGGCCTAAGTTTACCACCTTACGGAATTCCATGACATTACGTACCTACAGTGGCTAGTTTTATGCATATTGTTACGCTATTACGCATATGTAGTCATTACACATTCGTTAGGAAGTTACTGCCAATCTGATAACCCACGCAACACTTTCGCAACCAATATCAGCCAACAGGAAACAGATTGACGAGCTATGATTGGTGGAATTCCTCTAAGTGATGAATGGATCGCTCTGACAGGATGATTACATCGAAGAAATGTATTAATGATAATGAGGCTGGCAAAATGGCTTGACCACAGCCGGTTGGTGATGCGTGACGAAGTTAAAGCGCCCAGGATCGGTGTCATTTGAGAATTTATAAAGTTGTACCGAAACAGATAAACAAAGGCGTCATTAATTACGTGAGCCCAAAATGGGGGGAGGGAGGGGGGGGGGGGTTTCACGTCGGTACTGTCCTATTTTTGTTACTAATTAAACCCGTATTTGATAGTAACTCTCTATCATAGTAACTCTTTATTAATGATATCAAGCAAGGTGCATGAACATATCGAATAAAAATTATGGGAGAAATCTCACGTGAGGGGGAGGGGTGGTCCCTCTACATCTTACCAAATCTCACCAGGGGGGAGGGAGAGGTCAAAATTTTAGAAAAAATACCTCACGTTATTAATGTACGGCTCCAAACTGGCTACCTGAAGTGGTCACCGTAGGTCATAAAATAGTTCATAGTTCCTCACCATCACTAAAATTGGTCATATTGCGTGTTGGATATTTTGCGTATTGGTCATTTTAGGTGTAGGTAATTCCACCTAACTGTGTATGCAGACTTTTCAAATAAGCAAAATAAAAGTCAATGAAACGAAAGTCGGAGCCATGATGTCATGAATAAAAAGTCGATTATGCCAGTTGTCAGTCCGGAGGTTCATTTGGAGGTTCCTACAAAAACTGGCTGACCCACTGTTGAGCCGGGCCCAATGGCATGCTGGAATTTTACGTATAATGTCACGCTACTTGTCTCTGAGAATCGATTTTTATTTTGTTGTCATGCACAATGTATTTTGTTACTGTACTGTACTATTTTGTTTCAATACTCTATGCTAGTATCGATACACAATGTAGCTAAATTATGGTGAATTTTGTTGAAAAGATACTACTTACAACAGATAAAAGTTTTATTAAGCCCTCTCTATTGGTATTAGAGAGACATGTTACGGAGCTACGACTCCGACTCCGAAAGGTCGGAACTTCCGATTGATTTTACACCTCCGACTCCGACTTCGGCTCCGATAATTTTGAATCGGAGGTTATACCGAAGATTTGTGAGCAAACATATCAAATATCAATATTTTATTAAATAGTGTAGGAATACATTTATGTATTATTATTATTTATGTATTCCTACACTACTCTCTAAAGGAACATGTTTTATAGCAGCAAAAGTCATCACACAAAAAAATTGGCCAGTTCAGCTATAAAAATTAAAAAACGGTTTTAAATTTGAACTTCTTCTGGACATCTCTCTTCTACCTCCGCCTCCGACTCCGGTTCCGACTCCGATAAATCAAATTTAAAAGCTTCGGTTTCGACTCCGGTTCTGGTAAAACCACCTCCGTAACATCCCTAATACATGCCTAAAGAGCTTTAAGTTTTCAAATTTCAGGTATTTTTTGTCATACGACTTAAAAGAAAAAGCCTATGGGAAACCAGATGGTAAAACAGTCATATGGCCCATTGTAACGATGAAAGTGTGTCCGTAACTAATTCCATATTGGCCCACTTACATACAAACTCGTAAATTCTTTAGTTATGTACTACTGCGTGCTACGTTATGTAATCATTTGTAACTAATTGTAATAAATATCGTGAGGAAACTCTCGTTTTTATGAGTGTGTGAAAATGGCATGCCATGTTATTGTAATATAACAAAATTGTAATTTTAGCCTTCGTTATTTTAAAGACTTCATCATTATCATCATCATCCCGAGCTCATAAGCATCCCACTGCTGGGAATTTTAAATATCTCAATTTTACAAACGAGTAATTTAATTTTAGTAAGTAAATATTTAAATTGGTACACCGAGCTTAACCACAAGTTAACTCGAACAGAACAACTGTGGAAGTGGCGAAACACATATGAGTACTGTAAACTATTTTAGCTTACATTTCCATTCTCTCATCCGGTTATAGTTGGAAACGACATTCCTACAACGTGAATAATGCATTTGCGAAAACCACTATGCTATGCTTTTTACCGAGCCTGGGTTTGGTACAGAAGTCCATTTGTTTGAAGACATGATTGACAGACGTATAAATTATTAGAAAAAGGCCTTCATGAGATCTGTGGGTGGTATTAATACAACAATCATCAATCATACGCCATGTCGAAATATTTATAAGATCTTTAAAGGCTTGTGTATTTAGGTATATGATTCGTTTTGCACACCTTAGTCGAGTCTCAGCTTTTGGGTGTCTCATATTATTATATAAGCTTAATCATCTTCCGGGGGTAGCTTACCCGAAACCAGAGGACTATAGGTTCCTTCCTGTAAGCTGTATAGCGTCTTTGATGCAAAGCATCTTTAAGGAACAGGAAGGAGACTAAGGTGAGGGGTGAGCACAAAAGATCCCTGAGGATCGAAGTGCTCCTGGGGTTATCCCTGGGTTATTATAGGATTATATAAGCATTAAACTATCTTTGATATATTTATTAAAAGGACTTTAATATGTACATATCATTATAATTCTGTAACCTTCTGATTTAATAACACATGACATGTGTTTATTAAAAAATACATTAATTTTTAGGGGCCCATTACTGAATTCGGAAAATATAGTAATAGACAAACCATTAAAAAGTTATTCACTACATTTTTTTAAAGAAATAGGTATGTAGGTGGTTTCCATTGTCTACTTTGTGAATGGGTGACAATGATGGCTCTTAACTAACGGCATGTAATTTTCTGCTATAATATTAGTTTTATGAGGAAGTGTCTTAAAATTGCTGGTTTCTAGGTTTTGTCAATGGAATTACACTGTCTTGCACTGTCATCAATTTCGCATTTACCGTGTCTGTGCAAAGACCTCGGAAATGCTTAAGTAGGTATAAAGTGCCTGTTACAATGACATTCACCCGAATTTACAAGTTTACGATAGTTGTAAACTAGAGGTAGGTACAGTGGCGGAATATATAATTGATACATACTTACGTACTTTGTCATATTCACGTCATGCGTACATAAGTGATAGCTTTGCAATAAATGACAAGTTGAAGTTTAATTTCATTAACAATTAGTTCAAAAGTCTATCTATTATTTCTTTTCCTATACCGTACTTGGTAGCTGCTTACTCGAAAATAAGTTTTGCAAAGTATTATTTTAATTCAGTTAAAGGTAAAGGTTCATTTTATTTAAATAAACTAAGCAAAAAGTAAGAAGGTAGTGACATTTTGTAGTATCAATGCATTTAAAAATATATATTTTTATTCTTTAACCTCTATGCTTTGAAAGTCTTTGAAAGCAATTAGGCACCATTTTCTTGAACAGCTTGAACTTCACTGAGCTACCAAAATGAAAAAGTAATAAACAAATCTAAGAACACCTATCAAGTTATTTGCCGATAACAAGATTATAGCTTTACGTCACTATTTAACCATTCTCAAACCTGAATTCGTATTCTTCTACAAGATTGTTTCCAAATCACTGAACCCGCAAGGCGTTAACCGTAATCGAAATAGTAACACCCCATTATAGTCGCTTATCAGTGATCGTAAACTCATAACAGCCCAGTGAAACAATGCCGAGTGCATTTCCCCGGCCTGATACTATGCCGCTAGTGTTGTAAAATCTCAAGTATTTGAGATTCCAGTCGTAATTTTACTCGGAGTTTTCGAGAGTCGCAATTTCTTCGACCCAAGGACTAACTTTTAACATTAAATCATTTGAGTCTACGATACGAGACTGCGGGACTTTTTAGAACTCTCGTAATAGTCGTAATTTAAAATTGAGTCCTTTTGAATAGGTAGGAATTATTTAAATGCAGAAAAGTCCTTTCGCGTTATCTCCATCAGTAAGAAATACGCAAATGTTACTTTAAATTCGAAAAACAACAATTTAGATCTCAATGCTTGACAGATTCTCTCGTAGAAGACTTCACAGCTCGTGCTCTTCAAGTTCTAAAAGTTCACCCACAACTCTTGTAGAGAAGCAAGATCGAGTTTTTCACACCACTGTGGCACCGCGTAACGGTTCTCACAACCTTTACCTATGACTCTACATGCGAATGTTACGTGAGTCAGACACGGTTGAAAGCACGTGAGATTAAATCCAATGCGCTCAGAGAAATGATTTTTGACAACTAGAGACGTCCTGTCGAGTTCGAGACGAAGTTTTGGGTTTTTTACTCTTTATGTAAATTATATTATTATGTAAGAATAATTCTGATGCATTATACGGGCAGCATAATGCTGATGCGTTCTATGTTGCAAAATTTAAAGTCAGTTCAAAGTTTTCTCTTTATGCATCCCGTCAGACGTCTCAGCCAGACCATTTTTTGCGTCGCTTGGGATATTAACACTTCCGTGTCTGTTGGTATTCCAAGTAGCAACTTATGTCCGTAGGAATCTGGATGTTTACGAGAGGCTTGGTAACCGCCACACGTACAACACCCGTAGCGCCAACAGGCTCGCCGCTGTGCCGCACGCTCTGCAGAAGGCCACTAAGACGATCCACGCCATGGGCCCTCAAGTTTATAATAGGATCCCCGGGGATATTAAAAATGCTCCGAGCGAGTGGACTTTTAAAAAGAATTTAAAGAAATGGCTTGTCGAGCAATCCTACTATTATTTCAATGAGTTTTTAGAGGTTAAGTGTAACAATAAATAATTTAATTGACATAATAATATTATAATTGACATTGATAAATAATGTATTATTATCCTGTGTGTTATGTTCCTCCGGGAGTTTGTGTGTTGTATTTGTTTAAGTGTATACCTTGGTATATGATGAATATTGTATGAGTGTATATGTTGTAGTGTATGTGCTTTTTGACTTGTAATGAATATTATTAATAAAATATGTCAATGTCTATGTTATACCTACACTCAAATAATTCATTATTTAATTTATTTAGTTATATTTGCCCCATGAGTTTAAACCAATTATGTAGTCTGTTTTTAAAAGAGTTGACCGAGGGGGTAGACATAACTTCAGACAGTTGGTTCTATGTTTGGACTACCTAGGCACTTTAGAAGTGATGCACATCACTTTTTAAGATAAAGAGGGTTTAAATTATCTGTGATTCTTCCCTGATTAATAATGAATGACACTACTACTTAATAATAAACTATTCATTTCAAGAGCGTTGAGAGGAATTTATTCAGGAGGAGTTCAGGCTACCCAGGATTTATCTAGGGCATATAATAATACGGCGTAAAAATTATGCTGTAAAATGATGCCTGACCTTGTCGAGTCTTTAATCTGTGGGGGTGGGTAGGAATGTAGCATGTTAAGTATAGACTGAGTATCTGCCTGCGTGCCTGACGCCTGCGTAGGCTAAACAATACAATTGATTGAACCTTCGCGATTACCTTTAAAAAGGACAACAGCAATTTTACACGGTTAAAATCATTGAATAGTTTTTATTCTGAAATCGGAATTCGTACTTTAATTCGTTCGTTTTCCGCGTGAAAGCTGTTGAATGCAAATTCCATCCACAGCCGTTAGAAATTAAAAAAAAGCTCGCCGATCCATTCGCCTGCCTTCCAAGCTCACTTGTGGGTTATACGAGTATATGGTATAGGTATATATGGTATAGGTAACAGGGTGAGGATACTAAAAGCATTATTCTCGAATGATAATTGCTGTTTTCGAAAAGCAATTAAATTTGCTCTTGCAAGCACCTTGTAAACTTTTGCGGTAAAAGCTCGACTAGTAGTCAACGTGACTCGAATCAAGTAGCGATTACAGGCTACTTGAAATGCCAAGCTCCAGTCGAGATAAAGAAATAGCCAATCGCAACAGGATGGCTTGTATGCATGCAAGATAGCTTGCAGGCTTGCATTCACAATTACTCAAGCACTGGCCAGGGATGAGCATAGGTGCATTGAACACATTCAATATCAAAGTATCCACTGAACATCCTTGGCACATAGAAAAAACCGGCCAAGTGCGAGTAGGATTCGCGCACTTTGATGGTCAGGGATAAGCATTGAGCAAATTCAAGATCTTTCAAAGTAAATAGAAGTATAAAGCACATAGAAAACCCTCTAATAACATTATAGTGAGGTGAGATGTCTATGGGCGACGGTGACCAGTTTACCGTTTTCTCGTCTGATCTCCAAATACAAAAAAAAATCTACTAAACAAGTTTATTTCAGATTTTTTGTCAAAAATTAAAAATTTATATTCAATGTCCATGGGAATCAAAAGCAATTTTCCCCACTGAACTCTAAGTGGGCCCTTGGTGGGAAAAATAAAATAAAATTGGACAACTTTTTTGGAAATTCCAGAAATCCCCACCAGTGGGGACTTCTTGGTGGGGATTACTGGAATAAACCTATTTTGTTCAGCTATGTAGGGATTCAATTACCTTTTCGAGTAGGCGGAGTGAAAATAATAATTCTTTTCGTGGTCTTAAGAGATCCGCTCATCACTAGAAAGCGATTTACGGCAAAGTGCAAGAGTATGTGCATTCAAAGGCTGTCTCGGACGGGTCTATTTTTACCCGGACGGTGTGCGGATCAGGTCGGCGACCTGGGCGATGGCCGACCGACCCTGCCATTGTGTTCACTTAGGGCACCTTAGGGCTTGTGGAATGTGCAGTATTGTCTGGACGTTAGAGCGCGACTGAGGTGAATCTTGAGCCTAATGATTTTTCTTTGAAGAATGTGAAGTTATTTTCTATACGGATTACAGTATTGGCCTCACCGGAATAGTTTTTTTTTGGATACCGACTGTGAATTGTAATAAGTAGTACATTACGTTGTGTACCTATAATAAACCTAGTGTGGTACAATAAATATTAGAATGTCATATTTGATTTTGTTATTTGATAATTGAATTTTATGACATTTTATAAATAATAGTATTATTTTATTCTGACTAAATTAGATCGGTAATATGTATTGACAATGCCCCTTTACAGCAGCTAGTAGCGTTAAGTAATTTGAAATTGTGTACAAACCTATTATAACATAATGTACATTCCTATTTGACAATGCCTTTTGCAGCAGCCATATTTTTATTTTGACAATGCCCTTTTACAGCAGCTAAGTAATAATTTAAAGGTTATTTAAAACTTAATTGACAATGCCCCTTCACAGCAGCTATTATTTGATTGTAACTAAGTAGTAATCATGTAAAATTGTAAACACGTTTTCTATTTAATATTCTTTTCATTATTATATTGACTGCAGTGCCATTGGTGCTTTATGATGGGTTATAATATGACGGATAATAATTGTTCCTTGACGTGTCTAAGTGTAACTATGTTATAAGAATAAGAGTAGTTAGTTTTTTATTTATCAAATGATAAATAAAAAAAGAAAAGAAAAGAAAAAAGAAAGTAAGGTCTAATTGTTAAACCGAGTGTTAGGTCGCAACCTGAGTCGTTAGACGAAGCTGCTGCTTGATACATACGACCCTTTACATTAAATCTGTGAGGATTTTCCTCAAAATTAACGTAGGTACCTACAAAAGTCATAGGAAGTCCCATTATGTAACAATTTTGCGCATTAACTATGACATTACTAATGTTCTATTTTTAAAGAAATAAGTCTTAAAAATGTGTACATTGTTTCTAAAAGATAAGAATTTTAAAGTACATATTTATTATAAACTCCGAGAATGTTCAACATGGTGTCAGTGTCAACTTGATATGAATGACAAAACAAACAAACATGGCAAGTAGGCTCTAACTTGACACACACGTATAGTATATTCGTATAGTACACAGGATGTAACTAAATACCTGTATGGATATCTTGCAAGGTCACTGCGTTCTGCTTTCAACCAATATTTTTTGCGAAAATGTAAAGGAATAATATTTGGCTCCATATAAATCGATTAATATTTATTTATTTATTACAGCCTCTTACAGAATTTGTTTACTTACATTACATTTTTACGGTAACTAGAATCTGTGTGACTCCGGGCAAAGGCCTCCCCCAGTCTTCTGAATTCTTCCCTTTCCAACGCCACCCTAGTCCACGTCCTACCGGCCAATTCCGCTATTTCATCGTCCCAGCGTCTAAATGGTTTACCTCTCTTTCTTTAATCGCCTCTTGGATACCATGTTGTGATCATTTTGCTCCACTTGTCTGGACCTCTGGTATGTCCAGCCCATTTCCACTTGAGATGTTTTATTTTGTAGGTTACGTCTGCTACTGTCCTATCTCTCAATTCCTCGTTCCTAATTCTGTCTGTTCTTCTCTTATTTATCATGCTCCTTTCGCGACATGCTACTTGTTTCCAGTTTCTTGCTATGTGATTTCGTGAGCGCCCAAGTTTAACAATCATATGTGAAGATTGGCAGTATGCACGTGATGAAAAGTCTCCTCTTTATTCTTATATTTTTTTCGATCAATTTCCTGGTATAAATTAATATGACGTCAGCCTAATTTCAGAATTTTCAAAAGCAGGCAAAAGTTGTTCATTTATTGACAATCAGAAGAAAGTCGGAGATCCTCATCGTCATCGACTTATTAGAAGAATTTGATCCCGGAGTGTGAAACGCCTGTCGACTGTGACTTCTCGCCTCACATTTTTTCTTCTATCAATTTTCTTCAATGAGCAATCCGTAATAAATTACATTCTTAAATATTTTGTTACCAGCCTGTACATACATGTGCTAAAATCAGTATATGGAATTTAGAGGACGCGTGCTCGTTGCATAATATGGGTGCGCCCGCGCTTACGAGACTATGACTTACTCTTCACAGATTTTTTAAACTTTTTAATATATTTCTAGAATCGAAAGTTCTCTTTTTTATTTACCTACGACTGTACCCGCATTCGAAGCCTTTGGCGGGCTTAAAAATTAGTCCTATGTATAGAAATTCGGGCGTTTACCTACTAAGTATTATAATTGATATAAATTTAATTAATTACAATAATATGTATTAATAATGGTTATTATGTATGACATCGTTAAAATATTGAATAATTGTTTTGTAATTCCTTAGTTGTTTGAGTTTCGGAGGGGCACCCAGGGCAGCTACCAGATCCGTTGGAGCTACGAGAAAATGGTCTTAGGAGACCTTCCCTAACTTTTGGAGCTATTTAAAACTGCATTCACAGATTTTTCAAAAAGGTACAGTCACAGAGAAAAAATCCATTTCTCACAAAAAAATATTGATACCAATCGATTCTATTTCGTGTCAAGAATAAAAGACTCTATGGGGTCAACCGAGGTTCGAGTACTAGAAATCTCAGAAATTGCAAGAAATTATTCCCGTCCATTGCTGTCATACATGCTGCATAATACAATACAATACAAATACAAATACAAATATACTTTATTGCACACCTGGGACCTTAGTGTATTTTGACGTACACGTGTACGTGTTTGTGTTCTTTACAAAGAAAAATATCAATAAAATTATGTCTGTCTTCTTTCTAAGCTGAAAAAGCTCTGGGCGCCAAGTTATACCTAAGTATTTAATACACAGCAGTTAATAGACGATAAAATTTCTAGAAGTTTCTAATTTGGTCGTTAAATATCTCACAAATCACGATACTGCTTATAAAATAACTTTCATAATCAATTAATAATGGAGTTTTAAACCATGATATAGCGTTTTGTACACCTTAACTATCCAGGGATATGGCATACCTCGTCTAGTGTAATTCATACCATAGTATAGCAAAAAAAATGGCGACAATATGAAGGTTGATGGGAAGAGGTCATGGTAACGCGGTTCAATGAGTTGGTCCGAAAACGACACCAAGTTTTACGACGCTGTTCAAGCCGAGACGAGAAGAAAAAAAATGCTACAAATGCCAAAAAAAATTACATATATATATATATATATATATATATATATATATATATATATATATATATATATATATATATATATATATATATATATATATATATATATATATATATATATAATAGACTTTCTTAACGTTTAAGCTGCAGCAAACAAAGCAATTAGTACTCTGATTTCCTATACTGGTCATACAGACCGTTACGTAGAAAATAGTGAAGCCAACATATCAGTTGGTCTGCTAAAGTTACTCATGTAATGAATGCTTCGGGGGTCAAACAAAATCCCAGCTCCATATACAATTTGAAGCAACATCATAGAGTTCAGTGGAAAACACATTTAATACCATGTCGCTTTAAATTATTTGACACATTCATACGAATGTCCAGTAATGACCTACGGAGCCGAAACGTGGACACTGACGGTGCGACTGGTTATCAAATTGAAAGTCGCTCAGCGTGCTATGGAAAGAGCTATGCTCGGAGTATTTCTACTGGATCGAATCCGGAATGAGGAGATCCGGCATAGAACAAAAGTCATCGACATAGCTCATAAGATTAGCAAGCTGAAGTGGCAGTGGGTCGGTCACATCTGTCGCAGAACAGACAACCGCTGGGGTAGACGAGTTCTGGAGTGGAGACCGCGTTTCGGCAAACGTAGTGTGGGACGCCCCCCTGCTAGATGGAGCGACGATCTGCGCAAGGTGGCTGGCAGCGACTGGATGAGAAGAGCCGAAGATCGGGCTCAATGGCGCGCCCTGGGAGAGGCCTATGTCCAGCAGTGGACTAGAGTAGGCTGCTGATGATACGAATGTCAAGGAATCATAACAAAAACTTTTTTGCAACAGGGTTCTACTGAGTGTAGCTTGATGTGTCTTCCACTGTACTTGAATCAATTTGAATTATTGATAAGTAGGTACTTAAGTAGGTATTCATTAATTAAATTAAAAAATACCAGCCAGCACTTGATTAACAAGTACTTACAAATAACATTTAATAGTCGTGGTAAATATGTATGACATATTCATGTTAATTCTACATTATTAGTCTTAAAGTTAACCGCGTTCTGTAGGTATACAAGTAATATATAAACGAGGAAATCTGTAATTGGCCTTCTTTAAGTTTAATACATATGTAATTTTATAATTGTTAATGCTGTAGATTTCCCTTATAAATAAAATAAAAATAAATAAAAATAAAATATAGAATCGTAGAAAATTATTTATAAAAAAAGAAAAAGAACTCCAGCAGCAAGTTTTGAACCTTTATACTTATCTCAGACTTAAAACACTCTAAGAGGTTAATTGGAAGTGATGGCACGGCTGGATGCAGGAAAATTTACAACTATAGCAGGAGTCTCACCCGTCTCATTGTAGGGGCGTTCACAAGCCATTTTGGTACTAAGAACCTCCTACACAAGATGAGACTGGCAGATAACCCCACCTGTAGAGCCTGTGGTGACACCATTGAGTCAATGGAACACTTGCTGTGCGAATGTGACTCGTTGGTTGGAAAACGTATGAGTCTTCTGGGGGTAGCCTACCCGAAACCAGAGGACTATAGGCTCCTTCCTGTAAGCTGTATAACGTCCTTGATGCAAAGCATCTTTAATGAACAGGAAGGAGACTAAGGTAAGGGGTGAGCACAAAAGATCTCTGAGGCTCGAAGTGCCGCTGGGGTCCTAAGATAAGATATCTCGGAAACTTTTTCGTTGTGCGACAAATATGGGAAAGTTTTTATATGTATTTAAAATAAAAAGTCAACATCCCTTTACACAACTTTTCTTGGAACAAAATAAAAGCTCGCGTTACGAAACTGTTAGCTTTTGTAATAGTTAATGTTTACTAACTCTCACTTTAGAAGCGCCGCTTCCTCGTCATACCGCAGAGGCTGCGGACGCGTAGGCAATACTTAATAAGTCCTAATTAGCATACAAAGCCTTTGATCGCCCACTAGAGAGCGCTTAATCATCGAATCAAGGTGCGGTATGGGAAAATGTGTTTATTGATTTCTGGGGGTAGACAGAAATATTGAACTTGTGTGATTGACTGATTACAATAAAAGGCTTAACTTACGTTGCGTATCAAAACCTCTTTACAAAGTTGAAAGGGGGTTTGCAGTGTTCTAACTAAATAACTTACGTACAAAAAAATAACTATTCTCCATGCATTTTGTACCGTTCAGCCGATCGATTTGTATTTTAGATAAGAACTTAAAAAAAATGTTTTTTGAATGCAGGTAGAGTACACTTAAAACAATTAGGTACCTAATTAATTGTTCTTAACCCACATCTGCAACCAAACATCTAACATACATCAACATTCAACAATCTTGTCGTTGCACAATTATCATAATGTCAACATGCAACGTCTTAAAAACTTGTAGTACAAGTCTACAATTACTTGTCGATAGAGGTGAGGGTCTACCAGTGGCTTCGGAATGATAAAACAATAAACTATGAGTAAGTAATTACCGGTTTGTCTGCAGCTTGCTACGCAGACCTTTACGAAAGCGGCTAGACTTGAAGATCCTGTTTTTTCTGGATTTACGAGTTAGTAATATCTATTACGATGAGTAATCGTCAAGTCAAGGGTATAGCCCCATAGTGAAAGTTATGGGACCAACTCTGGTTTCATACATTTCGGTCGTGTAGGCATTGAGCTTATGTATGGAACTGCTGGTTTTTTTTCGCGATTTCAGAATTGGCCCCCATAATTTCTGGAATATAGTCAAGGGGTTTTTATTACACCCACCCAGTACAGTCTACTGATCTTTCTTTTAGTGATTTCCTCCGAAGTTAACTGGTTACAATTTGAGCTTTTGTATGGAACTGCTGATATTTTTTTCGCGATTTCAAAATTGACCCCCATTGTGATAGTTGTTTAGTAATGGATACTTACTGAGCACCCCCTTTCTGGACTATAGGGGGTTTTTATTACACCCACCCAGTAGAGTCGGCTGCTTTCTTTTAGTGATTTCCTCCGAAGTTAACTAGTTACAATTTGGTGTAATAGTAAACTGTGTCACTGAATGTAATTACAAAGTCACGATAAAATCTCTCAGAATTGAAAAGCCGCGAACAAATGACGATCGATGTGTGAAGATTGAGCCAATAGAATGGCTGTGACCACTGATTAGCTATTAATTCTGCCTTCCGTGCAAACTGGAAGGCGATTCTCGCAGCGTTCGATATACAAAAGTCGAGCGCTACGAACGTCTTGTCACGCTCACACATGTAATGTGAGCGAATGAGAAAGGACTAATGTCGAATTCGACATTCCACTACGAGAAACGCCGTCCTGACCATTCATATACCCGAAAACCTAGCTGGAAATTGTTTTTAGCGTCAGTTTAGAAAATGGCTGAAAATTAATGACTTTTTTATGCTCAGAAATATCATTTATGAAAATATTTATTTATGGGATGATATCCCATGGGTTTATATAATCTGTTTGTATATTTTGCACTACCTTTTTATAGAGATTTTTTTTATACTATACAATAGTGTCTTAAATACATACCGCCAAACTGCTTAGCAGTTTATCGGCGGACATGTTGCTCCCTAATTATAAATAACATTATATTTTTATACTTACATAATATAATTGCACATCGCAGAAATAAACATTAGATTCATAAGTGCATTGGTGTTCTTTGAAATTGGTGCTCCATTAACGACATGATATTTAGGCTCTACAACCCTGTCTATAGACGTCAGTGGCTATGACATAGCAATTGGAACGGAAAGAAGTGTCATTTCCAGCAGCTTTATGTCACACTAGAACAATAGTGTCGCGGTCCCACGGCGGGTGATGACTTGGTTGTGAACCTAGGTCTGGTTCAAGGCTCTGGCGCACAATTATACTAACACAACGTAATCTCAATATAAAGTAAATTGTAGAATGAATGAATAAAAATTTATTTGCACACACACACTTTACATGATATTTACATTTCATTATAACTAAACTAACTTTCCTCAAACGGCGCAAATATACCAATCTGGGTGAAACATACATATTTGAGCCGTTTGGGGTTGAAACATTGGGACCCTGGGGCCCGGGAGCGCACCGCGTCTTCAAGGACCTCGCAAAGCGCCTGGTCGACGCGTCAAAAGACCCAAGATCTGGCTCCTATTTGGCCCAACGGCCCACCCATCTCTACGTGAGATGGCACCTCTGCATGCCCGCCCGCCCGATCGTTCGAGCAGAGCCCTGCCCAGGGAACTGCTCAAGGGCGAAGCCACATCCGCCGAGTGACATCGTGCACCGGCGGCACCTAACCGGACATGACCACGCCAATGGCACCCCCAGGACCCACCCGTAGTTACGGGTGGCGATTGACACCGCCGCAAGAGGGCAGCCCCCCCACGCCCCCTCCCAGGGACGTGAGAAGATTCGACGTTACCGTTGGCCCAACGGATTAGCTTAGCTATCCAACGGGGCAACGCAGCCAGTCTCTTGGGTACACTGCCGGATGTGGGGGACTTAACCCAAATTTTTTATCTTTAGTTTTATCTTTAGTTTTCTTAGCCTTAGTTTAGTTTTAGCTTTAGTTTTATAACTAAAACAAACTAAGTTTACATGCTTGTAACGATGTCGACTTCATCGTTCATATCAACCTCCTTGCCATCAATTTCAACCTCACTGTTAGCGTTTATCTCACTTCATTTCGTGTTGGCATTTTCATTTCTTGATCTATATTTTTAAAATTCAAATCATATTCCCATTCCATTTCTAAATTCCATTATTCCATTAATTTCATTGTTTTTAGTTATTCTCTCTGTATTTTTGTCCTGAACAGACGTATGTCCGTTTTATAAAATTGTCTCCTACTACTACATATTTTCTACTATTGCGTTGTTCTGTTCCTGATAAATATAATATCTACTATTACCAAGTTTCTTCTATTACTTCATCTGCACACTGTCCTAGAACCCTGCTAGCCGGCACCTAGAGGGCAGACTGTAGCATGCTTATCATTAACTCAACGTTCTCAGAAGGAACTTGTCTACCATTTTCTAGTGTAAACATAGACACATACATACATATTATATATATTTTAGACACGATTATATATTTTTAAGATTGCATTAAATAAATACTTGTTTTGATATTAATTTTACTAAATAGATACTTATTATATAATTTAGATAAGACTTATTAAAAAATTATATAATTTGCACGCCTAGTACTTGTTTTGCCTTGGCAAAATGTGTTGGTACTTAACTAACAACAACATTTGCAAAAATGTAGGTGTATTTACAGGAAATACACCTACATTTTTGCAAATAAATATTTTCTGTATTCTGTATACACTAACTAGATGCGATTATATGGCTAATAAATTAAATTACAAAAATATACTGTCATATGTTTTGCGTAACGACGACAATGCGATGGGGCGATTACGGGTGTGTCTGTCACCTGCCAGGGACGTATTTAATAGAGTCCTAAGTGGGTCACCACGAGATTCACGACTCACGCCATCATAATCCTTCTTGAAGCATCTAACTTTACTGGGTGAGATTGTAATATCGCACGCATGCAACAAAAGTGACACAAATCCAAAAACCCGAAAATTGACTTATTGACACAGATACATTTTTTTTATTTTTTTTTATTTACTACTAAACCCGCATTTGACCTCGATCTCGCCTGATGGTAAGCGACGATGAGGGCGACGATGGAGCATGCGGGTGTAAATGCCTATTCACTCTGGCCTTGAAGATCCCAAGGTTGTAGGTTTCGGGAAACACAGACGCCGGCAGGCTGTTTCATTCCTTAGCCGTTCGCATAATGAACGAAGAAGCAAATTGCTTCGTACGAGCAGATGGGATATCAACAACATAAGGATGATGGATGGACATTTAGTAAACAATCCTTCATCTTTCAACAATATCGTTGCAAACTAGGTTCATCGCATTTTCATTTCCCATTCTAAATATTATTATCAAAGGTGCACAAGAGAATCATCAAAACAGTCATAAATAATAAAAAACGTGAATTATGCTGTTTTGCGTAGATTTTTATAGGTATAACCCAAGTCTTGACATCTCGTGGTAACCCTTACTCTCATAAAAACGCAAGAACTGGTTTAATGCGATTTCTGAAAAACGTAAATTTTTGAGTTGTGTCACTTTTGTAATACGTGTGCGATATGTCTGGAAAAAAGCGTCGCCCCGGGTCGTAACCACCTGACTGGACCATTTCGATGAACCACTCTAGCGTTTAGTAGCTTAAGCTACTTCAGCTTTTAGTATCTGATGTGGATACAATGGTCCAGATGAGGATTATCCAGCGAAGCTTGCCTTTGAACCATTGTCGCTTAGTGATACAATTTTTGTTTCTTATAAGTATTTATTAATTTTCTAACAATTTTAGGTAGGTTTAAAGTAAATAATACTCCGGTTTGAATCATTGAGCGTTGGTCGTGCTTCAATACAAAATATTGATCAATAACTCCTTAAACTTTGAAAAAAAAATTCTTCTGACTGTACTTTTAACGCAAATATAATCGCATGTGACCAGTTGGGGAAAACAAAAAGTAATTTATTTTAAGTTTCACTATCTCGTCCCACGTACTTTTAATAAACAAACCTTACGAGACCAGTTGACGAATACAAAATGTTACTAAAAAGTAAAGTAAAGTAAAATACATTGCACAAATAGAAAACAACAAACAAAAGAAAATAGCGAAGTACAATTTAGGCGGCCTTATCGCTAAGAGCGATCTCTTCCAGGCAACATTCGGGCAGAGGAAATGATTTCGATAAAAAGGTAGCAGGTGTGCAATCAATATGGAAAATGTTTTATAAGATAATTTTATTTAATTAAAATTAAAAATTAATCAATTTTAGTTTCATCATCTCGTCCCGCGTGTGACCAGTTCTCCAGACCAGTTGGTGAACAACCCATAGTTGAAGTGGTTAATAATGTATATCAGTACCTAATGTGCAAAACATTACACACCACTAACGTAAAAAAACTACTGAAAATTCTTGGTTTAACAATAATGACCCCCCAAGTGTACATTCCTACCCTACAAATGACCCTGTGGCCAACACACCGTCGGTCGCGGTAACGTCCGGTGACGCAACGTGCGTACGGGCCTTTATAGTTCGACATCCGATGCGACAGACGGTTTTTGTCGTCATATAGGATATGCCCAATGTCGATCGGTATGCGCTGATTATATCTGGATGATTTAATAATCCATTCATAAGTCAAGGGCTTTGTATAAATAAACTATGGTTAGCGGGGTAAAATGATGATTTTCCGGAATTAAAATTGTGTTCAATTGTTTCAGATGATCTAAAGGAAGAACACTGACGATGTGCAGAAGAAAGGTTAAGAAACTGCAGATTCTACTGGGATGACATAAGTTAGTAGCTTGCACAATAATAAATCCTTATACTCCGCCTCTGTCCTCGTTCCAGATTCATCAGCATCATCTGCCTATTAATCCCCACAGTTGGGGTACAGATCATGATCCACCGTGCGGGCCCAGTGCTGATTGGTAGATTCACACGTCTTCGGAAACTTTTACTTCTTCAGACCTGCAGGTTTCCTCACGATGTTTTCCTTCACCGTTAGAGTAGTCGGTAAATATGGATACGTAATTCTTAAAAAAATCCGTAAACTAATTGGTACATGGCATTGTTTGGTTTCGAAACCAGACCCGCATGGGAGTCTGGCTTCCTAGCCACTAGGCCACCGACGCTTCTGATTGGTATAGCCCAAGATATTTCTCAAATCTCTCTGCCGCCAATGGTCTGCTAAAATAACCTTTCCAATAGGACATAATACGCAAAGCGTTGCGTAGACGGAGCCACGAGCACACTCCGTAAACAGAAAAGCAAAACGAAACGTCATTTTTAAAGATATAACAAATTTCTCGTTATTTGGGTTATTTTAATTTGATTTTTCAAAGTTGTTAGTAAAATTGCGATGATATCATGGCATCATATGGACATTTCAAAATAGCAGGGTAAAAAAAGATTTGGTGGAAAGGAACCAAATGTTGATTGGCTACGTACCATTGTGCTAGTGGCGCCTCTAGTGGTAAACATTGCAGGATTATCTCCTATTCTATTCCAGGGTCACCGAGGAAGGGTGACAATGTCGCAGTCGGCGCTCGGTTTGGGCGGCGAGCGGCGCTACTCCGTACCCTCCAACCCTCTGATGCACGACCCTCGCGGCATGCACTCCGAGGATCTGCACGCGTGGTCCATCTACCGGTACTGTATCATAGTTCCCTTCAATATAGTGGCTTCGATTACGGGGTGGCCGCCGCCACGCTCACTCACATACTAGATTGTGTACGAGAGCGGGACGTTTCGTTTAGCGGTTGTCGCAAAATTTTGGCGGTCACTCCAGATTTCGTGCCAAAAGGTAATCAAAAAAGGTGGGTAATTCGAGGGGGTCTTATCGCGAAGTATCCACGTATGGTAGAAACCAGGGACAGAGAAAGTCACCTGCTACCCTAAGACCGTAGCTGCACCTTCCCTCCTAGAACTAGCCATAATCATGCAATTCCTAATCTGGGCCCTAAAACTGGGAATGTGATCATGGTGACTCATGTCTCTATGTTTTATGGGGTGCAGTTTCATGATTTCGAGTCAGTATTCAATTTTTTAAATAGGTACTGATCATTGCGTTTGCTGAGTGAAACAGTATTTTATTAAATACTCATTATGTACATATAAATTTCACCAAGAACCAACAACCGCAAATATAAACCATTTTCCTTTGCTGTTGCTACGAGTTTCTTTGTTGTTGTTCACACATAACAACATTTGAGTTCCAAATTGAAATTGCTATCAATTAGACAATATTTATTCCGAACTCCGAGTCGTAGGTACCAAAATTCGTTTCAGAGTCGACAAGACTCAACTTGTACCCTAACAGTTTTTAAAAGTAACTGAACATTAATGACCTTAGTGAACGTTTACAAGGGAAAACCTCTACTTTTTCAGACAAAACTTGAACTCTGACTTCACGGACAGCGCTCTCGGCAGTACCGACAAGAGTCCCTTGCCGTATGGAAACTTCCAGCTCAGAGACACCACCGTGCAGTCAATTTTATCACACCCCCGATATGGACCTAAGTGAGTAATCCAATAAAACATGTCTGGAATGTTGTCTTTGTCATGTAACTTCCGTGTGAAGTGGTTATGACAAGTCATGATATGAGTAACGTGAAAAATAATAATGAGTGGAGTATTCGGATCGAAGAACCAATAGATTTCTAGTTAGTTTCTTTGAAGGATTTTTGTATTTACAAATACACGTGTTACTTATTAATTATAGTCGTGTCGCATAATGTTCAATACGCAGAATGTAATCCTTGAAAAGCTCGCGTTTTTATTTTCCAGAAGCCATCTCCAAAACCATTACATTGTAAGTTTGAGCTGCACAATGTCTCCCAAAAAAATTGTTTAAGATTTAGCACTTATTTTTCTTTTGATTAACCTAGAATTCCTCTAATGTTTTGACCCAAAAACTTAGTTGCAGTGGGTATTGAAGGTAACCCCACATTTTTATCTCCCATTTACCATTAGTATTACTCAGGCTCCTTTGAAAACTCCCTCTACAATTTGGATACCTCATAAAACAAACATTCCAAAATAGTACTGTGTGATCTACATGATAAGTTTTCAGATGTAAGTATCTTAATTTTTTTTTATTCTTCTATATCTTTTGACAAATTCTCTTGTCCCCAGATCTGCTCTGGGCTCGAATATGTACACTTACCTCAAGTTCGGGCTGCCGCGGGTGTTCCCGCCGAACCATAACGGATCGCAGAGGTCCGGCACGCCCAAACCCAAGACCTCCATCGGTAGCGGCATGAAACCCGTACACCGGTAAGTATTATTGTTATGGAGTGTAGAATATCGCCTAAAAGTATAAGATCATAATCATGGTTCAGAAACTTTTGCAGTTGAATGGATCACTTTAAAACCTTAAAAAAGAATGGTGAATTTTGGAATTGATCACCTCCACCTGTACAGGGTTCAACAAAAACATTCCCTGGACTTTTTACCAGGAGATCCATTCATGTATGTGAGCAACTTTGTTCAAATATTTTTTTAAATGGCGAATAATTTTTTTCCGATTTTCCGTACAAAAAAAGTAACCTTTAGCGACCGATTTGTAACTTGAAGTCTAGAACTCCTGGTAAAAGCCCGATGATCGTTTTTGTTAACACCCTGTAAAGCTAATCTGATGCGGTCTGAAATGAAAAAATAAGTGGTTCTAGTGGTAGGTAGCACCCTAAGGAGAATCACAAAATTTGGTCGAAAAGGCAAGTTCTGGTATGGAGACGAGTCCACAAAAAAAATCATAGTGTCTTTTAGAGCATGCAATAGCATTTATTACCTTATGTTTGGTCTTCGTAATACGGAGCTCAGCAAGTCTAAATGCTTCAACTCATGTTCCCAATCCATAAGCAGTACCCACTATTGCTGGCTGACGTTATTTTCCATGTCTTTCTGCGCAGGATACAGAGACAGAGTCGAGGAATACGTGAAACATCATCAGGTTACGACAGTTCGGACAACGAGACCTCTACCAATTATAAACACAGCAGGAAGTACAGATCGGACCCCGACTTTAGGATGCAGAATCTACATCCATCGTATCAGGTACCTATCTACATATTGATGGAACCTTTACTAACATGCATTAGATCAGCATAGTAATCTCGTAATTTGAAGATATCGGGAAAAACATCGATCACAATATTTCTTTAAATTATTATTTACAACTAAACCCGCTTTTGACCTCAATCTCACCTGGTGGTAAGTGACGATGAGGCCGAAGATGGAGGACAACCGGCTTAGTAAGTACTGGCTCTTCTATAAACACTGTCGAACCACATCAACGACGAAGTGAAGATATTTGACGAGTCTTTACAAGAAGAATGGTCGCTAGCAAATGGAAAGAATGAAGAATGAATGAACCCTGAAGGAGTCCTACCACCAGGATTACTCGGGTTAGTAGCTTCTTACGACACGTTTGCCCAGTGGCGGCAGGGCTATTCTAATCCCCCATACATGGACAATGTTATAGTCATGTTATGCGCATCGGAATTGCACGACCTAATTCCAGCATCTCCATTCCGCCTTCGGACTACCAGGCGCGGGGAGGGGTTCCATCCTTATGTTGTTGATATCCCATCTGCTCTTACGAAGCGATTTGCTTCTTCGTTCATTATGCGAACGGCTAAGGAATGGAACAGCCTGCCGGCGTCTGTATTTCCCGAAAACTACAACCTTGGGATCTTCAAGGCCAGAGTGAATAGGCATTTACTGGACCCGCATGCTCCATCGTCGACCTCATCGTCGCTTACCATCAGACGAGATCGAGGTCAAATGCGGGTTTAGTTATACATAAAAAAAAAAAAAGTCTGCACAACATAGATAGATAAGATCAGAACATTTCCCTGTACACAGAATCTGACAATAGAGATATTAAGGATTGAAGAGTATCTGGGTAGGTACGAATTCAATGATCTTACTAGAACAACCACTGTCACTGATTGTGAAGCACTATTAGCTAGTAATCTATATTTTTTCTCACCGCACACCTCATTCAAATTCGACTTACATATCCATTTTCAATTCCAGCCCGGCACAGGAGTACCCCTAGTAGCAATGCAGCAGGCCGGTATTAGAGGCGAGCCACATTGGACCAATACCCGGAACAAGTCCGTCAGTGAAGCCAACTTATTAGGGATAGACGCTCGACCACCGCGCCAGCATCATCAGTACAACCGGAGGAGCAGTGTGGCTGAGTTTGTGCCTGACAACGATCATCACAGGTGAGAATAGAATTACATTTATTTCCGAAGATCGAGCTCAATGGCGCGCCCTGGGAGAGGCCTATGTCCAGCAGTGGACTAGAGTAGGCTGCTGATGATGATGATGACATTTATTGCTAAACTAGCTGTTGCCCGCAACTTCGTTCGCGTTCCATATTGTTTTTTTTTATTTCAAATATTTTTTAAGTTTAATAACGTATGCAATGTTACATAAATATTTTTCTTTCTTTCTGCCAATAAGTTCCTTGACGAATGATGTACATATTTGAAATACTGTAGACGTACGAGTATATTCTGCAATACTTTTTCTTTTATCTTTTTGACATTGTACTTAATTTAAGTAAGAAATTTTATTAATTTTAATAGAGTAATATGTAATATAATTTATTTATTTATTCGTATAATGTAATATAATAATTATAATGATCACTGATCGGAGTAGGTAGAGCTCTTTCGGGTCAATGTCCTCGAAGGTTATATTAATATGGATATGATTTCGGGATCCCGTTTTCGTTATCGAGCAAATGTTGTAAATTACTTTTATAAACCTCGCCCTTACTCGGCGGATTACGAATTTTTAAAAATTGTGAACTTACGAAGAAGTTAAAACACTACCATAGGTACACTAGCGCCATGAATCTTAAAAAAAATTTTTCGCCACCAATCTTAAATGTGTATCAAAACAAATATAACGTTAAAAATCTAAATAATATATTTATTCAATCCCGGAAATCCCGGGATTATTGGGCATACTTATCCATATTATGACCGTATGTGGCAAGTACTAAAAACAGCCCTACCTACTCCGATCACTGATAATGATCATGACATGCTAATATTTTAATTATATTTCTAAATATTTTATATCTTTTTGACAATGTATGATCATTACTGAAATAAATCAATATGAATATGAATACGAACTTGACCACATTTGACTCATTTTTAAGCAGAATTTTCAAAACTTCTGTAGCCTAGATGTCAATCTGGACTTTTAAATATATCCGTGGAAACTCCATCCACATCCGTTCAGTAGTTTTTACGTGATGTGTTTTTAAAGCAATAAAATTCCTTTTTCGATTTTATTATACGTATATATTATAATTATACAAAAACATTAAAAAAGAATCTGACGACAACTCGTGAACTTGCCAAAATGATTAACTAAACTATAGTTTAAGCAGGAAAGGTGTTTTAAGACAGAGATTCGTGACGCTCAATTTCTCTGTCTACCCCGCAAGGGATAGCGTGAAGTTATGTATGTGGACTATTCTTTGTTACATTTGTTCGACGTTTCGACAGAGTTGCACCTGTCATGGTTACGAACAGACTGAAGTGTCGAGTCTCAGCGACGACGGCTGGCACGAGTGGATCTTGCACCTACCCGCATTTTTTCAACTTCATCGTCCACAACAACACAAAAGTTCAGGGCACGGCACACAACACCCTCACAACCGCATCACTCACATTTATCGGAGGATAAATCATAATACATAAGTCATATTAACAGATTGTATACTATGCTATATTTCAGCTACCTAATGGCCCCATCACACGTGGGCGGCCGCATGTCGAAGGCAGGAAGCCACATGTCCCTGGCACAATCGCGCAAGCACTCCACACTGCGGCCGGGCGACCATCTCGATGGGTACACGCACTCCGCCTACATCTACCCTAATTATTATGTGAGTATATGGTAATTTATGTAAGATAATTGTGCGAGTCTATGTTAGTTTATGTGAGCATATGGTAATTTATGTGAGCCTATATTAATTTCGGTTGAAAAATAGTTCTGGCAAACAAGCAGATGCAACTGACAGTAAGTTGGCCAGTAGATTAAAACACTCTGTTAACTTGTCGTATATTCAACACTTTCTATTAACTTGTGATAATAATAATATGCACTTTAGTGGACACAGAATATGTCATTCATTGTTGTACATTCAACGGGACATTGACAGACATTCTCTGTTAACTTGTTAAATAACTTGACGACTAAGAGAATTAGAATAAAGGAGAAATCAGTACCGAACACAATTGCATCCGTTTAGAATCCAACCACGATTCTAGACGGAGGCAAAGTTGTTTGGTTTAGTTATTCCGTTAAATGTACAACATGTAAAAGAGTCTATTAATTTGACAAGTTAATAGAGAGTGTTGAATGTACGGCAAGTCAATAACTCTGAGACTCTGCATACGTTATGTTGTGGAAAATCGTGGTAAGAAAAACCGTTAAACCATTATTTATTTTCTAATACTTGGAATTTAATCCAAATGTTTGGTGATATTACACATACTCGTATTGGAAACAAGTGAAAAAGATATTTCTCCGACGAGACTCAAACCCGCACCTCCGGCTTAACCCGACACGTTAACCATTTCGGAATACCGTTTCTAACTTTGACTAGGCTAGGTAAACAGCCAAGCGTGCTTACAAAGAATTCCAATTTTCTTTCAGGTTAACAGCTTAGAAATAACGTCGCCAGAGAACATATCGACACTGCTGGTATCAGGACTGAGCTTCGAAGTGAAGTCGGGAGAGATACTTGCTGTTCTGGCCACGTCCCACCACGAGGCCACCGGCTTGCTGGATGTCTTAGCTGGTGTTCGGAAGGTAATCTTCGAGATACAAATGCTGTTTTTAATTATTATTGCTGTTTTAATTTTATTTCTTGAAGGCCTTTGCCCAGCAGTGGGACAGCCTATAGGCAATTATAAAAAAAAAAAAAAAATGACTTACTCGAACCAATTAGAAAGCTGAAATTGTGGTAAGTATACCTTGAATAATCCCTTTCGAAAAACGAGTTCTGAAACATACTGGGTATTCAAAGCTTGCCTTTCTTGTCGCTTCGTCTCTATTATATATATTATTTGTATTTATATTATAAATATCTAAGTATACCTACCTATTTACTTTTCTACCTACTACCTACATATTTTTTCTTCTGTCCTGTATGCAGTAAAGAATATTTGTATTTTATTTCGCATTAATTTAATAGTTTAATTATACAGTACTATTTTATTGAAATTCATTTTGAGTTATTGTGTAATTGGTGTTATAACTTTTTAGAATAAGTATTGTTATAATTGTTTTGCTGTACGATTTATTTCATTTTATTACAGGTTATTGTAATAAAATAAAATAGTAATAATAATGACCATCACATGTTTTTAATTCCAGAAACTAACGGGCGACATAGTCCTCAACGGCCAACCCGTAGCTTCGTCAACTCTCCGCAAGGTGGCAGCATATGTTCGTAAAGATACGACCCTATGTCCCGCAATGACGGTTGAACATACTTTACGTTTCCACGCTGCGTTGCGGCGGCCGCGACATAATCATGCGCAAGTCAAAATGGACGATAGAGATCGGGTGAGTGCAAGGAATTAAGTAATTCAATCGAAGCGACATTGTTAGATACATGGATGAAAGAAAAATTGGTCTTCCTCCCCAAGGGGACGGGCGGGGCGGTCGTTCGTACAGTCGACCACAGGTCAAACTATCCAAAAGGTCAAAATTTAAGAATCTGTAATATACCATATCGCATAAGGTTGAGATTTAATCGAAGGTTTTTACAGATGGTATACTGAACGTAATGGTCGACTGTACTTCATGATTAGATGCTTCGAGTGCACACATCGAGTGGAGGCCCAGCGATTAATTTCGATAACAGTGTAAACTTAACCTAGCGTCTTTAAAATGCGGTTCAAAATGACGTGCCAATATACGTGGCAAGCGGTGCAATGCGCGGAATCCTACAGATTATAGTCGGTATGATACAGACTTTATCTTATATTATGATAGGGGGCCGGGAATAACCCCAGCGTCACTTCGACCCTTGAGGATCTTTTGTGCCTACCCCATTTCACACACTGGTCATCTCAGTGTACAGGTTTCCTCACGATGTTTTCCTTCACCGTTAGAGCAGTCGGTAAATGGACGTAAGTCTTCCAAAAATACGGAAATCTCATTGGTATATGGCACTGCACGGTTTAGAACCCGGACCATGCATGGGAGTCTCACCTAGCCTGTATTTTAGAGACTTTAAGGTTTAGTTTTGTTGTTTTCGAAGAAAGTTGTTGCACCTCCACTCTTTGCAGTAAGTTATTTCGACGACATAGTTCTCAACGGTGTAACAATATCGTAGTGTTGGCTAAACTAACTAATATCCCATAGAATAGCAAACACAGAAATAACAAGGAACATCCAAATATATCACGGAAAATCATTGAATTAATTTCTAGCACTTCGCCTGCCTTTTATATCAAATTGTAGCTTTATGTGATTTTCTGGAAGAAATCTCTCTTAGAGATAAGTCGCGCCCTTTGTGTTTCACATTTTATTTCTAAGTTTGTAACTTATTCTGTGTGTACAATAATAGATAAAGCTTGATCAGAAATATGAAAACCCTGCGGAATTAATTATAACGATTTTTTTGCGATCTCAATAACACAGATTATAAAAGTACTAGTGGCGCCCTCGTGTCAATTTATATGTTCCTGATTAAAATTGAAATTGAAAACGTTTATTTAGCACTGTAACGCCAGAATATAGAACACGATACAGAAGTATACAAAGATTAATACATGCAGCACAAAACATCTGGTGTGATACAGTGTCAAAAAGGGTACCTACACCAGCTCAGCATAATGCTGAGGCAAGCCACAGCGTTGATCTTCAGCTGGCTCCTCAGCTGCACGGACGAAGAAAGCAACAGTGTGTGCGTGTTGTGGAATGTGTTTGTTTTTATGAATGAGGATATTAGTGTATATGTGAGGTACTGAGTGCGTGGGAGGGTGATGGCATAGTGGTGATTAGGGTATAAACAAAACTGGCATCATTTTTCAGATAAACCTTCTAATAGAAGAACTAGGTCTGGAACAAGTTCGAGACACGAACGTGGGCCGTCTGACCCGCTCCGAGACCCGGCGACTCAACGTCGCGTGCCAGCTTCTCCTCGATATGGCAATTCTAATCCTCGACCAGCCAACCAAGGAGATGGACATATTTGACACCTTCTTCTTGGTGGAGTACTTGAGGAATTGGGCCAGTACTGGTAGAGTGGTTATAATGTCGCTGCATCCGCCGACGTATGAGATCTTTGCTATGTTGACAAAGGTGAGTTACAGGTCGTCAGCTTTTAGTTAAACGTTCACGCTTGAAAACTTCGGTGTGCTTCGGTTATCGCGAATGTACTACGACTGAGTAAGACCTCTGTCTTACTTCTCTATCTTACTCATACAGAGGCCGATTTTACCCGATACCCGAATGTTTTTCTAAGAGCTCACGCACTGTATGTTTTTGTTTTGACTTGATATAGTTAGGAAGCTAGGGTATAGGGACTAACCGAAATCCGATTGCGCCGTCTACAGTCTAAATATCGCAGCAGTATGCGAAGTGTAAAGCTGAGGGGTATAAAGGCCTATATAAAGCTGAGGGGAACACCCCCCGGTGTTCAGTATCCATAACCGGATAACTTTTGTTTTACGACTTTTAGATTTCCGCAAAGAAAATTTCGATTCTGCAGTCATTTTTTAGAGATCCGTATCCCGAAGGGGAAAACAGAACCCTATTGCTGTCTCTAACCCGTACGTCGGTTCGTCCGTCCGTACTTTCGGCTGTATAGATCCACAGCTCCAGTGATGACACTTCACCAAAGACTATATGCTGTACAATACAATAACAATGTTATTAATAATTGTAATAGTATACATTGCATTGAGGCGGTTTAAAATGGATATTTTTGTTTCAGGTGGTGCTAATATCAGCCGGTAGAACAATGTTCAGTGGGTACAGAAGAGACATGTTGCCATATTTTGCCTCTATCGATTATCCTTGTCCCGCCTTCAAGAACCCTTCTGATTATTATCGTAAGTAGTTTTGAAACCCAAGTTACTGTACATTAAAAAACGAAATCGTACAAACCACAGAAAGAGTAATTAAAGGAAAACAGGCTTCTCGGGCCTGGCCATATCCCTTTTCCAGTCACCAAAATATAATACAAAATAGTATCTGTCATCAGGCCTCGGCTTGTATGGAACCCGCCTCTAAAGGAACTTTTTTTTCCACAGCAGTAAAAAATGATACATCGCTACGTTTTGACGAATAAGTATCTCTAAAAGGGAAGCAAATATGATTGTAGTTATATGCAAAACATAAATATTTTCCCAAGACAATTTTCCTAATGCCAATGATAGATTATCGTATATTAAAAAAGTTTGTTTGAATTGTAACGTACAGCATCACCACGGCTTAATCTAGACTAGTTTAAACAATATCAATAATCCCATCCTCGCCGCCAATAGTTTATTTTGAAAAACGATGGGAAAATGCATGGGACCCAACAAAACTCCTTTGACAGCCGAGACAGAACTGATTTATTAAATTACCCACCTAACCTATATAAAAATATACTACACTATCGTGCCACTAGCAGCATTACTCCGATTCACAGACTTTACTCTTATCAATGTGTTACCTTTCAGTGGACCTAGTAACACTAGACGACTTGTCAGCGGCGGCTATGCTGGAGTCGTCTGGCCGGATCGAAGCCCTAGCGGGAGTATTCGCCGGGGCGCAGTCCCCGCCGGAACCTCCGCCCCCCGTGCCCTTACCAGCGCCAGTTACAAGACCCAATGCCTTCGTCCAAGCATTTGCACTTATTGAGTAAGTGTGATTATTTTAATTTTAGTTTCGTTGATAAAATAAATAGCATCTTCCAGTACCTACACACAAAAAAAACAAAGAATCTTTTCATATCTAAGATAATAATTTTAATGTACCTACAGCATATTTAAACTTCGATATATTAAAGGGTTTTTGGCAAGTTTCATTAGTAGAGTTTTGTAATAAATTAACCGCGTTGCAATAGTTCAATGGAGTATTTTTAATTGGGATTTAAATTTTTGATTTTACAACTTATTCCATTATAAGGGTACATTATGAAAGTTAAAAAAATGAGTTTTTTTAATATGGATGATATTTTAATATTCGTTATTCATATGCAATATAAAATATTAAGTATTTTATTTATTACATTTGCAGGAAAAGCCTAGTATTCACACAAATGACCACACTATCCAATGTGGTCACTCGCGTTTTGATCGCTGCCATTATGTCACTGATCACAGGAACTATCTTCTGGGATCTGCCGACTACTGATGCCAAGGTACTTATTTCACTTTTAAAAGCCATGTCTGATTTTATTTTGACGGTAACTCATTCGAGGGTAAATGAGTTCTCCATAAATAAAGATAAGGAATTATTGCCTTATCATGAGCCAATGACAGATCTACCATCTGTCATTGGCTCATGATAAGGCAATAATTCTAAAGAAATCAAGAAGAAAATAGTTCATTATAATGTCAAGTCAACGCGTACTAAGTTATCCAGACACGGATCCAGAAAAAATTGGGATTGGGCCATCAGTTATCAGCTGGTAACACCAGTGATATTTTTTCCACAGCTAACCCAAAACGACAGAATAGGCTTCCACTACACGGTGATGTGCTTGACCGTATGGCCGATCCTGCTGTGGTTGACGGCGAGAGAAGCCAGCTCCATGCGGCACCATGTCGAGAGGGATATCGCAGTCGGCTTGTATTCCAGAATAGTCTTCATAATCATTGATGTGAGTATTGTGCATAGACTCGTAGAGTATGGTCCGAAGTGTTCGTGCTGGTTAATCAACGTTGGAAGCGGTCAGAAGCAGGATGGTTGACCGCTAGTGATTTTCATCAGAGGTCCTCTGTACCTCGAAGTACGTAGTCGTCTGGCAGCTGTCGTTGGACCACGTCAGAGGCCTCGGGTGGCCTGAACAACTCTGGCAATAGGTTGGGCACTAACCACATGACAAGAAGAAGTACTATGCATACAACTAGTACTATGGGATTTCTATCTTTCCTCTTTTACTCACTGACCTAAAAGGGGGTGTGTTTCACGCGTATTGTGTCTGTTTGTGTGTGGCTTCATATCATATCATTGTTGTTTAAACAAGTGATGATTGATTAGTAAAGTATAATATGCTCACTTATTGGAGCTCTTATCGGGTACACAACGGATCGTATTGTAGGCAGGCACGCATCAATATTTCCAATCGTATGCTACTTGATCAGAAATCTATGTGATGTCATTACTGTGGTACGTACGGTCTGATTTCTGAGTTATATGACCCCTCTTGATAGGGATTCCTCAGCTAAGGGGGGTCAGATAAATCAGGGAACAGACTTTACAAACGGATGTCAAGGTTGGTCATAATCAGGACTCAGGGCCCCAACCCAAAATCCATGACAGTAGAGGCCTCGAGACAGAAGGGTCTACCGGCGCCTCGATTTTTTATGGGGTCCAAGGTCCAACCACACCTCCTGACTAAGACCCTATCGCAACTTACATCCTGAATGATGTAAGATATCAAATTAACTGTAGCAAGACGTCATGTCTTTATAAATTTTATCTAATGTTATTGTTTCAATTGAGACTAATAATCCTATGTTTATTAATAAAGAGGCTTTATCTTAAAACAATATAGACGGTTTTAAACTCAATTGGCGTATGGGACAAAGTACATTTTTAATAAGTTTTTTTTTCAGCAATTCCTGGAAATATGGGCAGCTGTGCTAACCTGGCTAGCGTATTTAGTGCCTAGCTACGCAATGACTGGCTTGTACGCTCAATCGCCTGGTTCTTTCGATGGATTCTATATTTATTTAGGTAAGTTGTACTACATCATAGCCTATGGTGGTATACTCCATGCAGAGTCAGTCTGCGTACTACCAAGGGCGTCGCCAGCCAACTGAGACTGACTCAGAGTCATACCACCTTCATTTTTACCTTATACAAAACCTCTTGTTCCAGGCTATATGCTTGTCTACCTAATTAGCATACAAATGCTATGCCGCGCGGCGATATTCCTAGTTCCAATGGAGAAGACAGCCGCCATCCTATCTGGCCTTTGCCTTCTATTAAGCACTCTGATGAATGGAGTGATGCTGCATCGGGGAGACTTGCCTCAATACGTCGGGTGGCTGGAGTATGTGTCGCCGAGCAGATGGACCCTGCCAGAAGTGCTGCATAGAGAAATGACTGAAGATGCCCTAAAAAGTAGCATCAGTAAGGAGATTAGGTGTACCAATAAGCAGGTTTGTATTACTTTCACTTTTTGGACAAAAGAAAACTATGGTTACATACTAAGTTAATGGCATAAAATATTAACTTAATCTAACCTTTCCCCAACTTCCTATCAACATGCCCCAGATTCCCCCCACTTTCCACTCACATACCCTAGTTTACCCCAACCTCCCTCAGCATACCCATCTTTCCCTAGAAACTTTCTTCAAGAGCTTCCCGGCCCATCGCATTTAAGCCCACTTGTTCGAAAGTCGAGTTAAGGAATAATCCTAGGTTTAAAACAGAATAACATTTTGCACCAACGCAAATCCTGGGTTGAACTAGGATTAATCCTTATGGGTTAAGGATATTTAACCCGTACATTGGCGAAAGCTGACCTTAGAGTAGTAGAAAACATAGTAATAAGTAAGTGCCTACCTAACAAAACTATTTATTTTATCCACAGAGACCATATCAAGACATTATAGTACAATCACCATGCCCACCACCGGACGGCACGCAAGTACTATCTAACTACGAGTATCTTCGATCAGACAACCTCTGGGAGTGGACCAATGAGAGTTTCCTTATAGCTCTGGCTATTTTCTACGCGGTATTCGCTCTAGTCGCCATGGTGGCTTTCGTCGCTGACTGTACCAAGTACGCCAAGAGGAAGGAGAGGACATCTATGAAGGGACATAAGGTCACTGTCAATACGCCTTGATGAGTACCCCGTTCCAAACTTTAGTACCCTGTTTCGAAATTTCAGTGTCCCATTTAAAACTTTAGTACTCAGTGCAGTAATTTTAATATCCCACTCCGTTAACACCCGGGAGAGAAACGAAGAATGTTCTACAGTGTTTTGGGACATCATGTATAGCCCTGGATATGTTCTGTGCACTGTTTGCTCGAGTCGTCATGATGATGATGGCTTTCGCTGATGATCGAAGCAAGTAATACATGAGAAAGGAGACTTCTATGACCCATCATAGAAACCAATGATTCCATCATATGACATAGCGTTAAAATAATACGCCTTGATGGAATCATTGGTTATCCTACAAATTGCCCAATAGTAGGATTCACAGCGGTAATCATTGACGCTATAAAGTACTAAAGTACATGTCAAAATACTTTGGTACTCGGTTACGAAACTTTACTAGCCAGTATCCAATTTCAAAAGTTAAGTACCTCATTTCGAAACCTTAGTACCGCATTTTGAAACTTTAGTAACTCGAATAAAGCTGATAACATTGAAAAAATATATCACATTGTATAATCTGCTTCATGAACCTAACTGTAATAAATGTCCTAATTAAATGTGATTATATTTTGTGTATAATCACATTTATAGTTCTTGCTCAAATTTGGAGCATAACTTTATATAAAGAAATAATGTACAAAAATAATTATGGTCATAATAATATTTTAGTATTAATAAATGTGAAAGGCTGACTATGTAATGTCTTCCGTCCATATTATAATTTTAGTAATTGCATTATATTATAATTAAATGTATGAATAAATATATTAGTGTATTGTTAGATTGTTAGTTACATACCTAGTTCATAAAAACGTGCGGTGCATGCATCTATATATGATAGTAGTCAATTTTAATATATTTACCTAACACTGAAATCACAACTTTAGGTATAAACTTAACTAATTTCCTTTCTTCTTCGCATTTTGTAAAAAATGTGATGTCTATTGAAAACTTTTGTATGTATTTTAGCTTTCTCTTCTCTATTCCTTTTAGTAGAAAAGTATTCTAAGCACATTCAAATTAACATTGTAAATAAAATATTTAGGATTCTTAAATATTGGTTCTAGCGTGAAGCTAAATTAAAAATCTCTAAACGAAACGTCCCGCTTACTTTACACAATCTAATAATATGAGTGAGCGTGACAGCTGTTTTAGTCATAATTATGTTTAGCGGCATGCCAGAATCGACGCCACTAAATCATTTTCTAACACTGCCTTTGTATAATGCTCATGGATTGGATATAGAAATTAATATTTAAACAAGTTTGGTATAAAATAAAAAATATTGTGAATTTGTGAATCAGCAATATTAAGGGACGGGCGGTATTGGAAGAAGTACGGGCGGCTAATGTTGACATTTAAAAAAACATGCTTCGGGGCGTATCCCATCGTGAAATTACGCCGATTGTAGATAATGGATTTTAAAAAAAGCGCTGCGCGGCAAATCGTATTGTGAAGTTCTGTCATATCGAGAAATTAATTAATCCGTTGAAATAGTGACAGAGTTTTGTTTTGTTGAAAGAGTTGTCTTGAAATTCCCAATTTCTTTACCGAATTGGGAAAATGGAGGGGGGCGGGCGGCAAATTCAGGCCCCGCCCGGGGCGGCAGAGCTCCAGCTACGCCACTGACAAACATTATACTTATATATGATGTCTAATATTTTTTATTGTATTTTTAAGTCGAATGTGTAGGTGAAATATAATAATACGTGGAGCCATATCATTTAGATATTTAAAGATAGCGAAATGTAATTTAAGTTACCTTAGTTTCGTTTATGAATAATCGTAGAATAGATAATAAAAATTCTCGTAATTCTGATAGTGTTTCATTACATCATCACCATCAACAGCCCATTCTAGTCTACTGCTATAGATTCTCTTTTCTGCACTCAACACAAAAATAAAGGAACTTTGAGATCTCAGTAGTTCCTTCAGCTCTCGTGAACACTGGGACAAAAAAGTCTCAGCAGTTCGTTTATAAGAACCTCCAAAGGAACTACTGAGAACAATCCCATTGCTGGACATAGGCCTCTTCCAGGGCGCGCGTTTCATTACATAATAAAATAAAGATAAAATATAAAACCTTTGTCTATTCATAAACAGAAAGATTTAAAAAACCGGACAAGTGCGAGCCGGGCCTCCCCATAAGGGATCCGTACTATTTTATTTACAAGGATTATTTGTACTGAGCGAATAACCTTTTGCTTTTGTGATCGCAGCTTACACTTTTGATAAGGATCCGGATTGGTCCGCAAAAAAGATTACAGATGAATCAAGTTTTAGTATTTGTTGTTCAAATAGAGGATATGACCAATATTGTATATAACCAGTTTTCAAGCTCCTAGATAGTACCATTCATAACATACACCTGGTAACAAAAGTGGTCTAAAATTGATACCTTTGAAGGGTCGTTATTTCTCTAAGAAAATAAATATAAAAATGTATACATGCTCTACCTACTTGAAAAACTCTAAACAACGATACCCGATACGATAGGGTACAAAAATATTTTTTCATCGACCCCCTTTTACTTGTATGGGACCCCCTTTAAAATATAATTCTACAAAATTTTAAAGTCGATATTTAGTCATTCAGTTTATTTTTATTTAGTTTATTTAGTCGCATTTGGGTCAAGGGAATAAATTAACTTTACCTACTACATATTTTGTGAAGTTTTGTCTGCAGTTTCGTTTAGGTGTTAGACACGCCGCCGTGACAGACGGACGTAGGGACGACAGAGCGATTGTGATTCTTGATTATTTCCCCTTTGCTTCATGCCTTCGGGGTACGGATCCCTAAAAAGATCAATATTAATATCACATCCTGGATCTACAATTTTATTATCATTTTATCAACGTTGTCAAAACAATTATAACAAATATTTCATTCATATTTCATCAGACGAGATACTAGAAGTATTGCACAACACCGCGAGTGATTCATTGTTGTTGAAAAAATCAAGAAGTCGTAGAACAAAAGTTGTAAGGAAACTTAACATCAACACGCCATAAAAAAAACCTGTAGCCGAAAGGTACAGGTTTCTTTAACAGACTTAAAAGAAGGAGGTTCTCAATTCAACTGTATGTTTATTTTTTATATGTTACTACAGCATATACAGGCTGGTTCCATAAACGTTTGGTCAAGATCTGATGATCTTCGGAAATGGACAACAGAAGCTTTACGGATGACAGCATTGCCATGCTTTCAGGTTTGCAATTTCCTAATTACAGGTGACCCTGTAATTAGGAAATTGCAAACCTTTTTGAGGATGGACCTCCGAGCGCCCCGAGGGCGGTCAGGGCGGTCAAGCCCCATCTCACATTGACACAAAAAAATGTGAACTCAATTAATTTTGTCCAATTTGTAACTTTTTAGTGACGGTTTTTTTTAAATTATTTTTTTGTTGTCAAGTACTTTGTATTATTATTATTGATTATATAAGATTTGTATGAAAGTTAAAAGATTTTTTGCGAAAATAAAAAGTCGTAAATAAAAAGTTGTTCTGTCATGAATAATGAACACCTTTTGGCTTTACAGGGGGTTTCGTTAAACCCCGTATAAAGTTTTAGAAACTAGTAAGTAAACTCAGCATGTCACTGTGTCACAGCCTATCTCTGGCGAACCGATTGATGAACCAATTTTGATGATTCTTTTTTTCTAAGTCAGAATGAACAATAAAAATTTTAGAACGCGCACCTCACGCATGGGAGTGTCCGGTCTAGTCACTACGCCACTGAAACTGGGTTGGCGCGACATTCATCAAAGCGTTTTTCGTCAATTCTTCTTTCGTCAAATCATGAGTTTCATCAAATTCTTATATAACAGTCTATGTGTTGTTGTTTATTATATATCGTAGACTTCGTCACAAAAAAAAACTTGAACTCGACCAGAGACCAGACATAATGTGGCTTGAGATAAGCTACCTACAATTAAAATACAAGCTTGTAAGTAACCCATTAAAAATAAGTACAAAGTACAAACCAGCCAGACATTATCTGTTATATCCGTTATATATACGTCACGTCGATAAAGAAATAGAATGATAACAAACCACGCCTCTAAAATAATAGCAACTGACCTATGAGACTATTTTCCATCGATAATTAATAAATCATAGGGCCTTTAGCACACTGCAGCTGTTTTGATAGAAATATACATTTCGATTTTCTTGATTTCCTTGGGTTCGGTCCGATTCCGTTGTAAAATAGCTGTTGTGTCCTAAAGGCGTATTATATCGTTGTTGAAGAATATGAAGTCGAATTTATCGGTGTAACAAAAAATCCCTATATAAATATAATTAAAGCCGAAAGGAGTATATCCATATAAGTCATATAACTGAACAACTTTTGCTCTAAGACTTTTGAATTTCCCAAAAAAAACTTTTGACTTTCATACAATTCTTATATAATTAATAATATTAATAATCCCCACGCAACCCTTTCAAAGGACCGGGCTCCTTGGGGCCCCTGAACCCCGGATAGAGAACAAAAATAATAATAATACAAATTTATTAGCTGATCGGTACAAAATGTATGAACATATTATAAGGAGATTATTTCTGCGAGAATCAAAAAGTCTTAGAAACAAAAGTTGTTATGGATACATATGGATTCTGAACTGAAATTTCGGTTTTAAGGGGGTTTGTTACACCCCGTCTAATCTATTTATTATATGCTTAAGTAGATGAAATGTGTTTTTACCAACTTCCTTTACTTGTAAGGGAACCCATTTAAAATATAATTTTACATTATAAAACCGATGTTCGGTTTGGTCAAGGGTACCTAGCAAAAATGCAAAAATCCAAGATCTTGCAGACCACTCCATGAATTTTGATCAGGCTAAGAATAAGAACCCTCCCGACAAAATACTTTGGAAATAAAAAAAATATCTACTTACTTTTATATTGGTTCATCGATTATTGAGGTGTAGGTAAATACGTACTTAAACCACCATAAACAAACTGATAAAAGACATTACATTATTCATGTATAACCTGACCAGGAATATAAAAACCCTGTTAAGGAGGCGCCGTTAGTAGTTGTATAATCTGTGTTATGGAGTTCGCTATGAAAAAAAAAGTACCATTTATTACCGCAATATGGGTTTTATATTCCTGGTCAGGTTATACAAACTAACACACGCGTCAGACTCAAAACGTCCCTGCTTTTGGCTAAGAATTTGGATTACAAAAAGTGTTTATTTTCCACATTGGAGAGAGGGTTATTTGCGGACCCCGCATTCTGAAAATCGTGTACGGCCAGGCTGTATCGCGGGCATTAAATCTATTAGATGCGTTAGACTTTAAAACACTCCTGTTTTTTGCATTTTAACCACTTTAATCCATCTTAATGATGATACATTCAACATTTTGCTTTAAATCTGGAATATTTGTCAATCTAGCTAAACATTTTTGAAAAGAAAATGAAGTTATGTACCAGCGCAACGAGACGAAAAATGATACGATATCGGAATAAATGGAAAATTCCCATATTGACCACGCCCACCATCTCTTACGATTTAAGCTGAAAGTTTTATATCCTGCTAGACAGAAACGATAATAATCGTAATCTAACCAACACAACCTTTGTACCGCTAGTAGAGTATAAAAGATTTAGCGCGCGAATAATCTTGCACAGTTTAGAAAACCAATTCTTACAGCAAGCATGATCGCTGTCGCTATCGCCGTAGTCACTCTTGTGGCCCTGTACCTCTACGGTACGAGAACATTCAAGTACTGGGAGGTAAGGGGCATCAAACACGATGCCCCGATACCCTTCATTGGCAACGACGCCGATTTCGTCCTCATGAGAAAAAGCTTCACACAAATAGCAGCGGACGTTTACTGGAGATATCCGAATGAGAAGGTCGTGGGATACTTCCGCGGGATGAAGCCGGAGATCGTGATCAGAGATAAAGAAATAATAAAGAATATACTCACCAGGGACTTCTCGTGCTTCTATCCGCGCGGCCTTATTCAATGCCCTACGGTAATCGAGCCCATGCTGCGGAACTTATTCTTCGCGGAGGGCGATATGTGGCGGCTGCTGCGACAGCGCATGACTCCGGCGTTCACTAGCGGAAAACTGAAAGCGATGTTTCCGCTGGTCTGCGAGCGAGCAGAGCGTCTGCAGGAGGTATTGGCGTCTAATGTTGACAAGGGAGCACCTACGATGGACGCACGTGATATCATGGCTCGCTACACCACCGACTTCATCGGCTCCTGCGGCTTCGGCGTCGATACTGACAGTCTCTCTAACGAAAACGCTGCCTTCCGAAAACTCGGCGCAAACATTTTCAATATCACTATACCCAAATTTATTATAGTGGTTCTGAAAAACATGTTCCCTGAAACTTTTAAGCATTTAAAAGTTATGTACGACGTTGAAGAAGAGCTAACTGACCTTGTACGAGCGATCCAAAAGCAGAGAAATTTTAAGCCATCCGGAAGAAATGACTTTATTGATTTACTTCTAGAGTGCAAGATTAAAGGGACTATGGTGGGCGAGTCTATTGAGTCAGTAAAACCGGACGGCCAGCCGGAGATAGCCACCTTAGAAATGGACGACGTACTGATGGCTGCTCAAGTATTCGTATTCTTTGCAGCAGGTTTCGAGACCTCATCATCAGCGACCAGTTACACATTGCACCAGCTCGCCTATCATCCGGAGGTGCAGAGGAAAGTACAGGACGAGATCGACAGAGTCCTCGCTAAACACGACAACAAACTTTGTTACGATGCGATCAAAGAGATGACTTATTTAGAATGGACTTTCCAAGAAGGAATGAGAATGTTCCCGTCTCTTGGCTACTTGAGAAGAAAATGCGCTCGGAAATACACTATTAAAGAGCTTGACGTCACCATTGATCCAGGAGTGTTGGTGATGATCCCGTTGCAAGCTCTGCACAACGATCCAGAGTACTTTGACAATCCGGAAGAATTCCGTCCAGAGCGATTCCACCCAGATGAAATCAACATTAAGAACAAATTTGTCTACCTGCCGTTTGGAGAAGGGCCACGAGCATGCATTGGTAAGTGCCTGTACTAATAAATACTACTTCCACTAATAAATTATTCCTTCTACTAAAAGTAGAAGGAATAATTTATTTACAAAACCGCTTACATATATTATACAAGAAAGGCTCTAAACTAGTGACTATGGAGTGAATTAACCAATGGAAAATATTTACATATATTTACAATATATAATAAAGGTTATGACTCCTTATCACCATCACATATTCATTGGCCGTATAAAGGGATAATCGAAGCATAATATACAAGTATGTTTATCACTATAATTCGAAGCGTATGGGTGTGTAGGTATGTATGTAAGTATATGGATTTGTCTCGAAATTTTTTTGGTAAGTTGAGAACCGATTTTGATAAATTGTATTGCGTTAGGTTTTGTATGGATGGAATTAGGGAAGAGTATGAGTGAAAATACGTTCAGTTTCTGAGCTATTATAAAAATTGATGGATATGATACCTCGGCCTGTTTCCAGCATCAATAATAATGTATGAAGCGAGTAAACCGAGTAACTTGCTGGTGGTAGAGCTAGTCTGTCGTTAAATATCTTCGCTTTGGCGTTGATTTGTTTCGGCAGTGTTTAAACTAGTTTTGTAATGTGCAAAAAGAACCCTTTCCTATGACACCCCACATGCCCCAGTTATTCCACTTTCAGATTTCAACCCCCCCATTGCGGACCCCATTTTCGATAAAATATAATTACTTCCTAGAATAGATGCGGGCAAGTTCTATAATTGTGCCAAATTTCAAGTCAAGTAGTCATTAGTAGTTTCTGAGAAAAATATCTGTGACATACAGACGGACGGATGAACGGACACCGAAATCTCACCATAACGGTAAAAAAGGATTCCTTTTTTTACCGTTTTGGTACGGAACCCTAAAAAATACAAAATAGAGCCGTCTTCAGTAGTTGAAAATTTGGCTGTATTATACTCTAAATCTATGTGTATTTCCAGGCGCTCGACTGGGCCTGATGCAGTCCCTGGCGGGTCTGGCGGCAGTGCTCTCCAAGTACTCGGTGGAGCCAGCTCCTGAGACCCTGAGGCAACCAGTAGTAAACCCCAGGTCCAATATAGTCCAGAGCATCAGCGGTGGACTGCCTCTTATATTCCGTGCAAGGCAGAAGTAACAAATATCTTAGTGTACAGTGGGCAACACATCACGCTACACCATTTAGTACTTTATCGCGTGAATTTATTTGACACGCTCATACGAATGTCAAGGAATCATACATAACAAAAACTTATTGTGTCAGGGTTCCACAGAGTGTAGTTTCTACCTATGCTTCTACTATGTAGTACTGTACATCACAGACTTCTTTTTAAAATCTAGTCGCCAAATAGAAAATTAAGCATTGTTTAACAACTAAGTACTCCTATTATTATTCTTCTTAGTCGTATTCTTCATTGCTGAGGGTCGTAATCATTCTAAGGAATTAATCACATAGAACGACTCTCTTTGCAGAATTAATGGGGTGTTTTGCCATTGCCTTCCCCATAAAATACGTAAGAACTCGTATAGCGATATATAATTTATTTTCAGGTGTAATTTTAGCTTATGTATTTTAGTATTCCTTCTTTATTCAATACATGTATACATGCTATACAGTACAGCGACAATCTTCATTTAAAAACTAACATATTTACCCCGGATTTTTGTTTATTATAAGTCTGATTAATTTATTTAGGGATCCACACGCGTCTACTAGGTGTGTGCTCTACTTTTACATTATATGTAATGAGTAGTAATGACAGGTGCTATCCAGACTTCGTTTTAGTTTTTGGTTTTAAGTTTTAGGTTTTAACGCGTCCACTGCTTCGTCATCGCATCGTACGCTGCGAACGGATTAGTTGCTTTGTATTGATTCCTATGGAACTGCGTTCACTAGATCGGGAAAATCCGGGCTGGACGTCAGCATTTTGATCAAGCATTTGACATTCACAGCGTCAGTGGCCTAGTGGTTAGGACGCCGGACTCCCGTGCGGGAGGTCCGGGTTCGAAACCATGCAACGCCATGTACCAATGAGTTTTTCCGAAGACTTGCGTATATTTACCGACTGCTCTAACGGTGAAGGAAAACATCGTGAAAAAACCCTGCATGTCTGAGGATATTAAAAAGTTTCCGAAGGCATGTGAAATCCACCAATCAGCACTGGGCCCGCTCGGTGGATCAAGGCCCGTACCCCCTTGTGCAAGGGAAGGCCTGTGCCCCAACAGTGGGGATATTAATAGGCTGAAGATGACGCAGCTTTGTTCGCAGCGTTCGCAATAATGCTGATGCAATGGACGCAAGCCTTTAGTGTATTTTAGGTAGTTTCTTGTTTTTATTTTCATGAAATTGTATCTGTACGTACATACGAAAATAAATGGAATAAAATATTTTTAAATAAATTATGTTATTCGAATTATGATTTATTTTATTTAAATAAATATAGGAAATGATCGATATTCTAGTAGCCAATTTTTGAGTTCCTAAATAATACCAAGACTTGGTAACAAAAGTACCTACCTTACCTATCTATATTTCTTTTTTTTAGGCTTTAGATAGAAGCAAGTTTTAGGTATTTTATCGGGCTCATTATTATTTATAAATATGATGTGCAAAAGTTTCAATTAAAGTCGCTAAAAATTACAATTTTTTTCGTAAACACCTCATCGTCAATGTCTGGCTATTTAAGTAATTAATACGTTACTTTTATATGTATTTCCCAATATTTAAACGTTATGGGTCGTAATGGGTCTAATGATAAATCAACAATCGTCTTCAAAAACTTACACTATAAAAGACCTAAAAAAGCTAACCGAACCTAAACGTAAAACGACGTTTTAGTAGTATAATACGGCTAAATTAAGAATGTCGTGTCACCTGACAAATATTTAGAACTTTGAATGATTTAAAAATAATAATTAGGCGCTAACTATACGCTAACCCTAACCAATGACCACCATTTTGCTATGCATAAACGTCACCTCAGGTTTGCGATTACTGCTTCTTTGTTTACGTTTTTTCTAATGCTAAAAATATATAGATAGGGTGCAAAAAGTTTTTATCGCCCTCTGAGGTATCCATTCTAAAATATGATTCTACGAAATTTTAAAGTCAAGTAAATAAATGATGTGTAAAATTTTCGAGTAGTAGGATTATTCCATTTACGAGCTAGAAGCGCGTATCAGACGGACGGACGGACTTGTTACGAGGGGCAAACCGAAATGATTGGGATTGAGTAGGTACCTACTCTTTCTTTAGTTAGAATAAAACTTATTTATTACGTTGTCAGCGGTTTATTATTATTATTATTTATCGTTCGGTCGTCAGCATCACACAATCACAACATTACTTTACAAAGGCAAAGCGGTTGAAGACCCAGAAGTAACAGTAGAAGCTTACAAATCGGCCATTTTGTCAACGTCAACTTCAGACTGGAATTACTGTTTTAATAACGAATGCAAAAGTGCATAAATTGCAACGGAGAATACTTCGATAAATAATGAAAAATAATTTAGTTATATCCTGCATATTGTGTTTTATTCCCGATAATTTCCGCTTTATTGTACCGCTAACTAGTATTGAAGCGACAATGGCTCAAAGGCTAGGGGCAAGTTACTTGGACCTCCTTTGGGCCCAAGAATATTGGTAACGTATAAAACTTATAGAAACTAAGTAAATTTTAATGGTTGTGTGTGCTGCACAGCGTTGGCTATACCTAATACAAACACTGAAATACTGAATAACATTTTACTGTTCAAATGTTCATCCAAGAATCTTGCTTGCTTGCACCTGCTGTTAGAAGGGAGAAAACTCGAAACGAGTTATGCTACACCTTTTGTACATTATTTTTTTCGTTAATTATGTTGTTTTGTATTTTGTATGTGTGTACAATTAAGATTATAAGATTAAGAAATCATTATTCCTCCGCGCGCGATCAAATATTACCTAGACAGGTATAATTTGTCACTCAATGTCAATAATCAATTGTTTTATTCAACTGTAGCACAGCTGCCGTAAAACCTTCGACGGCAATTAGTATTGCTACTCAGTTTGTTTTAAACTGTAGTCGAGCTCGGGTGTTTGCGCAAAAATGATAACTGTAGCGATTGCAGTAATCTTCCTCGTGGCGCTGTACTTTTATGGCACGAGGACCTATAAGTACTGGGAGGAAAGAGGGATCAAACACGACAAGCCGTTCCCTTTCATTGGCAACAATGCTAATTTTATTTTCATGAAGAAAAGCACCTCGCAAATATTTGAAGATCTCTACTGTAGATTCCCGAATGAGAAAGTCGTGGGGTTCTATCGGGGAATGCGAACCGAACTTGTGATCAGAGATCCAAACATAATAAAGAGAATCCTCACAACAGACTTCTCATATTTCTATATCCGCGGCCTCAATTTTCACAAAACGGTGGTGGAGCCATTGTGGCGTCACTTACTTTTTTTCGAAGGAGACTCGTGGAAGTTACTGCGGCAACGTTTGTCCCCGGCGTTCAGTAGCGGCAAACTGAAGGCTATGTTTCCGCTGATCTGCGAGCGAGCAGAGCATCTACAAAAAGTCCTCGCCGGCGACATCTCGAGCGGATCCCGGACTAGGGACTCGCGTGACATCATGGCTCGCTACACCACAGATATCATCGGCTCAGTGGGTTTCGGCCTCGATTCCGACAGTCTTTCCGACGAAAATAGCGCCTTCAGAAGACTCGGCGTCAATATCTTCAAATTCTCTATACATAAATATATTAGAGGGATATTGAAAGACCTCTTCCCTGAAACGTTCAAGCATTTGAGGCTAATGTACAAAATCGAGAGAGAGTTTACGATACTTTTGAACGAAATCCTTAAACGGAGGAATTACGAACCGTCACAGCGGAACGACTTTATTGATCAGCTTCTTAAATGCAAGAAAATGGGGACTATGGTGGGTGAATCAATTGAGAATGTGAAACCAGACGGTACGCCGGAGATAGCCACCTTGGAGATGGACGACACGCTCATTGCTGCTCATGTATTACTATTCTTCGCTGCGGGTTTCGAGACATCGTCGTCTGCGACCAGTTATACGTTACACCAGCTCGCTTACCATCCGGAGGTGCAGAGGAAAGTACAGAAAGAAATCGACAGAGTCCTCGCTAAATACGACAATAAACTTTGTTACGATGCGATCAACGAGATGGATTATTTAAAATGGACTTTCCAAGAAGGAATGCGAATATTACCCTCCGTTGGCTGTTTAAAAAGAGAGTGTGTTAAAAAGTATACTATTGAAGAATTGAATGTCACCATAGACCCGGGAGTATCGGTGGTGATTTCTTTGCAAGGTTTGCATAATGACCCCAAGTACTTTGATAATCCGGAGGAATTTCGTCCAGAGCGGTTCCACCCTGACGAAATGAATCCTGAGAACAAATTCGTCTATATGCCATTCGGAGAAGGACCACGAGGGTGTATAGGTGAGTTCATATGAATCAAATAGTTGTGCAACCTGATTCACAATATTGGTAAGCAAAATTGAAAGTATTGTGAGCCGATCTTCTTACAGACGCGTCTCATATATGAGTCGCTGTTATTTTATGGAATTAATTATCCTTATAATAATACATAAATCATTTATTGACATTTTTGTTCCAATACATACAATGTTTGTAACATGGCAGGCAATATCGAAAAAATGTTACGTCAAGTTTAAGCCAATATATTATTGTAGTATTAATATTAATATGTAGGTACTTAGTTGACACAAAGTTTGTCTTTTTAAATTATAAAAAAAATTACCTCTACTAAAGTAGGGTTAAGCTGGAAATTCAAATTTTTTATTAAATAAGTAAGTAATAAGTTTATATCTCACACAGCAATGACCGAAACAGTTATAATTATGATAAAATAATTATGTAGTCAAAGGTAAACATATTGAAATCATGTCTGATGGTCTGCTGTTGTTGTGAAAAGGGCCTCAACTCAGCTTATTGCTGCAGACAAGAATGCCTACAGCGCTGGTATTCTGTTGGACCATGACCGATGGCTGGCCAAAACCTGTCCAAGAGGACAAAGATACAACACAAATAAATTTAATTTAAGATATGTAGTATTAATAAGTGAAATATATATATACCTACTTTTACCATGACACATAAATGATAAAAAATATACATATCGTAAATAAATAAATATCGAATTATATTATAAAAAAATTGTAGAACGACTTACAGGACAAGTTTGCTATTAGCTTCCCCATTGTGAGATCTTACTCGAACTTAATATACATTATACATACATTATTATTATATACAGTCTTAGTCGATCACTCTTAACAGATTGGTCGTTCGTGGATATGGGTTGCTCCGACGTCTAGAGCACGGCCGCCTTGGCAATGTGTCTCCGTTTGGTTCGGTTGGTGGCATTGTGACAACCCTCGACCAGGGAACACTGATTGAATTGTACATTAGATCCCACTATATGTATTTATTGTGGCAACCCACAACACGCGTGCCACTATATAGAACGCGCTTTTGAAATTTTCCAAGGACTTCGTATATATACGAGTTCCAAACATCCATTGTTGGACCAGGACATCTGGTCGCCAGGCACAACCCCCGCCTGGTGGAAGATCTTTCCTTTTCCCTTTCATACAACTGACGTTACGTCGTCCATGTCCTCACATTGCGCGTTCCTACAATTGGGGTGACCCCTATTACGAACACTTAATTGGATTGGATCGTACCTACATTATCATCTGGCTCCTGATATATTTTTATATCAATTAATTAAGTACTTACTCATACCTACATCTTCTGAAATATTTATACCAATAAACCCCTTTGGGTTTGTTCTGGCAAAACACTATTGCGTTATTAATACTAATGCGTTTATTTACAGGCGCTCGACTAGGCCTGATGCAGTCCCTGGCGGGTCTGACGGCAGTGCTATCCAAGTACTCGGTGGAGCCAGCTCCTGAGACCGTAAGGCATCCAGTAATACTGCCGTCAGTTGCCGTGCAGATCATCAAGGGCGGGTTACCTCTTACATTTAGGGCCAGGAATAGTAAGAAGTGACTTTAAAAAAAAGTCCCGTATTTCCCAAAATGTATGTGATTTATCTATTAACTGTTTTTCATATTGTACAAAAAATGGTAGGTAACCTAACTTTTTTGAAGTACTTACCTCTTATCACAAATTTCTCTGAAACTACTAAATTTATTTAAATATGCTTACACCGCTTACACAATATATGTAGTTATCCTAGTGAAAGCACATTTAAATCAATTCAGTACTTTTAGAGTTTGCGATTGTGTAAGTTCCAAGTGGTAACCACTTTCTGACCTCCACTGTAACTAAACTAAATATATTTTAATAAGTTTGCATTTGCAATAAAGATTTCAGATAAAATATTATATTTAAAAACCATTCATCCCACTACATTTTTTTAAGGATCCGTACCCCGAATGGGAGAACGGAGCCCTACCGCATATTAATATTATCGTAGGTAATTCCTTTATGTTATTCTTTACATTATGCCGGGTATTTAGGTCTACATGATAAACATATATTCCTCAGTGCGGACTTCTAGCCTGAAGGGTGTTTCGTTCATAAAGAGAGGCGACAACAAAACACTGTCATCATCTCAAGCCGCACCAAAATGAATTGATTTACTTAAATAATGTTACTCATATGTATGTTAATCTGTAAGGTAAATATCTATGGACCTTTTGTATAGTTAGCTATATAGTTTGTTGAAAGTAAAGGTTTTATTATTCTTATTATAACGGACACGACACAAATAAAATTTAGACTATGTCCATAGCTTGTTCGAAACTGTCTCATAGAACCCAAATTGACCTTTGTTTACAAACCATGTTCGACTTAGATGAAAGAAAAAATATTTGCCAGTTTCTTTATACTATACCTATGGACGTATCATTCAGTAGGTACCTAACAAGTGCAACTTTTTCGGGGTTCCTTGTGTAATGCTTATTACCCTGTTGTTTGTTTTAAGATCACCCGTATTTCTTTAATGAAACTTTTATCCCATTCTAAAATGAAGGATTTTTTTAATTTCGCACAATGCAGAATCTATCGGCAAAACTCTTCAATTAGGTATGGTCAAATCATGAAAGTAAAGTAAAAGTAAAATACACTTTATTGTACAAATATAAAACAACAAACATGAGATAGAAAAGGAAATAGTGAAGTACAATTTAGGCGGCCTTATCGCTAAGAGCGATCTCTTCCAGGCAACCTTCGGGCAGAGGAAAGATCTCATAAGATTTTACGAGTCTGATAGAAACTGGCAAGGAGTTCCACAGCCGTATAGCGTGAACAGTGAAGGACTGCTGATAAAATTTAGTGGAATGGGAAGGGATAGCGAAAGTGAGGTTTGCAGTAGAATGGAGCGTACGACCATGTGCGGATGACAGGAACGTAGAGAGTAGTGAATGACTCGGGTTAAACAAATACATACGAGTACAAGCGGTAGGTACATTGTTAGCGCTTTTTAATATCGGAGGCCAAGATCCAGTTCGCCAGCTTACCCAGTACACCGCCAGCGCAGAATACAGAATATCTTTATTTGCATAAATGTGGGTGTATTTATTTATGAGCGTCTGTGGCCTAGTCGCTAGGACGCCGGACTCCCGTGCGGGAGATCCGGGTTCGAAACCATGCAATGCCATGTACCATTGAGTTTTTCGGATTTTTTCGAAGACTTACGTACATTTACAGACTGCTCTAACGGTGAAGGAAAACATCACGAGGAAACCTGCATGTCTGAGGTAATTTTAAAAGTTTCCGAAGGCGTGTGAAATCTACCAATCAGCACTGGGCCCGCTCGGTGGATCATGGCCTATACCCCCTTGTGCAAGGGGAGGCCTGTGCCCCAATAGTGGGGACATTAATAGGCTGATGATGAGGTGTATTTTCAGTGTGTTGTTGTTCAATGAAGTACCAAAACATTTTGCCTTACCAAATCTATTTAAATATGTACCCACCTATGTAAATATTTTATAATAAGTACGCATGTGCATAAATCTGCGTTCCATAAACTACCATTATTTTCCAACCCGACACTGACGTGGCGCACGCGCACGGTCTTTATACAATGTACAGTAGACCATATTGTGTCCCTCCGTTCTATTTAGCACACTGCTATGAAATAATCGAACGAAATGTGTGTGTAGGTCTACTGTAGATATATTTAATAACTAGTTAAACACAGCTGTTGACAATTCCCATACATTGACTTTATTTCGTAATACCTATACTTATGATTCATGATAACCCGGAGTACAGTTGCTATGAACTTTTTTGTCGAGGCAAATTAATGGCTTGATTACACGTGCCGAGAACAGAAGCGAGATAGTGCTGAGCGTATTGCATAACTTTCATGTCTATAACCCCCGAGGGGGTAGACAGAGGAACCACCTTCATCATGGGTAGTTTCCACTTTTCGTCCTAAGATTTGGTGGACAAACGTGATAAGTGGCGAGCCTATTGTCGTCTACTAGGTGTAGAATCTTCTTCCAAGTCGTATTTCTCATTGCTGAAGGATCATTCTAAGGAATTAATCACATAGAACGACTCTCTTGGCAGATTTAATGGGGTGGGTTTGCCATTACATTCCCCATTTCGGAGCGTGCTCGCCACTCGCCTCACGGAAGCACTCTGAATTCATCAGGATCTTCTAACTGCAATTCTCTAAAATAAAGAGTGTTTGTAGCGCTAAGATATCAAAATCCATTGTCTTCACTGACGTCAGTGAACCACCACCACCGCCACCCTCTCGGCCTACCTAGGGATATTTTGCTGTCTCTCCAGTGTACTCGTTCTTGTAATCAAGTCATAAGGGCTGGTAACCACCTTTTCAAGTGGCAAGGCCAGTGGACAGTAGGACAGTGGCGAGTGTCTGGCCAGTGACAAAAAGTCAAACAAAATTTGGATCCACTGGCAAGGCAGCTTGACTCGCCACTGTCCCACCAGTTTACACTACTGTCCTTGCCACTTGACTATCGCACTGTTTTTGCCACTTGAAAAGGTGTAAACCAGCCCTAAGCAAACGGAACGCTTACGGCGTTGCCATCCGTCGTGTCTGTTAGAAATAAAGATTTTGAAATGTAAGAGGACGCTACTACTTAGTTCGATTTCTGTGATTAGAAATAATCAATAATAATTATTTTTAATCTTGACGTTCCCTCGAACCCGCCGCTTTCTACTTTCAGAAGGTTCGCGATTTTGATTACGTCACTCGACGGTAGCGCTAGGGCCGTTATAGATAATTCCTAGTTTAAAAGAAACCTAGTGAAAAATATTTCTGGCAAAGTATTTCGTTTATTCGATTTCGTTTGTATTTAGCGGACCTTCTGTAAGTATATGTATTCTGTGCTACTTTTGCGTAAACGCGAACTTATCGGTTATCGTCGAGCCAGAAAATAATGCTCGAATCGCCACTGTCCGCCGTTCGTTAATTAAATCTTTCATTCATTGTGCGATTTGCGCAGATATCGGGACATTTTAGTGTTTATCAGTACGTAATTTTTTAATTTCAACTGATTTTCGGTAATTTTCGATCCCAAGTTAACGGTAACGCAAACCCTATACGTTGTGTTCGCTTGGTATATCTGAGATACGCGCTCAGATCCGTTTATGAGATACTCTTCTTGGTGTTAGTAGTTCACGTACAATCATAGTGTCGTAAGTAGTAGTAGTAATCAAGTGTCGTAATCATAGAAGTCTTAGTATCGTACAATGATAATAATAGTCATCGCAGTAGTCACACTTGTGGCGTTGTACTTGTACGGTACGAGGACGTTCAAGTACTGGGACAAAAGAGGGATCAAACACGACACGCCGTTACCTTTCGTCGGGAATAATGCAGATTTTGTTCTCATGAAGAAAAGTGTAACAGAGATAGCAGCGGATCTGTACCGGAAATACCCCAATGAGAAGGTTGTGGGGTTTTTTAGGTGGGTAAAGCCGGAAATATTGCTCAGGGACCCAGAAATTATAAAGCGCATCCTCACAACAGATTTCTTATATTTCCATGCCCGCGGAATCACTCGTTCAGAAATAATCGAGCCCCTGGAGAGAAACTTAGCCTACGCGGACGGCGATCTGTGGCGGCTGCTGCGACATCGCATGACGCCCGCGTTCAGTAGCGGCAAATTGAAGGCTATGTTCCCGCTGATTTCCGAACGAGCAGAGCGCCTGCAGGAGGTCCTGGCCGCTGACACCCCGACCGGAGTCCGCGTAATGGACACGCGCGAGATCATAGCTCGTTACTACACTGACTTCATCGTCTCAGTCGGTTTCGGAATTGAATCCGACAGTATATCCGACGAAAATTCCGCAATCCGAAATCTCGGCGCCAGTATGTTTGATGCCTCATTTTTTGAATTCGTTAAAGGTGTACTAAAAGAACTTTTCCCCGAAATATTGAAACATTTGAGCATCATGTATGAAACTGAGAAAGAGATTACCAGTATTGTGCAAGGAATCCAGAAACGGAGAAATTATGAGCCGTCAGGGCGAAACGATTTCATGGATTTATTTCTCGAGTGCAAGAAGAAAGGCACTATGGTAGGTGACTCAATTGAGAAAGTGAAACCAGACGGTACGCCAGAGATAGCCAGAATAGAAATGGACGACACACTGATAGCTGCTCAAGTATACGTCTTGTTCGCAGCGGGTTTTGAGCCCACATCAACAGCGACCAGCTACACGTTACACGAGCTTGCTTATCATCCAAAGGTCCAGAAGAAAGTGCAAGAGGAAATTGACAGGGTTCTCCCCAAATATGACAACAAAATATGTTATGACGCTATTAAAGAGATGTCTTATTTAGAATTGGCTTTCCGAGAAGGCATGCGAATGTTCTCGCCTACGGGCTTTCTAAAAAGGGAATGTACTCGGAAGTATACAATCGAAGAACTAAATATCACCATAGACCCAGGAGTATCCGTGATGATTCCGTTGCAAGCGTTGCACAATGATCCAGCGTACTTTGACAATCCGGAAGAATTTCGACCAGAGCGATTCCACCCTGATGAATTCAGTGCTAAGGACGCATTCGTCTGTTCGTCGTTTGGAGAAGGACCACGAGCGTGCATAGGTGTGTATAATGTTTCCCTCTACACACCTCGTTAAAGGAGAAGATTATCTTCTTCACTCATAATGTATTTAAATCATTTATCTCAGACAACTATTTATACATTAATTTTACAAGTGGATTATTAGCAAATTTTTACTAATGTAAGTCAGTAGTAATGTATCATTTGTATGTAAAGAAAAATTGCGACGTTCCATACATTTTGAGGCCCCGTGCACTCCCGAATTCTTCATTCCCGACTTCTAAAAATATACGACTTGTATGAAATAACTTAGCATAAAATTATATTTCAAATGACATATATATCATTTATGAAGAGGTCTTCGTATATTTTATATATTCTTTCTCTTAGGGAAATAAAAAAAATAAAAATATAACCTAATGAACATGAACACTCGACCATAAAGATGCGTGTTATCTGGGGGCACGGTAAGTCGAGCAGATTAGTTTGTCTGCAGCTATCTGACTGTTGCTTCTTGTTAATTTTCGTATGCAGCCTTAAAGTATTATGCAATTATTTCCAGGAGCTCGGCTGGGCCTGATGCAATCGATGGCGGGTATAGCGGCAGTGCTGTCCAAGTACTCGGTGGAGCCGGCTCCAGAGACTCTTAGGCATCCACCAGTGAACCCTACGACCGTTTTTGTCAACAAATTCAAAGGTGGACTGCCTCTTATATTCCGGGCGAGGCATTGATGTCTAGTAAAATGTCTTATTTTTAAAAGCAGCGAGATAGGATTGTCTAACAACTAGATTGGCTTCATTTAATAAGAGGTATACCTTGATTTTTTTATATAAGAAATAGTGACAGGTACTAGGTATATTATACTGACGTCTTACATCTTTACATTCATACGTACAAAGGTTCGAACGCAGCAACAATAAAAATACTTTTTTGAGAGAACCATTTCCTGTACTCTTGAATAAATTGACAATAAACTGATATAAATGTTCCTCATCGATAAAAAATTGGTATCTTCTTATTTTATTTATTGTCTCATAAAAAAAGTACCTAAAGTATAAACAATAGCTTAAGTACATGATATTTATGCAATTATGTAAAGTTACAGTTTTATAGTTTACAGAGTTATAGTTACGTTATCACTTAACTATGACGCATTTCAAATTGTAATGAGCAATTGTACGTAAAAAACTTTGAATGTCTTTATACCTGTTGAAGTTAAAACTACAAAACTTGTAATGTGTAACTTTTAATTAATTATGCGATTATTTTAATGAGTATTTATGCTAAATACAGAATAGCTTTGTATAGACTTAATATTTTAAAGGAATGAATGATGACGACTCTACAGACGTCTTTCAATTTCTCAAAAAAATATATGATCGTGTTAGTTGGTTCCTTTCTGTTTATACTTATCCTATTAGTTTCTATTAATGCGGGTTTAGTAGTCAATAAAAATAAAATTTAAAAGTTCCGAAATGTCTAATTCTGTTGTCTACCAGTGTACTAGAGTTGTTTTTTTTTAATCTTTATTTTTTGAGCTTAGTCGCCTGTGCGACTATGTCGCTCGGTACAATTTATATACATAAAATTATAGGTTATGTAAATAATGTATACACAATTTATATACATTATTTATATAACCTACCTTCTCGTAGATTTCACTAATTTGTACAGTGCCTTGGCCGAATCCGATAAGGGAAAGGCCAAGGCGCTGTTACAGCCCCCCATATCCCATACATTAAAAGATATTTTTTTAAATGTATCTCGCCTGAGAGACTCGTTCCGGACACATTCCATCAGTATATGGTATACGTCTTCGACCACACCACACTCTTCACAATTTGGTGAGGTCACTTTCTTTATCAAAAACGCAAATTTATTCAATGGAATGTGTCCAGAACGAATTCCCAGAGCTGTTACAGTATCGCGTCTGTTAAATGAGCAATTATTGATCCAGGGAGAACTAAATGGTTCCGGTTATATTGTTTTATACCAAATACCTTTATCTTTAGATCTTTTATCAAAATATTCTTTTCATCTGTCATAACATTGTTTTTAATTTTATATAAACAATCCGTATAAAACGGTAGAACCGGAGTTAATACACCATTCTTTCATTGCCAGCTATGTCAATGTGAGATGGAATCCATTGAAGTACAATATTTTTTGAATTAGAGGAGATTTTTAAAATAAGTTTTAAAATAGTATAGGCTACCGGTGTGCCTCGGCCGTTCGATGTGCACTTAACCAAATGTTGAAGTGCGCTCTTAGAGTCTGTCAATATAACGAATTTGTTAAACTGTATTGATTCAACGTAAGATAGTGCTTCGGCTATAGCTATGAGTTCTGCATACATAATTGATATATTAGTCTATTTTAAACTTCATGAAATGTCCAATTGAGGATCAAAAAAGCAGCACCAATTCCATTTTCATCTATTGATCCATCTGTAAAAATTCTATAATAGTTATTATAATTACTGTCCACAAATAATGAGCAGAACATGTTTAGATGGACACTGTTGTATTGGCGCTTAGGTTTATTAACTACTTCGATATTTGCTTTAACTATAGTTGATAAGTCTATATTGTTAACCCACGTATCCAAAGAGAAAATTTCCAATTGCTGACTGATATGAATTGCTATTTCTTGAAGAGAATTATGAATTGATACCAACAACGGTTCTTTATTCCTTTTCCAACAAAAATTTTGACAGAGAAGAGCTAAATCGTCTAACAGTGTAGTCATTACATTACTTTGAAGAGATTTAGATTTTAACCAGAACTTGCCTGCTAAGTAACGTCTACGAATATGTAATGGTTGTAAACATAATTCACTCTCCATAACATGAATGGGAGTACTTTTTATAAATCCGCCAATAGTCCTCATAGTCTGATTTTGAACTTTATCCAGCTTGTCTACGTGAGATTGGCAGCTCACATCAAAAAGAAAGCTAGCATAATCTAACCGACTCCTGATAACTGATATATAAAGCCGTCTTAGATGTTTTTGGTGAACACCCCATCCTGATCCAACCAGAACTTTAAACACATTGAGAAATTTCAAAACTTTTTCTCTAATTTCATTAATATGTTTGCCCCACCTCAATGAACGATCCAACCACAGACCTAGATATTTGATATTATCCACAACCTGAAGGAAGGATTTCCCAACTGCAGGAAGGTTTTTTATCATAGAAAACGAAATATCATCGCAGCCTGGGGACGTATCTTTGGATTTGATACATTTTTCTAACTCGTGTAAAGTAAAGGGAACTTCTAAGTCATCATTATTAGTATTAAAGCATGGTTGGGAAGGGGGTACAAACTCAGGGCATAGGTTACGTAAAAGAAGAGTTGCTCTTTCCTAATCTACATGTAGTCTAGGCGATTTATAACCTTTTAACCATCGCATTTTTCGCCACATATCACTTGTAGAGGTCGTTTCATCCACAGTTGAACAGAATTGTTGCCAGGCTTTACTCTGTGCATTTCTAAGTATTTATTTGTTTTTATTTGTACCAGAGTTGGATCCAGAAAAAATTGGGGGTGGAAGGCTTCAGTTATAAATCGGAAAATAGTGTTAAAAACCGGTCAAGTGCGAGTCGGGCCTCGCCATATCTATAGGGATCCGTACCCGTACCATAGGTTTGAGTGAAAAAAAAACAATTTTTTTTTCTCATCCAGGCCAAACTCATCGGAGTAACAACATTTTTACATTTCTCCCGGTTTTTATTAGTTTATAATAGTTAATCCAGTGTTTTTATTCAAGTAACTTACATAATTTTGTTGCGTCTATCATCGGCTATGCAATGGTGTTTGTGTGACATTGAAACTCATCCTATATTTAACAATAATTAACAAAAACATTATGAAAATTATTGTCGCCGACCGCCGGCACTGACCTTCGATAACCCGCAGATCGATAGCACGGGCGAGCGCGACACGAGCGGCTTGAGCTACGACACGAGCGGCTTGAGCTACGACACGAGCGGCTTGAGCTCGAAGTGAACGGTGCTCTACTTGAGCTAGTGAAATACTAACACAAAAAACAAAATAGGGACACAATAAATTACTTTGTAAACTTACAAAGTAAACCAATGTGGTTTACTTTGTAAGTTGCTTACTCAATGTGAGTTGGATGAGAATAAAGTGAAATGGACACAACCTTTAAAATAAACATTATATAGCGCTAGAGAGACAGTTAACTTTTGTGTGAGCAACTGTTCTCCGGTTACTAAACAGTGATAAAGACGCTTTCTTTTGTGACATGGACACTTTTACTTTCGTGCTATCTCATCACGATGGCTACCGCCATACCTGAATTGCGACAGAATCGCCCGGAACATCATCACAACCACCGCCACTCATGGCTCTAAAACCCAGTGAATACATAATGTCGGATCGTGAGCCTTTGACAACTGCTGACACCCCCCACACATCAATCTGTCACCGGAACCCCATCCCAGCATCCTCCCAAGGATCATCCTCCATTCTTCGCAAGGAGGGTAATGGTCTACTGCTTCGTCCGCAGTCGTAAATTTCCTTCCCCGCAGTGATTTCTTTAACGTGGGTAATTGCAATATCTATCACCAAACCAAATGGCATCTGCAAGTCGATACTTAATTGAATCCTAATTATACCTATTTTGTGTGTTATTCGTCTTCTAGTTAAGAAAAATACAGCTCTTCAATTAGAACATATTATACACTAGTAATTTAATTTATAAGCCTTATGTCTACCGTACACACTGTTAATTATAAGTTTATCCTGTATTTCCCTAAGCAAAGTGGATTATATCCTTTTTTAGTGAAATAAATGTCTTAAACCGTAAACAGCATGAGCTCTAAAAAACTATGACCCACACGATACGGTACTATTTTTAAAATATGGGTCCCCCCTCTATAATACCATTTTATAAAAATTTTATGTTGGTAGTCCGATTTGGGTCCAAAGAATACATATTATTATGTGAAATTTTAAAGACGTATCTTATTCGGATACTAATGACATTGCCTCGATATTGCTGTGCAAAAGGCATGTTCGCCGACGCGAGAGTCCCTGATTTCTATGTTATTCTCCGGGCTCGAATAGCATCGTTCCAAGAGAGATTGTTAAAATCGAACAACAGAATTTTGTGTGCTATACACGAGGACTATGACAATGTTTTTATGAAACACTGGATGGCCGTGCACCAGTGTGAGAACGGCAAATTTTAAGTAGTTAGTAGGTACGGTACCGCTAAAATTTTATCCATTAGTTTATTTTATCTTTTAGCTTTTCCTTTATATTATATATTAGTTTATAGTTATAGTACCTACCTATAGTAAAATATTTATTATTATTATTATATATTTTTAGTCAATTATTACTATTTTAAAGCTAAAACTTTGTCACTACGTGAGAAGCTTAGTCAAAAAGGTCGCCTTTTAGCGCGCCCCGTCCAAATGTTCCCATTATGCATGCTGCATTTCCTCGCTGAATAGCGAGAGAAAGGTGCTGGGCCATGAAGTATCCCGATCGGGGGTCACACCCCCTCTCCCTCAACCGCCTCCCCAGCTCCCGAATGAAGCCTCCCGCCTCTGAGCCCCAGGTGCCCGCAGTTTCGAAGGCAATCGGCACGAAGTCGTACGCCGCCTCCAAATTTGCGTACTTGGCGTGCTTTAGCCCAGCCGCTGTTTCAGCCGCGGAACCGGCGCTGCGTTGGGTGCCTCTAAGGTGAGATGCCGCATACGTGCTGACTCATGTGGCATCCCAGATCAGGATCCATAGTAAAATTATATTATAAGTATATTGTTACTTTGTAATATGGGTGTATGCCTGAATTAAATACATTTATTATTATTATTATTATTTCTTTTAGGCGCTAGACCCCTCTGACAGACGGACGGACACGACGGAGCGACAGCAATAGGGCCTTCGGTGTATGGATTCCTAAGAACGGGTCAAGGCGAGTCGAACTCACGCCCCATATGGATTTAGCAGGTTTTGGCCTCCCCTGGATATACCTAAGTACCTAGGTAACATAGTCTCTTCCGGTTAAAGCCATTTCACGTAATGTATGTTTGGAGAATCGATCTCTTGAACCGACTAGACATTTCGGAAACTAAACGTTGTATCATGAAGTAAGGAATAATGTCATAAAGGAGATAAAGGGGGTGCTTCAGCACGCTTTCAAGCGCGCTCTGGTTTAAAAAGTTCTATTAAACCGGAGCGCACTTTCAGCACCCCTTTATCTCCATTGTGACGTTATTACTGACCTTGAAGCGTTACCGAAAGCAATACAAAAGTATGTATGAGATTTTAAACTTACACGATTTGTATTCATGTTTTAATTTTGGTAAACTAGACTGCGTTATGTACCTATATTCGACGTTTTGTTTTTCAAAAGATGTGCTGCTGATTGTTTCTTGCGCCGCTTCTTTTCTTTCAGCCATAGCACCTTACGAAGCGGTAGTAGAGTTAAAAAGTGACCTTGTAAAAATGTAGGTAGGTACTTACCTAGTTACAAAAAAATTATTTCAATTTGCTTTGTCGAACAAAGGTAACTAAAGTAATCATTAACACCTGTGTCTCTTAAGCCATTATAGACACAAGTGTTATCAATAAATTTTAACCATATTGATTTAACAATATAAGATAAAAATTATTTATTACATTAGAATAGGAATCTACCAATCAACCTTGGGATCTTCAAGGCCTGAGTGAATAGGCATTTACTGGACCCGTATGCTCCATCGTCGACCTCATCGTCGCTTACTATCAGGCGAGATCGAGGTCAAATGCGGGTTCAGTAGTCAATAAAAATAAATAAAAAATGAATCGTGAAAAACTAAGAATTAATACGATGGTGTAAGAGGCAAATTCCGCCGAAGATCGGGCTTAATGGCGCGCCCTGGGAGAAACCTATGTCCAACAGTGGACTAGAGTGGGCTGATGTAAGAGACAAATTATACATAATCAAGCGTTTCGGGAACTGCGTCTTGTTTGTGAGCTAAAAAAGCAAACAGAACTCGTGAAGAATGGAATAATACCTACGAAACCTACGTACCTACCTACGTACCTTCGCGCTAATGAATGTCGGGAAAACAAACATTCGCACAATAAAACACTCTATTAAACGATACCTATATTTGATACCTCTTTTGATACCATTAGAGCGTCGGTGGCGTCGTGGCTAGGACATCGAACTCCCATGCGGGAAGTCCGAGTTCGAAACCAGGCAATGCCATGTACCAATGAGTTTTTCGGTTTTTTCGAAAGACTTATGTACATTTACCGACTGCTCTGACGGTGAAGGAAAACATCGTAAGGAAACCTGCACACTGAGATTACCAGTGTGTGAAATGGGGAAGGCAATGGCAAACCACCCCATTAAATCTGCCACGAGAGTCGTTCTATGTGATTAATTCCTTAGAATGATCACGACTCTCAGCAATGAGGAAAAACGACTTAGAAGAAGAAGAGATATTTGATACCTATCGACAAAACTAATCTTTTTTTTTCCTACCCACCTTGGTAGAAGAACATCATCTCTGTTTTGTATATTTACTATAATTAAATTAATTTCGGATAAATTAGTAGTGTGCCTTTACATACTTGTTCAACAATAACAGTAGCACACGTACAAGTGTTATCCAGGAGAATAGAAAAGATTAACTTTGTTTTTACGACGAAGAGTTGTCTCGATGTGTTTTTGCCGATACCAGTTGTGGTGGAACGAAGAAAGCTGCATTATCAAATGCATTCCCCGGAAGAAGCTCCGGAGTTCCAAGTAGTGTGTAGTGCAGTGAATTTTGGCTTAGCGGCGTATTGGCAACCGAAAATTTCTAAAATACTTCCCTTCCACTCGTGCACATAAAAAAACATCGCCATCTGTGGAGTTTCTAGTGTAGCACGGACATACGTTTGCATTGAACATACTGACCGCTCCTGCACGGTGCGCCGTAAAGTTTCTTTTCACGACGCGATCTCGTTACAGACTTTAGGTCCAGATGTCGCTGTGACTTTGAAACCATAGTAATGTTGTCAATTTATTTTAATTTATTTATTAATTTTTAATTTGACATTGTTTTTATTATTGATTATTAGGTAAGGACTTGAATCCTTCATTAGCAATGAAGTTTTTATTTTTTATTATCATTATTTTGATTACGCGTTTATTGTTTTGATTGTGTGTTTATTAATTGGGTAATTATTATAATACTATTAAATGAGTAATTAATTCTAATTCATTTTGGTTGTAATATTACAGCGATGTTATGTATGCCTAATTATTCTGGGTTTGAATGTGTTTAATCTATCTTGCTGACTTTTAAACAAGCATTATTGTTTTGATAATTCATTTTATTTAGTTGTAAGTATAATAAGAATTATGAGTACTCCCCCTAAGGCGACGTGCCCTCACTGTCCCGGCTCATCGCGCCTTTTTGCACCACACGGCCTCAACGTGCACATAGGAAGAATGCACAAAGATGTGCCGCGCGCCTCCTCCATACCTACTGCTGCGCCTGCGGCGAATGGCGCGGCACTGTCGGCCCAATCAGACCAGTCACAGGGTGGGGACCGCTTGAAGAGCCTCGCGACCCTTAAGGCGACTGTACGTACCGGTGCTTTGCCACATTCCCAAGGGGGCAAGAAACCTAGCGGCGGGCAATTTATGTGCAATCATCGATACGTGTATGGAGACCAATGGTAGTGAGGAGTGGGGTTATCTTCTTACTTTCGCATATAATGCTTTAAAAATTCCGGAGAGAACCGGTCCGGGTACACTTACTACCAAGGTGAAAGCCAACCTGGACTCCATGTGCTGCGGGTCGTGCGGCACTGGTGGTACGGGGCCGCACTCGGGTTCGTCCTCAGTTCTAAGGACAATTGAGTCCAAAGTACATGAGGGCGACCTGAGGGGTGCCGTCCGTTTACTGATGTCGGACGACTCGCTGGCACCGTCGAGCCCGGAAACACTCGCCGCCTTGCGGGCGAAGCACCCGGCCCCCTCCCGCTCTCTCTCCTACCCGCCGGCTCCGGACGGATCCGAACCGGTCCTCGCGGTCAAGGTGGAGGACGTGACCCAAGCGCTCGCGTCTTTTTATAATGGTTCAGCCGCGGGGCTCGATGGGATCCGTCCGGCACATCTAAAAGAATTGACATCTAGCTCGGCGGGTGATAATGGGCCACGTTTGCTAGAGTGTTTAACGAGACTGTCGAATTTTCTACTGAGAGGCCAACTCAACCCGGAGGTTTGTCCATATTTGTATGGAGCCTCCCTTTGCGCCCTTGTAAAGAGGGACGGTGGTGTTAGGCCAATCGCGGTGGGCAGTACTTTTCGCCGTTTAGCTGCAAAACACGGCTGTCGTGCAGTGAGGGAGGTGATGGCCAAACACTTACGGCCGCACCAACTGGGCTTTGGGACGCGTCTGGGCTGTGAGGCTGCGATCCATGCAACTCGCGCATTCGCAACAGACCCAGAGAATGGTGGTACAGTAATAGTTAAGTTAGATATCAAAAACGCGTTTAACACCGTAGAAAGGGACGTTCTGTTGAGTGAGGTGAAGGAGCAAATTCCTATCCTCTTTCCTTTTCTTCATCAAGTATATTCCTCGCCCTCTAATCTTTTCTACGCCAAAACCCGCATTCTATCCCAGGTTGGCGCTCAGCAGGGAGATCCACTTGGTCCTCTCACCTTCAGCCTCGCTATCCACAAGGTCATTTCAGATATTAAATCACCCTTGAATATTTGGTACCTCGATGATGGTACAATCGGGGGAAAGCCGGAAGATGTTGCCAATGATATCAGTGTTTTGGTTCCGCGTTTAAGGGAGTTGGGGCTGGAGGTAAACTCGGCCAAGTGCGAATTCTACCCTTGCAATCCTGACTCTCGTTCTTCTTTTCCCCTTTTCTTGTCCATGTTGCCTGGCCTCAAGGAACTGAGTTCTTCTTCCTTCACCCTTCTAGGTTCTCCCATTTTCCCTTCAGCAGTTCCTGAGGCTATTGAGGCACGGAAAAACCTCCTTTATCTCGCTCACGAACGTCTTAAAAATCTTTCGGCTCACGTAGCTTTGGTTCTGTTGCGGATGTCCTTTGCCGTGCCTAGGATCACTTACCTCCTAAGGACTGCGCCCACCTGGCTGTTTCCGGATGAGCTCCACTCCTTTGATGGTGCCCTTAAGCATACTGTCGAGACCATCCTGAACGTCTCCCTTAGAGATGACCAATGGAGCCAGGCGGCTCTGCCAATTCGGCATGGTGGCCTGGGCGTGCGGCGTGCCCGGGATGTGAGCCTGCCGGCCTTCCTGGCGTCGGGACACGGGGTTGTGGACTTGGTCACTAATATTCTCTCTGTGAATGGTGGCCAGGCGAGCATTCCCTTTATTGCCGACGCTATAACGGCGTGGACGGCTCTCAATCGGGGCGCACCTATGCCGGAGGACACCCAAGGTCAGCGCTCGTGGGATGACGTTAGGTGCAAGTCTATTCTCGACGGGCTTATGGCAAGGGCAACAGGAGTGGATATCGCGAGATTGAGAGCGGTGACGCGGGCAGAATCAGGGGCATGGTTGCACGCGATACCCTCTCCTCACATGGGTACCCTTCTTGACGGCGACTCAATGCGTGTGGCGGTGGCTCTCCGCTTGGGCTGCGATGTATGTGAACCTCATCAATGCATTTGCGGTTCCATGGTGGAAGCCAGCGGCCATCATGCTTTGAGTTGCTGTCGGTGCTCAGGGAGGTTCCCGCGACAACATGCGCTTAATGATATCATCCGGAGGGCCCTAGTGTCGGCCAACGTACCGTGCGTGGTCGAGCCGCCGGGTCTTAGTCGCACAGACGGCAAAAGACCGGACGGCATGACGTTAGTGCCATGGCGGGAGGGAAAGTGTCTGCTGTGGGACGCCACGTGCGTAAGTACGTTTGCGGTCAGCCATGTCAGACGCACGACACGAACGGCCGGGGCAGCAGCCGAGTTTGCAGCGGGCAAAAAGCGGGATAAATACTCCGCTCTCCAACAGAACTACCTGTTCGTCCCGTTCGCGGTGGAGACAACGGGTTGTTGTGGGGCGGAGGCGAAACAATTCGTGGCAGAGATTGTCCGTCGCCTCAGGGAGAGGGGCTGTGACCCTCGCTCCGGGTCGTACCTGGTGCAAAGGTTGGCCGTAGCGATACAGCGCGGTAACGCCGCAAGCGTTATGGGCACCTTTGCACCGGGGACGACAAGGGGCGGGCTATTTGATTGACGATAATTATTTCTTTATTGGAAAATTATTATTATTATATGACATGTAAATTAATTTTATGAATAAATTTAGAAGAATTCGTCTAATACACTTTTAGCTAATCGACAAAAAGGTTTTCGAAATGGCGTAGGGAACCCCTTTAAAGAGCCCGTACTCAGAAGAAAAATAATTATTAATCTTAATAAAACATCTGTATCAACGTTCACAGAAAATTATACCTAAGCAAATTCAAGAATAGTGACACATGTGGAAGTGTATAATTAAATTAGGCATGCAGGAATATTCTCATTTACCGGTAAATCTAAAAATTATAAAATTACCGATGACTGTGAATACGTATTTTCCAATTAAGAAATTCTCGCCATGGGATACCAGAGACGCTCATCAGCGATAATGGGCCTCAGTACAATAGTCGGGAATTCAGGAAGTTCGCTGAGGAATGGGGGTTCGAGCACGTGACTTCCTCACCGAACTATCCTCAGGCTAAAGGCAAGAGTGAGCGTGCTGTACAAACAGTTAAAAATATATTTAGTACTACTGAACTTCCGAAGATGTTCCGAACACCAAGAGATGGTTTGAGCTCTCCCGCGCAACTTTTAATAAGTAACCTACCCGTAAGTTCACATTTGTTAAAACCGAAACCGATTGATCCATCAGAACATAGTACAAAGCTGGCGAAACAAAACTTATCAAAACAGTGTTATGATAAGCGTACTAAAACATTGGCCACACTTAATGCTGTGATGTGGTTGTGAAAAGTGATGAAGTTTTCATATGTTTAAATGCAAAAATGATAACCAAAGGGACTGTGATCGGTCATGCAAATACACCTCGTTCTTATATTGTCGAAAATAAAATAGGGAGTAGGCACAGACGCAACCGGCGTCATTTAATAAAATGTGAAACAAACAGCCAATCGGATATTAAAGAAGATGTAATTAGCGAGAACGAATCCGAGCATGAGGACTGGTCCGATGCTGCTGGTGGAGGTGACGGCGATCGCGATTGTAGTGTCACGGGCGACACGGAGGAGTCACGTGTCCTCGGTGTGATGGCCTGATGGGTGATACAAATATTAACACAGGTGTTGCTGCTACTCGTAGTGTACTCCGCCACCACCACCTCGTGCTCGAGCTAGAAAACTAATACATCAAGAGTATGATTAACTCGCTTAAGAAGAGCCTGACCAAACGCAAGTCTGCTGAGGCTGATTACGCTAAATTGCTGGCCCAGAGGAAGAAGGAGTCCAAGAGCTCTAACCAGAGTGCACCGCAAAAGTGATGGACTCAAATCAATAGATTAATTACATAAATTGCATGTTCAATTTGTTTTTATTTTATTATTACATAAGTCGCATCAGAAGTTTTTAATTACCTATAAGTATACTTAGTTAATTTTTTTTAATTAAGGTATTTTAAATATAAGTTATTTCTTTCTTTTTAATGTTTTTAGAGGGAGATAGAAGGACTATATAGGAACTTTTATGGGGCAAATGTTAGGAGTATTTAATAAATACACCGTTGTTGTCGAGCATCCGATGTGTTTCATTACAAACACAACAAATGTGCGTCAGGCAGGCGGACGATTGGATTTTATATGATCGTCATAGCTTGCTATGGTTTTCATTTCGTATAATAAACATATAACATATAGGTATATTTCTAGTTCGAAAAGTGAATGAGTATCGGTAATTTTCGATGCATGGTTACCGGTAACGCATACCCCATGAACAGGTGCTCGCATAGCCAGTCACAAATAAGCTTAGTCTATGTGAAACGCTTGTCGAAGTCAGAAGCGACTGATCATTCAATAAGAATAAGTTTATTTTTGCGGTAAGAATAATACATAATAAGGTAATACAATATATAGTTTTCAGATATTTACGTACAATGATAACTATTGCTATCGCAGTAGTCACACTTGTGGCGTTGTACTTGTACGGTACGAGGACGTTCAAGTACTGGAACGAAAGAGGGATCAAACACGACACGCCGTTACCTTTCGTCGGGAATAATGCAGATTTTATTCTCATGAAAAAAGGCGTCACACAAATAGCGGTAGATCTGTACTGGAAATATCCGAATGAGAAGATCGTGGGATTTTTTCGAGGGATGAAACCGGAACTATTAATCAGGGATCCAGAAATTATAAAGCGCATCCTCACAACAGACTTCTCATATTTTACTGCGCGCGGATTCAATAACTCAAAAACAATCGAGCCTATGCTGAGAAACTTAGCCTTCGCGGACGGGGATCTGTGGAAGCTGCTGCGGCAACGCATGACGCCCGCGTTCAGTAGCGGCAAACTGAAGGCTATGTTCCCGCTGATCTGCGAGCGAGCAGAGCGCCTGCAGGAGGTCCTGGCAGCTAATACTATTGGAGGTGCACGAACGATGGACACACGCGAAATTATGGCTCGCTTCACCACCGACTTTATCGGCTCATGTGGTTTCGGCCTCGAAACTGACAGTCTCAATGACGACAATTCCCCCTTCAGAGAACTCGGCGCTAAAGTATTCAAAGTCAACTTTCCCAAGTTTATTATAATGATACTGAAACAACTCTTTCCCGAAGTTTTCAAAAACCTAAGTATCATGTACGATGTCGAGGGAGAGTTTACTGATCTTGTGAAAGAAATCCAGAAACGAAGGAATTATGAGCCGTCAGAGCGAAACGATTTCATCGATTTGCTTCTCGAGTGCAAGAAGAAAGGAACTATGGTAGGCAACTCAATTGAGAAAGTGAAACCAGACGGTACACCAGAGATAGCCAGAATAGAAATGGACGACACACTGATGGCTGCTCAAGTATTTATATTCTTCGCCGCGGGTTTCGAGACCTCATCATCAGCGACCAGTTTCACATTGCACCAGCTGGCTTATCATCCACAGGTGCAAGAGAAAGTACAATTTGATATCGACAGGGTTCTCGCTAAATATGACAACAATCTTTGTTATGACGCTATTAAGGAGATGACTTATTTAGAATGGACTTTCCAAGAAGGCATGCGAATGTTCTCGACTACCGGCTTTCTAAAAAGGGTCTGTACTCGAAAGTACACAATCGAAGAGTTGAATGTCACCATAGACCCGGGGGTATCGGTGGTCATACCGTTGCAGGCTCTACACAATGACCCGCAGTATTTCGACAATCCGAAGGAATTCCGTCCAGAGCGGTTTGATCCTGACGAATTCAGCGTAAAGGACAAATTCGTCTATTTGCCGTTTGGAGAAGGACCACGAGCGTGTATAGGTGAGTTCATCCAAGTATCCAAGTCGGTAATAATGGATCAATTTTCTGGAATATGATATTATGCCTCAACGGCTCAAAGAATTAGCTTCGAAAAGCGCCTTACAGTTAGAGCCACGCAATTAGAGCCACGCAATTTTTCTTGATGTAACTAACTTCCATTTTGCAATTATTTCCAGGCACTCGACTAGGCCTGATGCAGTCCCTAGCGGGTCTGGCGGCAGTGCTCTCCAAGTACTCGGTGGAGCCAGCTCCTGAGACCGTAAGGCAACCAACTGTGGATACCAGACCTAGCATTGTGCAAAACATAAAGGGTGGACTGCCACTTATATTCCGACCAAGACGGTAATCATATTCAGCGTTAATTTTATTCATGTTACCGTCCTCGTTATTCAGATATAATACAAAGAGCATCTGTGTAATTGAAAAGAATATTAATTGGTTTAACTATTACGTCAGTTTATACTCTGTGATTAGGGTAACCATAATTCATTACCGAATCGAAGCGTCGAATAAATTGGTGTAAGTATAGGAAGAAGATAGATAGATTAATACTTCATAGCACACAAGAAATTTACATAGGAAAAGAAACATATAATAAGTGTACAAAGGCGGCCTTATCGTTCAAAGCGATCTCTTCCAGGCAACCTAGGCGATAGAAGAATTATTAATAGGTTACCGGCAGTATAGTGCAGAAGAGTGAAATATGAAATATTTATTGGTTTATATACTTTTAATACATAACATAAGCTCAGAATGATCAATGATCGCGGCTTGTAAAACACGTCGAACGACAATTGACCAACCTTGTGTGAGTTGTTGCGATCAATCAACCAAAGTCGAATATTTTCATGAATCAATCGACAATCGCACTATCGATTTCGGATCTATCGTGCAGGTCTGATAACTCTGCGCCGTGTCGAAACGTCACCAGATGGAAAGTTTTCACACATTTTATGTCGTATATTTTACTGATATAACTATTAATTAAGTTAATCATGTTGTTGTTTTATCGTGAATATAAATATCCGAAGGCTTTGATAATCTTAGAATACCTATAGAATAATAAATATACTTAATTAAAATTAAACACGAAGTAGTTTTGATTTATGGTAGTTTTATTTCATGATCCATTTTAAAGTTAACATAATTAACGTGAAAATAATTACAACAATGATTTCATTATTAAATAAATTAATTGATTAATATTTGAACACAATAAATTGCAACGACATCAGGTACATAGCAAAGTCTAAATCTGTTAACATTTCATGCTACAAATATTATTAATAATGATTATATCGTCAGTGGAAAGGAAGCTTTGGGAAATAATTTTTTAATCTAAATACTTTTAATACACAAGACCTATGTAAGACCCCTGCTGGAATACGGGTTTCAAATTTGGAACCCTTATTTTGCAAAGGACATTGACCGACTGGAAAGTGTCCAGAGAAGAGCCACCAAGCTCCCTTACTGCCAGCGCAAAAATACATATGAGGAGAGACTACACATTCTTGAGCTGCCGACGCTACAGGCACGGCGTACCCGAGGTGAACTAATCGAAGCATACAAAATCTTATCCAACAAGTATAACTACCCGGATTTGCCCAGACTCTTCAATGTGAATACTATACACAGAGCCCGGCACAATAATGACTTGCAACTGAAGACCACTCGTTCAAACACCTTGGTCGGCCATAACTCTCTCAATAATAGAGTCGTGAGAATATGGAACAAGCTACCGCAAGAAGTCGTGGATGCATCTTCGGTCAACAGTTTCAAAAATAGACTAGATAGGTTTTTAAACAGTGCATAAATAGTGGTGGACTTAATTAACTAACATTAACTATGAACAATGACTAAGTGCTATTAAGGGAATGAACTATACACCAGCTTAGATATGGGCGCATCAGCTTAATGCTGCCTGCTCATTAATCAATAATAATAATAATAATCTCTTTCCCAAAACCTCCATTTTGGCGCTTTAGCATTTTTTACCTTTCCACTGACGATATTATTAAACAACTGATACATTTTCTATAAATTAGTAATACAAATATACAGCTACTAAAAATCTTTCGCTCGACTAATATCTAAAACCTTGCGCGTAAGCTCGTTTGTATGTTTTACTTGATTATTTTTTATACCCACAATTTACCTACCTTCAGTTTATTTTCGTATATTTCATTTTAACAATGATATCTACTTATGAATATAAATTAGCTTATCCATATCAATCGTCATTTGAAAAAAATATTATTTTGAAATACCTAAAATAATCTTTCGCACGGTTACATAATAAGATCCAAAATATACTGAAAAAGATTCATTGCATCTATACTTTAGTAAAAAAATAACACAAATAGGTACTTAGCGGTGGTTTTAGAGATGTGGGTTATAATGAGTCCTTTTCAGAATTTTAGTCACGTTAAAGGCGCAGCTTTCGCAAATTTTCTTGAAAAGTTAATTTAAAATGTGAACTAAATAATACTGGGTTAAGTCATTTTTAATGCAGAATTTTGGTTCAACAGATCAACTTTTTTTTAAATTTATCAACTCGTAATACGACTAGTGTGAAACAATTCGTGGTACCTTCTACAGATCTCGCAGACGCACGGCTGTAATCTCAGCTTGAGGTGTTTCCTCCGCTTCTCCTTCAGTTTCTCCTCCGTGGAGACCTCTTGGTCGATGAACTGGCTCTCTAGGATCAGCTTCTGTAGGCGGTCTTCTTGCGGGTAGGCGTTGTTTTTGTCGCCGTCGCTGGTTGTTCTGAAGACGATAGTTTAAATTACAGACCTACTGCATCGATTTAGGTCCGGACTTCACGGGTCCGGTTCCAGCCCGGTCCTGATGTGCAGGATCGCCTTGATGCTACCCTCTTATCTATTTTTGCCGTAAAGCAGAAATGCTTGCATTTCTGTGTTTCGGTTTAAAGCCAGCGTAATTTCTGGCACCATCCATCCATCTTAGTCCTCAAGGTTAGCAGCGCATCAAAACCCTTTAATAATAATACAGTGAGGTGAGATGTCTATGGGCGATGGTGACCACTTACCATCAGGTGGCCCGTTTGCTCGTCTGCTCTGCTTATTTAATTATAAAAAAATGTGTTCCGCCCTCCACCCGCTTGAGGTATTGAATGCAGCGAACCGAACCGGGGCTAGAACCGGACCCGTGTAGTCCTTAAACAACAACATACATCCGTCCATACATTTTGCATCAAAAAAATTCCAAAAAGTCCAATGCGTGAATTTCTACAGTTATGCCAAAATGAATCTGACGAAATAATATTTAGGTATTAAATTTTTTTGTCTAAAGGATGTACCTAGTCGGCAGTTTAGATTAGCTAGATCGATAGGCTGACATACTCGTAAGTCCTATCTTTTAGAATATTATTCAGCTTTGTTAGGTGACATACTTATCTCTGAATGTGTAGATCATTTGCAGACAATCAAACGTTATCTATTTTATTATCGCATCTAGATCCGCCATGCTATCAGTGGAGTAATCATCATCATCAGCCTATTAATGTCCCCACTGTTGGGGCGCACGGCGCAGGCATCCCTTTGCCCAAAGTGTTACAGCGAATGATCCACCGAGAGCGGGCTCAGTGAGGATTTCACACACCTTCGTAAACTTTTCATTTCTTCAGACATGCAGGTTTCGTCACGATGTTTTCGTTCACCGTTAGAGCAGTCGGTAAATGTACGTAAGTCTTCGCAAAAATCCGAAAAACTCATTGGTACATGGCATGGTTTCGAACCCGGACCTCCGGCATGGGAGTCCGGCGTCCTAGCCACCGACGCTCTGTACCGAGTAGTAGAATTCTCTATTTTCGATTGATTGACACATTATTGAACATACTAATTAACAGCATAGATGAAAAGATACTGATAGACTAGTCCCCAGTTCCCCACGACACAGGGAATCCTATTGTGGGGACTAGGGCGAAAACTTCACTATACTATTGAAAATTTTTGGTTCAATAAATATATTTTTATTACTAAATTACAACGTTTGTAGTTTTATTTCTATCCGATTTCTTTTTTTTTTTAGTTCCAATTCTATTTGGACCCCAAATCGCATTTTGCTGACGCATAACTCTGCCACTTATTTACTATCGATCGGGCAATACCCTGGGAGGAACTTATGATCGATCGTTATATTTGACAGTTAAAGCGTTTTGTTACCGTTCAACTGCGCTTCAGTAAAAACTAAACGTTTTAGCAGAATGCACAAATTCGTTACTGTTCGATCGATCATTGACTCGATCGGAACTTTACTGAAATTGAATAATTAGTGGATAGAAGCATACGAAACATGTCATAACGATGCAGTTTAGATTCTATTTAGTTACGTTGTATTTATAGAATCGAACTCCTGAACAACTTTCACTATGGTAGCAACTCTGAAATCGCGAAAATAAATCAGCTGTTCCATACTAACGCTCAAACAACACGACCGAAATGTATGAAATAGCGATTTCAGAGCTTTCTGGCCCCATAGTGAAAGTTGTTCAGTTATGGATACTGAACAGTGAACACCCCCCTTTAGGGACAATAGGGGATTTTTATAACATTACAACCTGTATAAGTCAGTCCGGAGGTCCGTAGCTACTACGTGAGCCGGCGTTGGCGGGGAGCCGGTCTAATTCCTCGCCATCAGATATGTTGAAACGTATTAAGTAATCATATATGGTAAAATAATGTCAATATGTCATAAGTGAGTTATTTGCATCTCGCGGATGTTGAGTTACACCTGTATATGGCATGGCACAAGAAAGGCAAAACGACGGTTATGTGGTGTAGCGAACATCACCACATAACCTAAGATCTTTCTAACCTATCCTTGCAAATAAACTATTTGATTGGGGGTTAAGTTATTGCGTTCATGCTGTCATGGCGTGTTCGTCCTATTTTATTGTTTAAAAACGGTATATTGGTTATTTTTTCCGTAAAACTAGTGTATTTTACGTAAAAATCGTCCGTGTTAAGTGAACGTTATATAAGACAGTGAAATGGGAGTGAAATACTATGTACAGATGGTGTGGATCCGGCAACCTAACCTCCAATTGCACTTGGAATGCAAGACACTAGGAATTTCTAGTGCACACGACTCTCCCTTAATCTCGACGTTGGTAAACAGCTTTTTCAAAACAGACGCCAAAACGTTCAAGTTATTTTTAAGATTGTAACACGGTCAATGGCCAAATTACGGTGTATATTAGTAGCAGGAGCCATTCATTAAAGAAAAAAAAAGAAAATCTATTTGATTTGCTTTTCTGTTGTGCCGTGCACCTGTAAATCCAAATATCACATTATATCAGAAGAAACAGATCATGCTAAAGTTATTATATATGTCACGCAACAGCGAACGCAAATAGCCTATAAAAACGACCGAAACAAATAAACTTATCATCAGACGTAAAATTTTTGTCACGATGACTCAGCATAACGGGTTTTATGTTCAACCTTTGATCAAGGACACATAACATGTCCAAAGGATGAACTGACATCATGATCTCATATAAGAAAGGACTTATGAACACACACGATATATACATATCTACCTATCAGACGAAAACATTGTCGGACGATGACTCGGCATAACGTTTTTTCTGTGGTCGAAACTTTGATGAGCTCCTAAAATTTTGATGAAGGACACCATAACAAGTCCAAAGGATGAACTGATATGACGTCATCTCATATAAGAAGAAAGGACTTATGAGCACACACACAATACGTAAATATACCAAGATCTATGAGAAAAATGGATCCAGTAAGAATTGTGTTGATCAGAATCGAATCGACCTTAAATGCTAGGTGTTTCACAACTAAATCTGACAAAAAGTATAATTTTGTACCCTTTCGGATTTTTCTAAATGTTTTTCATTCACCGGGTACCGGATCCAAATCGGTCACCTGTCCCATCACTAGTATATACCTGTCTAGTCTAGATTAAATTTAATCTGACCGGTTTTAAGATCAACTACCTACGTATAACTTTTTTATTTAATTTTATTAGACAGAAGCAAGTTTTAGGTATTTTATAGGGCTATATATAAATATGATGTGCAAAAATGACAATCAAGGTCGCTAAAAATGACATATTCTTTCGTAAACACCTCACCGTCAATGTCTGGCTATTTAAGTAATTAATACGTTACCTATTTTTATATGTATTTCTCAATATTTAAACGATATGGGTCTAATGATAATAAAATCAAACAATCGTCTTCAAAAACTTACACCATAAAAGACCTAAAGAAGCAGGGACCTAAACGTAAAACGACGTTTTAGATACTACTATTACTATATACGGACAAATTAAGAATGTCGTGTCACCTGTCAAATATTTAGCACGATTAATGATTTTAAAATTAGTCGCTAACCATGCGCTAACCCATAACCACCATTTTACTTTGCATAACATCACCTCAGGTTTGCGATTACTGATTCTTTGTGTACGTTTTTTCCAATGCTAAAAAAACGAAGTATAGTTTTTGGAATGCGGTTTCGTCTTGCTATAAGACCTATGTTCATTGATATCTCGGAATAAAAATTCAATTATTATATAACGCTAGCAGGTACTAAATTAGAGCAACGATATTTACAAGCCAATTTAGTAGTTATCTCTCGAGTCTACAATTGGTCTGTCTCACTTGTTCCGAGTATATTCAAATGCTGCTGCGACGATCTGCGTCTGTCGCTTAGTCCCAGTTGGGTTCATTTCAAAGCCGGTCGTTTCGCGCAATAATGATAACAATTGCTATCACCGTAGTCGTTCTCGTAGCATTATATATTTACGGTACAAGAACGTTCAAGTATTGGGAGGAAAAGGGGATCAAAAATGACAAACCGATTCCCTTCATTGGCAACAATGCCGATTTTATATTAATGAGGAAGAGTGTAACTCAGAAAACAGCCGATCTGTACTGGAGATACCCGAGCGAAAAGATAGTGGGATACTTTCGGGGGTCCCAACCGGAATTAGTGATCCGAGATCCAGAAATAGCGAAGCGCATCCTCACGACGGATTTTTCATTCTTCTATCCGCGCGGCCTTAATCGACCTAAAGATACAGTCGAGCCTATGATGCGAAATTTATTCTTCGCGGACGGGGATCTGTGGCGGCTGCTGCGGCAACGTATGACGTCTGCGTTCAGTAGCGGAAAACTGAAGGCTATGTTCCCACTGATCTGCGAGCGAGCAGAGCGTCTGCAGGAGGCCCTGGCCGCTGACACCACAAGTGGAGCACGTACGATGGACGCACGCGATATCATGGCTCGCTACACGACCGACTTCATCGGTTCCTGCGGCTTCGGCCTCGAATCCGACAGTCTATCCGATGAAAATTCCGCCTTCAGAAAACTTGGCGCCAAAATCTTCAATGTATCATTTACTAAATTCATGGTAGCAGTATTAAAGGATATCTTCCCCGAAACATTCAAACATTTGAAGTTCATGTACGATGTTGAGGTTGAGTTGACTGACCTCGTGAATGAAATCCAGAAACAGAGAAATTATAAGCCCTCAGGGCGAAACGACTTCATCGATTTGCTTCTCGAGTGTAAGAAGAAAGGAACTATGGTGGGCGAATCAATCGAGAACATAAAACCAGACGGTACCCCGGAGCAGGCTACCCTAGAAATGGACGATTCCCTGATGGCTGCTCAAGTATTCGTATTCTTTGCAGCGGGTTTCGAGACCTCATCATCAGCGACCAGTTACACATTGCACCAGCTCGCCTATTATCCAGAGGTGCAGAGGAAAGTACAGAACGAGATCGACAGAGTCCTCGCTAAATACAACAATAAGCTATGCTATGATGCGATTAGGGATATGACTTATTTAGAATGGGCTTTCCAAGAAGGGATGCGAATGTTCCCATCTCTAGGGTTCTTGATAAGGGAGTGTGCACGAAAATACACATTCGAAGAGTTGAATGTCACCATAGACCCGGGGGTAACGGTGTTCATACCGTTGCAGGCTCTGCACAATGACCCGCAGTATTTCGACAATCCGGAGGAATTCCGTCCAGAGCGGTTTGATCCTGACGTATTCAGCGTAAGGAACAAATTCGTCTATTTGCCGTTTGGAGAAGGCCCCCGCGCCTGTATTGGTAAGTAAACAACTTTCAATTTTAGTAGCAATTTATCGTCTATACAATACTTAAGTCATCCATTTAAACAACTGGATATAACACTCATACATTTTTTTAATCGTTCGAAACTAATCGAATTAAATCGCAACTGAAGTCCAATGCGTGAATTTTAAAAGTTGTCCCGACTAAAAAGTGTAGATAACAGATCTGAGGTACTATTGTTATGTAAAAAAATAACTAGTACCTAATGTAATGGCAAATAAATAGCCCTAATCAAGAAGAGCGTTTAATAACTACAGGATTTGATAAAGGTAGGTTATTGTAAGGCAACAGATATACCTACATTATAAGTAAAGCTGTTTGCATTGTTTAAATTGGATCAAAGTCATCACAGAAGCACCTAGGTACTACATAAGAGCGTCGGTGGCATAGTGGCTAAAAGGTCCGGCTGGAGGTCCGGGTTAGAAACCGTGCAGTGCCATGTACCAATGAGATTTACGTATTTTTCGAAGACTTACGTACATTTACCGCGACTCTAACGGTGCAGGAAAACATCGTGAGGAAACCAGATGACACTAGCACACTGAGGTGACCAGTGTGTAAAATGGGGTTGGCACAAAAGATCCTCAAGGGTCGAAGTGCCGCTGGGTTATTCATAAGATAAGATAGGTACTACATAATGTAATTCAGTAAGTATAATAATAAACACACAACCAACACACACACACACACACACACATACGCACACCACCACCACCCCTTTGCACTTTTAGTTCTGTTACATGTTTATTTGCACTGGTCAAAGAAGAGATCTGTCCTCCGAGATACAGGAACTTCCTAGTTCGGAGGTCAGCGCCTATAGTAGGATAACTGGTTGCTCACTAATTTTATTAAGTTTAATGTAACATATGCTTAAGTTCCTACTCCACTGTAATTTTACCGCACAAATAAACCATTCTTATTCTTATTCTTTTAAGATTTTGTTCGAAATATCAAGAATTTATAAATTTGAACCGTTGGAAGGTTGGAGCACTAATCGGAAAATACCTAATCAGTAAAGATATCATATACTTTAGTTACTCATAAACTATTATATTTTTTATTTATTTAGTTAGTTTAGATAATTATAATATCATCATTTACGAATACCTATACCCTTTTTGACACTGTACCGCATCGGATCTTTTGTGCTGAATATATTATATCCTTTTGTATACTTATGTCATTTGTATTGTGTACTAGCCGTATTCTGGTGTTAAAAGTGGTAAATGAATGTTTTTCAATTTCAATTTCATAGAGACATCCTGCCTGCACGTTTAGCAGTAGGTAGGTAAGGTAACCTTTGAAATTATAGCATACCTTGTCAAGTTCAAACCACAAACCGTCGTCGTACAGCTGTTCAAAGGCCTACCTATCTAGCCTAAAAGAAGATCTTTTCCTTTTTCCACCCATACTTCACACCTCAAATAATTCTAACCATATGTATTGCCTTTATTTGCAGGAGCTCGACTGGGCCTGATGCAGTCACTGGCGGGTCTGGCGGCAGTGCTCTCCAAATACTCAGTGGAGCCGGCTCCAGAGACCCTGAGGCAACCACTGGTGGAACCCAAGGCCAGTATTGTTCAAAGCATCAAGGGCGGACTACCGCTTATATTCCGAGAAAGGAAGAAGTGAGGCTTTATAAAAATGAAAAAGACTAGATTTTATCTGCGACTTCGTTAGAATCAGCTATGTTATTGATAGCGATTCTAGCGTGTTCGCAAAATCTAAGGCTAAAACCAAATTAAACTATCATGCTCATTTTATATACTAGTTTATGTAAGAGCAAGTGACACTCTGGAAATGGTACCATTGTTTAATCAATAAGCTATCGAATAGTGAAAACCATTTGAAAACCAGTTCAGTAGTTTTTGCGTACCTAATACCGGAACAACAGAATATGGCAAAACAAACTATTTACGGTTTCGTTTTTATTATAAGTATAAACTCATAGGATATACAAACGTACAGATAAAATAACAAGTATAACCAGTCCAGGTAAGGTCAGAATAAATTGTAAACCGATAAGTACAGAGTGTTGTAGATATGCTAAATGCCTAACCAGTTAAATGATAAATGATATCATCATGTTACGAATTGAATGAATGATAAACTTAATTTTCACATTATGCTATGTAAACAAGAAGATATAACATTAATTTCCACTAGGTATCTTGTTTCGTGGTGCTCTCTTATCTCTTAGTCTATTACCCTATAATAGTCATTATTATGAAGATAAACATAACTCTGGCGTAAAGCATATTTGACTAAAAATTACTTGACAATCAGGATCTATTGTAACAATTTAATCGTCACAGCGTTATTGCGAGTAATATTTTATGTTACCTTTCTTTAAAAGTTAATTAGATATCGAATCATACGCCTTTACATGAGTCTTAAACAAATATGTTAAAAAATATATTGACTATACCTTGTTCATTTTGGGATGATCCTTTAGAACAGCCTTTCCCAAAGTGGGCGATAACGCCCCCTTGTGGGCGCTGCAGGCCTAAAGGGGGGCGGTAAGAGACCCAGAAAAAAATGGGGGCGTTGTGTAGAGGCTTGGAGGGTGATTTGTAATTTCATTTAGCTAAGAGGCCTCTTAGACACCGACTGCATGAGCTCTCGACTCTCAACTACAACTTGTGAACATCAACTAATATTAGTTAAGAGATTGCTCAAACTCGGTTCGCTATTTCTTTCCGCGTAGTTCATATATCTGTCCTGTTTTATCGACTGCGCTCAGGTTTCAAGTTAACTCTTGCGAATTATAGTAAAAGTCTCGTTTAGAATTAATGTTTAATCTCCGCTAATATAGCTCACAAAAATTAATTAATTTAATTTGAAGTTATAGTCGTTTTTAAGTAGGGGAAAAAATGGGGGCGCTAAAAAATAATTTATTCTCAAAGTGGGCGGTAGACAAAATAAGTTTGGGAACCCCTGGTCTAGAGATTGACTCATTGAAATCGACAATTATTGTAAAAAATCTGCAATCCATTTCTTGTAATCATGATGATGAAAAATAAAAGGACGATTTGGATATGAGGGTCTTAGTGGATACTATTCTACCCTGTAGACGGCATTAGGCTCGCCACCTATCACGTTTGTCCACCAAATCGGGGATTCATGGACGTGAGACTCTCACGTAGATTAACTATTTCGATTAATTAATTTACATTCCATAAGCATAACTTTCACGGTGAGAGTTATGCTTATGGACTGTAAATTAATTAATCGAAATAGTTAACCTATTTTTAAAAGAATCGAGTCGGTAATGATTCGTGCACGGAATAGACATTCCTATATGATACGTCAAACAAACTTAAGTATCATTAATGGACAAGGTATAATGATAAGATGAAGCACTGTACGTAATGATTATTATGTTAGTATAAGATTAAGTGGTATTTCATAGCTTTAATAAAGATAAAACAGTAAAATAAATACACTGTTCTCTATGATTTTAAAATACTGCAACCGAGAATATTATACTGTTCTATTATAGCAAAAGTTTTTGAAAGGCATTGATGAAAATTTTGAATCATAATTATTTTTTAAATACAATACCTAATGTACCATGTAAGGTAAGAAAGACATTCCTGTAAGAAGGTGGCATGTCAATTTGAGTAAAATGTTTAGGACACTACAGTTGTAAGACAGCAAGATGAGGAAACCTGCATGTCTGAGGAAATAAAAAGTTTCCAAAGGCGTGTGAAATCCACCAAAAAGCACAGGGCCTGGGTGGATCATGGACCGTACCTCCTTGTGTAAGGGGCTGCCTGTACCCTAACAGTGGGGACATTAAATAAATAGGCTGATGATGAAAACACTAGACAAGACTTTTGAACGAAGTAGTATATACAGTGGTTGTTGTTATTGCCGTAGACAATAAACAAGATACTATTAAGATATATATAGTGTTGGCGGGCTGATAATGATAAGGTCAAATGTTATCAATTTATCATATTATTGTACAGTCGACCACAGGTCAACCTACCCAAAGCGTCAAAATTGGAGAATCTGATATGTATCATATTGCGCAGGCATAAGGTTGAGATCTAATCGAAGGTTTTTGACAGATGGTATACTATAGCTTGTGGGCGACTGTACCTTGTGAGTGCTCAGACAGTGCTTAACTAAGATCATGTGATCTTCACAGCTTTAAAAAAGATAATATAGCGGATAACAAAGATATACCTTTTAGGAACAAAACAATAACATGTTTAATCTAATTCACTATCTAATCTACCTACATTCAGCAGAATAGCAACAAGTTATTAGTCAAACTACAACAAAATATCTCTATTGATCGATCACCTACGAGAACACTCCACATCTCCGTAACGATAACTGAAAATCTCTATTCCACAAGTGGGAAAACAAAATGTCCATTCACGAATATTGTATGAAATTTCCAACAGTCTAAGGCTCAATATACATTGCCGCGGAATGGAATGAAGCTAATTTTCGTAACGTAATTGTACATAGCATAATGAACTTTATGTCAATTGTGTATCATACAAACTAAATACGAGCCAAAAAAGAAGTCGCGCGTCTTCCGAAATCTTCGAAAGATACCCAGCCTATCACTGCAACTCTCTCCTCCAGGAGTGGAAGAGACTGGGTTATGTGAGATTTTTACACACTAAAACCCTCTCGTTGGCCGGCCTCGTGTAAATCGGAGGGCTCCGGGATCTCCAGAGGAACGCACCGGGTCCTAGCATTTGCCTTGGGCTCTTCTTGGGAGGTGTCTCCCGTCACAGCAGCGTGCGGCCAAAGCACGTTGCTGCCTTTCCCAGAGTCGCCAGCCGTTGGACGGCCAAAGTCACTTTAACCGCCCGCGACCCTGACCCTCCTTTTAGAAACTTTTTGAGTTTTGGAAACCTATTCATGAATGGACATTTTTAGAATAAATATTATAATATATAATATGGAACAGCCTGCCGGCGTCTGTATGTCCCGAAGCCTACAACCTTGGGATCTTCAAGGCCAGCGTGAATAGGCATTTACTGGACCCGCATGCTCCATCGTCGACCTCATCGTCGCTTACCATCAGGCGAGATCGAGGTCAAATGCGGGTTTAGTAGTAAATAAAAAATAATAAAAAAATATGGGTAAGGTTCTATAGATACTTTTTCTACAAAGCATTTTATAGGGATACCTACACTACAGGCGACTACCGACAACAACCAAAATGTTCTCCATCACCTCAATTCAGAACCACATTCGCTATTCTCGACGCTACTGCCGTCATTGGCAGCCCTAAGCCACATGGTATCCATGGCTGGTTGTTCCATGTTGTACACTGCGTACTGACGACTGCTTCCCCGACGAGGGGAAGGGCAAACCGACACGCGGGACTTGGTGGGACTATACAGGGATAGAAGGAGTAAGTATGTTGTACTTATACTGGGTGTAACAAAAAACCCTGTAGTCCCGAAACCCCGGGTGTTCAGTATCTATAACTGAACAACTTTCACTACGGGACCGACTCTGAAATCGCAAATAAAAATCAACTGTTCCATACAAAAGCTGAATACCTACACGAACTAAATGTATGATACAGCTAGGTTTTTTTCCGCGATTTCATAGATGGCCCCATAATGAAAATTGATCATTTATGGATACTGAACAACCCCTTTACGGGACTATAGGGGGGTTTTGTTACACCTTGTATAAAGGTATAGGTATGTATAGTCATTGGTGGGTCTAAGGTCTAGTGTCATAGTAAACAAACACAACTCACGTGGGGCAAACGCCTGGGACGTCAGCGCCTGTCAAACTGCAAATCGACCTTGAACCGATTGAACGGGACCGCGACCTTGACCTAGATGGTGACCTTTTGGTGCATCGGATTCTGAAACAAAGCTGGTGGTAAGTGGCCGAAGATGGAGCACACAGGCTTACTAAGTACTGCATCTTCTATAAACACTGCCGAAGGTCGAAATACATCAACGCCAAAGCGAAGATATTTGACGACAGACTTTACATAGAAACCGGTCGCTAGTGAAGCGGACCCTGAAGGGATTCTACCACCAGCAAGTTACTAGTCATCTCATATGACACGCTCTATACACGAAAAAAAAAGGAAAACGAATTTTCAATCCCAACACCCCGCCCTGCCCCATATTCGATTATTATAATCAATATAAACAGACTTACCTGTGATACAAAGGTGTATGGCAGACCTGTTTCTGTCTGGACCCGTCCGCTTCGGGCCTGCGCTTGCAAGCGCAAGCTTTGACTTTCAGAGCTTTGGTCGTCGAGTTGGCAGACTGATTCCACAGCTCGTCTATGCGTACCTTTGTCGCTATCTCGATTTTGGGGGATAAGATACCCTGAAAATAAAATAAATTGAAGTTAGATTTTGGATTTTCTCGAAAGACTTACGTTCCTACGAGTATATTGGATAACATATCTGGCAAAAGAGAATATATGCGGATTTGACAGACAACTGTCATTAGTGGAGGCACCGCAAGGGAGGAAATAAATACATAATACATCGAACAAGGATTTTATTTTATGGTCCACAAAAATGAACACCTAAACTTTGAAAGTGCCTGCCGTTTAGGTATTAGCAAAAACGCTTACTTGCGATAAAATTAACGATTTGAAACGGATAGATAAATAATAGTACATTATGATATAAGTGCGGTAAGTTGAAAATTACAGCCGAGGCGATATTGCTAGCCCGAGCCGTAGGCGAGGGCTATAAGGAAGCAGAGGCTGTAATTTTCAAAGCGCACGTATGTCATACGACGTTTTATAACATATTTACGAGGAAATAAATAAAACTTTGACTTTCTTAACCGAATAAATCTTTAATTACTTGTTAAAGCAGTTATAGAAATTTGAACAATTTTTAAAAGTGATTGTTACGTTGCCAGTTGCTTTTTAGCATTGAATAGTAGCACCACAATGAGCTTGACTTATATTTTTGAGAAAGTTCCATGAAATATGCTAAAAACACATTTTCTGAAAATGAATTTGCATCTTTGCTTGTTTTCCATATGATGAAATTTTGATACGCTTGTAAGTATCTATCGGTCGATTTTTCAGGCAAGAGGCTTAGAGTAGCCTTTTTCGCTGCGTTTAAGACTTGTGGCGGTGTCAAATTAATAAATTCATCACTACTTGACGACATTTTCAAATAAAAACAATACAGCGAAAAGAAAAAGCGCGCGGAATAATTTTACTTGTCCACAAATTAGCGATGCGCGCGCATCAACTTTTTTTAGGTAAAGGTACAAAAACAGCCAGTATTACTAATAAAGTAAATTAATATTTTTGTGTTTTTGTTACAGATAAATGGTTGTAATTTATTGTCAAAATTAATTAAATTAAAGAATTAAATCTTTATTTATTATATTTTATCTCCCAAAGTTAATTTTATTCATAAAATATTGACCACTTTTTTAACATAAAAACTCTTTGCTAAGATTTTAAAAAGTATCGTTCATTTTTAGACGGAGCATCTTAAAAAACCGTACATGTTACTTTATTTAAAAAAACTCGTGCGTTTCACATTACTATAACGCACAAGTGCGTAATGAGATACATTACGATATTGAAATTGGTGTAATTACAGCCACTTTACGAGCAAATATGTTATAAAAACTCTTTATTGTACACAGTTACAAGAAAAGTACAAATTACAGGGATAGTAGCATATGTACATAGGCGGCCTTATCACTTATAGCGATCTCTTCCAGGCAACCTCTGAAGTTAAGTGGACATTAGAGTTTAGTAACAGTAGACTTATTATAACTTGTGAGTTAATCACAGTTGCATGCCCAATGGTCAAAAATATGGGAGTGCGGCTTCCTAGCCACTACGCCATCGACGCTCCGAAATTATCTTTAAGTTTGTAGTTTATTATTGCTAAATCTATAATAGATAGGTAAGTCATACAAAAGTTATGAGTAAGACTTTTAAAAAGAAGAAAAATATAGCCCCGGCAGGTGTATCTGCCGCCAAATATGGAATCATGTCTCTAAGCCTCGCGGTTGCTGAGATATTTAGCATTTCTAGCAAAAAAAATGCCTACTTTGAAGACCTATATTTCCGAAATTGTACCGGGATGATGTACATATTTTTGAGATTGGGCCACCTTTATCTTCTAAGTGAATTTTGTTTCACTTCGATATTCCAACTAGTTACAAAGTTTTCCGGAACATGTTTTTGTAATGCAACTTGACAAATTTTACCCACCACAAAGTTAGCAAGTAAGACATGGAATAGATTCCATGTCAAAAAGACTTACAGGAAACTCCTTAGACCGTCTCATAAGAAGATCGACACCCTCATTGGAACACATGTTGGAAGGGAACAGGATATCATTGAGTGCCCCAAGGTACTGTGCCAGGATCGTGCAGTCATCTACATTGCAGTTCTCACACCATTGCACTAGTTCACAATATATTGTCTCATCTTCTGTAAAAGAACAAGCGTTGAAGTTAGTAAGGTTGTTTGATCAGGGACTGAAAGGAGGTCTTGGTATATTTTTCCAGCACATGCAAAATTGAACACAAAACGCATGCAGCTAAGATAGTATCTACAATAAATATTTTTGTTGAAAATTTCAGAAACAAGGGATACTAAGAAAACACCAGTATTTGAACAAAATAGATTCAGGTTTCGGTTCCTGTGTTTGATATTATTATGGTACTGTTTATCTTCCCAATATTCATATGAAGAAAATAAAAATTCATGTGTTTGCAGAAAGATTTACAATTATGTGATTTGCAATTAAGTGTAAATAAGATGAAACCTAAAAACAGGTTGGCTAGGATCCACCATATGAGTGCTGAGCTGCTGCTTGACTCATTAGATATGACAATTTTGATTTAAACATCTAGTAAATAAGGTCTTTCGTCAGTTTCTATGTTTTTACCTTCACTATTAACCCAACTCCTTATTATTATTAATTTATGGCAAATGCATAGGTTTAAAAATAAACATCAATCTAGCCACAAATAATTTAACAGATAGGTATAATTATTCTTATTACGTTGTTACTCTTTTCAGGGTTCATGGGCCCTAAGAGACCTCATCCTTTGTAAGGCTTGCATGGGGACTTTATTATTATTATGTATTTATAGACAGGCAGCATAATGCTGATGTGTCCATGTCACATTGTTTGAAAAATTCAAAATCAGTTTAAAAAAAAATTAATACTTAAAAAAACACTCACTCAACAAGCAACAGATGTTATTAAGCGCACAGGTCTCCTGAAACCTCTTCCGGAAGTAGAATACGTCCTTGAACACCAGTGGGAACATGGGGGCCACCATGCAGGTCTGGTAACTGGTCCCCAGAGCATAGATGGTGAGGGACACTCGCCCATCCTGGCACAGCCACACGCCTGGACATGATACCTGTAATTGTGACAGCAGACTGTTTATTATTAGTGGATTACCAGGCAGGCAGCTGACCAAACAACTACCAGTGATCAAAGGCATCAAGCAGAGAAAAACATAAACTACCGGTTTAGTAAGTGCAATATTTATTTATGTAAGGTGATTATGGAATTACTAAGTACTATGATGGATGGTGATGATGATGTAGTACAGTCGACCACAGGTCAACCTACCCAAAATGTCATAATTTGAGAATCTGAAATGTATCTTAGTGCACAGGCATAAGGTTGATATTTAATCAAAGGTTTTTGACAGATGGTATACATTTTTGTTCTCAGATTTCATTTCTTAGTTTAACTCCTTGATGCACACTCAATGGCAAGTGATCAATGATCTCATAGATATATTTCTCTAGTTTCAATGTCATTTGCTGCAATCTTTTCTATTTCATAAATATAACCAATTTTTACCTGGCACAGGAATCCCATTCTGTAGCATAATTTAAATGAATAATTTTAAGCAGCGAAAATCGAATCAAATAATTATTGTCCTATCATCCCCACTGGCTGGAAAATTGTAGGTTTCTTCGATTATTTCAGGAATTCATAGGACTTTGGACTAGAGTTCAATGCAACCATTGTGGGACTCTAGCTGTTGCTAAAGAGTAGCAGCGTTTGGCGGACTCTAGACCCTTGTTTCCTATTACCCCTGTCAGTTTTTGGGCTTCAATTTTATTATAACAGGTGAACTCTACCAAATCTAGGTAAGTCAGGTAGAGGTCAGTAGTAAAGTTATAAAAAAGGAAAACAAAATAAAAAATACCATTGTCATATTTTGATATGTTATCTTACCTTTTGAATGTCGAGTTCTACTGTTAGTTCGATGACTTTTGGCATTTTGCAGGTACATTTACACCATTCACTTTAACGATAATATTTGAACTAAAAACATGTCAGCAAAATGCTTTATTTCTGTTTAACCATGATTTATTCAAATTAATTTCGGGACCTCCATTAATGTCAACATTTTTTTTTATTGACAGATAGGGAGATAAGGCTATAATTTATTTTATATCTATGTGATGGACGCAAGGATTTAGTATTGAAGTTCCTTTGATGGACGCAAAGCATTGTTTCTTTCTGGTTACCATAGGTAACTACAGCGCATAATCTACCTAGTAAGTAGGCACCTTACACACTTAGATTAGGTACCTATCTAAGCTTACACATGATTACGTTACGTTATCTTACGTTGACACTTAGATTATATGAATTTTTGAACTAGGTTTCGCCATAAATTCTAGGCAATAGGAGCTAACTACACATCCAAGGATACGTTCCGTAACTATTTTCACTTTCTCTGACAATTATTCTCGGGTAAAGTGAACGTTATTTATTTATTTTTTATTAGGGAAACTTACAGACAAATACATAACTCATTTTACTCATTTATTAAATACCATCGGGACACCAGGAACTCTTGGTTACGTCATGCTTTTACAATTACTTAAAATTTAAAACAATTCCTGCTAACCATAAATATAACTGAACAGGAGCAAACAGACCAGCCGATTTACAAATTAAAAAAATTGACTAAAAAAATTATGATTGTAGCAGCTGTAAAGGGGCTTTGTCATTTATCTAAATTAATAAATAATAAAATTAATATATCTGCTACTACAACAGACTTAGAATATAAAAATAAAAATATGCGTTATTTTTATATTCTAAGTCTTCTTCTGAGTAAATCAAATGTCAACGCATACTTAACTTTCACTCTGACAGTGACAGTAATTAACTCTGATTTTTGAGATTATGTTGAGTGTTCATGCTGTTATGGCGTGTTCGTCCTTTGTAGGGTAACTATTAAACGTTATGGAAAACTTTCCAATGTTCCGGACCAATAACTATATAATGTTCGTTTTATCATCAACATAGCAACATTGCAAATGTGGTGATGCTGTTTTTTTTTACAATAATTTATATTCAATAAAGGAACTATTCTTCAAACTAGAATAATTTGTAATATTGCACAAAAATAATTCTGACTTCATAGGTATCATACCCACCTGCTACCTAAAACAGTCAGTCAGTCAACCAAGCCAAGTGATCCCTTTGTCTTTTCCAATATTGAAAGAATTTAAAAAATAATTTTATTAAAAAAAATGAAGCAAAACAAGGAGTTGTGTTAATCAAGATATTAAGCTACAAGAAGGACGGAAGATACCTACAATCAAATCTAAAGGAAAGAATCAGTAAGATTCTTACAAATATGGAAAAAGTGCCATCAGTCGTCCACTGGTTTCGTCTAGATTTAAGAATACATGATAACCTTGCTTTTCGTAATGCCATAAACGAGGTAGGTAGGTTAGGTAGGTGTAATGCTTAAGTAGATATTTTCATCAATTTTGGTTTTAACGCATATTGTAATTTTATGTTCTTTCATTGCATTTTCTGTTCTTTCAGGCGGAAAACCGACAACACTTGTTGAGACCCATCTATGTACTAGATCCAGATATTAAAACCAAAGTTGGCCCCAACAGACTTCGGTTTCTCATACAAAGCTTGCAAGATTTAGATGCAAACCTCAAGAAACTCAACTCGCGCCTGTACATTGTCCAAGGGAAAGCCAAGGATATTCTACCAGAACTGTTTCAGCAGTGGCAAGTAAAATTTTTGACCTCACAATTCGACATTGATCCAGAAATAGTTGAACAAGATAAATTTATTGAAAAAGTAGCTGAGGAAAAGGACATATTTATTGTAAAGAGAGTCCAACACACTGTTTATGACACTCACAGTGTTTTGAAGAAGAATAATGGAGCAGTACCATTGACATACCAAAAATTTTTATCTTTAGTGAAAGATATACAAGTAAAAAAACCAGTTGAAATAATAAAACAGATATCAAGCCATTGTAGACCAACAGATGATGCTATAATAGATTATGCTGTACCAAATCTTGATGAATTTCTTGATGAAATGACTCTTCCACCTTGTAAATATCCTGGAGGAGAGACAGAAGGGATAAAAAGATTGAATATTTACATGTCCAGAAAACAATGGGTTTGTAAGTTTGAAAAGCCCAATACATCTCCAAATAGTATAGAACCCAGCACCACAGTACTGAGTCCATATTTGAGTCATGGATGTATTTCATCAAAGCTTTTTTATCACAAGTTAAAAGAAATTGAGAATGGTGTAAAACATTCTGAGCCACCCGTGTCACTATTAGGGCAGTTAATGTGGAGAGAATTCTACTATACTGCTGGTGCAGGGACAAAGAATTTTGATAAAATGGTTGGCAACCCTATTTGCACTCAAATTCCATGGGGAAAGAATGATGAGCATTTAAAAGCTTGGGCTGAGGGAAGAACAGGCTACCCTTTTGTGGACGCCATAATGCGGCAGTTGAAACAAGAAGGCTGGATACATCACTTGGCCCGACACATGGTGGCTTGCTTTTTAACCAGAGGGGACTTGTGGTTATCTTGGGAAGAAGGAGCAAAAGTTTTTGAGAAATATCTGCTTGATTATGATTGGTCACTCAATGCAGGAAACTGGATGTGGCTATCGGCGTCTGCCTTCTTCTACAAGTATTTTAGAGTGTACAGTCCAGTAGCATTTGGGAAAAAGACAGACAAAGAGGGTCTGTATATAAGAAAGTATGTACCAGAGCTGAAGAAGTATCCAAATGAATTTATTTATGAGCCCTGGAAGGCACCTAAATCAATTCAACAATCAGCCGCATGTATTATTGGAGAAGGATATCCGAATAGAATTGTAGACCATGACAAAATACATAAAGATAACATGCAAAAGATGTCTTCTGCATACAGGCTCAACAAAGAAAAGAAAACATTGAAGAGACCAAGATCATGATTTAAATAAATAATCAATTTTTGTTTTAATAATAAATAGAAAATTATTGCATGAATTTTATATGGCATTTATTGATACTTTTAGTAACCATTGCCTTTTTTGAGGGACTAAACTCGCAGCACGATAACTAATAACATTAACAGGTTTTTTTTTACAATTTGTGTTGCTAACTTAGCATTAATTTTCATGTTAGTATATTTTGTTTGATAAACCAAAATACATACATCTGTGTACATAAACTCACGCATGTTTCTCGCAAGACTAGACAGAGACTAAAGATTTCCACCTGTAACAATCCTGTTAAACCGTTCTCTCTTCTTGCTTCTTCCTCTTCCACACTCATCAATCGCATTTTTGGCTATTCACGGCTCTTTAGCAGTTTTTGGATCTGTGTACTTGGCAACACGATCTGTGTTGTTGACTATTCTATTGATTGATTGCATGAAGCCACAGAAATGAAATATTATATTGCTAAGTAGGTAGGTACCTCTGTGCATGAAGCACTATGAATAATCTAGGAATATCTAATAATCTAAAAATCAGTTGAAATAATTCACATTGACAGCTGTACACGTTCCATTGCTTGTTTTGAATACTAGTTTAATACATTTTCAGTCGTTAACGCGGTAATGGAACATGGATAATTGTCAACGTGAATTATTTCAACCGGTTATGGAACGCTGTCTAAGAAATAAATAGTCATTGATTGACATAAGTTTGTGTCGATTGACGACTCTGATATCTGTAATTGATGATGATTGATTGATTTTGTTTGTTGTTTGTGGAATAGTGGAAAATTGGAAAAGGAATATAATACAAAAATGAACTAAAATGTGAAAGAAAGACAGTAATTTAATTGTTGTTGGAGAAATGACGACCTGAATTCCATGGCTTGATGTTGTAGAAGGAATTAAAAATGGGCAGGTATGTCAATGATACAAAAAAATATATATTTAGTTTGAGAAAAGCGTTTGCGAATTTTTTAGTACGCCGATTTAAATTTTTGTACGATATCTACCGGAACAAACGAATTCCTTTCTGCTACTTAACTAAAAAATGGATGCAGGTAGCTTTCAAACAGCTGTAAATGCATTGTTAAATAACTTCTGAATTTAATGTGAGGTCATAATATAGCAATGGGGCAGGTTCTATTACGGCCCGTAGTGCCCCATCTAAATTTTCCACATCTTGAGCTCTGTCTGACTCTGTAAGTGCCTTCATTAGCACTCTATAGCAGTCTCCACGGTTGGGGTGTAGCTAAGGGCACACTGAGGGAAAAAGTGTTAGAATAATTCTGACTTGTTAAAATGAACTGTGTCACGGAAACCTACTGGATGCAAAACCGACTCTGTTATATGTAGTAAGTAGGTTTTTTTATGGCCTTTGTTGTGGTGAAGGCACATTAAATCCCCCAATATCGTGTAGGTAGTTATGACAACCACACAAAGATCCCAGCGAAGCTCCTTCAACTTCTCTTTACGCCCCCTTAATGACACTGACTGACTCCTCTATAGGTAAACCACATAACTGGCATATATTCTTTTATATATTGATTATGGAGAGCAAACAAGCAAACTGGCCACCTGATGATAAGTGGTAACCAACATCGATAGAAATCTTACCTCACTATAGTAACTTTTATTGAGAGATTTTGATGTGCTGTTAACTCAACTTCTATACCTAATTCATTTTCGGATGATACTTTAGAAGTTTGTTTGACATGTCATACAGGGATGTCTATTTGGTGCACGAATCGTTTCCGATCCAATTCTGTAAAAAAACGATTAACAATTTCGATTAATTAATTTCCATTCCATTTTGTAAAAAAACCGGCCAAGTGCGAGTCTGACTCGCGCGTCGACGGTTCCATTCTCAAAAATCATTAATGTTTAGACGTTTTATTTGCCCGGAATACACTTATTATAACTAATTATTTCTGTTTTTTTGTTGTGAAATTCTTGATTTTTACTTTTCATCATAACAATTTCAAGGAAAAATAATTGATTGAGTCAATTTCTAGACAATTCGACGGTAGTATGTAACTGTGTTTATGCGCAGCAACCATGAGTGTTTCACGACTTACACGTGCAGCTGCCGCTTTCATCATTATTCATTATATTATTCAGATAAAATGATTTTTTGTAATAATCACTACATTTATTATTCCATAGTAATTGTTTAAAGCCATATAATGTAATTAAAGTGAGACACTTTTCATTATCCATTTTATCGCCATGCGAGTCAACTAAAATGCGCGCGAGCAAAGCACTGAAGCTCCTTTGCCGCGCCGCCAAAGACCGACAGAAAATGCTCGCCGCGCGGCACGATCGAGCGGACCAATGTTCGATGGTTTGCCGCGCGTAATTTGGACAGTGCTTTAAATTAAAATAAATTATTCTATCAAGTCAACACGTCAAAAACAAGCTACATAATTTTCAAAGCTAAAAATAAAAAAATATCAAATGTACACCCTTTGACCATTAATAATGAAGTGCTAAAAGAATCTAAAGAAGAAACATATCTTGGCTTGATGCTGGACAGTGGTTTGACGTGGAAGGCGCATATTGAACATGTTCGCTCCAAAATGTCATCCCTCTCGGGATTACTGCGTGGCATTGTGCGATGCCTCCCGCGTCAAATTCGCTTTACTATCTACAATTCACTAGTCAAATCTCACCTAGACTACCTTATAGAAATATGGGGCACTGCTGCTAAAACAAACCTAAAAGACCTCCAAATTTCTCAAAATAAAATAATTAAAAGACTATTTAACTATGATTTCCTCACACCAACACAAAAAATATATAAAGATACAAAAATAATGAATATTAAACAGTTGTATAGATTCAAAACATGTTTGCTTATTCGTAAAATTTTAACTAAATCCATACATACAGAAATAGAATTTAAAACTGGTGAGATGGGAAGATACCGCACTCGCAGAGCAAACTACCTATGCACGCGCCCACCAAGAACAAATTATGGTAAAAGAAATATAAGATTTGAAGGAGCACAACTATATAACAATCTACCGGCAGATATCAAAAATACAAAATCTTTCGATTTATTTAAAAGACAAGTGAAAGACCATTTTATCACTGACTTGTCTTTGATATAGTACTTTTTGCAACTACCCACATATCAACATTTATTTAAGTTTTAAGTTTCTCTTTTAAGTGAAATGTAATTTCTTGGAGAAATTAAATGATCTTTAACCACATTCTATTGTAAAAATTTCGAATGCTTGACTATGCTTGACCTGTCATTGTTAACCATCTATTGCGTCTCAGTGGCTGGTAATTAATAATTAAATTACTTACATTATAAAAATAATAATAAATAATTTTATTTTCAGACAAAAACATCATATAACATATTATATATATAATATATGAATACACCTATCCTATTAAGCATATCAGCTATGGATAGGAGATGAAATGGTGCTACCATGCATACTTAGTTGCTAACGGTATAGCTCTCAACTCGTCAGTGTAAAGCGCTACAGCCTAGCCTGTCTAGTTAGTTGACTGAATTCAGTCAATAAGTGCTTTAATATGGACTTTATTAGCATGACAGAATAACCGCTTATTTTGCCTCTGCCATTGTTTATTGGTATGATACCCTATACCTACTACTAGTTGAAGCGATAGGAAAGTTTATTTTTCTACAATTGGAAATTTTATCACATTGTTTCACATAAATAAATAACATTAAGTCAATAGCTTATTAGAGTTTATAGACCTGTGTTATAATATAAATATTTTGTATTCATGTTTTAAGTAGGTACTAGATAATATGGGTAAAGTAGGTACGTTATTCTGCAGTTTGATACCACAATGTTTTGCTTATTACTATTATCTTCTAAAATGTATAGTCTTGCTTTTATTCAAGACATACCTCTATTCTCTGAAGTGGCTAAGGATAGGTACTTTTTTAAATTTTTTATTTTATTTACTACTAAACCCGCATTTGACCTCGATCTCGCCTAAATCGCTTCGTACGAGCAGATGGGATATCAACAACATAAGGTTGGAACCCCTCCCTGCGCCTGGTAGTCCGAAGGCGGAATGGAGATGTTGGAATTGGGTCGTGCAATTCCGATGCGCACTCTCCAAAATGTATCCTATAAAATACCGATAGACAGGCAACCTTGCGCCGATGTTCCAGACTTTGCAGTCTAGCTTCCACCAGCGATTCGTCACCTATAAGGCGCTTAGCGCGTTTCTCCCTTGAGGTTGCACACAAACGATCCCAATGGGTCAAAGTGTCGCTGGGTCATCCAGGCCCGTAGCCAGGATCAGCGGTTGGGAATTTAAAAAATATTGAAGTCGCATGCGCCTTAATTTTATATTATATATTATTAATTTGGCACATCAACAGATTATATCAACGCCTTGTAGACTTGTAATTTTTTTGTACTGCCTTTGCATCGACGTTTATAATTCTATTTTATTTTATTTATTTTCGCAAACTTCACAGCTTCATGCTTATAACTACACATATATCGAATCCCAGTGGAATTGTCTGTCGCGTTGATTGTCTGTGAGGTTGAGTATATGTGAGTGTTAGTGGAGTGTGGTATACAGCCTGTGGTTTATTGCCTGTATAAAGCCTGATACAGACAATAAAATAATATTGTGACAATTTGAAACCAGTTTCCCTTTTTTTTAATACGTACATACTATATACCTACATGCAGGAAAAGTTTGGGGAGGATTTCAACCCTCAAAACCCCCGTCCTCTCTGTCTACAGGCCTGGAGTCATCCAGCCCCCACTAGAAGATAAGATCTTCTAATCTTCTCAGACTAGTATCCACTATTATTATTTCATTCCTTATTTTTATTCGATATCATAATGAGTGTATATTCGAGAATATCGAATATCCTCACCATAAAGAAATAATATCTGTTTTTGGACTTTGTGTCTGTACTTACTAAGTATGACAACCTAAGTGCTACTTAGTTACTTGTAGTCAAATATAATTTAAGTAAATCTGTGAAATTAAAATACATGTCCAGTACTTATATATTATATTTGTAATTTATTACATTATTAGGTTTGGGTATTATGGGGTAGGTATTTCTAGGCTTTATTTACTTTTTAGTTTTTTTTTAAATTCACATAGCTTTATCTGTTCATTATTTTTCAAATCATTTAGTTTTACAAATAGAGACACCAGTATTACTCACACAATTTTACTTCGCCAAATCACATTACTTACAGTACATTTAGGTACAAATCACAACACACTCCTCACCACAGCGCCCACGACACAGGATTACCTAGTGTGGGTGCTAATCGTAGGCTCGGTATTAGGAAATACTCGAATGTATGTTTTTTTTAAAAAAAAATTGTAGTACTCATTGTACCTTTCCGGTGTATAGTGTTGTCGTGAAATAAATTTAATTATTATTATTAAAATTAGTGTAAGAATAGGGCCCCATAACGAGTGTATTACTGGGAAGTCTACATGGATAACATTCAAAACACTGCTGCAATTCATATCTCCTAAGTAGTGAAGTATCATCCATCATCAATCTATCGTACAATCTTCCAATTGACTGTCCGAACTCTCCAATCCGTCGATAATAGGATAAGAGGCCGATCTTCGCAAACTGCTTCCGCTTGTCGTTGGTCAGTGACTGGCCAAGGGATAGAGATAGCCAATTGGCACTTAACCTAGACTAGTGTTTAGAAAGTGATCGAATAGAAAATCTTTATTTACAAATACAAAAATATTTATTAACCCAAACAATATTCAAATTATAATCACTTAACAACAGTGTAGTTACAATGTATATATAAGTAAATATCGGTCTCCACTACCCGCACTTGCCTTATCGGCCGTCTTGCAGCGTAGTAGATAGCAACAGTCTAATTAAATTTGATCAAATCTTTGCAGCACAGTGTTTGGAATGGACCGTATTTGAGATGTGATCTGATGCGAAGGGCTTGGTTTCTGATATCTGGATTAAAATATTGGCCACTAAACCACTAAAACACACGCTTAGAAATAAAATGGCTATTACATTCGAAAAGTTCCATTGAACCCTAAAAGACAAGCCAAATGCTTAGACATTTTCAAAGCACAGGTTAAGGCCCACTATCTATCCCAATGACTCCTTCCTTCCTTACTTTTCCACAACTTTGGTTTCTAGTTATATTTTAATATTATGTATGTATGTATATATGTATGTGTGTATATGTAGATATTTTATGTATAAGTATATATAAATATATTTATTTGTATGTGTATATTATATATATTATTGTAAACGGTGCACAACCTACCTTTTTCTACCAAAATTACTCCACCAAAAGGTTGTCTGGAAGAGATTGCTTTTAGCGATAAGACCGCCTAGATTGTATTAATCGTTTTGTACGCACTGTGTCACACTAATTTTGTGCAATAAAGTGTATTCATTCACTCATTCAAGTTCCATTGAACCCTATCTTCGGTTCGATGAAGCGCTTTGTAAGACGCCTACCTATATCCAACAGTAGTCCCATACGAAATTTTTCATACTCTTCTATACATTTGATTTTCCACTTCGCATATGTAATAAATATGTAATAAAATATTATTGAATTTTGAGACAAGAAATAGGTAAAAGTAGAGATAGAGCTCAAACTTTTTTTTTAATTCATGGCCTTTGGTATTGTGTTTAAGGCACAATAATTCCGCCAATTCACGTTGTAAGGGAGACACATCGTGAAAGTGACCGGTTATGTAATTGGTTTATCGTAATTTAGAATTTTGCACATTTTGTCAAGATTGTCCGGAAACTCCACCTACAACAAACATAAAACGGCATATGGACGGACGAAACAATATTAAACAGGGGAACATTAGGGGAACTTATACATATATTAAATATTTATGTATAAACAATACAGAAACCCCCATACAAACAATCACAGTTTAATATTATAAATATTAATATATTTGCTCAAACCTTTTGGTTTTGCTACCTACTCAGGCTGACAAAACAAGGCTTAAGAAGGTGTTTATTTAATAAACTTTTTGTATTTTTTCAGATCGACGATGGCCAGGAACGTACATTCTAGAAAAAAACATTCAAAAGCTAGCAATGGCTGAATAAAGTTAGGTAAGTGTATACATTGTTATTGATACTTCAGGTTCTGCAATTCCCTATAAAGTCTTTCAAGCACTGCGCGTGGAGAATCTGTGAACAAAAAGCTGTAGTGACATTTTGTATCCCGCAGACAGATCCCATAGACTTTTAAAACGTTTCAAAGTCCTTATGAATCTTGAAACGTCTAAATTTTTTTTTTAAGAAACCCTCGATTTACCATTGTGGAGATTGCCTTACATTTTCCTGGTCATCACCAGGTCCTCAAGGTAGCAGATGTGGGAAGGGATCAGTAGCCCTTATTTAGTATTTAGGGCCATGTTTAGGTTTAAAGAGCGTCGGTGGCGTCGTGGCTAGGACGTCGGACTCCCATGCGGGAGGTCCGAGTTCGAAACCAGGCAATGCCATGAACCAAAGAGTTTTTCGAAAGCTTTACATACATTTACCGACTGCTCCGACGGTGGAGGAAAACATCGTGAGGAAACCTGCACACTGAGATAACCAGTATATGAAATTGGGAAGGCAATGGCAAACCCCCCCCATTAAATCTTCCACGAGAGACGTTCTTCAGTTCAGCAATGAGGAATACGACTTAGAAGAAGAAGAAGAGGTTTAATGTTTATTTGAATTTAAACTCGAACCACCTAACTGTTACTGTTTCAAAAATCCCTTTGGATATCCAAGATACTGGAAACCCCTGATCTAATTCAATTCAATAGGTAAGAACACTCGTCGAAATTATCTGTAAAATAAATAATCCGGGTCCGGTTGTTGAATTATATTATGATGCCACAAATAAACAAATATACGCGTCAAACTTATACGAGTAACATACGGGGGCTTTAATGTCCTATTGGCCGTGGGTTAAAAAGAGGGTAGGTAAGGGTCAAAGTGGTGTATACCACTGGTTTATTAATCTGAGTTCAATGCAATCTAATGTAGATTATCTTTAACATAATATTTACTGCTCACAACGTAACCCAAACATAATATTGCATTATGTTACAGCAAGGCAAATCTGTGTAATGGACGTAAAACCCACGTAACGTCTTTAACCTGCTCTGCTATCATTTTGACCCATATTTTGTGATATCATTATCATCACTCATGTCATGTTCAATGTTCATATTTGATTAGGAGATAAGTAAAGTTTAGGTACATTGATAGGATGTGACTGAAAGTGCGTTGCACGAAGTGTCTTCGTTACAAAGCTCGTCCTAGTTTTCATTTATCCTTCTATGTAAAAGCTCTACTGCTGTCGTAGAGCACAATTACAAAATGCATTTACTAGATGGCGCGCTAATACCGGATATCTAATGTCCAATTTCCAATGTCTAGTGACAAATGTCCAATGTCCACTGGCGTATTGAATTCTAATTCTATAAACCTTTTAGTACAGCACATGTATGTATCTACAGCAAGAGCGTCGGTGGCCTAGTGGCTAGGACACCGGACTCCCATACGGGAGGTCCGGGTTCGAAACAATACAGTGCCATGTACTAATGAGTTATTAGTATTTTTCGAAGACGTACGGTACATTTACCGACTGCTCTTACGGTGAAGGAAAACGTCGTGAGGAAACCTGCACACTGAGATGACCGGTGTGTAAAATGGGGTATGCCCAAAGATCCTCGAGGGTCGAAGTGCCGCTGGGGTTATTCCCGGCCCCCTATCATAAGATAAGATGTACCTATAGCACATTTTTAATTAATTTCGTAATTTATGACTTCATTTATGTATCATTTACGAACGACAGCGAAATGGTCCGACGACATTAGAGCAGGAGCCGGTTCCACCTGGCTTAGAATGACTGCACTTAGGGCGAAGTGGAGAAGCATAGGAGAGGGCTACATCCAGCAGTGAATGGAAACAGCCTGTAAAAGAAGAAGATAATTTTCGCATTGCTATATTGACAAAACAGCCCTGTTTGCAAACCAACGCATTTAATTGTGACCCCAACCTTAACCGCTGTTTCAGATTCAGAATGACGAACGAACCATTGTACAATCATTATGCCCTTGACATACGGAGCAACGATCTTTTGAGGTCATTCGACCTTACTTTTAATGCGAATTGATAACTTGTTAATTATTATTTAGTGCAGATTTCTGGAATAGAGGCAAAGTTTATCTGTTTGATAATGATCACGGTTTTTGATATTCGAGCGGACACGGGATCGTAGTTAATCGATCAATATATGGTATCTTAAAAAATGTTAATTGATTGTAAAAATAATAGGTTGGCAGTAAATGTAGACCAGCTGAAAAAACACAAAAATGATAACATACGAATACCATGATACAGACGTCTGTTAACACACACACAATTTCTCGATATTGATAGGCGGCGCAGCGCGTTTTTTTTATTCCACCATGTGCAATCGGCCACCCACTCTTCCAATGCCGCTCCTATCCTAGATATCTGCCTGTAAAGAGATATATAATACCCTAGCAGCAGTGTGTAGGTAGGTAGTAGGTAGGTTCCTTATGGTAAATTTGTAGACGGATGACCATGTACCTACCGGAATAGAATTGCCATAGTCGTGTAAATTTGTTAACACTCCCATAGAACAATGGCGTTCTTACGGTTACGCATATTTTATATGATGCAAAAGCAGCGAATTTTGCTGCGTACGCGTTTTTAACTTCATGCGCACAAATAGTTGAGCAACAGCAAAGAACCTCCACACTATAGAGATTTGGTCGCGTGCAGTCGTTTATATTCCGCTTACACTTCCCAAAGATAATAAATATACTTATACTAGCTGTCCGGTAATCTGTGTAATGTGTATCCTTTGATCTGCGTTTACATAAGCCGCTCCTCCCGAAACTCTACTACGTACGTACACCCAAACTAATGTCCAGCCCGAATCCGTAACGAAAGGCCTCAGATTATATTTTGCATTAACTCTCGCCTTCCGAAGCCACAGACCCCACTACTGTTGTCACATTGTCCGCAGATATCAATCTTAACCTCTGCTTCCACTACCAAAACTTCCCAAAATTACTTCATATTTCCAGCTAAAAAAGAGAAAATGGAAATAAGAAACTCTCATCGACAATGATACCAAAGAGTCGAGTAGCACTTTGCCAGAAGTTCAAATAAACTATCGCGCGTGTAGGTGGATAGGCACATGGGACAGCAGAGCAGATTATGTCTGCCAACAGTCGACCTGTCTGATCTAGACGGACTCTATCGTATAACCTGCGTGAATCAGATCAATAATTTCCTATGGACATTTTCACGAAGAATAAAATTTAACAAAATTTTGCAGCGGGCCGAACCTACAGGCCGTAGGTTCGGTCCGCTGCAAAATTTTGTTAAAATAGTATATCAAGTCGATCTCCTGTACTTTTCACATAGGAGGGCACGTCGAACTTTTATAAAAACCTAAATAAAATACGGATTCTCACTTATGAAAGGCGGAAGTCCTCTGTGTAGGTTCTCTCTTGGACTCAACCGATATTAATCGAAAGACTTCCAACTTCTATCAGTGAGTATTCATATTTTATTTAGGTTTTTATAAAAGTTCGATGTGCCTTCTAATGTGAGAAGTACAGGATATCGACTTGATATACTATTTTGAAAACATTGCGCAATGTGAGTTAATTCTGTAAAGTGCTTGTCATTCTGCCATGCCTTGTCCATCAAGCTATTACGAATGACGTCAGCTACATTGAAAGAATATAGTGCCATGTAATCTTAACTGGAATAACTTCAGTTTACGTTTTATTAATGTCATCATTCATCAGCAATACAAAGAATTTTACAAAAAAGGCAGCCTTTTTCTTTGAACAGGTATTCGTAGAAATTATACTTTACCCATAGAAATATTTTTTATGACTATAGGTACCTTCATCATGAAGCTAGTATGGAAAATATAGAAAGTCCTTGACCTTCATTCCTATGATTCAAACTTTGGGTAGATGACCCGAACGTTGAATCGTACTAGGTCATCCGCAAAACGGAGGTGCGAGAAATAGACTCCATTGATGTTAATTCCTTTGTTATCACAATCGAGAATTGTTACTACGTCTTCTAAGACAGCAGTAAATAGTTTTTGTGAAATGGTGTCTCCTTGACGCACTCCCTTTTGAATCGGAATGCGGTTCGTAAGTCCGTGCAGGCGCGCCTGCATCGTGGCTGACCTGTACAGCTCCCGGAGTACATCCACATACCGTGCGTCGACTTAGCAGCAATGGAGAGCATGAAGTCCTTCTCAAGTGGTTTGCCAACCCGCGCATTGAAAGAACCGATTATTGTATTATAGTGGTATGGGTTTTCTGAAAGAGTCTTCTCGACATCTTCATAGAATATCTCTACGTCTTTATCTGAACTTTTCCTCGAGGTCGGAGCATACTCTTGGATGACCTTAAGAGAGTGCCGTTTGTTTAACCGTATAACGGCATAACAGACTCGGGTGGAAATACTCTTAATGTTTTGTACAGCTGATGCCAGAGTTTTACTTATAAGGAAACCGACGCCTCCGTTGCTCGAATCTTCGTGACCTCTGTAGTATAGTAGATTGCCTGAAGTCAGTGTAATAAGGTCTTCGCCCTTTCTGCGACTGCGAACTTCAGACAATCCTATAAGGTCCCACTTGATGTTCTTAACCTCATGCTCAAGTTCGTAAAGCCTCTCGTCTGTTTTCAGAGTCCTTGTGTTAAAACACGCCAAAGCCAGGGTCGTCGTTTGGTAACCGAATTGTACACAGATTCTTCACACCCTCTGCCCCACCGTTACCGTGGCCGCTGTCATGACCAGGGATAGTGGAGCTGCTGGGGACTGAGGGCCTTTGGTTTTTTGCTTAAAGAGAGGGTTATTAGCCTTAAAACGCCTTGCTGGCCAGTGCTTCGTGGCGAGTCTTTCTGTCTACTAGGTGTAGAATAGTATCCACAAGATCCCTTAGTCGCCTCGTACGACACCCATGTGAAGAGTTGGGGTGGTGCTATTCTTTATGGCCAACACACACGGCATAACTAATTTATAACATAAGGAAAGTCTTCACATATTCTGTACAGAAAATACATTACTCGTCATTATAATGCAATATTCTTAGAATAATCACTGTCAATGTCTTAAGTGTCCTTTTAACCTAGTTTTAACGTAACCTAGAAGTACTTATGAAGGAAATAATCCAGCTACTCTGGCAATTCCTCCGCGGTATTACCCCATTGGCCCATATCTAACCTATTATTGCTTGTTTCCTTATTGAGTGTTAGTTTTTTTACTGTTAGGGATTGCACCAGTCTCTAAAGGATTATTGTGACCCTTCGTTCGGTTAAAGGCAGATTCTGGTTATGGCAGATTGACTTCCTAAAAATGTTAATCTTACGTTGTTTCATGAAGCAGGTCACTCCATGCAACGATGTACTCGTATAGTATAATAATTATTTATTCATCTCCTTTAAACATAAATATTGAGATGTCATTAGACTTAAGGTAATACACATTTTAAGAAAGGTTCATGCAATTAGCCGTATGACTCCTAAGGAGCTATAGGTCACAGAATAAATAAGATACCTACTCTTTACTGATGCCAAAAATTGCACCTTTGTATCTCTGTTTCAGTGTCCTGATATATGTGTATAAGGAAGAAGGCCATGATTTTCGAAAATGTTGCAAGAAACGCACCAAAGCACCAGTGTTTTCTGGAATTCTTCTTTTAAAAATTTCTGGTGTTTTCTGGAATTTTCACAGAATTCCAGAAGCGTAGAAAACAGTTCGACGCGTTTTTTGTAATAAAAAAAAAACACTTTTAAACCTTGACACTTAATATTTATTATATTAAGTGCCAATCAATTTGGGAACTATTTAAATAATTAGGTAGGTATCTTGTGACCGGAAATCTAAATCGTAACGATGTAGACACTTTCAAGCATTGGGTTCTCAAGGTATCTAGATAGAAGTTTCTTATCAAGTAGGACATGTACATTTTTGACGTTATCCATTTTTTTTAGATTAGCTAAAGTTAATCTAATTGTAATACATGTGTAAAGAGAGCGTCGGTGGCCTAGTGGTTAGGACGCCGGACTCCCATGCGGGACGTCCGGGTTCGAAACCATGCAATGCCATGTACCAATGAGTTTTCCCGAATTTTACGAAGACTACCGACTGCTCTGACAGTGAAGGAAAACATCGTGAGGAAACGTTCTAGTTCATCGTGAGGAAACATCGTTTGCATGTCTGAGGAAATTAAAAGTTTTCGATGGCGTGTGAAATCCACCAATCAGCACTGGGCCCGCTCGGTGGATCATGACCCGTACCTTGTACCGTACCCGTAGGCCTGAACCCCAACAATGGGGACATTAATAGGCTGATGATGATGAAATGTGTAAAATAAACTTATTTCATGTAGCTATTACAATCCGCAGAACTTTAGAAAATTATGATTTTGTACCTGTTTGGATGGAAACTATCGTATTAGGAAAGTCAGAATCCTTTGGAAACTCTAGACCTAATTTACTGATACTGTACCTATTATATTTCTACTTGAGATTTTCGATCTTTAAAACAAAGTCATGGTAAAACATTAATTTCCCATTAAACCCCATAGTTTGAACCTTAGAATATAAATTCTATCTATATCCATATGTCGAAGACAGGGCGTCATCACCAGAAATAGCGTGAATAGAACCTGCAGTTATAAGGAAGGCCATTGAAATACGTGGACGTGTAACCCATGTTACGAATAACAGCTAACTTTATCAGTAAAGCCAGGACGAGTACCTCTCAACCCTGAGCATGGGGAAGACACCACACACAATCGTGGAGGTCCACCTACACCTAGGGATAGTATTCTGAATGCGTCGTCAGAAAAACAATGAAAACATACCGACCTGCGTATTCCTTGTTTCACATCATTTTAACATCATTACCTTACCAGAAAATGGTCATCAGCACCGGGAAACCGCCCTGATTACCATCACCACCAGCCGGGATGGAGGTGACTGTTTTCTTCATATTATAATCTCAAAACCACAGGCGGCCGCTCGCTCGCTGCTTCCAGACTGACTTACGTTTTCGTTTCACGCCTAACAGCGCTGCATTTTACCGTTTTTGAGGAACACTAGCGCCTCACTCTCCGACACATATATATTCTAAGGTTTGAACAGCTTATTGACGTAGCAGAATTTATCTCTTATTCATTCGTTTATCTTCAGATAGCATGATATGACAGTATCTTAGTGGTTTGATATCACAGTATAGACAAGCACAGTGCGGTATGTACGCTGTAAATAAACAACTTGTTGTTTGATATCATGTCGATGAAAAATTGATCCAGCATTCGATTTCAATCTCCTGACGTCACGCAACATCCTTGAAGGTCTTCATTAAAATAAATTAAAAAATAATTATTTACACCTAAATCCGCGTTTGACCTCAATCTCACCTAACAAGGTGGTAAGTGTCGATGAGGTCGAATATGGAGCACATGGGCTTCGGCCCAGCGCATATTATCGAAGTGGTGGCGATGCAACTTACTTGATCACAATGTAAACCTAAACCTCAAAGTCTTTAAAATACAGTTCGAAACGGTGTACCATATCGAGCGTCTCGGGCGGCGACAAGAGGTGGCAAGCGGCGCGAAGGCACCGCACCGAATTCGAACCGTATTTTAGAGACTTTAAGCTCCACTTGCACGCTCCACGCCTTTGAAAACTGGTTCTCTTATTAATTAAACTCTCCGGGAAAATGTACATAAATATCATTACCAACCTGCCAGTAATACGACATCAGCGTAAGATGGTTTGTCATAGATGCAGCCCAACCTTAATGGCTCAAGGCCAGGATTCAGCACACCGGGATTTAGAGGCCCGTCAGAACGGGCGCGACGCCCAAATAACGGCACAATGGCGTCCAGAATTCACCATAGACTGCAAGTATACCCAAACAGGCTTAGTGAGGTGGATTTCTGGCCCTTATTCTCGTTACAACTTTCCCGGCGCCCCAGTGTCTTTACCGTACGAATTCACACTCCGTCGTACCGATACTAAACACCTGAATGCACCAGCGACTTCGCGCCAAGACTGTTGATATACTTGATATTATTAAGGTCTCCTCACAGCCGCACCTTATCACTCCGCGACCAACCACCGCCGATGGCGCACGTTCCGTTTTAGCAAGAAAAAAGTTTCCCGAAGTTTTTCCTCCGGTAAAATCTGTGGTTCAGTTTGCAGCATAGATCTTCTGTGGAGCTTCATCTAAAGGATTGTGTAGTGTTGTGTTGAGGATTCCAGCCGATGTCTGTTTTTTGAGGCAGGTGAGTTTTTTTTAAAGATTTTTTGTTTGTATTTGTTGAAACCACTTTTTTTTGGTTGTTTTGTTATACTTAGCTTCTCGTAGATACTAGTTAATTTTTTACCTCAGAAGTATTTAACTGTAAGTGCCATAATAACTTTACAGATGAGACAATTTTGTGTAAAAATGGGTGATGTTTGGATTATGATTAGGTATAAAACTACAAACTGGCAAAGATTTTTATTTATTTATTAAAAAAACTATTCAAAATTATAATTTGCCACAAATGAAACAGAAAATGGTAGAAAATGATTTACAGTTCTATGCTTCTGAGGTACAGAATTATAAGATTCAATATTTACTTAAGAGTTTCTTACGAATTATCTCGCGTTATTTTCCTAGCGCGATCGGCAGAGATAGCTACCACCAATCTCTTCTCGGATATTGTTTTTTCTCTTCGTTTATTACTAGTCGTTCTTAAATAATCATTTAAGTATTTAGCATTGCTATTAAGATAACTCAGTTGTTAAACATGGAGAACATAACTTCATTATAATTTAAAAGTCGTAAAACGTTTTATGATTCTCGTTGAAGTTTTATAAATCTAAATAAATAATACAAACTAAGTAGGTATGTAATAAAAATATACATACATACATAAACTCACGTCTACAACATACATAATCCCCGAGGGGGTAGACAGAGGAACCACCTAAAGGTAGTTCCCACATTTCGCCGTAAGATTTGGTGGACAAACGTGATAGATGGCGAGTCTATCGCCGTCTACTAGGTGTAGAATAGTATCCACAAAATCCCTTAAGTCGCCTCGTACGACATCCACGGGAAGAGTTGGGGTAGTGCAATAGCACTACCCCAACTCTTCCCGTGGATGAAGAATACTTTATGGCCGGCACGACACTATTTTCTTCCTTAATGGAATATTTACTTAACTACATAAATAAATGTGTAGGTACCTATCTATTTAAATATATTAGGTAAGTATATTTATCTTATCACAGAGTTATCTTTAATCCGACAAATAAATGATTTTGATTGATTAAATAATGACTGCAAGGTGATTCAATTATTGTATGTATACAGTAGGTATGAATAACACGGATTTTTTTTTTTTATGCAATTCGTATTTAACTATTTCTAAAAATCCTATAGCTAGAACTATTTATTTAGTAGAGCCTTTACCCAGCAATGGAGACAATAATTTTGTTTTCCTATTTACCTTTATTTTCCGCCATAAATGACATTCGGCGAGCATTGGTGGCGGCCAATATACCATGCGTCCTAGAGCCGCCGGGCCTGTGTCGCACAGATGGCAAGCGGCCGGACGGACTTACCCTGATCCCATGGCAGAGAGGCCGATGCCTTTTGTGGGACGCAACTTGCGTGTGTACCTATGCGAGTTCACATATTCGAGGTACCGCGCAATCAGCCGGATTAGCGGCCGAGACGGCGGCCCGATCAAAGCACGACAAGTACGCCAACTTGGAGCCCACGTATGATTTCGTGCCGGTCGCCGTCGAGACGTCGGGTACGTGGGGTTGCGAGGCGGGGGCGTTTGTTAGGGACCTGGGTCGGCGGTTAAGAGAGAGGGGCGGTGACTCCCGCTCTGGATCGTACCTCGTCCAAAGGATCTCACTGGCTATACAACGTGGCAATGCTGCCAGTGTAATGGGTACCTTTGGACGGGGGTCGATTCAGGATCGGGAGTAATGACTGTACATTTAAAAAAAATATGTATTACCTATTATTTATAATATTTAAGTTGACTTTTGTAGATAGTTTAAGATTTTTTATAATGTGGTAATTAAATACAGTTATATATTTACCTTTACAATTTTTACAACATGCATATTTATAAATTACTTGATTTGTTGTTTTTTTTTTTTAAGGCAAAGGGAACTAAGCCCATACAGCCATGTCTGATGTAAACAACTCTTGCAAGTCTTCATTAAAATGCTGGTGTGACACATTTCAATGCTATCTGGGAGAATCTTCCACGCTTCTGCACCATCCGAACCAAAGAAGAAGGCGTCCCGGACGCAGTATGGCTCTTCAAATTCCAGCCAAGTACGGATCGGGCTGCAGCGTCTTATTTGACTTTACTTCACTGTCCCACACATTAATCACATTTAGTAGACGTTCTTCGAATAAAAAACACCATTCTTACTTGAAAAGCACTACTGTAAAACAATTTGCAAAACAATGAAAAAAAGCTGGTGTGGACGCGACAAAAGCGCGGGAGAAACTCCCTAAATTACTTGAATTGACGACTAACTTTCACTAGTGTTGGGAAAAGTAAATAGAAAAGTGTTGAAACCTATTAAGTATTTTTTTTACCAATATTTTTTAACATGCGTTATTGAAATTCAAATGAATTTTACTTGCCTGTACAGCGACCAACACATCAGATATTTTGTCGCTAACATTTATAAGCATAAGAATGTCATCAAATTATAACAAAAACTTATTGCGCCAGGGTTCCACAGAGTATAAACCTTGATGTGTATTCCACTGTACATTTCAAAACCAATTTCAAGACACACTAACAGATATTACAGGCCAATTAACTATTTATCATAACTATACAATAGGTTACAGAAACTAGAGAGCTAGACTCAGTATTGGGTAACTAACACGTAGATAGTGATATCGGTTTCAGTATGCAATACTGACATTCAATAGTCACATGTAATTCGATAACCAGTGCTCTGAAATACTCGAGTGTCGAAGTATCAATGAGTTTGTGGTAAGCCATTGTGCTCTCACTACCTGTGAGAGGCATCGATGGCGTAGACTACCAGCTGGACCTACCAGTCCGGGTTCGAAGCTGGAAAAAAAAATTCAAGACATACACATATGGCGGCTTCCCGCCACAACGTCGGCGCATGCGTGCTGCGCGTCTGTCTATTGCAGAAAACAACCGCTATCTGTTTTTACATACTCGCGATGTCAATCTAGTGTGTGGTGTCCAGACAAATACATCTTGCTCTCCATCACCAAGACCTGCCTTTTATTTCGTGGGTGCGTTCAGCCCCACACACATACTTATCACGCAATCTATGTATATTTGGCAAAAGGGGGGAAAATCAGCAAATACTGACATAATCGGGTACCAATTATGCAGCGCTGTTTTTCATTTCACCCCTTATCCCAAGCTGTTAGTGGGAGCGATATTGTAGTGGGTAAAAAAATTAAAATTAAGAAATATATATTCTATTAACACTTTCATAGTCCCGGGTACCACATGTGGGTCCCGGTAGACAAGCCGCACAAGTGACGGATCAAAATTTGTAATGTACAGATCCACAAACGGAATAATTATACGACAAGTCCGGGACCCAATATGTGGGACCCAAACAAAAACATTGGGACTCCATGGAACAATTTTAGCCTTTGTATGGGGACTGTCAAAGTGTTAATACATACTCGTCGAATTGAGAACCTTTCCGTTTTTGTCGTCGGTCAAAAATATTTCGAATTTCCATGAAAGTTGTTCAGTTAACTATCACCTTGTTAACACTTAAATACAAACAAGTATTTTAACTTGTATAATACTTATTACCTAAGTCAGTCAGTCAGTGACCATTTTACCAATTAACTAAGTTTATCTTTTGTTATACATTTATTAGCGAAGATAGTAGCGAAAAGGTTACAATTACAGATTTTCCATGTCACAATAACATTATTTTTCATCACGCCTGCTCATAAAGCGTATCTTTCAGTGCATACATAGCCGATCGAAGTTGATCATTTCGGTGCGTGTGCATGCATAGCTGATCGAAAGTTGATGATTTCGGTGCGTGAGAATGCATAGCTGATCGAAAGTTGATCATTTCGGTGCGTGTGCATTGCATAGTAGATCGAAAGTTGATCATTTCCCACTAGTTTGTTTTAATTTTCTGGAACTATGGCCGATACTGAAACGGAACTGAACACGACTTGCAACTATAAATATTTTGATTTCGATTCAATTTTTTTAAAAGTTGCAATGTCTCGTTGCGTTGCGAGTCATGTTACCTACTCGCCAGGTGTAATAAAAAACGTGTGCGGAAAGGCAATTATGAACTCGGGCCGTAAAATCCAAACTCGTCGCCTCGTTTACAATAGCTAACTTTCCGCAATAAAGCATAGCACCACCCCAACTCTTCCAACGCGTGTCGTACGTGGCGACTAAGGATCTTAGTAGATAGTATTCTATACCTAGAAGACAGCGGTAGACTCGCCACCTATCACGTTTGTGTTCACCAAATCGTACGGCGAAAAGTGGGTAGGTCTACCCTGTGATTAAAGGTGGTTCTTGTGTCTACCCTCTCGGGGATTATGGACGTGAGATGTATATATGTAACTTTCCGCACTTATATCACAATATACTATTCCTGTGTAACCTTTCATCGTCTGTCACAATAAACATATTTTAGAGGTTTAGTTTAACTAGTAACCCAGTTTTGTTTTTACGACCTATTGCATCACAGCGTCAGAACTGCACTAAACTGGTTTAAAAACAAAATTATCGTGTTTTGATTTGTAAACTCATTTGAATTTTAATTGCAATACAGGGTGTTAACATTAATAAAATCATTAACTTTTTATAAGGAGTGCATCTCAAATGTGAGAAGAAACTCGTTACATAAAATCGAAATTAAAAAACCGAATTTAATATTTTTTACGCATTTCTTTGCGAAAGGTGAAGGTTGGAAGAGATCGCTCTTAGCGATCAGGCCGCATAAATTGTACTTCAATATTTCCTTTTCTATCTTTTGTTTGTTGTTTTCTATTTGTACAATAAAGTGTATTTTACTTTACTTACTTTTACTTTTTTTATTCATGGGTAATTAACAGCGTTGTAAGTTAGTGGACATACCATTACTTATTTCCCTTTACCTTCCAATGACCCTACGCTCAACTGTAGACAAGTTTAAAATACATTTAGTTTTACTAATTCGCGATTTCAGAAAGTTGTTTACCTTCTTATTGACACTATGTCTTGCGCTGTCGAGAAAACTAAACAGGAAACCGACACCAGGCATCCACTTCATAGTCACACTGCCAAACCATCTCGTCTCAAAAGCCGTAACGGGTTTCTGCGAAGTGTTTCTCCCATCGACCCTGGAAAGAACCCGCCAGAAGTAAGATGCAAGCTGTGGCGGAAGAAATACCCGCCCAAAGGTTTCATACCGCCAAAAGAAGACCTACCACTGGGTTTCAAACTCCCGTGGCCAACCTGGAAAACGCTTAATCGCCTGCGAACCCAGGTTGGCTGTTGCGGAGATAATCTTCACAATTGGGGGTTTTCCAGCGATCAAGTAAAGTGTGAGTGTGGTGTCTCCCCTCAAACCATGGAGCACTTGCTCTGCTGTCCCGCGTGTCCGACCGTCTGCACGCGGGAGGACCTTTTCGAGGCCAACTAGGGGGCTATCGATGTGGCTGCCTTCTGGTTCGGAAAAATTTAATTCGGATCATCAACACGAAAGAAGAAGACACTATGTGAGTAGGTAAATACATAAAACTTTCACAAAACTGGCACTAAACATTTAATATTTGATTTAAAAACTTATTAGTAGACCATCTTGCAACGATTTAAACAACAGGATACGATAGACCATATATTATTTTTCTCAGTTCGAATCGAATCGAATTGAAACTCCAAATAAAGCGTTCGATACTAATTGAATCAGGAAATTGAATCGCGACGCTTCTGAATTTTTATACTAACCAAATACTACTACCTACTATTATCATGCATGTCTTAATTTTGTTTGTCTTATATTTGTTTGAAATTATGATCATTTTTATCTTTTGTACCTAATTGTTTGTCTTGGAAATAATTTTTTTCTTTTTTCTCTCTTTCTTTCAAATTACACTAGTATGCTTGATTGTTGTCTGGAGCGTTGGTGGCACAGTGGCTAGGACACCGGACTCCCATGTGGGAGGTCCGGTTTCGAAACCGTGCAGTGCCATGTATCAATAAGTTTGTCGTATTTCTCGAAAACTTACGTACATTTACTGACGGCTCTAACGGTGAAGGAAAAAATCGTGAGGAAACCTGCACACTGAGATGACCAGTGTGTAAAATGGGGTAGGCACAAAAGTTCATTAAGGGGTCGAAGTGATAAGATAAGATGTTTGATTGTTGTATGAGTTAGGTATTGCATCTTTATTTTTTCGATTTTTTTTCCAAAATATTTTAACAATGTTCAGTAGGTACTATGATATTGGTATATATATTATATTCCACCCTGTGTATCTTACTACTTGTATTTCCCAGAATGATGTTACACATAACGGAAATTCTACGTTTTGTATGTCACTTACAAACTTGATATACACCCGGAAAATGTAAAATTTTCCCCACCATCGCTCTTATTACAAAGGAATAGAGTATACTATTTAATGATTATATTTTGCCCAACGGTATACGTGGGACTGAAGTTTATGTCAACTATTAGTGGTTGTTTTGAACGCTTACGTTAGTCGTATCGGTTTCTATTTGAAAACATAGATTGGAGGAAGTAATGGCCATCGCATATTATACCAACTCGACGCGAACCCGGCACGAACTCAACCCAGAGCAAGAAGCGATTTGCTTATTCGTTCATTATGCGAACGGCTAACGAATGGAACAGCCTGCCGGCGTCTGTATTTCCCGAAACCTACAACCTTGGGATCTTCAAGGCCAGAGTGATTAGGTATTTACTGGACCCGCATGCTCCATCGTCGACCTCATCGTCGCTTACCATCAGGCGAGATCGAGGTCAAATTAGCACCATAATTTAGAAGCGGAGTTTGAAGCGGGTTTGGAAGTCAATAAAAAAAAACAAAAGCATTGAAATGTGAGTTGTATATCATAGTACATTCACTAGGTTTTCAAAATTCAAAAGTAGAAGGTGAAGTAGTCGTCGATGAGTTGTCAACGCGTGGGCCACTCGTCGACAACTACTTCACTTGAATTTTGAATACCTTCTGTATGTAATACGATATAAAGCTCACTTTCCAATGCTTTGCTTGGAGTTGAGTTCGTGTCAAGTTCGCGTCGAGTCGCTACAATGTGCGATGGCCTTTAAACGGTACCGTGTGATTATAGGAAATTGTGTGATTTTCAGTTGACATGTTTCATTTGTAAATAAAACAAGGATGCTTAATTACCAATTTTCAGTTAGTGCCATATTTTACCTCTCATTCCACTTGTCCCGTTGGATCTCGTACCTGAATAAAGGAGGTATCTGAGGAGAGAGAAAATGACATTTAAAAAAAAAGATAACTTTACTCGTTATTTTTTGAAATAAGTACCTACTTATAATAACAATCTTTCAAGAGTCGTTAAAAATTAAAAAAAAAACTTGTCCATGTTCCAGAAACACAGTTGTGCTAATTATAATGGGCTTGTTAAGTTTCTGAAATGTGACTGACGGAAAGAAGTTTGCCAACCGAGGCAAAGAAGAAAATTTCCTCCAAGCAATACTTGGTTACTGTACGTACAGACGACCACAACCTATGGTATACCATCTGTCAAAAACCTTCGATTAAATCTTAACCTTATGTCTGCGCAATATGATATATTTCAGATTCTCAAATTTTGACGTTTTGGGCAGGTTCAGCTGTGGTCGACTGTACAATGCAAATTACAACCGTAGAAAGAAAGTGAAGTACCTACAATATCGTTAATTTTGTATTAAAACGAAGTGAACAATGTTGTTAATACTTGCGGTTGTTGGTACTGAGTGAAACTTATAGTACATGATTAGACTTAAATAATATACTGTTTCACAGAAGCATTAAACTGTGCGATTACCAATTTTACAAATGAGACTTTTGTGTAAAAATTAGTCATGTTTGGACTTTGATTAAGTACAAAATTAGTCATGTTTGGACTTTGATTAAGTACAAAATTAGTCATGTTTGGACTTTTATTAAGTACAAAATTAGTCATGTTTGGATTTTTATTAAGTACAAAATTAGTCATGTTTGGACTTTTATTAAGTACAAAATTAGTCATGTTTGGACTTTTATTAAGTACAAAATTAGTCATGTTTGGACTTTTATTAAGTACAAAATTAGTCATGTTTGGACTTTTATTAAGTACAAAATTAGTCATGTTTGGACTTTTATTAAGTACAAAATTAGTCATGTTTGGACTTTGATTAAGTACAAAATTAGTCATGTTTGGACTTTTATTAAGTACAAAATTAGTCATGTTTGGACTTTTATTAAGTACAAAATTAGTCATGTTTGGAATTTGATTAAGTATAAAATTGGTAAACAAATCCTCAAAGTTTTTTTTTTAAATTTATTAAAGAAACTATTCTAGATTATAATTTACCACGATACCTAAGAAACAGAAAATGGACGAAAAGCATTTACACAGTTATGCTTCTGAGGTACAGAATACTGTTTCACAGGTTTTTACTGTATTTTATTAATTACGACCGGTTTCGTTTACACATTTTCAGGTGACCGTTACCGTTTACACATCTCTCATAAACCCAATAGTTATCATCACAAGGACGCTAAAGCCAGCTACATATTGTCATCCATTTTAATATAAAATTATAATGGAGATTTGACCACATAATCGTGTTGTGTCCCGCAACCAGCGCTCCATCTAGCATGTTAGGCGAGACCTGAAAACCAGCGCGTCGCTGAGGTCTACACATAGGTCAATGCGTGTTTAGTTTATAGGTTAAGAATTAGAATAAAATAACAATATTGTACCTTTTTACTAATGTGTGAATGAATAAATACTCTTTTATTTTATTATTTATTATCTTCACCTCACCTGAAGATGTGTAAACGAAACCGGTCTTAATTAATAAAATACAGTAAAAACCTGTGAAACAAGTCTAATCATGAACAATATTGCTTTAATGAGGCAAAATTAAAATTGACACAAACTGACCACTTATGGCAATGATAATGAGACACTTTACCCTGATCTTGCTCGAGCTGCGCCTCTTTACGAGGAATCGATCGAAAGCTGTCCACGTCTAATGAGCGTACAGTCGTGCAGGTAATAAGAATAAGAATAGTTTATTTGTGCGGTAAGATTATAAAGGATTCATAGTCCATACACCAGTAGGAACTTAGGCATATGTTATATTGAACTAAATAAAATTAGTGAGCAACCCGTTAGTTTACAATAAGCGCTGACCTCCGAACTAGGAAGTTCCTGTATCTCGGAGGACAGTTCTCTTCTTTGACCAGTGGAAATGAACATGAAAAGAGAGAAATAAAATAAAAGAATTTAAAACCTTTTAAATAAATTTTTACTTTTTAAACTTCTTAAGTAAGCCCCTAGCATGAGAATGATTAATAAATAAAAAACTTTGCTTCCCATGTTGGGTAATTCGCATCTGAATTATATTGTAGAATTATATCTATATCTCACATACCTATTTATATATAATAATTGATATTAGCTAAGGAAAACTTATGTATCGGCCTCCGCGATACAGTTTGTCGCCTAGTGTGGAAGCCAACGTTTTTTAATATTTTTAATGTGACAATGAAAATTATTATTATTATTTTATTTATTTATATGTTGCGGTAGTGTATTATTAGGGAGTGATCCCTGGCACTCAGGGGATGCCTGAAAAACAGCGCCGTAGTGCGAAATCCGCTGCGGCAACAGGCTGAGGCAGTCCCCTTTTTCCGGTGCTGCACACCACCTTCATCAAACTTAATTACTTTTTTTATTTATTTTTATAATATATTTTTTTAATATTATTTTTGTCTTCTGTAGCTAATTGTTTGTATGTGTGTATCGAATATAAATAATCTTTCTTTCTTTCTAAATAAAGAGATTTTTATTTTATTTATTTTTATTCAAATGTTCGAATCCTGGTTTCACAATATTATATTGGGCTATCTGAACTTATTGGGAGTCAATTTTAATATTATCAGCGCTTGACGTAGATTGAGTATCTACGTCAAGCGCTAATAATATTTTTGGGTAACGGATAATACTTAGTTATAGTCGGTGGATTTGAATTCTAGCAAACTTATATCAGTTGTATTTGCAAACGTTACACGTAAAAAACTATTGAAATTAGTAAGTACTTTAAAAAAACATTCTGTAAGTACTCTTATTGTTTACAAATTAAATTGTGAGCAATGATTAATTACGTTATCACGAGTTGTCCTCGTGAAAAAGTTAGGTATATACCTATTTATTTTGAATTCTAAAAAACAGATTGTATCTGAGACTTTGCAGTGATTATAACAAGTATCGATATCGACATTCAGAAATCGAAACGACATTGTAATCCATCTCGTTCACTCACATAGACTCGAACGTAATGTGTGAGCGTACGAGTAACAACACATTCCGTAGCCACTCGATTCTGCATATCGAACGTACCTGAACGCCCCGCTCTGGTGCACAGATATTTTCTATGGGTTATATTATGTATCTACTATTTACAGTTTACAAATGTAGTGTGGTGAATGTTGTTCTCTTAGAAAATAAATAACAAATTCATCTTCGCCACACTACAATACTACACGGTATACAACCCTGATGTTCCCATTTTTTAAAATTATCTTGTATTTATACAAATTGTAACGTTCGTAATGTTAATTTACATTAACTTTTTAGTAAGAATACAAAATTTGTCTATCCCGGCATTGCGGATTTTGTTCGATACAGAAGAGCTTTCCATATTAGCCAAAAACTGAACTTTAGGCAATTATGCATCCAATTATATGGTTAAAATACTAAATTATGCGATCCCGGAATCGCGGGATTTTTCCATACAAAAGTGCATTCCATATAAGCCAGCCACTGAACTTTAGGTAAATAAGCATCCAATTATCCGATCCTGCTTACAAGTGATGGGGTCTCTGAACCTGAATTAGAAGCTGCGATCTCTTCCATGCGATATTTGTGATAATTCTCAAAGACTTGGGCAAGACTGCGGTGCAAGGGTATTCATAATTCATTTATTCATGCATAATCATGAATCCACTTTGGGACTATCATTGTGGTGGTTGCACCACTTCTAGCACAGGAGTCTTAACCCAGATGGATTAGGTACCTATATCACTCATGGGTACAACTAGACTTAACTAATTAAGAAAGTTTATTTCTGGTGGCGTTATATTATCTGACTTAGAGTCACTTGGATTGTACGTAACATGAGTTTTAACACTAGATGTTTTAAGAACACTTTTCCATCGGCTACGTATGCACGAAAAGTGTGATTATATATACGAGTAACATATATGGAAATGGAAACAAAATATTTTAGTCACAAAATTTACCACACGACTGTACTGTGTACTTACCTCATTGTCGAAAAAATTAGCATATTTTCATAAACGGCATTCTGGACGTCGATAATTCGTAATATCGGAGTAATTCCCGATACTGGCAAGTCTAAATAAGTACAAGTAAATTGGTGGAAGGTTATCGACTTTCAATAAAATGTCAGTTTCAAGAAGGTAGGACAATATAACCTTAATATGTCTATCTTAAGTTTACGGTCATCACTTTCTAAAGCCATGACATAGAAAGGTACAGGCGTGTTTTAAACAAAGAAAACATTAAAAGCACATTACATAGAAAATGATACTAGCTTCATATTGTAGGTTTACCTTATATATATTGTGATATGCTCTGATCGGAGTAGGTAGGGCTGTTTTTGGTAATTGCAAGCTGTGGTCATGATATGGATACGGCTTTCTTATAAACCATATTTGGATAATCCCGGGATTTCCGGAATTGAAAAAATCGCTGTAGATAGAGCTACTTTTGCTAATTCCAACCTGCGATCATCATACTATGGACATGCCAGTAAAATTTTTTTATTAAAAAATCCCGGGATTTTCGGAATTTAAAATAATCGCAGTATGTACAGCTATTTTTGGTACAAGTGACCTGCAGTCCTATTATGGATATGCCTTATCTTAAAAAAACACTATAAATAATCCCGCAATTTCTGGGAATGAAAAATACTGAACGTTGTATTTGTATAAATATACGCTTTTATTTCTTTTTTGAGAAGACAGATTTTAAATAAAATACATTTAAATTATATACTTAATATTTATTTTTCAAATTAAATTGTAACAAATATGTAGGTAAATTGCAGTCTTATTGTCTAAAATATTTTAACAATTACATATATCAAAATTTTTACTTCAGTTCACAAACGTAGAAAATTAGAATCGGTTGATATGTAATAGTTTAACTACTATAACGGGGAAATCCCTATCGGCATACAAGCCTTTCAAGGTTTTGCCTAATGGGATACAGTTCATGTACCTACCTTTTGTACCTTTTGTATTAAACAATATAAGAAAAAAAAAGCGAGGTAGAATTCTTAGGGCGTTTCTTGCAAATATATGAGAATGGGTAAAAGTTTGCCAGTTCAAAAGTCCGTTCATTTCTTCACTTCTATATCTAAATACTGCGTAAATCCTTCTTATGAATGTAAATTGTGCCTATCACTGTCCATTGTTATAAATCTTACTATAGCATGGTCTATTAATTATGTACATGGATTACCATACATTTCTGTATTTCGTTTACTTAAAAAGGTCACGAACGAAAAAAGAATAGTGACTGTATGACGCTCTGATTCACGTATGTAGGTGACAATAAAAACCACTGAATAAGGATTTATACCTCTCTTTTTAAGTAAAAGAAATACAGAAATGTATGGTATTCCATGTACATACTGTAGCCAACATATTAAACTACATTCCATGTACATACTGTAGCCAACATATTAAACTACATTCCATGTACATACTGTAGCCAACATATTAAACTATATTCCATGTACATACTGTAGCCAACATATTAAACTACATTCCATGTACATACTGTAGCCAACATATTAAACTATATTCCATGTACATACTGTAGCCAACATATTAAACTATATTCCATGTACATACTGTAGCCAACATATTAAACTACATTCCATGTACATACTGTAGCCAACATATTAAACTATATTCCATGTACATACTGTAGCCAACATATTAAACTATATTCCATGTACATACTGTAGCCAACATATTAAACTACATTCCATGTACATACTGTAGCCAACATATTAAACTACATTCCATGTACATACTGTAGCCAACATATTAAACTACATTCCATGTACATACTGTAGCCAACATATTAAACTACATTCCATGTACATACTGTAGCCAACATATTAAACTATATTCCATGTACATACTGTAGCCAACATATTAAACTATATTCCATGTACATACTGTAGCCAACATATTAAACTACATTCCATGTACATACTGTAGCCAACATATTAAACTACATTCCATGTACATACTGTAGCCAACATATTAAACTATATTCCATGTACATACTGTAGCCAACATATTAAACTATATTCCATGTACATACTGTAGCCAACATATTAAACTATATTCCATGTACATACTGTAGCCAACATATTAAACTACATTCCATGTACATACTGTAGCCAACATATTAAACTACATTCCATGTACATACTGTAGCCAACATATTAAACTATATTCCATGTACATACTGTAGCCAACATATTAAACTACATTCCATGTACATACTGTAGCCAACATATTAAACTACATTCCATGTACATACTGTAGCCAACATATTAAACTACATTCCATGTACATACTGTAGCCAACATATTAAACAATATTGATAGTTTCAGATAGTTTCTTCTTTTACTAATTTGTTCTTAGGGAAACTTACGGACAAATAACAATTACAACTGACTTATATAAATAACAATATACCAATAACAAATTTCCACATTATCACCAGCCTATTAATGTCCCCACTATTGGGGCACAGGCCTCCCCTTGCACAAGGGTCTACGGGCCATGATCCACCGAGCGGGCACAGTGCTGATTGGTGGATTTCGGAAACTTTTAATTTCCTCCGACGTGCAGGTTTCCTCACGATGTTTTCCTTCACCGTTAGAGCAGTCGGTAAAATCCGACAAACTAATTGGTACATGGCATTGCATGGTTTCGAACCCGGACCTTCCGCATGGGAGTCCAGCCTCCTAGCCACTAACTAGACCACCGACGCTCCATAAAATTTCCACATATAAAATTTAATTTCTTGTTAAAATACTCAGGTTATACCGGCCGGATTAAATTTTATTCCGTCTGGAAAAAATGTGGCATGACTGTAAAGTGGAGTAAAACCTATATCCTTACCTAAAGATATTATTTTCAAAATAACGTATTTTTAAAATTATTTAATCCATGTCAAAAATCACGAAATAGAACACAACGTGATATAAGTTCTTACTTATTCAATAATTTTTTTGATAATAATTAATAAATTAGACAAACCAAATTAACCCAAATTTTTTATCTTTAGATTTCTTAGCCTTAGTTTAATTTTAGCTTTAGTATTATTTTAGTGTTATGTTATATTATATTTTTTATAAAAAGATTAAAGTTGTATCGTAATATATTATATTCTAATTAGACATTAACCTTATGGCTAGTTGGTAGATTTAATTTTATTGTATTATTACGATTTATAACCTATTATTATTTTTCATGAATTAAAAATTTTTTTTTCATGCCTAAATAATGGCGAAACATTTAATTTAATCCAACAATACTACTATCTTATATGTACCGAGTTTCGTGCGAATAAAATAAACAATTCAATTTCATTTCATTTCATTTTGTACATTGTAACGTCTGTTACAATGTACAAAATGCAAAGGTAATATTGGTCGATCGCAAAAACGTAATAAAACGTCTGCTTATGTCACTTACTGACGTTGTCAGTTCGCTATTTGAAATAATTAACTAACTATTTAACTTTCATTTGAATATTATAATTTAAACATTAATATTCATTTTATTAGTTCAAATATAGCAAAACACGATTTTCAACATTTATGAATAGTTAATTTAAATTAAAAGCGACAGGATTGTTTTAATTTATTTAACTTCTGCTCAATTCTGTTGTTATCTTATCTTATGATAGGGGGCCGGGAATAACCCAGCGGCACTTCGACCCTTGAGGATCTTTTGTGCCTACCCCATTTTACACATTGGTCATCTCAGTGTGTAGGTTTCCTCACGATGTTTTCCTTCACCGTTAGAGCAGTCGGTAAATATACGTAAGTCTTCCAAAAATACGAAAAACTCATTGGTACTTGGCACTGCACGGTGTCCTAGCCACTGTGCCTTCGACGCTCTTCATTCTGTTGTTATATAGGTAATATTTATTAGCTTGAAACTCGCAAGCTACAGCAAACTATGCAGGGGCCTTTTCAACTCTTATTCACAGCTCTTAAAAATGAAAAGGGTTCCTCCCCTCACACGCTTTATCTAAGTCGCCGGGAAACTTGATCACCACTGTAGCGAAATTGGATAACGCGCCGGCTACGGTTAACCAAAGGGTTCAAGTTCCACCGGTGATGTTTTCTTTGTATCGGTTATTGTCTAATTGCCCCACATCCGGTAACGTGCCCAAAAGCCTGGCCACGTCTCACGGCTAAAATGCTAAACTTAGCCACTGGGCAAAGTAGATACGTTCTAACCTTTGGGTCTTTGAATGCCTCGACCAGGCGCTTCGCAATGTCTTTGTAGACACGGTGGGCTCCCCCGGCCTCCATAGTCCCAAAGTTCCTACCGCAAACGGCTCAAATATGTTGCTTCCTCCGAGACGAGCATATTTGCGTCGTTTTAGGGTCTCTCTTCTGAGCGTCTGTGGCGTCGTGGATAGGACGTCGGACTCCTATGCGGATGGTCCGAGTTCGAAACCACGCAATGTCATGTACCAATGAGTTTTTCGGTTTTTTCGAAGACTCACGTACATTTACCAACTGCTCTGACGGTGAAGGAAAACATCGTGAGAAAACCTGGACACTGAGAAACCAGTGTGTGAAATGGAGAAGGCAATGGAAAACCACTCCATTTAATCTGCCAAGAGAGTCGTTCTATGTGATTAATTCCTTAGAAAGATCACGACCGTCGGCAATGAGGAATACTACTTAGAATAAGAATCTCTGCAGAAACAGCCGCGCGGAGCCGGCTTTATATAGATAGAAACACTGTATTGTACACAAATACAGTAAAAGTAAAAACTACAGGAATAGATGATGATCTATAGGCTTAGATGTTGTACCTGGAAGATACGACTGAGCTAGGCGTCTTCGTCCCTCGTCCCATCTTTTCCGTCGGGCCTCTTGCCATCCTATTCTTGACAAATGGCTTACCGATTTTGTACCAACAACTTCCACCACTTACAACGTTATATTAGAACGGTTTTGAACATACGAGAATATCCTCATAGTTGACCGCTCTTCAACACACCTTATACAATTGCATTAAAGTTTAAATTGGTGCGAAAATCCTTACTTAGTCGTCGCGAAAGCTGTGGGGACCGCTTTCGTTCGAGATGACCGTGTCACTGACTTCCAATACATTTAGCGAGTTATTAAGTGTGTGTACTTATAGGAAGTTAGCGAGTTTACTGAGGTATTGAGGTTGTCTGATATTTATATAGTTTTTTTCATTTTTGACTTTTTTTACTGTTATTTATGTATTTTATTATCATTTATATGTGTATATCCCTTTATTTTTAATATTGTGGTGACGCACGACGCGCCATTACGATTAATACCTACTTACATCGGTGTAGAACGCGCTATCGAAATGTTCATGGGACTTCGCATATATACGAGTTCCAAACATCCATAGTCGGACCAGGACATCTGGTCACCAGGCACAACACCCCGCCTGGTGGAAGATCATACATACCTCACATAGCGCGTTCCTACAATATGTACGGTTTACCTTAAGTTTGTTTGTTTGTTTCTTTATTGTACACAAAAAAAATACACAGAAAATAAAAATAAAACATTAAAAGGTAGGTAGGTAGGTTTTTATTAGGTACTTCTGTTTTTTTTTAAGTTCTAATTAGGTTTCTTCTATATACATTTTAGTTTCGCCCTGTTATATAGTATATTATACAATTTGCCCACTCAAACAAATCAAATGCTACTTTCCTCAATAGTAAACATGAAGAAAACATTTTTTAGGATTATGTGCAACTTTTTGGTTTACCCTCTTTATGTGTGTAATTTTATGTACAATTAAAATTATTTACTTGATTTCATTTCATTGTATGTACTGTAAAAAAGGTATTTCTCTACACTCTGTATTAACTTGGAATGTCTAACACTTGACCTACCAACTCTGATCGCATCAAGAGTCTTGTCTATCATTTTCATAGTCATTCGCACTTTAATCTTTTGTTAGAATCTGTTTCAAGGCAAGTTGGTCCAATCTAGGAGTGGTTTATGGTACATCATGGCTTATAAAATCGCATGCGCATTAGTTAAATTTAACAAGGAAACGCTTGTTACATTTGACTAATGCGCACTTACAGTTATGACTCACATAGCATACCTCTCACGTCCATAATCCCCGAGGGGGTAGACAGGTAATTCCCACTTTTCGCCGAAAGATTTGGTAAAACAATCAAACGTGATAGGTGGCGAGCCAAACACCGTCTACTAGGTGTAGAATAGTATCCACCAAGTCCCTTAGATTTAAGTCCTTCTCCAGGCTGGTTTTAAGTCCAACTCCAGGCTGGAGCGCACTTAGCGCTCACCCCAAAAACCCCGGTGAAACTGTAAAGGTCATTAGGACCAACAGCAAAAGTCAGTTTTTAAAAATAAAGTCCCTTAGTCGCCTCGTACGAGAATCCTCCTCCTCGCGTCGTAATCCTCAATGCTGAGGGTCGTGACCACCCTTAGGTATCACCTTCTGGCGGATGATCTTCCTCCATTTATTTCTGTCCCCGGCGGTGTGGATGGCATCGTGAATTGTAGAGTCAAGGGTGGTGCGGATTTGGTCGGACCAGCGCATCGGACTACGTCCTCGAGGCCTCTTCCCTTCCATTTTTCCGGTCACAATTAGTTTTTCGAGGTTGTCACTGTCTTTCCTGGCAATGTGACCGAAATATTCGAGAATTCTACGAAGGCACTCGGAGGACAGTCGTGAGGTGATTTTAAGTTCACGTAGAATGGATACGTTGGTACGATGTGCTGTCCACGGAATTCGGAGCATTTTTCTCCAGCACCACATCTCGAAGGCATCAATTCTTCAATTCATCAATTCGTACGAGAATAGTATCCACAAAATCCCTTAAGTCGCCTCGTACGACATCCACGGGAAGAGTTGGGGTGGTGCTGTTCTTTAGAGGCGACACGACACAGCACTTACGACTATTATGACATTTGGTACAAATAAAAAAGTGGAGTGATGGAATCTTTAAATACTCTTCTAGCTATAGAGTCTAGGTAATCCTGTTGCGGTAAATATTGTATAAAACCAGGTAAACTCTACCATGAATTCTATAAAAAAGCAGCGGACCTACATAGTACGCCATTTAATACTCGCTACCAGAAAAGACTTGCTCTGCCAAAATCAAAATTAAGTCTACACAGTTCTGGACCGTTCGTTATGTCTATAACTATAAATATTATGTGAAAAAAGATCAATTTCAAGAGACAGATATAGTTTCAGCTATTTGTCATTGTCGTGCCGGCCATAAATAATAGCACCACCCCAACTCTTCTCGTGGGTGTCGTACGAGGCGACTAAAGGAACTTGGTGGAAACCATTCTTCACCTAGTAGACGGCAATAGGCTCGCCACCTATCACGTTTGTCCACCAAATCTTATGGCGAAAAGTGGGAACTACCTATCGGTGGTTCCTCTGTCTACCCCGGGGATTATGGGCACAAAATACACACACAATATCCCTGGCATGCCTGAAAAATGAAAATCAGCGCCGCAGTGCTAAATCCGCTACGGCAACAAACTGAGGCAGTCTCTTTATTCCGGTGCTGCACACCACCTTCATCAAACTGAATTACTTTTTTTAAATTTTTTGTATAATATATTTGTTTAATATTATTTTTATCTTCTATACCTAATTGTTTGTATTATCTTTCTTTTAAATATCTTTATATTTTGTGTTGTAGACGTGAGTTTATGTACGTATGTAATACGCTCGCCCCGTCTTAACGCCGGATTTGTTTATTTATATTTTTAGTTATTATAATAATTGATCACTCATTGCGTATGTCACTAATCAATTATGTTATGATACAGTATCTTATAACTTTTGACGTATGCACTCAGATTTGTAATCATTGTAATCTAGTGCGACGTAATTAATGCATTGATTACGGAATTATTACACGAATAAAATAATCCGCAGTAATTAATCATTTGCATGTCAGAAGTTTGAAATCATTTTGGCGTCATCATCTGAAGATAACCTACAATAATCAGTAGACGAAAAAATTTGATTTGTTCCATGTTTTGTTTTTCAATCTAGTTCCATTTGCAATACGATTTGTCTTGCAATGGAATTTCAAATTCTAACTCTTTTAGAGGTTGGTATAATGTACTCAATCATGATGTAACTTTTAATAATATAATAATATCTAATTTATAATATTGATAGAAATAGAGTTATCTTATCTTATCTTATGCCAGGGATAATCCCAGCGGCACTTACTTACTTAGCACAACAGATCCCTGAGGGTCGCTCAGGGATCTGTTGTGCTAACCCCTTACCTTAGTCTTCTTCCTGTTCCTTAAAGATATTTTGCATCAAAGACGCTATACAGCTTACAGGAAGGGGCCTATAGTCCTCTGGTTTCGGGTAGCCTACTCCCAGAAGGCTCATACTCCCTCCAGCCCGCGTGTCACATTCGCACAGCAAGTGTTCCATTGTCTCAACGGTGTCATAGAATTAGAGTTATAATAAGATATATTTTTCTGACAATCTTGACTTCACTGTTACACTAAATACTTAGTGGATATTCTTGCCGTGAAAAATTTACTAATATATTCTAATGCAATCGTTACTGTGACTTCTAATTGTATTGATAATGTATTAGAAATAGGTATATGGACACGTATTGTGACGATATATTACCTACCATTGATACTATAAAGTTGTAGGTATGTAAATGTTTCAAAACGTGATATAAGATTTAATATAGGTCTGCGATAGCAGTACCTACTTGGACCTAATTCCAGCATCTCCATTCCGCCTTCTGACTACCAGGCGCGGGGAGAGGTTCCATCCTTATGTTGTTGATATCCCATCTGCTCGTACGAAGCGATTTGCTTCTTCGTTCATTATGCGAACGGCTAAGGAATGGAACAGCCAGCCGGCGGCGTCTGTATTTCCCGAAACCTACAACCTTGGGATCTTCAAGGCCAGAGTGAATAGGCATTTACTGGACCCGCATGCTCCATCGTCGACCTCATCGTCGCTTACCATCAGGCGAGATCGAGGTCAAATGCGGGTTTAGTTATACATAAAAAAAAAACTACTTATGACTGGATTTTGACTGCGTTTCCGATCACACGGACTTAAGCTACGATTGTTTATTAATGTGTTGAGTTTCGTAAATAACAATAATATCTATATTTAATAATTTTGGCCAATATTAGGATTACCCGAACTTGTAATTAAAAAAAAATATTTTCTTGATCAAGAATCAAACCCACGGACTGCAGTCACAGAAAGCAGATAAAACTGACCGACTATGCCAGGAAGTCTACAAGAATCGTTTCTGCTCGGTTATTTTTTTCTTTACGCCACGAAAACTATGTACTTACTTATATAATAATAAATTTCTTTATTTATCTATTTTATATAAATAAATAATATTACTTTTATTCAGACAAAAATTGACCCTTAGAATTGTTAGTAACAATACCTACTTGTAACTATAACCCATGTTAGTAATTTCCATAAAGCGCGGATCCGACGCGGGATTATTTGATTTTGGATTGTTTGATTGACATTGTTGGATTTTTAGATGTTAAGTTGACATTTCGTGAAATAAAATCATTTAATAACAAAAAAATAATTTATAAAGTATAAGTAATATTCTTATCGAATTTATTTTACTATGCACACTTTACGAATGTCCTTAATATGGACACTCGTCCAGTGCCTCATAATCGGACAGTCCACGTCACTCCTGACCGCTACGACGGCCTGGAGTCTGCTGGTGCTGCCTTGCACTGTGCGCATCATGGTTGCTGGTACACAAATCATGCTCGCGGTTCTAGTTTTTCTAATTCATTTAAATGTCTCTATCTTGGTCGGCTGTTCTTAGTTTAAGGCGAGGTTATCCGCACGCTAGCGCCGCCAATGAAAAAAAAACATATTTGTTTCATTATTAAGTTTTGTTTCTAACTTACCCGAAAGCACTCCGAAAGGATAAGTAGTATTTTTTAAGCTAGCATTAATGACCCTTTTTTTTTTGGTAACGGGGGGGAAATCTTCGAAAGATACCCAGCCTCCTGGGGGAGAGACTGGGTTATGTGAGATTTCCACTCACTAAAACCCCCTCGATGGCCGGCCTCGTGCTAATCGGAGGGCTCCGGGATCTCCAGTGGAACGCACCGGTGCCCTCCTAGCATTTGCCTTGGGCTCCTCCTGGGAGGTGTACATTCCACCTCCCGGTTCCTCCCGTTACAGCAGCGTGCGGCCATAGCACGTTGCTGCCTTCCCCAGGGTCGCCCGCCGATGAACAGTCAAAGCCCCCACTTTGACCACCCGCGACCCTGATCCCTCCTTTTAGTCGCCTTTTACGACAGGCAGGAGTTACCGTGGCTCTATTCTTCGCCCGAGACTACAGGGCTGTCTTCGCCCGAGACTACAGGGCTGGGCATTAATGACCCTAGAAGAATTCCAGAAGTTATTGTACGCATTATTGCCAACAGTGGCCGTTTATGGCGGAAATGCGTACAGTAACTTCAGGAATTCAAGTATAGGGTTATTAATGCTTGCTTAAAAAATACTACTTATTTTTTTGGAGTGCTTTCGGGTAAGTCTTTTTAACACAACAGTTCTGTTTAACAAATCTGATTTTTTTCGGATTTATGCGGTGCGGTGTACCTCGCCTTTACTAGGAATAAAGACATTCATGAATGTAGATATGAATTGATGACATTGGACAAAAAAATTGCGTGTAAAACTCTGTTATAATAGTTACACGCAGCGATTGCTATTACATGTGACATCCACAGTAATAATGGCTTAACACGCGAGTGAATAGCAAAAAAAGTTTTATTCACGGTTATTCATGCATGCGTAAATACAGAAACTAAGTATGGAAATTATTAAACATTATTGTATAACGTTATGGTCGTTTGATGTAGAATAGAAGTGGAAAGGAAACATTAAATATAAACTATTTAGCCGTTTACTTTTTAATTTATATTTCATCATTGCAAGTAAGTACTTGCCTAAAATATGCGTAATGTCAGCGAAACATATTAATTTAAAGCAATGTTTTAATGATGATTGTATCGTCAGTGGAAAGGAAAAAACGCTGAAGCGCCGTATGGAAAAAAATGAGTTATATATTTATAATATTATTTATTAAAGAACACAAACAGTTTACAAATAGATAATAGTACATAAAAGCAAAAATTTTAACACAGAAACAAAAAGTGTTCACAGATGTTATAAACTAAAATATACATATTTCACTTCATCTAGACAAAACAAGTACACACTAGTTATATTATTATATTATATATCATCATCAGCAGCCTATTCTAGTCCACTGCTGGACATAGGCCTCTCCCAGGGCGCGCCATTGAACCCGATCTTCGGCTCTTCTCATCCAGTCGCTGCCAGCCACCTTAAGCAGATCGTCGCTCCATCTAGCAGGGGGGCGTCCCACACTACGTTTGCCCAAACGCGGTCTCCACTCCAGAACTCGTCTACCCCAGCGGTTGTCGGTTCTGCGACAGATGTGACCGGCCCACTGCCACTTCAGCTTGCTAATATTATGAGCTATGTCGATAACTTTTGTTCTATGCCGGATCTCCTCATTTCGGATTCGATCCAGCAGAGATACTCCGAGCATAGCTCTTTCCATAGCACGCTGAGCGACTTTCAATTTGTGAACCAGTCGCACCGTCAGTGTTCACGTTTCGGCTCCGTAGGTCAATACTGGTAGGACGCACTGGTTAAAGACTCTTGTCCTTAGACATTGAGGTATGGGCGACGAGAAGATGTGACGTAACTTCCGAAATGCTGCCCAACCCAGCTGAATTCTTCTGTCGGCTTCTTTCTCGAAGTTGTTTCTACCTAATTGCACAGTCTGCCCGAGGTAGACGTATTGTTGCACAACTTCGAGGGCCGTATCATCGACGATAATCGGTCCCGGAACGACATGGTCATTGAACATGACCTTAGTCTTGTCCAAGTTCATCCCGAGACCGACACGTCGTGAAGCAGCATTGAGATTGTCCAGCATTTCTTGAAGTTCCTGCAGCGACTCCGCCATTACGACTATATCATCGGCAAAACGTAGGTGTGAGATGTACTCGCCGTTTATATTGATGCCGTGTCCTTTCCAGTCCAGGGTCTTAAAGACATCCTCCAATGCGTCCGTGATATTATATATCATTTTGTCCATATAGGGCTTTAGCGTTTTTTCCGAATAAATATAACTCATTTTTGCGCTTTAGCTTTTTTTCTTTCCACAGACGATATGATCATATAATCATGATGATTGATGATGATCGTGATACGATTGAATGATAAAAAATATGTATTTATAAAATATATTTTTTTCATCACACTTGTAAACGCAACGCAACTTGGAAACGCAAATGTAAACTCGGGCATGCTCGGGCCGCAGAATCCCTCGCCTATCAGCTCAAATTAATCACCTAATTTACAATTTCTCACTTTCCACACTAGTATCACATTATACCGAAGTATCGTTTACTTATGGGGGTTAGAACACTCTAAGAAATTCATTGGGGACAAAGTCACAGGCTGGAACAACAAGATCTGGGGGCTGAATAGACGTCAAGTGCGTGTACTGGTCGGTGCCTTCACCGGTCACTTTAGCACCAATGCCCACCTTCACAAGATGAAGCTGGCTGACAGCACATCTTGCAGAGCCTGTGGTGAACAACTGGAGACCGTTTCACATCTATGCTCTGCCTATCCAGACCCAAGGGAATTCAAATCCCTCCCACTAAGACGCATAGTCTTGCTCAAGCATGACATATTCGGTGAAGTGGTCAAGGTATAGGTACAAGGGGTTAAACACAAAAGATCCCAATGGGTCGAAGTGTCGCTGGGATTCCCAGCCCCCATTCAAAGATAAGATAAGATCGTATACTTATAAAGTTAATAAACTCAACATTTACAGATTTTAAACGAACGAACCTGTAATCCTTGGTTAATGATCCATGAATTAAAGGTAGTAGTTATAGGCAAATGAACTCCGTAAACCAAAGTGAAGTACTGATACGAACCACATTAAAAGGCTTTAGATAGTAGTCACATATAATCCTACTCTTAGCGTTACAATGTTCCTAGTATAATAGAAAATACACAGTTCTAAAGTAAAGTAAAATACACTTTATTGTACAAATAGAAAACAACAAACAAAAGATAGAAAAGGAAATAGTGAAGTACAATTTAGGCGGCCTTATTATATAAGAGCGATCTCTTCCAGGCAACCTTCGGGCAGAGGAAATGATTTCGAGAAAGAGGTAGTAGGAAACAAAACAAAAACTGGAACCATACTATTTTTCCTGAACTCTACACTAAAATAAATGCTTATAACCTCTATGTTATCGCTAAAATTTAGGTTTTATAGAACTTGGGCGACAGAAAACCATCTCCTCATGAAGTTTTTACTACGGAAATCTTTCTGATTTTTAGTAATATCGAGTTTGTAAATTGTATGAAGAATGGAAATTGAAAAAAAAAAGCTCAATCATACACGACCGAAATGTATGAAACAGCAGATTTTTTTTGCGGTTTTAGAGTTGGCTCCATAGTGAATGTTGTTCAGTTATGGATACTGAACTCCCTTTTCGGGATTATAGGGATGGAGGGTTTTTTGTTACACCCCGTATACTTATTAGTAGGATTTTGAGCCAAATAATTTTTTTAAAAAAATTCAAATTAATTATTAATTCGTAAATATAGGTTGCACAAGTTGTAACATAAAAATATGGATCTTTATATTTAGCTATAGCAGCATACGAAATTTTTCTTATCATAAGATTTATAATAAATTATAAAAAAAAAAATTGCAAGAGAAGCGTGTCAAGACAGAAATTCGTAGCGCTCCGTTCTCTCTGCCTACCCGGCAAGGGACATAACGTGAATGTGTGTAATGTATGACATGTACATATTTTTTTTAATAACACCTTAATCCTACCTACCTTACCGTTTACCTTTTCGATCCTAGGCCATTAGTTTTTAAAAGACGGGTTAAGGATATCCTCAAGTAAGCTATCCACGCACCTACTTTATTATTTTTATTTTTCTGTAGGTATTATTGTTATTTTTTGTCATTAGTCATTACATTCACTAGTATTTTTTGCCATCCCAACTCAATTTTGTACAACCAATTTTCCACTTCCTCACCATGCTGTGTTTACACGTTAAGGGTTACGACCTAGCTCAGAACTTTATATTGGTTTTTCTGTAATTTCTCTGGTTGTAGTCTGTTGTTGTACCTAATAAATACATAAAATAAAATTAAAAACACACTAGACTCAAACCGGGAAGTCTCTGTTTTAAATTCCGTTTAAAAGGTACGCAGCTCGTTCAACTTTCAACGTGGGCCTTGTCCTCGTGAGAACACTGCCTCGCTGTTGGTATTCCAAAGCCGTATTTAGTACGATCATTGTATAATTACTATGTCGAGCGAACTACTGTACAATTACAGTACATGCAATACATAGTAGTTGGACTAACTACTACAAGTTTGTTGGCGAAATTCGAAATGCAAGTCAGTTGAAAGAAACAAAGAAATAAAGAAAGAAAAACACTCTATTGCTACAAAGAAAAATAATTCATTTTCTACAAATATTCAGCATTTCAGTGGAAAAAACAATGTCTGTGCAGATACTCTACTCGTATGTATGTAATTGTTTACTGTCGTTCTCTAAGGCTCAATTTACATCGCCACGGAATGGAATGGAAGCGAATTTTCGCAACGTAATTGTACATAGCATAATGAACTTTATGTCAATTGTGTAACATACAAACTAAATACGAGCCAAAAAAGAGGTTGCGTAAAAATCTGAAAAACTTATTGGTACGTGGCATTGCATGGTTTCGGACCGCATGGGAGTCCAGCGTCGTAGCCACTAGGCTACCGACGCTCTGTCGCTGGAAAGCGTCCAGCGACAGAGCTTGTGTATTGGAACAAAATTATGACTACTGGATTTCGGGATAACATTGAAAAAAAAACACTGTCCATTAAGAGTAAGATTTGCAAATATATTCACTGTACTGTACCGACTTTGTACTTCGGTCTTACCGGTACAACTATGTGATGTCCAGTTTTTGTGGTCGTGTACTACTAAACCACTGCACGGTCAGCCACACGTCCTATAAACATAATAGCGAAGACTCTCTGTCAATACATTACGGCTCATTTTTGTTTGATCGACTTTCCCATATAATCGATAAAACGAGTTTAGGTAAATGATAGCCGATAGTCGCGAAAAAATTTCGGAGAATCGATAACTATTAAGTGGGATCCGGTTACTTTATTAAATCGTGTTTATGTAGGTACTAAGAAAATAATTGTTATACGTAACCAAAGATTTGTCTGCCTGTAATTTGAAAACTGTCTACAAAACTATTAGGAAGTAATAAAAATTAAAAACCGACTTTACCGCAGTCGGTGAGTGAGGAGCTCGTAGCCTAGTTGCGAGCACGGTCTGAAAGTGATCGTGCAGGTTAAGCGACGTTGGCGGGGTCGGTACCTGGATGGGTGACCGCTAGTGGCATGTTTCATCTGAGCTCCTCCGTGCCTCGGAAATCACGTTAAGCAGTCGATCCCGGTTGTTGTCGTTTGACAGCAGTCGTTAAGCCATGTCAGATGCCTACGGGCGGCCTGTACAACTCTGACAAATAGGTTCGCCACTAACCATACGATAAGCAAGCAAGCAACCTCAGTCGGTGACCAACAAAATAATACAAAAAGCCAACTTTAGTAGATTCAAATATTTTTTTGTTAAGTATTGAAATGCACTGTGCTAATGACCTGACTAAAGTTTGTTTATTCCTTTTTGTCATTGTGTCTAAAATAGAAGTACTAAAAATAAATAGATACGTAGAACCAATGGTTAAGAAAGTAATATTTAAACCAACATTTAAACTCTATTCAGAGGAAATAAATTAGTTTGTCAAATGAAACTGAATAATTATTACTAAGCTGGTTGGTCTTGGAAATAAAATACCCAAAGAAATAATATAAAAAAGAAACTTGTAATTTTAGAATATTATATTCCAAGGCTGTTTTAGTGTCATTGTAGCTAAGTCAAATTTAATAATTAAGGTAATTATAACGCCTATCGAACTAACTTACAATCTTTTCATAACTGGCGTAATCTAAGATTGGATATTTTCACGTATTAACTGGTCTCCAACTGGAAATAGAGAACTCTGGATCACTCTATCTCTCTCTTTGCTTCCTCTCTAAATCTCTATCCCTACAATTTTATGTATATGGTTCTGGAGACTCAGCTTAGTTTAGTTTTTTTTAAATGTTAGCCTCGTTAGGGTCACTAAGGAAAGGGAAGGGAAGCTCAAGTATTATTAGAGTCAGCCCTCACTTTGAGGGCCAACTTAGCAAACAACAGTAAGTGTTTCATATTATCAGATAAAGGCTGACTCAAAATAATATTGAGCCTCCCTTAGTTAAGTTATAGCTGTAGCAAACGGTGTTACCGTTTGCTTATAACTTTGAAGAGTCACCATCACATAAACAAAGTCGCATTGGGGCCGGGTGTAGAAGACATCAAGCTATATTCTGTGGAACTCTGTCGCAATGAGTGTTTGTTATAATTTATTGAGGCCTTCTTCTTCTAAGTCGTATTCCTCATTGCTGAGGGTCGTGATCATACTAAGGAATTAATCACATAGAACGACTCTCGTGGCAGATTTAATGGGGTGGTTTGCCATTGCCTTCCCCATTTTACACACTGGTTATCTCAGTGTGCAGGTTTCCTCACGATGTTTTCCTTCAACGTCCGAGCAGTCGGTAAATGTACGTTAATCTTTCGAAAAAACCGAAAAACTCATTGGTACATGGCATTGCCTGGTTTCGAACTCGGACCTCCCGCGTGGGAGTCCGACGTCCTAGCCACGACGCTACCGACGCTCTATTTGAGGTATGAGGTGTCAAATAATTTAAAGAGGCAAAGTACCAAAGGTCCACTGTACATATGAGGAGACAGGACAAAGAAAAAACCATAAACAAAAGGTTGATGACCAAAACAATAACATTATGTCCAGTACTTATAATTCGACATTCCAGACCTCTTATTATACATCTTGTTTGACGATTTGGGTATAAGGTAGGTATTTTTAGCGGACATACCCACTAAGCTTTATATACTTTTTAGTTTTTTTTAAATTCTCACAGCTTTATCTATTCCTTATTTTTCAAATTTAGTTTTATAAATATAAACACCAATATTACTCACACATTCATTTTACTGTACCTTCCATTGTATATTTGCATACAGTGTTATCGTGATATAAATTAATTTATTTATTTATTTTATTCCAAAGAACATATTGGCTAATGAACTTTCATACTGATAATCATACCATTTATTGCTTTTCATGTGTAACAATTGGTCTTAAAAATATATATTATATGATCATACATGAAACGCTGAGTAGGGCACCGCAATATAAAATAAGAGATGATAATCATCTCTTTTTATCATATCATGAATCTGTATTATAAATAAACAAGCTGTTATAAAGCCGAAAACAGCATGTAATTATATGCTTGTTTTATTTATAATTACTAATTAATTACCATTTCTTTCTGAAAAACTTGACGGCGGGAACAAATATCTCTTGGGGTCCAGTCCGAATAGAATCAGCATGATCAATGCTTGTCCGTAGTTGACAGCCATGTCGAGAAATTCAATTTCCACAAACACACCATTTTCATCGTTACTCATCATCTTCCATAATGTGTAAGTTAAGCACTGAAAAATACAGCAGAAAAAGTAAATAGATAAAGTAAGTAAATCCAGATGGCAGTGGCTCGAAATGAGAGAATAAAACGTGTTATTAAAAACATCACCCTCCCTCATAGTCGGGTAAAAAGAAGACCAAGGTTACATAAATTCTCATATATATATATATATATATATATATATATATATATATATATATATATATATGACGATTTGTTAAGGAGTTATAACTTTAGTCTTTTATTGAATATCGAGTCTTTTTATTCAATGTCTTTGTTGTTTTTCCATAACGATGTCGAATTTTAGGATAATTATATTCTTGTATTGTTGCATATGGCTGTTTGTAGACAGACAGTTGAGCGTCATGGTCGGTTCACTATTCTCAATGTCATTTTGTTAAGGCGACACTGATTGCTATTGACTCTGAGGAAACCTGAACTCTATCAATAGACGAAAGGTCGAGAAACCTCCCACACTACACCCCCTTCGTTTAGAGTGTTGGGGTTCACCCCATGACCCTACACCTTGATCGATGATACACGTTTGACAACCTTTAGTAGGTGTAAAACTAGAATCAAGGTAACATGAAAAGTCTATGCGTAGACAAAAAAAATGACGGTAGTTCCTCTGTCTACCCCCTCGGGGATTATGGACGTGGAATTAGACGCAAACGACCGGACCCGTGAGAGACATATTTCAATTTTAGACGAGTAACCTTATGGTAAGCGATTGATCGGTGATTGATCCCTTACCAGTGATTGATCAATCATAGTCAAGTCACCTTGAGGTGTGACTATGAGGTTATACCGGCATACTGTCGCCTTAAAAGGTAGGTCTGGTTTTCTGACATTGGCAATGAAAAGTGTACAAGGTGAGCCAACGTGATTTTTTTTCCACGTGTTTCATTGCGTTAAGGAATTCCTAATTAATTTTTATGCTTTTCCAATCTCCTATCTTTATAGCTTTTTTATGTGTGTTACCAGCAAAGTAGGTATAGGCCTTGTTCTGGCACTCCTTATATAGACTTGAATAGGTATTATTACAAGTAGAAGATGCCATTTTGAATATTACATGAAACATACTTAGTTTCTGATAGAGAGTTGCTAAGAAAGCGTTTTAAGGCTGGGGCTACACGATGACGGTTCCAGCGACGGTTCGGTTCCGGTACCGGTACCGGCCGTGTAGTGACTGCATTCAAACTCATGCGTTGCGCTCAATCCCCGCCCACTCGGTTCAGACACCGAGCAGGCCGGTTCCGAGTAGAACCGTTTGTACGTGTAGTCGACACCGCATTTTTGTTTGAGTTTATATGAAGCTGCGGTTCCATGGAACCGACCGTTACTGGAACCGTCGTAGGAACCGTCGTCGTGTAGTCCGAGCCTAAGGGATATCATAGCTTGGATATTATTGTACATACGAGTATTGTCTTGTGTTGTACAATAGCCACAGGCGCGGGTTCGTGTCTCGTCGGAAGAATATTTTTTCACTTCAATATTTGTAATTTCGACATTATTGTCTATATTTTTAGACATTCGCTATAATACCAATGTCTACTCGTATTACCCCAGGGACCGAAAGCCGTTACCGAACACATTTTGCCTAAACAAGTTAAGGTAGAATCTACAATAAATATTTTTGTTAAATATCAGTATCGGCTATCATATCATCATCATATCATTTATTCATAAAACAAAACATAAATTGTGTTTGAATATTTACATGCCAAAAATAATAATTAATCTCTTTCAGTGTCAACCTTAGCTAAGTTATAAGTACGTTATTAAATGTCAAAAAAAATATACAATACAATAAATGGGAATAGTGGTCAATTATATACATTGTTATGCTCCTATAAATTCAGTAATCGTGTAGAAACACCTCTGCAATAACAGTGACCTCAACTTCTGTCTGAAATTACTAAGCGTGATGTCGCCTTTGAGCTCCGTGGGCAACCGATTGAAAAGTAGCCGCTCACTGTACCCCGCCCAATGCCTCACCACTTTCAGTCTGGGGACGAGGGTACTAGGTACAGCTTTCCTGCGAGTGCTTTCTCGTGCAGATTTCTCGTCCTCTGTCTCCTGTACCAGCCTTTTCTTTTTGAAATCTACCAATAAGACGAAGATGTATAGACAGGGTACAGTTAAAATGCCTAATCTAATAATATCGGTATTTAACCAAAATAATTTATTATAGATAGTTTTGTTTTCAATTTTAAATTGTTTATTTTTATTTAAAATAGATTCGGGTAACCGCTTTTGTTCCGTGCTATCTAGGAAATCTACACAAATCCAATTTTCAATTTACCGGTAACATCTCACACACCATGTTGGCAAGTTCAATTTATTTCGCTATACGTACTAGGTTTATTATTTTAACTGCTGCAGTAAAATTGTATGGGTGTCATAACTTGGAATGGAGTTTTTTTTATTGGTTTTAGAAACCATCTGTTGTAGGTGTTTTTCAAACAGTTGCGGCGGTTGTAAGTACTACGTACGGATTGTTATTATTATCCTAATGTGTTTTTCAAAAATAATTGTTATTTAACTAAAGAGTAATCTTATAACCGACTTGGTACATACACATATGATAAGAAACCGGATTGAAAAGTTTACAGAATATTTAATTTATTTATTTGTGTGAGGTGAATATTTGATACCGTTTGTTATGTGTTTAAAAAAGATTAAACGTTACATAATGATCAATGTTAGTGCGCTTGTTGAGATATGTAGCCTCGGACTACACGAAGCCGGTTCCATTCCGCTTCGCTGTATCCAATCACGAAGCGCTGTTTTCAAGTGGGATTGATTGCAGGGAACCGAACCGGAGCTGGAACCAGGCTCGTGTAGTCCGAGGCTTAGTGCGCGCGCAGCGGGCGAATACCTATCCATTGCTGGTTATGATGTTAAAATGATAGCGAAAGAACAAGGTATATAATGTACGTCGAAATCCACTCGCCCGTGCAACTCGACAACACATCAGGCAAAAGCAAAGCAAAGGCGAAGGCGACCCTTTACTTAGTACTTTGTCGCTTTAACTTATATCATCCTAATGTAGAAAAATCATAACATAAGCTTATTGCGACAGTGTTCCATAGAATATCTTGATATGTCTTCCACTGTAGGTACAGCGTTGACCCTTATTCTTACTTTAATATTGACCAAATTTTGCTCTGAGTGTCTCGTTCAAACATTTTTATTATTATTATCCTGGTGAATAGTAGCCAATTAGGTATTTCACCAGCCAGTATTTAAAAATTTTAATTATAAGTTCACTGAGGTCGTTATAACAAACACTATGGTTGTGATGAATTTTATAATCTACATGAATAATAACTTTGTACAACCGCATTCAGTGGAAATAAACAAATTTTATTTCATTCCTTTTGCATCTGCCAGTCTTCGTTAACGTTATATTTTAAAATTATTAGTAATTTTCATCGAAAGAAAGATAAGAAAATAATACGACGACTTCATCGTCGCTTACCATCGGGCGAGATCGAGGTCAAATGCGGGTTTAGTAGTCAATAAAAAATATATTAAAAAAAACTTCCAACGTACATACGTTATGCTAATCAAGCATTGTTCATGTAACCGTGGAAATTTAATCTAATTTCTACCATAACGTAGCTACGTCGTAAATATAGCTACGACTGATGCTGCCATGCAGCTCTTACAGTACATGTACTCGTAATTACGAAATGTCGTTGTTATAGCGTGTTCAGGAAGAACATCGTAAGCGACAAATACTCCACTTTACAGGAGATAATTTTTGTAAATAAAAAATTATGTGTTTTACTTCACTTATTTTTTACTATTTGATGCAGATCACTTAGATTCGTTATATTTATGTCGAATACGACAGAAAAAAGTAAAATGAAAAATGTAATCTTGTCGCTTACGATGTTCTTCCTGAACAAGCTCGATAGGTGCTAAAATAGATTATTTTTTATCAGCTTGCCATAACTATTAAAATAATTTACTTACTTACTTACTCCGCTGGCGCAGCGACCCGAAGTGGATCTTGGCCTCCGATACCAAAGATTTATTTATTTATTAAAGTAACATTCTGCTATAATGGGATAGATATTAGGAACGTTCTTTGTTAAGTTGTCAAACGTTTTATATGTATCGCCGAGTATGTGCAAAAACAGATTATTTTTCATCAGCTTGCCATCACTGTTAAATTAAAATATAACTCTGCGATAAGGTTCGATATAAAGAACATTCTCTGTTAAGTGGTCAAACGTTTTAAATGTATTACTGAGTATTTTAACAAAAAGAAAATGATCAGTATAGAGTAATAATCGTAACTTCTATGTGACTGTTTTTGGACGCAGAAAGTAACCAAAAGAACTGAGTAGCTTCACTCTGTGTGTTACCAACGTAGTACGTAACTAAATTTTAATTAACCTCTATTGAACTCGATACATAAGTTTAACTACTATTTATTAAACGTTCTTTATTCATGTCGTTTTTCGTTTGTCCACAGATAGACCATTACGTCAAGATCCAAAATGGTGCGCGGCAGCACAGTATTATGCCCGGGCGAGGCCTCGGGTGTATCTAGTCGTAGGATAAGCAAGAGTTTTGTATATATTGCTGTTACGATGTTTCTATTAGGTGAGTGGCGTTTTCATTACTTTATGGTGTAATGTGGTGTGTAGGGGTTGTCAGCCCTGTAGTCTCGGGCGAAGAATAGAGCCACGGTAACTCCTGCCTGTCGTAAAAGGCGACTAAAAGGAGGGATCAGGGTAGCGGGCGGTCAAAGTGGGGGCTTTGGTCGTCCATTGGCGGGCGACCCTGGGGAAGGCAGCAACGTGCTATGGCCGCACGCTGCTGTGACGGGATGAACCGGGAGGTGGAATGTACACCTCCCAGGAGGAGCCCAAGGCAAATGCTAGGAGGGCACCGGTGCGTTCCACTGGAGATCCCGGAGCCCTCCGATAAGCACGAGGCCGGCCATCGAGGGGGTTTTAGTGAGTATAAATCTCACATAACCCAGTCTCTCCCCCAGGAGGCTGGGTATCTTTCGAAGATTTCCCCTCCGTTACCAAAAAAAAGGGGTTGAGGTTTAGGCTATGAACCATTGTATCATTGTATATTCACACAGACACAAACAATGGTTATACTAATACATGTAGGATATCAATGTCCCTAATGCTAACTTACTTCTTCTATCTTATATACTACTGAAATAGTACGCCTCATAAGTGAGTTAATCCTTGTATGTGAATTAAATTCGATCTACAAAATAATCTTTATTTTATTGCTTTTTCTACATAACGTGTATATGGATGGCTAGATTCAACAGGATAACTCACGTACGACTACACTACAATGGTTTAAGGGGGATACGAGGCAGCTTTTTAGGACATAGAAACGTAACTTCACTAGAATGTAAATTGAAGTGACCTGACGTTTTTCGCAGGTATACTAAATATTAGCCAAGAATGGTGTGATTAACGGTTTGGGTTTATGTCAACAATGGGACGAGCCGCTCATGTGGTTGAATGCTATTTGATGTTAAAGTAAGATTGATACAAAAAAGTACAATCAGTGGAACTGTGCTCCACGTCTGGCAGAATATTCATAGAAGCTCGATTCGTGATGATAGATGAATAGAATAGAATATACTTCATTACACAAAACTGACTCCCTATAAACCTGCCAATATACCATGCAATGTATGGGTACCTTGTATGGGTCCACCCATACAAGCTGCCAAAGACGATAACAGCGATAACGATGCATATTTAAAAACATTCTAAAATTAGAAGACTGAAACGCATTCCAATACATTATCAATGAACTCGAGCATTACACAATTATATTAACTCCTAGCGGGTCATACGTGCTGATCTCACGTTTGTTTGACCTGCATACCTAACCAAGGATGTATTGGAGTAATAAATATTGTAATCGACAAATTACATAACGCAACATTCCATTTCCATTATACCGTATAATTTATATCGTATAACTTTTTTTATTGATTTTTATTGAATAAGGAGAGCAGACGAGCAAACGAGCCACCTGATGGTAAGTGGTCACCGTCGCCCATAGACATCTCACCTCACTGTATTAATATTAGAGGGTTTTAAAAACTAAGATGGATTGCCTCTTTTGCCGGAAATTACGCTAACTCTCTTACCCTTCAAACCGAAACACAGAAATGCAAGCATAGATAGATAAGATAGATTTCTGCCCTGATGAATGATCACGGCAGAAGTAGATAAGATGGTGGTACCACCCCAGGTGATCCTTCACATTAGGATCTACAGGTCGATTATCTAAAGCTGGCACGTTCCCAGTACTCACACCAATGCGATTTCATTATACATTATGTAGGAATTAGTTGGGTGGGCTATGTATAAAAACATTATACACAATTTCACGAGATTGTCCTCTTAAAGTTTTGCCAGATACAATTGTTTCAGAAGACATTGTATTATAACCTCAAAATAAACAGTCGGATGACTGAGCGCTAACCGGTTTAAACTTGTAATCATCACACTGTATTTCTTAATAGTAGTAAAAACAAAACAATAACAATCTCAGTCACGCTCATAAGCTTGTCCGCGTGCGAGTGAAACACAGTGACTTTTCATGTTGCGTATGCAGTGTGACGTCATGCCGCGTGCTTATTCACAGACACTACACAAACTTACTGTGTGAATGTGTTGTACGTGCCAGCTTTAGATAATCGACCTGTACCACTACTAACTATTGCGATTGGTTTAAATCGAATCGAATTCTTCAATGATTATGTAGTTTTTGAATCTCAACATACATGATGACCCTGTATTATGGTATAATGTGACCTTATCATGTTATCTATCACATATTACAAGCATACTTACAAACAAACGTTCAGCATTACAATGTAGTCTCTATTTTCAGGTTTACCGAGTGCACATTGCCAGATAGAGAAATTGTATGTGGATATATCCGATCTCAATCTTCTTGTTGACGAAACTCACCTCTTCAAACTGATGCAAATGTATGTTTTAATGTTCCTCTACTTTTCTAATTTATTTCAACATTTTCATCAATATCATCCGCAATTTTATTGCTAAGATATCCTTAGTACCCATAGGTGTGGAAACAGAACTATTCTTTTTTTCTTTTTTTTTTTTATAATAGCCTATAGGCTGTCCCACTGGTGGGCAAAGGCCTCCCCTCCTCCTTTCCATTTTTCCCTATCCTCGGCGTCCTTATACCATCCTTTTTGGAAGTGGTCGATATCGTCCTTCCACCTACGCCTGGGCCTGCCTCGGCGCCGCTGTCCGTCTTGTGGCACCCAGTGCATGGCGATCTTTGCCCACCTTTCCGGATGCATGCGGCACACGTGGCCTGCCCAGCCCCATTTCAATAGAGATGCTTTAGTTATTGCATCAGCGATGCGTGTTTTGGAGCGGCAGGGTCGTGTTCCTGACGCGATCCGTCCTTTTCACGTTGAGTATGCTACGCTCCATAGCACGCTGGCAAACCTTGAGTTTGGACTTTTGATGTTTTGTCAGCGACCATGTCTGAGCACCGTAGGTTAGGATGGGCAAGATACACATCTTATTCTCTTATGATAATTGTATTATTTCTCATTTTGCAGTTTCCTTTCACGCCTACTAGGGTCCAAAATAAAAGATATTAACTTTTATTTTGGACCCTAGTAGGCGTGAAAGGAACAATATTGCTAAATGAGTAATCATAAAATTATCATAAGAGAATAGTTCTGTTTCCACACCTATGAGTAATAAAGATGTCTTAGCAATAACTTTTATTATGGTCTGCGCGTGAAAAATCGTGAAATGTCGATTGTTAATTTCTTCATATCTATAATATATTTTTTTAAAGTATTTTCATGCAAACATTCATATTGACTATCCGATAAGGAATATAAAATTTCATTTGCTAATATTACTTTATTTTAATTTTATGGCGGGAGAACATATCACGATTTTTCACGCGCAGACCTCCCCTCTTAAGTAAACACACTTTATTGCACAGAAACACTGTAGAGTTATATAAGGTAAATAGCAAGGTACAATTCAGGCGCTCTTATTGCTAAGAGCGATCTCTTCCAAGCAACCTTCGCGCAGAGGAAACTATTACATGACAAATATGTCTTATTTTTTTTTTGTAAACGGACCGTCTGAAGGTACGTGGTCATCGATACTGCAGGTTTTCTCATGTTTTCCGCACTCTTAAGGTACCTAAGTATCTAATTTGATAAAATAATGAACTTTTATTAAAAATATATGTTTATTAAACGGATCACCACTAAGTGGCCAGCGTTGCCCATAGTTTATTTTAATTTTATTGTTACTTTTTTGTATAATAGTTGACGATAATTTGGACCTTATGAAAACACCATTGAAACCTAACATTCTTCCGTTCTTCTCCGTCATCAGTGATACTTTTATTTCAGTGGCGAATACAACACGTCGCTCAAAGTGACAGCCAACATCCAACACCCAGACATAGTGCAATTCGTTCCGCTGATTGTCGACATACCAGGCTCGGCTACCCCGAACACTACTGCAGTGCTGTCGTACGACATCTGCGCTTACGGCAAGAGCCCAGGGCACTCGGAAGCCACCTTCAATGTTACTCCGGAGGGATATGTTAAGTAAGTATTTGATCTATGTATGTACCAGGGTTACTGAACATAGTGCAATTCATCCCGCTGATTGTCGACATAACGGGCTTGGCCCACCCGAACATCACTGCAGTGCTGTCGTATGACATCTGCGCTTACGGCAAGAGCCCAGGGCACTCGGAAGCCACCTTCAATGTTACCCCGAAAGGATTTGTTAAGTGAGCATTTGATAAATTTAAACCCGCGTTTGACTTCAATCTCACCTGGTGGTAAGTGATGATGAGGCCAAAGATGGAGCACACGGGCTTAGTATGTACTGGCTCTTCTATAAACACTACCGAAACACATCAACGCCAAAGCGAAGATATTTGACGACAGATCTACATAGAAGCTAGAAGTCGCCAACCAGGAGGACCCTGAAATGCACCCTGACTCCTTCCACCAGCAAGTTACTCGGATTAGTCGCCTAGTATGACACGCTTTTTCTAGTGACTAGGGAATTCTAAAGGAAAAATAATGTACCAGGGTTACATGTTACTGAAGAACTATCCACATCTTTCTATACACGTTTAGTATACTGCGATTTAGAATCAGAGGCGGACCGAAACCATAGAAATGTAGAAAACCAAAAAATAGATTTCTAAGGGTTCGGTTCGATTCTGTATCGCGCTGCAGTGTACTAAACAAACTAACTAGGCTCAAACCGAGGGAAACTAGCGCTACTCCAAAAAAAAAACATTTGTTCTAAATTAAGGCTTTTATTTAAAAGGTGGTAGAATTGGTCTGGTCCGCCGATGCTTCGGCGCTTGGAAGCAATCTTTATCGCTCTAGCGAACGATGTTTCTGAGCGACGAAAAAGGATTAGTTATGGGAAATAACATTGCTGGTTACCGTGTTCTTTCGCTGACATTTTAACTTCATAACATAGCAATTGATCACGCCCTGTAGCGGAATCCCTTAAACACCGACTCCACACCAAGTTCTACTTTCTTTCCAGCATGGACACAGTCTACGTCAGAATAACCGTGATGCATTCCCAAGCGATCTACATCATCTCCTACATAATGGGCTGGATCTACTTCCTGGCGTGGTCAGTTTCATTTTACCCGCAAATCTACAGCAACTTCAAGAGGAAGAGCGTTGTCGGACTCAACTTTGACTTCTTAGCACTGAATGTCATGGGATTCTCTCTGTATTCTTTCTTCAACTGCGGATTGTACTTCTCTAAGGAGATCCAGGTAATTATTTACATGTGTTTTTGTTGAGTATAACTTAGCTATGACTTTCTAGTGCTTAAGATCCTGGGATTCTTTTTGTATTCCTTCTTCAACTGCAGTCTGCAGTGTGTATTCTGCGGCTGTAGTTCAAGAAGGTTTGGGTAATTGTAAAGATATTACCCGTTGAATTCGATTTCGTACGCTGTATGATGCAGTCAGCCTGGGTAGGTACTACTCTTTACCTATTTCTAGCTGCACTGCTTGCATTGCTGTGTTTCTGTTTGAACAGTAAGAGAGCCGGTTTCATTACCGGCACATGAGGCACTCCACCTCAGTCCTCAAAGTTAGCAGAGCATCGAAAACCCTGTAGCAAACACATGTTTGCTGTTATTGTTAACTAAATTTCTAGTAATTATAAATGGACGCATAAAGGACCACTTATATTGTGTCTGGATGCGGAAATAGCTGCCTTCAACTTCCTAAACTTTTAGTAATGATTAGTGAGGTAAGATGTCTGACCCGTTTTCTCATCTGTTCTCCTTATTAATAAAAAAAAAGTGTTAATTGAAGGTGATCTGGCTTTGTGAAGCGTCAGCATGGGGGTGGTACCACCCTTTTACCTATTTCCTTGTATTGCAATTTCGATGTGAAGGATAATTACCACATGAGGCACTCCACCCCAGTCCTCAATGTTAGCAGCGCATCGAAAACATAATAGTGAGGTGAGATGTCGGTGAAGAGCGTCGCCGCGACGCCGGACTCCCATGCGGGCGGTCCGGGTTCGAAACCGTGCAATGCCATGTAACAATGAGTTTTTAGGATTTTTTTCGAAGACTTATATACATTTACTGACTGCTCTAACGATGAAGGAAAACATCGTGGGAAACCTGCATGACTGAGGAAATTAAAAAAATCCAAAGGCGTGAGAAATTCACCAATCAGCACTGGGCCCGCTCGGTGGATCATGGCCCATAACCCCCTTGTGCAAGGGGAGGCCTGTGTCCCAACAGTGGGGACATTAATAGGCTGCTGATGATTAATGAGTTGAGATGTCTGTGGGCGACGGTGATCATTTACCATCAGGTGCCCCGTATCCACCTCTGCCAGAATAAAAAAAAGTGTCAATTCAGCCCTCATCACAACTTTCTCACATATTTCAGGCGGAATACTTCCTCCGGCACCCTCGGAGTTTGAACCCGGTACAGCTGAACGACGTGTTTTTCTCTCTCCACGCCGCATTCGCGACCCTAGTCACTATCACTCAGTGCGTAATCTATGAGGTATGTGATTGTAGCTGTTACTTTTTAACCCCCAACAAATGAAGATGTGGTCAAGGAATAAGTACAAGGGGTTGAACACAAAAGATCCCTATGGGTCGAAGTGTCGCTGGGATCCCCGGCCCCCATCCAAAGATAAGATAAGATAACCCCCAACAAAAAATAGTGAGAAGCAAGAGAAGCGTTGCCAAGACAGATATTCGTGGCGCTCCGTTCTCTCTGCCTACCCCCCAAGGGATATAGCGTGAAGGTATGTATGTATGTAAAACATAGTGGTGTTGTAATACCCTGACCAGCAAAAAAACCCTGTCACGAATGCGCCACTGGTACTTTTATAATCTGTGATATCTGTTTCTGTTTTAAATAAAAACCTAACCTAACCTAGATTATCGTCGCAGGCCTAGTGGATAAGGGCCTAGGACTCCCATGCGGGAGGTCCGGGTTCGAAACCATGCAGTGCCATGTACCATTTTTCGGATTTTTTCGAAGACATGCGTATTTTTACCGACGGCTCTAACGGTGAAGGAAACCGGCATGTCTGAGGAAATGAAAAGTTTCCGAAGGCGTGTGAAATCCACCAATCAGCACTAGACCCGCTCGGTGGATCATGGTTCGTACCCCCCTTGTGCAAGGGGATTCCCCTTGTGCCCTAACAGTGGGGACAATAATAGGCTGATGATGATAATAGACCTAGATTAAGGCTATTGTGTATTTGAAACAATAAATTATTATCATAGTTGAAATTGAAATTGAAAACGTTTATAGCACTGTAAACACCAGAATGCAGTACACAATACAGAAGTATACAAAGTTTAATGCATGCAGCACAAATCATCCGCTGTGGTACAGTGCCAAAAAGGGTACACCAGCTCAGCATAATGCTGAGGCAAGCCACAGCGCTGATATTCAGCTGGCCCCTCAGTGACTAGTTATAGTTGGCATCAATGTACTACAAAAATACTAAACAAGCAACTAAGGATATCTAAATATCTTCACAGCGCGAAAACCAACGAGTGTCAATGACGGGTCGCGGCATCCTCAGCGTTTTCATCAGCATTGTCATCGTCACGGCCAGTTTGGGAGCCGCTAGCAAGCTGCATTGGCTCGACTTCCTGTACTACTGCAGCTACATCAAGCTGTGCATCACACTCATCAAGTATATGCCCCAGGTGTGTGGTGTCAGACTTGTTCACAGTTTGGGAGCCGCTAGCAAGCTGCATTGGCTCGACTTCCTGTACTACTGCAGCTACATCAAGCTGTGCATCACACTCATCAAGTATATGCCCCAGGTGTGTGGTGTCAGACTTGTTCACAGTTTGGGAACTGCTGGCATGTTGTCATGTCTCTACTAGAAAGTAGTACAGAGTTAAAACGAACACAGAAAGGGTTAAGCGAATCCAGTGCGAATCCAGTACAACAATACCTTCAGAATGCTATTGAGGCTGCCTCGCTTCTGCAGCGCCTCCGGAATGTTTGCGGAGGCACGCACCGACGGCTTCCATGCGATCGTGCGCAAGAAGACCGCCTCCTTGCTGCACAGAGTGGAGGGCGGCAACAATGGCATTCTGAAGACGATAGCGGGCAAACATGATTGTCCGATAATCAGGCACTGGGTTCGTGTGTTGACCGGGTTCGGGTAGGTCCCGATGAACGCACCAACTCTCTGTCCCACATGTCTGCCTTTAAGTTTTTCTTTGTAAATAATTACTAACATAGTACCTGCATTGTTACTAACAAAAATTGAACCTCTGTTGTTCCGAAAATAAATTGATTTCATTTAACTAATTCGAGGTCGGCAGGACGGGCTGCGATGGCTCAGTTGGTTAGATCATTGCCACGGATCAACACGGTCGCATGTTCAAATTCTGCTCGCGATTTTTTTTCCAGTGTTTCTAATCTTGTAAACATAGCTACGTATGTTTTTATGATATAAATAGCTATAGTAATCTTGAAAATAAACCACGCATTGACAGGTCCTTAGATCATCATTGATTGATTGGTTGATTGATTCCTGTCATGTCGATAAAATCAGTGGAAATTCACAAAATCAATTAATTAATTGTGATTTATACAGGTAATTTGATTAGATTATAAATACGGATTAGTGTACATTCAAATGGATTACTAGGTATTCGTGTTATAGTTAGTCATAGGTCCCTAGTAGCTTAGTTTATTTGATTCGTTCGTGGGTTCGATACACGCATGTTGGAGGGCTCCGGGATCTCCAGTGGAACACATCGGTTCAGGTTGGTTCCTAGTATTTCGCTTCGGGCCCCTCTTGGGAGGTGTATGCTCCACCTCCCAGTTCCTTGCACATAAGGTACTCCATCTAAATCCTCAAGGTTTGCAGCTTATTGATTGATTAATATTAAAGTTATTTGTTGCGACCAAAATATTTACTCAACTCAAATAATCCCATAAATGCATTTATTTGAATTTGCATTGTAGTATACTTTGTCATTACTCATTAGTAAAGAGCGGATTTGTAGTAGCTATTATTGGATTTCTATGGATATGACCAGTGAAAAAATAAAAAAGGACAATAATTGAACATTTATTTTGCACCGTAAACACCAGAATACAGAAAAAACACAATACAAAGGTATACAAAGATTAATACATGCAGCACAAAACATCCGGTGTGGTACAGTGCCAAAAATGGTACACCAGCTCAGCATAATGCTGAGGCAAGCCACAGCGCTGGTTTTCGGCTGGCCCCTCAGTGACTGCACAGATAAATGTTATTCTCCTTAAATCTACTCAAGCAATATAAATTATTTTCTGAGTAAAATAATTTAATAAAATAAAATATTTCATTATGTAACTATTTTGTTTTAATCATCATAATCATTATTTCAGCCGAAAGACGTCCACTGCTGGATCTCCATTTTCCTTTTTTATTTCAATTTGTTATTGTTTGTTACTTGAATCGCATCTGTCACAGAACCGATAACCGCTGGGGTAGACGAGTTCTGGAGTGGAGACCGCGTTTGGGCAAACGTAGTGTGAGACGCCCCCCTGCTAGACCGAGCGACGAGCTGCGCAAGGTGGCTGGCAGCGACTGGATGAGAAGAGCCGAAGATCGGGCTCAACGGCGCGCCCTGGGAGAGGCCTATGTCCAGCAGTGGACTAGAGTAGGCTGCTGATGTGATGATGTTACTTGAATAACAAATTGCACTGGTCATATACATATAAATCCAATAAAAGCTTCAAATCCGCTCTTTACTTATGAGCTCTTTACTTATAAGAGCGGATTTGAAGGAGCTTTTATTGGATTTATATGGATATAGTGTAATTTGTTAATCAGCAGGGCGCGCCATTGAGCCTGATCTTCGGCTCTTCTCCTCCAGTCGCTGCCAGTCACCTTGAGGAGATCGTCGCTGCATCTAGCACGGGGGCGTCCCACACTACGTTTGCCCAAACGCGGTCTCCACTCCAGAATTCGTGTACCAGTGTCGTTTTGTGTTCACGTTAGTGTATTTTTTCCGCGATTGACCGAGCCTAAATCTGGCCGCCATAGGTCATCCGCCACTGTCTGTAACGTATTTTAACCCTCAATTTCCAGGCTTACATGAACTACAAGCGCAAGTCTACCGTCGGTTGGAGCATCGGGAACATCTTCCTTGACTTCGTGGGCGGGTCTCTCTCCGTCCTCCAGATGGTGCTGAACGCTTACAATTACAACGACTGGATTTCGTTCTTCGGCGACGCCACCAAGTTCGGCCTCGGACTGTTCAGCCTCATCTTTGATATCTTCTTCATGCTGCAGCACTATGTGTTCTATAGGTATGTTTGGGTTAAGGGTGGGAAGGAGTTGTCATGTTTAGTGGGAGTGGGTTTCCCGACTTTTGGCGTTTTACAAGTTTTTGTTAAAAAAGAACTGGGTATATTGTTTGATTTCAAACTATCATCTTACATTTTTTCGACATTCTTATCTTAACTTTTGTCACCTGGTATTTTGTGCCAAAGTAAAAGTGATTTGTGATTTGTGATAAGATCTATCGTAGGTACGTAGGTATCGATAGAATAGAAAATCTTTTTTTCCACTGACAACACAGATATACTAAAATTTGTGCTGCAATGGATGCCAAACAATTTCAGATTTTACTTTCCCTAACGAACAGCGTTTAAAGAAATCGAATTTTACAATGTATATGGAATAACATATTTTGGTGTCATAGTAAAATATGTGAATCTCATCGACGTATTCAGCTAGGTACTTTGATATCTCGAAAACATCTAAAATACGAAATATACCAGGATTATTCTTTAGTAATTGATAAACACCTGGATTTATTACTGTCAGCTTTTGTGATAAGTTAGGCTCAATTAACATTACCGCGGAATGGAAGCGAATTTTCGCAACGTAATTGTACATAGCATAATGAACTTCATGTCAATTGTGTAACATACAAACTAAATACGAGCCAAAAAAGAGGTCGCGCGTCTTCCGGGGAATCCTCGCGCATTCTCGAGAATTCCCCTAGCGGTAAAGCGTATTTAGTTTGTATGTTACACAATTGACATAAAGTTCATTATGCTATGTACAATTACGTTGCGAAAATTCGCTTCCATTTCATTCCACGGCAATGTAAATTGAGCCTTAGTGTCTTTAGCTTATTTACCATTCTTTTGCTAAAAGTATTTCTATGTAAAGGAATATTATCACACTCTTTTCTACACTATAATTCTAATGTCCACCATTCCACACTAGCTATAGCGTGTGTGAATTAGTACTTTGTCGCTTTAACTTAAGGAATCATAACAAAACTTATTGCGACAGGGATCCACAGAGTGTAGCTTGTTGTGTCTTCCGTCTTCCACTACTTTGTTCTGTGATGTGATTGTAATTGTGAATCTCAAAATGTGGGTACGACATGACAACTCCTCTAGTTTTAATGCGGTGCTTTTGATTGATGACACTTGGACTGTAACTGTAAAAGTTTTTCTTTAGTATGTGACATAAATTGTAGCAAATCCGAAAGGAACGTTGATCAGATTTTATATGCGTTTCCGAAATTCACTAAACAAATAGTGCCACATTTGTGAATCCACCTTTGGACAATGGAGGACCACTCCTATGTACAGGCATTTCAGCCTAGTTGAAGAATACTGGTAATATTTTTAAAGAACATTACCAATGTTGTTTTTTTAAGAATTTCCTCTCATAGTTAATGAAGAATACTGGTAATTTACCAACGTTGAGAACTTTACCAAAGTTGTTTTTTTAAGAATTTCCTCTAATAGTTAATGCAGAATACTGGTAATTTTTTTTTTCAAAGAACATTACCAAAGTTGTTTTGTTAAGAATTTCCTCTCATAGTTAATGAAGAATACTGGTATTATTTTTATTCAAAGAACATTACCAAAGTTGTTTTTTTTTTTAAATTTCCTCTCGTAGTTAATGAAGAATATTCGTAATTTTTTTTTTAGAACATTAGCAAAGTTGTTTTTTTAAAGAATTTCCTCTCAGCTGATTATTATGCTGATAATATATATTTTTAAAAAGTTCCATAACTTTTCGAATTTGAAATGATTTTTGTTACAAATTTTTTGTAGTTCCAAGTTTCATAGCGGTGCGGGAAAGGGTGCAAATTAACATAGCCATAAGGGTTCACTAACACTATACTTCTTCTATACTTTCCATACTTTTAATAATTATCTAACGGCGCCGAGTTAAAATATCGAAGACTCCTACGGTACTTATTCGTCGGTGGATAATGACCCGTATCCTCTTCGTTCAAGGGCAGAATGTGCCCCAACAGTGGGGACGTTAATAGGCTGATGAGTTGAGATGGTAATAAGAACCCTCATTAGTTGGCGAAGAAAAATAATGGTAATATGGACAAGCTTTGGGCACCTGGAGAGGAAAAAATATATGGACACGCTATGGACCTTGAGAGGTAAAATAATGGTAATAAACAAGCTATGGCAAATATCAATCAAGAAGGTTTGGAAATAGACCCTCGGGAAAGCTCCGCAGGACGCCTGTAACTAAGAGACACAATTACGTCATTTTGAATCCTGAATCGCGCTATAGAAATTATCCAGATACGCTACAATAAATAGCATGTCAAAAGAAATGATTATTGAATCACAGTCAAGGATATCAATTCGCTTGTTGGAAGATGATTTGCCTTTCACCGAAGAAATTCCGAATTACCCTTTCAAAACGTCAAGAGTCGAAATACATGGGAATAGTATGTGACAAATATGAAATCGTCTACATCATTTATGTGAAAGATGAAAGAAAAGTATGTGAACGGGGTCGTAATAACCATTACGACCAATGAATTCTATAGATATGGGGAACATGAACTCGACACGAAGAATGAAGACTGAAAATAGTATCTCAAAATTGCATCGCATTACACGTTACATATTACAGACTTGACTTTAAATATCACATCAATACAACATATTTATACCACACAAATAAAATAATGGGTAGTTGGGTACATCATAATTGAACACTGGTAATTTCACACAATTGATGCCTTCGAGATGTGGTGCTGGAGAAAAATGCTCCGAATTCCGTGGACAGCACATCGTACCAACGTATCCATTCTACGTGAACTTAAAATCACCTCACGACTGTCCTCCGAGTGCCTTCGTAGAATTCTCGAATATTTCGGTCACATTGCCAGGAAAGACAGTGACAACCTCGAAAAACTAATTGTGACCGGAAAAATGGAAGGGAAGAGGCCTCGAGGACGTAGTCCGATGCGCTGGTCCGACCAAATCCGCACCACCCTTGACTCTACAATTCACGATGCCGTCCACACCGCCGGGGACAGAAATAAATGGAGGAAGATCATCCGCCAGAAGGTGATACCTAAAGGTGGTCACGACCCTCAGCATTGAGGATTACGACGCGAGGAGGAGGAGGAATTTCACACAAGTTCATTCCATTTGTCGACAAGTAAATTATTGATATTAATACATTTTTTTAACTATAGATTGATTATTAAATAAGGATTTACAAAGATTTATATTTGTGTTGAGTTTATCATAGTTTATCCGTACCATGATGCATGCAAACCTGCTGAAATATTGGGAACACAAAACGAATACAAATCTTCGTAAAAATCCTGTTTTTTAATCAATTTAAAAGTTCGGGTGCATTTTACATCATTTTGGGATTAATTAGTACATTAAATCAAAACACTTTCAAAATCACTACTACATAAAACAATCATCATTCATAATTTTGGACACAGCTTTAGCTTTGGACGCTACCGCACGCTGCGGAAACGGCAAACGAATTGGGGCAAACTTTTGTACCAACGAAACGAACCATGTCATTTGATTATTTCAGACGTGACAAGGAATATGTCAGTGATAGTAGTGAGGATGAGGAGAGTATTTTGGCAACGAAAAGCTTGAACGGACGGGAGTACTTTTTGGTGATCGACAACTGGTATGTATGAAGCTTTACCCTCTATCCTAGCTCGGTGCAGTGACCTTATAGTTTGTATAATAGATATAATAGCAAAGATTCTGGGGTGACTCTAAATTAATAATTGCTGAACGAAACAAGGGTTGTTACGGAGCTTTCTTGTTACGGAGAGTCGACTCCGACTCCGAAAGGTCAGAACTTCCGATTGATTTTACACCTCCGACTCCGACTTCGGCTCCGATCATTTTGAATCGGAGGTTATACCGAAGATTTGTGAGCAAACATATTCAAATATCAATATTTTATTAAATAGTGTAGGACTACATAAAGGAATATGTTTGAGTGCCGCAAACGTCATCATAAAATATATTAGCCAGTTCAGCTATAAAAATTAAAAAACGGCTTAAAATTTGAACTTCTTCTGAACATATCTCTTCTACCTCCGCCTCCGACTCCGGTTAATCAAATTTAAAACCTTCGGTTTCGACTCCGGTTCCGGTAAAACCACCTCCGTAACATCCCTAAACGAAACGTTCCGCTCATTCGTTAACAATCTAGTGTATGAGTGAGCGGGATAGTTTCTTTAGATTTAGCGGTCTCTCTAGAATCGATACCAATAACTTATTTACACTACTCCGGCCGTATACGACGTCCTGAAAAGTGTAAATGAGCTATAAGTAGACACCAGTTGCATGAAGGGTTCTGAGAATTCAACCTTCATTAAGTATTCTGTCTCTTTCCACGTCATAGCTGTTGAAAGTGACGCTATACTTTTGAGGCTAGAATTTTGAGGATGTTACATACAATTGGTTAATAGAGTCTCGCCAGATAATTTAGCTAAGGTATGGCGCTGTTAATTATGACGTTTGCATTAAACATAAAAATGCTGGGCTGAAATTAGTTCCAATTTCCACCGTTTGGTAAAGTTATCTGGCGAACTCTAGGTTGTAAATGGCTGTATGCCTACTTTTTGGGAGTGCGTTCGAAAACTGGTTTATAATCTACTCAACATTTGAAGAGAAGCGTGTTATTTCTTACTGCCAGAAGTAAGAAAATAACTTGATGTTAGTTTTCCATCACAAGGTCTATTGTAATTTTTAGGCCCAGTGTTCATTAGATGACTGGAGGCGCAACGACTTTCTTCTATAACAATTGAAACTAAACCTTAAAGTCTACCCTGGGATTCCGAGCATCGCGCCGCCCCCCTTGTCGCTTGATATTAGCACAATTTTGAACCGTATTTTAAAGACGTTAAGGTTCAATTTAAATTGTTATCGAAGTAAATAGCTCCGCCTCCACTCAGATAGTTTACACTGGGCCTTAAGCCAAGAAAAATATTGATCAATTTTGATAATTTTGATATGATAGAGTAGTATCCATTTTTTTCTCCGAGTTACCCACAAGATTAATTGACAACAAGTCTAGAATTGGTCTAGACAACAATCTAACCGTTTAGGTTCATTTGGTCCACTTTCCCAAATCGTCCTATCCCATAAATTCTCCACATTCCCATCCACTTCATTTAAAAGCAAAAAAATACTGAAAAATCATGCAAGTTTTTGGAGTAAAAAACCTTGTTTTCGAACGCACTCTCATCCTTCAAAATGGCGAATAACTTTTAACTGTTCATGTTATGTTTTAGGCACGCCGACGAAAAGAAATACGACCTCGACGTAAAGGCGTGATGCAGGCGCAGAGATCTAGAGCGACGCACCATCAGCAATAAGTAGAAACAGCATCGGCAGGTGATGCGGTATCAGCTTTTTACTACAGGGTTACTCTGGTTTTAAATTACCCTTTTTGTAAATTAAATATTATCTTATTCCCTATTATAAGATAAAATAATCCTAGCAATAGGACATAAAACGCAAAGCTTTACATACATGGAGCCACTAGCACACTCCGTAAACAGAAAAGCAAAACGAAACGTCATTTTTGAAGATATCAGAAATGTCTAGTTATTTGGGTTAATTTAATTTCTCAAAGCTATTAGTAAAATTGTGATGATATCATGGCATCATATGGCCATTTCAAAATAGCAGACCTTAAAAAATCTGAGGACAGCATGGCGCGAGTCTGAAGGCCAAAATAATTGGTGAAAAGGAACGTATCTACATGTTGATTGACTACGTACCATTGTGCTAGTGGCGCCTCTAGTGGTAAAACATAGCAGGATCATCTCCTATTCGAGCAAATTCTAGCGGGCTACTTGTTAAAATGCTATATGTAAACGTAATCCTCTCACTGTCTCTCTCACTTGTACACAATCTAGTATAAGAGTGAGCGTGATAGTTTCATTTCGTTTTAAGGCGTTTTCATGGCGGACATCAGCACACTCGCGGGTTTGCCCCGGGTTATCTTATCTTACTTATTCTACTAAGGCCCACTTGCACGAAAATGTAACCCCGGGTTAACTTGCGAATTGTCTATGATTTTCATACGAAATTGACATCGGGTTAGAGTTAAACCGAGAGGTAACAGTTCGTACAAGACGGCTTAATAGAACAAATGGAACAGTTGGGAACGACCCTAGGTTACGCAAGAATCGACTTCGTTGGGATCTTATGTTCTAAAAAAACTAAATTAAATTATTAACTATAATTAAATAGCCCACCAGAAACTGATGATTTAAAATAATAATAATAAACAACACAAAATTTCAACGGTAATAAAATATTTAACTGGAAAAAAATATTCAATTTTTTTAATTTTTTTTTTTAATATTTAATTTATTGCTCCGAGTTCAAGTCATTTTCAGCCACGTACAATGGGGTTGCCAGGTGGCGTTTTTTATTTCGGCTAAATATAATCAGTTTTTGGTTTACCTTTAATTTACCAGAATCTATAGGGCTTAATTTGACTTAAAATTATCTTTAAAATTTTAGAAAATAGTAACCCTTGAAGGGTCTATCGAATGTAATTCGAATCCGTCGCATCAACTACGATCGGTAAAGTTGAGTATTTTGTTTTGTCTTAGTGATAATTAATTATTAGTTATGTAGGTAGCTGTAATACTTTTATACCGCCATTCATATAAGATATAACTAACTATTACAGACTGATTTGTACATAATGGGATGCCTAAAAAAGATGATTTGAAAATATTTCCGACTGTGTAAGTAACAAATGGCTCCACCGATACTTCACAGTTCTTATTAACGTAACGGTCGCTGATTGGTCATAAGCAAAGCGTCACCGCGTGATTAGTCTATCTACGATGACGTTCACTTTTCGCACCAATCACGAATGTGTATTATGACTTTTATTAACTCCGCCCTCTGCACTGCATTTAGGCTTCCATTATCTATCCACTATGTACAGTGGAATACACACCAAGGTATACTCTGGAACCCTGTCGCAAAAGTTTTTGTTACGATTCCTTGACATTCGTATGAATGTGTCATATAATTTGGAGCGACAAAGTCCACTGTACATATTAGCCCGCTGTTAAAATAGATACATATTCCAGAAATACTAATTGAAAAAAACTTTCACGAAAACCATTCTTTTAAATATGGCCTCTATAGGCACAATAATTTCGCCAAGTACTGACACTTGGTGTCTTTTCACCAAAAATCATAGCGTCAGCGGAAAGGAAAAAATGCTAAAGCGCCAAAATGGAGGCTTTTGGGAAATGACGCACCGACGGCCCGAGCTGTCCTGCTACTTAATAAGTTTCTAACCACGGTCCAGAATGCCGACGTATTTTCAGACCCCTGGAGCAGTATTTGCAAAGCAATTGTATTGTTTCTAAATTCGGGTGTTAACCTTTAAGATAAGTAAGTTTTTTTTAAAGTTTGTAAAGTATCGGTAGGTAATTGTAAACTGTTATGTATAGTTACTGAATGTCTGGTGCTTTGGATCACTCTGTAAACCAGACATCATTAATGTTATAAAGAAATAAAATGAGATTTAAAGTATTTTGATGAAAAAAAAAACCATAAACCTCCATTTTGGCGCTTTAGCGTTTTTTCCTTCCCACTAACGTAGTATTCTCTCTTGTTATTACTACCCACAAGATCTATTTAAAATTTTATAATTTGTTATAGAGAAATATTTATCTGTTATTCATGACGTAGTCCTAATTGTTCAACTTATCTGTGATGGATGAACTGACACATTTTATATTAAAATGTGTATATTATAACTGCATTTTTGATTTACTTCCTCTGTCATATTTTCCAAATGCATTTATTTTTAGTAAAATCGAAATACCTTACCTTGCTCCTACTTCCTGATTTTATTTGATATTAAAAAATTATTTCATATAAGAATAGCTCAATATAGATATATTTTTGAAAGATATCTCATTTTTGTTTGGAATATGAATCAGGTGTATGAAGAGTTTCAGTTTTGTAATAGATTTTAAGTATTTTAGTCAATAAACGAATCTTAGTTCTGCTGTGTTTTTATTGACGCCAATTCCTTTAGTATTTATTCTTTAAGAAAATATCTAGACCTGCTGAAGAAGATGGTCCGGCAGTTGCACAGTATTTCAAAGTATCTTAACATTATTTGACTCTTTTGTATGACATGAGTCATGACAATAAAGACAAAATACAAAAAAGTCGTGACTCATGACTTGACTCCCTTATCTGTCCAGTCGTGCATGACACATAAAACCTTAGAACCGTTAAGTACGATTTCTTTTATCAATCTCAAAATTCTCAAATATCAAATTCCTTATTAACTTTGAAGGCGATTTGTGCAAATGACCGTTAATGGCGTTAGCACACTGCAGATATTTTGAAACGGACAATAGCAATCTGTAAAATTGAAAAATAGATTTCTACGGGTTTGGTCCGATTCCGTTTCAAAGTCTCTCTAGCGTGTTAACATCTTTAGATTTTGTAACTAACCACACGATAAAAAATCCCTTAGATGACTCACAAATCTCAAGATACTCTAAACTAGTGACAAAGCTAACTAGGAATAGCGTTCCGAGCCGCTTCCCCGCGGTGATTCGCTTACTATTGTCATGCATTTTAAACCGTATTTCAGTATAGTTTAGGTTTAGTTCAATTGTTATCGAAGTAAGACGCCGCACCGTCACTCCAGCGGTGTGCATTGGGCCTTAAACGTCATACTAATTTGACAGACAATGCAGATCCGAACGAGTCGACCGAGTGTGTGTATAGCACGCCTAATAGACGTATACCTGTATGAGAATCTAGATTGAAAAAAAGGTAGAATTTAAATAATGGCAACTTTACTAAAATCGTATGGAAATGTCAATCCAATTTAACATCGATGTATGGAATGTTGCTATTATGCTTGCTTGCTTATCGTATGGTTAGTGGCCAACCTATTTGTCAGAGTTATTTAGGCCGCCCGTAGGTATCTGACATGGCTTAACGACTGCTGTCGAACGACAACAACCGGGACCGATGAAATATGCCACTAGCGGTCACCCATCCTGGTACCGACCGCGCCAACGTCGCTTAACCTGCACAATCACTTTCGGATCGTACTCGCAACTAGGCTACGAGCTCCTGTTGCTATTATAATATAATAACTTAGTCGAACTAGGAGGCTGCTTACGATTAGACAAAATAATTTCTCTATACCTAATATTTTAAACCTAGTACTACCTAGTATTTCGAACCTGTTCATCACAATGAAAATTAAATATACATATATGAAAATACGTTTATTTGCTTTTAATACAATAATAATACAATAAAATTAAAGCACGAAAGCAAATGGGTCCATGACTCAGCATAATGGCTGACGACGGGGTGTCGACAGCCGCTGGTATTCTGGCATGGCTCGACATAATACAATAGTGAAACACACAAAATAACAAAAAGTATTGAAGTATACACATTATTGCCATTGTCCTTGATGCTGGCATAAATGCTGATAGCGACCGTAAAGGGAGATTACAGTGTGTTGGTAATGGGTATCTAGAAACTGTGAGTATTTTACTGGGTGTAAGAAAAACTTCCTACAAAGCCGAAAGGGGAATGTTCAGTATCAATATCTGAACAACTTTTGTTCTACGACTTTTAAATCGCAAAAGAAATAATTTGACTTTTCATACATATCGATCAGTTGGTCAATATAAAATGGAGAAACATTTTTAAGGAAAGAAAGATTTTATATCCGATACACACACAAACAGTTTGGTACAGAAGATAAAAATAATATTAAACAAATATATTACAAAAAACTAATTAACTTACTTTACTTTTTACTCTATAAGGGTTTTCTTAAACTACTAATTTGTATCAAATTTCATGAAACTATGAACTAAGATATTTATTTACAACTTAAAATTATTTATACACAAACAATTACAGAAACAAGAGCAATAGAAAAGAAATGTAGTAATAATTAATTTGATAATGTACACAAAAAAAATAATTAAATGTAACTTATAAATTTTTTTAGATTAGGCCCGTGTGGTAGGGTACCAAGGATGCTGGCGGCGTTACCCCGCTGGATCGCTATGCTGATTCTTTGGGCAAGATAGCCGCCAGCCCTTGGGTCCCTCGTCGCATCGAACAAACGCTTGGACAGCTCTCGGAACAGTGACCAAGCTCCAGGGCCCCAAGGACCAAGGGTCTCTACACCAAATGCAACAAAGTTGTATTGGTTGCCGATGTCCCTGTATTTGTGGGCCGTAAGGCCCTCAGCCGCTTCAGCCGCCCCACCGGCCTTCCTATTAATAAATTTACTTTGTACTTAATGAGTTGACGGTATCGTAATAATAATAATAATAAATGTATTTATTTCAGGCATACACCCATATTACAAAATAACAATATATAATATAATTTTACTGTAGGTACTATAACTATAAACTGATATATAAAGAAAAAGCTAAAAGCTAAAATAAACTAATAGATACAATTTTAGCGGTACCTACTACTTAAAATGTGCCGTTCTCACACTGGTGCACGGCCATCCAGTGTTTCATAAAAACATTGGCATAGTCCTCGTTTATAGCACACAAAATTCTGTTGTTCGATTTTAACAATCTCTCTTGGAACGATGCTATACGAGCTCTGAGAATAGCATAGAAGTCAGGGACTCTCGCGTCGGCGAACATGCCTTTTGCACTGCAATATCGAGGCAATTTCATTATTATCCAAAATGCATCGTTATACTGCAGGTTTAATATTCATTACGACACCGCGACGTTCATTACGTAACGACCCTTAGGAATGAAGTAGTTTGTGTTGCTGTTTGTGGTTTCACATTGAACAAATTACCAAATGGGAGTAGATAAAATAGATTATGTAACCATATTCGATCCGTGGTCATTGTAGATTATAATTTGACTAAACCCAAAAGTATTTTTAGAGGTATGAGGTTGTACCTCTTTACTGGTCTAACTGTTCGGCACGTGTTTATACCTACGTCCTAGCCAGGGTATGTCTTGGAGGAGTCATCTTCAATGAGACACTGGACTTGTTAACCAATACATATATTTCCTAATAGTATACCATACATGACGGTCGTAGAGAAACGACTAGCCTGACGCGGGTCACGCGGCTGCGCGTGACATTTAAAACTGCTGGCATAATAATTCACAATGTAGAACACAGTGTGCACTGTGTCTTTACAGTGTCCCTACAGTATCCATTCCAACAGTGATGGTGGAGCAGGCTGTGGCAAATGGGAATATGCGATTTACTTCCCCCACGCTATGCACAGACGACCACAAGCTATAGTATACCATCTGTCAGAAACCTTCGATTAACCTGCGCAATACGATACATTTCAGATTCTCAAATTTTGACGGTTTATTGACCTATGGTCGACTGTACGTGAAAACTGACTAGGGAAAATTACCTCCTAACCACCAAGTCCCTAAACCGTATTTGCTTCAATCGTATCCAATAAGTTTTTTTAATTTCCAGATACGCCCGTTACATCCTGCTGCCTGGGACTACGAATGTCTCCTCCGAGGATTTGGTCACCCAGGAGAACTCTGTTTGTGAGTGTGACCAGCCTTCCGCAGAAACGCCTTACCAAGGAGCACCGACGTAGAAGGATATTTACGCAATAGTATCAGAATTACCCATTTTTGGGGGAAATTTACCCATACTGAAGGGCATGAAAAGCAAAGACATGAGAAAACACGTCGATAGATACTACTATATATACTACTCTGATGTATCTAACTCTATTTTTAGAGGAATGCACGCATAAAATATGGCAGATATCTGCAAATATCTTCAAGATCTGACTGCACTTGAGGACCTTGGAGTGATATCAAACGTGAATAGATCTCAATAAATAAAGTACTTTACTTTAGAATTGGATGTTCTCGAATACCGGATTTGAGTCAGACCTGAGCTGTGTGTGACAGATAAATAATAATTTACAGTGGATTTACGAGTACCCAAGAGTATAGCTTGAAGTGTCTTCAAATGTACTATGGAAATACGCGCTAAGGTGAATTACCAAGTATCCAATGTAAAGTAACCCCCTGGTAGATGGAGCTGGACGATCTGCTAGGTGGCTGGCAACGACTGGATGAGAAGAGCCGAAGATCGAGCTCAATGGCACGCCGTGGACTAGAGTGGGCTGCTGCTGATGATGATAACAGTGTAAAGTGAAATGAAATGAATTAATGGATGTGAATGGAATGGAACAGCCTGCCGGCGTCTGTATTTCCCGTAACCTACAACCTTGGGATCTTCAAGGCCAGAGTGAATAGCCATTTACTGGACCCGCATGCTCCATCGTCGACCTCATCGTCGCTTACCATCAGGCGAGATCGAGGTCAAATGCGGTTTTATTAGTAAATAAAATAAATTAAAAAAGAAAAAAAAATTAGACGGATTTATAGAAGTCAATAGACCAAAAGGGTAACTCCGCCCAGTGCAAGTCCCCGTGAAACTTATGAAAGAAAGAGTGGGATATACCTACTACATCTTACAATGAAGGGCCACTTGTGTGATTATTGGCCTATTCAGGCCGCCCGTAAGCCTCTGACATGGTCTAACGACAGTTTAACGTACTCTCCAAGGCTCAGAGGGTTAGATAAAAATGTTATTACTACCGGCCACCCATCCTGGTTCTGACCGCGGCCAATGTTGCTTAACCTGAACGACCACTTTCGGACCACGCCCGCTAAGGACCGCTAAAGGCGCAGCTGGTATTGATCGTAAATTGTTCTGCTGTTAATATACTGTGGATTTGTAAAGTGATGTGTACGGAATGTATAAAAACAATTTAAGAATTGAAACTATAGTGAGACATTTTAATTTAAATAATTATCTGAATTTACGGATTACGGACTGATGTAGTTCGGAAGTTCTCCGACTAGTTTCGACCTATTTCGCAATATTCGTGATCTTCCGATAGACTATAGACGGTAACGACAATATGTATGACGCTGGCAGTAATGATCATCAAATGCCATTAAAAATAAAGAGAATATTTATGGTTTCGTGGATGACATAGTGTGACAGCGTCTAGTACATATAAGTATATGAGTTTCTCCCGTAAAATTGTTTTACAGTAGTGCTTTTCTAGTAAGAATGGTGTTTGTTGCTCGAAGAACTTCGACAAGATGTGAATAATGTGTGGGACAGTGAACAAAAATAACAAAATAATTTATTTACCACAATAAATTTTTACACGTTTTCAAGTTTGCTGTTGGACCCCGCATTAGGGCGACCCTGTGTCGCGGCGATCCTTAATCACATTAACAATAAGTAAAAATAAGACGCTGTTCTTTGGTTCGGATGGTGCAGAAGCGTGGAAGGTTCTCCCAGATAGCATTGAAAAGTGTCATACCAGCATTTTAATGTAGACTTGAAAGAGTTGTTTACATCAGACATGGCTGTATGGGCTTAGTTCCCTTTGCCTTAGAAAAAACAAACAACAAAACTAGTATAAATATATGTGTTTCGACAACCGACGATATCGCTATCGGTGTCGTTATCGTCCAGTGTGAAAAAGCCCATCAAGGCCTTTGAAACAGGCCAAAACTAGTCGAAGGACTTCCTACTTTCAAGTGAGTAATCCGTAACTAATCACAACATAAACATAATATTCATTTACGACAATGGAAGGAAATTTTTTTTTAATAAAAGTGAAACAGGAGTGATAATATAGACAATAATACAGATATAGTATTAAGTTTTAAATGTTTCTGGGACAACAATGTTATATTAGTATTACAGTTTATTGTATCAATCAATTATTTTAATTAGTGTACAGTGGACCACACATCTGGTTGTTATACCCTTCAGTGCTTTGTCGCTTTAACTTACCTATTTGACACATTCATACGAATAACAAAAACTTATTGCGGGTTATGTTGTAGCGTTCATGCTGTCATGGTGTGTTCGTCCTATTTTATTGTTTTAAAACGGTTTACAGTGGTTATTTTTTCGTAAAACTAGTGTATTTTACCTCAAAATCGTCCGTGTTCACACGTTATATAATTCAGTGAAATTTGAGTGAAATACTACAGATGGTGTAGATCCCGCAACCTAACCTCCTATTGCACTTGGAATGCAAGACACTAGGCATTCCTAGTGCACACGACTCTCCTTTAATCTCGATGTTTGTAAAATCTTTTTTTCAAAACAGACGCCAAAACGTTGGAGTGATTTTCAAGGTTCTAACACGGTCATTGGCCAAATTGCAGTGTAAATCACTAGCAGGGGCCATTCATTAAAGAAAAAAAAAAGTATAAAAAATAAACTTATTGCTACAGGGTTCTATAGAGTATATCTTGATGTGTCTTTCACTGTACTGTACTTACATTATATTAATTATGTTATATCTTGTTATATCAGTGCCGGATTATACACGAAGCTACGCCCCCCCCGCGCCTGAGCGACAAAATTCATCAAGTTAGATTTATACCATACCATACCCATCTAACTTGAGCAGGAGTCTCACCCGTCTCATTGTAGGGGCCTTCACAGGCCATTTTGGCACTAAGAGCGTCCTACTCAAGATGAGACTGGCAGACAATCCCACCTGTAGAGCCTGTGATGACACCGTTGAGTCAATGGAACACTTGCTGTGCGAATGTGACTCGTTGGCTGGAAAGCGTATGAGTCTTCAGAAGACTATAGGCTCCTTCCTGTAAGCTGTATAGCGTCCTTGATGCAAAGCATCTTTAAGTAATAGGAAGGAGACTAAGGTAAGGGGTGAGCACAAAAGATCCCTGAGGATCGAAGTGCCGCTGGTGTTATCCCTGGCCCCCTGTCATAAGATAAGATAAGATCTAACTTGATGAATTTACCACCTACCGTCGTAGAGCAAACCAAGGGGGGCCCCTTGTTAGCATTTGCTACAGGTCCCGTGCTGGCTTAATCCGGCACTGTATTATATATATTTAATTAATACTAAAACTTGTTAAGTTTTATTTGCTTTGAATAGGTTGGATCCTATAGCGCGAGCCGATTTTTTAATACTCATATGTTCGAAAATACCTTGACAAGGATTTTTCTGCTTTTTTTATTGGACAGGGCAAGGTTTGTTCTGTCTAGGTCTAGGGTTAGGTACCCTAGACCTAGACAGAGTTCTGTAGCCAATTATCGACTAAAGTTAGCGTTATGAAACCGGTATTTATTACCCGACAAATGTCACTCATTACCTGAAACTGTTTTGGAACCGGTACTTATTCAACTGTCAGGTAATTACTAATGAGTACCTCTTTATCGGGTAATTATTACACGTTATGGAACGGAACCCTAGTAAAAGTGCACAGCACAAACTACCTTTTTCTACCAAAATTACTCCACCAAAAGGTTGTCTGCAAGAGATCGCTCTTATAAGACCGCCTAGATTGTATTAATCGTTTCGTACGCACTGTATCACACTAATGTTGTGCAATAAAGTGTATTCAAAAGGTTGTCTGCAAGAGATCGCTCTTATAAGACCGCCTAGATTGTATTAATCGTTTCGTACGCACTGTATCACACTAATTTTGTGCAATAAAGTAGATTCAAAAGGTTGTCTGCAAGAGATCGCTCTTATAAGACCGCCTAGATTGTATTAATCGTTTCGTACGCACTGTATCACACTAATTTTGTGCAATAAAGTAGATTCAAAAGGTTGTCTGCAAGAGATCGCTCTTATAAGACCGCCTAGATTGTATTAATCGTTTCGTACGCACTGTATCACACTAATTTTGTGCAATAAACTGTATTCAAAAGGTTGTCTGCAAGAGATCGCTCTTATAAGACCGCCTAGATTGTATTAATCGTTTCGTACGCACTGTATCACACTAATGTTGTGCAATAAAGTGTATTCAAAAGGTTGTCTGCAAGAGATCGCTCTTATAAGACCGCCTAGATTGTATTAATCGTTTCGTACGCACTGTATCACACTAATTTTGTGCAATAAAGTAGATTCAAAAGGTTGTCTGCAAGAGATCGCTCTTATAAGACCGCCTAGATTGTATTAATCGTTTCGTACGCACTGTATCACACTAATTTTGTGCAATAAAGAGTATTCAAAAGGTTGTCTGCAAGAGATCGCTCTTATAAGACCGCCTAGATTGTATTAATCGTTTCGTACGCACTGTATCACACTAATTTTGTGCAATAAAGTGTATTCAAAAGGTTGTCTGCAAGAGATCGCTCTTATAAGACCGCCTAGATTGTATTAATCGTTTCGTACGCACTGTATCACACTAATTTTGTGCAATAAAGTAGATTCAAAAGGTTGTCTGCAAGAGATCGCTCTTATAAGACCGCCTAGATTGTATTAATCGTTTCGTACGCACTGTATCACACTAATTTTGTGCAATAAAGAGTATTCAAAAGGTTGTCTGCAAGAGATCGCTCTTATAAGACCGCCTAGATTGTATTAATCGTTTCGTACGCACTGTATCACACTAATTTTGTGCAATAAAGTGTATTCAAAAGGTTGTCTGCAAGAGATCGCTCTTATAAGACCGCCTAGATTGTATTAATCGTTTCGTACGCACTGTATCACACTAATTTTGTGCAATAAAGTAGATTCAAAAGGTTGTCTGCAAGAGATCGCTCTTATAAGACCGCCTAGATTGTATTAATCGTTTCGTACGCACTGTATCACACTAATTTTGTGCAATAAAGTGTATTTAAAAGGTTGTCTGCAAGAGATCGCTCTTATAAGACCGCCTAGATTGTATTAATCGTTTCGTACGCACTGTATCACACTAATTTTGTGCAATAAAGTGTATTTAAAAGGTTGTCTGCAAGAGATCGCTCTTATAAGACCGCCTAGATTGTATTAATCGTTTCGTACGCACTGTATCACACTAATTTTGTGCAATAAAGTGTATTTAAAAGGTTGTCTGCAAGAGATCGCTCTTATAAGACCGCCTAGATTATATTAATCGTTTCGTACGCACTGTATCACACTAATTTGTGCAATAAAGTGTATTCAAAAGGTTGTCTGCAAGAGATCGCTCTTATAAGACCGCCTAGATTGTATTAATCGTTTCGTACGCACTGTATCACACTAATTTTTTGCAATAAAGAGTATTCATACATTCATAAAGTCATTTTAGACTGTTCTCCAGGCTCTGTTACTATATGTTATATAATATAAGTAAAAAAATATCATTGTATAGTATATTTTACGAATTTAGGTCATAGTTATTTTCTAGTAATATACCACATTACTAGAAAATATATATAACTTTATTATAATCAAAATATTTTTTGTATGTTAAGGATATGGAAAAACAAATAATAAATATAACTATGTGGGAACGGGAACAAGCATTTTTAATTTCGATGACCGATCTCGTGTATGTCAAATGACTCCAGGATATTGGAAGGTTGCTATTATTTTAAGTTTACTCCTTTTAAGCCTGTACATACATAGTCGGGATGTTACGGAGGTGGTTTTACCGGAACCGGAGTCGAAACCGAAGGTTTTAAATTTGATTTATCGGAGTCGGAACCGGAGTCGGAGGCGGAGGTAGAGGAGAGATGTTCAGAAGAAGTTCAAATTTTAAACCGTTTTTTAATTTTTATAGCTGAACTGGCCAATTTTTTTTTATGATGACGTTTGCTGCAAGAAAACATGTTCTTTTAGAGAGTAGTGTAGGAATACATAAATGTATTCCTACACTACTCTCTAAATCTCTAAATACATAAATGTATTCCTACACTATTTAATAAATTATTGTTATTTGAGTATGTTTGCTCACAAATCTTCGGTATAACCTCCAATAATTTTGTATCGGAGGTTATACCGAAGATTTGTGCCGGGAGAAGGGTGTAGATCTATTATATCCTGAACATTGTACTCGAATTGACTCCCCCTATCTTACCTTGTATTCTTCTTATCTTCATGCTATGTCCCTCACGGGGTAGGCAGAGATAATGTATCGCTACAAATCTCTGTCTAGCACGCCTCTTTCGCCTGTAAATTCAGACTACTAATGAAATACCTAAAGTTTAAACTAATTTCAGCCGTCATTATCGGCCTTCAGTCACATAATTTTTACAATGAAAGAAAAATAATGTAACATTGTTACCGGGGCGTTTTCAGCTGGTTAAATATAGATAATGTAGGTAGGTACCTAAAGTATTAACATAAAAATAAAAAAATTGTTTACTAGCCGTATCACCAGAATTGCCTCGCCCGGATTCAATATTAATATTTTTGTATTTTGTTATGCGAACCTCTGCGTAGGATTTCCATAATAGAACATTACTGCAGAGGCCACGAAATTAGCCATTACTGGCCGATCCAAGGTCAAGAATTGATATTTCGGCCGATGCTTGTATAGCGGTTTTCTCAAATAATGCGAGGAAATAAAAAAAACCTAATTCTGCTTCCTAGTCGAAAGTACAAAGCCTTCATAAAAGGAAAGAAGTGGCGTTATCAGTAGGAGCTGGAGCTGCTCGCGCTGGTGGTGCAGGTGCACGGAATCGAATGAAATCTCTATAGTCCGCACTGCGTTTTAATGTTACAAATGCGAATTTTAAGAAGGATTCCTGGCCTTAGGTCGGTAAGGTTGTATGAAAATCTATTACTGTCGTCAATTTTTTCTAAAAAAATATTTGGCTTTGAGACAGGAAGTGTGTACTTCCCTAGCTCAAAATTCGAATGTATTGAGCACATTTCCGTGCATATTTGTGAAAGCTACTATTACTACACTGGATGGACACGATTGGATGGACACTATTGTGTCGGGCGGTTGTTCACTTGAGATTGGGACATAGTAGGGACGTGTGGAGAGTAGCGCCAACTTACACCCACTCTATCTCCCTACAGATTGGGCCCTGCACATTGCCACGTGTGTAGGCTCTTGGGGGGGCTAGGAGGGGCGGAACCCCCCGCCAAAACTAAAATAAATATCGGCTTACAATATCATGTCATGACCCCATTTGTAAAATTTTATCCAAATCGAAGTTATCTCAAACAAACAATCCTCAGATTTATAATATTAGTGGACTGAAATGTAATGAAAGGACAAACAGAGTAATAAAGATAACATTTGTGTTATTATTCATCTACCACATGAAGCGCAGTCATGTGACTCGATTGAATTGTTAGTAACTGTTCATTTCTAATATATGAAGGTTATTCTTCATACTGAAGAAGTTATTACATTACAAGAAGTATTATTACCTACTCTTCAAAAATCAGAATGGGATAGAATCAAATAGAACATGAGAACGTCCGAAATATTATAAATGCGAAAGTGTATGTCTGTCTGTTTGTTACTTCTTTACGACCGTTTGGTACTGAACCGATTTTGATACTTACAACTTGGCAGAAGTCCGGAGAAGAACGTAATGATACCTACTTATCATCCCGATTAAACATGTAAAAATACATTAAACATGTAAAAGTACATTAAATATGTAAAAGTACATTCAACATGTAAAAGTACATTCAACATGTAAAAGTACATTAAACATGTAAAAGTACATTCAACATGTAAAAGTACATTCAACATGTAAAAGTACATTAAACATGTAAACGTACATTAAACATGTAAAAGTACATTAAACATGTAAAAGTACTTTTTTTCCACTTATCCCTGCTGGTGGGGATAACTTGGTAGGGATAAGTGGACCACCAGGAATTCTCGAGGGATAATGCTTTCAAATTCGCGGGTAACAGCTACTTTTCTATATCTTAGCTCAGTAAGTGATGGAGCTGAGAAAGGGGGGTGTAGGTACTACACGGCCTAGGGCGGCCAAGTCTGCTAGTCCACCTCTGACCATTGTCATTTCAAAAGCATATTCAAATCTTCAGTCAAAAAGGCACCGATACCCAAACAAACAATAATAAGTATTTATATGTATTCTTGTCATTTTCCCAATTAAGTAGTTGGTATTTTATTTATACAGAGGTAAGTACTCATTTTAATATTCGAGATAGTACCTAAGCTACTCTCATATGACTGATAAGGACCCTAGAAGTCGAGCGGCTTATCATGTGAGATCATAGTGTTACATTTGAGTGGGTGATGTATTAGCTCAAATAATTATCTTTCATGTTGTTGGCATTACAACTTTCATAGATTGGCAGAATAGATGCTTGGATATATTTTTTAAATAAGAAAAAACCTGAAGAAACGTACAATGCAAGCATTGCTGTGTTTGGGTTTGAAGGGTATAAGAGCCAGCGTAATTACCAGCACATGAGGCACTCCATCGCTCCAAGTCCTCAAGGTTAGCAGCGCATCGTAAACCCTCGTAACTTTGCAGTGAGGTGAGATGTCTATGAGCGACGGTGTTCACTTACCATCAGTTGGCTTGTGGCATTGTTACTTATAGAATCGTCAGTACGGACAAAGACACGTTCTAAAACACAGTCTCATTTACGAGTACATTTACTGCATGGGGAAGCCTCGTGCTTTCCTCGCATTGACAGAGTGCCCGAAATGACTTTGATAAGAGGATTTTCTGATTTTATTTTATTGGTACACAGCTAGGAAACAAAAATGTAAATGAGATAGCAGAATGACGTCGGTGCAAATGAAAAATATTAAGATAACTTTGAAGTGGCGATTATCTGAAACACTAAAGTTAATCCCATTGTTGGTGTTTCAAGTGCCGATGGTAAGATATCTGATTGGTTGCATAGCGATAAATCGCAGCAGGGGGCAAGATGTTTGTCTGACTGATTTTGTGCCGATTTTTCAGCAATAGGCAAGTTATTATGAAGCTGTTAATTAAACAAGCTGTTTGTTTGTGATAGTGTCGGGATGCACCTCAAGGCAGTGACGAGGTTTATTGCTCGTGATCCACCCACGTAACGAACGAAGTCGGTCTTACTACCAGTAAGTCTTGGGAAGGAAATTCCTAATAGTCGTACCAGTAAAGCTCAATTTACATTGTCGCGGAATGGAATGGAAGCGAATTTTCGCACGTAATTGTACAAAGCATAATGAACTTTATGTCAATTGTGTAACATACAAACTACGAGCCAAAAAAGAGGTCGCGCGTCTTCCGGGGAATCCTCGCGCATTCTCGAGAATTCCCCTAGCTACTTTTCTGGCTCATATTTAGTTTGTATGTTACACAATTGACATAAAGTTCATTATGCTATGTACAATTACGTTGCGAATATTCGCTTCCATTCCATTCCTCGGCAATGTAAATTGAGCCTAAGACTACTGGGAACTGCCGAGTTCACCCAGGTATACCATGGGAAATATTTTTACCCATGATCTACGGTCTACCGCAGAAGATCCACAAGGATTACATTGAACACGCGTTTTGTGGGAATGTTACTATTCCAATATACTTAGGTACATATAAAACAGAAGCGTGTTTCTGATAGGTGGGCAGGCGAGGTTTTCTTTTAATGGCTATGAATGGGTGTTGAAGTAGCCCTGCCATAACTTTGCTATGGTTTATAAGTTTTAGGTAAGTACCTCATTAGGACTTGTAATTTCAGAGTTACCTAAGTTTCTGAAGTGTCATCTAGTAGGTACTGAAGTGAACTTCCCTTCAATTTCCTTTTGATACAATAAACCTGATATCCTATATTCTAGACTAGGAAACTATAGCCTAGACTATGTTACCTAAGTAAATTATACTTGTATACTTAGAGCGCAACGTGATAATTTTATTATAATTATAATTTATTTAATTATAACGAATGTTAAATCTTTTGTAAACAATCGCAATGTAGAACAACGCCCTCGGTTGGCATGGCATTTAATATAATAATTATACCACTAATAAATAGTAGTACATACGTATAGAATGATTCGCATTTTAATCTTCCAGAACTCACGTTCTTGAGTTGTCCATATTCACGATCAAATTTCCCTAAAAGCGAAGTTCAACTTTAATGAACTTCACCATTTTTCAAGGATGATTTTTGGTAAGTTCTACATGTGAAAGTCCAGATAGGTGGGTAGTTAATTTAGCGAAATTTTTCGGCAATCAGACTTCTCTTTTAGGCCGTATTACACGTGTTTGGTTGCCGTCCAAAATGTTAACCCGGAATCGAACTGATCTCAAAATCAGTGGATACAATATTATCATTCAAGGGATCAGTTATTTCGGTGCTACGAATAAACTCGCCTACGTAAGTACCTATACAATACCTATCCACGTGAAAAGAAAAAAATAGAAATGGATCGAACCGATTCTGCTAAAGGAGAGTTGGTATCTATTTTTTATTTAAGAAATTATTTAGTGCCTACGTATAGTACTAACGTAGATTTTACTACTGATTTTACCACCCATTGATAGGCACGAGGGAGCCTATCATAGTTGCGATCGTACAAGTTATTCAACGTTGAGCGCGGTCAGAACCAGGATGGGTGACGGTGATGGGTTGTCGTCGTCAAGCAGTCGGTAGACCGTGTTAGACCTACGCTACGGGCAGCCTGAACAATTCTGATAACAGGTTGGCCAACTAACCACAAGACAAGAAAAAGAAGACCACTAAGTTGCGGCAACACTTTACTATTAGTACATGATAGAATATTCATCTACTTTTTAAATAATAGCTAGTCTTTTACGCAGGGGCGGATTCTGAAAAAGATTTTGAAGGGGCCCCCAATTAGTGATCCCATCAGTTTTTGAAATCGGAAAATAGTAGGTAAGTACTAAAAATAGTCAAGGGCGAGACGAGGCTCGCGTCCAAGGATCTTGACCGTTTTCCTCGTCGCTTCACGCTTCCCGCCTCACGTCCTGCTAGTAGTCCGATTTCTGTACTATACTAACTGCGCCCTACTTAACTATGGTCTCACAGGTTTATGAGGGAGGGGGGAGGGCATGGGCCCGTTGCTCTTCCCTGGATCCGCAACTCACTGTTTGTACGTAGGCTCTCAATCCATCACAGTTAACAGAAGACGCGTGTGAATGAACAAACAAACAAGCTCGTAAAAACAATATTTCACGCGCGGTGTGGTCGTGATCGTGATCACAAAGTGGAAGAACACCAAACCAATTAGGTGCATAGTGTACAACCATACATTTGGATTCAAACATTCGAATCCAGTAATTCGATTTTCCGAGGTCGAAGGACTCAAGGAATTCGACGACAGTCCGATTCTTTCTGTCTACTGCTAGAGTAGGTAGTCTGACTAAAAGTCAGTTTGCCCGGGTACTTTGATGGTTCCTATGTGTAATTGAAGAACAAATGTTATCAAACAGCATAGAAATTATAGATTATTCTAAACTGGTTGGACGGACACGAGTATAATAACTGGAAAATTTTGACAGGACGCTTTTAAGGTTTGCTTTCTACGTACAACTTTCTATGTTCTTAAACACAGGGTTGTCAGTATCGTATTGTCGAATAATTTCGTGTAATGAGAAACGAAATTATACTTTTATATACGTATTTAATCATTTTGGAGTAACATATTTCGCAGTAGGTAATTACTATTTAAAAAAAATTTTTTTTTCTGTCTCAAATCATTCGATTTTCTATTCGAAGTTTCATTAGCATCACTAGTGGATATCCTGTCGATACAGTATTTCCACCGCTTGGAAAATTTGACAGTTTTTGACCGTCGAGTGCGCAAATATCGTGAGTGATCGTGTTTACGGACGGTCGGCCTCGGTTCGATCCCGTGCGAGGGTGCCACTCACTCAAAGTCACTGTCACGACCACGGGGTACTGTTATCTTTTATCTAATGCTATTGTCAGTGATGCTGATGGTACACGATGACTTAATACGCCTTTCTTAATTAATCTATCAGTAATCTTTTACGATAAAGGCCAACTTACTGCTCTGTGCACAAAATAGTTATGTTGAAAACAGAAAAGAAGTCTTAGTGTGTACTTTTAATTGAGTTTGTTGATGGACAAATTAAAACTCCAAAATAAGTTTTTTTTTTTTATTAAATAAGGAGAGCAGACGAGCCAACGGGCCACCTGATGGTAAGATTTGCCTTAGAGGACGTGTTTCCAGCATAAAAATGAGATGATATTATGATATAATGGCAAAACCATATTATATAACATATTTACTTACCTACACTAAAAAAAATTAAAGGCGATGGGCAAATTAATAAATATGGTACTGTTACAAAAACATTGTACAAAAAATGATATAAAACATAAAAATAAATAATATCTAGTAAGTAGGATTTTAAAGGTAAATTCAGCATTTTTTAATTAGTTTTCAAAAACATCGATAGATGGCGCCACTTGCATGTCAGCACGCGATATTATTTAGTTACGTTCATTTCCTATAAGGGTGTGAGAGTGATAAGCAACTATGTTGACGGTATTATTTATCAATACGAAACTTAAGATTTCTCTTGAAAGGGTGTTGATTGGCTAAAAGTCTGCTCAACGCCTTCATAATCCAATCCATCATATAAATAAAATAACCGATCTTCGGTCGGTCGGAGATAGAAATGGGTGGATGTAAATCCGTCTGGCATTTTTTGGAACCGGATCCAGCCAGAGTCCAGACGAATTTATTTCAGACTTATCCCGGCTTCGTCCGTGTGAATCCATTGAACTTGTACGGATCCGGCTGAGACAGCGTACCGTATAATCAAATGCACAAGGCTTATACATAGTATAAACAGATCCGTCCCTGTCGATCGGACCTTTTCTGACTGGACAGTACCCAGCATCCCAGTCCGTCCGCAATACCAATCCATGATCTAACTCCCTCACCCGCTCGACCGAACTCACCTGCCCCTTTGCAACTCATGCACATCGATACCACTACGAAATTATGCGTACCCGGATCGCGCTCGATTAATTCTACGGCGGATATGTTTCTGCGAACCCGTATCCATCCGGTGTTACCCATCTTTACACTACTAGTTCTATTTCAATGGAATTTCCCCAAGCAGGATCAAAGATGTATCTGATATTTATTTGACTTTAAGTTTATTACTTATGTAATGTTATGATAAACGTATAGTGGGTCTAATTATCGCCTACTACGAGTATGTAGATCATGATCCATCAATTTTCCATTAATTGTGTCGTCAGCTGACGTGCTAATTCGCTAAGTTAATTAGCGACTGCGCGGGCGCGTCAATAATCAACAAATCGAGCCTCTTGTTACGTGGCACTACGTAATGACAATGTGTTTTTCAGTGTAAGTAATTTTCATTATTGTATGGAGAGCAGGCGAGCAAACGGGCCACGTTTTAGAAGAAATTCTATGCGCTGCCTAAAAAGATTTCAGATTTCAAGATAACTAAATCAATTTGCGTGCGTAATGTAGGTAGGTATTGGGATTAGGAATTATTATTTATTTATACACGCATACTTATTTGAACGAACGAACGAGCAAAACGGCGATCTAGTTCTCGTCGCAGATGGGATCCGGTTTTTGGACCGGTCGTTCGCGAACTACACAAGACCCTTTGGCTTGGACTATACAACGAAGGTTGGTTGGTTCCATGGAACTGGAGCTCCATATAAACTAAAACAAAAATGCGCTGTCGACTACACGTACCGCGGTTCCACTTGGAACCGGCCAACGCGGTTCCTGAACCGAGTGGGCGGGGCAGCAACGCAAGAATTTGAATGCAGTCAACTACACGGCCGGTAGCGGTTCCTGAACCGAACCGTCTCTGGAACCGCCGTCGTGTAGTTCCAGCCTTAATCTATCAATTATAGTATTTCGGATAGAAATATTATAATATAATATAATACTATAATATATTCCGGTAGGATCTCCTGTCTCCTGCTTACAGCTATAACTAATGAGATTTTCGTATTTTTCGATGAATTTCGTACATTTACCGACTGCTCTAACGGTGAAGGAAAACATCGTGAGGAAACCTGCACACTGAGATGACCAGTGTGTAAAATGGGGTGGGCACAAGATCCTCCAGGGTCGAAGTGCCGCTATGGTTATTCCCGGCGTCATAAGATAAGATAATACAGCTATGACTAATAACTTTAGTGGTTGATTCTGACCATTTTAGATATACAATAACCGTTAATTACATTCTGGAGAGGTTCTCTTCTCTGTGGTCAATATTTACATAAGATAGTGCGCAAAAAACCTACGTAATAATCTACGTGAAGAGAAGTAAGCTTTACGTGGCATGACGTGGGATTAGGGCAATGACTGACAGACAATCATTTCATACGATCAGTTGCACGTAGCGTCCTTAAAGTTAAGTACTTATTAGAAAGAAAGAAAAAAAATATTTCCGAAAGCACACACATACAAACAAATAGGTACAGAAGATAAAAATAATATTAAACAAATATATTATAAAAATAAATAAACAAAAGTAATTAGGTTTGTTGAAGGTGGTGTGCAGCACATTAAAATACATTCTTACACATCTTTCCCTTTACGTCAAAGCTCTAGATAGAGATGACACGACACTGAAGGATGACTTAAAACTAAGGACGTTTCTTGCAACTCATGGATAGACAGACATATTACTATAGCGTATTAGAACATACGAGTACATGACAAAGTACCTCAAATCTCCGATTAAAAAGTCTACCGGAAAACTGCTAAAATTTCCATATTGATTGCAGACGCGATTCGAAATTTAAGATGATTATTTTGGTGAGAAATGTATGGACTGCATGTCCTATGATTTTAATTGATGTAGGTAGTAAGTGAAAGCGTCGATGGCGTAGTGGCTAGGACGCCGGGCTCCCATGCTTGATGTCCGGGTACGAAACCATGTTTTGTTTTGAGTTTTTCGGATTTTATCGAAGACTTACGTACATTTACCGACTGCTCTAACGGTTAATAAACATCGTGGGGAAACCTGCATGTCTAAGGAAAAAAAAGATTCCGAAGGCGCGTGTAATCTACCAATCAGCATTGGGCCCGCTAAGTGGATCATGGTCCGTACGTATCCTCATGCGCAGGAGGAGGAGGCCTTTGTCCCAACCACAGAAATTGGATTATTAGCGCCCTCTTCTCTAGAACAATGACGTGAGCAATAACAGAGTTGACCCATAGGTCACTTACTTTCATTCATTTGACATTTCAGTGCCCGACAAATGTGTGGGAAAATGCTCAAATCGCATGCGCGAACTGGCAGACGGGGTTTCCTTATCTAGTGAGCAATTTACATAGGCGTAAATTTCAAAATCTTTGGTCCCAACAGTGGGAACTTTAACAGACTGCTTGCTTGCTTATTATATAGCTTAACGACTGCTGTCGTACGACAACAACCGGGACCAACTGCTTAACGTGCTCTCCGAGGCACGGAGGAGCTCAGATGAAATATGCCACTAGTGGTCACCCATCCAGGTACCGACCGCACCCAACGTTGCTTAACCTGACGAACACTTTCGGACCGTGCTCGCAGTTGTTAACATACTGATGAGATGAGTGAGAACCAAGTATAGATGCTATTAAAAATAATGAATATGACTATTCCTACTTCTAGGAACAACCATGAAAAAAAGCTGATAATTAAAATACCACGATACAAGAATTCATGGCAATTTTTTAAAATGTATTGTAATAATTATTGACGTCGTGGTAATGACGCAATAAAACACCCTACCATACCAACAACGCAGATCTTAATCAATGGTGAACTGATGATACAGACGGGAAAGACGTAGCCTGAAAAAAATTGTGTACCTACTACTTAAACAATTTTTTTTTCAGGCTTAGCTTAATCTTAGGAGTCGAGTAAACGGGCCATCTAATGGTAAAATGATCACTATCACCCATATCCATCTCACCTTACTATAATGTTATTAGGGGGTTTTCGATGCGCCGCTAACCTTGAGGAGTTAGATGCCGTTGCCATGTGCCTTTGTGAGCAGTTGGTGCAATTTCTCAATTGGTAAGTTCTTTATGCTCTCTTACCTTTCAAACCGAAAACAGCAATGCCTGCTTTGCGACATTAATAAGTAAAAAGGTGGTACCACCCCAGGATGGCTCAATCATCTAACGATAAATTCAATTCGATCTCAACAACCTGGAATAAAAAAGATCACTAAAAAACTACTGGTTTCAAAAAGTTACGCAACTAAAAGAGTAAATTACCACGCTCCCGGCGTAAGATAAGATAAGATAATCTGTTCTTAAATTGGTTTATAGTTTCAGCATTCACAACTTGCTTAGGTAGGCCGTTCCACGGGATGACTACCCGGTTGAATAGGAGATGATGTTTTGGCAGTGTTTTGGCCGTGTTCCGTACTAGTTGTGTGCGGTGTCTTCTTGAGTGCTCCTTCAAGTTCAATATAAAGAAATTCTTTAGTTCATCTGTGTTATAATAATTGTTTAGAATTTTGTAAGACTCTATAAGGTCGCCTCTATCTCGTCGCTGTTTCAGTGTCGGCAAATTCAGTCTTTCCAACCTCTCGTCATACTCTAGGTTCTTGAAACCCATTAGTAGCTTTGTGGCTCTTCTTTGGTTCTTTCTAATTTGAGAAAAGATTTTGATCAAATTAGTGGTTTTGACATATTTTAATATTTCCTTATAGGAGTCCTTAAACCTTTTAACACTGATATCAGAAACACCGCTATTATTAGCGTTAATTATGAATTAATTGTGCATTGTTAATGTTATCAACGCATGATTAGCATAAAGACTCGTTTGACACCGTCAAACTTGGCATAAAAGAGCCAGATAAAGGCAACATATTAATCTGTGTCCCAATTTACAAAAACATCCACTGTATGTCGTAGAGAGCACGCCAGGAAAACATCCATATATGCGAGAAAACTCACATGCTGAGAGTCAGTTCATTTTTAACAGTGGTAGGGCACAGACGCGACGCAGAAATGCGCACTCTACATCGCGAACTTTTAACTTATAATCACTAAAAGTGAACTAAAATGCAATTTGTGATAGTAATATTAAGTACATCCCTGTGATATTGTGTAAAAACTTTTTATAAATATAATAAATAGTGCAAATTAGCGTGTAATTATAATTAAGAATGGCTGATGAGAAGTGAGTAGCAATCAATATTCTTTAATAGTTTATAAAAATATTTCTACGTTATTTATTTATTAGGCACAAATAGTTTATTAGCGTGTGGTTATGTATTTTTAAATATAGTAATAGTTGTTCGAAGCATTTAATATGCAAAAATTAAACGTGAATGGTAACTTTTGGGGCAATATTAAATATACACGACAGAGGCCGGTTTCCACAAACACTTGAATTGAATTTACATTATGATGATTTATTTACACGGCGATAATACCTACAACACTGTATTTATATTTGTTGTAATGTATATCTACGATTTCGAGATTTCGATTCTTCTGAAACACGTGAACTAGGTAAGTAATTCTTCCTTTTTGAAGAACTAAGTATTCTTTCTTTTAGCTCTGTTTGAAGAACTATATCTTCTTCTTCTTCTTCATTTTTTGCCATTGATAAAAGTAAAATCTTATTTTGATAACTTTTTTCATAAATTAGAATAAAGGTTGATTTTTCTGTGAGCACAGGATTTTAACCTGCAACCTCGCTCTGGGTTGCTCTACGAAACAAACTGAAATCGAAAACTTAGATACCTACTTAACGTTTTATTTTATACAGGAGTTTTACATGTTCAATTTTAACTTATCTCTATGATCTAGATCTAGCAATATACGAGTAATATTAGAAATAAAGACAAAAATAAACTCTAAACTGCAACAGGGCGTCACTTCGCGTGGCGTAGAATAAAAGCAGTTTTATCTCGGCACTGATAAAACAGAACGGTTTGTATTCATACAAAACATTTACAATTTAAAGTACCTTTTTGCAAACTAGAGGAAGTAGGAGTGATAACAAATTAATAATGTTACAATAATAATATTATATAATTAATTTAACTATATAAGTAGTTAAATGAATATACTTATATACTTCGCGACGATGGCAAGAGGCCCGACAGAATGACCCTCGTACCTTGGAAGTTGGGACGGCCTTTGGTGTGGGACGCCACCTGCGTCGACACCCTTGCCCCGTCTCACCTTCCAGCCACTTCTTATAGAGCCGGCTCTGCGGCCGCTGCTGCAGAAACCCTCAAACGGCGCAAATATACCAATCTGGGTGAAACATACATATTTGAGCCGTTTGGGGTTGAAACATTGGGACCCTGGGGCCCGGGAGCGCACCGCGTCTTCAAGGACCTCGCAAAGCGCCTGGTCGACGCGTCAAAAGACCCAAGATCTGGCTCCTATTTAGCCCAGCGGATTAGCTTAGCTATCCAACGGGGCAACGCAGCCAGTCTCTTGGGTACACTGCCGGATGTGGGGGACTTAACCCAATTTTTTTATCTTTAGTTTTCTTAGCCTTAGTTTAGTTTTAGCTTTAGTTTTATTTTAGTGTTATATTATATTGTTAAAAAGTAAATAAAAGTTTAGTAGTTAAAATATTTTACCGATATTAACTCTGCCTACCTACGTGAAAATATTACCTAAAGTAGGCACAATTAGACAGAAATAAGTACAATAAAAATACACATAAAAAGCTCAAGACCCTAAAAACGAGAATGGAAGAAACAAAGATGATATATACGAAACGAAAGATGCGTACCAAAAGAGATTCTTGGCCTTCCATTCTCTCTGCATAGCTCGCAAGGACCACAGATTATGCATTTATGTAAGTACTAGTACTTATGTTTTAAAAAACCAACTACATAGTTTTTGATCGTAAAAAATTGCCAAGTCATAGAATGTTGAAACATGAAAGTAATAGAGAAACATGATAGTAAGAGCATTAGACTTGGCTCTTTGAATCCCATTGCTTTTTCCGAGTAAAGATACGATAATATACACGAGACTTGGCTACTATTTTTCATGAAATATTTTTGGGGGATTTTGTTTACTCGTAGTAGGTAACCACGTGTAACAATTTTTAATATAGGTATGCAGACTGGTAGATATTACATTTAGATTAGATTAGGAAACAAACTTCAGTGTTTCGCCCCCATGTTTACAGGAAATAAACATAATAATATGATTCATTTCATATCACGCTGTACCATATTTTGGAATTCCATTCTCTCCACTCTATAAAATGAAAGAAAAACGGTTTTTTACCGTATTTTTCGAATAAAGGCAAACATAATATTTTTATGGACTTCGGTAGGTAGGTATACTTATCTGAGAAAAAGAATGTGAGTTATAGAGATATTTAAAAAGTTTACACTTGAAAGTATCTAAAATTAAAATAATGTTACAGATTAAATGTTCTGTATACTGTAGATTCTACAAAGAATTAGGGGAAAATGAACCATTTAAAAAAAATTGGTGCATGGCGAAAGTACCCATGTGAGTATAACATACTCGAAAAACATAAATACCTAAGTTTATCGACGCCGGGTAAAGTACCGACGTGCAAATGCCAAAATATAAGTACAATGTGCTTATTTATCCCATTGCCGAAATGTACAACATGCACGAGATAAAATGTCCTAATGTCTGATATCAGTAGGTATATTATGTCTGATATGTGTCTAAGTGTGAATGTTTCACAATTGTACAATCAAGAAAAATAGACGACGATGAACTCAAAAGACCATTTTGATTCCGCTAAATTTGTTTTTATTATTTACAAGTATTAGTAAATAGTAGATTTGCTGAGATTTTCTTTATGTCTAATATAATAACCCTACATAAGTATTTAGTGTTGTGGTACATAAAGCAGAATGCAGAGAATCAACTGAGGAAAAACTGGGCCTTTATTATACGAGAAAATAAGGTGAAGGAAATTGGCTGCCGGCCAATGTTTTGATTCTTTGTGCAGATCAGCTGTTGGACGCGTGAGCGTGACTGACCTGGTCATCAACCTTTCTCCGTTATTTAACTCTCTTAGATACAAACAATGTCGTTGGGGGCTAATAAAAGTAAAGAAAGCTACCACGTTACTCGATTTCTTTTTAAGGAAACGTTCCTAACCTAGTTATAATTACCTGACAAAGTGTTCACATTGCCTGACAGTTAAAAAAGTGCCGGTTATTATTTATATTGATGTAATATACTTGCTTTTCATGGGGAAATGATCAGTTTTGAAAATGATTTTTTCATGGTTTTGATTCAGTTATGGAAGCTCCTTTGGTTTTGTAGGGTTTATTTTTTATCTTGTCGTGTACCTAGTTAGTGGCAACCTCTTGTAAGAGTAGTTCGGGCTGCCCTAAGAGTAAGGTTTAAAAACAACGCAGAGGGCCGCCCGTAGGCCTCTGATATGGCCTAACGACTGCTGTCAGATGACGTGCTCTCCGAGGCTCGGAGGCGTTCGAGCCTCTAGCTGATGAAGTTCAATAAAAATATAAAAGTTAGTTAGGGTTACGAAATATGTATATCGGAAATAGGGATTAGAATTGATAATAAAATGCAACTAATCTGTTAGATATCTTTTGTCGTAGATTATCGAATGGATTGCATTGTTAGACTGCAATTGAAATAGTACTTATTATTATCCTACACTCGACAAGGCGCCTTGAAATGTCTTTGAAATTTCAGTTAATTCATAAACATACAATTTAATAGGTACGAAAATATTGTGTCCAAAGTTCAATACAAACAGGCTATGAGCCGGTGCCAAATACCTAAAAAGAATCGGTACTCACTTGTAAACCGATTATTTCTGCCCTGTTTCATGCAATCACTGCGTGAATTCGTGACTAATAAACCAGGAATCGGACGTAGATTCCTTACGTTCCAGGTGGGCTCTTTTGAGATATAGCCGAAAATATTCTTAAAATAACGTACAGTTATGCTCACGACACGACATTACTAGGGCCTTTAAATCTTTAATACCTGATACTGTAATAAATATGACAGAGAAAAAAATTAAGTCCCACATAAGACCGACCTTATGTAAAAAGGGTTATTATAAAATAAATGACTACTTAAATGATAAAGAGGCTTGGTCCTAAATTCAGCTACAGCTCTGCACATTGTGTGTGTATATGATTGTATTCATAATTATTGTAAGATATATTTATTTCAAATGATGTGCTGCTGAAAGTTTCTTGCGTCGCTTCTTTCCTTTCAGCTACAGCACCTTACGAAGCGGCGGTATAGTAAATAATGTAAAAATGTACTTTAAGGTAGATTTAACATCTTCCCGCTCTGCTTTTAACTTTGGGACTTTCCTTGTCAATTTATCTTATTATATACAGACAAGATCATAGATCTCCCCATATACTACTTACTCTCCATTGTATTGTTTTATTTTGGTTTGAAGGATATACATATAACAAAGCCAGTATAATTACCGTCACACATCGCACTCCATCAGTCCTCCTCATAGTGAGTTAAGATATCTATGGATGACGGTGATTGTCACTTACCATCTGCTGGCCCGTTTGCTCGTTACTTTAATTAATAATAATGAAGTATGTATATACGTTATTTTTGTAGTACTTAGTGGAAATACGGAATTCTGCATCCGGACCATTTCCGATCAGAGTTCAGCTCCCAGTCTGTCATAAAATTTTCCTATTTACTCGTACTTGATTTTTGGCAGATCTTGGGGAAAAAATTGGGGCGTCATGTTTTTTTGTCGGGATCGAAAACAACAGACACAGTTAGTCCGTTGGTAGAGAAAGATATCTTTCAACATTTACCTACTTAAAACAAAGACCTTAAAGTGCTTACTCATTTATTTCTTTGTATGTGCATTAGTTATCTACATGCCAGACTGTGAATTTTGACTTTACCTAATGTAATTCCTGACATGGATGACGTAGTTAAAAAGTTGTTTTCCAGCAATTTTCATGATCTTTGTGCAATCTGCACCTTGCGGTAAGTTGGTTTTCCTAATTTCTTTTGCTAAAATTATATTTTACAATGATTTCTACAATTTCTAAATTGGTGATGAAATTGGTGATAAGATGGTCCCGTAAAGAGAGTTGTATAAAGAGACTATTTTTTCTTGCATCCAAGGATATGTATTTACTTATTATTACATACCTGGTTCCTTATCAAACATCAGTGTCTTAAAATATTTATTGTAGGAATAAATTAATCTCTATCTATACTGATAGTAAGGCCCGGACTACACGACGACGGTTCCTACGACGTCCAGTATCGGTCGGTTCCATGGAACCGGAATACATATTGTAGGAATAAATTAAACTAAGGGTCAATACTGATTTTGTCACAGTCTTTATGAGAGTTGATGTTTTTAGTTTATGAGTTTACGCTATAAAGTTGTCGATTTTCAAAAATGTTTTTGAAATGACTTTGTTCCTGGACTCGTCAACGAGTAGGTAAATATAGGTATGTGCAACTTTCTACAAAAATAACTACGAACATAACAAAAAATTCAACTTTCCTTAAAAAAAGAAAAAAAGACTAAGTATCTTTTTCTTTTCATAAAAGATCTATTTGTAAAATAACTGTTTGTCATTTTTGGATATTTTTTTTGTATAATATTTCTTGTTCTATTTTACATAATATTTGGCGAATGTTTACGTTAACAGCTGTACGTACACGAATTCGATTATCTCCGAATGTCTAGGGTACTCGTAAGTATGATATGACGGCGAGCATGCCAAATACAGAACTCTATATTTAACTTTGACAAATGCAAGCGAAAATAGACTCTCCAAGGTTCCCTTTTCATGATTTCATTGCAATTTATAGGTAACTACAGACACTTTCACGACTTTGTTTGGTGGAACAAAGCAGTGGAACCACGGGGAACGTTCCAACTGGAACAGTGGCACCGATTCTGCCGATTCAACTATTACAACGTAACCTCATTATTATTATTATTAAAGATAACTTTATTGTCAACCATCCCATAATCAACTTGTACATTAAAAACAATGAAACTATATTAATTAAAAATATAGTTCGGCGATGACAATTTGTTGAAGACTCAGTTCTATAGTTCTCAGTTATTATTGGATTAGCAGATGTTAGCCTGTTTCTTCCAAGTTTCGTACCTGGCTGTCCAATCTATTCTTAAATAAATCAAAAGTGAATTCCAACACGACTGAAATGTATGAAACAGCCGATTTCTTTTCGCGATTTCAGAGTTAGTGAAAGTTGTTCAGTTATAGATACTGAACACCCCCGTTTCGGGACTATAGGTAGTTTTTTTTTGTTACGACCTGTACGAGTATATATAGGTACTATCTACAGATACACAAGCCACATACTTACAATTGTCATGCGACAAACGAATGTGATAATTATAAGGCTCTACACTATCTAGTATCTACACGATGATAAGATCTTATCTACACATGTGTTATCAGGCGCAGAACATCTGGAGAGCACGTTCTTTAGTAATGACTTTCACAGATATCCATATCACAAGATTTCAACCTTTCTGGAACAAACACATTTATATTTAGCTATTGTTTATCATTCTTACCAAAACAAACAATTGTTAGAATTACTGAAGTGAAGAAAAAGGAGCATTTTTGATATTTTGTATGCAATAAAAAAAATTGGGTTTGAGTTGAGCTTCCACTAGGTTCAAAGTGATCCCTGATTAGAGCTTTTTTTCCGCTTGGCAGACAAAAATTCGGACGGACGGCTCAGTTGGTTGGACAAGCTTTTTAGCGGCTGTGAATGGTAGTTGAAATGGCCAAGCCATAGATTGCCATAGCTTTTAACTCGTTCTTCATATTTTGATCATGAATCTTTTAAAAAATTATACTTATTTATACGGCGCTAGGTCTAAAATAGTCAAGAGTTCTCTAGTGCCAGGGTTTTCTCTGCTTAGCCTATAACACTGGGGTCTTGGCGGTCCTACCACTAAATGAGGGAACGGGGAGGATTTTAGTTATTGATTATTTTCTCATTCTTCGCTACACATCCCCATGAGAAGCAATAGATGTTTTATACATTCAGAATATGAATTCTGAGTGTATAAATCATCTATTTATATTCTGAGTGTATCTACCTACTTTTATAATTAGATCGATAGCGGTTATATATATTAACATCGTTTCGTGATGAAGGTCGGTTTGAGTTTGTTTACATTTTTTTTACATTTTCTCTCGGCCGACCAGAGCGTTATGCTTTGGCGGATATATAAACTCACGAATGAGAAAATATGTTTACATTCAGTTCAAGGTAGAGGTTTTGGTGTCTACTATATTTCAATCTATCTGTAATTTATATTTAAAACTGTTCTTATACATGTCTAAACATGGTTCTTATTGGATTCCAGAAGATATAGGTCAGAGGTCCCACCTTATCAATTTTCTTCCACACTGGAATTTAAACAGGGTTGCTCGCTATAGAGAAGTTTTATATGGAAACCGCGGTTGCCAGTTGGCGCTTGCAATGTGAGCATTTTCCATACAATATATGGAACTATAAGTGCATTTGCACAAACCCTTTTGCTCACTGTCAGTGCTCACATCATCATTAGGAGAGTGGACTAGTCCGTTTTCTGTGGTCTTAGCCAGCAGAGGGAGAAATCCCAGAAGACCAAAGTCGAGTCACATTATAAATTGTGTATCCCTTTTACTTTTACACTGGTGGTATATAACGCGATGTGCAGACCAGCCTGGGGAGGTACTACCTACTTCTGCCAAAACACAGCAATGCTTACATTGCTGTGTTTCAGTTTGAAGGGTAAGAGAGCTAGCGTAATTATCGGCACATGAGGTTTTCTCATCGTTAGGCTAACCATGATAATCCACGGACATCAGTGCTCACTTGGATTGTTCCTGGTATGCGCAACGGTGAACATGCACTTAACGTCAAAGACGTTTACCTTTCTTAACACACAAAAATTTCCCTGACTGTAATTTTCCGGTTTAGAAACATTTTTTGGATATGAGTAGGTATGACACTGTAAAATATTGTAACACCTACGCCCACTGTCACGGGAGCATAGCTCTCATCTGCTCCATGTTAACCTCCAATCCATCCATAATCCGCTCCCCACAAATACCTAAACCTATCAACAGAAAAACCAGAGCAATTCTGTTTACGTTACGGTACATTTCCGTAATAAATAATCTCAATATTAGTATCAGAAACAGGGGCATCAAGAAAATAATTTTGGGAGAAGGAGGGCATCGGTTCCAAAATTATAGTGACTGGAAAATGGACGTGAGTGAGACCCAAAACTCACCTTCCCTATTTAACTATGGGAAGATAACCCAGGGTTAAATAGGGAAGGTGAGTTTTGGGTTGCAGGAGTTTGCAGGTTTCCTTACGTTATATTTTCTTTTACCCAAGATCTCAACCTAACCTATTAATAATTCTTCTATCGCATAGGTTGCCTGGAAGGAGAGGGTTTAGTGAGCAAAAATCTCACACAATCCAGTCTCTCCCCCAGGAGGCTGGGTATCTTTCGAAGATTTCCCCCCGTTAACAAAAAAAAGGTTGCCAGGAAGAGATCGTTCTAAGCGATTTTGTACACTTATTCTATGTTTCCATTCCTATGTATTTTTTGTGTGTGCAATAAAGTATTAATCTATCTCTCTATCTATCTAACCAATCCACAAAAATTATTTAGGTACCTATAGGTCGAGTTAACTTTAAGAAAGTATTGTTATTTACCATCCATATTGTTATTTACTATCCAAGTCCGTTATAATGAAGGTAGACAAAATAAAACATTTATTTGTTCCTTTTCACTTCTATAAAAGGGATTTACCTCCATACTTTTTTTCTCTTTCAATATACGACCATCGAATCGTGCAGACTGTTTTCTTTCCCTGAGGCCGTTTCCAATAGAAAGCATTAAAACCACATTATATAGAAAATGATACTAGCTTCATATTATAGGTTACCATAGTTATATTGTGATATGTAATAGTTTAACTACTATAACGGCGAACTCCCTATCGGCATACAAACCTTTTAAGTTTTTGCCTAATGGGATACGGTTTATGTACCTACCATGTTCCTTTTATATTAAACAATAAATGAATAAAAGGTCTAAATTGTAAGCATTTTGTAGTAGGTAGGTTTATAAAATTTAGCCGCCTATTAGTCTAGTTCTAGTCAGTTATCGGTATTTTCTATCGACCGGTCGTATCGTGCAATCGACATAAAGATAAAATTTATCTTTTAGGTACTTATTAGTTAATTTAACAGTTATTTATTTTATTATTAAACTTGACAGTTAGCCTGGCAGTAAATCAAGTCATATCGAAAGTGCACGAATCTCGCCCGTGTTTACAATATATACTCGTACTTAGTGCATTTTGTTTGTTTGTTGTTTTCCTTGTGCTTTATTAAACTTGAAACTCGCAAATATAAGGTATTAATGTAGCGTATCACAGCATCCACCATCCTACCGGTGACTTCATCCCATATAGGCGCAGTGATCGGAAATAACTAAGAGTGGTTTATTTTGCGAAATTATTGTATAATTATTATTGGAATTACTCTCCCGTTTTCCCATCGAAATTTAACTTTATTTACTATTAGGGCCATCCTTTCATCTAGACATCTATATATAGGAACACGCAAAACTATATTAGGTATTTACATTGTAAATATATTTTTATTATTTTTGTAAAGCATGCTCATTTTTTATCTGTTTTACAGCGATAATAGTCATACTGGAACTATTGTATACACCTATGCGCACGCGCTTCGCTGGAAGTGAATAATTTATACCTACTTATTTGTTATTTTATTGTCATTATTTTAGGATAAAATTGGTATGGCTAGCCTTTGTTAATATACAATGGAGATATTCGTCTAATATGACAGATGTTAAAGTAAAGAGGGGTAGTTTATTAGGTATTGTATATTATATTCCATTTTACTCTATAATGTCTCTTTGTCCTAATAAGGAAATTATGACAAATAATGATCACTCGATCACATCCCATTTAACATTGGATTATCTTATTGTGAGGGTTTCCTCACGTTATATTTTCTTTTACCTAAGATCCAATCCATAAAAAATGCAGATGTTTAAAAAAAATATTTAGGTACTCAATTTTGTTTGAATGCAACCACTATTCGTGGATCGCAAACTGTCAAATTAATTACTTTTTAATTGTAGGTAAACATTTTCTGCCCTAATGTAATTTGTATTTAAACTTGCATAATTTAAAATTCATTTACCATCGAAATACAATAATTTGTCTGAATTGTTCCTTCCAAAGTTAACTTTGGAGTCATCTTTAATTATGACTAAAACACAATTACAGTGCGATCGGTAAACAGAGATGCAGTTTTTTTTTAAATTACGATCGTAACAGTATCGTGATCTAGAAGTTACGACCCGCGCGCCTCACGCGCCTGAAAAATAGTGGTGTCGCAATAAAGTCATAAATGTTAATCCATGAATTGCAGTCACATGTCCACCAGAGACGTTTGAGGTCGAGGACCGACGCTATCGTAACAATTAACAAGATTGTCAACATAACAATTAATATGTTGGTTTACAAGTCAACAACTCTAAATGAAGATGCTGCAAATTCTAATATAATTCTAAATTAAAAATTTAAGAAACCACCGACTGACAATGTGGAGATACGATACCTACGCTTACGTTTACTTGGTCTTCATAAGATCCTCAAGATTCCAGACGTGGGAAGGGCACCACGGTCCAAACATTTGAGTTCAAACTCAAACCACCGTTACACACAGAAAATACCTGATATAAAACCCCTGATCTATTTTTTATCAGACACGGCTAAGATGTCAACAAATTCTATTTTAAATAAACAAAATCCGCACCCAAATAGGATCATCGGTTGTTTAGTTATGATTCCACAGACAAACACACATGTATGTATAACGCAGCAAACTTATTTTGGTCGGGGTTAATAATAAATAAGTTAGGTCGGCATGCGCGAAAAGTTTACCCTGGGTTAACTCGAGAATTGTCTATGGTTTTCATACAAAATTGACATCGGGTTAGAGTTAACCCGAGAGAAAACGGTTTGTGCAAGACGGCCTTAGGATGGCTTGCGCGAAACTGCGGGTTAAATGTTCTTAACTCTAATTTAACTCGCAGATTGTCTATGGTTTTAATACAAAATGTTTCAGGCTTTGCGTTGGTGCAAGACGTTTTTGTGATTTAACTCGGCTTAGACACTAACTCTCGGGTTAACTCTCAATTCGACTTTCGCGCAAGCTAACCTTATAAAGAATCGATTCGGAGCGGCTTCAGTCAATTTACAAGTTAATTATACCAGACTCCGTAGAAGTGCATTGAATTGTAGTGTAGGCTGCGTCATGTTAGCATTTTTTCACTAAACCCACATTTGACCTCAATCTGAACTGTTAATAAGCGTCGATGAGGTTAAAGGAGGACCACGAGTCTGTCTATTCGCTCTGGCCTTAAGGATCTCATGCATGGTTATAGGTTTTGGGAAACACAATAAAGGCGCCGGGATATGAAGCAAAAGGCTACACGGATTTTAGTAATACTCGTACATATACTCGTAGCTTTCTAAAAAGAAAAACATTCACATTTCCATGATTATGAAGGAAATAATATGGTTAAACCTGTAAATATATCTCAGAAGCATAAAACTGTAAGTGCCGGTGAGATAAATTTGCGTAATATTTGGTGTTTGGACTTTGATTAAGTACCTACATTACGAGTACAACGACAAATTGCAAAGTTTTATAATTATTTATTAAAGAAACTAGGTTTCTAGATTATAATTTGGTACGATACCTAAGAAGTAAAAAAAATAGAAGTACAGTGTGAGGTACAGTGTTGGGAAAACAATAATATTGTGAATTATTAAATTCACAGATTTAATTTTAATTTATAATGTTTTATTATAATTAACTTAATTAATTGTTATTTGATAATTTATTATTTCTTTTTTTTATTCTATGGGACTAGTGCCTGAAACAAAGACATTTTAATTTAATTTAATTTAATTAATACTTACACTCAGTATGATTAACATGAAACCACCAGAGACTTATTCACGCAGTCTATAGCCAAGTTGTTATCGTGTATTTTCCGAACTCATATGGCTCGTCTGTATCTACCCAAAAAGCCTCATCAGTCTGTCATCATGTCCCCACTGTTGGGGCACAGGCCTCCTCTTGCACAAGGGGGTACGGGCCATGATCCATCGAGCGGACCCAGTGCTAATTGGTGGATTTTACACGCCTTCGGAAACTTCTAATTTCCTCAGATATGCAGGTTTCCTCAGGATATTTTCCTTCGCCGTTAGAGCAAACATTTGGTGTCAAGTTATAGCATGTCCGACTATCCTGATTGACAGGGACGTAGTCAGGTAGGGTCAGTCAGGGGGCAGCTGCCCCCTGCTAGTAACAGGTTTTTAATAGCTACTAACTAGGTCATCATTGAAAATCATCTCGATTCTGTTCGTCTTTAATTGCGAAAACAGAAATGTCTTTGATTGACAAGCGGGGAAACTGTTACGTACGTAAACTTTTAGAGGGGGTCTTGACGGGTAACGGAGCTGAATTTTGACACATGCCTCAAAGGAAGAGAGCCTTAACACAAAATCCTAACTGAACTAAATTCTAGCAAGCTACCCACCCCTAAACAAAATCCTGGCTACGCCCTTTCTAACTAATAAATTGAAATTGAAATTGAAAACGTTTATTTAGCGCTGTAAACACCAGAATATAGAACACAATACAGAAGTATATGCAGCACAGAACATCTGGTTTGGTACAGTTCCAAAAAGGGTACACCAGCTCAGCATAATGCTGAGGCAAGTCGCAGCGCTGATTTTCAGCTGGCCCCTCAGTGAGTGACTAAGAGAGTAAGTGAGTGATAAGCTGATAACATATTGACTGTGATATAGATAACAAAACTAACAACATACATTCAGTTACTAAGCAACGGTCAGTCTATGTACGAAACTGTTATCAGTGCTGATATCGACGCGTATCGGCAGTTTAGTAATCGAACTACTGTACACCATGCGTGTAGACAAAATTATGGTTATATTTTTTTAGGTTAGCTTGGTTTTTACGAGTGAAACTGTGTTGTGTTACGGTGGATGGAAGTTTTGTATTAGGTAATTATCTAAAGTTACATTTAAAGTGGTCAAATGTACGCATCTGAAACTTAGTTTTTCTTTACGTCCAGAGGAAATGAGTGTAGACTAGTTGCCGATTAACAAAAGTACGTGTGCCAGGTGGAGCATGGAGCCACAGCCTTCCACCTCGCTCATATCTCAGCAGCCCCCTAACTATGGGTCCACGTAAGTGGCTTCGAGCTAAATCTTTCAGTGTCTGTGGGTCTTCGTCTGTGATGTTTGTTTGGGAGTCAGTGGTGAAGGGTGGGAGTAAAAGGTGGGAGATGTGTAACTGGGTAAGGACTTGTTGACGAACGCATGCCTTTAATTCGTGATATACAGGGTGTAACATTAAGAACGGTCAGTATGGGAAAGTCTGAAACTATAAGACATACGAAGATCTGTTCTTAGGAACCATGTCATCAATTTTAGTAACAAGAAACACTGTATTCATACATTTTTAAAAAAACTGTACTCAGCCTGGGAATCGAACCCGGTTGTTTTGGAAAAAAAATCCAACACTATTTCTATTTAGACATCGATTGTGTAGGTCTTAAGGAATAAATGTTAGTATGAAACGTGATGTTTAAAATTAATAAAACGCATTGTTTCCATATCTTTTAATTTATTTTAGTAGGTGTTCGAAATGACTACCATTTTGTAAAATACAACATTCAACTCGTTTAGGTAACGATCTTACTATTGAATGTTGTATCTTCAGGTGGTGAATTTGCGTTAAAATTGTCTCTATGGCTGCTTTTAGGTCTTCAATTGTGTCGTAGCTTGTTTTGTACACTTCATCCTTAACGTAATCGATATCTAAATAGAAATAGTGTTGGATTTTTTTTTCAAAACAACCGGGTTCTATTCCCAGGCTGAGTACAGTTTTTAAAAAAAATTTATGAATACAGTTTTTCTTGTTACTAAAATTGATGACATGGTTCCTAAGAACAAATCTTCGTATGTCTTATAGTTTCAGACTTTCCCATACTGACCGTTCTTAATGTTACACCCTGTATATCCAGCCTAGATAGCCTGATGTGTGGTCCACTGTACCCCATGCGGTGAATTGCTCTATTGATACCTAAATAGAGATGTAGTTTTTTCGAATTTCGATCACAACAGGATTGTGATCAAGGTGCTAACTCTGTGATCTAGATCTGTGAATTTTATTAATTTCTGTGATCTAAATTCACAGATCTATCAGCTAAACGTACCGATTTCGATGGAATAGCAACGCATAATTAGAACAATTGGGAGTAATTGCTTCGTTTCGGAATTTCGGTCGCTTCCGTCCCTTGATGTTCGTTCACTGCGCTTTGGTATGTAAGTGTAGAGCATGTCTTTGAAACAATACCTAAAGTATTTTTTCTTATAGAATAATTATCCCTTCAGAGTGGGATCTCTGGAACGGTAACAGTTAGGTGGTTCAAGTTTAAGCTCAAATGTTTATGGCCATGGTGATCTTCCCACATCTGGAACCTTGAGGATCTGATGATGACCAGGAAAAAGTAAGGGAGTCTCCAATTGTACGTCGGGAGTTTCTTAAATTTTTATTTTAGAGTTTTTTAGTCTTGTCACTTGTCAAAGATACTAAAACTATGTTTATATTTACCTACTGCAAACAGCACTAGATAAATAACTATATTATAAAACCCAAGGCATTACGATTATTACCAACAATTATACCACAATAATAATAAAGTAGTTTTCCAAAGGACTTAAGTATTTGCTTTGCAACGATGGTTACCTGGAATATTTTGTTATATCAGAGTGTGCCAGGGTCAAAAATGTTTTATAGCATTTGTCCTAGATTCGAGCTAGCTACTAACGTCTGTCTATCTTTTTATTATCATACATAATATTTACCCAGAATTTATTCCTCCCTGTTTTTGTATATAAGTACCTGCCCAAAAATGGGCCTATGTATCGACTGAAAACTGTGCGGGAAATGCCACATTCCACATGCCCACGATCGGAAGTATTCAACAATCAAGTTGCTAAGTAAATAAATAAATTTGTAAATAAATAAACTATTATACCGAATTCATGTATATAACTGTAGATATTTTATATACCTAAGAATGTGATGATAATTTATGATTAAGTGTAATAAAAAATATTGTGACCTTAACCATCAATTAACGATTAAATTCATTCTTTCATAAAATTTACACGATCTCTATTTGAGATTTTTCTTATTCAATATCCCAGACATCTAATTCTTCAATTCGATTCAGGACTCATACTCGTATTATCCAAATGAGGAAATGATCGTAAAGAATTATCGTAGGTAAGTAGGTGCATAAGTATCAATTAATATGATGAATAATGCCGATAAACACTAAAACAGAAAGGTTTTACTGTCTGCATAGCTGCAGCAGGGTTAGAGTTTATCGTCTTCTCTTATAGTGAGGTCAACTTGACCCCGGGACAAGTTAACCCTGTACGTTTTCTCGCGTGACCTTTAGACAGCGGTGCTCAATTCGAACACTAAATTTCAAAAAGGCAGGTTGTATTTAGTATATTATTATGTATTGTGATTGGAATGCGGAAAGTAAGTAATTGTGAACGAGGTGACGAGTTCCTCCGGTGTGAGTTTATATTAGCCTTTCGGCACGTGTATCACACGATGTTTTTCATTACACCTAGCGTGTATTAAATACTTACAATATTATTTAGGTAAATAAAAGAAACGTTTTAAAAAATTGCAACTTTTTATAACATAAAGTAATATCTTCCAACCGCATTTGAACCATAATACCTATGTAAAACATTTGAAGGCCCTAGTTATCCATGAGAAATTTTCCATCTGCTTACGCATGCACGAACATGTTGTTTATTAGCAGATGTGATTAAAATGATATTTGCTATATTTACAATATAATAAAAATCAAGTCTATTTAAAAAAATCAACAAGAGATAGAGTAAGAGAAAGGTACTGGTGGTAACAAAATAACTCAATTGACAACTTGCGGGAAGAGTAATCATTAATAATTAAATTACTAAGAAATATTTTGCAAATCGGTAATGACTTTCCATTCCTTCAGATGATAAATTTAAATTAATCACTGGATGTTCTCCAGTGTGACTGAAGAATGAGTTTTAGTATGTAGGAACGCGCGCTGATGACATGGAATGACGTAATGTCAGTTGTATGAAAGGTAAAAGGGAATATCTTCCACCAGGCGGGGTGTCTTGGTCCAACTATGGACGTTTGGAACTCGTATATATGCGAAGTCCCAGGAAAATTTCGATAGCGCGTTCTACACCGATGTGAGTAGGTACTAATCGTAGTGGCGCGTCGTGCGTCGCCACAAGTACTTTTAGTAGGGCTTTTGAGGTTTGGGGGAGTTGAGGATTATTGATTTCAGGGATATTAATAATCACAAAATATAGTAGGTACTATTATCTGAGTTTTGTTCTAAATGTTTAAGCATTTCTGTACCCATTGATTGGGGCATTGGTCCCAAAAAATTCATACGAATTCAACTTTCCTGACTCGTCCAAAAACGTATTCAGCTTTTACTTATCAAAGTTTGATGACCTGGGAAGGAAAGAGAAGCAGCTATACGTTAGAAGAATGACGATAGTATAAAAACAATACATGAACAATAATATTACAGTTTGAGAACAATAAAGGCACAAACCGACCACGTGCCCGCTGATAACGACAAAAAAGACATAATAACAACAGATAGTGCTAGGATTGTTTGTTTACTAAACTACTGTAATAAATTTATTATGACAAGCGCAGACGACGATACAAACGATCGATCAATGAAAATCAATTAACTTCATACCTTTGATCTCGATATGAACAATCGAAAATTAACCTCAAAACTACTTAAAATAAGTAGGTAACTACTACCTACAGGCAGGTGCCTTACATAGTTCCTCAAGTGTAGTATGCTCAAGTATGAAATAATCTAATCTCATAGGTACGTAAGTATAATAATAAAGCGGCTATAATTCAGACTGAACACTTCATTTTATTCTGTATACTACCACTATCACTACCACCGATCTATCGGGCTTCGCCCTCCAGCGTATCACACTTCGTTTCCTTTCGTTCGTCAAATCCGTTGAAGAACTTTTATAAATGTAACTTATAAAACAATTTGTTGAATCAATCAAAGTTATCAATAATTAGTGACATAATATTAATTTAATATATTATTTGTGAAATCCACGTACTTATTAATCATGTTGTCGCCGTAGCTTTAATTATAGATTTTAACAACCATTTCCGTCGAACCGGAGAATGGAAAATTAACTGAAAATCGTTAACATCCTTCTTAATAAATCAATATCTCCAAAAATATCATTATTAATAAATTCTAAAATTCTCTGAACCTAACATAAGTAAATCTGGTACTTACCTATCACAGGTACGTAAGATCTAACCTCAATTGACCCCGTTCCATCTCATTTATTCTTTTCTTATAAGAAATTAATCGATTGGCAAAAAAATCTGTGAATGCATTTTCTTAAAATTAAGATTCCATAATAATTATTTAGTAGTTATTGACAGCTGATAGTAATGCTAGTAATTGCTGAGACATGCAGACGGATGGACACTGAAGAGTCACCATAGGGGTTCCTTTTTACAGCATAGGTACGGAACCCTAAAAATAGATATCATGCAGGGTCGAACACAAAACATCCGGCCGGCCTACCCTCATAACAGAGAGAGAGAGATCTCTCTTAGAGATAAGTCACGCCCTTTGTGTTTCACATATTTTTTGTATAAGTTTGTATTATAATTGTACACTAAGTACAATAAAGAGTTAATAACAAACCCGGAAAATTTAATCAGGTGAATAGGTGTTGGTACAACACTTTTACCTTTGATCAGAAATATAAACCCTCGCAATATTACGGAATTAAATGATTTTTTTTACAAGTGGCGCCCTCGTGACAGTCTTTAATTTTCCTGGTCGAGATATCACATTAGGTCACTTACCTATAAACGAAATGTTATGTCTAGTCTACGCTTTCTTTTGACGTAAGTAGATAAGGGAGTGCCAGCCGATTGGGATATGTGTGTACCACCCGTGGGGAGACCGCTGGGTTATCGACGACATTGACGCAAGACTACGATATGCGAAAACAATCATAATAAATTAGAGAAAAAAGAAGAAAGAAAGACAAAATTATAAGTATTTTTAAGTTGGCAATACTATTCCGAATTGCGAATATCTTGTAATGGTTTTTGTTACTTTAAGATGAAATAAATACAATACAATATTAAGTTAAGCTTTGATTAAGTTAACTGAGAAGGTAGAGTTGCAATTTATTTGTTCTGGTTTTCATACTAACGTTTATAAAAATACATTTCGCGACAGCATGATTGGTCAGTAACAAAATTTCAGTAAAATGTTGCACATATACGTAAATAATTTTTTTAACAGAAAACAACTTCGTGTGTATCTATATCACGTGCGGGAATACCACGTGTCGCACTCGCCTTTGGAAATAACACTCCTAGCGACAAATTGGCCTTTCCGCACTGGTTAGACAATGTACTTTTTTACTACAGTAGGGCTAGTTGTTTCCTGATAGTCTTGTGACAAGCTTGTTGGGTTGGGTTCAGGGATATAGTATCGAAGAAACTAGAAGTAAGGGGTACCTAGAAGACCCCCTTCTGAATTTGTTTCCAGGTTACGACATTGACATGTTTGTTATGAAATAAGTCGATAGCAGTGAACTTTTAGACTCACCAGCGCAGCCGCATCCAATAATCCTTGAGACCCCTCTGATGGTCTTCCAAGAGCTGGTTTCTTTGTGAATCTTGTCCAGATCGGCGCTGGAGTGTTCTTTGTTGATTTGGAAAAGTTTATTTACGTGTGGCACGAGATTTTGGGTTTTTAATTATTTTATCGGAGAGGCGGGCCGACGGCGCCATGCTCTTCTCTCGATCTTTTTTTTATTTTAATGGTTTAAAAAAATACGAAACAATGTTATTGATCCCTTTAATTAAATCCATCGATATATTAAACCTTAAAAAAATGCGAGTAAAAAATCGTGAAATTTCGATTGTTGATTTCTTTATATCTATAAATTTTCTGAAAATAGTAGTTTTTTGCAAACATTCATATTGACTATACGATAAGGAATATAAAAATTCATTTCTTAATATTACTTTATTTTGATTTTATGGCGGGAGAACATTTCACGATTAATAAGAGGGTAGTCTGCGCGTGATTTTTATTTATTTATTCTAGGTCTCATTGCGTTATTCCGCTGATATGTTTCGTTAGTATTTAGTAATCTCTTTCTACCATCCTTCTGTACTCGGACATGTGTATATCATACCTTTAAAGTAAGTTGACAAAAATTTCACACAATCTATTACATACTCATCGGTGACAACAACCCATAGAAATTTTATATTATCTATATTTAACCTTTTACGGTGGAAAAAACGACAAAAAATTAAATATTTATAAAAATATCAGACACATAATGTCATGTAAAGTTACAGGAGATAAAGGATCTATATAAATAGACAATATAAATTATACAGAATTCAATGCAAGAAATATATTACTATAGGTCTGTTTAGGCAGTCATAGAAAATCATTTAACTCCTTAACATAAATGGTTAATACTTGCGGTTGTTGGTACTTTGTGAAACTTGTGATGATGAAACCGGAAGATGTGTAAACGAAACCGGTCGTAATAAATAAAATACAGTAAAAACCCGTGAAATAGTATATTATTCAAGTCTAATCATCCTTAACATAAACCAAATTGCTCCCCTGACACTATTGTATCTATCTTTCCAGAACCGACTCAACGCCCATCATCAAGAATGGCGTCAAACCCGTGGTCTCCAAGACGCCTTTACCTGAAAAATCTCAAAAGCCTGGTAAAGCTGGCAGAGGGAAAGCTCTCCGGCAAGTGGTGGCTTCCTTCATTGCCAACCTGGGCACCATAAACACTGGCATGGCCTTTGGGTTCTCAGCCACCGCCCTGCCACAACTCAAGAGCGAAGAATCTAGTATACATATAACTGAAAGTGAAGCCAGTTGGATAGGTAAGGTTTTTCGATATAGATAATTTCCTTCACTTACTGGGTTTATGGTATTTGGGTATCACAAAACTTCGAGACGAAACGATGAAACTTCGAACTACTGCATGATTAATATACACAGACACTCATGATTAATATTGTTTCTACAACTCTTACAAGACCTAATATTTTGGTTCGTAGATGAGATTTCAATAGGAACCTCTGCAATAGAGTAGTTTCCAAGTATCAAATATTAAAAGCGGTTCTTAAAAATTAAGAATTAGTCATAAATTGATGGTCAAATGTAGCAATAAGTTTTATGACGTAAGTGTTCTCTAGCGCCATACAAGCCAGTCCTAGCTGCATATAAAGGACTGTTTTGCTAGAAAGGGACAGAGCATCTGTCCAATACTAACTTTAACCATTATTATCTCTGATATTAGTTGAGATATCGAAAAACTAATTTAGATCCTTCTTTAGTATGTCCTTGTAAGTTGATTGATTCAATATTTTTTTAGGTTAATACCGTATTACGAGTAAGCTTTAGCTTGTACAAAGTTTCCGCATCTAATTTTAGTATAGTATAGTATAACTCTCACGTCCACATTTCCCTAGGGGGTAGACAGAGGAACCACCTTCATCATAGGTAGTTCTCACCTTTCGTCGTAAGATTTGGTGGACAAACACCTACGACACCTATCATGTCGAGCCTTTTAGGATCCTTGCAAATCGAATTGGGTGGTTTGCCTTTGCCTTTCCCAATACTCCCGTTCTTTATCCGTTACTGTTAGAGCAGTCAGCCTACCTAAAACTATGTTTTTGAATACACTTCATACTACTAATGCTACTACCACACGCTCTAAATCAGCGAGGTACGTTGAAGTTTCAAGGTTTTTTTTTGATAGTTGACATGACATGACAACTTCCTCATTGTTCCAGCAAGTTTAAGCGCCGCCGGCACGCCTATAGGCTGCATTGTCAGTGGCTACCTGATGGACAACATCGGGCGTCGCCTCACGCTCATCGTCACAGAAATACCTCTCATTTTAGGCTGGCTACTCGTCGCCTTTGCCCAAAACGTGCCTATGATTTATGTTGGTAAGAATAATATTATTTACTTAACTGTACCGCTTACAGGAAGGAGCTTATAGTCTTCTAGTTTACAGCTTACAAGAAGCAGACTGTAGCTTTCTAGTTTATATCTTACAGGAAGGCGGCAGAAGCCTATACCTTAGCCTTCTAGTTTATATCTTACAGGAAGGTGGCAGAAGCCTATACCTTAGCCTTCTAGTTTATATCTTACAGGAAGGTGGCAGAAGTCTATACCTTAGCCTTCTAGTTTATATCTTACAGGAAGGTGGCAGAAGCCTATACCTTGGCCTTCTAGTTTATATCTTACAGGAAGGTGGCAGAAGCCTATACCTTAGCCTTCTAGTTTATATCTTACAGGAAGGTGGCAGAAGCCTATACCTTAGCCTTCTAGTTTATATCTTACAGGAAGGTGGCAGAAGCCTATACCTTAGCCTACTAGTTTACAGCTTGCAGGAAGAAACCTATAGCCTACTAGTTTACATCTTACAGGAAGGACCTAAAGCTTTCTAGTTTACAGCTTACAGTAAGCAGCTTATAGCCTTCTAGTTTACAGCTTACAGGAAGGAGCCTATGGCCTTCCAGTTTACAGCTTAGAAAGGGTCTTTAGCCTTCTACTTTACAGCTTACATGAAGGAGCTTGTAGCTTCCTAGTTTACAGTTTACAGGAAGGAGCCGGTAGCTTTCTAGTTTACATCTTATAGGCACCAACCTTAAGCCTTCTAGTTTTGGCTATCCGAGACTTACAAGCTTTCTACCAAAAGCTACAAAATCCTTATTTTGTGATTCTTATCTCCTAAAGTCCTTAGTTTAAGACAAAGGTGTCATAGAGGATCTACCATCGTTTTGTTTGCTTTCCAGGCAGGCTACTGGTCGGCTTCGGGTCTGGCATGGTCGGGGCCCCTGCCCGGGTCTACACGTGCGAGGTGTCGCAGCCTCACCTCAGGGGCATGCTGGGGGCCTTAGCGTCTGTAGGAGTCTCCACCGGTGTTCTAATACAGGTCAGTATTGCAACAACTTTTGACATATGTCTTGTTATCTTGTATTACTACTAGTAATCTAGACTCTACTCGTTTTAATTCCTGTTAAAAAATCTGGAAGTTAGTTTCAGTTTTCATGAGACCCTTCGAATTGTAGAGATTTTGCTTCCAATATTCAATATCAAAACGAACAGTAACGTAAGAGCCACGACTATTATATAATTGAGTCATGCCGAATTAGCAAAACATTGCTAATAGATTTACAGTTTGCACATTTAAGGTAAGTAGCAATTTTTAAAAGAATATAAACGTGTTACACCTTTTATTGTTGTAAAAACGTGACGTAACACAGAATCAGCTGATTTTCATTTAACTTCGTTTGAGAATCGTCGATAATTCGTTTATTTTTCATTAGAAGGCACATTTTATTATGCAGAATTTGTATCTTAATTTCATGATCAGCCTTCACGTTTCTACTGTTGGGGCCTGTGCCTCCTCTTGTACGAGTACAAAGGGTTCTTGTACTTAGTCGTATTCCTCAATGATGAGGGTCGTGATCATTCTATGGCATTAACAACATATAACGTTCTATTGGCAGATTTAATGGGGTGGTTTGCTATTGCCTTCCCCATTTCACAACACTGATTATCTCTGTGCAGGTTTCCTCACGATGTTTTCCTTGAACATTAGAGCTTTCGATGTACGTAAGTCTTCGAAAAATAACGAATAACCTAACGGGACATTGCAATGTCGAAATGTCGAACCAATGCATGGCTTCGAACCAGAACCTCCCGTATGGAAGTCTGGAGTCCCAGCCACTACGCCACTGATGCTCCGGATGTAATTTCAATCGTCTGAATTTGAGCTAAGCCAAAATGAACCTATTAAAGTGCTGCAGTTAAATATTTAAAAGGGCAGCAAACTATCTGCTATCATAATCAACTCTACATAAAGGAAATAGAGCAGACGTCAGGTGTTAAATTGATTATACAATGCAAACAATGCAAACAAAACACACTTGTTTGTGCAAATAACTATAGCCAAGCCTTCAGCGGCGTGTTCACTGCGCCATGTACTAACAGTGAAAATACGAACAAAACCTTCATTATAATATGCAGATAGCTCAGAACAATAGCATAACGACGTGTGCTTAATGCGATTTTAAACCAATTTTTTTACTAATATTTAGCGTAGCTATTGACGTTTGTACGATCGGCAGTGAGGGGCTGTGACATGTGATAAGTATAACTACTGATAACTGACCAATGCACATCTGCCCTGATACGGAAGGCAGTTGCAAAACGTTATTATAATAAAAGTAATTATTTACTCTCATAACAATGTAGTGGGTAAGAAACGTAAATTGCTTAAAAATTTACTTGTTTGTGAGTGTCTCCAGGCCCTCCTCACAACTCGGAAAAACACAGTACAATTCAAGTAAACAGTTCCAACAGCCTGCTAGTACCTAAGTACAGAAGTAAGTTGGTGATGTGAGTGGAGTATAGGATTTATGAGTGTGTGTGTGAATGTAAGAATGTATGTTGGAATGTATTATGTATGTATGTTAGCCCTACGAAGACAAGATTCTTGGGACATGTGACTGTAAACGAAAGTGTATTGTCGAGAAAACGACAAAAAATGCGTCAAATTGGTTTTCAAAATTTAAGAAAACACCATAATTTTTCATAGAAAGATTCCAGAAAACACTGGAAACCAATTTGGGGAGTTTTTTTGTTATTTTCTCGATAATCACTTTTTGCACTAAGCGGCCATGTTTCGTATCAGGGCAGAAAATCGTTATTATAATGATGATCGTCAGTGTAGCAATAAAAAGTGACTAATTATACTCACTCTACACTAAAGAAATGTCATTTTACTCATAAAAATGACATGAAATTCAATAGTCTCATGAAAACCGACAAAGTTTGTATTTTATTTGTTTTAGAAATCACGTTCGTTCAGATCGTGAAAAGATAATTGAACAGCAACCAAGTCGTGTAAAATTAGAACTGTCGCAGAAGAACAAACAAACAGTTTGTTTGCAGTACTTATTCGGGTACAACGTCAGTGGAAATTACGTGGACACTGTGCCTATGTTGAGGTGTTTTCAGGGCTTGCTGTGGAATATCTGGGTCTGGGTTTCCTCACTTTTACAACAATCGGAAAACTATCGGAGAATCAGCCATTATGATCGCTACACCCTACGCTCGCCTATCGCTACTATGTAAAATCGAATCGCTCTGAAGCGATAGTGGCTCAAAAGCTAGGGCACGAGACTGCGACGCAAGCGTTACCGGATCGAAAGATGGATTCGATCCGGCGACAGACAGTTTATCCTAGCTAGAGTAGTTCATTAGTAGAAAAATAAAACGTTTTTATTTTGTTTTCTGGGGCCCATTTCGCCTAAATTACAACTTTTGTATTTCTATTTCTATCCAATTTCAATTTAGTTTTCGTTCCAATTCTATTTGGACACCAAATCGGATACTGCTGACGCATAACTATACCACTGCCACCTTTCAATTTACTATCGATCGGGCAAACGTACCTTGGGAGGAACTTATGTTCGATCGTTATATTTGACAGTTGAAGCGTTTTGTTACCGTTCAACTGCATTTCAGTATAAACTAAACGTTTTATTAGAATGCTCAAATCGATAGTAGCATACGAAACACGTCATAACGATGCAGTTTAGATTCTATTTAGTTACGTTGTATTTAGTGGAATCGATCTCCTGGTCCTATGACACAGGTAATCTTACTGTGGTACTTATATTATCCTTCTCGTAAAGTTTGTCTAGGGTTAGTCCAAGTAAGGACTACTTGGACTACTACGATATAACAGATTGGACAAAAAATCCAACAGTACTGCAACCGCAACAATTTGTTCACAGTCTTGACAACGCCCTACTACGATATCTAATTTTAAGCATGATGCATATCGAATCGAAAATCGATTTATTATTTGCCATTTCCAAGTTGCATGCAAACATGTATTTATTTCACCAATTTCCCTTATTTCAGTACATAATCGGCAGCGCGACTTCATGGAACATCCTGGCCGGAGTCAGCGCTATAGTGCCAATGATCTCACTGCTGGGCATGATCCTCATCCCGGAGACTCCCAACTACCTCCTCACTCAGGATAAGAGGGAGAAGGCGGAGAGATCCCTGGCCAAGCTCAGAGGGTCTACGTATGACCTGGACGAGGAATTACAGCGGATGATCCTATTTAAGGAGAAAAATCATGTGGAGCCGTAAGTTTTGGAGCTTTTAGTTTGCATTTTCATCAGTCAATAATATTTCCAGGGCTTTGGCCGTAAGCAGACTACCCCTTTTCTCAGAATCACTTAATCCCCTGTCCCCGAATTGATTACTGTACCGGTACCCTCCCCTCGTACGAAGTAAGAGCCAAAGTCTACCGTTTGGGTCAGTGTGCCTTCGTAAACCGAAGAACCGAACTCTCAGACCGATATTTAGAGTCAATTCTTATTCTTTTTGTAGTCGCATTCTTCGCCAATGAGTATCGCTGTTAGTCTATGGATTGTAATTAACCACATATAGTGTTTACCTTTACCATTAACAGTCGATAATGGTAAAGTAAAACACTATATGTGATCGACTTTTCGAAAAAGGTGAAAAATTATTTGTATCACGATTGTGATAAAAATACAACGTTTTTCTGTATCTATCTTCAAGCATTACAAAATTTTCTGTTCCAGGTTGAAGGGTCCAAAAGAAGTATTCAAGGCGTTGATGTTACCTTCGACACTGAGGCCGTTCCTAATCCTGGCATTGTACTTCTTCATCTACCAGTGGTGTGGTGTCAATACGATCACGTTTTATGCTGTCGAAGTTTTCGAGGTAAGCTCCTAGACTAGACTCTTAGTGACGATCGAAACCTTTATTTCATCCACCATCAGTGCTATTAGCTCTATCCTATTACTTGATGCGGGGTATTGGTTACGTCAGCTGGAGGGTAAGTTAACTCAGTGCACAGACTATCTGATTAGGTACTGGGTGTGGGTATGACCAGGACCGAACAGTTAAGACTGGCGCCCGTCCCAAATCTGCGCTTACTAGTACTGACTCCAAATGTATCGCTTTTGTATTGCATCACGCTTTTGCGATTTTGTAAACTTTGGCACCTCCATCCACCCTAACTCTTCCAATTAAAGGCTCCATAATCAATAACAGAAAGCTTCATACTCCCTTAGCTTTTTCTATCTCTCCAATAGGGTTACATCTGTCCTTGATGTTATAACGTTTATTGTTAATGCTTGCAGGCATCCGGAGCAGCATTCAACAAGTACTGGCTGACGATCTCGACGGGTGTCATCCGTGTCATCTTCACGGTTGTGGGATGCATCATGTGCAGAAAATTTGGACGCAGACCGCTCACGTTTGTGTCTGGTGAGAGTCTTTTATAGTTAATGGGTTAGGCGGAGAAGGTTATACTGTTTATTGAACAGTAAACCAAGTTGCGAATTATAGATTTTTTGCCGTTGGATAATATTGACGAGCTGTCATGGCATGTACCTATGGGAAAAGCAAATTAGTTTTTATTTAGTTATTGCATGGTTATAGAAAAAGTATTGCACGTTATTAGTCATTGTTGTAACACTCGTGCTATCTGTTGTGAATTATCCAACATTTTGCTGACCTTTCAAATCAACCCTCAGCGGTCGGTTGCGGCTCTACGATGATCACGCTCTCGGTCTACATGTACTTCGTCAAATACTGGAGGGAGAACAACATAGAGCCCTTATATTCCTGGATCCCGGTGGCAAGCATCTACATCTTCACCATCGCCTGCACCCTCGGCTATCTCATCATACCCTGGGTTATGATCGGAGAAGTTTATCCTACTCAGGTAAGTTAATTACCTATTTGAATTTAACCATTAGCTCTGTATCCAGCTTTAAAGTTAAGCAAGATTAAGCTTCTGTATTTGTAGGAAATGATTCTTGATTGTCAGATTGTTTGGCTTCTATCCCTGTATTTCATTTATGATGTGTTTTTTCAAGGTTAACAACCTAGAAAAAAAAGCTGGCTCTTCTCAATATTGTCGATCCTGGGCCATGGATGGAACCGCTCTGATTATTATAATAAGTTTGTAACCTTATTATTTCTGTGTACAGGTGCGAGGAGTCGTAGGGGGCATGACGACGTGCGTCGCCCACCTGTCCGTGTTCTCAGTGGTGAAGACATTCCCTTACTTGAAACATGTACTCAACGATTATGGGATCTTCGCGCTATACGGATCCATGTCTATCTGTGGTGAGTACTTTACCCATAGAGACTCATAGAGTACAAAAGTTCCTTCGCCGCAGCAGTGTTGCCAGTTAGCAACTCTGTCACTAAATCTAGCTGATTTTGTGACCTTTGCTATATTGTGGAATTATAAGCTTGAACACAAACGCTGTACGACGCCTGATAGCTGCGCGGCGAGACGCGGGGGCGGAGCGGCCCGCTCTATTGGCTCCACTCTGTTAGGCCCGCCCGCGCCCGCCCGCTTCCCCTCTGCGCTCGCCCGTTTCCTTCCCCCCGCACGTCTGTCGCTACCTATGGCGTCGTACAGCGTTTGTGGTCAAGCTATAAATTGTACTTTTTTTTAAATAACGAACTCCATAAGATAGATGATAAAACTATCAATGGTGCTCTCTTGACAGGGTTTTTATATCCCGGGTCAGGGTTATCAAATTAAATGACTATTTAAAAAAAATTATTTAAGTGTTGAGAGCCATAGCTAGCTGTGGCAGGGTCATTTCAACTTCCATCCATAGCTGACGTTAGTAAAGGAATAAAACCTAGGTTTTTTTAAAAATCTATATATAATAGGATTATGAAAATGTTTTTTTCAGGTATCGCTTTCTTCTACTTCTGCCTCCCTGAGACCAAGGGAAGGACTCTCCAAGAAATAGAAGATTACTTCTGCGGCAGAACAAAGACGTTGAAGAAAATTAACACACCTACGGAGGGGGCGTGATGAACAAGGCACACGCACCTTTTAACTACAGGATGAAACAAAACCCCCCCTTGTAAGCCGAAACAGGGGTGTTCAATATTGATAGATAGACAACTTCAAGATCTGCTTTTAAAAATTCACAAAAAAAATCGGCTTCCCGTAAAAGTGTCGATTTTTATATTTCATCTGAGCTCCTCCGTGCCCCGGAGAGCATGTTAGGCAGTCGGTCCCGGTTGTTGTCGTTAACGGGCCTACGGGCGGCCTGAACAACTCTGACAATAGGTTGTCCACTAACCATAACCTGTGGATGTCGAAAATTTTTTTTTTTGCTAATTTTAAACCGTAGAATAAAAGTTGTTCCTTTATCGATAAAACCCCTATTTCGGCTCACAAAAGGGTTTTAATTGTTGGTTGCACAGTCTTTACTTTATAGTATTGCACCAGCGGTTCTCAACATTACAGTTATGATCCCCCTAGCGTTATTAGCATCTCCCTAAGGGGGACGATAAATGAGAAAACGGTGAATAAGAATTTTTATAAATAATGTACCTAGCATAATTATTTTGTACATATTGTTTTAGAGGGTATAATTATTTTCAAGTACAATGTACAAACATTATCAAACCCAGTGATATTGAATTATAGGTAGGTATTTGTTAGAAGTTCATGTGATGGGAAGTACATTGATGTAGCTACACTACTGCGCTTTCGTCTTGTAGTAGACGTCGGCGTAATGTGACAGCGCACATAGAGGCATGCGCTTGCGCTTGACGCATGCATCACTTAAGAAAAAGCGTCTAACGCAACTTAAAAACGCAAGATGAAATCTCAACTTACGGGCATGAATTACGTGGTGTTTTTTCATCTTGCGCTTTCCACTTACGCTAGACAAATACCTTTATTCACATATATAAAAGTATATGCGTCACCGCGTGCGCATCTATGTGTGTTGTCACATTACATCGCAAGTTGAAAGCGCAAGATGAAAGCGCAACAGTGTGACTAGGCCTATTTTAAGATATTGTTGTAACTCCTTTTTCGTATGGTCGCTAAAATCGTATCTGATTACCGCTACAACCCACTGTAAGTAATCAAGTGGATACTGTACGTATGTACTTGTAATGTAATGTAATGTAATGTAATAACGAGCTGGTATCCATAACTGGAACCAGTCACCAGTCACTGGGAGAAACTCGCCGTGGATAGAGACGCATGGAGGCGCCTGGTGATCGAGGGCCGCACTTCACATGACAACGAGTGGTTCCATAATTTAGCTGACAAACGAGCTAACCGGCACAGACACCTCGAAACACCTGCTCCAACAAATTCGCAGTTCACCTGCTGCACGTGCGGCAGAACTTGCCGCTCTCGCATCGGCTTATTTAGCCATGAGCGTAGATGCCGACACAACGCTGTTTAAATCATCTGTCAAGATGTACAAGGCCAACGACGACGATCCACAACTTGACGTCTTCAGCGCCTATTTTACGTGTGGTGGGAACTACTACTTACTCGAGCCACCCCAACCTCGCCAGAAAGTCCAGCAGTCCTTTAATGTCCTGTAGGACTTCGGGAAGGTATCCTGGGGTGAACATATGTATTTACACTATGGTATTCCCTCAGGCTGAGAACGACAACTTCCTAAAATGACAACTTCCTAAAACGACAACTTCCTAAAACGACAACTTCCTAAAATGACAACTTCCTAAAACGACAACTTCCTAAAACGACAACATTTTAGAATGGCAACACCGTCAGAGGCTGAGAACGACAACTTCACTATGAAATTAGTAGTTGTTTACTATTTTTATTACTTGCTACTACGGAACGCTTCATGGTTGAGTCTGACTCACATTATTAAGTTGTTTCACTTCATTAAAAGACGTTCAGTAACAGAGCAAAGCATGTTTTTAACGAAAAGCACCTATGATCAATCCACACGCACACATATCTAATACGTATAAATTAGACATTTTTGAAATTTCATAACTGAGGGCGTTTTCGGAATTTGTCATTTTCGGAATTTGTCATTTTCGGAATTTGTCATTTTCGGAATTTGTCATTTTCGGAAATTGTCTATTTTGGAATAGACGTTTTAGGAAGTTGTCGTTTTCGGAAGTTGTCGTTTTAGGAAGTTGTCGTTCTCAGCCTGAGGGATGGTATTTTACAGAAAAAAAAATTTTAGACGGCCTATTGGATCTTCCATATTGTGGTGTTTTAAGCGATTGTACCTACATTATCTTCCAACATACATGAGATCTTGTTTGAGGTCTGAAAAATCAAGTACGTAAGTACCAAACTAGTGCCTTCATTATATGCCTTTATCTACTTAAATGTAAAAAATATAGTAGTTGTATATTTTGAGAAGTATTATTATTTAATTATATGTTCTTATCTGTAGATATTCTAATTTAATTATCCTGAATTTAATTTTTCTAATAATCGTGTAATCTTTTACTGGGCTCGATTCAGAAGGAAGATTAAAAATTAACAAACGAGAAAAAAATCTAAGATTTAAAATGGCGTTTGCAGTTGAGCCCAGTAAATGTATACAATGAGTAGAATAATACAAAGCAGGGACATTTGAACCAAAAACGCATGATGTTAACGTAGAATGTACAATAAGTATATTTTTGGTCAAATACCGGTAACCGATACCGATATTTAACAAAAAAATATTTATTTTAGATTCTACTTTATCAGCATGCAGTTTGAGTTCAGTTTTACATAATGCTGTAAACTAGATTCATGAACCACTGTCGGTTCTTTAAACAAAGTGCCATTATTTAATGTTACCTTTGAAAGTCTACAGGTCTACAGGTTTCAAGAAAAATAATATTTTGTAAAGACCAACCAGGAATACAATATATTGAGGATTTTTTTTCAACTGAGCTGTCGCGGCCTATATATGTGTAATGGCATTCAGCCTATTCCTAGTTATTTAAGAAAGCTTAGCATTGCTTAATTTTTAGCGATTTCCACAACGTAAATAAAAGTACCATCTTGATAACTCTATTATATTCCTGGTCGGTTTTTGCTACCTACCTTATTAGCAATGGCGACAAGGCAGCTAAAATTCTAAGTTAACTGAAAAATGCAGGCATTTCCGATGTACAGTCGACCAAAGGTTAATCTATCCAAAATATCAAATCAAAGAGAATATAAAATGTATCAAAATTATAGCGCAGGTAGTCGTTTTTTTTGACAGATTTTATACTAGGTAGCTAGTAGTAGTAGTAGTCGACTGTACGTAATATGAAGTATTCAATTAAAATAAGTTACCTATTAGTTTTGTATAAAGCATTTGTGATAGTATTTCAGATGAAATTATAATATGTTCGAATGAGCAAGGGTAACCGAATAAAATGTAAAAGCACCTTTGCGAATCGTTGTATCTTTCAAGAAAATCCCATACAAATTCTATACTTCTATATGCAAGAGCGTCTGTAGCGTCGTGGCTAGGACGTCGGACTCCCATGCGGGAGGTCCGAGTTCGAAACCAAGCAATGCCATGTACCAATGAGTTTTGCGGTTTTTTTCGAAACCACTGAGATAACCTGTGTGTGAAATGGGGAAGGCATTGGCAAACCACCCCATTGAATCTGCCACGAGAGTCGTTCTATGTGATTAATTCCTAAGAATAGAATGGCTCTCAGCAATGAGGAACACGACTTAGACATATCCATAGAGCTAAAAGGCATGCGAAACATTTGGGCTTTTACATAATTGTATACACGAAAAATGGCTGTTTCTCTACGTCCGCAAAAATATACTATTATCAGAGTCGTCTTCAAAATAAAGTAGGTAAAATAGGTCGATTTCAAAGGAGTAGATCAGACTGAGCTAGAGGTACAATAATGGGATCGCAAGCGATTTTGCGAACAACGAGGAATTTCTATTCCTACTAGTGACAAGGAATATCTATTCCTACGAGTGACAAGGAATTTCTATTCCTTCTATTACGACGAATTTCTGTTCCTTCTTGTTACACTGCCTAGTGTAACGCGGAAATAGAGTTTTTAGTTGATTAGAAGTAGTTACACTAGGCAGTGTAACAAGAAGGAACAGAAATTCGTCGTAATAGAAGGAATAGAAATTCCTTGTCACTCGTAGGAATAGATATTCCTTGTCACTATCAACTAAAAACTCTATTTCCGCGTTCCTCAACCGGCTATTGGACCCCTACCATACGTAGTAGGACCACGACTTGGATCGAAGGGGTTTACTCGACACCAGTTTGAAATATGTACTTTACACTTGTAGTACATCGGTCTTTTTATTTTCTTTTAGTTTTACTATACACTCTGCCATGTTTACTCCAGTTTCATAGAAAGAACAAAAGAATGCCTAATCATATCCTTATCACAAAGTGTGTTAGTAAACTAGGTATTAGCATTGACCTAGGTATTATACTGAATCGACAACCGCAGTTGTATGAAGTGCTATGCGGCTAGTTATCTTTCTTGCCTACCTCTTGCTGCTATGGTCCTTTGTCGACTGTTATTTTAGTGATGTGTTTGGAATTAATGGTAAGTAATTAACAAAATTTTAAGAGCGTCGATGGCGTCGTGGCTAGGATGTCGGACTCCCATGCGGCTGGTCCGGGTTCGAAACCAGGCAATACTCATACTCATACCATTTATTGCTTTTAATGTGTTACAATTGGTCTTAAAAATATATATATTATGTGATCATACATAATGCCATGTACCAATGAGTTTTTCGGTTTTTTCGAAAGACTAACGTACATTTACCAACTGGGTTTAGGACACATCCGTCAGATTTCTTTTTCGTCAGGTCATTTCTTTTTTCCGTATAGGTCAGAATTCTGAAACTGGTGACGAAACAGTCATTCTCATAATTCCGCTTTCGTCAGATCATTTATTCCGCTTTCGTCAGATCATTTATAATGAATAAAAACCGGCCAAGAGCGTGTCGGGCACGTACATGATAGGGTTCCGCAGTCATTACTATAACACTGCGCTGACGGTGAAGGAAAACATCGTGAGGAAACCTGCACACTGTAATGACCAGTGTGTGAAATGGGGAAGGCAATGGCAAACCACCCTATTAAATCTGCCAAGAGAGTCGTTTTATGTGATTAATTCCTTAGAATGATCACGACCCTCAGCAATGAGGAATACGACTTAGAAGAGATTAACAAAACCCGCCGTACGGAGACCCAGTCTTCCTGTTTTTTTCTTTTGTTCCATTTATTGAATTTTGATTTACCTACACAATTGTAGAAGATAAACCGTGTTTTAGATTAGAAAATCTTGACTAACCAGCCAGTCAGCTCGAGCCAAATCTAAAATCTCTTGACGTAGTCAATAATTCATGGTTTTATACTACGAGTTGGTATAACAAAATCAGCTGTTCCATACAAAAGTTCAATACCAACGCGGCCGAAATGTATGAAACAGCTGTTTTTTTTATTTCAGAGTTGATCCCATAGAGGACTTTCGGGACTATAGGGGGTTTTGTTTTAGCCTGTATAACAAAGAAACCCGGTGAATAGGCACACAGATCACAGATCACCAAAGATAGGTGCTGTAAAATAACAATCCTCTCTCCAGACCCAAAAATCAAGAGATACGCGAACGGCATGGAGTTCAGCAAAGTTTCCCGAGGTCAGCTGCTGAAGATCCTGGCCACTTTCGAGGAGAGTGTCAACGCCAGGCTGCCGTCCAACGGAAAGCGCAAACCCATCTATACTGCCACATTTGCTAACAACCAACACACCAAGCCTTTCATATACCCTGTTTAGGAAAGAAGGGGTAGGGTCTACCATGGGTAAGATATGACACAAGAAATAATTGATTAAGAAACAATGTAACCGAATTGAACAAGCATAAATTATTTTTTATTTTTTAAATTAGAAGGATTTGACAAATTTTTCTGACCTTTCCAAACTTTTTCCCATTTTATCCTAACATTTTGCATTTTCCCGAATTTTACCAATGTTCCACCCAACTATTTACAACTTTTCTCAACTTATACCAATATCTTTCGATATTCCGTCGAAAATTTCTGCGGGTGCGTTCTTTGGGATTTGTTCCTGTCTCCAGTAACCAAAAATCAAAAGTGTTAGCATGCTAACACTACCTACATACTAATATTGTAAACAGGTGCAACCATTTCATTGGTGCAACCACAAAAATCGGACTACAAAACACCCTGAATTATAAAATCTTTGGATACCAACACTTTTCTCGTGCTTTCCACAGGAATCTACAGGTTTTTCAAAAAGATAAAATTAAACATTCTTTAGAGTTATCCGACTCCTCTGACCTCTATTATAGAGGTCAGTGTTTGACTCTCAATTATCTATGCTTCGCTCTAAAGAGTTTAGTCAGTATATTCTCCCTCCATGCTCATTCATAGTCAATGTTCTCAACCATAAAGAGAAGTGAAACCGTCATATTCTCTTATCGTCTTGTCTGACAACATTGTCGAACACTTATCTCACAGAATCATTGATCTAATGCTATTTCGTTAACCCTTATGTCGTTAACCGGTGAAATTTGGATAAACTCAGTGCGCAATAAAAGATGAGCGACGAGGCCATAGACATCCAACAGGACCCTGGTATCTGGACGAAGACTGCTTGGATCCAGCTGGGGTACGGGTTCTGGGCGAACTTGGCTATGGTCTGCATTGGCATGGCGTTCGGATTCTCCTCTGTTGCCTTACCCCAGCTCAATGATCCAATGTCTACTATAAATCTGACGCTGTCTGATAAGGCTTGGATTGGTAAGTGGTAGAGAATTTGACTATATAACAAAAAATGAAATTATAAAGGTTTTTATATTCCTGGTCAGGGTACTTATTTATATTTAGATCCTACAGTCAATTGCATTAAGCTGCAATTCTAACTACCATAAGTATGTATAGTATCATTTCTATCTAGTCTAGCGCTAAAAAGAAAGGGACAACATTTTAATGAAGTTTTAATTATCAGGACGCTTTTTGCAACTGACGGTAAGTACTTTCTTGCAACGAGTCTACGTTCCTCAACAAGATAATTTTTCGATAACTCTTCAGAAACTTGCTCAAAATCATCTAGAAAATATTTTGAGGATACGCACTTGACAAAAGATTAAATGATTGAGACTTAGCTTTTCGGCTATCAGCTGTAACTGAAAAGATTTTCAGGTTTTTCAAAACGCCATGTTCTGAAACATTAATTTCTAACATGACCAGCTTTGGAAGTAATTGCTATTTATCATGACAGAGTATCCAGATATGGTGGCATATGTGATATGTGTGTGCATGCACCAATCTGATCTAATACTTCCGGCGTCTAAAACCTACCTCACCATATATGGAATAAATACGATATGTGCTCAAACCTAAACCAGATCCTGATCCTCTAAAAATTTCAGCCAGTATATTGAACCTGTGCTCTCCACCCGGCTGCCTGATTTCCGGTATATTAATGGACAAGTATGGTCGGCGGGTGACGCTAATCGCTTGCGAGCTGCCCCTGTGCTGCGGCTGGCTGTATATAGGCTTCGCGAAAACTGCCTTGGATATCATTGTAGGTCTGTGGTGAATCGCCTTCTTATGTTAGTTTGACAAGGGAGCATTACAAACACTGAACAGTATCTTACGCCTTCAGTAGAGTGCAGCAATATTGGGTTCGGTCCGATTCTGTTTCAAAATCTCCGCATTGACATTGGCTTTGGCTTTGAAAAGTCTAACCAAAGTATACCAAACCTCATAATTATCATGCCCAGTATAAACAGTAAGTTGCTGTATCGGGGAACGAGACATAATTACTCTTATTTTTTATTGTGATGACCTTGGTACTAAGTGGGACTTTTCTGAGTGAGGTGTGTGCGACCACCGATACCTCCGCAGCAGTAACGAATATCAAGGGCATCTTCGTTGGGGATGGACTGCAATACGAAGACAAATGAGAATCCATGATACAGGGAATCCCCGATGAGCTATTGAGTGTTATCTTTTTATAAATTACAAACAGATCACAAATATATTGGTGAGTGGTAGACCACAATTCAGCTAAATGCTGTTTGTGGTCTGGTACTTCTCCGAACCGAATCATGTCGGATTCGATTTCAATAATAGTTTTTCAAATTATTTCTAGGACGAATAATAACCGGCTTTGGGTGTGGTATGGCTATGGGAGTCCCACGGGTGTATACCACGGAGACCTCCCTGCCCAACATGCGTGCCGTCATTGGGGCCTTCCCCAACGTGCTCATGGCTTGTGGACTTACTTTGCAGGTGGTTATCACAATTTCTTTAAAGAGTAGGGATTCTAGAAGTCGACAAGCTACTTTCTGGTGCTCTATATTCTAAGACCTAGAACAACTGAAGCGAATGGCTAAACCGGTCAGAGAAAAAGAAGGAGAAGAGTTTTATTCCATCTGACCTCAGTCACACCTGATGGTAAATGACGATGAAGGCGAAAATGTAGCACGCGAAACATTATTGAATAGAAACACATCAACATTGAATCATATACACAGCGTATTTGGTGACAGACTTTACGAAGTACTCTTCAGGGCAAGACAGCCAGTGTAATTACCGGCGCATAAGGCACGCCATCTAAATCCTCAAGTTTAATAGCGCATCGAAAATCCTCCAATAACTTTTTAGTGAGGTGAGATGTCAAATACGATCAAAAAATTACCATCCCACCATCTGAAATCTAAATAAGGATGAATATGATTATATTTCTTAACCCTTTCAGTCTGTAATGGGATCAGTATTGCACTGGCGTATACTCTGCTATGTTTCCGGAGCATTTTCTTTCTCTCTGTTCGCTACAAACTTTTTGCTCCCCGAGACTCCTTACTTCGTCCTCATGAGGGACAGTGTGGACAGTGCAAGACAGAACCTTCTCAAGTTCAGAGGTGTAAGTTACGATCTCGACCGTGAAATGGGTCAACTCATCGAGTTCAAGACTGTGAACGAAATTCGTAGGTATTCTTAAAATTGTAATTATTTTACTTTAAAACACTTGATGAAGGGTGAATGACAATTTGAGTAAAATGTTTAGGGGACTAAACTTTTGTTAGTTAGTTTTAAACGTTAGATTTAAACTTTCGTGGTTATTGACAATATATAGTCCCTAATTGTCTCACTAAGTAAATATAATATAAATGTTCTATCTTTTGCTGCATCTCACATTATTTCCGTTGTGTCTTGTGTCATCAGATTATGTTAGTTATCCAGGTTTCTGATTCTTTACAACGTTGTTTATTACAGATTGTGTTTTAAGGACACTGTTAAAGCATTATTTAAACAGTCATCATGCAAGCCCTTCGGGATCATGATACCTTACATCCTAATAGGACAGATGACTGGTGTGACCATTCTGATATTTTATACTGTGGAAATATTAAAGGTAATCTTACGGCGAAAAGTGGGAACTACCTGTCGGTGGTTCCTCTGTCAACACCTCGGGGGTTATGGACAAAAAATATCTATATATTTTGTGTTGTAGACGTGAGTTTATGTATGTATGTTATGTATTTATTACAATTATTCGTCAATCAATTATTAGAAAGGATCAATAATAATATCTCAGCTACTCATATGTCATCTCTCACATATCTTTCTCAATGCAACCCACTATCCCCATTGAGAATCCCCATTAGTGGCGGAAAATTCCCACTATATTTCCTTGTAGATAACCAGTTATCAAACTTATTTATCTACGAGAAAGTCACGGAATAAAGTTAGGGTTAATTTCGTTTAACGTTGGCCATGGCTACATTTGTTGGCCAGGGGATAATGGGAATTTCTTGTATGAAAGTAAAATTCCCATTACCTCCATGGGGATTCTCAGTGGGGATAGAGAGACGCACTGATCATTCTTTGTTCAGTATTTATAGTATATGCTGTTCAAATGTCACCATTAATTGGCATTTGGTATCTGAGTGTTTAATTAAGTCGGTACATTGGCAACCAACAATAACTTCTGATGCTGTCTCTATCACTGTACAGAGTGCAAAAAAACCTGATCAGGATGAAGTAGAAGAGACTAGTTTTGCAGTAGAACCATTCAAGTTAAAGACCAGTCTATCGAAAGTTTACACGGAATAAACAGCCGGTGTTTACTCACTTCTACTTCAACCCGCTTGGTATCTTTTGCGCCATCTGTATTAATTACAACATTGAGCTTTTCAAAGAGTAAGACTAAACCCACTTCAACTTCAACCCGCTTGGTATCTTTTGCGCCATCTGTATTATTACAATATTGAGCTTTTCAAAGAGTAAGATTAAACCCACTTCAACTCAACCCGCTTGGTATCTTTTGCACCATCTGTATTATTACAATATTGAGCTTTTCAAAGAGTAAGACTTATTATTATTATTATTGCATTCTCCCTCAGGCTTCCAAATCGACAATGAACCCATACACAGGAAATACAGTGATAGCTGTGACAAGAATTCTTTCAGGGCTAATGACAACCGTGATTGTGTACAAATTTGGTAGACGACCGCTCGCTTTAATGTCAAGTAATTATTTGATTTTGTATTATAATAATGACTTAAGTTAACTGTGAAATTCCGTGTGCAGTTATGTGCCGGCCATAAACAATAGCACACCCCAACTCTTCCCGTAGGTGTCGTACGAGGCGACAAAGGGACTTGGTGGATACTATTCTACACCTAGTTGACGGCGTTTGGCTCGCCACCTATCACGTTTGTTCACCAAATTTTACGACGAAAAGTGGGAACTTTCTACAATGAAGGTGGTTCCTCTCCTTATCTACCCCCTCGAGGATTATGATGTGATGCTATAACTGTGAAGTAGATTACTTCACCTAGGAGACACACAAAAAGTGTATATGCCAAGACAATGTGATCGAAGGGGTGCATCGAATCTGCTTTAGCCATTGACTTAGCGTATGCTAAACTTATCTTACCTCTGATTTAATAGTTAAGAGCATTGGACTTGTTAAGTTCTTAAAAGTCCTTCTGATTTATTAACTCTTTATTGTACACAAACATTATAATACAAATTTATACAAAAAATATGTGAAACACAAAGGGCGTGACTTATCTTACTTACTTTACTTACTTTATTCCTCGTGGCCGAATCAGTTTGTCAACCTAGTTTGGCCACAAGGAAAACCTTCTTTAAAGTAACCACCATTGCCAATAAACACAAACATCACAAAGAAACTTATCGCTGATACCACGTCGATTTTAAAAAGTGGAACTGGCTCTGAACCCTGTCGGAACACCTTAACTGCACCTGGAAAAACTGCGATTTGAACTTTGAACCAAACACTTATTGCACAACCTGCTACTAAATCATCACTGCTGACTTTATCCTTCCAGGTCTTGGTGTAGGTGTCATCTGCCTCATTATAGGCGCGTATGTAATATACGCGAAGACTCCTAGCATCTTCCCGCAGTTGTGCTACATGAGCTACATTATTATTGCTACCCCAGGCTACTACACTTTGCCTATGCTGATGATGTTTGAGCTTTATCCCTTACAGGTATTTGAGTCAGTGTTTCATTAGTTTTTTTCTATGGTCACATGCTCATGCACATGGTCACATCTCTTATCAAAAAAAAAATTAGGGGAAACTATACGCATTTGACTTTTTTCTATGAACTTTTAGAATTGTGTAAGCGGAGAATTTGTCGTTTATCTTATTCATTGTATGAGAAGTTTCGAATGGATTATATAAAACGCTCGAAAATTCAGCTATTATGGATATTCTACAGATTTCTATTGATCTCGCAAATGCCTCCCAGATTTAACTCTAAGCACAAGATTCGTCAACCCTTAATACTCGGGTTGACATGACACTAATCCGAAGTCAATTTTATATAAAAAGCATAGACAATTTGACAAACGAAACGTCCTGCTTATTCGTAGATTTTCTCGAACTCGGACGTGAGCTTTTGATTTGGCAATCAAAGACATTGCACTGTGCTGCTAAAAGGCTCTGGAAGTCTGATATTTAATTTTTCTTCAATTTCAGCTACGAGGCTTGTTAGGTGGTATATCCGTGTCCCTGCTAAACCTGTTCATCTCCGGAGGCAACACCGCTTACCCCTATATGCGGAAGGCTATAGGGTTTCCTTATGTTATGATTTTTTTCGGTGTTTGCTCCCTGGCTGGTAAGTTGAGGTTTATGTAGATTGTGGGACTTTCTTTTCTTTCAAAAGATAAGAACCCCGTTCCATTATAACGTCAAGGTTCAACGGGATTCGTCTTAGTCACTGTTACCATGTTTTATGATTTCATAAGTATACAATATTTTTTTCAGGTGCCCTCTTCGTTTACTTAGTCTTACCAGAAACCAAGAATTTAACACTCCAAGAGATAGAGGAATACTTTAACAAGCGGCGACCTACACTGACCTCCACTCGGGATATCTTAGCGTCTCAAATGAGGTTTTCTCTCAGAAAAAGCCCCAGTCGGTCTATGAGCAAGTCTGTAGAAAGACACACAGTCGACCAAATTGAAAGACCTAGCAGGATTGTGTTCGATGACTCAAATCAAGAACAAACAACACAGAACACCAACGACGAGTTTAAACAAGAGGAACTAGAAAAGATACGTAAAAAAATTAATAAGGCTGAGTAGTTTTGATATGTACGTGTACATATTATTTATCGATTATACATTTGTCGTGTAAAATATCTTAGATATCTAAGTTTGTGAATTCTGTAAGTAGGTAGTGAATATTGTAAAATAAAATGTATATATTCATTCTTTAAGTTACTTCTTGAAATTTCAATAATCTTTTTTTTGATTCTGTTTGATAACATTATACAAAACTTTGGTTCAAAATTTTCTTTTTCTAACTAAGCTGTTAGCCGGTGACCGTTTTGTAAGGTCAAGGACATACAATTTTTTCCACAAATCTAGCTGAAATATGAACTTGACCTGTATTTGACCTCAAAGGATTAGCTTTGCAAAAATTAAAGAAATTCTGTTGAATTAGAAGGGAGTTAGAAGTATTAAAACCAAACACGCATCCACACATATAACTATCTTATTTAAATAAGCAAATTAAATTTAAAGTTATTTAAATGTATTTTCTTCTTTTGTTAATCTTCTGCTTTATCTTATTAATCTTCTTCATCATAAATCTCCTCACCCTTTCATTAAACATTAGCAACAGCTTCTAGAACCTTCTCCATAACATTAATTCCTTTTAAGTACTCATCGGCATGAACTCTTTCATCATGGCAATGTAAAAGTACAGGGGTGTTCTTTACGGTAGTCAGATTGATGGCAGGAATGCCCTGGCGCCGAATGTAACGGGCGTCGGTTGCGCCTGGGCAGGTTACACAGTTGACTTTTATTCCCCTGGAAGAATTGACAAAGATAAACTAACCTGGTATATCGCAAAATGATATTATGATATGAAAAGTGTAAAAAAGTTGGCTCAATTGCTCAATTCCTTTTGTTTATGACGTCAAACTCTATATTATTTTGATAGGAATATAACTGAACTCTAATTTTTTTGTCTAATTTTCGGGACTCCTTTTTCATTTCATCCATGAATTTTTGGTTTTCTAGATTTCTACTGTTCGTTCCGATTTCATTTCAAAGTTGCTGCAGTGTGCTATATAAACGTGAAATTAAATTTACGATTCGTAATCTAAAGATAATAGTAATTTGTTTTTCTCACATATCTTTGAGAGCATTTACGAGGGCACTCCAGAAAGGAACACTATCATCGATCCTAGTGTTCTTGATCTCTGGGCTATGTTCAATATACTCGTAAGTGACACCGTCTCCGGCTTCAGTGCACCACTTATCTACCTGTAAATTATTTGCAACAATAATTAATTCTGATTAAATAATTTCTGAACCCGTTTCTTTCATTAATCTGTTTACTATAAAATTTCACGATGTGTTCTCCACTATGTTCAGTGACATCTCTTTTCAGAGTAATGACTAATACTCGTAATAGAACGGTAAATGTGAAAATGAATTTGTAAAGTAAAGTAAAATACACTTTATTGCACAAATAGAAAACAACAAACAAAAGATAGAAAAGGAAATAGTGAAGTACAATACTATAATACTATACTAATATTGTACTCGTATATGATTGTGTATCTAAAAAAAATCAAGGGCACCTATGTCAAATACCTACATAAGTAATAAGTACATATTATGTTTAAATTAAATTCATTACTTACCATATATTCGAATTCACTCACTACCTGAGGTGCTACTCTTACATCGAATGATACCGACAGATTTTCAGGCAATACGTTTATTTGTACTCCTCCCTGGAAGCATAAAGGAAAAAGTAGATGTAGTGTAGGTATAGTACATACATAGTCTTTGCTGGAAGTAAGAAAATTTTAAATTTGTCGTATGGGTTCGTTTATAAGGCATTTTATCGCATTTTCTTTTATACTTTATCACATACCCTTCCTTCATCTTTATTCCCAATGTTTGTTTGTTTGTATACACTTTATTGTACCATAAATACAAAATGTAACTAAAATATAAACTTATTCAAATAATTAAATTAACTAGGTAGGTACTACAAATTATTCATTTTTTTTTTCACACGTGGTCTCTTCTCTTCCTTTTTGATTCCCTTTCATGATGTCATTATTGTCGTTAAAAGTTCTTACCCCAAGTACTGTCAAATTCACCGTGGTGAAATCACCCAACTTTTCTATTGCACCACCACCAGCGATAAACTTCTTCCTCTCTTCGTCACGGTACTTCATGAACTTATCGATTACGTAGTATATCTGAAAATTGTTGAATATATTAAAAGCTATATCCATCCTGCCTTACTGTCTAACTGATCTAAGACTAACCATTGTATTCTTTGTTTCCATTGATGAGTGAGTGCTTCATTAGTAACTAGATTCGATGGTAAATTGAATGGCTTTACACTTTCACTCTTTGTTTCTTCCTTCATTCGATTTAATACAAATTTATTTATCAAGAATGTAGGTAATTTTGTATTACCCACCTACATTATATTCTTGACGACACATTCTTGATACAAGATGGTACTGAGCAAAAAAAAGTTCCAATACATCTACTTGTTCATCAATAACATTTCCTATCTTATTCGTTGCGGCTATCATATTCAATGCCTGTAGCAATACATTTACTGACCTTTTCCCCAGCCGTATTAGTATCCAAAAAGGAACCATGCCCAGGGTTGCCTCTGCAGGTTATTTTTATTTCTGTAACAAGTTGAGTCACTTAACTGTATTCCATACCATTTGCTTCATCTTAGGGTCTTCTCACACTGGCGATTTGCGAGCGTAAACAAGCGTGTTTACCAGATTTGCAAGCAGTTGACGGATCGCCGTGAATAAAACACGCTCGCAAATCACCAGTGTGATAAGGTCCCTAGTCCTAGATTTCTACTGATGCACATCTTAAGTAATTATAATTGTCAGTTTCACAAAAACACACCTGGTAGGATTTAAGTGGGCTGGCTTATCAAACTAAATCAACTTTAGCAACTGTGATGTTATCTGCGACTGGTATTTATTTACTTGGTTGTCTATTTGTGTTTCAACACGGCCATTAAAACACGTCCAGATAAATATTCATAATTAGGTAATAATCATAAAGTGGTATAAAAGTTCGTAAATGGGAGCAGCAACATCTGGCTTTGAACTACCACTAGGTATACTAAATTTTAGGTAGGTAAGTATGCCGGTACTTTGCTCCATCTTCGGCCTCATAGTCCTCATCAGGTTTTCAAGCTTTTCTCGTTATACTAAGAAGAACTTTAGTTTTGACTGATATACGAGTAGTTAACTTACGTCGTGATGTCCTTTCACCGTTGAACGCAAACAATTCATCAGGCTTCGGGCTACACGCACTTTCGTCCATTTCAAATCCAACGTTCATTTGTTTAAATATATCCGATTCGGAAAATACCTTCATTCCGTCTATACCACCCGTCTCTTCGTCTGGAATAAATGAGACATTATAAAATTAACATATTCTTTTTTATTGAAGTTTATGGTCATCATTTTAACATTTACTTTAGTATTTTCTTCATCAGCTATATTAGTACAGGTATATAATACGTACAGGCCTCTACCACATATCATACATTCACATTCATACATCACAACACACACTGTTGCTTTCTTCGTCCGTGCAGTCACTGAGGGGGCGCTGTGGCTTGCCTCAGCATTATGCTGAGCTGGTGTACCCTTTTTGGCACTGTACCACACCAGATGTTCTGTGCTGCATGTATTAAACTTTGTATACTTCTGTATTCTGTATTCTGGTGTTTACAGCGCTAAATAAACGATTTCAATTTCAATATACCACTTAGAACAGATCCTTGACGCATTCTCTGATATTTCTCAACAACGATTCATTTCTTCCACCAATACGACAACGTAACCTACACAATGTAAATTGTTTTGAATTATATGAATATGAATATGTTCCCCTCAATATTTTCCAACATAATCAGTTTAATACCGTTTTTGTCTTGATTATCACTTTATCACACATAAAGTGGGGTTTTCTGGAAGAGATCTCTCTTAGAGATAAGTCACGCCCTTTGTGCTTTACATATTTTTGTCTAAGTTTATAATATATTATGTGTATGTACAATCATCATCATCATCATAGGCCTGATACGTCTATTGCAGACGATTTAAGCAGCGTCGCGAAGGCATCGCTTTTCGTGGCTAAATAACCCTATTCGGGAGCGGCACAAACGCCCGCACGCGCGGGATGTCAGGAACACGATGGAAAGTGGTTCGAAGCAAACAAAGACCGAGAGATCACTCATCTACCCGGCGCACCACTCGCTTGCCGCGCGTGTGTACAATAAAGAGTTAATAATAAATGAAATGTCTAATGTATAAACTCACCAGGAACAAAAGTAACATGCACAGTCCTCTTGAGCGCCACTCCAGCATTCTTCAGCCTCCTCACGGTTTCCAGATGGATCATACCGACACTCTTCATGTCTTGCGTACCCCGCGCGTAAATCCATCCATCTTCTGTTACGTGGGCTTCGAAGGGAGGGTGAGTCCAGTGCTCCTGAGGGTTTCAGTAAGCACAAGTAGAAAGATGTCAAAGAGTGAAATGAACAGACTTCTAAAAAATATATATAGTGGATTTATGTATGTAGAAAGTTTTTTTTTATTTATGACTAAATGCGTTTGACATTAAGGTCAACTGATGGTAATGACAATGAGGTCGAAGAGGGAGATTAGCAAGTGACTCTCCTTAACAAGGAACAGTTTAATGCTAAAGCGAATATATTTGGCGACAGACTTTATAAATGACGCAGGTAAATAGCCGAAAGCAGGGATTTGGCCAAATCACTAGATTAGTCTAGTGAAATAGTGAACGGTCGACTTTTAGATCCTGAGTAGTGATTCTTTCTTGTGAGGATACGTAGAATGGAGGAAACAAGCCGCAGTCATGGAAACATGTCGGATCGCAACCGACACGGATGGGTTAGGTTGAAGGCAAATAGGCGTAGCGTAGCGTATTCACTATTTCACTAGACTAATCTAGTGATTTGGCCAAATCCCTGCTTTCGGCTATTTCCCTGTTATAGTGAGAACCTATAAGCCGGATAATGGATATGACGACTGAAGTCAGGCACAGACAGACCGAAAAAATCAAGCTCTAACGCTAAACATAGTACATCTGAGCTTTGAGGATTTGGAATTGATGATGATGATGATACACGTCTTTCAAGACGTTAACTTAGTAGCGTTATTTTGTACCTTAGGGAGCTTAGGTGCAAGACAGATACAAGAAAGATAAGGCGCACCGTTGGCGTACCGTCTCTATCTGTGTTGCGCCGCTTCACTTTCATACATTTTGTATGCAAGAGGTGGCGAGAGAGCGCGCCGGTTGCACGCTGCCGGCGCGCCGCCTCTTCAATCTACTTGCATACAAAATGTATGAAAGTAACGCGGTGCAACAAAGACAGAGGCTGCGCGCCGCGCGCCGATGCGATGGCGTGCATCTTGTATCTGTCTTGTCTTGGTTATATTCAAGCTATTTTTCATGATATTTCCTAAAGAAAATATTTATTCGTATGCTACATATACGTTATATAACATTGTTTACGAGGTAAACATTATCAGATGATGATTACCGGATGATATTTCGCTACCGACACTTTTATGTTCAAGATTAGTTTTTGTGAAGACTGGTGCTTATCAATTTAATTGTATAAATTTTAGGTAGAATCTAAAAGTTAAATTAAGCAAATAGATTTTAGGATATACTTACTTGTATTATTCTACATGATAATGATAATCCTTGTTAGAGCAATAAAAGATAATATTATGGGCAGCTTAATTTGTTAAATAGGTAGATAAGTAATTAAAATAATGTAATGTTATGTCAATGACACGGTGGTTAAAGATGATAACGATTAGGGATGTTACGGAGGTGGTTTTACCGGAACCAAAGTCGAAACTGAAGGTTTTAAATTTGATTTATCGGAGTCGGAACCGGAGTCGGAGGCGGATGAAGAAGAGAGATGTTCAGAAGAAGTTCAAATTTTAAACCGTTTTTTAATTTTTATAGCTGAACTGACCAATATTTTTTATGATGACGTTTGCGGCATTAAAACATATTCCTTTATGTAGTCCTACACTATTTAATAAAATATTGATATTTGAATATGTTTGCTCACAAATCTTCGGTATACCCTCCGATTCGAAATTATCGGAGCCGAAGTCGGAGTCGGGAGGTGTAAAATCTATCGGAAGTTCCGATCTTTCGGAGTCGGAGTCGAAGCTCCCTAACATTCCTAATAACGAGGTTATTTATTCGATGGGAAGAGATCCCAAACTGACGAAAGAATAAAAAAAAACTACTTACACACTAATCATGAATAAGGAATAATTAAAAAAAACCACACGGATTTTATACAGGAAATAAGTAGGTAGGCAAGTATATTTCGATGATTCAAACTGTAGTACTTATGATGTTTTTCCTGTATTGTCATAGAAAATCCATGCATGAGCAGTAAGTACCAATGAATATAACAATGTAATAATATAGATAACATCAGTAACGGGATCAATAGTCACGGCTATGATAAGAAAAATCAAGAACAAAGTGATAGCTGATAACGCCTGATTATCTGTTAAAACAGTCACCGGATGGTGTTTTCATGTACTCTGGTGACAGACAGGCGTAGGCAACAATGCCACAATTCAAAACAGGAAATGAGATAAAAATGTAACCACAGTTACATACGAACTCGGACAACGGCATCGCAAGCTCAATTTTTAAGACTCAGTGCTAGATCATGCTAGTCTCAGCCTAGGTCTAAGCAGAAGAATATCTAGGTAAAGTCAAGGAAAGGAACCCTAGAAAAAGAATGGTCATACACACAGAAATAAATCAACTGTGGTCATATAACATTTCCAAAGATATCATATTAGCATTAATTAGCATCAAACGGTTCAAAACAGATGCAACTGAAAAAGCATGATACCTATGGACAAATAAACAGACATACTTATTGGATTTAAAGCACCTTCAGAGGCCCGATTCTACTAATACCTACAAAGAAATCTAGATTGCAACGTCTTGACGTTTTTCATATGCCACTAGCCACTAACCGATCGTGTTAGCAGAGCAGAATAAGATTTGTAGTAAAAGTTGCGTGACGCGGAACTCCGCGGCGAATGAATATCCTTTTTTTTTAAAATAGCCTACAGACTGTCCCACTGCTGGGCAAAGGCCTCCCCTCCTCCCTTCCACTTTTCTCTATCCCCGGCGTCCTTATACCATCCTTTTTGGAAGTCGTCGATATCGTGAATGAATATATTGCTCGTTGTAAATTAAAACGTCAGAGAAACACACACAACACAACAACAACAACACTGCTACTTGCTGTTGACATTTGATTAAATTGACATGCATTATAATTATTAATTTTGGTATGTTTATTAATTAATTATATGTGACATTAAATGTATGCTAATTTATATAGGTAATTAATGATTATATTGCAAATACTTACTTGAATTTAATTAGTTAACTCGAAAATATTTGCATGCCAAAGCTGGCGAAATATGTGTAACCCAATATTTAAGATTTGTCATCCAATGTTCCATATTTCTGGCGAATAAATAATTCATTCATCCATTCTTTCACGATAATCAGCAATGTATAATACAGGGTGGGCCAAGAATTCGTTAACATTTAAACCTAACACCCCGCGCTAATACAAGCCGCGCGGGGAGCGGGGAGGGGCGTTACCACTAGCTCGCTTCTCGGAAATTTAGTCGCAATGTATCGCTTCACGGGGCCGCAGCGCGCTTATTGTGTGAAACAATTTTATTTAAACAACAGTTCGCTCATTACAGTGAGACGCTTATTTCGCGTTGAATACGACTTACACGATTTAAATCAGTGTCCGAGTGCTCCATTAATAAAGAAATGGGTTAAGAAGTTCGAAGAGACGGGATCTACACTAAACGTGAAGCAAACCGGCGGCCCACGGACTTCTCGGAGCGAAGAGAACGTGCAGCGAGTTTCCGCATCAGTTCGACGTGATCCAAATTTATCGACGCGCAAACGTTCGGCTGAATTAGGACTATCCCGAACATCATTGCGCCGTATTTTGAAATTAGACATGAAATTACATCCATATAAGATCCAGTTAGTGCAGGAATTAAAACCTAATGATTTAAATTTGCGCAAGTCGTATGCCGAAACAATGTTAGATCGATTCAATAATTTTGATAACCTCTTATTTTCCGACGAAGCCCATTTCCACCTCAACGGACACGTAAACAAACAGAATTGCAGGTATTGGAGCAGCGAAAATCCCAAATCTAAACACGCGAGGCCACTTCATTCTCCCAAGGTAACGGTATGGGCTGCAATTTCAGCAAAAGGAATTATTGGGCCCTACTTTTTCGAAGATTCTCGCGGCCGTTCGGTTACTGTGAATTCTGCTGAGTATGTGAAAATGTTACGGGAGTTCCTGGCACCGAAGCTACTGGAATTTGCTGGCTACAACCGTAACACATGGTTTCAGCAAGATGGAGCCACTTGTCACACATCCAACGAGTCCCTGCCGGTAGTAAAAGAAATGTTTCCGGAAAAGCTGATTTCCAGACGAGGCGACATCCCATGGCCACCCAGGAGTCCAGATTTAACGCCAGCAGACTTCTTTTTATGGGGTTATTTGAAGAGTCGTGTTTACACCCATAAACCAAAAACACTACGTGAACTAAAGGAAAAAATTAGTGAAGAAATGTCAGCGATCTCGCGGTCTCTTTGTCGACGAGTATTCGAAAATTTCGGTGTTCGCTTAGAAGAGTGCAAAAATCGAAACGGTGGTCATTTAGATGATGTTATTTTTAAAAAATAAATTCCAAATAACTAACTTTCTTGTAAATAAACAATTTTAAAAATATGTCAAATGGTTTTCTTTATATGATTTTTTCAATTGTTAACTAATTCATGGCCCACCCTGTATTTCGACATCAACTCGTCCGCGCGAATTCTACGTAACGCAGCGGATTACAGTGAAATTATTGGGCGACAGGTCATGTACCCAGCGCTCAAATTAATTAACAACCAGTAGATGTAGAATGAGAGCTCTCAGATCGTACCTCATAGACGGGAACCACATCCATATGGGAGTTCAGCATTATCGAAGGCAGCTCCGGCTGCGTCCCCACCCAAGTGATGACCACCACCGGTTTCTTTGCAACCAACTCGTATACCACCACTGGCAGATCCAGCGAAGCAGCTTGTTTCTGCAAGAATTTTACGCAGTCGCCTGCAAAAATAAATTCGGTCGAGAATAGGACATAAAACGCAAAGCGTTGCGTAGATGGAGCCACGAGCACACTCCGTAAACAGAAAAGCAAAACGAAACGACGTTTTTGAAGATATCACAACTTTCACGTTAGTTGGATTAATTTAATTTAATTTCTCAAAGCTATACTAAAATTGTGATGATATCATGGCATCAAATGCATAGCAAACCTAAAACATCTGTTAAAACAGCTTGGCGCAAGTCTGAAGGAATTTGGTGCAAAGGTACCTAAGCATTATGAACTAATTTAAAGTTTATTAAAGAAAAATCTTGTAAAATCATTCAAAATGAATCAAAATAATCATTATTTATTTATCAAATTATTGTCATTGAAACCAATAAATTTAGGTTATCTTATGTTTAGAACAAAATCATCTTTAAGTCGTACACGTACGTCGTATTTTTGAATGTTTTTTGTAACTGTGCTAGTGGCGCCTCTAGTGGTAAAATATGGCAGGATTATCTCCTATTGGCAATGGCGCACGAGATTGCGGTGGCGCAAGTGGCGCCGGTTCGAATCCACCTGTGGACCTTTGTGGTGGAGCACCTATTTGGAGTGGTGGTAACGTGTAAAACATTAGGTACCTACCAATATTTTTTGTTCAAAAAAGTACTTATAATGCGTGAGTTTTTAGAAAGGGTTTCGGGTCTTGAAAGAGCGGATTTAAAGTAACTATTATTGGATTTATATGGATATGAACAGTACAATTTGTTATTCAAATAAACAATAACTAACAATTGTTAATACTTGCGGTTGTTGGTACTTGGTGAAACTTGTAGTACATGATTAGACTTAAATAATATTCTGTTACACAGGTTTTAACTGTATTTTATTAATTATCGTCGGGTATTAACCGGTCGGGTTTCGTTTACACATCTTCAGGTATTTGTTTATAATAATTTTCTTAACTACATGCAGGTAGATAAATATTTTCATTTTAGATACAATTTGAACGGGTGACGCGTGAATTGTTATTGATTGACAGTGATAGATCAAAAATAAACTCATAAAGAAAACCTCCCATTAGATAGGTTTTTTTTTGTTAGAAGTCGGTGACGCACGACCTCATATGAAGAAAAGACGTTTACGACTTGTCACTTTGTATGAAGAAAAATCATCTAATGCAAAGTTTGATGCTGCAAACATGCGATTGCATACAAATTAAGTTCCTCCGATAAGAGTCACTATGTGTTAAGAACCTTAAATAATAAATACAATTTACATTTTATTCTTAAGTAAGTATGTACATACCTACGTCGTAAATATTGTGACAGATAAGATTCACGGATATAAAGCAATAAAGATCCGACATTAATTTATTGCAGTCCGTAGATATTTACACGAAATGAAAGCCATAGCAAGATAAGGGCGGGGCCGATTCAACTCCCATCACAGCAGTTATTAAATGTTTAGTTCGTACCTTTTCCCAGAATACAACAGTAACTTCTATCAGTACTTACTAATTACAGATTTGAGATTTTTCGTCGATTCAAAAATGATATAATTTATGTTAATTTCTCAAAAAACTAAAGTTTTGAATTATCGTTTTATTTTTCCTGTAAAACAGAAGATTTCTATGAGTCTAAATTATTTCAGATTTTTCGGCTTGCAAACTTCGGAGAAAAGAATTTTTTGGCCAGAACTCAAAAACAGAAACAAAGCCCTTTCATAAGATATCCCCATAGATTTTTTTTCCCTAGACTTATGGTGAGACTTCGGTGTCAGTCCGTCCTTCCATCCGTCATTCCATCAATCCTTCGTCTGTATGTCATAGCTGTTTTTCTCACAAACTACTGAAGCTATCGACTTGTTTTTTAATTGGCGACAGTAAAAGGCACGATTAAAATAATATTAGTAACAATATTCCAGTAAAATATTTCGTAAATATTCCACACACATTTAGTACAGTGGACCACAAGCTATAGTATACCATCTGTCAAAAACCTTCGATTAAATCTTTATGCGTGCACAATATGGTACATTTCAGATTCTCAAATTTAGACGTTTTAGGTAGATTGACCTGTGGTCGATAGTACGTAATTTTGAAACCGAGTCGTAAAGATGAACATTATCATTTAATTTTGCACAATTAATTACTAAACTTACCATAGTCAATATCGGGATGGACACTCGGAATCTGCAAATATTCCCTGAACCTCTGAATAACTTCGTCGTTTTCCCACTTATGACTCATTTTTGTATGAATTTTTATGACTTTGTATGAGTCCACACCGCCAGACTGCGCGTTCAATACTAATGTGATAAATACTGTGCTATCACTCCGGCGTTCATGAATTATTTACAATTTAGATATCTAATAATAAAATAAAACCAGATTAAAACGTCTCGGCATCTGATGATATTTTTTAACATCACAAATACCTATTTAAAGACTTTGCATGCCACGCGTCTTAAACAGTTCATTATAATTTGAGCTCATGGACAAAGAATATGAAGGTCGCATTTTATTTTCTCTCCCAGGTGTAACAAACAAATACCGTGTTTATCACGTGCGGGAAGAGACGTGTTGCACTTGTGTATCCACAACACTCGTCTACCACTCGTGTTGAAAAATAATACTCGTAGCGATAATTTGGCTACCTTTCCCGCATGTTCTCTGACTAGTTAGACAATGGCCACGATTCCTGCGTGTCCGCTAAACTTAAATTTATGTACGTCTATTTCCTTCGTTATCGGTAAAAAAAGGACAGAAGGTATGATTTTAGGTTTAAAGCTGTCAAATTAAGACAGTTCCGTAAAAATTTAGATCGGATTCAAATACATGCCGTCTAAAATAGTAGACCGTCAATTAATTTGACAGCTGTAAACCTAAAGTTACAACTTCTGTCCTATTCCCTACTTACTTATGTCTTCAACTCCTTTTATTTTTATATTTTGTAATTTTATTCGGGAGTAATAATATTAAGCTGTAATGTGGTTATTTTAACACTTTGTGATGTCCTTGTTTTGCCATTGTTTTAGACACTCCAAAATTCGAGGAAGAAAATCTGTGCCTCTTCGAACACATAGACACTAGCAGAAATTCGTTAGTTGCCATAAATAAAAGAGTGAAGTGAACTTCTGTCCTTTTCTTACCGATAGCGAAGGGGACAGACGGACTGAACTTAAATTGAAGTTTAACGGTCATACAAGAATCGTGGCCATTTGTCTACTAGAATTAAATAATTAAGGTAATGAAAATAGTTCCGGCATCGAAACTCAACGTGCATGAAACGGAACGCAACAATGAGAAATCGGCGCGAAACCCTCCTACGCGGGCCTTTCAAAACTCGTCACATTCGCAAGTTACCTTCCATACTGCGATCGGTCGCGCACCTTCCGCGCACGCCCGCCTTTTAAAAAGAAAAAAAACACGTTCTAAATTCGAATTAATTTATTTTTTAAATAAGTGATAGGCTGATAGGCATTTTTTCTACGAATTGAACAAGGGTTGTGATTGTGAAACGAAATGGTTCGTCAAGTTAGTGCTCTGCTGTGTTGCCTGTGCGTTTTTGGCATTTCCTTGAGTGATAGCGCCATTTCTGCTGAAAATGTAAGTTTTAATCCGTCTGTTTCAATTTAAAGAAAAGGTAATTACCATTATTTTTCTCTCATATAAGTCGTCTTGAATCAGAATTTATTTTTCTCTATCACATGTTAAGATCATGCAAGACTCTTAATACGAGTAGTAGTGAATTATTTTATATCAAGAAACTTATACGAAACTTTGTACTTGTAACTTGTACAAATTTTATAATTCCATATTTTGTGGATATGACATTTTTTTAAAATAAACCTTCACGAGAATCAAATATTTCATTTTTATTTGCTCACTAAACCGTGGGCGATTGACTTCAATGCAAAACGGCTATAATATGTCGGAAATATCTTTGAACCTGGGGTAGTGATTATGGTTTGTATCGACATGCAAAATCGAAGAGACATTTCAATCCATCTCGTTTACTCACATAGACACGGATATACGTGTGAGCGTAACAGCGCATACCGTAGCTGCATGTCGAAGGAGCCAGAACGCCCCGCTCAGGTCCACAGATATTTTGGACGGATATACCTACCTACTTGATCGGCTTCACATATACTTACTATAAGTTTGCTCTAGTTTCTGCTTTCTGACCTTGACAACGAGTGACTTGTCATACTGGTTGGTTAGATTGTGTAGGTCGTGTAGACCAGACCTAACATACCTTCAACATAAACCACGTTTCATTGTTACTAAAATATAAAAGTTCAATCAGAACACTGGTTTTAGTGATAGAAACGCTTGACAAATATGTACTTACCTTAATAAATACAATAGTACCTACATGAAAAGTAGAAATAAACGTAGAAAGGCATCCTTATCGCTTAGAGCGATCTCTTCCAAGTAAACCATGAAGTTAAGTTACGTTGACACCGATTCTGGCCTGTTATTAGGTATAGCTAAATTCCTTCTTCTTCTAGGTTCATTCTAAGGAATTAATCAAATAAAACGACTCTCGTGGCAGATTTAATGAGTTGGTATGCCATTGCCTACCCCATTTCACACACTGGTTATCTCAGTGTGCAGGTTTCCTCACGATGGTTTCCTTCACCGTCAGAGCAGTCGGTAAATGTACTATGTAAATAGCTAATGTGTATAGCTAAATAGCTAAATGTAAATAGCTAAATTAGAAATGAAACGTCCAGCTTATTTGTATATAATCTATAATGAGTAAGCGTGGCAGTTTCAGTAAGTAGGTACTACTTTTTTAGTTTGCACTTTTTTAGTTCGCACTTCTTGAATGTATTGAGCGTATATAAGAATGTATTGAGCGTCGGTGGCGTCGTGGCTATAGGACGTCGGACTCCCATGCGGCAGGTCCGGGTTCGAAACCAGGCAATGCCATGTACCAATGAGTACAGTAGTAGTTTTTTGGTTTATTTCGAAAGACTTGCGTACATTTACCGACAGCTCTGACGGTGAAGGAAACATCGTGAGGAAACCTGCACACTGAGATAACCAGTGTGTGAAATGGGGAAGGCAATGGCAAACCACCCCATTAAATCTGCCACGAGAGTCGTTCTATGTGATTAATTCCTTAGAATGATTACGACCCTCAGCAATGAGGAAAATACGACTTAGAAGAAGAAGAAGAATCTATTGTTATTTATGTTATAATATAATTAACATAGATTTTAATAAGTTTCCGAGTGGCATGTAGGCCGGTGAAATATTTAAGACTTCATGTTATTTACATTGTTGAAAGTGACAATTTATGTAATTAGTAATAATTATAAGATTTAATAAAGACTTCTGAAAATGAAAATACTTATAAAAGTATGGAACTATACATGCAAAGAAAAAAATCGAATCTCATTGGTTCATAGTCGGCTACCCGATTTTTATAAGATTAAGCCCCCTGTTTTTTTTTCTATAGTTCTATTACGGCTCTGGCCAAGCGTTGTAGCCTGTAATTTAAATTAAATAAAAAACCTTTAAGTAGTGTAATTAAGTTAAGCCATAGTTTGCGCAACCAGCGCTACCGGTGTTCCAGCAAAAGTCAGGTGTCACCAACAATTGGTGCGCGACGAAACAGAGCCCGCTGGCGGTGCGAATCTGGCTCCCTCGACTTTTTATGTCGAAATCTTGAAAACCGAAAAAATCATTTACATAGGTTCAATGAGTGACACAGTGGCTAGGGCACCGAACTCTCATGCGGGAAATCCGGGTTCGAAACCGTGTATCAATGAGTCTGTCGTATTTTTCGAAGACTTGCGTACATTTACCGACTGCTCTAACGGTGAAGGAAAACATCGCGAGGAAACCTGCACACTGAGGTGACAAGTGTGTAAAATGGGGTTGGCACCAAAGATCCTCAAGGGTCGAAGTGCCGCTGGGTTATTCCCGGCCCCTTATCATAAGATAAGATACACAAGATCAGTGGGTTCAATCCTATTTCGTCTCGTAAATATTTTTTATTTTTATTTTAAACAGATTGTAGCAATGTGACTTATTTTGTCCAAAAATTTGCAGATGCCGAGTGTAGTTTTTTTCGATACAATATAAGAGGGTGATATAGGAAGTAATCTTTTATTGAACATAACTGAAATATTTTACCAAGTAGTGATTGAACCGCAATAAGACGACTCCCTATATACAATCGATCTGCAGATCGATGCAAATTGAATGGTGAACAGATGTTTTGCCTCTGACATTTTACTTACGACATATCTCGACGTAGACATAATGTCGCTATTGCGAGAATAGGCCCACTGCGCCCGCACCGCTGACGACGGAGAAAGTAAACGCGTTCCGCGGTGCGTTTACGCGGTGGTCGTAGAGCGTATGGTGTGTGGTATGCCAATTATAGTCCGTGTACTAATGTGTGTTCCTTTTGTTTTACACGACGTGTCGTCATGTACGGGTTGTGCCAAGAAACTGATTTTTTTAAATTCAATATTTACTCTTTGAAATAAAATAATTAGTAAGTACTAATTACTAATTGCTGGACAATTTCTTAATCAGCAGAAGTGAAAAATGTAGGTTCATATTGAAAAAAATAATTAAATTTCCTAACCTAACCTATTATTCGTAGTAAGTATCTACACCGGAAATGATCCTAATTATTCCAAGAAATACCTTTGTTATTTAGATTTCATCCTGTATATCTAAGTCACGCATACATTACTCATCAGGTGAACAAAAGATTGTTAAAAGCGACATTCATTTGTGGTTAAGAATATTATGGTTTCTAGCTCTTGACATGACTATACCAAACAATAAACATAGGTCAATAGTAACTCAATAGCTTTTTAACCTCATTCCAAATGATACAAAAGTACTTATTATATATATTCAATCAAGGAAAATGAAGGATTGAGGAATGAAATTAAAATGGAATCAGGTCAAAAGGTTTATTGTTTAGAAGTATTTTTTGTCATATTCCAGTATACTAATCAATCATTATTTACATATAATGCGACATAAACGTGGAATAGTTTATTTTTAAGAGTAAGTAACTGAATATTTATTTTTAAGAGTAAATAACTGAATGTTTATTTTTAAGAGTAAGTAACTGAATGGATATTTGATTAGACTTAAATAATATACTGTTTCACAGGTTTTTACTGAATTTTATTAATTACGACCGGTTTCGTTTACACATCTTCAGGTATTTGTTTATAATAATTTTCTTAACTACATGCAGGTAGATAAAGAAAGCTTATCTAAATCTCTGATCTACCTACATATAGTTAAGGTAAACGAAACCGGTCGTAATTAATAAAATACAATAAAAATACCGTGAAACAGTATATTATTTAAGTCTAAGTCTAACAAGTTTCACCAAGTACTAACAACCGCAAGTATTAACCATTGAATGGATATTATTTAAATTCTAGTCTAAAATCAGACTGCAAGTTATTCCTAAAAAGATAACTTAGATCTCGCATATTTAAGTATTTAGAACAAAGATGTTCTCGCTTTCGAATCTATGCTCCATTACGATTACACAAGTACTTAACCGCTCCAATGATTACCTGATCTGTGGTAATCCGCACAAACCGAGTAATCAATTATTAAGTTGGAAACGTAATAGACAATTTTCACCTTTGATTCGAGGAAGAGACCAAATGTTTACCAGCCCTGACGTAAGCGTTGCGCAAATGAAAGGGAATGTTATTATTTATTGTATTTTTTTTGCTTTTCTCCATTGTTTGAATGGATCTATTGGATTGTTGAAGATAAACTTGTAGAGAATAGAGAAAATGTTTACTTATTTACAAGATAATTATAAAACGACTGAGGTGCCAGTCGCCGAGTAAGAGACGTAAATTAGGGAAACATGTATGAAAAGATTATCTTAAAAACTCTAGACCGATTATAAAACATATTTCACTATCATCATGTAGATTAGATTTTAAACTAGGTATAGACCTTGAAATAATTTTTAGAATTGGTCCAGTAATATTTGAGAAAATCTGTATCAAATGGGAGTAGTTTTTCGGTTTGATTAAAATCTATAATTTCTTCTCATGACAGGCAAAGTAGTCGAGCTCGTTGATGACGTTGGTTGACTGAACAGACCTTCTTCATCATCATTATCAGCCTATTAATGTCCCCACTGTTGGAGCACAGGCCTCCCATTGCACAAGAGGGCACGGGCCATGATCCACCGAGCGGGCGCAGTGCTGATTGGTGATTTTCACACGCCTTTGGAAACTTTTAATTTCCGCAGCATGCAGATTTCCTCACGATGTTTTCCTTCACCGTTAGAGCAGTCGGTAAATGTTCGAACAAATCGGAGAAACTCATTGGTAATGGCATTGCATGGTTTCGAACCCGGACTTCCCGCACGGGAGTCCGGCGTCCTAGACACCAGGCCACCGACGCTCGCAACAGACCAGACAATCCAGAACAGATCTTTTTAATTTCCGTTATTTGAAAAGATGTCTTAGGCAGACTAAATTAATGTAAATAATCTTTCATCCTCAATAATACGTAAAAAACTCAAAATGAACAATTCCTCTATGCTAACCATGTCCTGCCTACACATTGCCTTATACGTAGAGTCCGCATGACCGTAGAAGCGTTTTAGCAAGGCTGCGCCCACGCCTACACGAGGTGACTCAATTACACTTGCCTACAGTGTCTACTCGAGTTCTTCATAGTTCTCTGTTCTTCATAGAATTAGATGGGTATCTAATTCCGAATATAACGCATTAGGTACCCACCCATAAGACAGTTACACAACTCTAATTGACCTTACCTTGTCCGATGTGTATAAATCAACTTGAAATGTTTAGCATAGTGTTATTTTATAATATATTTGTTTATTGAGACTTCGGCCCATTATATCACCAGTTGACATGTTAAACATTACGATCGTAAGTATATGTTAAAAACACCGGGACAAGAGCATGCTGCTAAATCAATCGTGACAGGTTTCTCGCTGAAGTTCTCGTCAGGAATGGTAAAGTTAAACCGGAAGATTTAAGGATGCTCACAAGATCTTTAACTGGTCTCTAAAGAAACATCACGACCTACAGATTCTGCTGTGAGAAGGAGAAAACGCCCATACATATCTTCTGGGAGTGCGAAGCTTTATTATTATTATTATTTAACATGTTAATGCACAAAAATAGTACATGAGGCGAGCTTAATGCCATGCGGCATTTTTTACCAGCTAACCGAAGAGAATTACTAATTATTATTATTTACTATACTATAAAATACTTACTCGTATAATATATAAAAATATACATACACGTATGCTACTACATAACAATTAATTCGTATTTATTCACAACAAGTATGTCGTTCCCGAGATCACATAATATAAGAGGCATACATGATCCAGCGACTTTAAATCTCATAATGAAATATCACAAAATACCAAAACTTTCTGACTACGTACAGCTCTGAAAGATTTTGTGGTGTTTGGAATCACATCTGCTTTTGAGTACCTACCTACCTCATGAAATTTCACAATTTCCCAAGATTTTTTGCCTACATAACGTAGGTACAGCTCTGATAAACAGTAATGGGACATCGTTGCCCCACAGAATGATGTGTTATGGCTTTGCTTGCGTAGTGAGTCGTAACCACGCTTTACCAACGATTTTCGAAACGTCTCACCTATGGACCGGGAGAACCGGATCGAACTGTGTTTATCGAATTGAAAGGAGACAGTCCGTGTCCTACATTTGTGTAGGTACAAACAAAAGTTATGAGTTGTAACAAATACTCGCTGTAGATCGTTTTCAGGATGATTCATATCGTAACTTACAGTGTTGTTTTGTGTTTACAAATTCATACATAATATGCATAACTCTCACGTCCATAATCCCTTGGGTAGACAGAGGAATCATGTTCAATCATAGGAAATTCCCATTTTTCGTCGTAAGATTTGGTGGACAAACGTGATAGGTGGCGAGCCTACAGCCGTCTATTAGGTATAGGATAGTATCCACATTATTTTTTTATATTATTTTTATTTATTTTAGCGAACTTGACAGATTTATACTTAAAACTACACATATATCATGAACATATACATCTAATTATAAAGTTCGACATATTACAATTTTTTTTAAAACCGAGGATAGAAATAAAAAGGTCCTTCTATCCCCGGTAAGAGTTGGGGGTGGTTCTGTAAGGCCGGCACGACACGGCACAAATCGCATACAAAAAATATTCAATTATTTTATAATGCAATGACGCCAACCTAACTATGCAGCAACTGAATTCTACTGGTTACTAGAAAAGGCTCTATCTCGCAAAGCCTCTTAAGCAACTCCACCTAAGTGATTGCCTCGCTTATGTAAGTAGTGACAGCAATCTGCATAGCCGCTCTGTCTAGTCTAGTTTGCATTGAGTAATTAAACAGCGTAGTGTATGAGACTGTGTTATACTGTCAACATTAGAAAGAAGACTTTGATGTCATAATTTCTATAGGTACTGTCCGCGCTGTGTATATTTCTGTTTCTGTTTTCGAAAAACCCTCATCTAGCTCTATTGCTATAAATACTAGTGCGATGAGGTGGTAAACATTTGGTAAACAATATTTACTTTTATGTATTATTTATTTATTTATTTCCTTGGGATCTTCAAGGCCAGAGTGAATAAGCATTTACTGGGCCCGCATACTCCATCGTCGACTTCATCGTCGGTCTTCATCTCTACCATCACGAGAGATCGAGGTCAAATGCGGGTTTAGAGGTCAACAAAAAAAATTAGTTTGGAATCTACCTACACGGAATGAATTAAGAGCAATTGGTGCAACTACTTATCATCATCAGCTTATTAGTGTCCCCACTGTTGGGGCACAGGCCTCCCCTTGCACAAGGGAATACGGGCCATGATCCACCGAGCGGACCCAATGCTGATTGGTGGATTTCACACGCTTTCGGAAATTTTTCATTTCCTCAGACATTCAGGATTCCTTACGATGTTTTCGATGTTAGAGCAGTCGGTAAATGTACATAAGTCTTCGAAAAAATCCGAAAGCTCATTGGTATGGCATGGTTTCGAACCCGAACCTCCCGCATGGGAGTCCGGCGTCCTAGCCACTAGTAAAAAATGATCCACTATATTGAGATCACCTTACATCTTCTCTTCTTATCATCCGATCGTGGAGAAAAAGAAACGCAAATAAATAAGAAGAATATGGGTATAGTTTGGTATTTCTCAAATGCTAGACGATACAGACAAACCGACTAGAATTCTAATAACGTAGTAGACGTATCTAAGACTTATTTTCCGAATGTCGATGGCAAATCTACATTCATCACTATGCTAGACGATGTGCTGCTTATTGTTTCTTGCGTCACTTCTTTGATTTCAAGCTAAAGCACTTTATGAAGTGGTGGTAGTTTATATACAAGAACAGCAATAAGCTCGGGTACGGAACCCTAAAAATGACTTTGTAACAGTGTATTTTAAGATAGTTACTGTACTTTTATAATGTAATAAACTGTGTAAAGCCTTACCTTTTAAGATACTTTTTAGATACCCGCGCGTGATCGGTTGCCCGCTATACGAGCACCTACCCACTGACCTAAGAAATGAAACAAATGACGAAACGTGTACTCTCCGGCTGAAATATCTTTTTCTGGATAACGAATTCTATTCAGTCAAGGAATTTATGGACAGGAAATTGTAAATTTTTATTGTTGACATGCTCATTTTATCATTATTATTCAATTAATCAATTTATTTTATTCTATTATTGACATTTTGTATCTAATTAGTAGATACTACCTATTGTTTTATGTTATAAGAATAGTTTATTTGTGCGGTAAGATTACAATGGAGTAGGAACTTAAGCATATGTTACATTTGACTATTTATTTAATATTTGTTATATTTATATCTAAATTACATTGAATTTATTTTGTGGCGATCATTCTACAAAGGCGACTTATATTATAATGTAACATTATGTACCTATATTTCTAATTATGTAGAATAAAATAAATGATTCTAATTCTTCTAATTCTTACATATTAAAAAAAATGTTACTTTTTGCTAAGCACTCCAGAGTGCACATATAGTCCAGATTAACCGGTACAATTTGATAACAACGCAACTTAATTACGTGTTAGCAACTCTTCGGTTGTTAAGTTAATCGCGTTGCTCTTTTAATTCAAGCAAAGTTTCGTAACTTTAAGGAACGTTAGCACATTAAAAACATAAGCAACGTGCATAGGGGTCTAGGCCACAGATATTTATATTTAGATATGCTGTTGCTACACAAACGATACTTACGAGTTGGTCAATGTGTGAATTATAATTTACATTTTGCGTGGATTGCATGCATAGCTGTATGTAGTGAATTTCCTGGACATTAGTATTAGCGTAGCAAAAATGAACCAGATAAATCCAGATTTAATTTCTTACAGATTTCTTATAGTTTATGCAACAGTCACGTAATGCTAGCCATTTAAACACGAGTGCTTGTTTGTAAAACGAGTCGCAGCCGAGATAGCATGAATGATAAAATAGCCATTACGTTGCAGTTGGTTAGGTACATATTTTTCTTAGTAGTAAGTTCCTAACGTCTTAGTAAGTAGGTACCCACGTACATATTTGTAACTTCTATTCGCAAATTGAATTTGGTAAGTAAACCGAACCCAGAGAATACCAACTGAGAATTATGGACAACGTCGATCAATTCATTCGGTTTCATGGAATGATAGCTAATGTAGATGTTGTAAAATCCCGTGTTTTAAAAGCTTTGTAGTGTTACTTCATTATTAATTTAGCATTAGAAATCCAGTTGACATTTCAGATTGGTATAATTTTGTCAAGTCTACTATTGGCCTTGACGATGCCACATATAATGTCCTTTATATTATAGTATATGTCGGTATTCATCAGGCGTGTACTACATTTATTGATAAAGTTATGTATGTTAATCTGTAAGGTATCTATGGGGCCTTTTGTATAGTTGGCTATATAATTTGTTGCCTGAAAATGAAGATTTTTATTATATTATATATATTGTTATTATTGTTACTGGCTGTGCCAACTTTGTCTAATGTTCTGTTCTGTTCTTTTTATAACTTCATTGTCTGTCTTTTCATATTTTGCTTCTTTTTTCATTCCTTTTCTCACAGTCCTCTTGTAAGCATCTATCATTTAAAAACATTACTATTTCCATTAAGTCTACCAGCCTTTTAATCAGTTCATTCTCTCCCTCATCTATAATGCTTGCTTGCTTAGCGTATGGTTAGTGGCCAACCTATTTGTCAGAGTTGTTCAGGCCGCCAGTAGGCATCTGATATGGCTTAACGACTGCTGTCGAACGACAACAACCGGTACCGACTGCTTAACGTGCTTTCCTAGGCACGGAGGAGCTCAGATGAAATATGCCACTAGCGGTTACCCATCCCGGTACCAACCGCGCCAACGTCGCTTAACCTGCACAATCACTTCAGGACCGTGCTCGCAACTAGGCTACGAGCTCCTCATCTATTTTGATACTTAAATTGTAAAACTACTTACGTCAGATGCATGAAACGTCATTGAAGTAAAGTCTTCATACATGCGATTCCTTTCTACGCCATAACTCTAGATAGAGGATGAAACGAGACTTAAGGAAACTTTAACATTAAGGACGATTCTTGCGTTAAGGATTTTTTTTCACGGTAAAGATAACCATTTAAAGCTAACACTGTTAGTGTTAGTTAGCTCATCTATCTATATTCACGAACCTCACAATGGTGTCAAAACCCTCATATTTATCGCCGCACCGTAGGTCATGGGAGATCGGACACGGCTATTACCTCCTACAATAAAATTCTACGCTTGTTCATTGTTTCTTCAGACAATTCACCAAATTTCACTAAACAATGGCTCTTTGCTGTTTGTGTTTGCGTGATTGTGTCGAATTTAAATGGTTTTTGGTGCGATTTTAACAACAAATAGTGGATATCCATTATTCATTTAAAAGTGAAGATTATTCTTACTATTAAGTACCTTATTAGCGAAAATACCATACCTTCACGCTATGTCCCCAGCGGGGTAGGTAGAGATAACGGAGTGCCACGACTCTCTGTCTTGGCACGCTTCTCTTGCTTCCTCTACACTTGTATAGTCATTCGTCGTATCACGCATGCGCGCAATATCGCTCTAATAACATTATTATATTGAGGTGAGACGTCTATGAGGGACGGTGACCACTTTACCATCAGGTGGCCCGTTTGCGCCTACTCTCGATAAATAAAAATCGACCATCAGTTACCGAAACATTTCGAGACAAATATACATACGCGTCGAATTGAGAACCTCTTCTTATTATGTCGTCAGTTTATAAACAAATCATATTAATTGCTACGTGTATTTTATGATGTAAGTAATAAAATACGACTACTCTTCATTATTATTTATATTTTATTCACTGGTCCATCAGCAGCTAAATCACCTTCATCAACGTCACGGTTCGGTGTCGGATCTTGCTCGAGCATGTCTCGAAATCGTTGGAATGTATTGAACCGCGTAGTAATCATTGTGGTCAGGGTGAAATACATAATCATATTCACTTCATAATAAAGTTTATTGATATGTATTTTAAACGGTTTCTTCACTTTCAAATGTCTGACCAAATTATGATTGTATTTTGTTACGGTTTCACAGAACCACCAGTTTCCACATTTCCTTACTTTCGAATACAACTATCGGCTTGGAGAGGGTACTTGTAACATTTTTTTTATTGTATTAGGTGAGCAGACGAGCAAACAGGCCACCTGATTGTAAGATGGTCACCGTTGGTAGACATCACACCCCATTGTAATATTATTTTTCGATGCCCTGCTAACCTTGAGGACTTAGATGGTTTTCCTCATGTGCTGGTACTGCTAATTATGCTGTCATCTCTTTCCCTAACAGAGGCACATCACAAATCACAATACTGCTTCTAACATGAGGCATTGGACACCTTAAAGGTTCTTTCTTCTTGCAAAGAAGAATATGTTATGACCTCGCCAAAATCCTAGAACGTCACGGGTTCACCATTCAGCAGTCTCCCAGCGCTTACTCAACCTTTATCTTCTTCAATTACAGGAAAAAAGATGCCGGAACCCACCCACAGCACCGCAGAAGATCGAGAGAGTCATCACACTGTGCCAGGATGAGATCAAGCTCTCCATTCTCAGAGGTGAGCTTTCATTCTCCTTTTGGAAAGTTTTCCATGTATTTCACTGCATCCCTGGATGTTTACCTTTACGAGTATAATAGAATTTCGCAAGAAAGCATCAGGTTTTAGATTAGGGCCCCATTTTTTCTGTCTGCTACAATATCAATCGCATATATCATGACAGCTACAGTTCTTGGCTGATTCAAGTTCCGTCGAAGGCCTAAATATTCGTAGACAAGATAACCTTTCTAAACCGCGCAGTGCCATGTACCAATGAGTTTATCGTATTTTTCGAAGACTTACGTACATTTACCGACAGATCTTACCTGCACACTGAGATGATGAGTGTGTAAAATGGGGTTGACACAAAAGATCCTCAAGGGTCGAAGTAAGGCTTAGTTATTCCCAGCCCATCCCCTTATCTATCATAAGATAAGATAAGTAGATCTATTGTATAATAGAGGTATATTCAATTTCGAAATTGCTGCGGTGTCCTAAACTCGTAAACCTAAACCTAATAATACTAAACTCTAGACACGGGAATTAGGGAAGCCTTAACATTAAGGACGATTCTTGCAATTCACGGTCACACAATGGATCGGATCTATAGATCCGATCTAGACATGACGACAACCTCGGAATGCTGTTGCTATGGACTGTATTTATTGCTGCTATGCAAATTGACTATGGGGAAGGCAATGGGAAACCACCCCATTAAAACTGCTACGAGAGTCATTCTATGTGATTAATTCCTTAGAATGATCACGACCCTCAGCAATGAAGAATACGACTTAGAAGAAGAGATGTAAATTAACGCTTACGACATTGTCATTCGCCGTGCCCGATATATTTATTGATAATAATAACGTATATTATTTGTCACATCACTAGAAACCCGCATTCCGGGGATGTCGCGTACTATATGTTGCAAGGTAAACTAATCGCTATGTCAAAAGGACACTGGACCTATTTGGGACAGTATACAGCCGCAGTTTCATCGCGTCCAAAACTCGATCAGCTGGCCCGTGTGTGCACGCGCAGCCAAGGTCACGTCGATTCGTAGTGAAAGTAAACGTTACCGCGCAATCGCCACGTAATGTTTGTCTGTCCATAGCATTTTATTTATTATTTTATTACGATATGTAATGTGGCCACCAGGATTATAATATAGTTGTCAAGGGGTTGCGTTATGGAGACCGCTAAGTTCACATAAAGTTTCTCAACATTATAGTCGAGCTTACCTTTGGTAGTTTTCAATTATATGTCTTGGAGCAGTTCGCGAACGTTTTGAAAAGTTTCTAAACATTTTGTTAATAACTTTTTTTATTGTATACGGAGATCAGACGAGTAAACGGGCCACCTAAATTCACCTGATGGTAAGTGGTCACCGTTGCCCCATCATCATCATTATCATGTCACTATTATGTTATTAGAGAGTTTTCGAAGCTCTGATAACCTTGAGGATTTAGACGGAGTATGTAACAGTAATTACGCTGGTTCTCATCTCACCCTTCAAACCGAAACACAGCAATACAAACATTGCTGCTTTGAAATAGACAAAAGTAATACCACCCCAGGCTGACTCTGCACTGAGTCTTACGGTATGCCAAGAAAGTGGTTTATCAGTTTTAGCTAAATCTTCAATGGAATGAAAATATCATTAAGGTTCATACTTGGTAGGAACCTTCAAAGAAATGCAAGCGAAAAGTGTCCTTATTGTTCTTTGACGTACAAATGACATTCAACCGTAGGTCCGTAAGGTCGTAAACCAATTATTTGGCCGATTGTACAGTCGACCACAGGTGAACCTACCCAAAACGTCAAAATTTGAGAATCTGAAATGTATCATAATGCGCAGGCATAAGATTGAGATTTAATCGAAGGTTTTTGACAGATGGTATACTATAGATTGTGGTCCACTGTACCACCTTCAAATCTCAAAATCAAAACAACACTTACCTACCACTAAATGAACTGATGATGATAATAATAATAATAAAAAGATTTATTCAGTAACAAGAAGGTACGAACAATTTTTTCCAATTGTGTTGGCCCTCTTTTAAGTGTGACAACACCTGTGTCAGAGGGCCACGCTCTTCCATACCTCTTTATTTGTGTACCTATTTACTAATAATATAATAATAATAACGTGTGTGAGAGAGAGAGAGAGAGGGTGTGTGTGAGGGTGTATGTGTGTGTACAAGAGAGATGTATGGTGTTCTATGCCAAAATGAGTGAGAGATGTCAAATGAAAACTGCGATAAAAATATCTTGGGATCGGTGATGATGATGATGCAATCACGAAGCATACAATGGACAAACGACATATAAAATAGTGTGTAGAATAACAGAATGCGTTCACTATTTGATTACCTTGCCTCGAATTATCGGATGTCCGTAAAGGCCACATTACCGACTTCATCGCTAAAAACTATGAAGGAAATAATCCGGCGCGCTAATCTAAACCACAAACAAAATATACAATAATTTTGTAGCTTAATACTAAGTGATAATTCAAAACTTTAGATAGAGCAAACATGTCGTGATTGTCAACTTTGTCCACGCAAAAAAAAACCTTAAAGGTGGTTATAGACGAGGGAGAGAATGAACTGATTAAAAGGCTGGTAGACTTAGTGGATTGTGATATTTAAAATGATAGATGTGGTAGGTGCTTACAAGAGGACTGTGACAAAAGGAATGGGAAAAAAGACAAAAGCAAAAGTATGAAAGACAGACAATGAAGTTATAAAAAGAACAGAACATAAAACAAAGTTGGCACAGCCAGTAACAGTGGTAGATCCTGATGTGCAGGATCAGGGGAGGTACCATGCACCCTCTTTTCTATGTCTACCACAATGCAGCAATTCTTGCATAGCTGTTTTTCTGTCTAAGGGTAAAAGAGACAGTGTTACGGGCATATGAGGCACTCCATCGAAGTCCTCAAGGTTAGCAGGGCATCGAAAACGCTCTAATAATAATACAGTGACGTTCGTTGTCTTTATGGGCGACATCAGGTTGCCCGTTTGGTCGTGTGCTCTCCTTATGCAATAAAAAAACTGTCTTTCTCTTAGTATTTGTCTGAACTCTTGTCATTAATCTAATGTAGGTACCTAAGCACCTCATCATCATCACCAGCCTATTATCGTCCCCACTGTTGAGGCACAGGCCTCCCCTAGCACGGGGTACGGGCCATGATCCACCGGGCGGTCCCAGTGTTTATTGGTGGATTTCACATGCCCCTTTAGAAAACTTTTCATCTCAGCCATGCAGGTTTCCTCACGATATTTTCCTTCACCTTCAGAGTACTCGGTGCATATACCTACATAGGTCTTCGTAAAAATCTGAAAATCTAATTGGTACCAACATACATAGCATTGCATGATTTTAAACTCAGACCCCCCGCATAGGAGTTCGGCGTCCTAGCCACTACGCCACCGACGCTCTTCACAAGTAGTAACCGCTAACTGTTAATGGACTAATGAAAAAACGTGTAAACGTTAAACGTCAATCTCACATGTCCTCTATGCATATTAACAATGGTTGCATACACCTATAAGGAAGGTTGACTTTAACAGACTTTAACTGTTATATATGAGGTCACTTACTGACTCATGTCTCCTAAAATCACTTTAGGCAAATACCAACACAACTTAGACTGTGTCTCGTTTGTATATGAGAGAGAGACTAAAATTAGTAGACTTGATGATCCCCCAGGGATCAATCATTATAGTGAGTAGGTTCGGTTCCTGTCTTTTTTTTATTGTACTTATAAGCAGACATGCAAATGGGTCACCTCACCTCACTATAATGTTTTTTTTTCTTTAATTATGGCCCCAGCTAGTGTACACACTGCAATTTGAGAATCTTGAAAATCGGTCGAATGTTTTGGCGTCTGTTTTGGAAAAAACAGTTTACTAACGTCGAGATTATGGGAGAGTCGTATGCATCAGGAATGCCTAGTGTCTTGCATTCCAAGTGCAATTGGAGGTTAGATTGCCGACCCCAGGTGCATTAAGTATACCGCCCCCCGAATTCAAATCATCTGTAGTATTTCAATCCCATTTCACTGTCTTATATATTAACGTTCACTTATCTGAAAGTTGGTTATTCTCAAAGTGATTTTGCAAGTCTAGCTAGGGATGTTTCGTCATCATGTGCTGTCTCTAGATCATGCATTATGTGTTGGGTAAACTGATAACATATTTTATCTAGTTACTTACATAGATGTCATCCATCATACCTACTCATCAAACAAGCTACTCGCTTCCCGAATGCACCCTTAAGACTCGCATCCATTGCGTCAACATTGCAGCGTACGCTGCGAACGGATTAATTGGCACATAACGTGTCAGGATAGCGGGATCTCTATCTATGGATATGCTCTCTATTCTCTCTTCCAATCCCGTCAACTTTGAATGTGCGAATATGTGAACCGAATTACACACCAGGTCAAAATAACTTGCACGCCTCCAAGACCACTGCCAAAAAAGGCAATGGCCGGCCACTCGCCTGTCTTGCTTCAAACTCGCAGCAATCTTGCGGCATCCACAGATTTTCATAATAAATAATAATTAACTCACGACGTGTTGTGTTACGTTATATTGTGAAAACTCCTGGCTTGTTCAGCGCTTTGTAAATGAGATCATTGCGAAAGATGAACTCACAATATTTTTTTAGTGCATAAAATTGCAATAATTAACTTTCGTTCACGCAAATAATTTAAATTACTTAATACTGAAATGGATACACTACTACTATACTACTTGAATTCGGCTATTTCCCTACGACAGATAGATAAGTACCTACTTCTTCTTTTAAGGCGTACTTACATTTTGTTCTATTTATAATATTCGTCAGAACTTAATCTGATATACTGATCATGTGAACGTATGACCCTAGGGACAAAATTTCCAATCTCCGTTCCGTTGTAAACCTGATAGCAAGGTTATTTTATGACTTATTGCTGTGTGAGGAACTCCAACCTTCTAAATACAAACTCTGGCTAGTTTGCCTGTCTATCGGTATTTTATAGGATACATTTCGGAGAGTGCGCATCGGAATTACACGACCTAATTCCAGCATCTCCATTCCGCCTTCGGACTACCAGGCGCGGGGAGGGGTTCCATCCTTATGTTGTTGATATCCCATCTGCTCGTACGAAGCGATTTGCTTCTTCATTCATTATGCGAACGGCTAAGGAATGGAACAGCCTGCCGGCGTCTGTATTTCCCGAAACCTACAACCTTGGGATCTTCAAGGCCAGAGTGAATAGGCATTTACTGGACCCGCATGCTCCAGCGTCGACCTCATCGTCGCTTACCATCAGGCGAGATCGAGGTCAAATGCGGGTTTAGAAGTAAATAAAAAATATAAAAAATAAAAGTTTCAAATTTTTTATTCATTTATTTATTTACACTTTTATGCACAAAAAACGGTGTACATGAGGCGAGCTTAATGCCTTGCGGCAATTTCTACCAGCTAACCATGGGGTTATGCAGAAATGTTTAGGTAGGCGCATATAAAATGGAAGTTGTTATTATATTATATATAAATAGCTATTCATAATACATATTAAAATACATATACATAATTTTTTTTTTAAATGCATACTAATATTAAGTATATTGTACATAATATATAAACATATAAATACTGATATATTATGATGTACAAATAAATATATAATAGGATATTAACATTTTATTTATTTACAACTTAAAATTATTTATACACAAACAATTACAGAACAAGAGCAATAGAAAATAAATGTAGAAATAATTAATTTAATAATGTACATAAAAAAAATGTTACTTATAAAATTTCTTAGATTAGGCTCGTGTGGTAGGGTACCGAGGATGCTGGCGGCGTTGCCCCGCTGGATCGCTATACTGATCCTTTGGGCAAGATAGCCGCCAGCCCTTGGGTCCCTCGTCGCATCAAACAAACGCTTGGACAGCTATCGAAACAGTGACCAAGCTCCAGGGCCTAAGGACCAAGGGTCTCTACACCAAATGCAACAAATAAATAATTATAAATATATATTATATTTATATTGTTATATATATTTTTTCGTTGAAAGATCACGATCAGCAAGCAATAGCATGCCATATCTGTATATCGCCGTATCCCACGTACTCGTACTTATCGCTAAATCTAGCCGGCAAAGCGCAATCGCGAGCGTTTGCGGCGACCCATATAGCGCTACAGCTTGCATAACCGTTGCATAAACTGCAACTGTAGGACATGCGATGCTCATTCGACTGTTACCGGCTTCACTTTACGAAATTCTTGCACGAAGTTCATCTTTGTTTATCCCTAAGTGTAACTACAGTCGACTACAAGCTATAGTATTCTATGTGTCAAAAACCTTCGATTAAATCTCAAGCCTGCTAGGAAATGATAACGAGGGCATTCTATGGTTTTATTAATATAAATAAATTGCGACAAACACTCAAACGGGTTTCCTGAGGGTATGTGGTTACTGTCGCCTAGAGACTCGTTAAATATCAGGGATAATCTACCATCGCTTCATAAGGGGCTATTGCTGAAATCAAAGACACGGCGCAAGAAACAATCTCATCAGCAATCCATTTTTGAATGATTTATTTACCTATTCAGATTCCAATCCTGGATTATATTATATACTGCTAATAAATTATGAATTATTCATATCAGTAGGTATGTACATATAATATCCTTAGATAAATTACTTCAGAACCTAGTTTTCTTATCTGCTTTAGGTTTTAAATAGATAGAAACTGTATACAATTAGGGAACCTTGCATTAGACAATCACTTCCTCCTTTTATGTTCGAGCATGATTATTGCAGGATATTGTAACACCGATATTTGCCTTTTTGTTAAGAATTTGTTGCAAAACCTTGCAATAGGTACCTACATTGTAACGATGTCGACTTCATCGTCCATATTAACCCCTTTGTTAGCGTTTATCTCACCTCATTTCGTGTTGGCATTTACATTTCTTAATTCATATTTTCAAAATTCAAATCATATTCCTATTCCATTTCTAAATTCCATTATTCCATTAATTTCATTGTTTTTATTTATTCTCTCTGTATTTTTGTCCTGAACGGACGTATGTCCGTTTTATAAAATTGTCCCCTACTACTACCTATTTTCTACTATTGTGTTGTTCTGTTCCTGATAAATATAATATCTACTATTACCAAGTTTCTTCTATTACTTCATCTGCACACTGTCCTAGAACCCTGCTAGCCGGCACCTAGAGGGAAGATTGTAGCAACCTAACTACTTTTACTAAGATTTTAGGTCAATCAATCATTAACCCTCGGGTTACCATTAAACCGATGTTTGCATAAAGCATCGACAATTCGCAAGTTAATCCAGGTTAAAAGTAAACGCAACTCCACCTTTGAATGAAAATGAATAAAGAACAAGCTAAATTGAAAAATAAAGCAAGCTAGAGTCGAGGTATCTGTCCTTTTTGTTGCTTCAAAAACTTAGGTATGGTTATCATCGAAATGGCAAGCACGAAACGTGACCAGCTTGTCCTAGATTAGCCAACATTATTGGCCACTTTATACTGCTATAGCGTTTCCTAAATGTTTAAAATACTTATCTCGTTGGACCACAATTATCTCTTCTAAGAAAAGATAGTCACAATCTACTATTATAAGAAGATGACCATAATAATATTAAATTGTAACAAAATGTCTTGCATTTGAAGACACGTATATGATCCACCGTACGGGGCCCACATCTGCTTGGCCGCTTTTACATGTTTTCAGATTTATCCACCTAAAGCAATTAAAAGTGAGAGAGGGTAGGTGGGAATTTGTCACGTAAACATTAGCTCCGTACATATTTATTGTAAATTACTATATTTTTTCACAAAATAAGAAGAAAATATGTGGAATTGAAAAAGAACAGTGATAAACATATGTGATATCGTTGGCAAGTGTAAATAAAGTGTAAACGAACAGTAAACAGTGAATAAAATTTCCGAGTTTGGCTGGCACAATGCCGTGCCTCGATCTCGAGAAAGATCTCTTCATATAATGCAGAAAACCTCTGGAACTGAAGATAAGAAAGAAACTTGCACAAATGCTTCCGCTGGCAAGTAAATATAAAGTTAAAATACTGTGTGAAAACCGAATTAAATCTGGATAATAACATCATTACCATCCAAATATCGGACACACAGCGCCATCTATTGTCGAGTAGCGCAATATTGCTGACAGCGCTAACTATCGGCGAACTAAGAAACAGCGACATCTACCGGCGAGTAGCTTTAAATATTTGTTACCAGAAAAAGCACCAGAGGCCACTGTGAACAATAATGGAAGAAATGAAGGAAATGCTTCTAAAAATAATGGAAGATCAGAAACAACAAAAAGCACGGCTAGACTCATTAGGAGACGAAGTAGCAAAAAAAGTCATTGACGACATGAGTGGAAAATTCAAATCTTTTGAAGCCAAACATGAGGAATTACAGAATCAGTTGGAAAATCAAGAGCGCCGGATAGACATATTAGAAAAACAAGTAAGAAAAAGAAATCTGGTTTTGTTCGGAATAGAAGAAAGCGAGAAAAGCTACGAGGACTTAGTAAAAAAGACACTACAGATAATTAACGAAGATGTACAAGTACAGTGCGACGACAACGACATAGAACAGGTTAGAAGAATTGGAAAAAAAGCAGACAATGTACGTCCCATAGTAATAACGCTGACAACACTGGGCAAGAAAATAAAAATTCTGCGAAACAAAAAGAAGCTGGAACAAAAAACTCATTATATTAAAGAAGATTACCCTTTTAAGGTGTTGGAAAAACGTAAACAACTGCAAGAAGAAGCAAAACGCGAAAGAGAAAAAGGGAACAAGGTTATTGTCAAGTATGACAAGTTGATAATTTTGAATGAGCATAGTAAAGTACAAGGCGCAAACTCTAGAAAACGACAGCTATCGGCTTCGCCGCAGTCTGATAATACACAAGTTTCTCACAACTTGAAAAGAAATAAAAATGAAGAAGAGAAGAAGAACAGAACCGATATCAAGTCATACCTGATAAAACCTGCAACGCTTCAGGCAAATAATTTTAACACCTTTTCTCCTGCGAATCCGAAAAAACCAGAAAATCAAAAAAACTAGTAGCCCCTGCCCCTCCAGCTCCCCACCACGGCCGGTCACCGCGGGGAGAAGCGACCAAAACCCTCCAAAGCGCTTCAGAAACACATCAAAATAAAATACCCGGACAAAGACTCTACATAGGCACATACAACGTGAGATCACTGCTTTCAGAAGAAAGAATGCTACAATTAGAAAATGCACTCACACATATTAAATGGGACGTGCTGGGATTGGCAGAAATAAGAAGAGCTGATGTTGCTATCGAAGAAAGAGACTGGTGTGTATTCTGTAACTCTGGTAAAACACAGGGCAGAAACGGCGTCGGTTTTCTGATAAAAAAAGAGCATAAAAACAAAATAAAACAATTTATTACTATATCAGATAGAGTTGCAATTCTACACATGGAATTTGATACAAGCAGTCTGACAATAATACAGGTATACGCGCCTACTGAAAAATCTAGTGATGAGGAAATAGACAAATTCTATTCGGACATAAGAAGAGCCAGAAAACAAGCTTATAAAAATGTAATTATTTTGGGTGATTTTAATGCAAAAATAGGTATACCACAGAAAAATGAAAATATAGTACTAGGACGGTATGGGTCAGGGATCCGTAACGAAAGAGGTGAAAAGCTTATACTTTTTGCATTAGAACAAGAACTCTCGGTTATCAATACCTTATTTAAGAAAAACATTAAAGAAAGGTGGACCTGGATGTCCCCAGATGGCTACACAAAAAATGAAATTGATTTTATTTTGTCTAATTTACAATTCAACAACATAGAAACATTAAAAAATATTCCATATCCGTCAGATCACAGAATGGTCAGAGGCACATTACATCTAGACACCAAAAAGAAGAGCCGTCGTGGTTATAAGAAAAAAGTGGCATCACTGAAGAATGATAAAGAGAAACAAAGCTTTATACAGACTCTATCACAAAAGATCTCGGAAAAAATTACATCCTTTTTCTCCGTGGAACAGCAGTCGGTACAAAACCAATACAATATCATTGCAACAGCGATTTTGGAAAGTCTAACAAAGACACTAGAGAAGGGATATACAACAACCACTAAATTTAGAATTTCGAAAGAAACAAAAGAACTAATAAGAGAAAGACACACATTACAAAGTAAAAAACCATTATATAAAATCGAGAAACAGCATCTTAGTTCACTTTATAAAGAAATTAACAAAAGACTCAGCAAAGAATACCACGACCACAAATTAAAAGTTTACGAAAAATGGACTGCAAAAACTGGGGGTATAAAAAGAGCTCAAAAGTCTTTGTCTGTTAAGAAGAACTGGATACCGAAACTTCGAGGAAGTGAAGGTTATACTGAAAATAGAGATGACATCATCGGGATAGCCACCGATTTTTACCAAGACCTATACAAGGAGACAAAAAATAAAAATAAAAATGACATCGATTGGAAAAGTCATTATAGCAACGTGAACAATGATTTTAACGTCTCATGCAGTCCAAACTTCACTTTATTGGATATAGTAGAAGGAATCAGACATTTGCAAAACGAAAAAAGTCCAGGACCAGACCAAATAACGAATGAGGCTTTAAAAATAGGTGAAAAATATCTCGCCGATCCACTGTGCACAATATTTAACAACATCTTGAAAACAAAGCAAATTCCATCACAGTGGACAGAATCAGAGATCATACTTCTCTATAAAAAAGGCGACCCAGCGAATGTCTCTAACTATAGACCGATAAGCCTCATGTCTAGCATATACAAGCTCTTTGCATCCTGCCTACTACGAAAAATTAACAATGCGATCGAAATAAGACAACCTATAGAGCAAGCTGGTTTTCGTTCCGGATACAGCACTACCGACCACATACAAGTAGTGAGCCAACTTATTGAGAAGTACAAGGAGTTCAACTCGGCACTCTACATCGCATTTGTTGACTACAGCAAGGCCTTCGATACAATTTCGCATGACTCCATCTGGCAGGCTCTACTACACCACTCTGTCAACCAAAACTATATAGAAGTCATCAAAACTATATACAACAACAGCAAAAGTAGAGTGAAATTGGAACAAAAAGGTCAAAGCTTCGTAATAGGCCGCGGAGTCCGACAGGGCGATCCGATGTCACCTAAGTTGTTTATCGCAGTTCTGGAACTAGTTATCAGCCAAATAGACTGGAAAAGTAGAGGCATAGGAATAAATAACAAGTACCTGAGCCATCTACGGTTCGCTGACGACATAGTCTTGTTTGCCAATACTGCTAAAGAACTCGAACAGATGATGCAAGATCTACGCGAGCACAGTCTAAAAGTCGGCCTAGAAATGAACCTAGATAAAACAAAAGTAATGACCAACTATAAAAAGATTCCCATTCAAGTCGGAAATGAAAACATAGACTATGTGGACGAATACGTCTATCTAGGTAAAATGTTGTCTTTCAGAGAAGTCGACCGAGAAGAGATAGAGCGCAGAATCGCCATAGCTTGGAAGAAATTTTGGTCCATGAAAGAAGTCCTAAAAAGCAACATGAACCTAAAATTAAAAAAAAGATTGATGGACTCCTGCATCCTGCCGTCCCTCACATACGGATGCCAAACGTGGACCCTAACCGAGGCCAACGCGTCAAAGCTCATAATGTGCCAGAGGGCTATGGAAAGAAGCATCTTAAAAATAAGAATAAGAGATAGAAAAAGGAACGTCGACATAAGAATGTTAACAAAATTAACCGACGTATTGGAACACGTCCGTACAATGAAGTGGAGATGGGCAGGCCATGTGATGCGCATGGGAGACGGAAGGTGGACCAAAGCCGTGACCGAGTGGAGCGGGCCGGCGGGCGCGCGCCGGCGCGGGCGGCCGCTCAAGCGCTGGGCGGACGACATCGCGGCGGCGGCGGGCGCGCGCTGGCCGCAGAGGGCGCACGACAGAGACGAGTGGGCACGCTTGGAGGAGGCCTACACCCGAAAATCGGGGACTTCAGAACTTATTAATTAAGCGTTAACAATTGAATTTATAAGAATGTAACTAATAAGATATTTTTTTTAAGTTTTTTTTTTTTTATTATTGATTTAAATTCTTTTATTATGTAATTTGGAACTGATGAAGTCAATAAAGGCTTTTTTATTTTTTTATTTTTTTATTTTTATTTTTTATTTTTTTAAGTATACCAAGAAAGAAGATATATAATAATAGAAAAAGGCATCTATGAAATTTCAGATACCTTCATTTTATTTCTGGTAACAATAATACTTCTGATGTTGCTATTATGTTGCTTCCCAAGCGAAGCGACAATGGCTCAAATGTCGCACGAGACTGCGGCGGAAGCGTCGCCGGATCGAATACACTTTTGGACCACAGTGGTGGGCCACTCCTATTTTATATAGCAATACCTAAATGCTAATAATAATCCTAATCCTAATTCTTTGCTATTCTGTTCCTATCCTAGCACAGGAATTTTAGCATAGTTGGAGTTGTTATGGAAAATGTTTGTACCAATGTTTAAAAAACTATCTAACAATTTCAGAGGCCCTGGACGTGATCAAAGAAGAACACACGATGCCGGCAGAGAGGAGGAGGAATAAGAGGGAGGTGCCCTTCTCTCATGACGAGAAGAGGATCGCTGGGGTGAGTGTAGAACTTACATTAACAGACATCTTCATAGCCTACTTTTGTATGAGGTGGGAAACCCCAAAGGACTAGCACTAATAAATAATACAATTAAGTCCATCTCATGACCGTTATAGAGTAGAGAAATACTTAGATCAAATTCCTAATTCCTCACAGAAATCGAACTAGTTTAAGTTTATTGTTTATTGTTTATTCTAGTAACGCTCTCTGAAATCCTGAAAAAAATCAGCTATCATTCATTCAAATCGTTTCATACATTTCGGTCGTGTAGCTTTTGTATTTTGATTGTAGAATAGAAAACGTATTTTCTCTCAGACATGCAGGTTTCCTCACGATGTTTTTCTTCATCGCAGGGGTGCATAACGATGCATGGTTCTATCCCTGACCTTCCCGCATGGGAGACCGGCGTCCTTGACACTACGCCACCGAAGCTCTCTAGCAGACAATAGCTACCTCATACGAGCAAAACATAATATTTTTTTGTATAAAAGACATCAACGAGACCACTTTGCTTTATCGAAACGGAAGACATCAAATACCTTCGTAAATTGGTTCCTTTCCACCCATCTGAAAAAAAAATAGAACTTAATTTTTTTGTAAACACCCTGATACCACCTTAGAATTGAAGGTAGATTATTTTAAATAAAACATGTTTAATTTCCGTTCGAACATTTGTTTTCATTTCAATATCAGCATCAATATGTTATATATCATGTGGTTCTATGGAATTTCTACCATTTCGGTAACTTTAAAAGTTTAAAGTGGTATCGAGGTTAGTATTTCGATGCAGTGTCTTTCGAATTTTCATCTTTTCGAAGTTCGAACTGCGATGTTCAGTCTGTCGATATGTTTAGTCACGTCGAAGTTCAGTCAAACATCGAATAAATCTCAACCTTATGTCCGCGTAATACGGTTTATTACAGTTTCTCAAATTTTGACGTTTTGAGTAGATTGCTTGTGTTGTCGACTGTACCTACATGTAGCTTGTACCTAAGGCTGGTGCACTAGCGATAATAACAGGACGTGCATAGTTATCGATAATTAATTAATAATCAATAATTAATTAAACATTAATATGTTTATGATTGCAAAGAAACATCTTTCAAATTAATACCTGTCTTTTTTTCAGTGCCTGCTACAGTGTGTGTACCGGAAAGTGAAAGCCGTAAGTATCGACTTTTACCCACTCTTAATTAACATATCATAAAACTTCCCACCTTCCCTTTCTCTAAACATTACTAGGCCCCCGCAGGGGGAGAGATCTCTTTGCCGATCTCTACGAAATCTGAAAAAGTCTGCGCCAATTTTAAACATAATGTGACCCGGTTCAGTTTTGTTATTGCCGAGAAAGATAATTGGGAACCATGTCAATGTTTCGATGCTGTTGATGCTTTGTTTTGTTCGCAATTTCTTTTTATTTATGTGAGAAACATTTGCTCCGTAATGTAAAGTGAGAGTGTTAAAAATTAAAGCCATTGTCACTGTCCACGGACTTTACGATGCAAAGTACTTATGTAGGGGACAGGATAGGACAATCGAAGAATGGGATATTCGGAAAATGGGACAATCGGGGAATAGGAATTAAGTAATGGCCATTCAGGGAATGGGACGTAACGGACAAACAAGGTTTGGAAGAATTTAAAGAAATAGAAAATTTGAGCAGCAGTTATTTTCTAAATTTTTTCATTTCTCCCATCTTAAATACAAGGAAAAGTATATTTTAACCCAAGAATATATTTTTTTCTGAAAATTATAGAGGAATAGTATATATTATATATATCATTTTTTTATTGTATATATATCAACCTTGGGATCTTCAAGGCCAGAGTGAATAGGCATTTACTGGACCCGCATTCTCCATCGTCGACCTCATCGTCGTTTACCATCAGGCGAAATCGAGGTCAAATGCGGGTTTAGTAGACAGTATAAAAAAAATGGAAAAAAAATTGGAAATTTTACATATCTGCTTTTGTTCAGTCCTACAAAGTGGCAGAGTCAGCCGCCAATGCGTCACCGTGTGATAACCGTCTGTAGGCAATATTCCCATCAAACCAGCGAGGTCAGCCTGAGCCCGGCTGTATCCATAACCATAAAGAATAAACTAAATATACGAAGATATTTAATTCATTTTGGTTCGAGTTAAATGCTTTACAGCGATGTCGCGGCGAATTGCTCCAATTATTTTGCCATAAACCCGCTCTGTCGTAAAACTTTTAAAGGCATGTAGGGAAATCATACAGTGGCCACAATTCCTGCAAACTTAAATTAAAGTCAGTACGTCTGTTTCTTTCGTTATCAGTAGGAAAAGGACATAAGGCGTCATTTTAGGTTTAGAGCTGTCAAATTAATCGAAGCCAACAATTTCAGGCGGCGTGTATTTGTATCTGATCTAAATTTCTATGGAGTTGTCTTAATTTGACATTTGAATCGTGAATTACTAGATTTTTAAATAAGTTAATGCAAACATAAGATAGAAAAGTTTTCGTACAACCTACCTACTCTAAATTAATTCGCATGAAACTATTCTTACAACAAAAATATTGCAGCAATAAATGTCGGTCCCCTACTATAACTGCCGTATTTTATTTTCAACCATAAGCCGTCCACCTCCGAGATACATTATGGATTATTTTTATTTATTTTATAGGTCCAAAACTATAAAATTTAACATGCTTACGCATGTTCCTATCCCACTAACAAGAACGGCCAATAAAAATTAAATTATTGAGAATGCCATCCATAGGTTTTATGTACTCGTATTTAGATTATTAATTTTTATCAGAAATAATTTATTTTATGTTAGATATCTACTCCGACAGATTTCCAAAAAAAAGGACACCTACTTCTATATTCACCAAAATTAGTAGAAAATTATTTACTGGTCCATATAGTAAGTCCACGTACGAGTATTTAAAAAACAATAATAAAAAATAAAATATAAAAATAATTCATAACATTATTATTTTTTACTTTCTTTATTTTTAATATATTTATAACTGACAAAGTATTGAAATAATAAATCTCAAACAATATTTCCTATTGCATTGAATTCATGATATCACCATAAAATATTAAAATAATCTGGTGTTTTCAGGTCGACGGCTATGGTTTTCCGACCCTGGAGGGGCTTGTGAATTTATACTCCGATGGAGTGAACGAGCGTGGCTACTTCATGGCAGTGCTCGAAGCGACGCGGGAGTGCCTCATGAGGAACCATGACAAGTTCTCCAGGGCCATGCCTATGGGTGAGTGACGCTTTGGGCATGGGACTTAATCTGTCAGAGTACAGTGAACCAGCGCGGCAACTTCATGGCAGTGCTCGAAGCCTCTTGAGGAACCATGACAAGTTCTCCAGGACCATGCCTATGGGTGAGTTTCGCATTGGACTCAATCCGTCGGAGTCCAGTTAACGAGCGCGGCTACTTAATGGCAGTAGTCGAACACGACGCAGGAGTGCCACAAGAGGAACCATGACAAGTTCTCCAGAGCCATGCTTATGGGTAAGTGGGACTTTCACACGCCTATAGTCCCGGTGATAATACAATTTGGTGTCATTGACCTGATGATGAGGCCAGGAGTGGCTGTATCTATAGGAACTCATTAACCGTAAACTGCAGTACTATTGTGTTTGTGCTCGTCTCTACGAGTCATTTGGTGGTAGGGTGTTGTCATGATAATGGGAGTCATTAGTATCCATAGCATTCCTCGACCGTAAACCCCAGAAAAATGTTTGGTGGAAAATGATGGCCATGGTTTGAAGATGAAATCGGAAGGTGGTCAACGGAACTCCTTAACGGCTAATAGCAGACCCAGCATATTTTTCTCCTGGTGAGACCTTTGGTGAGAGATGATTTTTTTTTCAGACAACGGACGTAACTGCGACGTGTCTTTCGACATTTTCGAGTGCATATCAGACCGCATCGGCGAGTACTGCGGCACCTCTGGACTCTGAACACCTGTACCTCCTTAGTTCTTACTTTCACCTCTGTCACCTCTGTAGTTCACCTCTTCTCATGGGATAATGATTCTCATCGAGAAAATGAGATATAAAATTCGAGTGATAATTGTTTGTCCAAGTCATTACTGGTACATCTCAAGCAATTTCAGGGTAGGGACGTACCTTTGGAACATCTCAAAATAATCTAACCATCTATTAAAAATTATTTTGCTCAGAGCAATAGCGGTTTATGGTTTCGGTTTATTTGAGTTATTCTGATAGTGACTTAGAAAGTAGAAATGGGTAAATATTTTTTGGAATTTTTCCAAGTTAAAGATATTTTTCAATTGTAAAATTATATTTTATAGAAAATTACCCATATCTATACAGTAGATAGAAAATCATTCTTCTATCTTGAATTAGATATAATAAGTAATTACTTTTTCTAGAACGAAATAAAAAAACTGGGTTCATTTTCATAACTCTTTTGAGTCTTTTAGTATAATTTAGTATTAATTACGATATCATGTCACAATCTTGGAATAGTAATTACGTTAGTTACCATTTTGATTACCGTCGAATATTTACCGAATGAAATATTATATAAGGCAATTTGTGTAAATAAAATATTAATTTTACTAAAATGTGATGCTCAATAACTTTTGTAGTAATACCTTCTTTAAGCAATAAATTAGAACAAATTGTGTAACAAGTGGGTTAAGGGTCACATTGTGTCACCAAGTGTAAGATCGGATATAGATACCCTGAGGTACGACAATGTGGTCCTTTGCGCACCTGATACACAACATATTTAATGTAACACCTGTGAGAGAAATTGTAATAAAAAATCAGAAAAAAATATAAGATCACTCTTCAAGCAGGTGTTTGGTATATAAAATAAATTAATTAAAAATAAAATAAAAAAAGAAACTTGTGGTATTGCATAGATTAACATTTTGATTAAGTACCTATGTATTTTATTTTTTTATAAGTACCTGCTTACCCGGTACCTACTCAATATGTTTTCCCCTATTTTATTATAATTTCCTGTTTTCTTAGAATGATTGTAATATTGTTTAAAATTTTGATTGGTAATAATTGTGAAGTACTATCTACCATTGTCATCAATCATAAATGAATTAGCAAAAATTAAAAAGCTTTAACGAACTGATAGATTAATTTAGTATTAAGTTGTCTCTAATAAAACTGTATATAGCTACCTATATATTTATTTGTGTTCATTTCGTTACCTACCGCTAAACTTATATGTAATCCAATGATAGTGAATTTTCTGCTCACTAAAATATTGCAAGAGGGTTTTCAATGCAGTACTAACCCTAAGGACTTGAAGTGCCTCATGTGCCTCTCTTATCCTTCAAACCGAAACAAAAAAGCTTTGTGACAGATATAAATAAGTAAAAGATAGGTATGTTTCTTATTGAACAAGTTACCTAATGGGTGTAGAAAAACCTATTTTTTACATCAGACATGCAGGTTTCCTCAAGATGTTTTCCTTCATCGCAGTGGTAGACGTTGAATGGTTTCGAACCCAGATCGCAAGGATTTTCGGCGTCTCCTAGACATCACGCCATCGACGCTCTCTGCTCAATAGAAGAAAATTCTGTTTTGTTCATACAAAAGACATCAACGAGACCACTTTGTTTGTCGAAATGAAAGACATAAAAAAACCATCAAATACCCTTCGTATTTTTATTTTGGGAACTATTTAGTTGCCACACATATGAAAAAGCGTGGATATCATCCATCCAAAAAAGAGAACATAATTTTCTTATGAACACCATGAAACCACCAAGAAATTAAAGGCAAATTATTTTAAATAAATCATATTTAATTAAAAAAATTAAACATATTGTTTTAGAGGGCGACAGGCTCGCCCGCCACATCTCACGTTTGTCCACCAAATCTTACGGCAAAAAGTGGATACTACCTATGATGAAGGTTGTTCCTCTGTCTACCCCCTCTAGGATTAAGGACGTGAGAGTTATATATCTTATTTATATTTAATTTCAGATCGATCACTCCTTAATTTGTTTTCATTTCAGTATCTAGGTTCTATAGAATTCCTGCCATTTCGGTCGTTTTAAAGTGGTGTCGAGGTTTAAACTGTGGATCAGTAGGTATCTTCCGAACTCCCAACTTTTCGAAGTTTGGCCCTGTCGAAATTCAGTCAGCGATATTCAGTCTTGTTCTAGTTCAGTCCTATCGAAGTTCAGTAGCTCGATATAAAGTCCTGTCTAAGCTTTTTTCTTTCGATGTAGTATTCTTTCTTTTTCAAACGTAAAATAAATACACATTTGTGGCTTCTCACAAAAATTTAAAGTAGCGACCTCTGTATGGAACATACAGAAGGAACATATTATGAAACGACTGTGACTAAATCCCAACATCGACTCAATCCAACGACGACCGAAGTCCTGTATTAATAAGTAAGATGGCGAAGCCACTAGATGGCGTGCATTCTTTGAAAAAATCTTATGAAGAATTTGATATTATTAATAAAGAAACTGATATTCCTATTTCAAGAAGGCTATTTCAGTCATAGCCGCGAAGGAAAGTACTGCCGGTCGAGCGAACTCCTGTTAGCTGTAACTAAACTCCCTCCGCGCAAAAGAAGAACTATTGATGCTTTGCACTGTTTTGGCCACATGATCGTCTATCGCTACGTTGTGATCCGCATGAATAACCCTGGTACTTTTAGAGACGTGAGATTAAAATTCGAAGACACATAAAATAATTAAATGCTTAAAGGAAGAGATAACACTAAATTGTAGTGTTGATGTCATTGCTGAAAGAGTAAAACATTGTTAATATGTACAGTACACAAAATTATATTAGGAATAAAATTAGGGAAACACTGGGAAATATACTAGGATAAAATCAAGAAGATGTGGGAAAATATGAAGGAATTTTTTTTGGAAGGAAAAGATTAGAGTTGACGGAAACATTAGGAATGGTAAGGATGGACATTTTTCCCCTTTTAGGGGGCTGTAGAGCTCCAGCCAGCGCCCAACAACAATGAGAGTCAACCACTTGATGCTCTCCCTTAGGAGCGGATATGGATGGAAATGGAACTTTGACATCAACGTCAGCTAATTAGCAAAGCAAAGTAACCATTCAATCCAACATATTTGAAATAATTATTCAACTGCATTCGATGATAAACATTCATGAAATCTGGACGAACCAGCATGTATAGTTTTGTGAAGAGCTTTGCTCTCGACTGGTTGTTACCAGTAATAATTATTAGGTCAAAGACCTTAGCAGGCTGGGCGAACCAGTATTTTGTAGTTGTAAGAGCGATGCTCATAATAGACTGGGAGAACCAGTAAGTTGTATTGATTAGGGTCGTGCCCTTATTAGTCTGGACGAGCCAGTATTTGTGTACTAATATTGAGCTTTGCTCAGGACTGGTTGCTACCAGTAAGTTGTATGCATTAGGGCCGTGCCCTTATTAGACTGGACGAACCAGTATCTGTAGTCGTAAGAGCGATGCTCTCAATAGGCTGGAAGAACCAGTAAGTTGTAAGGATTAGGGTCGTGCCCTTATTAGTCTGGACGAACCATTATTTGTAGTTGTAAGAGCGATGCTCTCAATAGGCTGGAAGAACCAGTAAGTTGTATGCATTAGGGCCGTGCCCATATTAGACTGGACGAACCAGTATTTGTGTACTAATATTGAGCTTTGCTCAGGACTGGTTGCTACCAGTAAGAAATTAAGATAATAAATAAACCAAGACCTTAGTCATGGAATTTAGTCAGTAACCAAACATGCTAGGATTGAAATAGTTTTTAATCAATAAATGTACTCTACATTTATCTAACCATGGGAAAGAGGAAGGAGGCGAGAGGATATGAAATTTTGGAAGGGATCTGGTAGGATAACTTAATTCTAAAACAACTTATAATATAAGAAATTAAGAAGTTCCGAAGTCGAAATTCAATGATTTTATATAAATATTAATAATACTTTTATAGTCGAAGGTCAAAGCAACAAAACCCTAATTTAGCTAAAATTCAACCATGCCATGAAGTAGGTTGAATTGAGTAAGCATTAACCCACTGGCCAAGCAGACCACTACTCATCAATTCCTTGTGAAGTGTGGGGAAAAATATAGTCGCCGCATGTGTAGTATTTTGCTTGCAGAAGTATTTCTCATGAACCAGTGAAATCATAAGAAAAGTGATGTATATTGCAAAGGGTTGTGAGGTCCCGCACAATCATCACTAAACCATAACATCACTCACTCACAAGAAACCTCCAGAACGTAGTTGCATTGTCTAATTAAAACCAAACTAGGTTCAGTATACACAAGGACTTCAGGAACTTACATGTTATTTACGCCAATTGCTTAAGATCTACCCACCACCAGTTTTATTTGTAATAAAACTTCCCAGCCTTATTAGCACTAATACCACCACCAGCCTTATTTGCACTAAATATTGATAAATACCAATTTAGCCCAAGGTCAACCAATGTCATGTTACCATGGAGTAGGGTGAATTGAGTAAGCAGAAATTCACCGGCCAAGTAAACCACTACTCATCAATTCCTTGGATAGTGTGGGGAAATCATTGTTCCTAACGTGTATAGTCAAATGCTTGCTGTAGTGATTTTCATGAATCAAATAAAGCGTAAGAGGCAGTGTCGTATATTACAAAGGGTTGTGAGGTCCCTTGCAATCGCCACTAAACTCCGGCCATCATTCACTCACAAAAATACTTCAGAGAGTGAATATGAAGTTAAACATGAGCCAAATTAGGCAAATATATTAAATACTTTAGATTTGAATAAAATCAAATCTAGAAATGTTCTTAAAACTATCAGTTACGCCAAATGAAATATTTTCTTATTAAACTAATTCTGGATAGATTTTATGAATCAGGCAACGGACAAGAGAGACTAAAACCCTTTCGAACTTCCCCTTTTTTTTTTCTTACGGAGTGTCGATCAGATCATTCGCCGACAGTCACCGCACTAACTCACAAAATGTGGTCTATCAGAATTCCACCACCATCTTATTTGCAATAAAACATATTTATTCAAAAGATATTTCTCGTAGAAAATAAACCTAAAAGGAAATAAATCATATTAAAATCATTATAGATTACTGCATACAACTCCAAGGTTCAGGAACAATCTAGGATAATAATGATCTAAAAATTATCAATTAAATCAATTGTATAAAACTAGAATTTTCTTATTTAACTAAATCTGGATAGACTTTATGAATCAGGCAACTATCGTGAATAACCGTAATCCTTTCGTACTTTCCTTTTTTTTTTCTTACGGAAAGTCGATCAAATCACGCGCCGACACGTGCCGCTCTAACTCACAAAATGTAGTCTATCAAAATTCCACCACCAACTTATTTGCAATAAAATCCACCACCAACTTAAATTATTCTGCAGATATTTCTCGTAGAATATAAAACTAAAAGGAAATAAAACATTAAAATTAATATATTTACTGCAACAATCCCTATAAGAAAATATCATTAGTTAGAGTGCAGTGCAGGTATCCTAGAATATAATAAAACAATTAAAACACACAAACAACAACAAAAAGTTAATAAAATTATCGAAGTAAATAGCCGGAACTATATCTGAAATTGTTATAAAAATTAAGTGGATTCATTCAGACTCCTTATGGAAACCTAATAGGAAATAAAAATATATATTAAAATCATTATAGATTGTTGCATACAATCCCTGTTGAAAATATCACTAGTTAGAGTGCAGTACAAGTACCCTAGAATATAATAAAACAATTAAAACACACAAACAACAACAAAAAGTTAATAAAATTATTGAAGTAAATAACCGGGACTATATCTGAAATTGTTATAAAAGTTAAGAATATTAAATAACAATAAAATTTCCAAAAGAAGTTGAATACATCTGAAAATATAATAAAACAATAAAAAGATCACAACAAACATTATCCGAAATTACGAACTGGAACAAACCCTAAAATATTATTACCTGTTATTCAATAAATAACTAGAGACTACCAACAATTTAAAACTATTCAAATCAATCACACGTTATAATAAATATTATTAACACTCTATTTAGGACTTTCTTGGTTCTTGTATAACACGATTTTGAATAATAAACTATACTATTATAAAAGAAATTTCAGTTAAATATTACATATTTAGGATGATTTTAGATATTTATTTAGAACCAAGAAAATCAAATAAGAAAGATACATTATTTTAGACATACCATACTATTCGTCTGGAATAATCTATTTCAATAACATTATCAAATATACCTACCTAACTTATGGGATATCTGTTACATACACGTAGTTTAAGCCCTTTTTCTTTTTGTGATAAACGATATCTGCAATTCATTATTTATTATAGTTATTATTATTATAGTTTCATTCATTCATTCGGCATTAGAAGGATGCCGTCTATTAATAAATTACAACATTTCTCTCAAGCTATATTACATCTAATTGTCGCACGTGAACTACCTATTTATTACCAGTGTTGTAGTCTTACGAACGTACCGATTTCCCTTAAACTCGAACGCTTGAGTTGTTTATAAAAATAAACAAAACACCTACGAAACATGTTTTAGACTTTATTGAGTTTATTTATACCTATTTAATTGTTTACGATTGTATCACTACTATATTATATTTAACGTATTTTTTGTTCTGTAATAAGTCTAATATCATTTATTAAATTTTGCTATAATTTAGTGTGTCAAAATTCAGAATCTAACAAATAGTTTCAAAGGATATTTAATAAAATGATATACATATCGATACGTCAATTAAATCGATTATACATTACTAAAACCGCGCTCTCTTACTTAGCGAATGTTCGGCTTTGCATCGCGAGCGCGCGGATCGCAACGAAAGTCAGGTAAACAAACGATATACCATTGTAAATAAATGTGTGTTCTTTCTTTTACTGCGAAGAATTACTCTGTAGATGTTTATCGTACCTATATCTAATTATTACGCGGATCTACGAAAGCCTAACTAAATAAAGAAATCTCTAGTTTAATTTATTATCTATTTATGCACAAACCTACTTTGAAGACATTTAGGTCAATATACTCACGCCTACGACATTAGTTTCTATCTAAAAACTAAGTGTCTATTTGATTTCTTACATACTCTTTATTGCACAAATAGAATACAACAAACAAGAGACACAAAAGGAAACAGTGAAGTACATCCTAGGCGGCCCCATCGCCAAGAGCGATCTCCTCCAGTCAACCCTCGGGCAGAGGAAATTATTTCGTGAAACATGAATGTTGTTCTGTAGTCTTTACATAATAATATCAGAAACTAGCGAAGGATTATCTAGCTAACTTTAAAATATTATTTAATTTGTAAATTAGGCTAAAGTAAATATATGACATTTGAAGAGTATGGTATACCTAGTATATTGATATATGTGCATAAAATAACAATAATACCCCATAAAATGCAAATATAAATAAGTTATGTATTAAAATAAAAGCCCATCAAAATCACTATTTTATAATAAAACTATGTAGTGTTTCCGATAAACACCCCTTCTCACGAAGTAAACAAATATAGTGGAAAATCCTCTTCCACAATCTAAAACCTATGATTCCCATAATACAACCAGACCATTAACTACTACTCACGTACTCTGCCGTAGAAATCGGTACAGTGGAGGTCATCAAGCGACCAGACTCACTGTCCACAACTCATCTGGATTTATAGACATTCATTTTATTTACGCGACGAGATTACAGAAAATTATTTACACGGTTATGGTTTTATTCCCTAAGCTACGAGTAACAAGACTACACTCCACATTGTCTTTCTTTGTTTTCATGATAATAGCTAGCACTTAACGGAAATAATAATAACACATTCACTTAATTTCCTCCCGGCTCTTATAAAAACCCTTTCTAAATCTCGAAAGTTCCATTCTCTCCCTCTATCTACTAGACATCTCCCTCAGCTCTGCGACTGCGCGTGCTATCCGAAAAAGCCGTAGGTATGTCCCGCGTCCTGGCTGGTGTCCCTGCGCTAAAAGCTGCGCACGAACGTGCGCACACATTTTTCCGGCCCTAGGCTGACTCCCTACTTCAATCTTCAACTGGTCCCGAGCTGATCACAACACGTCACTCCTCCATCTCTCTAACATTTTACTTTTCGACCGCCGGACACGTACGCACTCTCGGCCACCGCGCTCCCACCAAACGGCGTGCGGGTGAGGTCTCCTAGCGTCCCGGCGCGACTGTCTCACGCTGCCGCCTCCGTTGGCGCTCCCCTCTCTTTTCCACAGTCATCTTGCTTTTTAGGTACGGCTTGGGCGTTCACGTTCGAATGCAAGCAAGTATCACCCTTTATTGTTTTAACTTAAGATAGCTAATAGCATAAATAAACATCTGGCGTACGTGACTGTGAATGAAATTTGTTTGTACACGAAATAACAGATTCAACATTAAAGTCTACTAAGTAAACCTTAAGTTTTATTTTCTTGAAGGATGATTTCTATATATATTTATTAATCCATGCTGACCTGGGTTCAGTATAAATTCAATAAATGAGCAAAATAAGACATCCTTGGATGTAACTACCAACATATCGTTTTTCTCTTTTCTTTTTTATAAAATATTTACTTATTTCATTTTTAATTCGACGATGGGTCGGTACATTCACCCCCCAAAATTTTAAAAGGTTTATCCGGTTAAAATTTTCGAGCTGAAACTAATACAAATTCAAAATGATCTAACTAACATTCATACTGAACATTTACTTATAATTCCCCAGTACATTAACTCAGAACGCCTCCTATTCATTACATTTTAAAACATTACTAATACCCTAGTATTCTTCAAATCCATAACTATTCTCATTCCTCAATAATTCCTGATTTCTATAACACCCCCCCGTCCTTTAGACTGTATAACACTCTCCAATCGTTGAAACTCTCAAACACCCCCCAATCCTTAAGACCTCTACAACATTCTGCCATTCCTTAAGACATTTGCACACCCCCCGTTTTATTAAACTTCAAACACCCCCCAATCCTAAAGACCAAAGACTCTCTCCTTTAAACGTAATAAACAAAGTCTGTCTTCAAAAATAATCTCAACTAACTCTTTCCATTTTCACGAACACCAAATTGTAGGCCAAGGCCTACTTTAGTTTTAGTCATAAGAACAATGCAAAAAATCCTGGTCACGGCACCAAATTGTAACTAAACTCCCTCCGCGCAAAAGAAGAACTATTGATGCTTTGCACTGTTTTGGCCACATGATCGTCTATCGCTACGTTGTGATCCGCATGAATAACCCTGGTACTTTTAGAGACGTGAGATTAAAATTCGAAGACACATAAAATAATTAAATGCTTAAAGGAAGAGATAACACTAAATTGTAGTGTTGATGTCATTGCTGAAAGAGTAAAACATTGTTAATATGTACAGTACACAAAATTATATTAGGAATAAAATTAGGGAAACACTGGGAAATATACTAGGATAAAATCAAGAAGATGTGGGAAAATATGAAGGAATTTTTTTTGGAAGGAAAAGATTAGAGTTGACGGAAACATTAGGAATGGTAAGGATGGACATTTTTCCCCTTTTAGGGGGCTGTAGAGCTCCAGCCAGCGCCCAACAACAATGAGAGTCAACCACTTGATGCTCTCCCTTAGGAGCGGATATGGATGGAAATGGAACTTTGACATCAACGTCAGCTAATTAGCAAAGCAAAGTAACCATTCAATCCAACATATTTGAAATAATTATTCAACTGCATTCGATGATAAACATTCATGAAATCTGGACGAACCAGCATGTATAGTTTTGTGAAGAGCTTTGCTCTCGACTGGTTGTTACCAGTAATAATTATTAGGTCAAAGACCTTAGCAGGCTGGGCGAACCAGTATTTTGTAGTTGTAAGAGCGATGCTCATAATAGACTGGGAGAACCAGTAAGTTGTATTGATTAGGGTCGTGCCCTTATTAGTCTGGACGAGCCAGTATTTGTGTACTAATATTGAGCTTTGCTCAGGACTGGTTGCTACCAGTAAGTTGTATGCATTAGGGCCGTGCCCTTATTAGACTGGACGAACCAGTATCTGTAGTCGTAAGAGCGATGCTCTCAATAGGCTGGAAGAACCAGTAAGTTGTAAGGATTAGGGTCGTGCCCTTATTAGTCTGGACGAACCATTATTTGTAGTTGTAAGAGCGATGCTCTCAATAGGCTGGAAGAACCAGTAAGTTGTATGCATTAGGGCCGTGCCCATATTAGACTGGACGAACCAGTATTTGTGTACTAATATTGAGCTTTGCTCAGGACTGGTTGCTACCAGTAAGAAATTAAGATAATAAATAAACCAAGACCTTAGTCATGGAATTTAGTCAGTAACCAAACATGCTAGGATTGAAATAGTTTTTAATCAATAAATGTACTCTACATTTATCTAACCATGGGAAAGAGGAAGGAGGCGAGAGGATATGAAATTTTGGAAGGGATCTGGTAGGATAACTTAATTCTAAAACAACTTATAATATAAGAAATTAAGAAGTTCCGAAGTCGAAATTCAATGATTTTATATAAATATTAATAATACTTTTATAGTCGAAGGTCAAAGCAACAAAACCCTAATTTAGCTAAAATTCAACCATGCCATGAAGTAGGTTGAATTGAGTAAGCATTAACCCACTGGCCAAGCAGACCACTACTCATCAATTCCTTGTGAAGTGTGGGGAAAAATATAGTCGCCGCATGTGTAGTATTTTGCTTGCAGAAGTATTTCTCATGAACCAGTGAAATCATAAGAAAAGTGATGTATATTGCAAAGGGTTGTGAGGTCCCGCACAATCATCACTAAACCATAACATCACTCACTCACAAGAAACCTCCAGAACGTAGTTGCATTGTCTAATTAAAACCAAACTAGGTTCAGTATACACAAGGACTTCAGGAACTTACATGTTATTTACGCCAATTGCTTAAGATCTACCCACCACCAGTTTTATTTGTAATAAAACTTCCCAGCCTTATTAGCACTAATACCACCACCAGCCTTATTTGCACTAAATATTGATAAATACCAATTTAGCCCAAGGTCAACCAATGTCATGTTACCATGGAGTAGGGTGAATTGAGTAAGCAGAAATTCACCGGCCAAGTAAACCACTACTCATCAATTCCTTGGATAGTGTGGGGAAATCATTGTTCCTAACGTGTATAGTCAAATGCTTGCTGTAGTGATTTTCATGAATCAAATAAAGCGTAAGAGGCAGTGTCGTATATTACAAAGGGTTGTGAGGTCCCTTGCAATCGCCACTAAACTCCGGCCATCATTCACTCACAAAAATACTTCAGAGAGTGAATATGAAGTTAAACATGAGCCAAATTAGGCAAATATATTAAATACTTTAGATTTGAATAAAATCAAATCTAGAAATGTTCTTAAAACTATCAGTTACGCCAAATGAAATATTTTCTTATTAAACTAATTCTGGATAGATTTTATGAATCAGGCAACGGACAAGAGAGACTAAAACCCTTTCGAACTTCCCCTTTTTTTTTTCTTACGGAGTGTCGATCAGATCATTCGCCGACAGTCACCGCACTAACTCACAAAATGTGGTCTATCAGAATTCCACCACCATCTTATTTGCAATAAAACATATTTATTCAAAAGATATTTCTCGTAGAAAATAAACCTAAAAGGAAATAAATCATATTAAAATCATTATAGATTACTGCATACAACTCCAAGGTTCAGGAACAATCTAGGATAATAATGATCTAAAAATTATCAATTAAATCAATTGTATAAAACTAGAATTTTCTTATTTAACTAAATCTGGATAGACTTTATGAATCAGGCAACTATCGTGAATAACCGTAATCCTTTCGTACTTTCCTTTTTTTTTTCTTACGGAAAGTCGATCAAATCACGCGCCGACACGTGCCGCTCTAACTCACAAAATGTAGTCTATCAAAATTCCACCACCAACTTATTTGCAATAAAATCCACCACCAACTTAAATTATTCTGCAGATATTTCTCGTAGAATATAAAACTAAAAGGAAATAAAACATTAAAATTAATATATTTACTGCAACAATCCCTATAAGAAAATATCATTAGTTAGAGTGCAGTGCAGGTATCCTAGAATATAATAAAACAATTAAAACACACAAACAACAACAAAAAGTTAATAAAATTATCGAAGTAAATAGCCGGAACTATATCTGAAATTGTTATAAAAATTAAGTGGATTCATTCAGACTCCTTATGGAAACCTAATAGGAAATAAAAATATATATTAAAATCATTATAGATTGTTGCATACAATCCCTGTTGAAAATATCACTAGTTAGAGTGCAGTACAAGTACCCTAGAATATAATAAAACAATTAAAACACACAAACAACAACAAAAAGTTAATAAAATTATTGAAGTAAATAACCGGGACTATATCTGAAATTGTTATAAAAGTTAAGAATATTAAATAACAATAAAATTTCCAAAAGAAGTTGAATACATCTGAAAATATAATAAAACAATAAAAAGATCACAACAAACATTATCCGAAATTACGAACTGGAACAAACCCTAAAATATTATTACCTGTTATTCAATAAATAACTAGAGACTACCAACAATTTAAAACTATTCAAATCAATCACACGTTATAATAAATATTATTAACACTCTATTTAGGACTTTCTTGGTTCTTGTATAACACGATTTTGAATAATAAACTATACTATTATAAAAGAAATTTCAGTTAAATATTACATATTTAGGATGATTTTAGATATTTATTTAGAACCAAGAAAATCAAATAAGAAAGATACATTATTTTAGACATACCATACTATTCGTCTGGAATAATCTATTTCAATAACATTATCAAATATACCTACCTAACTTATGGGATATCTGTTACATACACGTAGTTTAAGCCCTTTTTCTTTTTGTGATAAACGATATCTGCAATTCATTATTTATTATAGTTATTATTATTATAGTTTCATTCATTCATTCGGCATTAGAAGGATGCCGTCTATTAATAAATTACAACATTTCTCTCAAGCTATATTACATCTAATTGTCGCACGTGAACTACCTATTTATTACCAGTGTTGTAGTCTTACGAACGTACCGATTTCCCTTAAACTCGAACGCTTGAGTTGTTTATAAAGATAAACAAAACACCTACGAAACATGTTTTAGACTTTATTGAGTTTATTTATACCTATTTAATTGTTTACGATTGTATCACTACTATATTATATTTAACGTATTTTTTGTTCTGTAATAAGTCTAATATCATTTATTAAATTTTGCTATAATTTAGTGTGTCAAAATTCAGAATCTAACAAATAGTTTCAAAGGATATTTAATAAAATGATATACATATCGATACGTCAATTAAATCGATTATACATTACTAAAACCGCGCTCTCTTACTTAGCGAATGTTCGGCTTTGCATCGCGAGCGCGCGGATCGCAACGAAAGTCAGGTAAACAAACGATATACCATTGTAAATAAATGTGTGTTCTTTCTTTTACTGCGAAGAATTACTCTGTAGATGTTTATCGTACCTATATCTAATTATTACGCGGATCTACGAAAGCCTAACTAAATAAAGAAATCTCTAGTTTAATTTATTATCTATTTATGCACAAACCTACTTTGAAGACATTTAGGTCAATATACTCACGCCTACGACATTAGTTTCTATCTAAAAACTAAGTGTCTATTTGATTTCTTACATACTCTTTATTGCACAAATAGAATACAACAAACAAGAGACACAAAAGGAAACAGTGAAGTACATCCTAGGCGGCCCCATCGCCAAGAGCGATCTCCTCCAGTCAACCCTCGGGCAGAGGAAATTATTTCGTGAAACATGAATGTTGTTCTGTAGTCTTTACATAATAATATCAGAAACTAGCGAAGGATTATCTAGCTAACTTTAAAATATTATTTAATTTGTAAATTAGGCTAAAGTAAATATATGACATTTGAAGAGTATGGTATACCTAGTATATTGATATATGTGCATAAAATAACAATAATACCCCATAAAATGCAAATATAAATAAGTTATGTATTAAAATAAAAGCCCATCAAAATCACTATTTTATAATAAAACTATGTAGTGTTTCCGATAAACACCCCTTCTCACGAAGTAAACAAATATAGTGGAAAATCCTCTTCCACAATCTAAAACCTATGATTCCCATAATACAACCAGACCATTAACTACTACTCACGTACTCTGCCGTAGAAATCGGTACAGTGGAGGTCATCAAGCGACCAGACTCACTGTCCACAACTCATCTGGATTTATAGACATTCATTTTATTTACGCGACGAGATTACAGAAAATTATTTACACGGTTATGGTTTTATTCCCTAAGCTACGAGTAACAAGACTACACTCCACATTGTCTTTCTTTGTTTTCATGATAATAGCTAGCACTTAACGGAAATAATAATAACACATTCACTTAATTTCCTCCCGGCTCTTATAAAAACCCTTTCTAAATCTCGAAAGTTCCATTCTCTCCCTCTATCTACTAGACATCTCCCTCAGCTCTGCGACTGCGCGTGCTATCCGAAAAAGCCGTAGGTATGTCCCGCGTCCTGGCTGGTGTCCCTGCGCTAAAAGCTGCGCACGAACGTGCGCACACATTTTTCCGGCCCTAGGCTGACTCCCTACTTCAATCTTCAACTGGTCCCGAGCTGATCACAACACGTCACTCCTCCATCTCTCTAACATTTTACTTTTCGACCGCCGGACACGTACGCACTCTCGGCCACCGCGCTCCCACCAAACGGCGTGCGGGTGAGGTCTCCTAGCGTCCCGGCGCGACTGTCTCACGCTGCCGCCTCCGTTGGCGCTCCCCTCTCTTTTCCACAGTCATCTTGCTTTTTAGGTACGGCTTGGGCGTTCACGTTCGAATGCAAGCAAGTATCACCCTTTATTGTTTTAACTTAAGATAGCTAATAGCATAAATAAACATCTGGCGTACGTGACTGTGAATGAAATTTGTTTGTACACGAAATAACAGATTCAACATTAAAGTCTACTAAGTAAACCTTAAGTTTTATTTTCTTGAAGGATGATTTCTATATATATTTATTAATCCATGCTGACCTGGGTTCAGTATAAATTCAATAAATGAGCAAAATAAGACATCCTTGGATGTAACTACCAACATATCGTTTTTCTCTTTTCTTTTTTATAAAATATTTACTTATTTCATTTTTAATTCGACGATGGGTCGGTACATTCACCCCCCAAAATTTTAAAAGGTTTATCCGGTTAAAATTTTCGAGCTGAAACTAATACAAATTCAAAATGATCTAACTAACATTCATACTGAACATTTACTTATAATTCCCCAGTACATTAACTCAGAACGCCTCCTATTCATTACATTTTAAAACATTACTAATACCCTAGTATTCTTCAAATCCATAACTATTCTCATTCCTCAATAATTCCTGATTTCTATAACACCCCCCCGTCCTTTAGACTGTATAACACTCTCCAATCGTTGAAACTCTCAAACACCCCCCAATCCTTAAGACCTCTACAACATTCTGCCATTCCTTAAGACATTTGCACACCCCCCGTTTTATTAAACTTCAAACACCCCCCAATCCTAAAGACCAAAGACTCTCTCCTTTAAACGTAATAAACAAAGTCTGTCTTCAAAAATAATCTCAACTAACTCTTTCCATTTTCACGAACACCAAATTGTAGGCCAAGGCCTACTTTAGTTTTAGTCATAAGAACAATGCAAAAAATCCTGGTCACGGCACCAAATTGTAACTAAACTCCCTCCGCGCAAAAGAAGAACTATTGATGCTTTGCACTGTTTTGGCCACATGATCGTCTATCGCTACGTTGTGATCCGCATGAATAACCCTGGTACTTTTAGAGACGTGAGATTAAAATTCGAAGACACATAAAATAATTAAATGCTTAAAGGAAGAGATAACACTAAATTGTAGTGTTGATGTCATTGCTGAAAGAGTAAAACATTGTTAATATGTACAGTACACAAAATTATATTAGGAATAAAATTAGGGAAACACTGGGAAATATACTAGGATAAAATCAAGAAGATGTGGGAAAATATGAAGGAATTTTTTTTGGAAGGAAAAGATTAGAGTTGACGGAAACATTAGGAATGGTAAGGATGGACATTTTTCCCCTTTTAGGGGGCTGTAGAGCTCCAGCCAGCGCCCAACAACAATGAGAGTCAACCACTTGATGCTCTCCCTTAGGAGCGGATATGGATGGAAATGGAACTTTGACATCAACGTCAGCTAATTAGCAAAGCAAAGTAACCATTCAATCCAACATATTTGAAATAATTATTCAACTGCATTCGATGATAAACATTCATGAAATCTGGACGAACCAGCATGTATAGTTTTGTGAAGAGCTTTGCTCTCGACTGGTTGTTACCAGTAATAATTATTAGGTCAAAGACCTTAGCAGGCTGGGCGAACCAGTATTTTGTAGTTGTAAGAGCGATGCTCATAATAGACTGGGAGAACCAGTAAGTTGTATTGATTAGGGTCGTGCCCTTATTAGTCTGGACGAGCCAGTATTTGTGTACTAATATTGAGCTTTGCTCAGGACTGGTTGCTACCAGTAAGTTGTATGCATTAGGGCCGTGCCCTTATTAGACTGGACGAACCAGTATCTGTAGTCGTAAGAGCGATGCTCTCAATAGGCTGGAAGAACCAGTAAGTTGTAAGGATTAGGGTCGTGCCCTTATTAGTCTGGACGAACCATTATTTGTAGTTGTAAGAGCGATGCTCTCAATAGGCTGGAAGAACCAGTAAGTTGTATGCATTAGGGCCGTGCCCATATTAGACTGGACGAACCAGTATTTGTGTACTAATATTGAGCTTTGCTCAGGACTGGTTGCTACCAGTAAGAAATTAAGATAATAAATAAACCAAGACCTTAGTCATGGAATTTAGTCAGTAACCAAACATGCTAGGATTGAAATAGTTTTTAATCAATAAATGTACTCTACATTTATCTAACCATGGGAAAGAGGAAGGAGGCGAGAGGATATGAAATTTTGGAAGGGATCTGGTAGGATAACTTAATTCTAAAACAACTTATAATATAAGAAATTAAGAAGTTCCGAAGTCGAAATTCAATGATTTTATATAAATATTAATAATACTTTTATAGTCGAAGGTCAAAGCAACAAAACCCTAATTTAGCTAAAATTCAACCATGCCATGAAGTAGGTTGAATTGAGTAAGCATTAACCCACTGGCCAAGCAGACCACTACTCATCAATTCCTTGTGAAGTGTGGGGAAAAATATAGTCGCCGCATGTGTAGTATTTTGCTTGCAGAAGTATTTCTCATGAACCAGTGAAATCATAAGAAAAGTGATGTATATTGCAAAGGGTTGTGAGGTCCCGCACAATCATCACTAAACCATAACATCACTCACTCACAAGAAACCTCCAGAACGTAGTTGCATTGTCTAATTAAAACCAAACTAGGTTCAGTATACACAAGGACTTCAGGAACTTACATGTTATTTACGCCAATTGCTTAAGATCTACCCACCACCAGTTTTATTTGTAATAAAACTTCCCAGCCTTATTAGCACTAATACCACCACCAGCCTTATTTGCACTAAATATTGATAAATACCAATTTAGCCCAAGGTCAACCAATGTCATGTTACCATGGAGTAGGGTGAATTGAGTAAGCAGAAATTCACCGGCCAAGTAAACCACTACTCATCAATTCCTTGGATAGTGTGGGGAAATCATTGTTCCTAACGTGTATAGTCAAATGCTTGCTGTAGTGATTTTCATGAATCAAATAAAGCGTAAGAGGCAGTGTCGTATATTACAAAGGGTTGTGAGGTCCCTTGCAATCGCCACTAAACTCCGGCCATCATTCACTCACAAAAATACTTCAGAGAGTGAATATGAAGTTAAACATGAGCCAAATTAGGCAAATATATTAAATACTTTAGATTTGAATAAAATCAAATCTAGAAATGTTCTTAAAACTATCAGTTACGCCAAATGAAATATTTTCTTATTAAACTAATTCTGGATAGATTTTATGAATCAGGCAACGGACAAGAGAGACTAAAACCCTTTCGAACTTCCCCTTTTTTTTTTCTTACGGAGTGTCGATCAGATCATTCGCCGACAGTCACCGCACTAACTCACAAAATGTGGTCTATCAGAATTCCACCACCATCTTATTTGCAATAAAACATATTTATTCAAAAGATATTTCTCGTAGAAAATAAACCTAAAAGGAAATAAATCATATTAAAATCATTATAGATTACTGCATACAACTCCAAGGTTCAGGAACAATCTAGGATAATAATGATCTAAAAATTATCAATTAAATCAATTGTATAAAACTAGAATTTTCTTATTTAACTAAATCTGGATAGACTTTATGAATCAGGCAACTATCGTGAATAACCGTAATCCTTTCGTACTTTCCTTTTTTTTTTCTTACGGAAAGTCGATCAAATCACGCGCCGACACGTGCCGCTCTAACTCACAAAATGTAGTCTATCAAAATTCCACCACCAACTTATTTGCAATAAAATCCACCACCAACTTAAATTATTCTGCAGATATTTCTCGTAGAATATAAAACTAAAAGGAAATAAAACATTAAAATTAATATATTTACTGCAACAATCCCTATAAGAAAATATCATTAGTTAGAGTGCAGTGCAGGTATCCTAGAATATAATAAAACAATTAAAACACACAAACAACAACAAAAAGTTAATAAAATTATCGAAGTAAATAGCCGGAACTATATCTGAAATTGTTATAAAAATTAAGTGGATTCATTCAGACTCCTTATGGAAACCTAATAGGAAATAAAAATATATATTAAAATCATTATAGATTGTTGCATACAATCCCTGTTGAAAATATCACTAGTTAGAGTGCAGTACAAGTACCCTAGAATATAATAAAACAATTAAAACACACAAACAACAACAAAAAGTTAATAAAATTATTGAAGTAAATAACCGGGACTATATCTGAAATTGTTATAAAAGTTAAGAATATTAAATAACAATAAAATTTCCAAAAGAAGTTGAATACATCTGAAAATATAATAAAACAATAAAAAGATCACAACAAACATTATCCGAAATTACGAACTGGAACAAACCCTAAAATATTATTACCTGTTATTCAATAAATAACTAGAGACTACCAACAATTTAAAACTATTCAAATCAATCACACGTTATAATAAATATTATTAACACTCTATTTAGGACTTTCTTGGTTCTTGTATAACACGATTTTGAATAATAAACTATACTATTATAAAAGAAATTTCAGTTAAATATTACATATTTAGGATGATTTTAGATATTTATTTAGAACCAAGAAAATCAAATAAGAAAGATACATTATTTTAGACATACCATACTATTCGTCTGGAATAATCTATTTCAATAACATTATCAAATATACCTACCTAACTTATGGGATATCTGTTACATACACGTAGTTTAAGCCCTTTTTCTTTTTGTGATAAACGATATCTGCAATTCATTATTTATTATAGTTATTATTATTATAGTTTCATTCATTCATTCGGCATTAGAAGGATGCCGTCTATTAATAAATTACAACATTTCTCTCAAGCTATATTACATCTAATTGTCGCACGTGAACTACCTATTTATTACCAGTGTTGTAGTCTTACGAACGTACCGATTTCCCTTAAACTCGAACGCTTGAGTTGTTTATAAAGATAAACAAAACACCTACGAAACATGTTTTAGACTTTATTGAGTTTATTTATACCTATTTAATTGTTTACGATTGTATCACTACTATATTATATTTAACGTATTTTTTGTTCTGTAATAAGTCTAATATCATTTATTAAATTTTGCTATAATTTAGTGTGTCAAAATTCAGAATCTAACAAATAGTTTCAAAGGATATTTAATAAAATGATATACATATCGATACGTCAATTAAATCGATTATACATTACTAAAACCGCGCTCTCTTACTTAGCGAATGTTCGGCTTTGCATCGCGAGCGCGCGGATCGCAACGAAAGTCAGGTAAACAAACGATATACCATTGTAAATAAATGTGTGTTCTTTCTTTTACTGCGAAGAATTACTCTGTAGATGTTTATCGTACCTATATCTAATTATTACGCGGATCTACGAAAGCCTAACTAAATAAAGAAATCTCTAGTTTAATTTATTATCTATTTATGCACAAACCTACTTTGAAGACATTTAGGTCAATATACTCACGCCTACGACATTAGTTTCTATCTAAAAACTAAGTGTCTATTTGATTTCTTACATACTCTTTATTGCACAAATAGAATACAACAAACAAGAGACACAAAAGGAAACAGTGAAGTACATCCTAGGCGGCCCCATCGCCAAGAGCGATCTCCTCCAGTCAACCCTCGGGCAGAGGAAATTATTTCGTGAAACATGAATGTTGTTCTGTAGTCTTTACATAATAATATCAGAAACTAGCGAAGGATTATCTAGCTAACTTTAAAATATTATTTAATTTGTAAATTAGGCTAAAGTAAATATATGACATTTGAAGAGTATGGTATACCTAGTATATTGATATATGTGCATAAAATAACAATAATACCCCATAAAATGCAAATATAAATAAGTTATGTATTAAAATAAAAGCCCATCAAAATCACTATTTTATAATAAAACTATGTAGTGTTTCCGATAAACACCCCTTCTCACGAAGTAAACAAATATAGTGGAAAATCCTCTTCCACAATCTAAAACCTATGATTCCCATAATACAACCAGACCATTAACTACTACTCACGTACTCTGCCGTAGAAATCGGTACAGTGGAGGTCATCAAGCGACCAGACTCACTGTCCACAACTCATCTGGATTTATAGACATTCATTTTATTTACGCGACGAGATTACAGAAAATTATTTACACGGTTATGGTTTTATTCCCTAAGCTACGAGTAACAAGACTACACTCCACATTGTCTTTCTTTGTTTTCATGATAATAGCTAGCACTTAACGGAAATAATAATAACACATTCACTTAATTTCCTCCCGGCTCTTATAAAAACCCTTTCTAAATCTCGAAAGTTCCATTCTCTCCCTCTATCTACTAGACATCTCCCTCAGCTCTGCGACTGCGCGTGCTATCCGAAAAAGCCGTAGGTATGTCCCGCGTCCTGGCTGGTGTCCCTGCGCTAAAAGCTGCGCACGAACGTGCGCACACATTTTTCCGGCCCTAGGCTGACTCCCTACTTCAATCTTCAACTGGTCCCGAGCTGATCACAACACGTCACTCCTCCATCTCTCTAACATTTTACTTTTCGACCGCCGGACACGTACGCACTCTCGGCCACCGCGCTCCCACCAAACGGCGTGCGGGTGAGGTCTCCTAGCGTCCCGGCGCGACTGTCTCACGCTGCCGCCTCCGTTGGCGCTCCCCTCTCTTTTCCACAGTCATCTTGCTTTTTAGGTACGGCTTGGGCGTTCACGTTCGAATGCAAGCAAGTATCACCCTTTATTGTTTTAACTTAAGATAGCTAATAGCATAAATAAACATCTGGCGTACGTGACTGTGAATGAAATTTGTTTGTACACGAAATAACAGATTCAACATTAAAGTCTACTAAGTAAACCTTAAGTTTTATTTTCTTGAAGGATGATTTCTATATATATTTATTAATCCATGCTGACCTGGGTTCAGTATAAATTCAATAAATGAGCAAAATAAGACATCCTTGGATGTAACTACCAACATATCGTTTTTCTCTTTTCTTTTTTATAAAATATTTACTTATTTCATTTTTAATTCGACGATGGGTCGGTACATAGCTAATAGAAATCCTAGGTCAAAGACAAATCAATATACTCGTATGAGGCAAAGATATTCAATAGATCAAAGACATATCAATTGTAATTATCAAAGTATGTGAGAGCCAGGCTCCAGGATACATTTGATAATAATTCGTCAACCGGGGATGTAGACTTGCCAAGTCGGCCAAGACCGTAAATATTCTAGGCCCAAAGCTATATAATAAGGTCCCTTGTGATATCAAAAACATAGCTACGTATTCAACATTATATAATAAATTTGATTACTAAATTGATTACTTATCTAAAACCGCCTTTTATAACGTAAGTGAATATTTAATATAGTGAAGTGATTAATACATATTATATAATGTTATATTATAATGATAATAAATTCTTACATTTTAAATATTAATAAGTTATTACTAAGTATAATGTATACTTAATAAAAATGAATAAATGATTATGAGTATAAGCTTGAGTATTGGTCTTGTGATGAATATTACATCATTATTACTCGTACTAGGGTAACAGCCTTCGGTTATGCGGGGAGCGTGCCGTATCTGCTTTGATCATCAATCGCAGATGGGCGACTCTGCGGAAGGTAGCAATATGATGGTCGCTCGTTACTGTAATACGAGGCAAAGGAGATGAAGTAGACATAGCCCAAAGAGGGGTAGCCCTAAGGTAAAGTGCTTGGGTTGGTACCCGTGGGTTCGACATTCACGAGGTCAGCCATCGAGGGGGGTTTAGTGGCTAGCTGCTGCCGTGCGACAGGAATCATTAGGCCTTATCAGAATCCTACGGGCCACCTGAAAAATTCGGACAATAGGCAAAACCACGCAACAAGAAGAAGAAGAAATCCCACATAAGCCTCTGCCCTGGAGAAATTGAAAGATTCCTCCCATCAAAAAGAAGGGTATAAAGGTCTCTTTATTAAATCTCAGTCCTCACCATCAAACTCCCATGTCGATCGTTAAACAAGTATTACGGTACGGAGACCCTGCTCAAAGGTTGTCTATTGACCGACCGAGGGTACTTCCTCCTCATAACTCATATCCACAACAAAGCGCAAACAAAATGGACGATCTCTATCTGCAATTGTCCGTTTGTCTGTCTGTCCCACGACCTCTCTCAGATTCGTTTATTTTACCTATTGCTGTACTACAGAGATGTAATCGAATAATAGGTAGCGCCCCTGAAACCAGGCCGTCTGTAATTAGGTAGGTATTGGAAACACTTGGTTTCGTAGATCATTTTGTAATCAACCTCATTTAGTTCCCCCTATTGGGATAAATATCCTTCCCTAGACGAGCGGAATTAACCAATCAATTTTACCATCCAGTTAATCAAACGCTCAAAGTTACTTTGAAATACTGAAAGAGAAATAAAAGGGCATTCAATAATATAATACATTCCCTTTTATTTCTCTAACAGTATTTATTGAATGTAGTATTAATATATAATATATAGTAGTATTAATAAAATAATATTAGTGTAGTAGTAGTGTATTGTAATGTCTTACATCCTAATAGAGTGTGACCTGGTGAAAATTGAGAGGATGAAATTTGGCCTCAATAGGCTCCAAAAGAGCGTCGGTGGTCTAGTGGCTGCCGGACTCCCATGCGGGAGGTCCGGGTTTAAAACCATGCAATGCCATGTACCAATGAGTTTTCCGGATTTTTTCGAAGACTTACGTACATTTACCGACTGCTCTAACGGTGAAGGAATCCACCAATCAGCACTAGGCCCGCTCGGTGGATAATGTCCCGTACCCTCTTGTGCAAGGGGAGGCCTGTGCCCCAACAGTGGGGACATTAATAGGCTGATGATGATGATGATGAGGCTCCAAAATGAGAGGCTCAATATTATTTTGAGTCAGCGCTTATCTGATAATATGAAACACTTACTGTTGTTTGCTTAGTTGGCTCTCAAAGTGAGGGCTGACTCTAATAATACTTGAGCTTCCCTTCCCTTTTCTTAGTGACCCTAACGAGGCTGACATGGTCACCTTGTACCAAAGCCTCTAAACTGAGATTTAAAAAATAATATAGTAGTAGTATTAATAAAATAATGTAATACTAAAATACATAAGTTAAAATTACAAATTACCTAACTATTTTACAAGTAAAAGACCTGGTCCAGGTCGCTCCCTGCAGGGAGTGTCCCAAGGAGGCTGACTTAGGTATTATTATATTATAGTATAATATAGTACGATGTCTATATGCCTGATTCACTCAATTCGGTTTGTCCCATTTCCAATAAAGACAAAACTGGACAAGGGAGACTTATCCTCTGACGATTGAGATTTCTGTAATTTATCGTCGTCTCCCTTTTCCTTCCCTTAAACGGCCCTGGCAATTTAATTCAATTGTGAAGTATAATTGATGTGATAAGCGTCACCTCCAACTAACGCCATTAATTAAGTAGGTTTTTCCTAATTTGTCTCCGAATCCGGGATCACAGAATTTATTTGGTCCTAAACGAGGTTTTTGCCATATTTTCCCAACGACTTCACACATTTTTGCGAGTTGATTGCTGAGAACGGAAAATTACTGAGAACAATTCTATTTGCATAATGAATTGGTACGACATTAATATAGAAACATAAATTATTTTTTTAGGACACGAGACTGCAGCGCAAGCATCGCCAGATCAAATCCACCTATGGACCATTGTGGTAGGATATTAAAAAAAAACCTAAGGAACCCAAGGAAACGAGCGTATATTCCGGACCTCAAAACTTTCACGCACGTTATTAATTTAAAAATCATGGAATACTTTTAACGGTAAATTTTGTGCAAATCTCTGGGATCCATTGGTAACACTCAGTTGGTTGATGAGTGATGACGATGACGCACTTGTCATCACACGTGCTTGAATTGAAATGTCATGAAAACTGTAAGATCTGTTTTTCCCGGTGAAGTATGAGCCATCTTGTGCCATGACCAATCATAATACAAACAAACTTACTTATTTAAAACTAATAGTAGAGTAGAGTCTGTCTAAGTCTGTCTGCTCACCGCATTTTATACGCGCAGACGACGCGCGTTTACGGCGCTTAGAACTCAAAAAAGCAGATTATTTGCGTTTGTATCGATGAAAACGAGATACGAACGGGCGCAAGGAGCGCGATTAAGGTGCGTTTGTATCGATATAAACGCGATACAGACGCGTGTTTGAAATGCTTTAAAAAAAATTAAACAAATGAGTTTGGTTGCGGATCCAAGAAACAGCGCGTTTGTATCGATACAAACGCGGATCTAAATTTGTGGACGTATGCAAAGGTTTACTGGCTGCGTCTGAATCTCATTTGATGCGCGTATAAAAACGCGGCGTGCATAGGCTCTAATAATACAATTTACCTCTGCTGCCAACGCTACTAAACCGTCAAAAATTTCAATTTATTTTCGTGTCAGTCCGGTAAAGTTAGGTTAATCTATGATTTCTATGCCGTGTTAGCATCTGTTTTTCGATTATCGAATACCCAGATAAACTGACTTCTTAGACAGACTCTATCTCAATTAATTTCCATACAAAACAGAAAATTTCCAAAAAGTAACAAAAGCTTTCCGTGCAATAAGTACACAACCGTACCTAAGTACAGGTCAAGACAGCACGTATGGCCGAGCGCGCCAACCACCGTGAAGATGGGAGATGCCCTTCGGAGTCCGCTCCATTGTGCAGCCTCCGACCTCCGTCCTCCGCACTCCCTGTTGTAAACGAATATTAATTATGGTAATATTGAAGTTTTGGTGAAGACGGCAAACACATTTTGGACCGATACCTAAACCCTTTTTTTCCGACAGGACAAGCGGCATAAAGGAGGGCGATATGTCTTTTTATAATCTGTGCTTTAGAAGCGCGTCAAGGTGACCTGACCATGTCAACTCCGTATATGGTCTCAAGTGTTATAGAATTCCATCGTCTTTAGAGGTATTCAGCTAAGATCAGTAATTTTGTCGTTGTTCTATAGTTGAGGTTTTGCAGCTTGATGAGGTCAAACTTTCTCTCTCAATTTTCATTAGGTCAATACCAATATGAGGTGAGTGAGGTCCTCCAAAGAGTCAGCCGCCTTAAGTAGATCATGGTATGGTCCTGCTAGCAGACGTCCCACACCTGGTTGGCCTTAGTCGCGGTCTCCACTCGAGAACATTCTACCTATACCACAACAGAGATGATTGGGATGGGTTTAGCAAAGGGATGATGATTAGCAATGAGCGACTAAACTTCGCTGAATAAAAGTTTGTACCTACCTTTTTATTATCATTATACCTACCTAGCTATTCAGAGGATCTTTGATGGTACCTACTAAGTAGTAATGAGCGAAATCGATACAGCGCGCAAAACACAAGCGCGCGATCGAATTTGCCCATCATTATTATTAGAGTATAACTTGTAGAGTAAAATCCCGCCGAATACTGAAAATATGTGTTTTACTTTATATCGGCCTGACGTCCCAGATCGACCCAACAGTGGGTACCTACTTAGGTTGAATTGAGACATGTAAAAAATATTTTGATATTTCTTTGAATGAATGAAAGAAAGAATGAATAATTTATCCGCCAGAAATATGGTATATTGGATGACAAATCTTAAATATTAGGTCTTTTATATTTCACCAGCTTTGGCATGCAAATATTTTAGAGTTAACTTAATTAAATTCAAGTAAGTATTTGGAATACAATCATTACATAACACATAAATTACCTATATAAATTAGCATACATTTATTGTCACATAGAATAAATTAATAATTATAATGTCAACCCCAAAAGATACAATAGTCAAAGTTTAGGGTGTTTACATTGCATACATTATTTTACAGTATAAAAACACTGGTCGATAATCCATTTAAACAACTGTGATATATACCTACCTCAGATATAGCGATATTAAGTAAATATAATATATAACGTGTTGTCTGTAAACAATAAGTAATCAGTGACCTCTACACTAATTAAGTAATTAACTTAACTACGTTGCATACTTACCTGATATTTCCCACACAATTCTGTCGTTTTCGTGTAAACGGAAGTACGAATCATTACTTCCGACTCAGTGTAGACCCTATAACTAACAAAACTAAGTAGGTATTCCATAAAATAAACGTTAATAAAAAATAGTTGTAATGTCCGTAGTACAGGGTGGACCAAAAGTCCGTTAACATTTAAAATGGTTATAAAAAATACAAATGCTACTTTAGTGAAAAACTGTTTATTTAATAATAAAGTAGACAAATTAGGATTTCACTTTTTAAAAATAACATCATTCAAATGTGACCCTTGTTCATCCTGGCACACCTGTAACCGGGAACGGAAATTTTGCATGACCGCCCGACAAGTGGTTGGTGAAATGTTCTGCATTTCCTCGCGTATATTTTCTTTTAATTCCTCAATAGACACTGGGTTGCTGATGTAAACTTTACTTTTGAGATATCCCCAAAGGTAAAAGTCCATTGGAGTTAAATCCGGGCTGCGGGGTGGCCAGTGAATGTCACCTCTTTTGGATATGACTTTTTGGCCAAAAATTTCACGAAGTGCTGCTATAGAGTCATTGGAAGTGTGACATGTTGCCCCATCTTGTTGGAACCAAGAGCTTCGATTAAAGCCTGAGAAGTCCTGTAATGCTGGAGCAAAAAAATTCTGTAGCATCACAATGTATCGCTCTGTATTAACGGTGACGGCGCGGTTTCTCTGATCTTCATAAAAATATGGACCAATGATTCCGCTGGCTGACAATGCGGCCCATACAGTATACCTTGGGCGAGTGTAAAGGTTTTTGGTGCTTCAAGTCCGGGTTAGTGTCACTCCAGTATCTGCAATTTTGTCGATTGACATGTCCATTTAGGTGGAAGTGTGCCTCGTCTGAGAAAAAGATGTTATTGAAGCTCGTAAACCTCTCAAGCACTTCGTTAGCAAACTGCAGTCTCTGAGCAGGGTCATTTGGCTTTAAAGCCTGTACAATTTGAATTTTATAAGGATGTAAATGTAAATCTTTGTGTAGAATGCGATTTAGAGATGTTCTGGGCACATCTAAAGCACTAGACCGCTTTCGAGTAGAGAGACCAGGTTGTTCTCGAACAGACGCTCGTACACGCTCTATGTTTACTGGATCGCGCGATGTCCTAGGTCGGCCGGATCGTGGTTGACTTAAAGTTGAACCTGTTGTTTCGAACTTCTGTACCCATTTTTTAATCGTTTGAATTGTTGGTGCTTGATTTCTGTTCCGTATATTGTAATGATTACAAAATTTCCGTTTAGCTTCGGTCGTAGAATCGTTGTTTCGATAGTACTCGCGTACGCAAAATGCGCGTTGCGCTCCGCTGAATGACGCCATGGTACTAAATCCCTATTAGTAGCTCTCGCTTGTAGTAACACCCCCCGCGCCAATACCCCGCCCGCGCCGACGCAGCGACCTATTCAAATGTTAACGGACTTTTGGTCCACCCTGTAGTTTCCGTTATTGATAGGTTCAAAGTTGCCGATTAGACAAAGATAGGGCGCTAGCAACAAGTGACGTCACTTGTTGCTAGCGCCACACTTTCCATACAAAATAGACATATCCGTATTAGAAAGAGACAGTCCTTTTTTAAAACATTGATAATGTTTTACACAATTTCAAAATTTTTCATTACCCATTCCAACTACGCTGAAATGCCTGTGCTAGGAATGGTCCACCAGGTATGGTGTAGATCTCCTCCTGTGAAAAATAAGGAGTGGTAAAACCACCACAATGGTTCAAAGGCAGATTCGATCCGAGTAGAGTAAGTAGTAATTGTATATGGTGGTACCATCGTTATCTCAAGCCATTTTTCAATCTCACCTATCATATTTCTATACCTTGGTGTGAGGCAACATCCTCAGAAGCCTCCGGTAGTACTTACCCCCCATTCAATGTTAAACTAACGGCTAAACGGTTCGCTGGCTACACTATAACGTGACCGATATTGAATTGAAGCTATGTACCGTCCCATTGACTCCAAATCTGATTTTTTCTGTGGAAAACAACATTCCTTTGTCTTGTGAAACAATATAGGTATCTACTACTGAGGGTTCTACCTAGTGTACTATATTCAAATGTAAAACAAAACGGTTGTGAATTCGAGACGAACAGTATATTGATGAACCGTTAACTATAATTACTTTTATAACCTTCTTCCCAACTAAATACATACGAACTCACCGTTCTGTCGAGGATTTTGACGAATTAAAGATCGCTACCAATAGTTTGAGAGCGACGGTGGCGTCGTGGCTAGGACGTTGGACTCCCATGCGGGAGGTCCGAGTTCGAAACCAGGCAATGCCATGTACCAATGATTTTTTCGGTTTTTTCGAAAGACATACATTTACCGACTTCTCTAACGGTGAAAGAAAACATCGTAAGGAAACCTGCACACTGCGATAACCACTTTGTGAAATGGGGAAGGCAATGGCAAACCACCCCATTAAATCTGCCACGAGAGTCGTTCTATGTGATTAATTCCTTAGAAAAATCACGACCCTCAGCAATGAGGAACACGACTTAGAAGAACCAATAGTTGGGATAAGATAATCATGTAGCCCGTTTTTTTATTATTTCTGCCATAGTGCCCATGTTACATACATCAATGAGCAAACCTGAGGATGTGCCATAAAACCATCAACATCCAGGTCACCCGATCAGTGCGATCCGATTGTTCTGTTCGTAAACGAGTTTCCTATCACAATATCTAAATTAAGTGAATATATCGTGAACAAAACAATGGTTTGATTAGAAGGACACATTATACAGGTTGACAACAAAAACATTTATATCGGTATAATAGCACCACCCCAACTTTTCATGTGGGTGTCGTTCGAGGCGACTAAGGATCTTACTCATACTTATACCATTTATTGCTTTTCATGTGTTACAATTGGTCTTAAAAATGTATATTATCTGGTCATACATGAAACCCTGAGTAGGGCACCGCAATATTAAATAAGAGATTATAGTATTTTATAATAGTAATAAATGCTAACGAGATAAATTGAATTAAATGTCATTATAAGTTATACATAATTGATTTTATAGTTAAGTATTGGTTTTATCATCAAAAAACTCCTGCAGTGAATAGAAACATTTGTTAAGAAGATACATCTTTAATCTTTTATTGAATATCGAGTCTTTTAATTCGATGTCGATACATTTTGAAATTTTGTTATATATTTTTATTGACATAACGAACGGTCCAGAACTGTGTAGATTTAATTTTGATTTTGGCAGAGCAAGCCTTTTCTGGTATCGAGTGTTAAATGGCGTACTGTGTAGGTCCTCTGCTTTTTTATACAAGTGTGTATGTTTCCTGACAAATTTACAAATCTCCAAAATGTATATTGATGTTAAGGTTAAGATTTTTTGGTCAATAAAGTGCATTCTGCAGCTTTCCATTTGATCTATGTTTACGATAATTCTTACACATCTTTTCTGTAATTTTAAAAGATCTTCAACTGAGGTGCCGTGGTATCAACCTGATGGGTTACACCTGTAGACGGCGGTAGGCTCACCACCTATAACGTTTATCCACAAAATCTTATGGTGAAAAGTCGGAACTAAGTGACTGAAGATGGGTTTCTCTGTCTACCCCTTCGGGGATTATGGACGTGAGTTTACGTTCAATATTTTTGGACAAAATTTTCAATATATATTTTGTCTTTTTTTTGGTGAACAATTTCATCATCATTCATTCATTCAACTCCTGCAATGTTAACATTATACTATTCTCCGCGTCGGCATCGCTCACCCCGCCCCCCGCACTCTTTTCACCTGCGCCATCCAGCCCGAGCAGCTCCAGCTCCAACTTCTTTCATTTTATGGACGTCTATTTCAATTTGGAAACAGTGTTCAGAATGTAATTTCCTCGCATTCTTAGAGAAACGTAGTAGTAGCCTGTAGACGAAAATTGCTATTGTTGGCCTCGGATCTTTAAAAAGTCTCGGCCAGCAATGGCTAATTTTCCGAACTCTGCAATAATGTAGGTACTACTCTAACCTAACCTACTACACTATTAGGTACCTATTAAGTTTCGACTATAAATATAGCTGTTAAACTGAAGTTATGCTTACCTGCTACTGCGGACACAACCTTAAAGCACCTCCTTGAAGTGCACACCTTTTTAATATATGCACCACGAGAAGACTGCGAAGGGGCTTCACAAGTCAGCGGGTACGATTCGATACGACCAGTACAATATGAGATGATCGCACCGGAACGAGCTTCGGCACTGTTTCCATTCACAGCCAGACTAGACTGTTAACAATATTCAACACCGAGTTGCCACCAAGTAAGTTTGGAAGAATGAACTTCACAGACTTCTAACGTCACACGCATTCAAAAAGCTACTTTAATACGTAATAGTTAAATTACGAATTTACGATGAATAACGTATGATGAACGAACAACTAATTATTATTTTTTGCAACAGCCACGCTATTGGTCATATGGCGATCGATACGAGATCGATTGAACGCAGAACCCTCTTTACTTTGAATAGATGAATGAAAAATAGTCTCCCTCAGGGGAGGGCGCGCGTTCGTCCCTTTATGCTCTCTACACTTATGTTTATGTCATGCACAAAAAATGGTCAATAAACGAAATGTTTATTATTATTATTTATTGAAAAACAATTACAATTTTATAACGGGATGTCCCAAATCAAAATTGTAGTCAATATTCATAATACTATAGATATACGACAAAAGCTGCCTCGGAAATTTAAAGTGGAAAAATCGGCATCCAAGCTCATGGTCACTGTTTTTTGGGATTGTGAAGGAATTCTGTTAAAAAAAACTACAATGAAGGGGGACTATTACGCCGCATTGTTGACAAAAGTATGTCAAGTGGTTGTCGAGAAAAGGAGAGGCAAACTGGCGAAAGGAGTTCTGTTTTTGCAGGACAATGCGCCCGCCCGTGCACACTGCGCGAGTTGCAAGGCGCGCCCTGGCCGAGACAGGATTTGAAGAAATCAACCACCCACCCTACAGTCCAGACCTATCCCCCAGCGGTTATTTCCTATTCTCCAATTTGAAGAAGGACCTCCGAGGGCGAAGATTTTCGAGTGACGAGGAAATGAAGGCGGCCGTAGACGAGCATTTCGAAGGCAAAGACGGCGAATATTTTTTCACTGGGTTAAAAGCCCTTAATGACAGATGTAAGTGCATTGAAATAGAGGGAGGTTATATAGAAAAATAAATTTTGTTTACATTTTTATCAGCATTTTTAATACCCTAGGCTCAAAACTTTTCAACCGACCGATACATCATTAAAATATGTGAAATTATTGAATTTTTTTAAATGTCAAACAGTTAATAAATTAGCTAACTAAAAATATAAAAAACTACTAAAAACATAAACATAAATGTATGTAGATTAATTTGTCGACTGCCTATGGAACCGCGCACCACCAAAGGTCTCCCATCAGAATTAGACGTTTATTACCGCATTGTGCTCCAAGCACAAGGCTCGAACGGACAGACGGACGGACAAGGAAGCGAAACAAACGCCGGACACGAAAATTAATTAAGTCGATAATGAATAGACCCCATTAATGACCATTAATGGACATATGATGTTTCACGTAGGTCCTTGACAAAATTTACAAAGATTTTTTTCGAGATTTGATGGTGTATTGTTTTCAATTATAGATGATTAATGATGTTTCGATGTCATGTATTTAATACCTACAAACAGATGCAAAGGAATATGTAGAACAAAGTTACTCTGAAAAAACAAGATATGGAGGAGAGGAGGTAAATACTATTTTATCCTAGTACCTGGTAGCTAGTATTTGTGTACTAGTAGAGTACAGATTTAGAGCTAAGAACGCTAAAAAACTAAACAATCAGGAAGTAATTCCCAGAAATATAGAGGTCTAAGATTTTACTTAGGTTCTTTAAGTAAAGATAAAAACTATTAAAGAAAGAAAGAAAGAAAAACATTTATTTAACATTGCATTATGCATATTATTAAACTTAAAAAATATTTGAAATTAAAAAAACAATGCAACAATAAAAGGACACATGCTCAGCATGTGCTGCGGTCCAACCGGTACGGCAGAATCACAGCTGGTTTTCAGCTGTGCCAGGACGAAGGCATCGCGGGCGAAACAGCAGGTTAGAGACGAAAACAAAAATGTATTAAAAGTATAAATAATAAAAGTACAAATAAATAAATGAATACCTAAAGATGAAATAGATAACAATTAAAACTGGAGAGCAAAGGGATAGGAATACAGAGTGAATGTCTGTCCATTATGCGGCTCGTCGTTCCGATGGGAAGCGGTTATGGTATGTGTTGTAACACTATAAAGAAAGAGAAGAAAATAATATATACATAAATTAAAAAATAACCTAATATAAAAAGTGTACTGTGTCTGATTATTAAACTATTAGGTATAGGTGTGACCTTTTGAAATCGAATAAGTATTTATAGCGACCTCAATAAGAATTAAGCACAGCTTTTAAAATAGTAAAAATTAAACCGTAGCACTTTATTACAAGAAATATCCATAACGTTTTATGCAGTGATAAGATTTTATGATAGGTACTGTATCTTCTTGAGGCAGATAGCACCTTGAAGTCTTGTCGTCTCCAGAATGCCTAAAGATCAAAGAAATAGTCTTCCATAGGCTGCACCCTTGCGCACTTGCTTTGTGCCTGAACTGAAGACCTTAGGATATACCAGGCGGTGCTGCTGGCTATTAATGGTAAGTATAGCCTAGACTGTCATTTTTTCTCTCTTAAGAACGGGCCCTGTATAGTTATTCCAACATTGGTATGGACCAGTCATACTGTCAATGTCTACACAAGCAGTGAGATCTACCAGTGCGATGACTGGAGTATCTTTGATGGTGGGAAGATGTCAAAAATATAACTTCTGGCAATCACCAGCAACACCATACAAGTCAGTATAGATAGGCACGTCATTGAACTCTTTCTGCTTCCAGTTACTGTCATTCACCATACAATCCACGGCACATAAGTTGAACAAAAATGGCGGTCGTTCCGCGCAGTTATATTGTAGACATGCTATGGTTACTCGCGGCCCCTCGCGTCGCACCTCTTCGATTGAGACCCGAACATTGTCACTGCGCATCCACCATTTTTGTTCAACTTATGTGCCGCGATCTGTTCGCAGGTCGAAGCTGCACCATCTAAAAGCGGGTATCTCAAACTAAATTTGCCTAACCGCTGAACTCCAATTACAAAATAATGATCACAATTTTTTGATTCAATTACTGCTCAGAGAGAATACACCCAATCAACTTAATTCCACATCTGAAATCAGTCATATCCTGTTCTAAGTATTGGCTGTGGTACTGCCACTAGGTTCGTTTCTGGTAGAGGCGGAACAGAGGATGTGGCGGCCCTCGCCCAAGTATCTCAGGCCGCTGCATCTCCGTTTAGAAGCTATATGCACACCGCCAGCTATAATATTGGCAGCTAATATTTACACAACCTTCACACAAGATACCCTGCGTTATACAAATTAAAGACACCTGGAAAAAACTGTACCCATATCACGGGGCCGTTACTCTAAGTAAAGAATTATATTTTAAATTAAACTGATAGCTTCTGTCAAAGCCATCGCGGACTGTCTATTACTGATAGTGAAACAATTGCGATAAATACAAATTTGCAAGTTGAATCGCGAGTTGTCAAATTAATTATATTTTATGTAAACACGTTTCTTACATACGTAAGTAACATAGGATGCAGAAAATACCAAACCTACAGTCGAAGTTCAAAGACAAATGAGCGGAAAACTAAAACTGGGCGTACCAAATCTACATGCGATGAAACTTATCATTTAAGGACGAAAATTATTACAAACATTTCCATTTTTTGATGACCTCTTCAATTAGGCCAAAAGAAAAATGTAGACAGCGAAGTATAGCAAACCGTGACACCTCTTCCAGTGAAACAAATACCTAACAATAATAACAATGACGTCCGGTCCTTTTCACGCGCTATGCCTCCGCTTGGGTGCTCATTTTTAGCGCCATATATAAAAGAAGGTCTTTGTTTTTTACATGCATAGTCATACACAAATCGTGAGGGATACAGGTCTGGTGCTAAGAAATGAGAGTGTAATAAGAACTAGTGATAAAATGTCTTGGAGAGTGATTGGAGTGTTGTGTGTTTGTGCGGTGGTGAGGACTCAGGTGATTCCGGGAAAGTCCAGGACGAACGATGGGGATTACAATTCGGTGAACACGGATGGATCTTTCGATTTCGGGTAATTTACGTGTGATTTTTTGGTAGTTTCAGAAAAGTGGTTTCAATAAAGTGGTGTAATTTTTAATAAACTTTATAAGAATTGTTTGCAAGATACGCAGGACCCGTAAATGAAGTTGTGAATTTAAAATATTGTGATGAGATGAGCACCTGATGAAGGCTCTACGAGGAAAAATAAATACTTAGTAGATAAAAAATTCATAAGAATTGGCTATAAACTTTCACACAATAACTTTCATAATTTTAGTAATTTAAGTGACAATGTCTGATAAACTATTTCAGTTGCTCAAAATTTGGATGAAGAAAAAAATCCCATTTAGAAAAAGCGGCATTCTTCACTCTTTCACAATTTTGAACAGCCTGTGTCAAAAATTAAGGACATTCTTAACTAATGCAGGAAGGTCGCCCTGTATAATACGATGTAGTATTTTCCACCAAATAATAATTAATAATTATGTTACTTAAAGGTTATTTTTCATAAAAGACAACTTTAGGGATAACTGATTTCATACAAAACTGAGAGCATATTAAGAGGCCTATGTACGTACTTAATCGTAGCTATGTTATAATATTAGATCTATCAGTTTACAGTGGAACAATTATAACTTACGGATTTATCAATCAAAAACATGTAAAATTCAACATGAACTGAAATAATTTTCCACAAATACAGATACGCAAATAAAGATCGGGGTTCAAGCTACCACTTAGCACACGCCAATGCCGCCGGTGTGGTCGGCGGCAGATTCGGCAGCAAAGATCCTGCCACTGATACCATTAAGGAGACTGTCTACACTGCTGGGCCTAGAGGGTAAGTACGAGAGTTGACCTTAAACGAAGTCTAACTGCCGTTTAGCACACGACAATGTCAATAAAGACCCTGCCTCTAGACACTATCAAGAACACTGTCTACACTGCTGGCTTAGAGGTAGAGGTTAAATATGAAAAAAAATGTAGAGTGAAATATTAATAATAATAATGTAATAATAAGCTGTCAATTCGGCAGCAAAAACTGCCACTGTGATAACTGGACATACGTCGTAAGTTACGGATTCATCTTCTGTATAATTTGTAACAATGTAACTTGAAGTTGGAACAACATGGGCTGGCAACAGACGCTAGTTAGAATCAGGTTAAATACTTTGTTATGCTCCTGATGAGGGAGAACAATAATAATAATGAACACGAAGTGAACATCTAGCTACTTTTACATTTGAAAGGTAGTTTTAAGACGGATTGAAAATAAACGATCCAGTCAAGTCAATTTGCCATAAAAAATTCCAGGTTCCGAGCAAAAGGTCCCAACGTTCATAGAAAGATGGACTTGGATCAGCGGCCGAGGGGGCCCATAGGAAACAAGGACGACCCCTACTTCGATCCCAATGAGGACCCGAGCTACTCGTTCAAATTCGACACTCGGACCTATTCCAAGAATGAGAATGCTGATAGTAGGGGTGATGTTAAAGGTAAGTTACACAAGTAGCAAGTACAAAGTATTTAAGTTAATAAAATAATCAGACACGATTCTGTAGATAATAGAGCTTGAAGTAGTGTATTTGATGCAGATATGAAAATGTCTATCACCAATGGAGGTCCTTAGCCTAGGCACAGAGTAATGATAAACATAGGTGCGAACATGAACATAAATCACATAAAGTAATCGTGCAACTTTAGCAATGTTGGACACGGACAGAACTAGGGTGGATGCTGACACATTTTATGTTGTTCGATAGCAGTCGTTAACTCATGTCATAGCCCTACTGGCGGCCTTAACTACTCTGACAACAGTAAGCCTCTAATCATATGATAAAAGAAGAAACAGATTTTGATTACATTGAAATCGATGGCGCAATCAGATATAACCTCATTGGTTATTGCGTTGTTGCTAATATTCTCTTAATTCCCACCAGGCCACTACTCCTTCGTAGACGATGTGGGAGAACGTCACGACGTCGCCTACATAGCTGGAAGAGACACTGGATTCCACGTATCCTCAGCGTTCCCTGACAATCCCAACGTCATAGGATCTCCGTTCCACCGGTCACCGCTTGTGAGAGGAGAAACCAGACCGCGAGGCCGAACGGCTATACAGAGAGGGCTTGATGGATCCTACAGGTATAGTACGAGTACCTGCCCATATATCACAAAATGTCTAGGATATCTAATAGATGTTAGTAGTTCTCTTGAATAGCTAGTACTATGAGGGATATCCCTACTACATCCACGGATACTGGTACGATGACGTTGCAGCCAGAACCCAATGGATGTATAATCACGGAATATATAAATAAATAAAATAAATAAATAAATAAATAAAATATATAATAGGGAAATCCAATTTAGATTTATGACCCTTTTTATAATCCTATTAAGATTTTCAATCCCCTAAGGCACAGGTTTTTTTACCTGGTTTTTAGGGGTCAGGTGCTTGCAACTAATCACATTGTACAACCATTGTGTAAAATTGTAACTGATTGTACCTACCTAAAAAACTTTGAACTTCATATTTTATTTCGATTCTCCTAAAGATCATTCATTAAGTATTTTATTTATAATGCAATTTAATACCGATACCGTTTTCAGTGATGTTATATTTTTTGCAGGTTTATTTCAGCGGGTCCTGATCAAAGAAGAACTGAGAGCAGCGACTCCAGCGGCAATGTCAGAGGATCTTACACATTTTTAGACGACAAAGGTGTTCAGAGGTAATTACCAAAAATACAACTTTACTGTATCGTAACAATTTTATTGATAAGCTGTATAAATTGGCACCTGTGAAATTAATGGCGCGAATAGTAAATATTTTAACAACGCATCAAAGTTCCAAATACAATTCAAGCTCTTTCAGTCAGTTGCACGAAACATCCTTAAATTCTTCATCAAAATAAATGTTATCCCTTTCTACTCCATAGCTCTAAATAGAGATGACACGAGAATCTCATGGCCTTTTCTTGAATCTCACGGTTTCTCACACAAGTTTTTAAATGTTTCAATTTATGTTATCCCAACAGGTCGGTCCACTACATAGCAGGTCCAGGTATAGGCTACCGCATTGTGAAGAACAATAAGGACCCGTACATTCCTGCCTTTTTCCCAACCATCCCCAGCGCTTACGACCCTGACTTTGTGAACGCTGGGTCAACAGTCTTCTCACCCGATGACAGCGGAACTGATGACGTTTTCAAAAGTACGTATACGTCGATGATTTATTTATGAAAAGGGTTTCCCTTTAACGTGTCAGCTTTTTTCGTCAAAAGCTTGAAACCGATTTCTTACCTGGACAATTAATTAAAATATCAAGAAAATGTCGAATTTTGATATACTTTTTCTTGTGGTAATTATACCAATATTCTATTTAATTATGTATGCGTCTCTACTGTCACAATCAACCTTTTATTTCAGGACCTGACGGCACTGCAGCATCAGGTCATGTAAAGCCCCCACCTTTCCCTATCGATAAAGATAGACCTGGCAAAAAACCCACCTCGGCTCCCACTGGTCCCAACAGTTCCGAAGATGACTCTGGCGAAGGCAATTATAACCAAGGAGGATCTAGTTTTGGCCAGGGTTCAGGAACTTCAGGATTTGGTCAAGGTTCTGGATCTAATTATGGCTCAGGCAGTGGGGGATCCGGTTTTGGTCAAGGATCTAGTGGTTCCGGATATGGTCAAGGGTCTGGTGGCACAGGATTTGGTCAAGGATCGAGCGGTGGCGGATATGGCCAAGGTTCCAGCGGATCCGGGTTCGGATTAGGCTCTACTGGATCCAGTTTTGGTTCAGGACCCGGCGGTTCCAGCTTCTCTGAGCCCACCGCCGGTGAAGACACAAGCTACGTTGATGAGGATGCCAGTTTCGGAGGCCTCAAGCCAACCAAAGGACCAGGTGATGAGTAATGGATTTTGCAAATTGATTGATAGTGGTGATCTTATTATTTTTATTACGCTTGATGTGGAAGGCAAATGTCGATCGAAAGGTATCACAGTAAGCCTCCAAAATGTAGAATATTAATATAGAATAAAACACAATACTAATAAAAAAAGGATCACTACCCCCAATCCTCTTGCTCACAATAACGGTTGAACTGCACTCGTAGACTTAACTCCTTTATACAAAAATTGCTTGAACGCAATAAATAATATTCACAACCAAAGTGGTTTTTATTACACCATCACCTTCCGGCACACGCACAGAGCACAGCAAAGAACTTAGACATCATTAAACATTGCAGGCAAGCCGGGAAGACCTCGTCCAAGCAAGCCTTATAGGCCGACGAAGAAACCTTATGTGCCACTAAAACCTTTCCAGACCACGAATAATAAAGGCGACGATTTCGATGCTGCGAATGATGATAAAAACACACCACAGTACGGTATAGGCTTCAATATCGAACACAAACCTGGTCTTACCACGGTACATAAACCTGGTACTACGATAATTAGAAACATAGGGCAGGATTATTTCGGAGTTCCACCGGGCGTATCGGTGAGAGCTCATGTCCAAAGCATTGATTTGTACCCTTTCGACTCCCAACCGATTTCTCCTGCTGAAGCGATAGAAAAAGACAAAACGTAACTGTTTTTCTGTAAATACAATATGATTTCACATTTTGAGAGAGTATTTCTGTAATTAACATTGTACCTACTATAAGATAAACGAACTAACTTATTTAACGAATAAACATGTAAGTAATTATTGTTTAGTGTTTGATTTTGAATGTGAAAATTTAGGCAAACTAATATGAGAAGCTTAAATTGTATTGTATTGTGTTTTACAAACTTATATTGTACTTAATGTAACGATTCACCATACGGAAATTACAATTATAGTATGTAATTTCGGCGACATTATTTCTGCCAGGAGTGCCACGGGTAATTAAAAAAAAAAGTGAACATAATGGCCGAAGTTCAGCGGCGTAATTTCGGCATGGTGTGTCGCTAGGCTTAGAGTAGATATTAAACATGGACCCCAAATAAAAGATAAAAAATCTAAAAGTCGATGTGCAATGCAATTAAAACACGATATTGTACAATTTTTTAAAAATTTATTCGAACAACACGACTGTAAATTTAACAAAATGCAAAATAGTAACTGTTGCAAGGAGTCTGGGTGTTTGTTCATACGAGTAGATATTTATATTATATGTGCTGTGACATTGTAATCGTAGTTGTAAATTGTATTCCGTCTCTATCCCGTGTTCACTCCATTAACTATTATTACAATAATTAATTAATATAGGAAAAGGGTGTAACAAAGTTACGTAACAAGAAAAGTTAGATGGAAGGGTAAATTTTGGCAAAGTCTATAGTCTGACAACTTAACAAAGAATGTTCTGAGGATAGCGTAGTATTTTTATCTGACTATGATTCAATTCTATATATAACTTCGTAACTCAAGACGGATTCCTTTCTCAGGTGCTAGCCACCTAAGAGAGATCTTCACTACGCAGCACACATTTTAGAAGAAAGTAAGTATCGTAAGTAAACGTTAACAATCAAAACTAGAATAAAATATGGGTGTCAGACCCGACGCTCTATCAATGGAAACCAAGAGTTTGAGTAATAAATTAGGAGACATGGGTAATCATTCAGATAATTATAAATCAGATTCTGGCAACAAGATAATAGCACGTTGAAAGTACAAAACCGGTAGCCAGTATGCGTTTTTTAACTGAATCGAAAATTACCAATGTCACCTAAGTTATAAGACTGACTCTAACGCCCTTTTAGCCTTAGGAATAAATACCACTAGATTGTATACACAATGGCACCGATTCTGGGGTCACTCGCTGAATTTAAACATCACCCTCACTCTTACACGATCTATCATAGGAGTGAGCGTGACAGTTTCATTTTAAGGTTTTAATTTTAAGTTTGGCTGCGACGCTTGAATCGACGCCACTGTAGACAACCATTATACATCATCATCAGTCTATTAAAGTCCCACTGTTGGGGCACCGGCCCAGTGATGATTGGTGGATTTTACACGTCTTCGGAAACTTTTAATTTACTCAGACATGCAGGTTTCCTCACGAAGTTTTCCTTCATAGTTAGAGCAGTCGGTAATTATACGAATGTCTTCGAAAAAATCCGAAAAACTCATTTGTAGACAATAGCATTGCATGGTTAGAACTCGGACCTCTCGCATGGGAGACCGGCGACCTAGCCACTAGGCCACCGACGCTCGAATGTTGGTGGTAGGACCCCTTCAGGGTCCGCCTGGCGACTACCCTTCTATGTAGTCTGTCGTTAAAATATCGTTTCGGCGTTGATGTGTTTTGGAACGCTTATTAGAAGAAGTACTTACTAAGTGCTCCATCTTCGATCTCATCGTTACTTACCACCAGGTGAGATTGAGGTCGAACACGGGTTTAGTCATAAATTTAAAAAGAACATTCTCTGTTACGTTGTCATACTACAATGTTAACAGTATAGTTAAACGTGGTTAAATTATTATTCTAAATAGTTGATTTTATAATAAAGTACCTAACTACTCGATGGTGAGATTTCTCAGTGCTAATATAAATTTCGTATAATTTCAAAATGTAAATATTTGGATACAAGTTTCTAGGATTTTTAAATAAATTATTAAATTGTTTTCATTTGAAGAGTTAATATTAACAACCAAGATTTGTGCCTAAACTAATAATACAAACAAACATATGTACGAAACAATGCAAGATGATAATATAATAAAGTTTATTTATAAGATAATATTTATACAGTGGCCAACACATCAGGCTATACACACATTGGTACTTTGCCGCATTTGACACATTCATACGAATGTCAAGAAAACATAATAAAAACTTATTGCGACAGCGTTCCACAGAGTATACGTTTGATGTGTCTTCCATTGTACAAAGTAGAAGGGAAAGCACACCATTCCTATAAATACTTATTGATATTTTTTTGCTTAGTTGGTCATATTACACCTCATAAGGATACCAGAGACAACCAATTGCGATTGATAATTAAAGAGGATGGCGCAGTACAAAAAAGCGAGAAGGTTGTAAGCGCCTCTCCCTTCTTAGTATTGCGCCATCTCTCTTTAAACATCAATCGTAATTCATTGTCTCCGGTATCCATAAAGGCAAATGGTGCATTTTCCCTACATTCTATTTTAAAATAATGAATAACTATAGTCTTAAAATCCTTTCATATTCTACGTTCCTCGAAATTTTTTAAATCGCTAGCTAAATCGTTCTACAAATTATCAGATCCTTTCAACTAGACTTAGTCTAAAACTGTGGCAGAATATGAACTTTAATACATGGACCGAAAGTGGTCACATAAATCTATTTTGCTAGCACACGAAAAAGAAGGATCTTTTTCGTTTTTCTTTTTAAGGATACACAGGGCCCAGCTATAACCGGGTGCCTGTGTCGCCATCTAATATAAAATAAACGAAGACCTCTTCTTTAGGAGTTTCTCCCGCGCTTTTGTGGCACCACGTCAGCTTTATTTCGTTTTGTTTTGCAAATTGTTTTACAGTAGTGCTTTTCTAGTAAGAATGGTGTTTATTGCTCGAAGAACTTCGACAAGGTGTGAATAATGTGTGGGACAGTGAAGTAAAGTCAAATAAGACGCTGCAGCCCGATCCGTACTTGGCTGGATTTTGACTAGCCATACTGCGTCCGGGACGCCTTCTTCTTTGGTTCGGATGGTGCAGAAGCGTGGAAGATTCTCCCAGATAGCATTGAAATGTGTCACACCAGCATTTTAATGAGATCTTGAAAAAGTTGTTTACATCAGACATGGCTGTATGGGCTCAGTTCCCTTTGCCTTAAAAAAACAAACAACTACAACCTCTTCATTAATGATATATGTGTCATTTTAAATATAAATTGCTAAGTTATTTCATACAAGTCGTACATTTTTAGAAGTCGGGAATGAAGAATTTGTAAACATGTTTTTTTGGAATAAATGCACTGTGCCCCAAAATGTATGGAACGTCGCCAATGTTCTTTAACACATGCTGTTAAGGTAGTATTTGACTAAAATAATTTATTGTACATTCTACTTTAACAGCACGCGTTTTGTGTTCAATTTTCGATGTGCTGCAAAACAGATCCAGGTAACCATTTTCAGTCCCTGTTTTAATAATCTATTGTAATACATTTAAAAAAAATAACATACCTACATGTACAACATAAAGCAATGACTATTTATGTTTCATCACAAAATACAAAAATTACATGTACAATCCGTGAGCTCTTAGAAGGGGATTCGGGTATCGGGTAAAATCGGTCTGTCTTTGTCTTACCACAGCTTTAGTACATTCGCGTAACGCTTTCAATAACCGAAGTCTCAAGACCCGAAATCCTTTCAACGGACTCACGGACTATATATAAATATACCTATTTTAACGCCACACTGCAGTAAAAGAACTAACATCAACCGAAGCTTTGCTCCATCTTACCACTAAGTATATAAAACTTATATATTTCATAGATAGAAAAACACTATATATAAAAGAGTTTAAAGGCAAAATAGCAAATCACAAGAAAAAGCTTATATTGAGCGAGAAGTTGTATGTGCGAGCTTAATCTATTTAGTTTACAAATAACGTTTATATACAAAGAATTTTTGACTTAGACCGTATTCTCAAGGCCTTGTAAATACGAGTATCACTCCTAACTAGAATTATACCGACAATTTTATAAAGTGTTTATGGTTAAATCTTACTTCGATCACAAATAAACTAAACCATTGTGGCATAGCGCCATCCCTTGATATTAGTACGCCAGTTTGAACTATATTTCAGTGACGTTAAGGTTAAGTTCAATTTGTTATCAAAGTAAGTCTCCGCAACGCCACTCTTCTTATAAACGCTGGGCATTAGAGTCTTAAAAGGATTCATCCGTTATTTTGTGTTTTTTTTTGTCACACATTAAATTATTTAGAAGAGACGTTAAATATGTAAAAAATAAGGATATACGAGTTCTACTCAAGGAAATAAACCATATGACTTTGTACCGTCGGCCTCTAGCTATAGTCAGTCATCTGTCAAAATTCTACAATTGACATTTGAAGTCTATGGCAAACACATTAGAATTCATTTCAGGAAAGCGTTCCATAACCAGTTGAAATAAATCACGTTGACAACTGTCCATGTTCCATTACCGCGTTAACAGCTGAAAATTTATCAAACTTATATATATATTTTTTATGTGTAAGTAACTAAACCCGCATTTGACCTCGATCTCGCCTGATGGTAAGCGACGATGAGGTCGACGATGGAGCATGCGGGTCCAGTAAATGCCTATTCACTCTGGCCTTGAAGATCCCAAGGTTGTAGGTTTCGGGAAATACAGACGCCGGCAGGCTGTTCCGTTCCTTAGCCGTTCGCATAATGAACGAAGAAGCAAATCGCTTCGTACGAGCAGATGGGATATCAACAACATAAGGATGGAACCCCTCCCCGCGCCTGGTAGTCCGAAGGCGGAATGGAGATGCTGGAATTATTATGTTATTTAACACAAGCAATGGACCGTGTACGTCAACGTGAATTATTTCACCTGGTATTGTAAAGTACACCGCAGAGCAAGTATAGAAAAAAATGCCGTTGAAATTAAAAAAAAATATGTTACGTGTATTGATGCATATAACAAAGTACTACAATAGTAAAAACTTTCTATGTATATGTGAATTTTCATTTATCTATTTTTTTCTTAAACTATACATAGAAAGTTTTTACTTTTGTAGTATTTTGTTATATGCATCGATACACGTCACATATATTATTTTTTTCGCCGGCATTTTTTTTTCATACTTGCTCTGTGGTGTACTTTGACAGATGGTATACATTAGCTAGTGGCCTGTACGTATAGTACTTATTTCCTCGACTTACCTGTCGTGCCACATTTTTTCAAAACGGACGAAAATTTAAATCAGTAAATATAAGGTTGGTTTTCTAGTCATTTTAAATTTAACAGCTAACTATCATAGAAGACCAATATCCGTTAATTAATTTTAAGTGAATTTGTTTTTTTTTAACCCTACGAGCACGATATTATGTCGTATATACCCCTGAGTACACCTACAGTTACGATCTTGAATGTACAGTAGAAGACACGTCAAGGTGTACTCCACGGGTATAGCTTAATGTGTCTTCCATTGTACACTACACTATTTTAAACGTGGACTGAAAACTTTTTTTTTTCACATTTATTTCACAGCCATTATTTTCTTACGGCGTGTTTAATATTTTATACATTTTTTCCTATTTTAATAATATAAATAATACATTGTGTTAAATTTAATAATTTAAATAATACATTCGTGTTCAGTTTACCATATATTATAGTAAATAATTCTATAAGTACGTAACACATAATTATTTTTTTGTGGTAATAGTGACATCTGTAAGGGAGGGTAATGTTTTTTCGATTACTTTGATCTTTTACGACAAACATGTAAAGTTTACAAATTGTGCCAAGTTTTTTTTTAAAACGGCACTTTTGAGTTAAGAAGGGCAATTTACAAATAAAAATTGGTGTAACAGAATTGTAATAAGTTAGTAATTACTCATTATACATTACTGCCCAATACTGCATCATGCATGTGCTTCTGTATACGTCTCCTATGGAACCTTGTCGCAATAAATGTTTGTTATGATTCCTTGACATTTGTATCAGTTTGTCAAAACAGTTAAAACGACAAAGTACTAAAGGGTCTAATCTGTTATCCACAGTACCACTATCTACCAATTTGTGTTCAACTAACTGGAGTTTCCGTATAATTATCTAGTTTTTTGCCCAGTAAAAGGATATTAGTACAGTACTGACATGTTAGATAGAAGAAACATCAATAATTTCAATAGATTTTTAATAAAAACTAATTCAACATTTCAGAAAAAACTCTTACGTTACGTACAAATAAATTAAAAAATTTAGACTAAATTGTTACGCCATTAGATCAAAAATTCAAATAAACCACACAATTTTGAATAAACTTGCAAGCACCATCTATTTTTAACCCCCGACCTATTGAGGGAGGGCGTGTAATAAGTTTAACACGCTTGTCTGTCTGTTTGTGTGTTTCTCTGTGGCATCATAACTTAACAACGGATGGTCCGATTTGGACCCGGTTTTTTTAATTTAATAGAGAATTTAGTCGAGAATGTTCTAGCGAGGTCTGATAAAAATTGGATTAGTAGTTTCCAAGATCTTAGAGTATCTTTAATGTCAGGTGGAATCTCTGGAACGGTAATAGCTAGATGGTTCGAATTTGAGCTCAAATATTCAGGTTCATGGTGCGTTTCCGACATCTGACACCTTGAGGATCTGATGTAGACCAGGAAAATTAAGTGGACTTCAATTTTGTAATATGAAAGTTGAAGAATTAGAAGATTATCAGCCCGCCGAAACTATAATAGTTAGATAGGGTCTTCTCGAACTAAAGTCGTAGGGAATCCTGAGACAATTCAAGAGAAAAACAATTTTAAAGATGGCGGCCAAAAAATAAATGGTAATGATGATGCTAGGAATTTTAAGACGGCCATAGCGAGGCCGAAGATTTTGAGTATCTTGGGATGTTGGAGTATGATAAGATATCTGGAACGGTAACAGTTAGGTGGTTTAGTTTGAGCTCAAATGTTTAAGACCATGGTGACTTTCCCACATCTAGAACCTTGAGGACCTGATGATGACCAGGAAAAAGTAAGGGGATCTCCACAATGGTACGTCGGGGGTTTCTTAAATTTTTAATTTAGAGTTATTAAATCTATTTGTGCATTTCTCCAAACTAAAGCGAATTTTATTTCTATTACGAATTTTGTATATAGGCACCTACTTAAACTAAAACGTAGTAGATATTGGTATATTTTCAGTACGAGATATTAGGGTATGTACTCACAAAGTACTAATAATTTATTTTATATGCGAAAGACTAGAATTGTACTTCACTACCTAATTTAATTACATCTCTATTAATTAAGAAATTAATCCAATTAATTTATCAAATCAACAGTCTCACAACTCTCACAATCATGGACCTCTAATGTTATAAAGACGTTTTATCAGCTTTCCAAATAATATATGATATTGAAATATGAAACAAAATGATACAAGTCTACGTAAACTGAATATTGAAACAGTATTTTATGCAACTGACACGTAATTACAGTCATTGTAAAATGACTAGGTATTAAGTTTTTGATACGAGCGTAGAGTATCAAAATAGAAAAAACGAATTTTTCAATGGCTAATTACGTGCAGTTGCATACAATACTCTTTCTACGACCATGAAATACCGAAATAACTGAAAATACAAACTATTGTGAAGCGTCATGACTCTTGGCAGCTCGTAATAACTCCGTTGACAATAGTGCGTGGTCCAAGACGTCAACTCGTGTCATCGACATAAATTTTATTTTTTAAATACCCGCCTTTTTTCCTAAACTACTAATTTTGTATCAAATTTCAAGAAACTATTAATAATTTTACTTTGTACTTAATGAGTTGACGGTATCTTAATGCATGTTCACGGTGTCGTAATGAATATTACGACACTGCGACGATATGATATGACGATGACGATTATGAAGTTATTGTAATAATATGTAATAAGCCTACAAACTTCAACAGTTTCACGTGTTTTCCATAATTTTTAATTAAAATATAATGAATTTGTCAACACAAAGGTCCATGATTTAAAGTGTTATTTGATTAGTTCACATTGGCACAAGATATTGATTAGTAAAAAATATTGCACATACAAAAATTATCTAGGTGTCAATTTCGAATTAAATTGTTACATTACAATCAAAACCTAATCTTACAATTTATAGGAAACTAAATCTGAGCACGGTATTAAACCTCAAATTAAACTAGAATTGAAGCTAGAATTTTTACTTTTATACTTTACGCGAATTTGTTAATAGCCAAACAATATTAAAAACCAAATAAATAGTACTCAATAGTTTGTTTTCCGCCATCCTTATAAAAACAAAGAAAAGTTTTTTTTAAATACTATTAAGTCGATTTTTAAATTTATTTTATTATTTACAGGCGAAACTTTTAAAATTACACAATATTTAAAAGATATCTTTGTTGTTATAAGGGTGGGTCTAGCTACAGTTTCAGGTTGTTTAAACTAAATTATTATGCAAAGGGAAAGGCAAGACGCAAAAACACTTTTAATAAACTCCCAATTTCTAAACCTAATAAAAACCTTACGATGCCTCCCTGAATCAAATCTACATTTAGAACTGAGAAAAAAGATTTCCAATTTACTGAAAATGTGCAAGTGTTTACAATAAGTGAAGTTTCTCTAAAATAGAGAAAATTAACATTAAAAATGCTGACATTTTGACAAGGCTACAGTTTTTCATATAAAAACTACGTCACATTTCTGTTTAACCCGTTTTAAAACTAAAAACTCAAAGCAGATTTATAAAATCACAGATGGTGACTGATTTTTGTATGAAAACATTAATAGACGCCTCAAATTTTAACAAAACTGTTTTACAGCAAATATCTTACAGATACAAGTAAAGAACAAGATTCATATTATGGGTCATTACAGTTACTAATGAATGAACGAATAATAAATAATTGCGATAAAAAGTAGCCATAATGGTCAGAGCAACATGTCATTTATTAACAAGATAATTCCTAAAACAGTAGCTTCATATTTGATCTATTCCTAAAACAAAATCGTTCCTTCTCTCTCCCTCAAACTATTAAAGCTGAAATGTGAGTGGGAAAGAAAGAGTAATATTCCCTAGTCATCTAAGCTTTGGCAAACACAAACCACATTCTGCTAAAAAAACCGGTCGTTTCCATCCATTGGCAATTTGAAAAAATCTGTGAAAATGATCATTACAAAGAAAAATATGATCAGTTTCAAAAAAACTCCATTGTCATTCAAAGTTTGGTTTAACAAAACAAAATGGGGTTGATCCATTTTAAACACTATCTATTCGGAGATGCATTGTTAAATTAAATAATACCTCGTAACCTGTATGCATGAGATCATATGTGATATGATAATTATCTCAGTAAGTTCCTATACATTCAGATATAATCCGCACACAGAAGGTTGCGACTGCGCAGCGAGGGGTGAACCTCTTGACGAGCCGCGTTCGTTCGAGCTCCACACCTGTCGCCACCTAAGACCTAGGGTACATTATCGGAGTGGCGCAGCGTCTTATTTCGATAACAATTAAACTAAACCTAAAATAACATAATACTAAAATTCCAATAGCAAGCCAGCCAGTAAAGTGCCAAACGCGGTGTAGAGCGTATGCTCTACACCGCGTTTGGCACTTTTGCCGATTCGCTTCGCAGGGATTCGCGCCGCGCCTCCACTCCACTCCACTAATGTGTACTGGGCCTAAGACGCGGCCAATGACTATGACTCGTCTACACGAAGGGCCATGATGGGCGATTACAGGCACGCACGATTGTAATCCACCATGATGACCTTTAATCGGCAACAATGGAATAGCCATCAGTTTTTCGTACACATAGGTACCAAAAGAACACATGCGGTTGATCGTGCACGTGTCCACATGATCGCCCATCATGGCCCATCGTAATCGCCCATCATGACCGAGTATATTTACAATAAACCTCAGAACAGACCAAACAGGAAGCTAGTAGAGAACAAACGATAATCACCGCGCCTACTTCCGACGCGCCGGGAACAGCCAATATTACGTCATCTTCATCTTCTTACCAGTTTCTTCGAGCATGTCCTTAATCTTTGTGAGAGGGGAACGTTTGTCCCCCGCCAGTTTTTGGACGTACGACGACGGCAGGTGGATTTGGAGCGGGTCGCGGAGGCGGCCTAAGTCTTTTTCTAGCTTGCTTACCTGGAACGGTACAAAGTGAAAAGTAAAGTAAAATACACTTTAGTGCACAAATAGAAAAAAATGAAAAAGAAATGAAATGAATGGTACCAAAAAAATGATGAATGTGACATGTTCAATGATGCTGTTGGATGGATAACTTTTATGTATATTTAAAGATCTAAAATTGTAATAATACATTAAATATGAGGAAACATGTTGTTTTATCTTGGGACATTCCCAAGATTATGTCGTAGATACTAGCGTTTCACGAAGTCATAGGCATTACACGAATTGCTAAAAATGTCAACAGACACTATAATAGTCGAATTTTACACTATCCTAAGATTTTTAGCCACTTCGTGAAATGCAGATCACCAGTTAACACATAGCGTAATGGTATTAAATTACACTATGATGGTAGCTCTGAACCGTATTTAATCAATGGCTTGCGCCTTGCGACTGCAATTCGACTATTACAGTATCAGTCTATATTTTTTAAGTATTTCGTGAAATGTCTACGCACTTCGAGAAACGCGCCATTACGCTATGTGTCTACGACATTTACATATGACACACATTTTGCAACACTAGTTTATCACGATGTTTCCTACACCGTTAGAGCCTTTGGTAAAAAGGCATAGCAAGCTATGGCGGGGCCATTTCAACACCCATCCACCCACAGCCGTTATTAAAAATTACAAAGAAAAAAGCTCGTCCTCCGATCCTATCGCCTGCCTACCGAAGCACTTTTCTTTTATATTACCAGCTCATATTGGTTTATCAGGTAATGAGGAGGCTGACAGATTGGCTAAGAAAGCTGTAGAAGAAGGAACGGAAGCTAACGTTTTGCCCTGCATTTCCGAAATGCTTAATGCATTTAAATTTAAATGCCGAGAGAATTGGAAGGAGTATTTCAATGAAAGATCAAAAATTAAAGGTATTTGGTACAAATGTATCCAATCAGAGCCTCCTCATATACCTTGGTTTTCTGTATCTAATTTGAATAGACAAGAAATTGTTATTGCTCATAGACTGCGTTCAGGGCATTTTCCAACACAATCTTTTGCCTTTTTAATGCAGAAAGCTAGCTCACCAAATTGCGAGGTATGTGGAGTCAGAGACGACGTTTCTCATATTCTTATGGACTGTGTCATTTACGAAAGGAAAAGAGAGCAACTGATAAGACTTTATGGTTTAAATTTATGGGATGTTGGTATATTTCAGAGCATTAGCTGATCCAATTTCTAGTGCAGCTAGAATGCTCTATTATATGTTTAGGTAAAAGTAATTTATAACGTAATTGAAATTAGTTTAGGTTTAGCATATGCACGATGGGATTAACATAATCAATTATGATTACAATCCCTAAATTAAACAGATTTAAAAAAAGCACTTTAAAAAATCCCAAAAAAACCAGATAAATAAGCGCCTCACAATTTCAAAATCTTTGTACATGGTTTGCCCGGCGTTAATTGATCTAAACTAGATTTGTTCTAATTTTTAAAAGCCCTTAGAATATGTCTTACTTCATCCTTCAGATGATTGTAGTGGTTGATGTCGAGACCGATCTTTTTCGCTTTCTTATGCAGTGTCAGAAGGTGCTGCCTGTCCTTCACCTCCGGCAACACATAATCCTGAAAAAGGAAAATGGATCAGAAAACAAACCATGACACACTTCTTAGCCGTTGATGAGGGTCGCGATTATTCTATGGAAATAACCGCATAGAACTACTTCCTTGACAAATTTAATGGGGTGGTTTGCCATTGCCTTCCCCATTTCACACACTGGTTATCTCAGTAGACGAAAATGGTCGTAATACAATAGGGCGATGACGATTGCTCTACGCTTCACTTGACAAACTGTACAGGAGCTTGTAGTCTAGTTGCGAGAACGGTCCGAAAGTGATCGTGCAGGTTAAGCAACGTTTGGCACGGTCGGTACCTGGATGGGTTACCGAAGTGGCATATTTTATCTGACCCCCTCCGTGCCTCGGAGAGCACATTAATCTGTCGGTCCCGGTTGTTGTCGTTCGACAGCAGTCGTTAAACCATGTCAGAGCCGGGCGGCCTGAACAACTCTGACAATAGGTTGGCCACTAACCAAACGATAAGTAGGTAAGCAAGCAACTTGTCAAACGCTACATTAATAAGTCGATGTTGGTTTTGCCCTCATTATTTTTTTTCCTTAGCCATGGTCCCACTGCTGGGCAATGGCCTCCCCAAGGCTCTTCCAAACATCCCGGTCTTGCGCCACCTCTGTCGCCCAATAAAAAAATGGTTACCTGTTTTGTCAAAACGAAGTAAGCATACGTCGCCATTGCAGTGCCGTAAGTGACGAAGTAGGTGACAGGCTCCATGATGTCCCACGAGTACTCCCACCAGGTAAGTCGAGCCAGGACCCCGAACTGGACCCCCATGAGCCCCAGACCCACCCACGTTAAGGCAGACGTGCGACGGGTGGATTCTACCTCCAGGGATTGGCGTTTCTGTGGATAATAAGTTATAATAGCTTCATTAATAGAAGAAGTAGAAAATTGGCATCTAAGGTGAAACGTCACTGTGAGTCGAGCCAGGGCCCCAAACTGGAGCCCCATGACTCGCAGACCCACCCATGTTACGGCGGATGTGCGACGGGTGGTTTCCACCTCTATAGGGATTGGCGTTTCTGCAGAAAATAAGTCATAAGTTTCATTATAGTATTGTGTATACATAGGTCGCACAGGCCGAGCCTAGACGATTGTTGTCAAGGTGCGACACGAGATCTTCGCGCACGTGATTCACACGATACTTTATACGCGTGTGAAAAAAACCAGCGTAATTACCGGCACACGAGGCACTCCATCTAAGTGCTCAAGGTTAGCAGTATATTGAAAACCCTCTAATAACTGCATAGTGAGGTGAGATGTCAATAGGCGATGGTGACCACTCCATAGCCCATTTTCTCGTCTTTCCTTTACAATAAAAAAACATTGACGTGCCGCTAAACGCCTCACCTCTTCCAACGGCTGAAGCTCCGAGAATAACCTCTCCAGCTGCGGTCTGAGCTCCCTCTCCTTACATATCGGGTGTCTGTCTACATTCTTTACCAACTAAATGCATGCAAGTTTACCAACTAATTTTCCGTGTATGGAACAAAATAGAAGACCTCACTCACCTCCTAATGGAGTGTGACCTGGTGAAATTTGAGAGGAAAGAAATTTGGCCTCAATAGGCTCCAAAATGGGAGGCTCAATATTATTAGAGTCAGCCCTTAGAATAGAATAGAATAGAATCACATTTATTGCCAAAAAAATAGAACTTGACTTATTCGAATTTCTCTACCACGCCACTGGTCAAGCGTGTCGTAAGAGGCGACTGAACTGAGTAACTTGCTGCTGGACCCTTCAGGGTCTGCATGGCTACCGACCACCCTTCTCTGTAAAGTCTGTTAAATATCTTCGCTTCGACGTTGATGTGTTTCGGCAGTGTTTGTAGAAGAGCCAGTACTTACTAAGCACGCGTCTTCCATCTTCGGTCTTATCGACACCACCAGGTGAGATAGAGGTCAAACGCGGGTATAGTTTGAGACGCCTCACCTCTTCCAGCGGCTGAAGCTCCGAGGATATTTTCTCCAGCTGCGCTCTGAGCTCCCTCTCCTTAAGGATCTGGTGTTCGCGCACGTTCAGAGCTTCGTACAGCTGATTGACTAGGTTCCGCACGTCGCTCAGTCGGGTGATCTCTTCGGTGCTTATACGCTCCTGAAAATTGGAAAACAGATAATGAAATTGGATGAAATTGTATATATTTGAGAATATTTAGACGATTGCTTTGATGTACGACTGTGGATCAACAGAGTCGCTCCCTACCGCATTTATTATTATTTAGCCAGTACGGTTAGTACAGCCTATAAACAGAAGCCTGTCTGGTTAGTCGACTGGATTCAGTCTAGTGTAATAACCACAACCACCATATTAGGAACCACTTAGATAAGCTATAAGACTATCTGTAGTATGCTAGCCGTACGTTGTTCGTTTTGAAACTCGTCAATGTTTTATTACATACGGATAGTGGTAAGTAAACAGGCCATTACGGCATAAATCATTGTCACATTAAGTTGTCGAAAAATAAAACATAATTTACCTTGGTCTGGAACTTCGGGCAATGAACTAAAAATAAAAAGGAACAAGGAATTTAGTGAAAGGTTTTTTCGACACTTAGTGACCCATTACGCCTTCTATTTTGGCAGCCGTGACGCACCGCGCCGCCAACGGGGAATGAAATAGAAAATGTGGTAATGTATGCTCTCAGACATTCAATTAGTGACTCGTAACCGTTGTTTAACCCTGAGTTGTCAAAAGAAAATTAGGGTTCCGCAGATACTCTAAACAAATATTGCTTGCTTGCTTATCGTATGGTTAGTGGCCAACCTATTTGTCAGAGTTGTTCAGGCCGTCCGTAGGCATCTGACATGGCTTAACGACTGCTGTCGAACGACAACAACCGGGACCGACTGTTTAACGTGCTCTCCGAGGCACGGAGGAGCTCAGATGAAATATGCCACTAGCGGTCACCCATCCAGGTACCGACCGCGCCAACGTCGCTTAACCTGCACGATCTCTTTCGGACCGGGCTCGCAACTAGGCTACGAGCTCCTCTAATAACAAATATTAACAATATTAAAATATTAAGAAAAGGCAATGAGAACTTGCCTTTTTTGTGTAATGGACTAGATACGACGGACAGTTTTAATCACCAGTAATTAATTTAATTTAATAAAGAATCTGTATAGGGATCCCGCCCTAACAATACCTACTTGAAACATTATCATCAGCAACCATATCTGGTTAACGCCGATGACATGCTACTGGGGAAGGCGGGAGGGACCCTCCCTTAGCTGTCAGCACGCAAGACTATGAAATATGAATATTTGATCACCAGTTAGCGGGGCAAGTTTGATGGTTGTGAGTGACAGGACTGATGGCCTACGCAGAGTTATTTTCAGATACGACGCGACATTTGCTTGGGAACTAATATCTTTTAAACAAAGATTATGAAATTCGCCGCTACTTGTCTGATTTCTATGGTCCAATTTGTGTTAAATTAAATCATTCTATAAAAAGGACCGGGTTCAAAACCATTTTTGTCATGCTCGGTTTTTTCGAAAGACTTAAACATATTTACCGACTGCTCTAACGGTGAAGAAAAACATGTGAGGAAACCTGCTGATCTAACCACTGTCAAGAAAGTCGTACTATGTGGTTATTTTCATAGAATGATCACGAACCTCATCAATGAGGAACAAGACGAAGATAAAGAAGGTAGCTATAAATAATATTATACAGAGGCAGTAGCTTTGGTAGGGTTGCGGGCATGGTTCAGGCCCACGAAATTCTCTAATAAACCTTGGTAACCTTTATAAAGCAATTTTCAGCTACGATCCTAAAACCCTAAATTAGAATAAAATAAATTACGTTATCACAATCAAGGTGGGATATTACTCCCTGGATGCCAACACAATTTGCCGAGCGCCCCCGTGGAGATAGTCAATTTGCAAGATTGATGAGAACCAGTGATTAATGGAGCGAACTGAGGATTTCATATTTAAATGTCATAATAAACCTGAGGTTGAACACACGTTTTTTCCGGAAAAAAATTATAATTGAATCGGATTACACCAAGAGGACATAGGAAAGACATCTTAAACATAGTTCTGTTGTTTTTCGTATAGTAAAATGGACGTTCGGGGAAATGGCATTCCGAGAAATGGAAGACTGGACCTTCGGGGAATTAGACGTCCAGGGAACTGGACATTCGGGGAATTGGACGTAACGCCCATGATCCAAATCAACAATCATATTTATCCCATTCTAATGTAATGTCCCTTAAATCATGAGACAATGAACAAACCAAAATTTTGTAACAACCATCATACCAACCTACTTATTTAATTACGGACAAGAACAAACCGCAAAAACGAGAAAAAAGCCCGTTCTTCCTTATCGATGTTCAGAGCTTGAACTCTCAGAAGTATTAAATAATGTCAGGAGATCACTGATTGATGTATAGATATACTAAACAACGACGTTTTACTACTTTCAATATTCCAATTAGTGTATACTGTTGTCTTTTTTTCTTCCACCTTTTTATTTATATCCTCGGTTTTAAAAAAAAAATTAATCGGTTGAACTTCACAATTGGTTGTATATGATATATGTCAGCGCAAACAACAAGTGACGTCATAGTGCACGTGCAATGCCCACCTGCGCTTACAACGGAGCAAACACGCAGCAACAGCCGATACCACGTCATGCCGTCCGCCACTACCTGGCCTCTCTCTATAAAAGCGGGCGCCCGACCCAAGGTGGCATCATTCACTTGCGACTCGTCAACGAGGCAGTCGGACTTGATATTTTATTCGAGAATATTGCATCTCCGAATAATTAACCGTAACTGGTTGCTATCAGGGGACTCTCGTATGGCCGGTTACTATTGAATGTCTAAACCGGTGACTAGTGGTTGCTATTGAGATGGTTGACCCGTGGCTAGTTAGTGTCGAGTAACTAGGCAGTAACTAATTCGCTCTTAAATAACTCTAAAATGAGTTGATTGAGTCAATATAGTTATTAAATTATATTTCGCTGTTTTTTTAAATGCAAAAATAGAACCACAGGGTGAGGACAACCCAGAGAATGATAGCGGGCCATCTATGCCCTTACATTCAGATCTGACATATATGTGTAGTTTTAAGTATAAAGCTGTCAAGTTCGCGAAAATAACATAAAATAAAAAAATAAACAACTCTCAACAACAAACAGAGTATATAATAGGTTTTCAGTAGTGTAGAGATGTAGGAGGGAACAAATCGCCTAATCGTATAAGGTATCTTATAAGTGAAGTTAGAAACTGAGCTAGTAATTGAGCTAGAACAAACTTTGTTCCAGCTTGCAGTGACCAACAATTGGTTAGCAATTACCTGCGAGCGAAGCAATCCCAGGGAGTTTGCACCTCCGAGCGGTTTATCTAGTTATTAGTCCGACACTCAGCCTCGCTTGAGGTTCTAGATATCGAATGGGCTCCCAAATATGTATAACTGTTCTTTGAATCTCATTCAAGATTTAAGTATACAAATATTTTTAAACCTTTGTGTACTGGATATAGAGCTGGTCTGATACTGAACATAGAGCTAATTTACTAGGTGATGGGACCCTCTCAGGGTCTATGAAATCGGAAAGTAAGTATATTTGCTCTGGCCGTGACAGGATCCGAAAGGGTTAAGAGCCAGACCAGCTTTTTAGTCATGCCAGAGGTGTTTGCAAACACAAATATTATGAGATGGACCGTCTGTTTATCTTTCAAACCTATCTGCTACCAAAGTGGTGGTATGACTCCGTGCAGTCAAGATTTATTTCTGTTGATAAAAGTGTGGGAATGTGCCAATTTTTATACACTATGTCCACTATTTATTGCTTTTTATTTTGATGGGAGTTCCAGCGTAACTATCGGCGGCTCGGCGTTTTGGCCTTTATAAATAAACAACCTTTCCCTCCGCAACTTGGCCCGCGGATTCTTGAAATTCTCGTGGTTGGCTGAAGCTAAAACCCCGAATGTTCATTTTAGCCTAAACCACGGAAGACCAAGCTAAGTAATGGTGAAAGCATCGGCTCAGTAGTTTTTGAGACTACAAAAATATATCTTAATAATGAAATCCTGAAATACGTGTTTTTTTATTAGTACTATAAAGCATAGGTAAAATGCTAAGTTTCAAGTAAGTAAATCGACTTAAGAATTAAAAATGTTTCAACATAAAAACTATCAACCGGTTTTTTCTAACATTAAGGGATGAATTTTGAGAAAACCTGTAACACGTGTTTCTTTATTTGTGTTATAGAGCACATATATTTAGTTTCAAGTAAATCTACTGAAATAAAATGTTTCCTCATACAAACTTTCAACCCCTTGTTTACACCCTTATGGGGACAATTTTGAGAAAACCTGAAATCGTGTTTCTTTAATTGGATTATAGAGCCTATATCTAATTTTTTAAATTCCCCATACAAATTGCACCCCCAAATTTTCAACCTTCGGAGCTAAATTTCCAAAAATCCTTTCTTATTGTTTGTCTAGATCATAAAAGGAACTACTGTCCCAATTTCGTGATTCTAGCTTCAGTAGTTTCGGCTCTGCGTTGATGAGTCAGTCAGTCAATCAGATTCACTATTTATTATATTAGAATAGACGAGGAGTCACTAGTAGTAAGTTGCTTGCTTATCGTATGGTTAGTGGCCAACCTATTTGTCAGAGTTGTTCAGGCCGCCCGTAGTCCTCTGACATGGCTGAACGACTGCTGTCGAACGACAACAACCGGGACCAACTGCTTAACGTGCTCTCCGAGGCACGGAGGAGCTCAAATGAAATATGCCACTAGCGGTTACCCATCCAGGTACCGACCGTGCCAACGTCGCTTAACCTGCACGATCACTTTCGGACGGTGCTCGCAACTAGGCTACGAGCTCCTCTAGAAGTAAGTAAGTCTGTATACGTAGTAAGCAAGTAAGTGATATAAAATGACCTGCGGTGGGCTCTTGACGTAGTATTCGGTGTCGTTGATGATCAGTCGGAAGTCGTTCTCCAGAAGAGACTCGACGGTGTCGCTGGCCGCGATGCGCACGCGCTCGTCCGCCGCCAGCGCCGCCGCGCGCTCCACGCCGCGGTCTTCCGCCTTCACCTGTAACCGACAGCTGGGATAAACACCATGGTCTTCGTGTCTATACCTATGTGGGTATTGAAAGCGGGTTCAATCGAAAAATATCTGCAAATTGAAGATCTCACGAGCACAGAATACTAAATAGTACTTCACGAGTAAGGCTGGGACTATACGACGACGGTTCCAGCGCCGGTTCAGTTTGCTGCAGCCACTCACGAGGCGAGGCGCAGACTTCGAGTGGGGGGAGAGCGGAACGTTTATAATTTGCTGCAGCGAACCGAACCGGCGCTGGAACCGGTGCATGTAGTCCAGCGCTTAGTCATCGCAGAGGGTAGACGAATCGTCTATATCTACAACCCGTCGGAAATATCTGTGGACCTGAGCGGGGCGTTCTGTCTGGCACGTTCGATATGCAAAGTCGAGGTACAGAATACTAAATAGTACTACGTAGTCGAGGGGCGGAATGTGTGGTTACTTATTTATTACGCTCGTCTGCGTCTATTTGAGTGAACTAATTGGATTAAAATGTCTTCGATTTTTGGATGTCGATATAAAATATAATCACTACCACATATATAAGGTCCTTTTTTATTAGTAGCAAATATTTAGAGAGGGGTAGTTGCATTCATACTTTTTATTTCAGTATTAGAATAGCAATAATTCATTCATTTGTAGAATTTTCAAACAAACAATTTTCTAGTTTTTCTCGTTATTGTTGTCCTATAGTTATTGTTATATCGTATATATCGTAGTGTGGGGCGCCCCCTGCTAGATGAAGCGACGATCTGCGCAAGGTGGCTGGCAGCGACTGGATGAGAAAAACCGAAGATCGGGCTCACTGGCGCGCCCTGGGAGAGGCCTGTGTCCAGCAGTGGACTAGAATAGGCTGCCGATGATGATGATCGTTATTGTTATAACCTATAGATACACCCAAGAAATATTTGCCGCTAATAAAATAGGACCCTATATTTCCGACGGATTATAACGACGTCAATTCCACTATGGTGGTATACAATAATAAGTTCAAAAAGTTTATCTCTGCTCCATTTAGAAAAGTACTAAGACTTAGTCGATTTCACAGTTCGATTCCCAAAGTGTGAAAGTTTGATTTACTTAAGGCCCGTATGATGGATGAAACTTAGTAATCCAAACTTAGGTGAGTGGCTGAGGCGGTAATCCTTAACAAACGGCGGATAGTGCCTTAAGCCATGTACGTGTTCTGAATGTACAAATTCTCTAGCACTTAAAGTAGGTAGGTACCGCAATAAATTAGTTGAATACAAAGCTTAAGAGACCTCGAGAACTTTAAATAGGTAATAACAAGATTTTACCGTGGGTAGGATAGGAATTTAAGAAGTTTAAACCCCTCTCTCCCAGATATAATTCCGAAGTAAGCATTTCAGACTTAAATCATCTAAACTTCAAAAGAAATGCGAAACATATTTTTGATACAAGGTCCCGATTCTTCTACTAAACTAATACAACGTAATCTCAATATAAACTAAATTGCGCGACTTGACTTTTTTCATATGCCAGTAGTCAATGACAGTTACGTTTCGGAAAAGTCAACAATCGCTAATTCCGTGGTGTTAGCAGAACACGATTTGTAGTTAAAGTTGGATCGATACGAAAACGTATACGCTACGCTATTTTAAAAAAACGTAATAAATCGGTAGAATTGGGCTGTTGTTATAATAATCATTTGTGAAATATAATCGAGTGTACAGATTTTAGCTTTAATTTTGAAGAAAGCTGATAATAACTCACTTGCCACCAAATTTATTTGTGATAAAATGACCTAGACAGTGCCCCTAAGTATCATTTTGTACTAATGCCTGAACGCCCAAAGTTATATGAAAAAACTTCGTCGGAAGCCAGACATCCATAGTAGGGCCCATAATTGTTTTTCTTGGATAGGAAGCAAAGTGACAATCAATATAACGCCTTCTTTTTCTCCTATGTTCGTTTGACCTCTTACTATTGTTATATATCTATTGTTAGACCTTGAACTAGAACTAAAAGGTTTTTATTATTAGGTACTTACTGTATATCGATAACCTTAATTATTTGGTGAGACTGGTATGACCTGCATATTTATTTATCAAAGGCAACCGAAACGCTTGCGAAGCTACGTCAGCTTAGCACAGCCCAAGTCATTTTCATAATTTCATTTGTTAGCACGCACGCAGTGGAAACAAAACTATAAAAACTACTCGTTGTTATGTAGATCTAACATAGAGGACGTCGCGCTTTATAAAAATAAAGTTAAATCCCCTATTCTAAGGCCGTCTGCTGCGTTAAGCGAAATCCGCGCGCGGACGATTCGATGTCGATGTACATTGCTGGTTATCGTGTTCTACCGCTGACGTTTTAATTTCATACGAGCAATGGATATTCATGCTCCGCGGACGTCCTCGTGACGCAACGGACGGCCTGACATACACTCAACATGCACCCTGAGGTCTTCGAAACCTGTATAATCTAGCAAATTAATAAATGAAAGGTTATGCTTACCTGTTCTAACAGATCGCCCACAGTTTGAGAGACAGGGCGGAGTGTGAACCTGCATAGCTCGCGTCGCGACGGCAGCGGCACGGTTATCACAGGCAATCCTCGTCGGTAAGTCACCGTTACTTCTGTAATGGAAGAAAGTATCGCATTCAGGAACAACGTAAACTCAACTACTTGACACTTCGTATACTACAGTCTTTTAAATATAGCTTGATTAGAATGACAGCTGTCAAACAAATGTGACTAGTGCTGGGAATATATTCGTAATAATGAAATCGATATATCGATACGTTATTCCTAAAAAATTTAAATATGCACCCAGTGTTTTAACTATTTAAATACTAATACTAATTTTGGGCTAGTAAAAGTCACGAACTGTTCGATTTGTCAAGTCAACGATCGATCGATCCGCTCATAATAATATGTGTGAGCAGATGTTAGCAGAAAAAGATTTGTACTTAAAATTACATCGATATGAAAATGTAATCGTTACTAAGTTGGAAAAGAACGACAAACATGTAAAACAGTGGATTTGGGCTCCTGGTGTGAAACAAAATTAGATACAATCGTATTTCATTATTAAACTTATACAAGATACTGTTAACTGTTAATGTACATATTCCCTTCCAAAGAAACAGTAATCTCAAATCAAATTCTGGGTCCTTACTTGGGTTTTCAAATAATGGCAGAGTCAGACCAGGAGTCCACAGTTTTACAACGTTTATCGTTCTGTACCTACACCCGTCGAGCGCGGTAATTTGCATAACAAAGGCTTAACAATAGATTATCGACCGTATTCTGCAACACCACGCTAACATATACGAATAGACCGATCGATCATTGGCTTGACCGAAATGTAATGTTAACTGAACGGCTCGTTTAGTAACGTTTATGCCACTAGTGTGGCATACAAAAAACGTCAAGTCGCTGCAATTTAGTTTATATTGAGATGACGTTGTTTTAGTAGAATCGGCCCCAGATTCCCTTCCAAAGAAACAATAATTTTTAAGGTAATTATATACTTATAATACCTATTACGTAATTTCAATTCAACTCTTGGGATGTCCTTCCTAGGTTTACAAATATGGGATAGGCTGACTAAGTATCATAAGATAAGATAAGATTTATTGTGTAAAAGTTTAGGTAAGAATTACAAATATTGCAGACATAGTTTCTTTAACATGTTGCACTAAACTTTACCTTTACACTGAATTCACAAGTTATTAAAGTTATAATACAGATTTTGAGAAGAAAACAGAAAAGAAAAAGTGAATGCCATTAAAATTTCTACAACGTCAATAATATTAAATTTACTATAATTATCATTCACAGAATCTTTCGCCAATATCAACACTGAGAAAAATGTTTTGCTACTGTCTGTAACGTGAAAACAGTGAATATAAAACTATTGGTAACATTGTAACCAAGTCACATTTACATGTACTGAACTACTTTTGCTAACTGAAACGAACTTTCGTGATAACAAAGTTTTGTTACTTCTGAAATAACCGAAAAGTTTGGTTATCCTTTTTTACCAGTGAATAAGACAGAAGTTACCAAGGTCTGTTTCAAAACCCTGTGAAATACTTAATATTTAATCCCTTAAAATCACTTAAACTTGTATTAATAGACTCTGTAAATCTAACTTACTTTTAAACTTCATCATCATCATCAGCATATTAATGTCCCCACTGTTGGGGCACAGACCTCCCTTTGCACAAGGGCGTACGGGCCATGATCCACCGATCGGGCCCAATGCTGATTGGTGCATTTCACACGCCTTCGGAAACTTTCCATTTTTCTCAGACATGCAGGTTTCCTCACGATGTTCTCCTTCACCGTTAGAGCAGTCGGTAAATGTACGTAAGTCTTCGAAAAATTCCGAAAAACTTTCAAACTTACTTAACCCCAAATACACCGGGTTCAATTCCCGGTAGCGATCCCCTAGAGGTATCTTTTCAGAGAGATTGAAAGGTCACGCGTGAGGAAATTTAGATCCGGATCAGTACATTAATCCCTGCATAATGGACCTCTCAATAGATTGATCCTTTAGTGGAAGAGATGTACCAAAGAGTTTTTCGTATTTTTCTAAGACTTACGTACATTTACCGACTGCTCTAACGGTGAAGGAAAACAAAGTGAGGAAACCTGCACACTGAGATAACCAGTGTGTAAAATGGGGTAGGCAGAAAAGATCCTCAAGGGTCGAAGTGCCGCTGGGGTTATTCCCGGCCCCCTATCATAAAATAAGATAAGATAGTGGAAGAGATCGTCGAAGATTTCTTTAGGGTGGGTCCAGATTTGTCACATTTTGCCGTGATTAAAACTCGCGACTCGGTAAGCTAAATCTGGGGCCAGATTTTACTAAGTCAACATAATCTCAATATAACCTAAATTGCAGAAACTTGACGTTTTCGTATACTACTAGTCACGAACCGTTCGATTAACATTACGTTTCGGTCAAGCCAATGATCGATCGATCTGCTCGTTAGCGTGGTATTACCGGAATACGATTTGTAGTTTAAGTTGGATCGATACGAAAACGCAATCGCTAGTTAATTGGAAAAGAACGACAAATGTTGTTAAACAGTGGAATTGGGCTCCTGGGTGGCAGTGGTACCGATGTTACCCGACCACGGCACGCCAAGGGTAGGGATTGTGTTTGTTAATCTGTGTGTTTATTTTAGGTCCGGGTGTGACGCCCATAAGTTCAGAAGTTCAGACCGGTCAACCATTTTTACGTAGGTGGTGGCGGCCTTTTCATAATTTTAGTTGTCTTCAAATCATCAAAAGCAGTAATGTTAGATTCTTTTTAAAATCTATTGAATCTCTCATACTTAACCGTGACTTAATTTTTTTTATTCCGTGCAACTAGATAGAAATTCGTGGCAATCGTAAAAATATATCTTAACTGATCGTAAACATGTGAGTTGGCACAAATAGTCATTAATCCATCATTCATGATCATGAATAACAAACATTAAATGTGAAATAGTACTGTTTAAAAGAAAAAATCTTGTAGTGTTAACTATCAGGTAGGTACACTCGTGAAATGTCACTAGACACGACAACCAAGTTACTAAATATCAATGATTTCATTACACGTAATGTACAGTCGTGTTGAAAATACTTCATTATGGGATGGTGCGGCGCGACAGTAAACAGTAGCGAATAGTGAGGAAATGTAAATTAAAATTGGTCATAACTCAGAACTAAGGCGGTCCGGTCCTTATTCATACCTAGGGCGATCCATTAATTTTTAGTCAAATGGAAGATAAAAGAAATATTACAAATGTTTATTTTCAAGTTTACAAAGTATTCCCCTGCGACATCAATGCATTATGCATTCGACTGAACCAGCTTTCAAAACATGTGAAAAACTGTTCTTGCGGAAGGTCGAAAAAAAGTCCCCTAAATTGGTCTACTCCTTCGTCCGTAGTCGTTAATTTCATTCCTCGCAGAGATTTCTTCAATGTAAGGAACAAAAAGAAATAACACGGAACCAAGTAAGGACTGTAGGAGGGATGTGATAGCAATTGCACGCCCGAATGGGTTAAAAAGTCCATGGTTCTGGGCGACCGTGTGAGCGGGAGCGTTGTATTGGTGAAAAATTATACCACGCTACGATGGAAGGCTTGCGGCTCAGCAACCCCATCTCAGCCAAAATTTGAAAAATAAAATGTATTTTTTTGTCTTTGACAAGATTAAGATTAAGATCTGATAATTTCTGCAAATGCATTTTATTAGCTTCAATCGTATGATTGTGACAATTCGCATAGGTCGATCTAGAATCCAAACGTTACAAAAGGAAAAAGCTCTGTAAGGGCAATAAGAAGGTATGTAGAGTCATTGCAAAACAAATTAATTACACTGCTACTTCTAGACCACTGTAATCCCACCCATTGTCGCCGTTTTCTACAACAAAGACCAGGCCAGCGTTGGTCTCGGTCTCAAATTGGCCAACACTATAACATTATAGAATGAAATTGTTTCATTACAGGCGCAGGCGTCGGACGCAGCCTGATTGTCGACGCGGTCCACTTACCCACCCACTCATGTACAGTCGCCATTAAAAGTTTAAAAAAGAGTTAAAAAAGTAAGAGTTGAAAAAATAATTAAAGTACAAATAACATTACTGGTTGATCAATTTGGTTTCAAGGCATCGAAAATTGTGAATATTTTATTCGTGATTAAGCAGAATACCTAAATAAAATATAAAAAGTGGCTGTATACAAGTTCTGCTCGCGGAATATTTTTCAACCACTTGGATAAGTTGGTGCTTACGCCTAACATGGCTTATTAAAAAATTATACAGTAGAACAGTTGGGCCATATTTTTTTGATTTACACGAATAATGTCCAACCAGAAAAATATCAAAGCGTTGAATAATGTCAAACCAGAAAAATGTCTAAGTACCTACACTGTTCGACACGCAAAGACGAGCGACGTTGCTATTATATTATAAAATGTCCTTTAAATTTTTGCATGTCAATACGCGCCATAATTGCTACCTTCAGGTCCAAAAATTATAATAATGACAATAAAACAATCCTAAATGTATTGTGAAATCTTAAATTAGCATAAATAAATCATTAAATGAGCTTCAACTTTGTAGACCGAGATCCAAGAAAAGCTTCTTGGCAACTAAGAAGGAGGATTACAGTAGCATAAACAGAGCTTTCAGGTATTTACCACTAAAGCTCTCAAACAAACTGTTGCATGACTGAAAGGAAGGCAAACCATATTTTATTTTATTATGCGTCCAGTAATTACAGTTAGTGGCACTAACGAGCGAGTAAATTGTCGAATTATGTTCGCATGACGTTGTATTGGTGATTAATTTTCTGATAAATATAGTTTCTATTTCACTGAGTGGAAATGTATTAATAGGTTTTAAAACGAATGTTAAAGTGGTAACTGTATTTAAATACGTACTTAGCCATTGGGCTATCGACCTTATATTTAATGTTTAGAAATAAATTAAGTGCCGGTAAGAATTTAATTGAATTTATGGAGGTAAAAAAAATAAAGACATCATCCTTTATATATTGTTTAAAAGAAACGGCCTCTCTTTTAAAATACTCTTTAAATTAAATAACACAAAGGCGTAAATGTGAATGTACTTAAATAAAATTAATTGAAATCAATTTTATGAACGCGGCTGTACAAAATACTTTGCTAAACTTTCAAGCTAACTAATCGCTACCAGAAAGACAATTGTGTCTAAGTCATAAGCTTTTAGACTAAAGTCTGAGTCATTATGACTCATTCACGTGTAAGTATTTATTAAGTAATTAGATGATTTTTTATGTAATTCAATACAGAAGTTTTGGGAAATTGAATAAAAGTGAATTAAATCCACTAAAGAATTTTTGAAATGACAAAAACAGTCAAGTAAGTGTTTAGACACTGGGAATGTTTATTTATTTTTAGACAAAGTAATACTAAAATAATACTAAACTACATAAGCTAAAATTACAAAATATGACAATATGACAATGAATAAAGATTGATTATTTTACTGATTAAATCTAATTCAAAGGAATTGTTAGGTTCAATTTAATCTATGTATAAATCTAAGGCAAAATGTTTAGTTTAAGCTGACAAAGCAAACTAAATCAGGCTGGCAATACTGACTGAGCAGTAAAGGCAATAATTGTGTTATAGTGTGCGCTGTACTAAAAATAAGATAATAATTTGACAAATGAATGGACTTAATTAAAAAGGAAATAAACAGATACTGGATTTTATTACAGAAGTTTATAATAAAATCTTCTTTCACGAGTTACCGTAATCAATGCTCCTTCCTGTAAGCTGTACAGCGTCCTTGATGCAAAGCATCTTTAAGGAAAAAGAAGGAGACTAAGGTAAGGGGTGAGCACAAAAGATCCCTGAGGGACGAAGTTCCGCTGGGGTTATCCCCTGTCAGATAAGATAAGATACCGTAATCAAATTTTTACTTACATTTGTCAAAGAGAATTCACCGTGACCGCAGCCGCTTCTAATTCGCGCGTAAATCGTTTAGTATGCGCGTACGCGTAGTGCGCGAGTGCGCGGCACAAGTGGGCAGACGCTGTAATTGCCCTGTCACTTTTCTAATTACCATCGCTCCGACCGAGCGCCGGCGTTTCTCTGCAATGTTTGATTTATAGATATCACTTTTGCATGCGATATTACTTTTTTAATTCTAATCTTTTTTTTAACATCGATGCTGATTGTTTTATCTATGTTTGTGAATTATGGGTTTTGAAAGTGTTTTTATCAAGCGTTTATGAATATTCTATTGGTGAAATTATGTGTTTTATTCGATTGCTTTCTTTCTAAAATCTTTCAGTGATGGCTTGTCTTAGAGTTCTAAAATTCAAGACTCAATCTTTGGAGTCTTCAAATCCCAGATTTGAGTCCCAAGGAGTCACATGCAAGACAAGATAAAACGCTTAATCTTAGGAGTATTCTATACTAAATTCTCGAATCTAAAAGACTGAAGAGAAACAACTCGACTCGAGTATTTTTACAATACTAGGTTATGACAAATGATGAATTCGGAATCTTTTTTCATTTCCATCAACAAAATTGTTAAAAAGAACTAAACTCGTCTTTATGGGTATGATAAGAATAAGTGAATACTTCCACTGTACAGTGGACACTATATTAGTCTGTGGATAGTACTTTGTCACTCTATCTTATTTGACACATACAAACGAAAGTCAAGGAATTATAACAAAAACTTATTGCTACAGGGTTCCACAGAGTATAACTTGATGTGTCTTCCACGGACACCGCCTAAACTTTCTTAGATAACATCAATTCCCTTATTTTTCACGAGCATACTGTAAGGTCAAATTATGTAGATCCTGTAAAAATCGGCTTACATTTCCATAATTTTCAATAAAAGGAATTGGATTAAGTATTCATATAATTTTCTCAGCGAGTAACTAAGGCAAAACCGATAGATTTTCGGATTTAGATCGTGAATTGAATTTGTCTTATATTCAATTACACGACCTCTTAAGTTAAATTTTATACAGTGGTATTATAAAAATCATTTCAGGGCAAAACTGCACCAAAACAAGTATACTAATGAGAGCTTTTCGTGAGCTGCAAGAATTTTCCTTAATGTTAAGGATTCTTTAAGTACCTATCGTGTCATCTCGATCTAGAGCTACGACGTAGAAAGGGATCGATATATTTTAACGAAGACGTTTCGTGCAACTGACGCAAATATTTAATTAAATGCAAGGCTGCTTAAATTTTGATTCGGGCCCCTACCTACACAACCAACTATGCTTATAGAATGCTTTAAACACAAAATTATCGCGCGTAACTTAATAAAAACTTAACATAATGACACAATAACTTTTTCTACTGTATTATCTCAAGCCACGATCGCGACTCGTGGTGGCGTACGAGTACAACAAAATAGTAATTAATAACCTGCGCGTACGCTGCTCTCACTTTCTCTTTAAGCATCTCATAGAATAAAATCTCATGAAATTAACATGTAAAACTCGAAGGTAATATAGTAAGTTAGAGATTTTTCACTAGAACAATAGTGTCAAGGCCCAAAATCATTGATGAAACTTAATACAAGCTCCAATACTCAGATATATCTGGAAACACGAGGTGGAAAGAGACTTACGTCAGATCTAGTTCAGTAATATGAAGTGGTTGAAGATAGGGAGCAATATTGTTCCTTGATCTTCTTCTTAGTCGTTTCTTTATACTGAAGGTACACCGACTGGGCACATAATTCTTTATTAAATTGCCCAGGCATTCACTGGTCCCCGGTCGACATCCTGAATTCCTGAGTAGCTTTCTATTTTAGCCCCCGACCGATCGAGGGTGTTTTACACGTTTGTCTGTTTATCTGTGGCCTCTTAACTTGACAACGGATGATCCAATTTGGACCCGGTTATTTTATTCAATAGAGAATTTTATCGAGAGTTTTCTTAGCTATGTCTAATAAAAATTGGACCAGTAGTTTCAAAGATTTTGGAGTATCTTTGATGTCATATGGGATCTCTGGAACGGTAATAGCTAGATGGTTCGAGTTTGGGCTCAAATGTTTAGGACCATGGAGCCCTTCCCACATCTGGAACCTCGAGGACCTGATGATGACCAGGAAAAAGTAAGGTGATCTCCACAATAGTAATCGTTTTTTTTTTATTTTTTATTTAGAGTATATTATAAGTATATAGTGTCGGTGCGCGCCGTGTGGTCTTTTACTCTCCATTTACCCTCTACCACGAGTATCTTGGTAGCGGAAACCAAAATCCACGTGAAGAAATTCATCAGATCCAACGTCATAATCAACCAAACGCCAAAAACAATACCAACACAAAAATAATTCACTAGAATCAAAGTAAAAACTAGAATAAGATGAGACACTCGACAATCGTAGCCGGGTTTGTTCCATTATCCGCCGAGTGGTAACGGCAACGGTAGTAAAATTCACTCGCACTGTCGTAAAATCACGGAACAAAATGGTAAAACTAAAAATAAAATCTTTAATGAGGCCGCAGAGAAGCTGCGATAATAGAAAGCGGTATTGTTTCTTCAATATTCTTCCCAAAGGATTTTCTTTGTGAGTTCCTCTATTTACTCTTTGAAGTCTTTGTTCGAAAAGCCGACATTTTAGGCTGTATTTCAAAAATATTGTAAGGTTTAACCTCTGCTATTATAAAATTTTAGTAGAAAGCGTATGTGCGCGGGCGAGTGGACAATGGATAGGATTTTGTAATTTTTAGCAACTGTGGGTGGGAGTTTAAATTGCCTTATAGCTTTCAACTTGTCATAAGTAAATAACTTGGATCTATGTAATTGAATAACATTAGCTAAGCGACTTTAGTAGAACTATTCAGTCGTTTTGGAAAACAACCATATACCAACCGCACGCTATTGAATATCATTTTTCACAGGAAACTGGAAAACTTGTTTTGAATTTTTAATATTTTTCACTGTAAAGTTTTTCATTATAGTATATATAAGAGTCATCGCAAAGTAAGTAACTAATAACCTAAACTGCCGCATTTAAAGTCCATTCGTTTAAATAAGCTCGCTCTTCGAAAATAACGCCGCCGCTAGTCAAAGGATGTCGCCGCGTTAACAAAGGACGCAGACTGCCGATTGCTTTTATTTGTGTATTATTAAATTTCCTTTTTTCTATTTAAACACCCGTAGTCCCGCAATCAAACTGGGTGTAACGAGCTTATTTAGGCGAATGGACTTTACATAAAAAAATGACACTGTAAAAAGAGGCAAGAGTAAATGAATAAAAAAAAAAGAGCGTCGGTGGCACAGTGGCTAGGACACCGGACTCCCGTGCGGGAGGTCCGGGTTCGAAACCGTGCAGTGCCATGTACCAATAAGCTTTTCGTATTTTTCGAAGACTTACGTACATTTACCGACTGCTCTAACGGTGAAGGAAAATATCGTGAGGAAACCTGCACACTGAGATGAACTGCGTGTAAAATGGAGTAGGCACAAAAGATCCTCAAGGGTCGAAGTGCCGCTGGATTATTCCCGGCCCCCCCCCCCCTATCACAAGATAAGATAAATGAATAAAATCCTAACTTGTGTGGATCCGTCTGCCTACACACAAACTTTTTTTAATCTCAAACTAGATTTTAGATATTTCTAACAAGCTAGGGGAATATGTACAAGTAATTGCATTGAAACGGTGAATCTGTCGTTAAGTATTGCAATAACCATTAAAAACACATAAAATGCCGTAAATAAAAGTTAAAGCGCTGGAATCCAATGCTTATTGAATCTCATCGGGTGTTAATCACTCATGGGCCATTGTCTGCATGCATTACAGCGTTTTCAGCTCACTTGCATTATGCATGAGCGCGGTAATATGCAGCCGGTCTTGACACCACACCGCTGCCAAAGTAGAAATAATTCTAAATTTAAAAAAGAAACCTCCTACTCACCAATGTGGAGAATTGGAGATCCCCTTTTTCCTGTTCATCATCGGATCCTCGTTGGATCCAAGCACCAGGTTCTAAATATTTGAGCTCAAACTCAAACCACCTGACTGTCACCGTTCCAGATATCCCAGCATCTTATAAAGCAGCAGAGCGTCAGTGGCACAGTGTCTAGGACACCGAACTCCCATGCGCGAGGTCCGGGTTCGAAACCGTGCAGTGCTATGTACCAATGAGTTTTTCGTATTTTTCGAAGACTTACATATATTTACCGACTGCTCTAACGGTGAAGGAAAACATCGTGAGGAAACCTACACACTGAGATGACCAGTGTGTAAAATGGGGTAGGCACAAAAGATCCTCAGAGTCGAATTGTCGCTGGTTATTTATGGCCCCCAATCATAACATAAGATCCCATAAAGTGTCTCATGTGCCGGTAATTATACACGCTGGATCTCTTGATCCAGGGTAAGAACCCTTCAAACCCAAACACAGCAATGCAAGTATTGCTGCTTCGCGGCTGAAATAGGAAAAGGGATGGTTTCTCTCCAGGCAGATTCTGCACAGAGTTATACCATCTTCAAAAGTCCTGTTTACCCGACTACGAGTAAGGGGAATATTTTAAAAAAGATAAACTTTTTATTTGATTGATTTATTTGTACCCGTATGTTACCCGTACTTACTGCTATCTATCATAATCGCACTAGAATAAAATAAATAAATGTGGCAATCAGCTAGCTACTCAGTCTTAGCCAGTAGGGACTCCAAAAACAATACAGTTTTCCTGGGGATTAGCTTAGACTCAACACTTCATTCCGTCGCTTATGCTGTTAGGAAGATAAGACAACTGACAGATGTAGAAACCGCAAGGCTAGTATATATCAGTTACTTTCACATCGTAATGATTTATGGCATTCTTCTGTGGGGCCGAGCGGTTGATATTGAAACCATTTTCAGTCTACAGAAGAGGGCAATTCGTGCAATATATAATCTACGTTGCAGGGACTCTCTAAGGGAATTGTTCAGGGAAATAAATATACTGCCTGTCGCGGGTCAATATATGTTATTATGTATGTACGCAAAAACATACAGTTGTTTCCGAAAAACTGTGATAATCATAATTTCAATACCAGAAACAAAAACAAACTTGCAGTCCCACACTTTAGACTTAGTAAAGTTAACACATCATTTATGGGACAATGTGTACGATTTTATAATAGATACCTGATACTGTAATAAATATGACAGAGAAAAAATTTAAGACCCATTTAAGACGGACCTTATGTAAAAAGAGTTATTATAAAATAAATGACTACTTAAATTCGCTTACTTAAGAGGCTTTGTCCTAAATTCAGCTCCAGCTCTGCACATTGTGTGTGTATATGATTGTATTCATAATTATTGTAATTTATATTTATTTCAAAAGATGTGCTGCTGAAAGTTTCTTGCACCGCTTCTTTCCTTTCAGCTATAGCACCTTACGAAGCAATGGTAGAGTAAAAAAATAAATGACGTTGTAAAAATGTACTATAAGGTACTTGCTTACAATAAAAACATTTTGATTTGATTTGATTTGAAAAACGGAAGGGACTTTAGGAAATTTACAGCAAAGACTAATCTAAGTATGCAAGAACAATGATGTTCGCCGTTGTAAGGGTAAATTGACAAGTTAATCGCTAAAGTTCCCAAACTAGTGTTTCGGGTTGACATTAACTGACTCTGAATCTAAATTAATGTGTCAAATCATAATTAATTAATGTCTTGCAAACTTATACATAATGTATTAATCTTGCTAATTCAACGTCATCCAACTCTGGGATTCTGGGTAATTGGAGGAGCCTTAAAAAATACAACTTATTGTAAGAACAAGTAAATATCAAAATCGGTTAAATATAGATTTAGAGTTGTCCTAAACATTTTAAAAGAACATCAAGATCCAGCATTAAACATATTAAAATATCTAGCATAACGCGTGGAACTAGTCAATAAAATAGAAATACTGGAAACTATAGCCTTCCTTCGTTTCCTAATATTTTACTTCTGTTTATTAATATTTCCGTCATTTATATGTTCCGGTAGTGTATCATTAGGGAGTGATCCTTGGCACACAGGTGATGCCTGAAAATCAGCGCCGCAGTGCTAAATCCGCTACGGCAACAGGCTGAGGCAGTCCCCTTTTTCCGGTGCTGCACACCACCTTCATTAAACTTAATTACTTTTGTTTATTTATTTATATGTTCCAGTAGTGTATCATTAGGGAGTGATCCTTGGCACACAGGTGATGCCTGAAAATCAGCGCCGCAGTGCTAAATCCGCAACGGCAACAGGCTGAGGCAGTCCCCTTTTTCCGGTGCTGCACACCACCTTCATTAAACTTAATTACTTTTGTTTATTTATTTATATGTTCCAGTAGTGTATCATTAGGGAGTGATCCCTGGCACACAGGTGGTGCCTAAAAATCAGCGCCGCAGTGCTAAATCCGCTGCGGCAACAGGCTGAGGCAGTCCCCTTTTTCCAGTGCTGCACACCACCTTCATCAAACTTAGTTACTTTTGTTTATTTATTTTTATAATATATTTGTTTAATATAATTTTTATCTTCTGTACCTAATCGTTTGTATGTGTGCGCTATTCGAAATTTTTTCCTTCCTTTTCCCTCTTTCCACTCAAACAGAAGACAAAACTACGTACTTACTTAAGTATACTGTTTACAAATTAACAAAATCGTCGACTAAAGAAAATAATCCCGGCTCTTTCATCGAGTTAAAACAGGCCCTTATCGGAATTCGGCGTGTTTGAGACTTTTACCTAAGTATTTTCCGAGTTTTTCGTAAGAATTTTCCGAGTTTTTCGTAAGGATTTTCCGAGTTTTACTTGAGGATTCCCCGATTTCCGCGTAGGCTTACAATGGTGCTTAGCCATATCGAGTGGGCTCGAAATCAGCTTTCAAATAAATCTGTTTGCTTACCTACGCATGTAAATCAGACGGGAACATCGCTGTGGGTGCCGTTTCGGCTGTAAACGGTTTACTTACCTGAAAAATAAAAGGTTTTTTTAAAATGAGTGTTGTAGAAGTACGTATGGGTAATGTAAAGAATATTTAGAGATATCTTTTGGTTTTGATTTTGTACAGAAAATAGTGAAAGAAAAATAAGTAATTGTTGTAAACAATCGTGACGTAAATTATTGTTGAAAATTAGCCTTTTCAGTCAGAATCTTAAAGGTTTGTACCTATTCCTGCTAAATATAAAAGTAGATTGTTAAAAAAAATAGGTTGCATTCGATACGGCGAAACACTTTTTGAAAGCTTTATCTAGGAAATCACATGCAGTAGGTATACAGGAATGATCAAAATTAAAAACACGCGAATATGAAAGAACTTTATTTTCTTTTACAGCCTGTATAAATTCGCTTAGCTTAGAAATTTAATAAAGGACATATCGCTAACATTAAAAACGTTTTACCAAGCAAACTGCACATATTTCATGTAAAATGCCTTTTAAGCGTAACGTAGAGAGCGCTCTATGAGATACTAGCACCAATCTGGGTTCCCTACATGAGAGTAACTCAACACTAGTAGCATACATGATTCAGATGAATATACAGGTGTAACATAAACCCCCTATAGAGCCGAAAGGGGAGTGTTCAGTATCCATAACTGAACAACTTTCATACTGGGGCCAACTATGGAACACAAACAGTACATTTCGAGAGAAAAAATAATACATTTTCATACATACGAGAGAAAAATAATACATTTTCATACATACGAGACAAAAATAATACATTTTCATACATACGAGAGAAAAATAATACATTTTCATACATACGAGAGAAAAATAATACATTTTCTACAAATATTCAGCATATCACTGGAAAAGACAATATCGTTGCAGATACTCTATGTATACCTATGTATATTTCTATGTATATTTGGCAAGAGGGGGGAAAGTCAGCAAATGCTGACATACTCGGGTACCAAATATGCAGCGGTGTTTTTCATTTCACCCCTTATCCCAAGTTGTTAGTGGGAGCGATAGTGAAGTGGGTAAAAAAATTAAAATTAAAAACAATAAATTAAAAAAGATTATGTTATGGGGAGCCAGAAATTAAACGATGAATAGTAATTTAACGAGATTTAATTGGATTCGTATTGCGCACCTAGCGCATAAAAGCAAAAAGGACGTCCATTGAACAGAACGAAAAAAGGCACAGACAATATTATAGAGGAACGAACGCATAGAGTATAAGTTGTTTTTTTAATGATTCGGTTACACTGTTCCAACAGATTAAATACTTATGTGAAGAATTTAGGTAAGAATTTGCCAAAAATAAATAAATAAATTTGAGCTTCTAAATTGCTTGAATTGCATGGTTTCAAATCCGTACCTCCCGTATGGCAGTCCACGTCCTAGCCACTACGCCACCGCCGCTCCAAAGACGAAAAGAAAGCATAGTAAATATTCAGTATAACATTTACATACTCTAAAAACAGTTCTCCATAGGTACAATATAAAATTCAAAAATATAAACATTGCTACTATACATACACTAGTGACCTACCCACGAACGGTACGAAATTAATTCAGTTGCTATCTATCATGAATGCCCCGATTAAGATTTTAACAGTATACCACTACCGTTGCATCATCTATCTTGCTCTTTCGCTAATTAACTTGCGTAAGAGAGAAGGGGACGGAAGATAAGACCGAGAGGCATCCGTGGTCGGCTTTCAGGCGGAACCGAGCGCAGTGTGTGCGGAATATTTTAGTTGAAATTGCGATTATAAAAATGAGTTAGTAGTCGAAGGCAAATTTTACAGCACAGCATACTTACGCCGTTTTGTCCACAGATTTGTAAAGAATAGGGATACCTTACGGCTATAGCACACTGCAGCGATTTTGAAACGGTATCAGACCCAACCCATAGAAACCTTAAAAAAAACGATAAAAAATAGATTTGGTTCAGTTTCAGTTTGATTCCGTTTCATAATTGCTGCAGTGTGCAAAAGGCTTTAATAATGATTCTTCGGCCAGTGTCCAATTTAGTTATTTTGAATAGGTACATAACTAAGTACATAATCCTTAAAGTAGGTAAAGCAATAATTTTTATTATTTGCTGAAATTCCTGAAATTAAAAACTAAAATTAATATTATTATTTTTGATCATACTATAGAGGCGTGCCAAGACGATGGTGGTGATGGCGCTCCATTATCTCTGCCTACCCCGCAAGGGACATACAGCGAAGTTATGTATGTTTATCGGAATATATTTTTTATTTGTTTTTTTGTTGAATTTAAGATCTTTGGCCACCAGTCCTGCAATAGGATCTAAGCTTTATCAGATTTGTTGATTGGTTCAATTCTTGCATAGATGCTGCATACATCAACGTAGCTTCGTTCGAGGGTACGCAGCTCCCTTCCTGGGTAACTAAATAATTTGCGAATCATTATCAGCCTATTAATGTCTCCACTGTTGGGGCACAGGCCTCCCCTTGTGCAAGGGGATACGGGCCATGATCCACATGAGCAGGCCCAATGGTGCTTGGTGGATTTCACACGCCTTCGGAAACTTTTAATTTTCTCAGACATGCAGGTTTCCTCACGATGTTTTCCTTCACCGTTAGAGCAGTCAGTAAGTAAGTACGTAAGTCTTCGAAAAAATTCTAAAAACTCATTGGTACATGGCATTGCATAGTTTCGAACCCGGACCTCCCGCATGGGAGTCCGACGTCCTAGCCACTAGACCACCGACGCTTTTTGCTAATATTAGTCTCTAATAAGGACCAGAAAAAGTACATTAGGGTTAAATGTTTATTCTTTACTTTACTTCAAAGACCTTTATTATTTTTTATATTACTTACTCCGCTGGCGCAGAGACCCGAAGTGTTTATATTACTTAATTAAAAACCAATGAAGTTTTAATATAACACACCGTAACTAGCGTACACCAGAAGCAATAACCGTAACCATAGGTTCGACCGAAGGTTTCGTAACAGGACCGGAACTTTTAAAATCATCATAGATTGACACTTGCTCTTGAAAACCACAGTGGGTTGGGTATGTTCATTATTTATCCCGGTATTGCTACCTTACTCGTGGCTTGAATCCCGATTGGTCACATACATATCATTAATCACGTTGCGGTAGGTACTGTATCTGAATTAGGGTAAAACCGTTTACCCTAATTCAGATACACTCTGGGCTGAAGCTCTGACGGTGAAGGAAAACATCGTGAGTAAACCTGCACACTGAGATAACCAGTGTGTGAAATAGGGATGGCAATGGCAAACCACCCCATTAATTCTGCCACGAGAGTCGTTCTATGTGATTAATTCCTTAGAATGATCACGACCCTCAGCAACGAGGGAATACGACTTAGAAGACACTCTGGGCGTATTAGTCCGTAAAGCAGATCTGGCTACGGAAGTTCAGGTTTCAGGCTCGGTCAAAAACCAAAAAAAAAACCATCTTCTAAAACCATAAAATCGTCAATTGCAGGATGCATCCTCAAGAGTCCGCCCTTAGATCAGGTGCTATCCCTTAGCTGTCATACAAAGCTCTTAAAAAAGGTTGTCATTCAAATGGGGCTCAATTTTAAGGCGTTGTGAGCATTTAGTTGCAAAATGTACACCAGGGTCTTAGCTTGGGTTTGAGGTTCCCCTAAGTCCCAGAGGTGCATACAAAAATTTCAACCACATGATAGACGGGTCTAGCGAGCTGTCCAGTGGGAAAACTTTTGTCTCCGTCGTCGCTGCGTATGCTCTTTTTTCTGTCGGATGGGAAGGGAGAGGTGGAATCTTTCAAAGATGCCTCTCCCTTAGGATATTCACCCACTGACGTAGCGGTCCTGAATCTCCAGTGGAACGCACCAGTAGCATAGCACGCTACTGCCACGCATAGCACAAGAAAACGACTCATTCTTCACCAGGATTCTTGTTTACGGATTGCACGATGTTCACGTCACCGCACAAGGGTACGTCATCATACAAGTGTTACGTTTGATGACGTACCCTTCTGCTGACGTGAACATCGTGCAATTTGTATACTTGATATGCCTTTCTTCTAGTGCCATGTTGCCACCAATCTGCGATGGACGGTCAAGTCCTTCCACTTTGACCGTCCGCAACCCTAATAACCGTTTAGTCGCCCCGTATACAGACAGCGGCTACTGTCTGAGACTAGGAGACAGGATTGATTAAGATAAGTATCTTTTTTTTTGGTAACGGGGGGGGGGAAATCTTTGAAAGATATCCAGCCTCCTGGGGGAGAAACTGGGTTATGTGATATTTTTACTCACTAAAACCCCCTCGATGGCCGGCCTCGTGCTTATCGGAGGGCTCCGGGATCTCCAGTGGAACGCACCGGTGCCTCCTAGCATTTGCCTTGGGCTCTTCCTGGGAGGTGTACAGCAGCGTGCGGCCATAGCACGTTGCTGTCTTCCCCACGGTCAAGATAAGTATCTATACTAACCCAAGTTTTTTTTAACCCCTGACTGACACTTTGTTGGCACTTTGTTACATGAAACTGTAGGCGTTCTCGCCCGCCGTCCGTTCCTTCCGCGGCGACGTTTTCCATCGGGAAAGCAGCCACTCGTGTAATTAGTAGAAACGAGAGCGAAGCGATTTCCGAGCCGGATCGCACCACAATTAAGCTGTATGTGGACCGGTTCAGGTGACAGGCTGAAGCGATTTACCTATACAAACCTAGCACGGCACAAATTAAAAAAACTCTTGGGAGAGTGAACTTAATACAAATATACTTTATTGCACACCCAGGACAAAAATAAAACATTACAACATAAAGAGAGGTACAGTAATGTATGTAATGCGTTTCATATTATGTTGACGTAACAGCAGTCCTTTAAATGTTCCAAATGGTTAAAAGAAAATAAATATACAGATACACAAAATACAATGTGCAGAAGGCGGTCTTATCGCTTTAAGCGATATCTTCCATGCAACTTTTTAATATGGGAAGAAAACTACCGTGGTTCCGAAGAAAAAATATTTTCTCGAATTTTGAAAAATACTCATATTCATACTCATTTATTAAAACCATCGGGACACCAGGAACTCTTGGATACGTCATGCTTTTTACAAATTTAAAAGTCAAATACCATTCATGGTAAAAATAAACATAACTGGACAGTAGCGAACAGACCACCCGATTTACATTCAAAAATTAAGCAATTTTATCCAACAGATGGAAACCCAAGGAATTTTTACTAAGGTAAAAAACCAAGGGGTTAATAACATTTTTATTTTGCCATTGCATTTTTTAGTAAATCAAGTATCTTTCTTTAAAACATAGTATATCATGTGCCTGCTGCATGGGAAGCATTAACCAAATAACGTGATAATCGACATAATTTAAGTGGTTCAATGACATATAAATGTATGACCTCACAATTGTCCCGACGTTCTATTAAACTCCTACGTCTCCTAGAGGTCTAAGACGTCATCGCTCAAAACTCACACCGTTAATTAACAATGTAAGGCGGGCGCGTGCGATGCGCATGCGACGCTACGCTTCACATTCGGACCGCAAGCCGCCCGCGCACTACGCGGCCCGTGGCAAAAGCCTCAAAAACCACGACACCCTTAACCCTTTCATCTAGTCACCCCATCAAACACACCAATTAACAAAAAGTGTCCCAATCCAAAGTTTAAATTTTGCCAGTGTTCGAAATTTGAAAGTTTTAAAACGCGGACCGTTTTTTTTAAATATCAGTGTTCGAACTTTAAACGTTTAAAAAGCGAGACAAACAATTTCTTTTTAATTCTACCAAAGTGTTCCAAATTTGAAATCAAACGCGTGGTTTACAAACTTTTTACATAACCTTTTAGAAGTTTTTGGTCTGGGTCCAAGTCCTTTGACCCAGGGGTGTCGTGGGCGCGCGTGTGAGTGGTGTGTGTGTGGCATGGGGTAGCGATGGGGGCGGGACACAGTGCGGAGGGCGATGGCGGCGCGTACGCAAGCGACCCGCCCGCCCACGATCGGCGCAAGACATGCAGTAGGAGGCGAAGGTGAGTTTTACTGTATATTCAGCAGTAGCGAAATTTTGTTCTTTTACTCACCGCCTAAGTATAGGTACCTAGTAGTATTTTACTTCTTGTTCTAAGTCGTATTCCTCATTGCTGAGGGTCGTGATCATTCTAAGGAATTAACCACATAGAACTACTCTCGTGGCATATTTAATGGGGTGGTTCATTTCACACACTGGTTATCTCAGTATGCAGGTTTACTCACGATGTTTTCCTTCACCGTCAGAGCAGTCGGTAAATGTACGAAAGTCTTTCGAAAATACCGAACAATTCATTGGTACACGACATTGCATGGTTTCGAACTCGGACCTCCCGCATGGGAGTCCGGCGTCCTAGCCACGACGCCACCGACTTTCCAAAGAATTTTACTATTTGAGTACAAAATCGTGAATTTTCGATTCGAACAGAAATAAATAAAGATGGTGCACCCGTGTCTCAATCTTGCAATATACTACAAGATTTTATTCATTCAGCGCCTAGTTTCCGACGCGTACTTACCGATCAGAGCGGCTGTGCTAAAATGCCTTACTGAGCGTTTTGTAACTGTAAGAACAACAGGTTTCTACACCCCTGCGGGAAATAAGCATGAGTTTATGTATGTACCCATGTAGGTATGTATCTTACTTTAAGCATTGATCGAGAATAATAAACCACGTATTACATGGGTTGTGTAAACTACGACCTATGTTGTTGTTACTTGCCGCATATAGTTCACGTGGCTCAGAATACAGACCGAGCCATTAATTCTGAAGCACTTCAAAACGACCACGTCGACAAGGGCAAATTCAATTCCTCATTCGCATAATTTCGCCTTGAATTTCAGCCACGAATAGAGCGGTTAACTTAATTCGGCAAAATTATTAGGATAACAGTATAATATGAATATGTTATTCCAAAAAACGTCCCTAATGTCAAGGCGTCCCTAAGTTTCGTGTTATTTCTATACTCATACTCATACCATTTATTGCATCGGTCTTAAAAATATATATTATTATGATCATACATGAAACCCTGAGTAGGGCACCGCAATATAAAATAAGAGATTATAATAAATTATAATAGTAATAAATGCTAACGGGATAAATTAAATCTATTATCTATTTTTTATTTCTATCTAGAGCTATAGCGTGGAAAGGTGTAATACATGTATTTTAATGAGGACTTTTGTTTACCGTCAGTTGCACGAAACGTAATTAAAGTTGTAAAGACAACTAACTGAGTACCTACGTGATCTATTGGATCCTTATTGGATCACTTTATAAGTTATCCAACGAAAAATCGAAAATTTTAGTAGTAATAGAATCCACGTAATATTATGAACAATTTCACCAAAATAATAATAATTCGAAATACTTTTTTCGAGAATATTGCATTTCCGAGTAATTAAACCGTAACTACAAAAATGGAACCACAGGGTGAGGACAACCCGGAGGGTGATGGCGGGCCATCTATGCCCTCATTCCGAGATCTGACAAATATATCGAAAGAAAGAAGAAAAGAAATACACGAGAGAAATCAACAAAAAAATTGTCAGAACATTGTCCGATATCAGCTGACATAACAATTTGTCCTAAGGATTTCGTCAATCGTTCGTTCGTCCGTTCGTTACCATATAACACCGAATACGTTGGCTTTTCTCCAACTTTCTGATATATTAAAGTAGCAACAAGGTTTTCTTTTTATGCAGCTTTTGGCTTTTCTTTTGAGTGTGGTCAACGAAAAAGTTATTTATTTATATTTACGACTAAACCCGCGTTTGACCTCAATCTCACCTAGTGTTGATCGTAAAGACTAAATTTTCAATCGATTGATTGGTCAATTAACGCATTCAATCATGCTGAACCATTAGTCATAATGAGGACTAAACGAAGTAGTCTAGTCTTTGGTGATAATCAAGACACTTCTGACTGATGATTACGTATTTAATACAGAGTGAAATGGAAAAGTCACCAGAATTTAATATATTCCCGTTTACCTGAATTGGGTATTGTCCATCTGAATAATTGGTAAGAATATGAGGCTGATTATGGAGCACACGGGCTTAGCAGTTTCATATTTGCCCCCGTTATCAACTCTAATATAATCCTGGTCGGAGGTTACCTACTTGTATCCTGAGCACTGACATTATTCATGTCCCGCACGAAGTGGGAAGGTGTCCCGGAAAAATTATACGACGTCACGGTGGACAGCGAAGTGATAAATGTTTGTGTTAGATCGGGACTCGCGGGACATCCGTAAGTTAGTACTGTTACTCCAGTGAATGATGGTTTTCTTGGCTTTTGAACAGAACTTTACATAAACACCTGATGGTGAGTGTTCGTCGTCGGCGATAGACATCTCAAGAAAATGTTGCAAGAGGATTTTAGAATGCAGGGGACTTAGAAGGCTACCTTATGTGCCGATAATTATACTGGCGTGTGTAACTAAAATTAGAAACAACCTCTAAAACAGAGAGCTGATTTTTATACTGGTAAATTGTATCAGGAGGGAGTTTCACTCATAAATAGATTAGATTAGATTTTTATAATCTAAGCATAAATAATAAATAAGTAAAAAATTCATATATGTTGATGGAATCAGGCGTTGTACATTGGGGAAATCTATTTTATTTCAAAATTGATATTCAGATTTCGATCAAGTGAATACATATTCTTCTTCCCTTCATGTTACCTCCTGCTGGGGTATATGGCTCGAACTATTGCTGTCCATTTCTTGCGAATACATATTAAGTACCTATATGTAAACTTTTGAAGACTATATTTTATTCCGTTTAGGCGCAAGACCCGCGGTGACATACGGGCGGACGACGGATCGACAGCAATATGTTTACGTTACGTACAGATCCCTAAAAATTAAAAATGTATAATAAATACTTTTGTAAAAATCGTCTTTCAAACACATACCTAACTGACGAGGCGCTCTAATCCTATTTCTGTGCAACTGACCTTGAGTGACCAATTTATAAAGAAAGAAATAGAAAAAAGTTATTCACGAAAAAGGAAAACAGAGCCAAATTATTACTTTTTAGTTACTTTCTGATTCTGAACACAAATATATTCACTTCAATTAGGTACTCTATTGACAAGATGGTAAAGAAAAACCTGACTATTCAGTAATTTCCAATGTCTTCTATTCGTTTATAGTCCATTCGCTCTTTCACAAATCCTTTATAGCTAAACTATAAACATACTACACTACTATATAGGTAAGTTACTGACTAAATTAGCAAAATTCGCAATGTTAAGTCAAGGCGAAACCCTGGAGATTTACGACCAACCAATAAACTATTTCAACACCAAGTTTCCGCTGTGATACCGTGAAGAATTTAATTAATGGCTGCTTACAAACTTTATAAACAACCTAAAGATTTCACACGAGGTAAACTAAAATTACTTGAACCCAAATTAAGAACAAATCGTAAATAAGTCGACTTCGTATGAACAAATCTGTAAAACAATTTCCTGTGGGAAATTGGGAGTTATGTCAGATTTTTCGCAAACTTCTATAAACTATCGTTACGAAAAAATACGCTACAGAACCAAGAGCTCTGTAAGAACCTATGGTTTTAATAAATAGTATCACTATGAATAAAAACCCTATCACGATGGCGCCCCTGGATAATCTGTTTTATGGAGATCGCAATGAAAATAAAAGTTTCATTTAACCCGCAATATAGCGAGGGTTTTTATATTTCTGGTCAAGCTTAAACTATTATTAATTTGCTACAACACTAATCGCTTGAGTGGTCTACCGCAATGGTCCAAAAGTAGGCTCCAGAAGAGCTTAGCCGAAGTGCGAACACGATCGTAATCGTACAAGTCATACAATGTTGGCGCGGTCAGTTTAGTTTAAATGTTTAGACCACGATGCCCTTCCTACATTCAGGTCTCACCCCTAACGACAGAAATCGCTACGCAACTGGAGCCATTGTCAATCAACATGTAAAAACTATATATATACTTATGCCTAAGTATCTAATCACAAGTGTTATGTTATCGACTCTTGCGCATCTCAGTCCAGCGGAGATCAGACGAGCGGTAACCATAACAACTGGAGCGTAGCCTAACTGGCTGCTTACTCAGCTGGGCACGCCGTTATCAGCTTTTTTGATATCGATACTTGGGGAGCAATTAAAGCTGCAATACATCACGTCAATTTATAAATTACTAGCACTCTTGTTATTTATGATTATTACCGCTTTACAGTTTTAGAAACACTGATCCGCTATAATTATGAAGATTATTGTTTTTTTATTGTTGTGTGCACCTACTTTCGTCAAACAGTTACCTATTACTACGATCTTGTGTAAGTATGTGGTAAAAATAAAATATGCAAAACCCTCTGTTTGCGCAATTTATTTGGTTAAAAGCAAAGATTTTAATTCACTGAAGGGCGCAGAATGGGCGCTGATTTCGACTATATTTTCGACTCATTATCTTCTCTAACATCTATTATATATTTTTTATTTGTATCTCCCGCTCGTCTAACATTTTAGTTTATTTAGTTATCATCTATTTACTTATTCGTATATATACTCATATTTCATTACCATTACAGCACACAACTTTACATTACACCTATATTATCGTCGCTTGGTATCCGCTAAAGCAGAATATCAGCGCCATGCTCTAGACTACCCTAGAGTATGGCATTATGCTGAGCTGAGGCCTATTTGGTGCTGCAGCATACGCCGTGCATTATTATGAATTTAGTTTAAGATTATATTGTATAGTATATATGTATACACTTATATATTATTGTATAATATATAAGTGGAATTGTGTGTGTGCTGCAGACAGCAAATAAACGTTTTTCTATTCTATTCTATTCTATTTCTGTGGTTTTGGTTATAAAACTGGAATAAATTCTTCTTTAATATGAGTGGTGCACTGGCAACTAATGATGAGCACTTATTACATCATTTTTTGATAGATCGTCAAAAAGAATATCTTGACATCTTGACGTAAACTTCAGTTCTGTTTAGAAACGATTTTCAGTGTCTCATTGCAAGGAAATTTTAAAAGTGCAACTAACTCGCTAAATAGTTTAATTTCGCTGCAAGATTACACAATACAAACAATACTTTATTCGACTAGTCAGAAACATGGAGAAAGCTTTACAGGAACAAGTCGCTAACATAGAGCAAAATTTGAAAAATCAAGTCGAAACTATAGAAAAAAATTTAAGAGCGAATGTTGAGAAGATTGAAAAAGGTTTATCTGGCCAAGCCGAAAACATGCAGAAAATGTTGAATGGTCAAGTAGAAGACATGCAGAAAAACTTGACTGGTCAAGTCGATAAGATGGACAAACACATGGGCACAGAAGTTGATAATATGCAGAAAAATCTGAATGGTAGAATCGAAGCTATGGAGAAAGATTTAACAGGCCAAGTCGAAACTATGCAAAAGCATGTGAACGGTCAAGTCGAGAACATAAACAAAAGTTTGACAGAGCAAGTAGAAAAGATGTCTAAAGCTTTAACCAATAAAATAGAGACCATGGAGAAAGGTTTAACTGAACAAGTGGGAAATATGCAGAAAGAGTTGAATAACCAAGTGGAGGAGATGAAGAAGAGCCTGATCGGTCAAATTTCAGATATAGAGAAGAATTTACATAGTCGAGCTGAAACTGTAGAGAAAACACTGGGTGCAAAAATAGAAAAAGTTGAGAAATCTCTAGCGTCAGTGTCCAAAAAGTAAACAACCCAAACAACACTATTACGAAATGTAATGTTGCCCCAAAATTGTATTATATACTAAGAATACTTATATGAAGAATGCTATTTAAAGGCTTTTTTGGCAAACTACGCTCGATACGCTCGAGTACAAATGGTGAATTCCCTAAGAAGATTAAGATTACTACATACACCATAGTTTCTCTTGAAAGTCCGTTGAAAACCATTATCGAGCCGTATAAAACCGTAATTATTCTGTCTTTAGAATAGGTGCCGGCCCCTGGCGACTCATAGAGTAAGTTTGTATATGTACTTAGTTAAATAAATTAAGAATTATTGTTACATTGTCCTTTTTGTTCACTTACTTCCTATTTATTAAATTATTTACGTACGAAATATGTAGGGTATAAACAAATACATGTATTGATCTCTTGCATAATGCCTCAGGATCCAAAACAAGTTGCCAAGCCTCCAAAAATGTTGTCACTGCCCCGAAATTTCTTGGTTTCAAATACTAGTACCCTAGTCTGAGATATCTTATTCTGGTTGTGAGGTTCTGTTTAGGTTTGTTCAAGAAAGTTCCTCTGAGGGTTTCGTCCCATTATGACCACTTCCCAAAATGAATAGTAGTAATAGTTCCTTCCCTTTCCCGGTTTGATATTGGTACTGGCTGATTTAGGGCTAATTGTACCCTGTCAGTTAGACAATCTGTCATAACACTGAACATAATTGCCACTCGCCAGACGTATGTATAAACGAAGATATTTTGCCAAGAAATAAAATATTTTTTTATAAAAGCAAGGCACCAAAGTCAACAGATATCATATTATGTTTCTACGAATTTCACAACTTCTCTATTAACAAGGACACCTTCTATTCTATTTCATTTAAGAACAGCTTAAAATAATGGATAAACCTTTGGCCGATCGTGTCCAAACTATGGACAATAACTTGCGAAACCAAGCCCAGAACATGGAGAAAGGTTTGAACAGTCAAGTCGAAGCCATGGAGAAAAATTTCAATGGACAGTTCACTAACATAGGTAAAACTATGACCGGTCGAATGGATGGCTTGAAAAATACGCTGAATGGTCAAGTTGAAAGGATGGAAAAAAATTTGAAAAGCAAAATTGACGATATGCAGAAAACCTTGAATGCTCGGGTGGATAAAATGGAGAAAGATCTAAAAGGCCGAGTCGAAACAATGAAGAAACCAGCGATTACTGAAATGGAAAACATAAACAAAGCTGTAGCTGGTAAACTTACGAATTTGGAGAAAGATTTAAATGGTAAAGTTGATAATATGGAGAACACTTTGCAAGGTAAAGTTGTGACCATGCAGAAAGATATGAATACTCAAGTCATTACCATGAAGAAGAATTTGGTAGCTCAGGTCCAAAAAATGGAGAAAGACTTGAAGGATCGTATTGATAATGCGGAGAACTTGTATGGTGTGCAAATCAGCAACTTTGAGAAACAATTAGCAGGAACAAAATAGAAGTAAGGTAGAGGCCAATATTATTATGAAGACAAGATAACTTGAAAATTCAGATGATTAACGTTAAATTAGTAGGTATCGTTTAATTTTTCATTTATGTACTTACCTATTTTAAATGCAAGTTATTACTATGATGTTGAAATAGTACCAGTATACCTACATAAAGATATAGTGAGTGCGTATATAAAATAAATATTTATATATTATTCCTAAATATAACCACATTGTGGGTACTAACTAACCTAAATGTAAAGAGTATTCATTCATTCATTCATTCATTCATGTAAAACTAGATTTTAATAAAAGTAAGTAACTAAATTTAACTGTGTAGGTTATTTACATATTTTATAGTATAGTCGCGGAAATTGACCTACCTAGCCTACTGAACATACACTCTTGGTGATAATCAGTATGTTAAATAATTAACGCTTACATAGTATTTTAATTATATAATTTTAATTAAGCGTCTTTGCGTAGAGTGTGTGCCACCGCAGTTGCGCACACGCTTATGGTCGATAGCGAAGAAAATGTGGACCCAGTAACAGCGGACACAGATCTTAAGACTACATGTGACAGACAAAGTTCAATAATAATTCACCCCAGCCATATTTACTACTCGCTTTCAAGTCGTCCCACCTATTCTTAATACGTACAAAGAGATTGCGACAACGGCTGTGTATCTTTTCTCTATAGCTTGTCTTGTGATTACGATTCACCAGTATCACGTGTTGTTTGTTACACGTGACGATTTCCCAGGTCTTTATCGTTAATCGCTTATAGATTACGACCCCGCCCAGATGACGTAGTATATTAAAACAAGCACTTTTCTCCATATCTTGTAAAGTGAAGTAAATGAATACGAGATCTAAGTACGCGTACAGGTTATTAAAGTTGTCTCGATAGATCGCTAATCGCTTACAGACGAGCAGACCCTGATAGAATATGCAGATGATGCAGAATTTATAGCGAATAATTTGTTAAGTGTAGTAAATTAATACAAGATGTAAGTAAGAGACAAGTTGTCACATGTCTCGATAGATCGCCAGTCGCTTACAGAGGGGCCCCGCCCAGATTACGTACAAAAAAAAGCGTTCAGCGGAGCGTGCTGCCTCTCTCGCGTTTCTCCACACCGCATATTTCTTGATGACACAGATCAACGTGTTGCTGAATCGCTTCACGCTAGCTGAACTACGCAACTTGTTAGCTTAGTAGATAAACTGTTATAAAATACGCGATAAATAGATTGTTCAACGTTATTGAAGGCTGTTTTGTTTGTTCAAATAATTGAAATGTGCCATGAGGGCGACTAAACACCTTCACATGTCTGATAAATATTGCATGATTAGTTAGTCCTTTAGATAGCAGACGTTCTGAAGGAAGGTCGGGTGCGGTCATCCTCTAACCGAAGAGTGTGGAAGAAGCGAGAACGGTTTGTCAGGATCGTTGCAGGTGGAGTTTTTAGTTTCTGACAACAGGAAAACAGGTGTGAGTTTATATTAGGTATGTATGTATGTAGTCCTTCTTCTCAAGGTCGACACTAGCTGATTGGAAAATGACTTTTACATACATTCGAAACTTCCTCAGAGACGCACGATATTTTTCTTCACAGAGCAATTACATAATATCCTACCTTTTATACCAAAATTACTCCACCAAATTATTGTCTGGAAGAGACTGTATCACACTATTTTTGTGCAATAAAGTGTATTCATTCATTCATTCATTCATTCATTCAGATTTCTATAAATCTCTTTCTTTGTTTCTTCTTTTTCGTCCGCATTGGGAAACAAAAGCAAACTGCCCGATACTGGCGCACTGGATACGTCTACACGTAGCTTATTTATCGGGGGTCCGACAGATCCTCTAAAATGCACTTATTCTCTAGTAACATATACGTACGTACTAACAATTTATGTACGTACTAACAATTTATGTACTTATAGTTCAAAACAAGTTTTTCGTTGGTAAACGACGTGAAACGGCATCGAACTCGGACCACACTAGGCACAGGTAAGCTACTGTTTATTGCTAATATTAATTTGTTCCCATATATTAACCTATATGAACCAACAGCTAGTTCTAGTAAACAACCATCTGAGTCAAGAGTTACTTGACTTGAAGCGCCCCTGTGTTACTGAGATGTCCTCAGTTCGAGGGTGGACTTAAGTTTAAGGGCTCTCAAGTTACTATGACAGTACACAATGAAACATTTATAAGTATGGAATTCAAGGTAGTTCTAAGTACTAAAGGATGGAATAACGACGATAGTAAGCATAAACTTCAGTATTGAAGAAGTACAGTACCGATAGGCATAAACATGAGTGGCTAACCCTAAAGGGGTTAGAGCACTCTAAGAAATTCATTGGGGACTAAGCCACAGGCTGGAACAACAAGATCTGGGGACTGAATAGACGTCAAGTGCGTCTACTGGTCGGTGCCTTCACCGGTCACTTTGGCACCAATGCCCACCTACACAAGATGAAGCTGACTGACAGTACATCTTGCAGAGCCTGTGGTGACTAGGTTCTGCCTATCCAAAACTTCACTTTCCCACTAAGACGCATAGTCTTGCTCATGCATGACATTTTCGGTGATGTGGTCAAGGGATAGGTACAAGGGGTTGAACACACAAGATCCCAATGGTGTCGCTGGGATCCTCGGCCCCATCCAAAGATAAGATAAGCATAAACTTGGTGTGTTAAGGTTGGTGGTAAAATATCGATTAATATATCATAAATTCATATTTTCTTAGCTGTCATTTTTAAGTTATACTTGCACTTTTACCCCTTATAAAATTATTAAGATCCTCAATAATAAGAAATAAGACCAAGACCGTTCCACGCAGAATTTGCTGGAGTCTATAAAAAATCCACAAACTTCCGTGAATTCATTTGTTATCTTACTTAAATTACTTACATAAGAGTTTTATTTTATGTAAATATTCAATTTCTATACGTTCATTGTTTTACTTTCTCCCAATGCTAAGCAACGAGGTCGAGCACCTCGCTTTCTGTATTAGGGTTCCGTAAATCATGAAAATCTGCGTGAGTCATGAAAAATATATTAAAAGGTTTTACATTTCATGAATACATTGTTTGGTTTTTTGGCGACATGTTAGGCTCATTTAAAGGAACATTTGGCGGTGTTGATACCTTGGGGAAATATCTTATACAGAAGTAAGCGCAGAGGTAATATAAGTTGAGTACCTACTAAATATAACGCCTTTAGCACACTGCAGCGATTTTAAAACTGAATCAGACCGAACCCATACAAATCCATTTTTCACTACAGTTTTCAAATTCGCTGCAGTGGCGTGCTAAAGACGTAATGCAGGTATTTTGTTCCGCCTCTATGTGTGTTGGTGATTAAGGGAATCCTTCACAATCAGAGCATTTGTCTAAACCTTTGAAATTCCCTAAAACAGAACTGAGGTTTTATTAACGCGTACGAAATGTATCTAAACTAAAACCTATTCTTGCAATTTATAGTTAAGACTAGGCGGGAACGCTTCCGAATTCTTTTTTACGTTGTTGCGATCTTCTACATGACCCCCCTTCAAAAATGTCGGAGTCCTAATTAATTTACCCTCTCCCTCCCAAAATGTAGAGCATGTCTAGTAAGTAAGTACCTAATAATTCTGATCTCTATTCATTTAACCATTGACATTTTTCTTGGCCTAAAAGAGCAGAGCAAAAAGCTCACACTAATCTACTAATTAGATAGCAAAGCCACTAAACTGAACTGCACGTCAAGTGCCATCAATTAAGCCTGGCGCAGACGAGTGGGGTCGAGGCCTAAAAGCGAGCGACGAGCGATTTGTCATAGAACCCGGCCAGCCTGCCTGTCATCGTGTACCAGAGGCTTTATCAATTAGTGACCGGTTAATAAGAGGCTATAAAATGGACAATTACTTTTCATTTTGATCAGGATGCGCAGGTTTTGAGAGTAGATGCAATTTGGAGCAGTAATTCAGGAATTGAACGAGCTTTTCTCGTTCTGGAGATATTTTCATCTGTGGAGTGTTATGCTGGACAACCACAGAAATCCAACTAGTAGCGCCCTCTCCTGAATTTCAAATCTTTGTGGACAACCTCATGTCTAAGCTCATGTATGACACGATTTAGTTTCATCGTACACACAGAAAATATGTTACAAACTTAAACAAAAAATTTAAAGCACAAAGAGCGGACTTAACTCTAAGAGAGATCTCTTTCAAACCCTATAAAGCAACAATTAGACCTAGTAGGTCTTAAGGTTATTTGTCAAGAATCAATATCTATTTTTTTTCATTGCTTACGAGTACTCGAAATAAAGAATGGTATGTTAGATAAACAACAGGAATGGAAAAATTAATGAAATCTAACTTGTTTATTTTTTAACAACCTTTCTAAAAACTAAAAACCTTCATATCAAATTGTCGCTGAAAGAGATCTCCTACATAATTTGGCTTGACGAATTAAATGTTCAAATGTACAGAAAACCAATAAACAAGCAAATATTTTTCCATTATTTTCTACATAAAGAACGACAGCGGGGAACCGCATTGTTAACGTAACTGAATTGTGTCCTGGGGTCAACAGGAAAAGGGCGGGGGTGAGGGGTTACACGACGACAAGGGGCGACATAACCGACTTTAACTGTCCATTAAGGGTACAAGTGTCAGCAAGTTAACCCTAATCTAACCCGGTACCTAGAACAATAGACGAGAAAAGGTGTAATTGCTTGTTATCAACGCGATATGAGATTTTTAAAGTTACAGGATTTGTATTCATTTTTAAACAACTAAAATGGGACATAGGTAATCGGGATCATGCATGACAAGTGTATATCTGTCAACACGTCGAACAAAAGTAACCAGTAATGTAGTATAGTTTAGCAAATAAATAATGACGTGAGTAATCCCTGATATATCAACACATTTGTAACTTTAAAGTTTTCGGTTACTCGTGTCGGTCTTTACAAAAATTGTCACAGAAGAAAAATAATGATTCTAAGAGAAGAAAAGGTGCGACATAGAAACAGAGAACCCTGTAAGCTCTAATATTCTAAGAAGTCACAGGGCATAAAGAAGGATATAAATCAGAAAAGTGAAAGTATCTTGGTATCGAGATTTTAGCGCAAACATCGTTAAATTGATGCCTTCTCTAAAGTTCCATCGTTGCGGTGGACACCTAGAATCTAAGTAAAGTGAAAAGCTAACGAAAGAAAGAAAGGAAACAAAAAATAAAGAACATTAGTAGCATAGCAACGAATGTTCGTTTCTGGGCTATATAGCAAACAAGCATCAAACAAGATACTATTGGAGGCAGGACTAAATTGCTTCATCATAGACTTCTCTATACCGTTTTTGTCTACCAGTGTAACGATGTCGACTTCATCGTCCATATCAACCTCCTTGACATCAATTTCAACCACATAGTTAGCGTTTATCTCACCTCATTTCGTGTTGGCATCTTCATTTCTTCATCTATATTTTCAAAATTCAAATCATATTCCCATTCCATTTCTAAATTCCATTTTTCCATAATTTCATTGTTTTTACTCATTCTCTCTGTATTTTGTCCTGAACGACGTATGTCCGTTTTATAAAATTGTCTCCTACTACTACCTATTTTCTACTATTGTGTCGTCCTGATAAATATAATATCTACTATTACCAATTTTCTTCTATTACTTCATCTGCACACTGTCTTAGAAACCTGCTAACCGGCACCTAGAGGGCAGATTGTAGCACCTGTTCACTACCGGTACCATTCATCATCGAATTAATTTAATTTATTCACAACAATTTTGTCTTATAACTTTAACAAATTTATTAGCACTTAGACTTCTCTATAGACTAGAAACTTCATAAAGTTGAAGAAGTAGTTGATTTCAAAGCTCCTACCAGAATTTTACGCGAATTTGCTAGCTTTGTTTAGCTTTATTATTTAACTTTGCAAACTTTGACTTCAGTATGTAGAACCATTTATAATGTTCTCTCTATGAACAAACAGATTTGCTTATTAATTCATACTAATGTCAAACGAGCCGCAAAATATCTCTTTTTGCGTATAAATCATCTATGTCAAAATTCCATTGTAAGCATTTACTTACCGGAGAATTTTATAAAAGACGTGAGAAAAATGAAAGTGAATTATTGCGTACCAAATGTGAGGATGACGTCTTTTATCGTGAAATATGACAAATTATGTGTGTTTTCAGAAGCGAGCTCTCTTTGTGGTGGTGTACCGTCGAAGCATGATATTCTTCACAAATTGCTGTTATTTTTCACATTCGAGAATACAGACAGGGTGTAATAAATTAACCACGGTGATCAAATATACATTTTGATATAAACTTTAATCATGCAATGTGCGCCTTTTGACAGTGTTTATAGATTTCAAAACACAAAACGCACGACCCCAAAGACGAGCATGTGTGAAGAGAATGAATGTAGGGAGAGGAAGCAAGAAAGGCGTGCCAATATAAAGTTGAATCTCAGTGTCGAATACCGAAGTATTCGGTCTGACGCACTTTGTATAGGATATTATCTGAACCATACTAAAAACCCTACTCGGAAGGAGCCATTTTGGAAAGCGGTTATATTGGGAGTTAGTTTGGAATGTGGCTATTTTGAGAAGCAGTTGTTTTGGAAAAGCGATTATTTTGGGAAGCGGTTAAATAACCGTAACGGATATTTTTTAACATACAAATATTTAAAGAACATTTACCATGTAAAAAAATTATACGCTGTAATATTTCCTGCAGTAAAGAAAGTAAATAAAGCGGTCATTACGAAACCGGATATTTTCAGAAGCGGATACCTATTTTGTATCCGAAGTGGACATTGCGAATCCAAAGGTTATTTTGCTACATGTTGTAAAGTAAACAAACCAAGAGGAACGTTTTTGCGTTACTAGGCAGTTTTTAAGCTCTCGCTTTACGCCCACACTGTCTTTACAGCGGTGGATACCGCGGGGCAAACCCGGGTAATGGAAGGAAAAGGTGACATTAAATGTAATTTCTACGCAAATGACAACAAAAGCTGGATCTATACAGTGTATTTGTGGTTTGACTGAAGTTTGCGTTTTCAGGTTATACGTTTGGTCAATCTTATTTTTTCCAAATTGGGTTTCAAAATCCATTTCAATCACCATGAATAAAAGAAAAATTAGTCTCGGGGCGGGCGGGCTAGTCTCTTAGCGGCGGGTGTTCGTTCCTTCATGATAATCACAGAATACTAGGTATTCGTATATACTGACATAGCATCCGAAACAGAAATTTTCCCGAATTTTGAAAAATTCCAATAGTTCGAAACCAACTAGAAAGGTCAAGTTTAGTTATTCTGGCTAGCTATAAGCTGGGCCATCGGGTGTTGCCGGGTGGACGTTGGTAATAATGATATTTTAATTTGTCAGAATAACAAGGCGTAACACAGAATAGACAGAATCCTAGTAGTAATTCTTATTGCATCAGGTGACAGGCTCTTGAAGTTCTGATCCTCGTGACAAAACAAACAAGGCCTTCTTCCGATATACAATGTACTTAAATAACTAGTTTTGACTAGTTTTTTAGTCATGAGTATGTTAAAAATGTTAATTTACCAAAAGCAATACCTAATATGCCTCTACACATGTATATTCTTGGCCGATGAAACACTCTACTATGATGAGTATAACAACAGTATGACAGTATGAGTATAATAACAGTATCATTTCCTCTGCCCGAAGGTTGCCTGGAAGAGATCGCTCTTAGCGAGAAGGTCGCCTAAATTGTACTTCACTTTTTTTATTTTTTTTATTCAATTTCAATTTATTTAATCTCATTTTGGTTTACAGAGATACCTCCAAAACACCATCATGTCATACAATACTTACATTATACATAATATTTACAATTGAACTAATATAGGTACTTATTTACTATTTAAGTATATAAGCTATTTCTTATAAATGTTCCCATGTTATCAACGAATATATCAATTTCGAAGTTCTGAGCGAGCATGTCACCGAGCAGGCAGGTCATTTATACAGTATAATATACAATAGCGTCTTAATTATATAACGCCAAACTGCTCCCTTATTTTATTATAAATAATCATTATATTTTTATACTTTTTGCGCATTTTTATACTTACTTACATACTTAATAGATGGTCACATAACCTACATCACAAATAAAAACACCTTATTACCTTACCGTCAAACTACAAACTATCTGCGTCTCGTAAATTAGGTACCATGGCGAAAAACACAAAATTAAAATCCCTAATTATTTCCTTTTCTATCTCATGTTTGCTGTTTTCTATTTGTGCAATAAAGTGTATTTTACTTCTACTTTACAGTTTTATTGCCGTTGACGTGGTTATGATAATACAGGCCGTATATCAAAGCGGTCGACGTCGAGATAGGGCACGTCTGCCGCAGAATGCTTCAGGCTACGTAGTGATATTACATACAGGATGCTGATCATTTTCCATAATGCCAAAGGGTAACATGGCCCCACATTTTGATTATAATGAGGCTTTTAAAAGCCAATAAACGAGAGTTGCCTGTTATCATAGAATATAATAATACTTCCGAGTCTTATTCTTAATCGATCATTCTTGACAGAGTGGTCGTGGGATTTGCTCCGACGACGTCTCAAGCAGGGCCGCTTTATCAATATGTCTCCATTTTGCGGTTGGTGGCATTTGTATTGTATTTTTATTTATTCATACACAAGTTACATACAATAGAAGTACGTAATACGCACCCTCACTCTCACCCTCAACAAACACACACCCTCACCTTTCCACACCCCCACACATACACACACACTTTCACTCCATGCTTACGTCTTAGTATCTAATGTTCATTTAAAATTGTATACGTTTATTTATTAATTTTTCCTTCATAAATAAAATTGTTCCTAAATGGAAGAGCCTAAATCCCGCGACACAGGGTATCCTAGTGCGGGATTTAGAGCATCAACCACTCTTGTATTAATGTAAGTTGCAAAATAAATTTATTTGTATTTGTAATACTAAACCAAGTAAATAATAAGCATTAAAATTACATAGTGATATGTTTGAAGTAGAAGCGTTGCAAGCTGTTAGAGAGTGGGAGGACCTCACCAGGCTAGCCCGTGACGAGGACCACCGAATCAATCAATCATTGTGAGAACACTCGACAAGGGAACAATTCGTCACTGGCTTTATGAGGTCCGACCATCTTGATCTACCGCGCGATCTTGTTCCCTCCACTTTACTCTGGACTATCAGACGCTCCATTGAATCTTCTTTACGAGTAATATGCCCAAAGAATTTAAGGATTCGTGATTGCATAGTTTTTAGTATTAATTTTGTCAGTTTTATATTTTCTTGGCTTGGCCAACTCTGTTACATGTTCATTACCACTGGTCACAGAAGAGATCTGTCCTTCGAGATACAGGAACTTCTTAGTTCGGAGGTCAGCGTTTATTGTTACTTTTTGCTCACTAAGTTTATTTAGTTTAATATAATCTATGCTTAAGTTCCTTCTTGTGTATGGACTATGAATACTTTGTCATCTTACCGCACAAATAAACTTATTCTTCTTCGGAGCTCTTTCAGGATGGAAACATACACTTACTTACATACACTATACTTCATAGTATTGTTGAAAAAGTTTGGAAGTTCTGAGGAAAGGTCAGGTGCGGTACAACTAATCGAAGAGCGTATGTGAAGCGATTGATGGATTGTGGAAGAAGCGAGAATGATTTGTCAGGATCGTTGTAGGTGGAATTAGTCTTTGCCTATCCCTGCGGGAAACAGGTTAGTGAGTTTATGTATGTATGTATAATTGAAGAAATTGGATGAAAGTAGAGTTTGAATAATGTCATGGCTTCCGTAATTTATTAGATCTCCATTCAAATTGGTCCTTTAAAAAGGGAATGCACAGTAGACAACATCTCAGGCTAAACCTTTTACTACCTACTTTGTCACTTCCTTATTTGATTCATTCATACGAATGTCAAGAAATCGTAACAAAAACTTATTGCGTCAGGGTTCCACCAAGTACAGCTTAATGTGTCTTATACTTACTCTAAATGCTTCAATGTGTTTGTTTCAGTGAATTTTGTAAAAATCAAACTATTTTCTCTTTAAGGCATATAAGTAACTAAAAAAAATTTTTCTAAAATACCTTCAGCTCATTTATGTCTGAGAACTTTTTTCAGACACTCAATTCCTTTGTACTAATGGGGCAAAGGAAAAAACGAGCCGAAGCTCACTTAACAAGTGCTGTTGTGTAATGGAATGGTTTTAGTCCCTTTTATTTCCGTCTTGTCTATTGCAAACATCCGCTTTGTTTGGAAACTAATCGGGTATTTCATCAGCTATAGGTAGGTAGGTACCGGGGTACCTTTTATACGGAAAGAAAAATCTCACAATAGTATCCATTACAATATTTTATAGCATCCATTACAAAAATATCTCGTAATAGTAACGAGAAAACTTGTACAGCGGGGGACAATGTATGTATGTATGGACCAAGTGATTAATGGACATTATTTACATTAATTAACTAACAAATAGCAGAAAAGATTTGCATACCGTTGTCGGTGGAACATATGATACCTATGCTTTTTAAATCACCTGTAATTTTCACTATATTCTGGCAAATAAATTTAATTCAATTTAATTATAATTATTTTCGTTACTGTGGCGAGTTTTTTTTGTAATGGATGCTATAAAATATTGTAATGGATACAAGGTACATGAACAATCGCTGCAGTGTACTAAATGCTTAAATTCTACGCGTAAAATTTCGCCTCGAAACCGCTAAATTTGCCTCTACAAAAGCCAACCTAGATAGACAAGTGTGTGCATATGGGTGTATGTTAGTAGGTTAGCTTGAAGCCAAAATTAATTGTTAAGGGGGTAACATTTTACACGGTTATGCGCGTTTTTTTTTCCACTTTTACACAGTACAGTAAATACAGTAATATCTAAGTGTATACCGCCAAACTGCTTAGCAGGTTATCGGCGGACTTATTGCTCCCTTTTATGAATAATAGTAGTACACGTAGTGAGTACGTCAGCGTCACACACACACCTCAACACATTATAGATCACTAATATTAACTAACCTAATATATAATTCTCTACCTACTATTAACTAGTTTATTACGGTCGAAACTCGAAGAATACTTAAATTGAATAAACAGTGCTGCCAACTGTAATAATAACGATCAGGAGCGTTCAAAAACGTTGTAATTTCAATTTAAAAATGAAATAAAGTTTTAATCAAAGTTGTACCTGAAATCAATGTAACCCCATTCCACGGTATGTCAGTCTAGTGAGGGTTATTCCGGGGTCGCTATATATATGAAGGCTTATGGTTCATCATGAAGGATCAAAGATTTTGAAATTCACCGTAGATTGCTCGGTAGAGAAGGTTTATTGGAAACCGCGTCTACCAGTCGGCGTATGCGATGTTAGCATTTTCCCATACATTAGTCAGGCATTGAAATGTCAAATGTATGAAACTATACATTATAAGTGCATACAAACAAACTTAAAACATATATTTATAATAATGTATAGTTTCGTCATGTAATCCTTTGCTCTGTTACATTTTATTTTTGAGAACTGTTTATAGTTTTTCGACTTGCTGGAAATATTTTTTTCAAATTGTTTATATTAGTTTATATTTTCTCTGTAAGTGAACTATGTTCTTAAGAGAAATAAAATTCTTTAAACCGATAAGTGCATTTGCACAAAACCTTTGGTACGCTGAAAGCGCTACTGGACTAGTAGCGCTTTCAGCGTACCAATTTCTGTGACTGTACCTTAATGCGCATTGCGCACGGCATACGCCCTAATTTGGAATATTATTTTACATGCAACATAAATAAGAGTTTCTAAGATCAACCGCGGTGAGGTGTAAAATTTTCTTTAACAACTCACTTTTGATCATGAATATTAAAACTCTTCATACCTACGCATAGAGTGTGCTTCATAATAAATAGCAGCAGAATAACAGTTTATGCAACGGCCACGTAATGATAGCGATTTGACATGAGAACGAAGTTGAGTTTCATAATAGATCGTTCGAGTGTTAAAATCGCCATTACGTGCGTTGCATACAATACTTTTTCTACGACCATGAAACATATAAACAGAAAATACAAACCATTACGGAGACTTCAACAGACGCCATGACAGTTTAACATGTTATTGGTAACTATGGATACCATAGATATGTTTGACGTATTGTCGACATCGCGCAGGCGCGGGTGTTGAGTTTTATTTATGGCTATAGTACCAAGTAGTTGGCCAGTGAAATGTAGTGCATTTAATATGAAAGAGTTCTTGTATGCAGTGCTACAATAAGGAAAAAATTATATATTACAATCGAAAACTGTTATTTAATATTTCATTAAAACACTTTTCACACGACCATGACGCATGAACCTCTTTATGTTATTGATTGTGGTTTCTTAATGAACAAATTACGAAATGGGAGTAGAAAAAGAGTTAATTAAAATCAATACCAATAAGACGTTGCTTTTACGATCCATATTTCTATTTAAAAATGTGTTTAATGTAGAGTTTTATATTATTTATAATGTTTCTTTGTTTATGCTCTATGCGTTCCTATACCATTCATCCGATTGCGATGAAACTTTGGTAAGTTGTAGAGCGCACGCCCGGGAAGGTTTCTAAGTTAAAAAAACATGGCGAGCGAAACCGCCTACGGGGCGCAGCTAGTAATCATCATCAGCAGCCTATTCTAGTCCACTGCTGGACATAGGCCTCTCCCAGGGCGCGCCATTGAGCCCGATCTTCGGCTCTTCTCATCCAGTCGCTGCCAGCCACCTTGCGCAGATCGTCGCTCCATCTAGCAGGGGGGCGTCCCACACTACGTTTGCCCAAACGCGGTCTCCACTCCAGAACTCGTCTACCCCAGCGGTTGTCGGTTCTGCGACAGACGTGACCGGCCCACTGCCACTTCAGCTTGCTAATCTTATGAGCTATGTCGATAACTTTTGTTCTATGCCGGATCTCCTCATTTCGGATTCGATCCAGCAGAGATACTCCGAGCATAGCTCTTTCCATAGCACGCTGAGCGACTTTCAATTTGTGAACCAGTCGCACCGTCAGTGTCCACGTTTCGGCTCCGTAGGTCATTACTGGTAGGACGCACTGGTTAAAGACTCTTGTCTTTAGACATTGAGGTATGGGCGACGAGAAGATGTGACGTAACTTCCGAAATGCTGCCCAACCCAGCTGAATTCTTCTGTCGGCTTCTTTCTCGAAGTTGTTTCTACCTAATTGCACAGTCTGCCCGAGGTAGACGTATTGTTGCACAACTTCGAGGGCCGTACCGTCGACGATAATCGGTCCCGGAACGACATGGTCATTGAACATGACCTTAGTCTTGTCCAAGTTCATCCCGAGTTCAGCTAGTAATGTATATAAAATAATATAGTACGCAGATAGATTACATTCATAAACGTTTAGTTTATGTTTAGATCGAAAATTAAGAATGTACCTATAGCTAGTGAAACAATAGGTATGCGCACACGTTTTGTGAAACTAAGTTTATTCCTATTCCTTTAAAAAGGGAATGGAGATATTCCCTGACATCCGTAATATTGTATCTCAGAGAAAACTCTTCCACGAGCTCGTGAACCCTAAAATTATCTTACAAAGAGGTCCCAAATACATCGAAGAGGCCGGGTTCCGCATTGCAGAACTTTTACTCGGTTAGTTTTGTTGTTGTTACTTTGTTAACTATACGGGCCCGATGTGGCTCGTTTGCGTTTACCTTTTGTACAATTCAACTAAGTTTATACATTGCGTTGGTCATACTTAAAAGTTATTCCTTGTTTAAAAATTTAGGATATTTTCCTACAGGGAGAAATCGTGGTAAGTTTTTCCCAAAGACCTTTTAAATTAAGTTCTTTGGTTTCCTATGTTGTTGTTTTTTTTTAAGGCAAAGGGAACTGAGCCCATACAGCCATGTCTGATGTAAACAACTCTTTCAAGTCTTCATTAAAATGCTGGTGTGACACATTTCAATGCTATCTGGGAGAATCTTCCACGCTTCTGCGCCATCCGAACCAAATAAGAAGGCGTCCCGGACGCAGTGTGGCTCTTCAAAATCCAGCCAAGTACGGCTCGGGCTGCAGCGTCTTATTTGACTTTACTTCACTGTCCCACACATTATTCACATCTTGTCGAAGTTTTTCGAGCAAGAAACACCATTCTTACTAGAAAAGCACTACTGTAAAACAATTTGCAAGACAAATCGAAACAAAGCTGACGTGGACGCCACAAAAGCGCGGGAGAAAAACTCGGTTTCCTATGTATAAGTACTGAAATAAATTCAGAAAATAGGAGAAAAATATGCGACTTTTCAGTTGATCGGCTTTTATTCGACTCGATGTCAATTTCAAATTCAGAACATCCTCTAAACGCAAATAACAAAAAATAATTAATTAAAAACGAAGTTATTAAAACACAGAGTTAAAAAACAAATTATACAAAATTAAATTAACTCCATAATTGTTATGTAGTCGTTAAAGGAAACGTCAAGTCAGTAGTCAGGTCAGTTTGAAATGTTAGTTAGTTAGACAATCAATTTCCAATTCAGAACAGGTACAGTCGACCACTAGTATACCATCTGTCAAACTTCATCGACTAAATCTCAACCTTATGTCCACATAATATGGTTTATTATGATTAATGGTTTAGTCGATGACTGTTTCAGTTTCACAAACTTTGAAGTTTTGAGTAGGTTGACCTGTGTTCGACTGTACTTACCTATTTTTTTTGTTTATAAGTATTTAGCCATGCTAGGTATCAATGACTATTGGTTATTTGCTTTATGCTAGCTATACTCTAATAAACTAATAATGTTCCTACTTACCTATTTTGACGTGTATGGGTAGTTATGTAAATGACTTCATGAGTTTCAAACTATTAAGATCACCCTTTTATACTACCTACCTACCTAGTATTCTAAAGGACATTATTTGAAAGATACTTTTACCTGTAATATTATAAGCTGATTCTGGGATTTCTCTGTCACCTGGCAAGATGATGTTAGCCATCGGCATAACTTACCTGAAAAAAAGAGAAATATTATGAATAATTATATGCTGGTTCCATTATCTGTTACATCACTATATGTATCGATAAGTGCGGTATTCGATTAGGTACGTTACACGTGGGAAAATACAAGAACATTTGCTATTTTACGACTTTTGAAAATTAAATTCGCAAAAAAGATACTAAAAATCGAACTATAGCAGTTCTGTCGTATTTATAGCTACAAAACACAGAAATCTTTCATATTGGTACAAAAGACCTCGCTAGAGAGTAAAAGAGTAAGTGCAAAAGAGTAAGTATCCAAAGAGGTTTTATTTCACTTTTATTTTCATGCAGAATGGAATTCATTATTTTTTTAAAGTGTATTCGCTGTTTACAATTTTATTTACATCAGCATTGACTGGCAGGTTATACATAAAATATTTTTTGTAATGCCATTTAAAAGAAAACAAATTATTTTTCAACCTTTAATGGCATTTCCAATAAATTCTTTTCATAAAACTGGCCAGCATAATGTGCAATATTATTTTTAAAAGTGTATTCGCTTTTTTCAATTTTATTTAAGTCAGCATTCACTGGCAGGTTGTCCATAAAATATTTTTTGTTATGCCACTAAAAAAGAAAACAAATTATTTTTCAACCTTTAATGACATTTCCAATAAATTATGTTTGTAAAACCGACCAGCATAATAATGCGCAATATTATTTTTTATTGCCTTATTTACAACAAAGGAGATTTAATGGGATCTATTGAATAAAAGACCTTCTTAATCAAATTCTGTTAGAAAAAAATTAGCATTTTGTATTGTATTTTGTAACTTAGAGGTTTGAAGTGAAAAGACCAGACCAGATTTCTTTTTCCACTGGCTAGCGATCACTCTTCTGTATCAGGTATATATGAAGAGTATACCAATATACCGGTAAATAACTTTGTTGCGCCTTTTTTGTCTTCCAGCAGGGTTTACGCGTTTAGCACATTTTTCGACGAAACGTACCTTCGCGAAACCAAACATTCGCACAATAAAACTCTCGATTAAACGTCATCGATAAAATGGATATCGACAAAAAGTTTTTCGAAATGGCGTAGGGAACCCCATTGTCTAATCGAACCCATAAAAATTTTATTTTTCGATTCTCTAGATTTCTATGAGTTCGGTCCGATTCCGTTAAAAAATCGCTGCAGTGCTTAATACGTTTTTTCGTAAATAAAAAGAAATAGAATTTTGATCAATTTTATGATCGGCGTACCTTAATAATTTAGAAAATGGTCGGAAAATGTTCAAGCGAGCAGGATTTGAATTTGCATTCCCGGTGGTATTGCTTTAAACTACCGAGCTATCGCGGCATATCCTGCCCTTTCTGTACACTGTCTGTCAATGTGACTTAAGCAACATTTATACCACCTCAAGGATTTTAAAATTGACCCCTATATAGATTGCTCTCTAGGGAAGTTTTATAAGGAAACCGCGTCTGTCAGTTAAGGCATGCGATTTCTCGAAAATTTAATAATACAAAAAAAATAATTAACCGTTCGTTATTGTTATAATATAACCATAGAAATATTTGCCGCTAATAAAATAGGACCACATGTGAGACGAGATATTTATCGAGTTTCCATATTATATCCCATTTTTGAGAATTGGCCTCCAGTTTTACACCTGGAATGCACGCAGGCATACACACCGCAAGACTCCATTCTGCCGCATCGTTCGCGATCACGCGCCTATCACATCTATATTTCACTTGAGACTCTTGACGAGTTGCTACACGTTTTTATGTAGGCGCTACGATAAGACAACTTTATTTCAGTTTGTAAGGGTACGTTCAGACGTGTTATCTCAGGATACTCTGACTAAACCTTGAACAAACCTAGTAGAGCTGAACTACACGCATCTGGTCCCAGCCCCAGTTCGATTCGCTGCAACCAATCACATGCGTTCCGTCCTCCCCCACGTTATTGGATGCAGCGAACCGAACCGGGGCTGGAACCGGACGCTTATAGTCCAACTCTTAGAAGTTTTTGAATAAGGTAGAGTTTATTCAGTAATGTAACAGTAACAAAACAAAAAAATTGAGAAATGATTACGGATGGTCTTCAAAGCAAAATATCCTTGTTACTTAAACGACCCTAATGTAAAACCGAGTAATAATTTTTCCCATTATGCTGTACTAATAAAATATCATTAATATATAATCCAATTAAAAAGGATAGAGTTAATTACGGACAATAAAGAATTTGTCAGCACACATTACTTATCTAAAACTTTTTTATAGGTACCTAAGAAGATAGAAATCTTCCATGAAGGTACGAACGCCCACCCGCCCCTTGCGGAGGGAGACGATTTTTTCTTTCATCCATGGTATCTTCTATATAAATAGTAGACTAAGTAAAATGTAGTTAACAGTGTTACTACTTATACATAGGTAAATTTCAGATACCCTTTCAGACACTTTCAGCAACCCTTCAGCGTTGACAGTTTTACGACTTTAGCCCATTTCGTATTTCATCAAATGCTATAAATCTTCCAACATCGATTTAATCCTGATCACACCCAAAAGCTATCTTCATTCATGTCATGACATCATACATGACATCACTATTATATACCCTCATTCACCCCCGACCGATCGAGGAAGGGCGTATTATAAGTTTGAAGCGTTTGTCTGTTTGTCTCTCTGTTTGTCATCATAACTTAACAACGGATGATCAGATTTGGACCCGGTTTTTTTATGTAACAGACAATTTTGTCGACTGGTGCAATTTTTATCAGACATGGCTAAGAACACAGCCATGTCTGATAAAAATTGCACCAGTGGTTTCCGATTTCTTGGAGTATCTTTGATGTCAGATGGGATGGAACGGTAGGTATAGGTCCATCCTACATTAGGAACCTTGAAAACCTGATGATGAAAAAGGACCAGGAAAAAGTAAGGTCAATGGTAAGTCCGGGATATCTTAATTTTTTTAATTTAGAATTCTTACTTTAAATCTTTGAATAAGCACGTCTACAATAAAACTGTTCTAAATTCCTAAGTCATATCTAATAATTTAGATAACCATAGTAAGATTTACTAGTTAAGCTATAAAATAAATCAGTTCTGGCTAAATTGGACAAGTTACTACCAGTTTGAACCAGAATCTCGGTCGTACACTTGGCTGTACAACAATACGCAATGCAGAATCCCTGACCTCGGTGCGTATCGCATAATGGTATAATTTCAAACAGATATCCAAAACGCGAATTATGTTCGTTTCGAATTTGTAATTCGTTCCAATGCAGTTTGGTTATAATTGGGTTATAAAGAGAATACAAATGCAAAAAAACGACCCCTTTATTTAATGGGGCCCCACTACAAAAGGGATTCGGATTTGGGTCAAGGGAATACTAACACCTATGTGAAATTTTGAAGTATGTATCTTATTCCGATTAGGAAAGAAAGAAAAAATCTTACCCACCATAAAAGTAGTCTAAACTCTCCTTAATCAAAGGTTGGCTGAAAGAAATCCCTATGGGATAAGCCCGCCTTTGTACATATTGTTTTTGTGTGTGTACAATAAAGAGACTACAAAAAAACAAACAAAAACACTTTATTGTCAAAAAAAAAATTACATATTTAGTTCAGTCCATAATACTATTGGCAATAGGCACCTGGCTCAGCTAATGCTTGAATAAATACACTTGCGTGTAAACACACAGCGCTGATTTTCAGCCAGTCCTTATACAAAGATAACACACTAGACGCTAGACCCGCGTGGCAGACGGATGGACGGACGACTGAGCAACTGCAATAGGGCTCCGTTTTTTTGGGATAATTCTGCTACAAACTTCGTAAAAAAATACTTGAAATAAAGTAACAAAGAATTATTTAATAATTCTACAGTATAAGCCCTTGGGATTTAAGACAAGTGCCTAAGTTAAGTTGATAAGAAAGCATAGAATTCCAAGCCATTCAGTGGTACAAAACGTAGGTTCATACTTGTAATTCACCAGGCAAAACAGTTACCATTTCCATGACATTTCAATCCAAGGGTGCATCATCAACCGTTTTAGTAACGAATTTCCGGTAAAATCTCTGTTATCTTTAGCGACTATGATTTTTATTATCAGCAGCCCTCGGCCCGCTTGCGTGTCCCTCGGTTCCCACAGTCACTACATTATTATCCAATTGTTGATCATTTTGAAAGGGTCTCTCGGCCAATTTTGGGTCTTTATTATGCGTGTTTAGAAGCAATTTTGTATCGAGGGGTGTTTTATCAATTTTAGAAGTGCTGAATTTATTTGATTGTTTTATCTTTCTGTGTAGATTTACACTTAGATTACCTAATAATATCTTTATCTATATGTGAAGATTGGCTCTTAGTTTACCTATATGTAGTTTTGCGATGTCTTATCTTTATGTGTAGATTTTGGCAATTAATTTGCCTATTATTTTGCAATATCGTTATTATTAAGCTTTAGGAAAGTTGTAAAAATAACATTGGAATGAAAATATGTAAGATATCTCCCACATTAGGTTGGTAAAATAAAATGACAAGACAATTTATTGCATTTAATAAAACATTGTAATAAATCGGCCTAGGAGCATAATTACGTTTTAGATTTCCGTTTTGTTTCAGTTGGGAAAATGGTTACTTTTAATTACTAGCAATTCTAAAGACAGGTGTTATATTTCATAATCATAACAGTAATATATTAAAATCGTGACAATTTTGAATATTTACTGTCATCATGATGTTAATTACTTACAATTAAATAAACTGTATGCCTCAACATCACGTATGGTTTAATGAGCTCGCGCTCGGAATGCCCTAAAAACCTAAAACAAAATGAAATGAAACGTAGACGCACCCTTAAATTTACGTTTCGTTTTCAGCATAACAAGGTTGCGTTCCTTCACACAATTGTTCAAATTATAAATACACTTTCTAATACAAAGGCGGGGAACATAAACCCCCGAGGGTACGATGGTTCCGATATTCCGTACCGAATCGACAAGTGGTACGAATAAACATACTTTGGATCGGAATGGGATTTTTTCCTGCGGTTGTCATGTACAGTTATCCACCATTGTACACCTAGCAAAACATACTGAGTTTCATATAAAGGTACAAAAATGTGTGTAAGCATTGCGTGGTTCAGCGTACTGATCCACGTTTTCCCGTTTTACACGAGATAAAATGGATGAGAAATTATGTTTTCTTTTTATCTTTTGTCGGATGCAATATTTTTTATAGCGGTTGTCGTTTCGGAATATAAAAACATAGAGATACAAGAGAAATTATGGTGACTAATACATACAAAAAGATTAAATATAGTAAGTTATAATTCGAATATAAAAGTTCATTGATTTTATACCTATACCCGGCGATTATGGCATTACCTCCCATGGATAGCGCACAAAGAAAACGGCCCCCAGTTCCCGGCCGCCCCACTATCTGCGCAAGGTGGCTGGCAGCGACTGGATGAGAAGAGCCGAAGATCGGGCTCAATAGCGCGCCGTGGGAGAGGCCTATGTCCAGCAGTGGACTAGGGTAGGCTGCTGATGATACCTATACCCACGGGGGTTCCATTACTTTTTAGTCAAATAGAAAATAAAAGAAATATTACAAATGTTTGTATACAACTTTTCAAAGTATTCCCCTGCGGCATGAATGCACTTATGCATTCGACTGAACCAGCTTTAAAAACATATGAAAAACTTTTCCTGCGAAGGTCGAAAAAAAGTCGCCTAAATTAGTCTACTGCTTCGTCCGCAGTCGTAAATTTCATTCCCCGCAGAGATTTCTTCAACGTGGGGAACAAAAAGAAATCACACGGAGCCTAGTCAGGACTGTAGGGGTGTGTGGTAGCAATTGCACGCCCAAATGGGTTAAAAAGTCCATGGTTCTGGCGGCCGTGTGAGCGGGAGCGTTGTCTTGGTGAAAAATTATACCACGCGTTCCGCTCCTCGGACGATCGTCACTCAGCTCCTGGAAGGCTTGCGGCAGACAAACCTCGCTATACCTTTGGGCTTTGTTCTTCGATCTTCTAGTAGAATTACGGTCACTACTACAAAAAAACGGCAACTATTTTTTTATTGACGCTTAGACCGCGAACAACCTTAGTGGGTAATCGTTTTCTTCAAAGACGCATTCTGTCGATGTATACAGCTACGACCCGCTTACGAAACAGCAATCGACATTACATCTTGTCAAGATGTAGGTCACCTGCTACCTCCGTCGAATTTATCTAGCATAAACTGGCACCAGTCTACACGCCGGATTTTCTGCTCTTCTGTGAGAGAGTCGCGATGCAACCTGCCTAACTTTAAGATGGTCATGTAAAATGGTGGAAAGTTCCTGTGGTCCAATCTTCAGTTCATCCTGAATCCCGTGCTTGGTAATGTTGCGACATTGCTTTATTAGCCACTACATATATTCTACGCTAAATAACGAAACAATTATTTTTAAATAGAATGCATTATTGGAAACGGTTTCGACCGGTGACTTCGATGCGGGCAGCTGAGTTATTGGTGTGTATTGGTCTGTCGGGATCACAACAACTTTATAAGATAATTAATTTCACAAATTGAGTTAATTTGAAAATATATTTTCGTCCGCGTATTTTGAAGGAAAATGCCGAGCGTATAATTATTCAAGTATTTCGATTAATATCCTCTTATTTCGTTTCTTAGAATTAAGAAACGATTGTATTGTATGAATAAATTCCGAATTCCCAAAGATCCGTAGGTTTGGTCCCAAAGCTGGCATCCACCCCTACTGGGCACGATCCTGTACGAAGGTTCAACATTAAAAAATAAAAAGATTATAAACAAAACCCATTCACGTAGTTGACCTACGAGTCCGGTTACGACGCGTAGCGCGCTACGAATTCGTAGAGAATCGCGTGGCGCACTAAATCAGGGATTTATGAAGTTCATCCCGAGATTTTTCGGCGTTTATGAAATATTTATGGAAGAAAACAATAATATTTAATATATAAAATAAAAATAAAATAAAATAATCTTTAATTGAAAATATCACAGTACTTGTAAATCGAACAATAACCTGACTCCCAAACTAGGCGAACCTGTATCTTGGGAGAAAGTGCTTTCCCAAAAAGAAGGTATTCAATAAAGGTCAGCATTCATTCCATAGACAACTAGGTAGTTATCTATGGAATAAATACCAGCCCCAAAATAATGTTAATATATTAATATTAATGGTAAGTAAGTACTATATAAACGTAAACACAATAAAACCAACAATTTTAATAAATATGAAGATAATTTACAATGCATGAGAACCCCTTAGGAATTGCCGGGAAATATATTACTTTTTATTAGCCCCAAAATGGTGGTTTAATTATTTCTTCAACCCCTCTTGGTTTTAATTGGCCAATTTTCGTGATATCTTTGTTGATATTTCGCCTTCATTTATTTGGGAATGTGGCAACACTTTAGATATAATAAGCGATAATGAATACCTATCTTATCTTATGATAACCGGGGCCGGGATAACCCCAGCGGCATTTCGACCCTTGAGGGTCTTTTGTGCCTACCCCATTTACACACTGGTCATCTCAGAGTGCAGGTTTCCTCACGATGTTTTCCTTCACCGTTAGAGCAGTAGGTAAATGTACGTAAGTCTTCGAAAAATACGAAAAAGTCATTGGTACATGGCACTGCACGGTTTCAAATCCGGACCTCCCGCATGGGAGTCTGATGTCCTAGCCTAAACTAGGCCACCAACGCTCTATGAATTCCTATTATTTATCTTCAAGATTAAATGAAACAAATATTCCTTGACCAGGAATATAAAGACCCTGTCAAGAGGGTGTCATTGGTAGTATCTTGTCTTATGGATTTCGAATAGTTTTTATTCCAGTTCAGGATATAATTAACAACAATGTTCATGGACGTTTATTTTTTGACGTCATACGTCATGATGTAATATTTGTATTACGATACAAAATCATTAAATATCTCCGAAACTACAAGTGCAACTTGCAAGATTAGGCTATTATTTTAAATGCCATAACCACAAAAATCGGACTAATAGCAATGCGCATATAATTTTAACGCGTAATTAGAGCGTCGGTGGCCATGGGGAGGTCCTGGTTCGAAACCATGCAATGCCATGTACCAATGAGTATTTCCGATTTTCTCGAAGACTTACGTACATTTACCGACTGCTCTAACGGTGAAGGAAAACATCGTAAGGAAACCTGCATCTCTGAGGAAATTAAAAGTTTTCGAAGGCGTGTGAAATCCACCAATCAGCACTGGGCCCGCTCGGTGGATCATGGCCCGTGTGCCCCCTTGTAGAAAATATGATAGATAGAATGATAGAATTTTAACAAGTTTTATATATTTGACATTTCAATGGCCGGCTGAATATGGGGAGATGCTCACAGCACTGCGCTAGCTGGCAGACGGGGTTTCCATATAAAACTTCTCTAGCGAGCAATCTACATACGGCGAATTTCAAAGTCTACCTATTTTGATTTCTTCAAAACTCGTATACTTCCACAGTAATCTAGTGTATCATTGTTTAATGCTTAACTCAAAATCGTATTGTTTTTTAGTTCCAATTAAGAACATATGGGTCAAAATGGCCCACCCCTACCGCGAAAACTGTCACAAAAAAACTCGCTAAATAACGGCGAAACAACACACACGGTTCAATTACTAAAAGCTATTCAGCGGTTAACTGAAAAACAAAAAGACCATTAACATAAATCTATGTTGCAAAGGAAAAACAGGACAAAAGTAATGGTTTGTGAACAAAATGTATGTTTTTGAAGAGACCAAATTCATTACTTTAAAAGCTTCCGCACCTATAACGACTAAAGTGGGGAGAACTACTCGTACAGTCGACCACAGTCAAACTACCCAAAACGTCAAAGTTTGAGAATCTGAAATGTATCATATTGCGCAGACATAAGGTTAAGATTTAATTGAAGATTTTTGACAGATGGTATACTATAGCTTGTGGTAGACTGTACATGTTTTCAGGGCACGTTTCCATTGTTTAGCATAGTTTACAAGATGTTTACAGGTTTCTGGTTTATCCCAAGATGACGAATTGCAACTCGTTTCAGGTTGAGACCCTTTGGGTTCAAAACTCGCCTTTCTTTTTTCTTTTATGTCTATATTTTTCACACAATGTTATTTAAAAATGCCCTTGAAATTCTGTTTTATTTTTCACTACTTTAAAGCTCAGCTACTCAGCTTTCATCTTTTTCTTTCTTTTATTTCACTCTTTATAGCTCACGAAATTGAAAATTGCCCGCGAAATTCTTTCCTCTGAGTTTTCACTCCTTTCCACAAATATAGGCGCGTTATCATCCAAATATTTGGGTTACAAGCATTGTTAACTTAATATAAGTAGCTGCCGTTTGATGACTCCAAACCGAATTCTTCGTTAAAAAAATTAAAATCTCTTAAAAATATATTAAGAATCTCCTCTACTGCTGTCCCTACAAAGGAAACGCTTTATTTCGATACGGACAAAATGGAAACGCGCTACAGCCGAAAAAGTTCGACAGTCGACACTAAATACTGCGCACTCCACTAATGGCGACGCATTCGACACTAGCTTCAAAGCAATTAGGAAATCGTCGAGTGTCGAAGCGAATTCACTCACAAACTTTCTTCAAACACTTTCCAAACTTGAGACTTCTAACTTTGTAAGGTTACTAATTAAATAATGATAAAATCGAAGAGAATGTCAAAAAGTGATCGTGCAAGTTAAACAACGCTGGGCGCGGTCAAACCCAGTATCGGTAACCGCTAGTGATACATTTTCATCTGAGCCTCTCCGTGCCTCGGAGACCACGTTGAAAGGCTGATCCTTGTCTTGAGTCAGCCAGTCATTTGACTATCTCAGAAGCCTACAGTCGGGGCTGATCCTTGTCTTGAGTCAGCCAGTCATTAGACTATCTCAGAAGCCTACAGTCCGGGCTGATCCTTGTCTTGAGTCAGCCAGTCATTAGATTATCTCAGAAGCCTACAGTCGGGGCTGATCCTTGTCTTGAGTCAGCCAGTCATTAGACTATCTCAGAAGCCTACAGTCGGCCTGAACAATTATTTACGACTAGAAGAAGATCTGGCATAAAATGGCAAACTATATTATTTTATATCAATAATAATTACCAGAAAACTAACAAAAGTGAAATGACATAAAATACCGCGTGGCAAAAAGAAATATAAATAATTTCGTTGGCTAACCCTCAAAGTTACGATTTGATAAGTCCTACAACAGTCAACCGGATATAAATAATATGAAATTGGTTTTGTAATTATCACGAAGTCCCACACTTCCTATACAAATCATGGCGAATCTCGGGTCTTCTCGAGTCGAGAATATATTGAAACCAACTCGATCAGTATTCACGAGAGGCTTTTGCCGCTCGAACACGTAAAGCAGTGAAAATTTTCCTCAATAAACAAATTGACTGTATTTGTAACTTAATTATACAAATAGCTCTCTGTTTCTCGCTGTAATGTTTAATTTTTAAAATTCGGACTCGCTTCTTTTAGATATGATTGGAAATGTAACAGCAATTTAAATAAAAATCACTACGTTAAGCGAGAGATTCCAAAATTTTAGGAAAATTTATAGGAACAAAAAATTTATTTCCAAAAGCGCACACATTTAGTTACAGGAGATAAAAATAATATGCTGAGTCAGGGACCCTTTTGCCACATATGCATGTGAAATTGTGAACTTACTCTAAGTAACTTTTAAGTAATGAAATGTAATTATCGTGTTATATGTGTGCAAATACATTTTAATTCATTCATTCATTAAACAAATATATTATAAAAATAAATAAACAAAAGTAATTAAGTTTGATGAAGGTGGTGTGCAGCACCGGTAAAAGGGGACTGCCTCAGCCTGTTGCCGTAGCGGATTTAGTATTGCGGCGCTGATTTTCAGGCATCACCTGTGTGCCAGGGGTCACTCAAGCCTCTTATTTTCGCTGTGCTGTGTGGTGCCAGCCTTAAAGAACAGCATTACCCCAACTCTTCCCATGGGTGTCGTACGAGGCGACTAAGGATCTTAGTGGATACTATTTTACATCTACAGATGAGTAGACAGCGGCGGTAGGCTTAGCATCTACTTGTATCACGTTTGTCCACCAAATCTTACGGCGTGTATGGGAACTATATAGCTGTGATTGAAGGTGGTTCCTCTAACTAGCACCTCGGGGATTATGGAAGTGAAAGTTTATGTTATGTATGTACTTATATGAGCGTCGATGGTCTAGTGGCTAGGCATGGTTTCGACCCGGACTCCCGGACGGACGGTTCGAAACCATGCAGTGCCATGTACCAATGAGTTTTTCGGATTTTTTCGAAGACTTACGTACATTTACCGACTGCTCTAACGAACGTGAAAGAAAACATCGTGAGGAAACCTGCATGCCTGAGGAAATTAAAAGTTTCCGAAGCCGTGTGAAATCCACCAATCAGCACTGGGCCCGGGCCCCCGTGGCCTAACAGTGGGGGACATTAATAGGCTGATGATGATGATGTACTTATTTTAGCCAAAAATCAGACGAAGAACTATATGAAGTATGTTTCTTTCCAGAGGTATGACATAAAAAGGAACAGAGTTGCTTCGATTCTGGGGTGGCCGCAAAATCTAAAGCTAAATCTAAATTAAACTGTTACGCTCGCTTATATAAGACCTAGATTGTATGAGTGAGCGGGACGTTCGTTCGGCGATCATCGCAAAATTTGGCAGACACCCCAGAATCGATGCTGGCATATTTTATTGGAGGTTGAATTTTCCTGGTGTATTTTTTTTGCATCTGACTATAAGTGAAGTGTGTAGTGTAACGGACAAAGAACGCCCTACATTGACCTTCCATGACATCACGGTCAAGGTCAACACCCGCGTTGTCTGCAGGTAATATTGATTGACATTAATGTTAAATAAATTGAAGAAAACCTGTACTTTAATTGAAAAACCTTTTACCTAAATCCAAATGGAACATGATATCATTTCGACTCATAACAAGAAACGAAATAAATAACAGAACTGAACGCAATAAAGGAAAAGCAAGACTTTGTGTGGACTCCATGTATTAAGTTATATGATAGAATAGGATTTGGACACGGCTTTCACGTTCCTCTTTTCACTTTCCACTTCAAAGACCTTATAGAAGAAAATAAGATTGAGGCGTTCGTGTAGTAGTCAGAAAAAACAGGATTTCTAAGGAAAATTTAGATGACCCACGAAACTTTTCTGTCTTTGATTCACATTTCGGTGAGTTTATATTTTTAGATATAATACTTACGATAAACATTTAATAAGGATAAGGTATTTGTCGACTTATTTGGCGACTTGTCCTTTAATGATTTGAAAGGACATACACGAAAAGTTTTGGACTTTTCAGAAGCTGGACGATTGTCGCAGCGGTCGACATAAAAAAGTGAAGGGCTACGGAAGTCTTGTTATCGTTGTAACCATTCCATTTTACGACAAATATTAACATATAAATTGATCACTTTAAAACTACAACATCCAACATACAAGCGTTTCAGTCTCGCCATGCAGAACAAATTAGAGCGACCACGAGAGCTAACGTCATGCAAATGCACTAACAAGCCGCGGAAAGTCATTCAATATAGTGAAGTGCCATTACATGTAATAGTATTTTATGCAACTGCCAGGTAATGATAGCTATTTTAACATAAGAACTGTTTATGAAACGAAGCGTAGCCGAGGTTCATAATACATCGTTCGAGTGTTAAAATGGCCATTACGTGCGTTGCATACAATACTTTTTTTAGGTCCATGAAACATATAAACAGAAAATACAAACCATTACGGAGACTTCAACAGACGCCATAACAGCTTAACATGTTATTGGTAACTATGGAAATCGTAGATATGTTTGACGTAAGATCAAAATCGCGCAGGCGCGGATGTTGAGTTTTTTTATGGCTATAGTACCAAGTAGTTGGCCAGTGAAATGCAGTGCATATCTCTATAATGCACTCTGCATTATAAAGGTATGCACTGCATTTCACTGGCCAACTACTTCCTTCCTGTATGCAGTACCATGCCATACAACAAAGAAAAATTTACATATTACAATCGAAAACTGTTATTTAATATTTCATTAAAACACTATTTTCACACGACCATGACTAATGAACCTTTTTATGTTATTGATTGTGGTTTTTAATTAACAAATTACGAAATGAGAGTAGAAAAACGTTAGTGTTAAAAACGAACCGAGCTCCACAGGTTTATAAACTTATAATAGCGAAGATGGCGAACGTAGCAGCCATTAACTAGTCACTTTAGCTTACATTTTGACAAGCAGAGTATAAAATATTTGCTGCACAAATTCGCTATCTTGGGAAAGGCATGCGCCAGCAACGTTTGAAAAATACAGTTATACGAGTATAGGCAGGATTCAAGTGAAACATAAATGACTTAGTTAACATTAATAACTAAAATATCTATGAAATACGTTTTTTTTTGTAAAATAAAAATCTATCTATGCCAAAGACTTTGAAATTCACCCTCGCTACTAGTCCGATTTCTGTGATGAATGCTTTCAAAAATACGTCAAAACACTTGTATACTGAAGTACGATTTTTTTTCTGTATGGGTATTTACCTACGTACAAACGTAAACACAAAGAAATACGTGTATTGTCGAAGTAAATATTATGAAAATCATGAAATTCCTTCACACACCGAAGCACCTGTTGGTTTGTGGCACGCAAACACGCGACTCTAAGCGGATTAATTTTGCTATGGGCTTATTTACAGGCGAAGCGGCGCGGCGCACGAACGCCTTTGAATCAATGAACAAAACGCTTTAATTACAAAAATATTTTTTATATATATCATGTCATACATGTTTTGTCCTAAATACCGGTACCTTTGCTACCGGTTTAGATGGATACTTAGGAACGTCAATCCTGTGAGTCGTTGGTTCCAAACCAGTTTCCCTGTTTTCTAATACGCAAGTATACCTATGTCAGAAAAAAATGGGTTTCAACAATGTCAACCCCCAAAACCCACCTCCCTGCTTACGGGCCTTCCGTTTACGTAATAAAACCCAAACCTACTATGTTTACTAATTTACATACCTTCGCTTGTCACTAGGGTCCCAGAAATAACAAGAACAGAATTAATTATACTAGAAGCCTACATGAAGCTTAAATAATTATAATCAGTTATTATTAATTCCGGCGTGGGTGGAACCGAGCGTGAGCGGGATTTCCATTCAATTAGTTAAGATATCTGGAAGTTAACCATATCTGATTGGTTGGAAAATTTATTGTGTGAATTTAGGCTTTAGCCGAAATAACTTTGTTTTTATGTTATTGTCCACAAACTGGCTGGTGTGGTTGATTTGGTTTAATACCAGTATACTGGGTGTAACAAAAACCCTCTATAGAGCTGAAAGGGGGGTGTTTAGTAGGTATCCATAATTGAACAACTTTCACTGTGGGGCAAACTCTGAAATCGCGAAAAAAACCCAGCTATCTCATACATTTCGGTCGTGTTGTTTATTTGTATGTAAACCTATGGTTTTTTTTATTATTGACTACTAAACCCGCATTTGACCTCGATCTCGCCTGATGGTAAGCGACGATGAGGTCGACGATGGAGCATGCGGGTCCAGTAAATGCCTATTCACTCTGGCCTTGAAGATCAAAAGTTTGTAGGTTTCGGGAAATACAGACGCCGGCAGGCTGTTCCATAAAAAAACACCAAGTTGGTAAAACACCAAGTAGATATTTGTTCAACTGTTTTATATTTAGTTTGTTTTAACAGAACGCCCAGTCAAACCAGCTTTTTGGTTTCAGGGCGCGAAGATTTATAAATAATGTAACTTTGTATGTACACAACAATAATAAATTTTTAAAAAACAACATTAACTATTTTCTATGGGTCTTTAATAAAGTAAACGATTTTATTATGAGCGGTAATTTGTTCTAACAGCAGCTCGTTAGGCCCTTATGACTCTTATGAGCCCGTAACTTCTCAACATGATATCATTAATTAAATTGTGGCCACTATATCCCGGTATGGGCTTCTTATTCGCCAAATTATTGTATGTTTTAGTATTATTGCCATCATTTGTAATACTAGTAAAATATCGTAGGTTCGCTGCAATTGAAATCTGACCTTGATCCTTTAGAATCTTGTTACTGAAAGAAAATTTTGTAGACCAAGTGTTCAAGTGTACGAAATTAAGTTTATAATGTGTGCATACTTACATTACATTAAGAACTCTACTAAAACGTGATACTTACCTATGTATGTACAGTATTAGTATAATATGAAACATTGTTATTTTATAATAAAATGTTTAATTAGGCTTCTTTTAGTTAGAAATCTCCGTGTAGAGTACGGCAGGTAAGTATAACTAATTTTAGTTACTCATATAACGGAAAGAATATGTATGTATATTATGTATTGTATTTTTAGAGATATTTATTATTTATTTTATAGTTATTGCATATCTGTACTTATTTGTGTACATATATTCATATTCATTATAGTTGTCTTTATATATTGTATTTATTTTTATTTGACGTACACACTATGTCTGTCTACCTTTAAATTATAACGCATCTTTCACTTTCGCGGGTTTGCTGGAAGAAATCTCTTTTAGAGATAAGTTCACCCTTTGTACAGTGTCTCATTTTAATTGTTTTTATTAAGTCTATTGTTGTAAAAAAAAGTGTAAATAAATAATAAAAAAAACAGCCCGAAATGTAAATTAACATAAAAAATATTCTTGCATTACGACAAAATACTGTATTAACGTTGACATAACTTTAATACAATTCCTCAGTCAATTTCTTTAAGTCCTCATTTGTACGAGAATGTAGTGTGCGCGAAGATCGGCATACCGGCTGAAAACGATGCGAAGTGTCTGATCGTGAGGCTGTTTCGCAGGAGGCTGTAAATATTCATGAGGGGACATTTTACCGCCGCTGCGGTTTGCCGCTCTCCGCCTTGTTTGCTATCATCATGATGAACACTTTAAGATCATGACATAATTAATGTACCCGTGTATTTACTTCTTCTTGCTATCTCTTTCAACTCTTGACGAATGGCTGTTTGAGTAAAAATCTTTCTGTACTTTGAGGACTTCACTAGAAAACAGTCTGATAGTGAATATTCATGAGGGGAAATTGGAGCTTAGGGGATGATCTTCCAGGGGATATATGTGGATCATAGTGGACGAACCCATCGCCCACAACAGCAATGCTTTATACTATACAACAATAAAAACAAATGAAATCGCAAAACAAAGACAAGGGAATTTCGCTTTTAAAATATTTCCGGAAGTCACAGTTACGAGTCTACCGCGAAAGATATTATACGAAGTCTCGTAAAACAAATGGACGTAATAAAAGGCTAACATGTGTTTGTACATACATTCTATACTAGGGAACTACGGCAACAGGTGTCAGATACCTATTACAAAGGGTATGTCCTATCTTAGAGCAAGAGAGAAGCTTGCAGCTTGCAACTTGGAAGTCCATTGCATAAGTTGGGAGTAAGTAAGTTTAGAAATAAACATTTGCAATCACTGCAACTTACAAAGCTGTGGTTAGTCTGTTACCAAGCCTAGGGTCTTTGTTATTCTTCAGGGAAGTGAAATAGACAACATAAATGCTACATGCTAAAGGTGTAAAATTGTGTTTATTACGCCACACTATTTTACGCCTTTAACACACACTGCAGCGATAAACATACCCACTTATATATGTATTGTTTGTTTAGATATACCTTAACGTATGGGAAAAGATTTTGTATTCACCCTTCTAGTCCAATTTCTGTGACTATTGGCGTCAAAATTAAGAAATACAATTCTAAGCTATACAAGGGTTGCAAAACCAATTATGCTGCCCCCCATAATAAGTGACCTGGTACTTAATTAATTTTTTTCGAGTCTCTGAATTTTTTCTGCCCCCCTTGGCGACGCCCATGAAACTATACCTAGTATTTATATACAAAAGTAAAATTATGACAGTACGACCTATATGCAGACACAAAAAACTCGTAGCAGGTGCTGGAATTAATTTCACAAAGGCGAAATTTGTTAAAGCGAAATGTAAAGCTTCTCGTATGAAACAAATTTCTCATTATTTATTCTGATTCCACGCGAAGATATCCGTTTGCAACAAAGTAATAAAACGAACAAATGTGGAAGGAAGGAAGTAACTGTGGAAGACATTATTATAAAGCTATAATATGTAGGTGGAACCCACGCAATAGGAATTCGCTAAGTGAAGACATGGAGTAACGAAATGTCAGTTGTATGAAAAGGAAAAGGGAAAATCTTCCACCAGGCGGGATGCTGAGCCTGGTGACCAGATGTCCTGGTCCAACAATGGATGTTTGGAACTCGTATACATACGAAGTCCCAGGAAAATTTCAATAGCGCGTTCTACACCGATGTGAGTAGGCACTTGTGGTGCGCTTCATGCGTCGCCACAAAGGTTTTGTTATGATTTCTTGACATTCGTATGAATGTGTCGTAAAGGGTATAGATAGCCTAATGTGTCATCCACATTATGTGGACACAGATAATTCTCGTACGTATTATACACACTGTGTAGATAATAATTATAATACTCGTATTATCTACACAGGCTTTCAACTGGTACCTATTATCTACCGCGTTTGCCTTATTAAACTAGGCTTTGACCTCCCGAAGTGGTCTTCCAGGCTTTGTCCTCGGGCACAATGGAAACATAGCGTACCTATTATTCCTTAGCCGCGAAATTTCCAGCCTTTGGCTGTACCGTGCTAAATGGTTTAATTCTAGGTAAAAGTCAAATATTATCTACGTAGCGAATTACGTGAATAATATTTGGATAATTTATAAACGAAAAACATAATACAAGGTTTACCTACTTAATCTTATAATCTTTATTGTACACACATACAAAATAAGTTCATAAACGAAAAAAAAGGTGTAGCATAACACGTTTCTCCTTTCTACTTCAGATTTTATCCCTCAGATCAATTACCTACAAGTCATTTATCTAATTTCACTTATAGTGAGATTGACAATACTTTCACACTTTAGTACACACTTTATTAAACTTTGAAAAATATGCTCACAAACAGTTGGTGCAATTTTTCAATTGGCAAAGTTCTTAGTTCGTCCATATTCGTTGTTCGTACAATTCTCGATTCGTACAATTGAACATTTGTACAAATGTACCTGGTTGCGCAGAGGGCGCCTATATCAAAAAGAAACGAAAGCCATGAACTTTCAGAGAGTAGATAGTTTATTACAAAATCTGAAAACGCTATATAAAATAGAGGTAACAATTTTCAAGGTATTTATTTCATACGCCTTTTGCACCCGTATATTATGTATCTTATGATTATTCCATCACCTGGTTGCCTGGAAGATATCGCTTAAAGCGATAAGGTCGCCTTCTGCACATTGTACCTCTCTTTATGTTGTATGTTTTGTTTTTGTCCCGGGTGTGCAATAAAGTATATTTGTATTTGTAACAAAACAATGTCGCCAGGTATATATGCACAGCGACACCTGTCGGCAAATTAACCTAAGCTAAACAGTACCAACTGAGCAACTGCATCAACTGCTCAAGTTCTTATGGCCTAGGAAAACCTTATGTCAAGCAAGAACTAATAGTAACGTAAAACCATAAAACTTGTCAGTGCCAACTTAATTGACCCACTTCACGTCCGAGGAAAATGTAGAGGTCATCACAAAATGTGTGTTAATAAAGTTAACCAACAGTCGGAGTGCGGAAACGATGTTAGTATAAGAATAACTAAGTTATTCTATTAAATTACTTAACATGTTTAGGTTGGGTTGAGGGATTTTCATGGTTTTTCCTCACGCAATCTGTGTTGTTGTCAAGTTGTTGGTTAATAATGTCTTTTTTTTGTGTAATTTCGCAATATTTTTGGGATTGTCGTTTTGGGTAAGATAAATAAACTTCGTAGTCACCTTTTGAGTTCCTCATAATCCCTAAAACTTTATATTTTACATATCAATATGTTTGTGCATAATATATATTTTTTCGTATGTATTTAATTATATTGTATTTATGTATATAAGTAAATTATATTGTATATTTGTATTGTATATTAGTATACTGTGTAAGTATACTGTTATTTTAATATAGTGTTATTTTAATATATAAATTTCACATATTATTAAGTAAGTTTCTTTGTCATTTTTTATTGCCACTGCACCGCCATAACATATCTGCATGCCCAAAAGTCAGCTGGCAGAGAATACCGCAAGGCATTAAGCTCACCTGTACACAAAAGTGTAAAATAATAAATAAATAAATAATAAATAAGATAGAAATAGGCAGGTATCAATCAGATCTTCCAGTATTGTTATAATCGACTTAGAACTAGAGAGAAGTTAAAGCCACCTATTGAGAAAAAAAATTCCAATCAAGTGTGTGTGCGCCCAAAATGTAGAAAATACGAGATTTACAACTGAGAGGCGGATCCAAAAAAAAATAGGGTCATCCGTTACTGAAAATGGTTTCGGGGCAGGCATGCTCCGGATCCGGCACTGTTTCAACTCCAGCAGAAAATACGCTTCAGGGTAGTAAATAAAAAAAGTTTTCCTTTTGGAGAACTTGTGTCGAGTAATAGGTTTGTCAGGACCCAGTGACCCGCGTCTGAGAGATATTGTTCTATCCAAAAGTATGGCTGCTATGTCTTTTCTGAAAACGTGTTTAAATTAACTTCTTACTTACTTCTAACTTACTAACTTAACTTCAACGGAATTCTGCTTATTTCGATTTCCTACTAGAGTCTATCAAGTCGCTTGTGTGGTAAAATCTAACGTATAGCAACAAAAAAACAGAAAAAGAAATGACATCAGTCCGTAAAGAAAAGAATATAACTGTAGTATTGCTTACTGTCGATTTTTATATTCCTCTACAAAAATAGGTGCCCTAAAATTCGATAGTCTCTAGTTTACACGTTTTCTCTTCTTATTTTATATGTTGCCAATCTTTGTTTTACAATTTCTGTTCAATTTACTGCCAAAGTACTAACACTGAAACTTTTAGTTTTACAGCGTCTCATTGAAAGCTCTCCTGCAGATGACTAGCTGTAAAATGGCCGCTTCGTAGCGTAAAATAAGCTTTTACCAGCAGAATGTACCCTTAAATGACATGACATGAGCCATTAGTCTCTTTTGAATAGCTTTTAATGCCCTTCTTGTTAGCTCGACAAGTAGTGTCTGTGTAGAAGTTATAACCAAGGAAATATAAGTACTTATCTTATCTTCTGATAGGGATTACCCCAGCGGCACTTCGACCCTCAGGGATCTTTTGTGCTCACCCCTTACCTTAGTCTCCTTCCTGTTCCTTAAAGATGCTTTGCATCAAGGACGCTGTACAACTTACAGGAAGGAGCCTATAGTCTTCTGGTTTCGGGTAGGCTACCCCCAGAAGACTCGTACGCCCTCCAGCCAGCGAGTCACATTCTATAATAACAATCTAATATAAGAACTTACTAGTACACATCACCTTTATGAATTTCCAACCACGTAAGCAGGTAAACCACAAACAACTTTTATATTCTAAACTAAGCAGAACGAACGCTGTTTCACGTACTTACACTGATAATTTATAACCATCGCACTAACACTCATCATATATGCAATGGATTTCCTTTTTCCTCCGACATGAGTCGACACGACACTTCACTACACTGGCAGATTATTTAATTATTTTATTTATTATAAAAAAAAATTGCACAGCAGTACAGTTAAAACTAAGACACTGTGAATTCATATGCTTGACATTGACACAATACAGTACTTAATGTATCGTACAGTAGATTAAATATAATAATAATATCTCTATAAAGATAAAACAGCTTACAGCTCATTCATTCATCTTCTCACAAAATCGCAGACATTGGTAACATAATTCCTTCCATCGACTGGCAAAAACGTCCAAAAATTCTGACATGATTTAGACAGTCCGCCATACATTTGCAGCTCTCGCAGCTATGTACATTTTTTTTCGAGCTGACTATAGCTGTTGGTCCTATTCACCTTTACAGCTTCACTGGGTTTTGGGGGCGAGCGCTAAGTGCGCTCCAGCCTGGAGGAGGACTTAAAACTACTATAAGAAGCGATTATACCTAAGGGCACCCATTGGGTACGGACCACGGCTTAGGACATCGCTACTGTCGGGTGGGGGAGCTCTTGTACAGTCGCGAACGGTAATTAGTATGACAAAGTTGTTCTGTGTCAAAGTGGGTCCTAAATTAAACTTCGCGACTGTACTATTTTCAATCGGGTTAGACCAGAAACTCCATTACACAAATTACAAAATCTTAATAACCTTAGAGATCCCTATAATAACCTTTTCAATCTTAATAAACATAACTAACATGTTCGTAATAGTTTTCCCTCTTGTTGCAGGTAAACCGCGAGATGAGACAACCTTCACCTTGACCGGGTCAGGCACAATCCGGAACACTTCCCGGTTAAACCGTGCCGTAACGCTAAATTGCAGAAGCCTCAATTCAGATTATATTGTTATTGTTATTTTATTATTATGTTGTTATGTCATCAGGGCCAAGTTGACACGGATAGAGATGTTTTGAGCAAAGGTTTTTTGTTTTGAACGATAAACGGTCCGTATCGTGGTAGAAAATTAGTAGTAAGTAAAAAGTAGGTGGGTATATATAAGTGAGCAGACGAGCAAACTTACTAACTACCTTACTATAATGTTTGCAATGCGCTGCTAGAAGACTTAGATAGAGTGCCTGTGTGCCGGTAATACGTTGGCTCTCTAACTCTTCAAACCGAAACACAGCAATACAAGCATTACAGTGGCTACTGCTTTAAAGCAGAAAGATAAAACCGTCTCAGGCCGACTCTGCAGAGAGTTATTCCACCTTCAAATACATTTTATATTTAGAATGATAAAATCAGACCCTTTTTTTATTTAATTATGGTCCCTGCTAGTGTACACACTGCAATTTGGCCAATGACCGTGTTAGAATCATTAAAATCACTCGAACGTTTTGGCGTCTGTTTTGAAAAAAAAACAGTTTATCAACGTCGAGATTATGGGAGAGTCGTATGCATCAGGAATGCCTAGTGCCTTGCATTCCAATTGGAGGTTAGGTTGCTGAATTCACACCATCTGTAGTTTTCACTTCCATTTCACTGTCTTATATCTATCACGGACGATTTTAGGAAAAATACACTAGTTTTACGACCACTGTAAACCGTTTTTTAAACAATAAAATAGGTCGAACACGCCATGACAGCAAGAACGTTCAACATAACCTCCAATCAGACCTTAAAATAAATTAATGAATTAATGATTGTCAGTTGTCACTATTATCATAAACTTATGCTACGTTCATGATTGTAACTTGCTGTAATTTTTGGTCTTGAAAAAAAAAAAGAAAACATTCATAATTTGAATAACAATTTTGAACATTTTTAAAGAAACGTGGTATGGATCATTAGTAACTCCAGGTACCAAAGATATACGAGGAGCTACTTCTTATACATATTTTATGTTATTCAGAGTTGTTGCTACGCTAAGCATTTCTGAGAAAAAGTCCCCGTTAAGCCCAAAAGTTTAAGAAAAATGTGTCACGAACTTTCCACGCAACCAACAAAATTTAAGAGGGTACCAAATATTAACCGTTTCATAAAAGTTAAGTTGCCGTATAAAATTTTAGTTCCCCACCTTCCGTCATAAAGGAGAATAATAAAAAATCTTACACCAACGGCCATTCAGTAAAAATAAAAAAAAATATTACATGAGAAGTCCCTTTTTATTCGAGTAATAAAAAACCCGTATAACAGAATCGTTTGAACTTTTTTTATAGACTATTAGAAATTGGTAAGATTAACCGCGTCGTAAGGTTTGGTTTGTAACTATAATATTGGCGCAGATATTGGTCAATATATATCCTTTATATTACCTTATTACAGTCGGTAATCAATATATAGCTATTAAACTGGCCTTGTCCTCTAGTTCAGTATAAGATAGATATGATCAAGTATTTAGGATACTGTAGCTATTTTGAAATAGAAAAGAACCGAAACCGAACAGAACATTCCGTTTCAAAATCGCTATATAGAAATCATTACTAAATTAAATACGTTTTTGATCTTTGTATAAGGTGTTTGATTAGTTAATTGAATGTTATCCTAATAAGTTTGTAACTCCGATGTACCTATTACTTTATGGTGACTATAATTTACAGTACTTAATTAAATAATTACTCCCATTTGGTAATTTGTTCAATACGAAGCCACAATCAGTAACTCAGAGTGATTCATTCTTAATGGTGGTGTTAAAATGAAAAAATTTAAACGGCACTTATGTGCGGTGCTGCACTAAAATGTAACTGTTTATTAATAGGTTCAGGGAATTGGTATCCAAACTCGACTGCGCCTCGTTTAATAACTAGGACTCGTGTTAAAATGGCTATCATTACGTTACAGTTGCATAAACTACTACGTTATTACGATAGTATGTGTAGGTACTACAAAGATATTATACTTTGTACACAGTACACACTGCCCAAAGTAAACCATCCAACCATTATTGTATAACCTTGAATCACCTTTTTGCCATGATACGTCTTTCATCTACGAGTACCACATAAATATAATACGACCATCCGGTCACGAGACTGAATCATGAAACGCAAATCATCAATGACAGGTTTAAAAATTACACCCGACTAATACTAGAGAATACGACTGACAGCCTTCGAGATGATAATATACTGACCCATTCTTCAATACAAGATGACGTGATAAATGGAATGCTATAAGCAAATGAAAAACATACTATGTTGACGATGTTATTTTTAGTCAATTTATGACTAAAATCTCACCTGGTGGTAAGTTTGACTTTGGTCAAAAATAGGTTGTTTAGAATATCACTGCTCTATTCTAAAACTCATCTATCTTTGAAGAAATAGCCCAAGATCCTGTGTACAAACATGAGGTAGGAAGCAAAACACATAGACAGAACACATATCTCTGGCGTGCGTGTGATAACTTTAATAAATTAAGTAAGGTCCTAGATTTGGACCTGTTCAATGTAGTGTGGCGGTGAGACGTCTACTCAGTCAAATGTTTTTTTATTATTTCATAATCTGTGTGTGTGTGTGTGCGTGCGTGCGTGTGTGTGTGTGTGCGTGTGTGTGTGTGTGTGTGTGTGTGTGTGTATGTGTGTGTGTATGTGTGTGTGTGTGTTTACAGTGGCACCTATTTGCGTAAAAAAAATGTAAGTTATTTCTATTAGTGAAACCCTGTAATTGGCCTTTTATTGTTAGTTTGGTTTATATAATATTATCTAAAGTGCTGTTGGTTTTCCAATAAAATTAAAAATATAATTAAAAACATACTTTACTTATTACTTTTTCCAGGACTTTCTTTCATGAACGTGACCAACATTGTCCAAAACTTTTGAAAATTGAGTACTTACAACATTTTTCCGAATTTTCAAACAATTCGGTCGATCAAGGTCTACTTTAACCACCTACTTGACAAGGTCACCTCACATACGGAAAGAATGAAAATTGTATTTGACCTTTTCAAAACATTTTGGACGAAGTGTCCAGTCACAGTCACAGTCAATACTTTATTCGCCCAATAACCAAGTTTGTGTATTCATGGGCCCAATAAAAGAAGGACGTGAGAGGTGAGGTCTTGATGACTTGCTGAATACTATAAGTCGCACGTGACAAAGGTTGGATCAATTGGTTCGGATTAGAAGGTACTTTCATTTGATATAGGTACAAGACGTAAGAATTTTTTTTATTGTATACTAAACCCGCTTTTGACCTCGATCTCGTCTGATGGTAAGCGACGATGAGGTCGACGATGGAACATGCGGGTCTAGTAAATGCCTATTCACTCTGATCTTAAAGATCCCTAGGTTGTAGGCTTCAGGAAATAAAGACGCCGGCAGGCTGTTCCATTCCTTAGCCATTCGCATAATGAACGAAGAAGCAAATTGCTTCGTACGAATAGATGGGATATCAACAACATAAGGATGGAACCCCTCCCCGTGCACCGCAATCTCGTGCACACACAGCCTTTGAGCAATGGCTCAACAAGGGTCACTTCGTTTGAAGGGTTAGTCGTGATAGAATTTAGAATATTTGCTAAAAAATCCGCTCTTCTCTTCTAAGGATTCAAATTAGAAAATGGTTGAAAATTTTTTTTACTTCTTACTTTATACTGCAAAGAAGCAACAGCTTTTTTAAGTGAAATGACATCGATTCTGATTTTATTTTAAAAGCTTGCCTGTTCAAGACTGGGTCTATGTTGAAATTGATGTGATGAGTTAGAAATTTACCTGAAACAAATCAAAATAAATAAATTAGTTTCATGGTAAATACCACAGAATTAATAAACCATAAATACACATAAATTCAGCCAGCATCAAAACGAAATCAAAGACAAATATTACATAACGGGGTCACCATAGGACTAATGAAAAAGATAACTAACTCTTAATCATAAGTAGGTAAGTGGATATGAAAAATACATTGTCCCAAAAAGGGTATTAAGGTGTATAAATAAAGAATATCACTTTGGAGATAAGACCCATCTCAGAGCCCCTTCCGTCATGAATTCCGCTAATCCCCTGTTCTCGCCCAGTAAAAAGCCTTCAGGGAACGATGATCATCAACTATTTACCTTGAACTTTATATGAGCATAAACCTATTATCTAAGATACTATGTTTATGTATGAAGTTTCTTTATTATTAGTATTATGGTCAGTCATATTATGTTATACAGTAAATTAAAGGAATTGCGAGCAGTTGGAGCAATTTCTCTACTCTCTTAAATTCGACTGTTAGTTCCTTCGGCGACATACATACACTTTCACGATTAAATAAGATAGGAGTATACATTATAACTGTAAAACAGAAACAAAAAGGGGATATTAAACTTAGTGAAGGACAGAAAAGGCGGTCCAAACAACATCAAAGTTAAAAACTCGAATTCGATAAATAACTCGATGCCACCAAGCACCAATTACGATCGTGACAGCAGGACAAACAGCCTTAATCCCTGATAAATCGCCAGGACTCTGTTTTAATTTAGAATTTAGACTAAATTTAAATTGGCCAAGCCTCTAAACATTTCATAGATTATCTACTGTCCTGATTAAAGAGTGAGTGGAAACAGTTAATATTTTTACTATGAGGTCTACTCTACCAGTCGTGAGGGGAGTTTCCTCGTCTAGTCAACTTTTAATACACATAACTTCACGCTTTGTCCCTTAGGGCAGGCAGAGAAATGGAACGCCAAGAATCTCTATCTTGGCATGCCTCTCTTGCTTTCTTTACATCATCGTTGGGGTCGTCTGCTCTGTATATTAAAATCTATAAGCACTTTATCAATCTAATCTAAGGTAAGTCTAGATCAACTTTAAAAAAAAGTAACAAGTACAACCCATACAATTAGCCCACATTGAATATAACCATCGTTGGAATATGAACATAAACATAATGCCACACCTGGCAACCCCAGACGACCCGGCTTCTAAGGTATATTTACTCTGTACTCACCGTTCGTTGATGTCAGTTTGTGAATTTCCTAATTATTTAATTAAACCAAGTTTAAAGTTACTTCCGTCTATTTAATGTTATTTACAAGCAAATATTAATGACGAATATAAAAATACTAAACACCATATCGATCAAAAATTAAACAAATCATATTCCTACCGAACTATCCCAAGAGGTAGAACTGAAGAACAAATAAGATTCACCTAATGAACGTGAAATATAAATCATTTTTAATGAAATTTGATATCAGTAACCTCTTTCCAAATCATCATTGCTAACACAATAAGAAATAGGTTTTCGCGGCCGTTAACGATTAATTTAGCAAGACGAAGACAATTTTCTGGCTGGTTTCCCCTCTTGGCAGGCTTTCTAAAGTATTGGGGCAGAAATATGTGAGGCAAAACCCGTCGTCCTTGGGCTGTGGTCAAATACTTCCAAAAAGAGAAACAATACAATTGGTTTATAACGAATATTGTTAGATCTTAATAATAAGCTAATATAACAACTCAGTTGACTTAGGGGGTATTCCTGGTGGCCTAACTGATTTGCCTAACTAATTAGGTCACGAGGAATAAAATTTCCTTGTGGCCAAACTATTTGATATAATAATAAGGTAGACTATATTTGGTCTCCTGTATAGACCACGTAATGTAGAAGTTTCATCAAACTTGCTCGCGGGAATATTTTTCAATTAACTTTTCCATGAATATTTTACAGTAAATATTAAATTTTGATGTCAAAGCAAACACAGATCATAAACAAAGGTAATGATAATAAAAAACAGGAAAGGGAGGTTCAAGACGATCTAGACGTTGGACGAAAGGCAAGTATTCAGGCAAGTATTGGACCAGACTGACGTTATGTAGAAAACGCGGCATGATAAAATACCCAGTGATTATTCCTAACTAACCTGCAAGCTTAATTTCAAAGCTGGCACACGATGATGATGATCATGTTTTGATATTTTAGTAATTTGCCTAACGAAATTATGAATATTCAAATAAATCTAACATTCCTAAATGGATTACCATGTAGTATTTTTGTATTATTATAACGGATTCCACACAAAAAAAGCTTTATCGTCAGATTATTCCTGTTTAACAGGCGATAACCAGATTACACCAATAGTAAACATTAAAGATAACATCGACAATATAGTTGATTTTATAATTGATACAATCATGCAACGTATCGAATCGATTTTACATGTAATGACCTCGATAATACGGCAACATGATAGCATAATAATAGACTTTCCAATACTGAAACTGATTTTATTCTACTCCCATTTGGTAATTTGTTCAATATGAAACCACTAACACAAACTACTTATTATTTGCACGACAATGCCCCTTTACAGCAGATATATTAATTTTATTATTTATTCATTTATGAAAATGACAAAGCCCCTTACAGCTGCTACAATCTTAATTTTTAAATTTATTTAGACAATGTACATAATTGGTTTTATTTAGCTAAATTTTTAAATGTAAATCGACTGGTCTGTTCGCTCCTGTCCAGTTATGTTTATAGTTAACATTAATTGTATTTGAATTTTAAATTTATAAAAAGCATTACGTAACCTAGAGTTCCTGGTGTCCCGATGGTTTTAATAAATGAGTATTCCTAAGGGTATTTACGTAATGTGTCGCGGTGAACCTACATCACTATAGGTCAATTGAATTAATAACAAAGTAAACTTATTAGTAGTCTCATGGAACTTGATACAATATTAGTAGTTTATGAAACGGTAACTCGCTTCGCTCGTATCAAAAACTAAAAACTCACTTTACAATGGCTGTAATTACGAGTTAGTTGCATAAACTACTGTTAATGCCGGTAACTCTAAAAACTCAGGGGTCTGGACATGCATGTGTATGAATTTACAAGTTCACTCTTATAAGCCTTTAGCACACGTGAAAACGTATTCAGACCGAACTCAGATATCAATTTTTTGATTTTCTATGGATTCGGTACAACTTTGTTTCAAAATTACTGCAGTTTGCCAAAGGCCTTAGTATCTTATCTTATGATTGGGGGCCGGGAATAACCCAGCGGCACTTTGACCCTGGACGATCTTTTGTGCTTACCCCATTTTACACACTGGTCATCTCAGTGTGCAGGTTTCCTCACGATGTTTTCCTTCACCGTTAGAGCAGTTGGTCTCCAAATGTATAAGTCTTCGAGAAATACGAAAAACTCATTGGTAGGTACATGGCACTGCACGGTTTCGAACCCGGACCTCCCGCACGGGAGTCCGGTGCCCTAGCCACTGTGCCACCGACGCCCTAAAGGCCTTAGTAAGTACTTACTGTAAAATTTAGAGAAATCTGATGTGACGTTTGCATGATGATACAAAATCATTGAATAACTGTGGAATAACAAGTCCATCGGAATGACGAAACAAAAACGAATATGTTAAGTCCATCCCTAGACTGTGCATCGTCAATTCATCATACAATCAATATTTTTTTCTTGTATACGACTAAGTAGAGCGTCGGTAGCTCGTAGCTAGGACGTCGGACTCCGATGCGGGAGGTCCGAGTTCGAAACCAGGCAATGCCATGTATACCAATGAGTTTTTCGCTGTTTTCGAAAGACTTACGTACATTTACCGTATGCTCTGACGGTGAAGGAAAACATCGTGAGGAAACCTGCACACTGAGATAGTGTGTAGATAACCAGTGTGTGAAATAGGGAAGGCAATGGCAAACCACCCCAGTAAATCTGCCACGTGAGTCATTCTATATGATTAGTTCCTTAGAATGATCACAACCCTCAGCAATGAGGAACACGACTTAGAAGGAAGTATACGACTAAGTACAGATGTTCTGGGTGAAAAAGCTTAACAGAACTGATCACCCGCTAGGCGTCCCTCCAAAAAGTCGTTTAAGTACAGATATTTTGTAATCATGATAATATTCCAAAATAATACTCCAAAATCTGGATTGATTACTAAATTAAGTATACAAATACGAACCCTAATAATTAATTACTTAATTATATTTTACCCTCATTAATTGCATCTTTAATTACAGAACACCTTTTTAATTAACTAATTAGACTGATTTCGCTCTCTACCTTTACCGTGAACTCGAGTCGACACGGGAAAGTAATTTCCGTCAAAAGATTTCAGTTTGTTGGAACACAATGATCTAAAATAAACATCGCAATTATATCGCTAAAGGCAGAAACTGGACAACATAAATAAGTTTTTTGAGCAAAATAAATTGGTTCCATTACTTGTTCACTTTGTTTTGATTACGCTTCAGGCTTCGTCGTATTTCCGGAGTAATTTATTCTGCTTATCAATGTTTACATGAAAGAAAATAAATAATCTTTAATACTTATTTAGGTTTCTATTCATGTCCTAGTCGGGGGAGCAGGGAAAACCGCAGCGGCACTTCGATCCATGGGTATATTTTGTGCCTTCCCTATTACACACACTGGTTATCTCCGTGTGCAGGTTTCCTCGCGATGTTTTCCTTCACTGTTAGAGCACTCGTGTCTTCGGAATAACTTAAGACTCATTGGTACACTCTGGGCACTACATCACCGACGCTCTAGTTTACTTATACTTTTTTGACCTGACCCTATAAAAAGGGATACCTACGTTTGAAAAATAACAAAAAAAGTGACTTACCATTCTAAACAAACTGGCCTTTGATCTATATTTTCCAAAGCATACTTGTGCATAAAGCAAAATCAGTAATTGCAATTCTTCCAAGCTTTTCAGCTGCAAGTCAATATAGTGCTGTATTTCTAGTTTAATTGGCTTCGTCTGGAACTTCGTCAAAGGCATGTTACTGAAAGGAAATACGAGTACGAGGCGGCCACGAGTCCGGCTACACTGCAAAGACATTTTCAGCTGCAGGCGTTAGTCTCTAAATAGACGTAGAAACAGGAGTGCACATTTCACTTGATTGGAGTAGATTAGTCATTAGTTGTAGAATAACACAGATGTTACATTTCTGAGCTCTGATACCTATCAGAGCAGACGGTGGACACCTGTCCACCGTCTGTGTCGATTTAGCCTAGTCTAAACATACCTAAATGGATTTAGCGCATAACCTGGTGTATAAAAATATCATGAATATGAAAATTCTAATTAGAAGTCTTATAAAAAATCTAGGAATTCTTAACTTTCATAAGATCACGATTCTATGGGCGGTCATTTCTTTTTTGTCATCATCATCAGTCTATTAACATCCCCACTGTATGGCACAGACCTCCCCTCGCACAATCCACCGTGCCACCGATCATATATGTTCACGATATACTTAAGCACCACCAAAATTATTGCTAATCGTAAAAAGGGACAAAAAACAATTGCTCCTCGTAATACACGAGACAAGAAACAATAAAAATAAATAATTCATTCATAAACACGAGTTACCTTAACATTTACATGGCCTTACCCATCAATAAAAATAAAACGGAAGATAAATTGTCGACAAAAAAGGCAACAAAAACAATAAGGGTGAACGCAGACTTGGCCGCACCGCACGCGCCGCAGTCGCCGTACGCGCCGCAGTCGCCGTACGCGCCGCACGCATCGCATTTTGCTGACAGCCTCGCACACCTGTCCGCGCCGCAGTCGCCTCACGCACCGCATCGAATTGCTTTCATTTCGGCCGGCGGGTAATGCGAATTACGTCATCCGCGCATTGAACACGCCGACGCTGGTGACGTCATTAGCTGCGGCTGGAGGAATTCGACTGCTGCGGGTACTGCGGCAAACGCGGCTCGGATAAGTATGCGAGGTTGCATAGTACTTTTTTTTAATAGCCTATAGGCTGCCCCACTGCTGGGCAAAGGCCTCCCCTCCTCCTTTCCATTTTTCCCTATCCTCGGCGTCCCTACACCATCCTTTTTGGAAGTGGAACTTAGTACAAAGAATTCAAATGCGGCGACTGCGGCGCGTGCGGTGCGGCCAAATCTACGTTCACCTTAAAGGAACATTTTGGTATACAGACATGTACATATGAATAAACTGGGTGAACCTCTTATCCCCAGAGGTCGGATACCTTTTCAAAATTTTCGCTCTCTTCCGCCTGTCGGATTATTAAAGGAATGTTTTCCAAAATGGAATGTACCTTGGAGCCTTGAAACGGTCAAGGGAATTGTACGAGTAACTAATCGAAAAGTAGAGTCAGACGGAAAAGCGACTGAAAAATACGCTGGAAAATTATTAATGAACAAATTTATACGGATGTATAAACGTGTATGCAAACAATAAGTAAGTATATTATGTCGCAAAAAAATAACCCATCCAAAAAATTATGTAAAAAGTCGCCAAGTCTCGTGTTGCTCTGTATGGCCATAAAAAATAGTAAGCTCGCAATATGTATCCAGTCTGCGGTATTCGTTCTTATTATAAAGACACTTTAATTTTAACCATAGAAAATTAATAACGTCATTGAGGCTTGCATCAATTTCATTAAGTACCTACTTACATATCAATTAAAAAACTTTTTGTGACTTGGCCGTTACGTAGAAGCGCAAGACCAAAGTCGGATTTGGGTCAAGGAAATGATATGCCATGGAACATTTTACTATGGAGCTTGGCACAACCTCCATGATTTTGAAAAAAAAAAACGATTTCCAGGCGATCGATCCCAGCTCGATATTTCAATAGAGGACATCAATAGAAACATAAAACATATCTTGACAAATACTCCTAAAGTATCTCTGAACCCAGATATATAAAGTTGAAAGTTGCATTTTTTTAAATAAGTTTCCTAGTCAAATATCTGGGTTCAGAGATACTTTAGGAGTATTTGTCAAGAGATGTTTTATGTTTCTATTGAAGTCCTCTATCGAATTATTAAGCTGGTATCGATCTACAAAAAATCCTCACTTTTTGGAATTGGCGGAAAGTAGGTGTGCCAATAAGGTTCCCGTCGCTCCGAGTACCGCGTCATGGTCATACCTACGTGCTTATAAATACACCAGAAGTTATTCTGTGCCAGAAGCAGAAACTTTTTATCTTATGTAGAAAAGTATACGCATTTGAAAAGTGTAGGGTAGGTATCTTATTACATCTACTTATAGCGAGAAGCGCGTTACAGACGGCCGGACGACCGGACGACGGAGCGACAGCAATTGGGTTCCGCTTCCGTTTTCCGTACGGACCCCTAGAATATAATAGTTACTTCTTGTGCTGATTCATAAAATTCATAAAGTAGACAAAGGTTTTTCCAAAAAAATGAAATAAAACCTTCATGACATAAGTAGACATTAAAGGCAACATACATCGTCTAAGGATTCAGCTCAAGTTTTGATCATTAAAGAATGAATAAATAATGTATAGGTAAATACTCGTACCCACATATAAAAACAAAATAAATATTAAATCGAATTGTGCAATATTTGCTAATCGTGCAGAACCTTGGCAGCATAAAAAGTTGGCAAATCAATTTATCTTCAAACAATGACATCAACAGCTTTGCTCGTTACAACCTACATTACAAAAGATGTGCATCATCTGACTGAAGGATAGTACGTACATTGAAGAATTAACGTTTATACTTTATCTATCCTAAAATGTCTTACTTACTTCCTGAATAAAGCAGTTAAGTATACAACGTATATACCTACTCTATAGTTATGTCACGAAAAATCTAAATTGAACCAAATTTGTTATCTATCAAAATGGTTGTATATTCAAATATCAAATTTCAAAATGGCTAAATTCCTTAATTCCACAAAAACGTCATTGGAAAATCAACTTCATAGCAATTAAAGTTACATAAATTAAAAGTTCTTTACACAGTTCTTGAAAGTAATCATTACAAGTGTAGTGTCGCTAGTAAATTACAGAAATAGAACTCTCAAGGCAACCTTGAAAGGGTTAACGCTGGTAATTGTTTTACCTTATTTCGCGCATCACTAACGTCCTTCAGAAAGTGACTTGCAATCTCCTAAAGACAATCAGAGATACTTTTTATAGAAACACTATGATTTTTTCTTGAATTACAGATAAATGCCAAAGGGAAATGCTCATGTCAACCCTGGGCATAAAAAGAATAAGAATAGTTTATTTGTGCGGTAAGATTACAAAGGATTCATAGTCCATACACCAGTAGGAACTTAAGCATAGGTTATATTAAACTAAATAAAATTAGTGAGCAACCAGTTAGTTTACAATAAACGCTGACCTCCGAACTAGGAAGTTCCTGTATCTCGGAGGACAGCTCTCTTCTGTGACCAGTGCAAATGAACATGTAACAGAACATGGGAAAATATAAACTGACAAAATTTGGAAGAAAGAAAAAAAGAACAATAATAAAGAAATAATAACAGTAATGAAAGGAGTGCATTCCAGCTGCACCTTCATCGGTTGCGGCCGGACTAACTGTGTAGTTTCTTCTTTTCATCCGATTACTGTCCATTGCTAGTTATAGGCCTCTTCCTTCAAGCACTAATGTAGTTTACTCAAGTCAATTTAATATTAATGAGGGACTTTCCAACTTCAGTTTCTGCTATTCAGGATAGATGGCGCTGCGTCTTACAGGAATGTCAAAGTGATAGAAGAGTTGTTTTGAGATGCTTTTTCATTGCATAGTAGGTAGCTTTCGTAAAAATATCGAAATTCATCGAATTCATCATTTCCCAATGATAAAACAAGAACTATGAGCAACTAACAAAGAAATAATATCGACGATCATTTAATAAAAAATATAGGTTTTTTTTAATTCAAATTTTATGGCCTAGGTACTTATATTTTGGCACATTTGGACATTCCAGTATACAATCAGCGCCATTTGTTGAGTTGATTGGAAGCTGCCGGAAAATCTCTCATTTATTATTATTATTATAAGTCGATAACAGCCAGGATCGACAGTCTAAACTGCCCTCCGAGGTACAGAGGGCTCCGATGAAAATGTGTCACATGCGGTCACCCATCCAGGTTCTAACCTTTTTTTTGCCCAGTCGAATCCCTTTATGGGTATCACCCGCCCGGGGGGACAGATGATTATGTCGGAGTCCCCACCCCCGTAGGGATGATATACCGACTAAAACTCCTGGGATGTTCCGACCGCTTCCGTTCTTGAGGCCTTGCGCCCTCTTCCTCCGCCGAAGGCGCTCCGGAACACGTGGAGCGCCTATCCAGGTTCTAACCTCGCCCAACGTTGATTAACCGGCACGATCAATTTGGAACCATGCTCGTCAGGCTACGAGTGCTACGTGCATAATCACAGGTGTCCAGAATTCCTTTGAAAGTAATTTGCCGAGGACGTATATATTCGTCGAGGTTTAAACGCTTTATAGTCGAGATTAGTCCCGTCCGAATAATCCTCATAAAACCTTAAGCACACAAAGTGTTGAGCCAACAAGGGTCAGGCTTATGTGGATGACGTCATAAGTGTTACGGTCACTCGAACAATGTGGTGTGCCAAATGAGATAATCGCTTTTGTAAGATGTGTGTCTTATCTCGGTCTTATATCGATGACTGAATTAAACATTGATATCAATGTAACATTTATATAACCTTGAATAGCTCAATCAATGGTAAGTGATGCAGTCTTCTGTGTTTACAGTTTGTATGCGGGCGAACCTTTAAACGTATGGATTGGATGTACTCGTATACCCATAGATGTAATACGAGTAAGTTACAATTCGAGCGTTTTTTTGTGATTGTAACTTTTTCAATTTTTGTTTTACCCGGGTCGGCTGATAAGTCCCGGGACTAACACAGAGATGGCGCCACTAGGGCAGTATCATTGCCCTATCCTATTGCTACTATCCCTGAGAAGCTTATGGCTAAAGTTTCGGGTCAGTCGCTTGGTAAGTGTTTGATTGACAGCATTTTAATCAAGACGATTTTGGAGTTTAAAAAATGGAAGATTTGGAAAAACGAGCAGTAATCAAATACTTCCATTTCAAGGGTTTAACGCCTAAAGAAATCAAGGAGGAAATGGACAGCACACTGAGTGACTCTGCCGCGTCATATTCAATGGTTAAAAGGTGGGTTGCAGAGTTTAAAATGGGACGGACGAGCACGAGTATTGAGCTTCGCTCTGGACGCCCTGTGGAAGTGACAACTCCTAAAATCGTTGACAAAATACATCGAATAGTCCTGAAAGACCGCAGATTGAATTTGTTCGAATTATAAAGTTTAACAACAACACCCTGTACGCGTAAGACACCTATCATGTTCATAGATTTGAGGTTCAATGGCAAAATTTTCACAGCACTTATTCCTAGTAAGTAACTTGTCTTTGTATTGGTTAATTTCGTATAAAATTTTATCCTCAGATACTTGCCTATTATTGATTGATTTGTCTTACTCAAATTACGAAATAATCCTTCACCCTTCAACATCGAGAGTGGAACAAGGGTACCCAATTTTGTGAACAAACAGACTTAAAGTAGTAATTTCACTATCTTTATGTCTTATGTTCGCATTTAACACAATGTCAACACCTCATCTACTTTAATATCCACTTTACTTTACGAAACATTGTAAATAAACGCCATTATTGCGTAAAGAAACTCTAGCACGAAAATATTTTATGGAAATCATGGATGAGAAAATGTAAGGACTAAATCGAACAATGTATTTGAAAATCAGAAGTAGAAACCACAAGGGAAACCAGATACCGGTAAACGAAGAATAAGATTTACCGCTCATTTCATTATCTGAAAGATTGTCGAGCTATTTATTGTAGCAAATGAAATTGTATTCATGAATGAGAAACTTTACCAACAAAAGGAGAGCATGTAACATCTAATAGGTAAAGGAAGTATAACTGCTGAATTTACCGCTTTACCAGGAGTCAGGAATTTTGGAGCAATAACATTTTATGGACCTGAATAAACTTGTAACAACGAAAACTCTCCCTTTCAATATCATTGTTCAATTTTATTTGTTTTTGATTGTATTACTCGTATGAAGTGTACATTATCTCTAAAATTCAGTCTATTCTCAGCAATGTAATCTTATTTTGTCTAGAGAAAGAGTAAGAAAAGAAAGGTTGGAAGCAAGAAGATATTTGGCATAGAAAAGTATAAGAGTCGCTAGAGAAGAATAGTCGCCAGCCAGGCGGACCCTGAGAAAAGAGTGAAATCGCAAGCAATTTAAGCAATGGAGTATGCAATGGATATACCTAATAAATCAACCGAAATTCAAAACGAAGGCAACGATGTTTTCCCTTAGTCACCTTTACGAAATTAATTTACCGAAAAGGCATAAAAGCATCAATTTATTCTGTAAAGGCAAAGCTTCACACAAACCAACTTAATTTCATCCCGATCCCAAACATACAAACCCTTTCAGAGTTTATTCGAACCCGATCTGAGACAGTGGCGGATTTAGAAGAGGGGCTAGACTCTATTGCCACTCTAGAGCTTGTTGCTTGGAAATAAAACGCCCACCCTTCCTATTGTATCTATGAATCAAGCCCTTGCACCCCCCTGAACTGTCTAGCTGGACCTAAGCCCCCATAGCTCGATGAAACTGTAAAGGTCTGAGGCCAACAGTGCAGTCCGTATCAAAAGAAAAAATATTTGAATCTGTGTTTTAGAGTCCAACTTAAAATACAATTCGTCAAAATTTTGCAATTTTTCTGTCCGCGTAACATACCGAGTTTACATTAAATTCAAAAATGACTTTTCCTGCGCCCACCGCCGTATAAATACTGTTTGAATAAAATTCAACAGTCGCAGAATATACGAGTACATGATTTTGTTCCAGGAAATGCATAAATTTACATGAAAATTAATTTGAATAATTAACTGCAATGTAAAAACCCATTTAAAAAGAGCCTCCACTAGATTATTCCCCTTCTCATCTGAAGATTTTAAACCAATACTGATGCTCCCCTCAAATTCCTGAAAGCAACGAACCTGCAAGAATGGCAAGTGTATATTAGCAGCGCCTGCGCTGTATTTGTGATCGCTTGACTGCGCTCTACGGCACTGACAGCACTTTGTTCCCGTTTACCTTTTCATATTGACATACAAGCCTTTGACTAGGAACTGCACAGTGGAGTTCCCGGTGCATTTTGTTTACTTACATAACAAGCTTTGAATGTTTATGTTCGAATCAGTGTTAACTTCAAGTTAGGGATTCCCCACCGCTCAACAAAGTTGTGAAATCGTAAGTCTATAGGGGAAGGAAATCCAAGAAACTTATCTGCTTATTGTAATAACAGATTATATAATTCTCATGAATTTACAAATACTAATAGTTATAATTTTATAAATGTTGGTAGGCGACATTTTAGCTTATTATTTAAAGATTATAAAAAGGATATTCGAATTGCCTAAACTTCACAACGCTCCAAACTTCTTTGCCAATTCCTTTAAAATTAATACTTACCTAACTTTCAAGAGTCTTAAATATAAATATTGTCAACTTTTCATACATCGATGTCAAATTGCAATGATATTTTGATTTTCTAAATCAAAGAAGCTAGCTGGAAGATATCTCTATTTTAGATGTTTTTTCATTTGTGATATTTTATGTGTGCAAATAAAGTATAAAGAAAAAGACGGTAAATAATTACAAAACGGTAGTAATAGAAATAATGATACGATCAGGAAATTACCTAACATCTGCAAAATCTAATTGTAAAAACTATAATTTAGATCTCTAATGAATATTCTCAAAAGCTAAGCAACGCTAAACTAACCTTTCTCTATAAAGCTAATGATGATAATTACTTAATTAAGTCATATTACATTTTCATTACCAATATAGATAGTTATTTAGTTCAATAGACTGCATAACACAAATGTTAAACAAATGAAATAGGTACATTACGGTATTACGTAGCTGAGAAGAATTACAATAGAATTAACACTTAATAGCAATAACATTGTATTTCGTCAGCGATTGGTGATAACTTGGTAACCGGTGGACCGTGAAAAGCGCCGTTAGTTCCATAGACTGCCGCTACTAACCGGCTGAATGGCGCTACTGGTGCCCGCACGTGATATGCGCTCGCGCAGGTATCAGATGCGCCGTTGCCGCGCCACAGCCTCCCGCGCAAACTGACGCCTCTACTTAACGCGTGTGACAGTGAAAAAAAAAAAACTATTTGTATTTTTTTGTGTGGATTTTATTGTGCTTTTCACTTGGAAGTAACCAGTCAAGATGTTCATAAAGGTAATTCAAGTTGTGCTAATTGACCTCTAACTTGACTTTTGTTTGTTTGTTGTCTATTTGTAAACAATGTTCGAACAATTAGCGTTAATGTTGTAATTCTCTGAGAGTTTGAAGGCATTGTTTGTTTTTATGAGGTAGTGTTATGTGACAATGAATGTACTTATGTAATTAAAATTTTAATAATAATAAGTAATTTAGCCATCAAACAAACTTAATAAAGTAAGTAACATACTTAAGGTATTAAAAGACGACACATTTATAAAGTTAACAACAGAAGTAGGTACATTAACTTGATCAAACATTATTCTTTGATTTACTAACGTACATTTATGATATAAAAAACACGATCTGACCTTTGCTTGCTACAAAAGTTAACTAAACTTAACTAACGTTATTCTATTACAGTTTGGTAGAGATGAATCTCAACGATAAACCCCTCTGTAGCAATTTTAAGTATAACAACCTACAATACCATAGAAGCACAAAATATTGTAAAGAAAACCGTACGCTCCGGAAAATTATTACCAAATGTCCATTTTCCAAAGAGAAGCATCAAAAGGGGTATAGTAATCGAGTATATCGTTCCCAAATCCAATGTCTGCAATACAATGGCGACAGACCTTTGTTTCTGGTCCCTTTGTTGTAGTTGAAGCATCCATGTTACTGAACGACTGCGTACATCTTTCAGCCAAAATATAGAAGGCGCAATACATTGCTTATCAATACATAAGCCCATAAACCTACAAAAAACATTAAATTCACTTCTGAATTTTATTAAAATCTGCTACCAAAATGTATCGTGCAGAATACTTACGATTAGAAATATTACCTTACAACTCGATCAGCTGATCGGTGTAAGTTTTACGGGTAATTCATTTTTTCTACAAAAAACTAATATTTTATTACAACCTATATATAATGATTTCTTCTAAAGTCTGCCACATACCTAAATCTAAAATTAATTAGGGTCAGTTAAAATATGGCGGCGTAAAATGCGGCGATTTTTAACGTTCCAATCCTATAGGCTAGATTACTTAATTCTTAAATATATTCTAAATTATAAAGTTATACACTTTATTCTAAATAATGGCAGAATTTAGAACAAATCAGTTTTATATAAAATATAACAGGTATCAATTTTTTTACGATTTCAATAGAAAATACTCGTAACTTTGAATTTTAAAAATGGGCACAATGAACTTCAGATATATTTTTGAGATAATAAACCAAACGACCTTTTTTTCTCTTACGCCAAGTTATCTCAGCAAATGATATCACTATATCTACACTACACGTAGATTACTTACTCTATAAGCAGCTTCGCTGAATCTATTATGAGCAGTTCAATCTTATCAAAAACGTGATATAGCAGAATAATCCACACCATGTATTATAAGGGTTAGGTAATAGACAGTCCTTTGGATATTCTTAAGTGATTAAAGATAAATGTACTCAATTTTACATATCCTTTGCACCCAAATATATTTTTTTTATATACCCCCAAAGTAAAAACGGAACGCTGTTGCTCCGTCGTCGTTGTTCGTCCATCTGTCACGTTCTTTTAGCTCGTGTACTTTAGGTACATATGCCCCTCACGATCAAGAATCGAATCGGACCCGGAATTTTGCTAGGCAGGTGACCGACGAAGTTGAACTAGATAACCCGGTAAGACGACCAGTTTTTCGGTACCAATCAGATTAGCCCCTGACAGGAACAGATACGTGGGAAGCATCCATAATCTGGTGGAAGATTAATGACAGCAGAAAAAGGTCCAAGATACTGTCTGATAAAAAGCTTGTAAGACTTGCTTACGACGCACTAGGGACAGTAGTCAAATCATTATTTTTTGCTAGACTTCGTGAAAATTCACAGTAGTCTCTTACTTTACGCCAGTATTCGTTTTTTTTTCGTCTTCTTTCTTTTGTTCCTTTAAAGATAATCATTATTATACCCTTACCAAAACTAAAAAACCTTGTCAAGGGGACGCCAGTGGTAATTTTATAATTTGTGTTTTGGAATTCGCTATTATAAAAATAATTAATTCCGCAATATGACTAAGGTTTTAAGGTTTTTTTTCGCTTAAAGCGATAAGGCCGCCTTCTGCACATTGTATTGTACCTCTCTTTATGTTGTATGCTTTGTTTTTGTCCCGGGTGTGCAATAAAGTACATTTGTATTTGTTTTTTAGTTTCTGGTCAGGGTATAAGTAACGAGTTGAAAGTTATAGCAATCCATGACGGGGCGAATTCAACTATACCATCCACAGCCGTTAAAAATTTTTAAAACTCGCCCATCCATCTAAACACATTTGTGCTTCATATAATAGGTTAGAATTGTCATATCTTGGATGAAGAAAAATTTGTGTACCTTTAGGAAGGGCCGCGCGTTCCTTCTTTCATGTGTCATATGTACCTAGACCTAACCAGAGGTGCCCATTTCATTATTCCTTGTCTAATGACGTGATGTGGTAATATGTAAGTACCTCAGTAGAGGTAGAAAAATTTATAGGTGTGCCTTTTTAATCTGCTATAATGTAAATCTACCTATACCTAAGTATTTCGGGCACGTACCATGATATGGCTTATCTAACTAAAATAATCACTTAGATAGGTAATAACAAATAAAACACTTATTCAAAGCAAATAAACCAAAGATTTTGAAATTCACCATAAACATATTTTATTGATAATGTTCATTACACGTCAAAGTACACTCAGGTATTATATACTAATATAATATGCAGCATATACTAAACTATACTAAGTGATTTTGTTTGTGATGTAGGTTATGTGACCATCTATTATGTAAGTAGTTTAATTAGTAAGTATAAAAAGGCGCAAAAAGTATAAAAATATAATGATTATTTATAATAAAATAAGGGAGCAACATGTTCGCTGATACACTGCTAAGTAGTTTGGCGGTATGACGCTATTGTATATTATATTGTATAAAAAAAATATAAAAAATACACGCAGACAAACAACAAATACACAACTCCCGGAGGAACTACAGAACAATTATTCATTATTTAACAAAGTCATAATAATCATTATAATATACGCGCACTTCCCAAAATCCTTTGGTTCGCTGTCAGTGTTCACTAGCTCGATTTCTGTGAAATCGCTTTACTGTCAAATTAAAAGTACTAAGTATAACGAATGTTGCAATTCGTAGTAACTTGAACGTCCTTCAAAAACTATCGCTATTCTACATACCCAAGCGAATTTAGGACGTGATAATTGTACCTCAAAGTAGAATCGAGTTAGCACAAAGTTTCTAATATTATTGTAATAAAGACGTGAGCAAACATCGGTCTCATGTGACATAAAAAGATAATATTTTATCCAGGAATTCTCATATCCATACCACATTATACTGAAAATATGCGTTGAGGCGAAGGGAATTCCAAACGAAGAATGTTTGTGAAATGAAGCAGCAAAAAAGCGTTTGTAATGTACAATACCTATATAAAAAGATAATATTTATTCATTAAAAGATATATTATTTAAATATATAGAAACAAATAGAATAAAGATATACAGGTTGTAATAAGTTCTTTTGACTAAGAAGAAACTACATAGGTCTTTAATAAACAAACATAGGTATTTCGAATTCGTGAAGCTGCTCAGCTTTATGATTACCTACGTCTAAAGAAAGAAATAGGTTGAAATCAGAACACATGATTTATACTCGTTTTTACGAGTTAGGTATTGTGGTGACAACATTAAATATTTTTTCTTTGTTCAACATTATTTAACTTTATATTGTGCCATTTCTTCTGTTTTAAATGTCCTATAATGTTTTGTACCTTTGTTACATTACAAGTAATACAATTCTGGAGTAGGCACGGGGTAGGGCGATAAATTCATATGAGAGGAAAATTGTTCCGAGCACTTATGCAATTATGGCGAGGTCAACTACCTACCTGGGGGACAAGTGGATAAGAAAAAAGTTGTTTATTAGCGTTGTCACCAGAAAATTGTATCAAGGTTGATGTATGTTTGCCTTTGCGTCAATCTGACAACACGGGCCGGAAAATAAATACTTTTTAAAACAGCTAATTTTTTGTGTGAAATTAGCACACCTGTAAAAAATGGACGTTCGGGGAATTGGACATTAAGGGAATAGATTTCACTGACTGGACGTTCGGGGAATTAGACGTAACACCCATGATCCATGTCCTTATACGATTATTATCCTTTTGCGACAAACGTAACTTTTTTAATTTCAATTATTCAACTTCAGAATTTTAATTCACACAATTTAAATTAGTCAAGCCTGATTTAACCCTGGGATGGAAAACTTTTTTAATTACTTTATAAGGCACAATTACACGTGGCTAGCATGTTAATTTCAAAATGAACTGCCACACAAGACAGGGCAGGTTTGTGTAATGCCCTTTACCACTTTTACTGCCATATGTTGCGTGATCGATATATTCTTTAGAATACTGATTGTGGAGAAAGTTCGTAGAACTGCACTTTAATTAATTACATTTTGAATAATATAGGCAGTTTGTATTCCTAGTATTGTATAGGTCGTGAAATCCTTTCGTAGCTGGAGTAATAATAAGTACTTATTTTTACTTTAGATTACAGTAAAGAAGGTATGAGCATAACGTGTTATAGGCCTTTTACTTTACCTCACGAAAATTAATCTCATCATTCTGAATAAAATTATCTTATATATCATTTTCCATACTACTACTACCTGTTTCTCGAAATTCCTCTGCCCGAAGGTTGTCTGGAAGAGATCGCTCTTAGCTTATCTTATCGCTCTTGTACTTCACTATTTCCTTTTCCATCTTTTGTTTGTTGTTTTCTATTTGTGCAATAACAAAATACAAAATTGGATCCATGTTGTTCCGAAGAATAAAGTGATTTACTTATTAATAAAGTGTATTTTACTGTTACCTTATTTTACTAAAACACAATGAGCCACGGGATGGTAGACGGACGGATGGGTGAGCTTTTTTCTTATTTTATAATTTTTAACGGCTGTGGATTAGACCTGAAATGACCCCGTCATATCTTGCTAAGATTTTCAACTCGTCTTAAATATTATCTAATACAAATAATTTAACTTCTTTAAGTCGCGTTGGAGATATTTAATAAAAATATAAGTACTAATCAGTTAGTGAAAAAATTGCTTCCTGGATTATTTCATCAAATCATCTTGCATAAAACTTCCTCACTAAACTAAAATTATCTATAGGTTAAAAATATATGAATCTATACAACGTATTGCTTGCACGAACATAATTCGTGTCTTCATAATTAGGTAAATATTCTATGATGTCATAGATCAAGTGAATAACCAAGGCAATGTTAGGCAAGCATTATCTATTCTAGGCTGAGAATATACGTGACTATCACGTATATGACCCTCCATAGCGTAAATGTGATGTTTATTGTGGCAATGCTTACCTATGTCGTAATACTCAAGTGAAAAAACTGTGTTAAGTTCTTGTAATAAGCTTTCTGGAGGACGTTACACAGACAATAATGGTCTTAAAAAGCACAAAATGGGCACCTACTATTTGTTGAGGTCAAGGATGCTAGTATTTACGCATTATTGACGGTAAAAAAACATTTGATGAAGATGTAGATATGTATATCTAGATATGTATATCTACATCTTCATCAAATGTTTTTTTACCCTCAATAATACTTAATAAGCAACTTAATACCCTCAATAATACTTAATACTTGATAAGCTTATCGTATGGTTAGTGGCCAACCTATTTGTCAGAGTTGTTCAGGCCGCCCGTAGGCCTCTGACATGGCTTAACGACTGCTGTCGAACGACAACAACCGGGACCGACTGCTTAACGTGCTTTCCGAGGCACGGAGGAGCTCATATGCCACTAGCGGTCACCCATCCAGGTACCGACCGCGCCAACATCGCTTAACCTGCACGATCACTTTCGTACCGTGCACGCAACTAGGCTACTAGCTACACGATATACAGGATGTAATCGTTAAGTGTGGCCAGGCGATTATTCCGTAAATATGAGAGATATTAAAAAACTTTAAAATAATATCGAAAGTACAATTACCTAAAGAGTAAAATTACACCAATAACTTTTTTAAATGAAACGAAAAAAGCCAAAATTTTGACTTTAAACACTCCCATACATTTACTTTGGTATTCGTACAGAGGCTTTAGAGCTTTATACAGGATAAAATGACGTGTAACAAGTTGTGTTTAGTTCCAAACTACACCCTCTCTTGAGTATTGATAGAGTTATTTATTTTTGTTGATAAGTTATAACTTTTATATTGTAGATATAATAAACACTTCATTATTATGAAAGAGTCAGGTTAGACTCCGACATTATATATTACACCATAACTTAATAATATGTTAATAGAGAAAATTACCATCTCGCGCACGATAAAATTATCTAATAATCTATTTACGACCCACCTAATAAAACACAATTTTATGGTAATTAGTACATCGGTCGCTCATTTGTCTATCAAATTTTTCCATAAATCCTTGATCCCAAATGCGAATCTCTCAGCGTCAAAAGCTAGCCAAAATATCAACGCCCGTAGATTGGGCACAACCGTTATCGCCATAATCAAGCGGGTTTTGTCCAGAGACAATACGACAGGATCTCCGGTGTATAACCAGGAGACCAGCAAACTCCACTGCGGTCACTACAACTCTAAAATCAAGTGAATACAGCCGAAACTTGTCTGACCAAAGAAATAAAAACGTGGCACTAAACTAATTTGCGGCAGGCACTCTCACATACGCCCTTTTAACAAAAATATCGCTTGTAAATAATTTGGTGACGTCATCCAAATGCTAATTTCTAAATGGGTTCGTGTAGAGACATACTTTTTTATGATGAGGATAAATGTAGAGTTTTCACTATGATTACGTAAGTACTCACCTAATGCAATTTTAGATACTTAGCTGCGTTATTGCAAGCCAATAGTAAAGCTAGGCAATATCATTATTGAAATAATATTAGAAACAATATTTCATTCTTACAATCTGTTATTTAGTACTGCACAATGCACGTGGCTGCATTTTCAATAGGTAATAAACATATTGTGGTACTTCATTTCACTCACAAATTGTATGATTTATTATTAGTAAAATTGTAACCAAAAACATCATATATTGTTTAATTCGTCATTATCAAATTTACATCTGTCATCGACTTCACACTTTTACGACAGATGATCGCAATCGATGTAACAGATTATCATTTAACGGAAGTATAATGTTACATCATGACTCTTCAAACTTTGGAGGTCAGTGGGCGAAATGCTTCCTTCCGCTCGTTTATGTCATTCCAAGGGTCCCATAACTTTCAGATTGACTCTTTGACACAGTTTATTGCATAATTAGAACTTGATGTCTAAATTATGGGACCTCAGGCCCGTAGCCAGGATCAGCGGTCGGGGAATTGATGAGTTTCAGATAGTAGATAGTCGCATGCGCTCAGTTATCACAACCCAAAAGTGCCTGAATGGCTGTGGAAGGTCGCTGCGTTGGATCCTGTATAAGTCAAGCGATTACGGGATTTGCGGGTCGCTGCGGTGGATCCTGTATAAGTCAAGCTGATATAAGCAATTTCGGGGTGGATTCAAACAACTGAGCATCTAGGTACAATATGTTCTATGATGGACATTAAAGACTGATATAATTATTGTAATGCATCCAAATCGGCAATGGCATGATATTATTATCCGGTACGGCAACATTTTAGTTGAATAATGTATTCGATAGGTTTCCTAAGTTTACACCATCAATCAATTATTGTAACTCTGCGTCTATTACTACCTACATAACGTCAGATACATAATCTTAATTTGACATGTCAACCGGTTGCATAACCCTTCATTTAGCCGATAAATAGCACCTAGGTGTCCATTAGATGTGAAAGTGGTTCAGAGTCTACACATTGCAGCATGCGCAATTCTAGTATGTCTAGATTACAGATACCTATATGCAGTGCCTCGTCTGTTATCTTTACGCTCTGAAAATTCGTGAATATGTGCAATATATCTCTTTGCATCAAAGATTCGCTGGCAATGATGAAAGCATCAATAAAGCTTGATTGGAATTTCCAAACTTTCATTGCAAAATTTGTAATAAAACGTAAAACTGTTCTTAGAAATTGTTAATACTTGTGGTTGATAGTACTTGGTGAAACTTGTAGTACACGATTAGACTTAAATAATATACTGTTTCACAGTATTTTTATTGTATTTTATTAATTACGACCGGTTTTACACATCATTATAAACAAATACCTGAAGATGTGTAAACGAAACCGGTCATAATTTATAAAATACTATAAAAATACCGTGAAACAGTATATTATTTAAGTCTAATCATGTTCTTAGAAAGTTACCTACTTAATTAAAACTTTTTTAAATCGAATCATATGTTATACCCGCTAAAGAAACTATAAGTACTTACTTAATTTGTATAGGGAGTAGGTATATTTTCTGTAGTAATCTTGAAAATATCCCTACCATATAGGTCATTATAAATTGTACCTAAATTTAAGTACAGGAGGCAAGGCAAAGGAGTACAAGGCATGTTTGTCCGCTATACTCTAGAGCACTAGAGTATAGCGGACAAACATGCCTTGTACGGAGATGGTATGTACATATTACACGTCTGTAGTACGTATGTATTGAGAAACAGCATCTCACAAATCCAATAACATCACTATAAGTACAATCACACCTCCGTAACAGTGGGTGAGCAAATAGACCAAACAGTTGATCGAGCGTCCAACATCATTCACGCACCATTACTTCTACTAGACGAGATTAGAATTCTACTTATACAGAGAAATACAGATAATTATGGTGTTTTTGTTGGTATCTTGTCAGCGGTGAAATCCTTCAGGCTCATTATGACCGCTTCCTTAAATCTTTAGCGGTACGGTAGGCAGAGTCGCTTTGTATAATACACATTTCGCAGTAGTTATCTTACCTTACATTTTCTGGTGTTACAAGTAATTTTAAGGTAAAAAATAAGTAAAAGTGCAGTGTTTGAGTGTAAATTAAAATGTATCGACACATGGATGGATTCCTGATATCCCACACACAGGGAAACCTAGTTGGTAGTCAGATAGCCAGACATTAAATAAGAGTGAAAAGTGCTTATTTTGAGCCCTGAGTCAGGTTACATCTTCAAATACCTATCTCTTACCTGTACCTACTTATGTAAGTGTAAATTAAAAAAATTACAAACTATGGTTTATTAACATGTACTGCTTATGTAAATGAGTATAGATAAGTAGTTTTATGAATTAGAATCTTAACTTCAGCTGATTTCATCAGATTTCGTTCATGTGCTTTATGATTTTAGGCTGCGGGTTTATCTTATCAGATTACGTCATGTTGATTACGAATCACCTCATTTCATCTTCACTGATATGTTATACAATATTATGTTTTGTACCTATCATGATCACGCCTTCTCAGTATACCTACCCATTTATTTTCCAAGTTTAGACTTGAGAGAGATAGAGATAGATAGTATTAGAGATTAGTCTCTGGTGTGAACCACAAGTAGGTACTAGATTCTACGTTGCATTTGAATTCATACTTGTATTATAGATTTTATTGTTAAACATTGTCAAGTATCTCGTAAAATATAACGTTCAATCAGTTTACATTACGTACGACCTACAAATGATTATGTACTATTCATAACAGAACAATAGAGTAACAAATTAAGCTAAAATTGAGAATCAAAGCAACAACGCTACGGTAGTATTGTTGGTACAACTTCAATGAATTTGTGAAAATGAAATTGTCTCGAACGGACTTGCTTTAAAACAATATAAAGTTAACGGTTTGTTTACTATAATTTTAAGATTCCCTCACGATTTATTTATTTCTATTATGATTATTATCAATTCAAAATAGTTACCTACTGAATTTTTTTAGGGGAATTATGATTTTCCGTATTTTCCGGAAATTAAATTTCTTGGAAAGAAGTTGTTGAGTTATCGATAGGTATAGAGCGCGTTAATCTTTATGGCCGATTTGAAAATAGGCACGAGTCGCGTTTCAGTACATGTTTCTAGGTGTCAGCGAGGGAGCGGGGCATGTCCTCCTCCACACTTCGCGGCAACCCATACTCATCCCTCCCTCTTCTACGCCTCGTTGACACCTAGATACATGTACTGAAACACGGCTCGTGCCTATATTCAGATCGGCGATAAAGATTGACGCGCACACGCGACTAAGTCACCTTGCCAATCATCAGTACCTACAGGTATTTTGTCTTGTTCTTTAAGATTTTGTCACACCCAGTGTCTATCAAAAAATACTCGAAACTCTAACGATTAGAACCATAGAAACCGAAACTATTTAAGCGACTTCTATAAGGGAAGGAACCACTTCTGTTATCCTCGTCAATGGCAGAGATTCTATAGAAGGAACAATAGAAAAACTCTGCTCTCTGAGCAGTGAATTAGGGCGCGGGCCAAAAATGTTTTGAAATCTTTCGTACATTCAACTGCAATACCTATACGAGACTACAATACGAGTAGATAAAATGTCAACACAGACTTTCTTCACTATCTCAATAATACCAGGTTACTCAGCATCACAAACAACTCTTATCATTTTCTTTCGGATGTAGAGCATCAGATTCGTTCACAGCGCTGTATATATCGTATTGTATCTTGTAATGGTATCATTTGCAGTATCTTGGTGTCGAAATCGCAAGGAATGATTTCATCGACGTCATTAGGTATTGCGGAAAAAACTTGTGAAGCGAACGGTACACGTAGTGGACTAGTGTTAATGATTGAGTTGCGTAAGATGTTGGTCTTTTCTGTTTTACTCATGAAGAGTGGCTGCATTAGATGCTTACGTGAAGTGCATAGATGCTTAACATTTGCTGTTTTCGAATGTTTAACCACCTTTCTTCTATTTAAAGTTTCACTAGGCTTTGGATTTGGAGTCCTCATGCACTGTTTTACATTGTTCTGCCTTTAACTAAATCGAACGAATGCCTCTTGGCTTAACAATGAGATCTGTCTTTTAATGCCTTGTTATAATTGTTTGTAGTAAATCAGGACATTTTGTAAGTTTTGAAATAATTAACTCCTGTGAAGTCACAGTTATATAACTCTGCATACGTATGTCGCTTTGCTTAACAATACTCGTGCAACATTCGCATGTCACGAAACTCTGTATTATAAAGTTTTAACAATGGAACTTCTTGGTTATCAACTTCTGTCAACAACGCACCGAAATGGCAGGGATTCTGAAAAGCTTAAAGTAGATGGCGCTGGGGTTGAAAGTCTGCGAAATTATTTTATGTTTTATTGTCTATTAGAAAATACAAACATACCTTCACGCTATAGCCCTTGCGGGGTAAGCAGAGATAACGGAGCACCACGAATCTCTGTCCTCAAAACTGTGCTGTAGCAAAGTGACTTGACATTTCGGTAAAAATTAACGTAAAAATTAATAAGTAGAAATCAATTTTGTTACGTAAGTATACTAAAGTACTTACATAAAATACGTATTCAATGGTAGGAGGAAGCATTCAGATTCATAATAAACACCTGGTGCAAAGCCATAAATATAACGAGGGTTGCCTAAGTTGCGGGTCATCTTAGCAAAAGATAGCAAAAGTAAGAATGTTACGTAATAAAAAAATCGGAGGATTTGTACAATTTGGATTTGTCGGGAAAATGTTTGATTCAGGCAATGTAAAATATCCAGTTGTCCCTCCTTGTCAAAATGGAAACATTTTTCCGACATTTTTTCCCGAGTTTTATATTTACTGAAATTAGAATTTATATAAGTAAGTATAAAACTATAAGCGTCGGTCGGTGGTTTCGTGGCTAGGATGTCGTCGACACCCATGCTTTCTTTCCCATGCTCCCGTCCGCGTTCGAAACCATGCAATGCCATGTATGTATATCAATCAGTAATTTAATTTAATTGTCACAATATTATAATTGACATTGTTAAATAATGAATAATTTTTCTGTAATTCCTCGAGTTTGTGTATTTTGTTATATTTTTTTATTCAACTTTTACACAGTACAGTAAATACAGTAATATCTAAGTGTATACCGCCAAACTGCTTAGCAGTTTATCGGCGGACTTATTGCTCCCTTTTATGAATAATAGTAGTACACGTAGTGAGTACGCGTCAGCGTCACACACACACATCAACACATTATAGATCACTAATATTAACTAACCTAATATATAATTCCCTACCTACTATTAACTAACACGCACCGACTTTTGCATAAAAATAAAAACCGGTCAGGTGCACTTTGTTTGTCTAAGTGTATACCTTAGTATATGCTGCATATTGAATGAGTGTATAGTACCTTTATTTTGACGTGTAATGAACATTATCAATAAAATATGTCTATGAGTATTTCGGTTTTCGAAAAGACTTACGTACATTTACCGACTGCTCTGACGGTGAAGGAAAATATCGTAAGGAAACCTGCACACTGAGATAACCAGTGTGAAATGGGGAAGGCAATGGTAAACCACCGCATTAAATCTGCTACGAGAGTCGATCTATCTATGTGATTAATTCCTTCGAATGATCACGACCCTTAGCAGTGAGGAATACGACTTAGAAGAATAAAGCTAATTTTATTTGTTCTTAAAGAGCTTTAAAAACATTGAGGTCTGCCTAAAAATACCTGAAAACTACTTAAATTATATTTCCTCAGAGTCAGACTATTTAGAGTCAGACGTCTATATCGATTTCCAAGAGCTCAGTTTCGGCACGCTCTGGCGACGAAAATCCGCTTCTCATATGAATGAACAAACCAAAATAAGAAGCTATTCTTCGGAGCGTGAATGAATTTGTCACTGAATATATTATTTATTTCGTGCGTTCCTTTGTTACGAAAATCCTGAGCAAAAATCGCAATTTGGTAATAATGAAAGCTAAATACTTTGAGTACAAACTAGGTAGGTAGGTATATTATCGTGCAGAATAAAACTAAGACAAGCAGCAGGTACGCACCTCATCAATATTTAATGAAAAAAATAAAGTTAATTTAAAAATTATTTAGCAAACCACGGAACCATTAGTCGACAGCTAAAAAAATCTTATAAGTCTTCTTTCTTATTCTTTATAACTATTTAGCAAATTAAATTATCTCAAAAAACATTTTCCCTAAACGGCCAACTGAAAAAAGTTAAATAACTCCATTAATTTTTTAAATTAGAGGATAGGCGCTCGCTGAAATAAGCTTTGCCAGGCCATCGCACATTGTAGCTACCCGACACGAACTCAACTCAGAGCAAAGCATTGAAATGTGAGCTTTATATCGTATTACATACAGTAGGTTTTCAAGTGAAGTAGTTGTCGACGAGTGGCCCACGCGTTGACAACTCATAGACGACTACTTCACGTTCTACTTTTGAATTTTGAAAACCTACTGCATGTAATACAAAATAAAACTCACATTTCAATGCTTTCTCTGAGTTGAGTTCGTGCCGGGTTCGCGTCGAGTTGGTATAATATGCGATGGCCATAAGAAACACTGATGAAAGATTACTTAAGCCAGCGTTTAATTTAAACCGGCGGCGTTATAAATTTCAATTAGAGTATATAGGAATATATACCTAACTATAGCTCATTGTACAAAAAAATTAGTAACTAGTGATTACTAGCGACCAATTGATTTCAATGTAAAGTCTGTCGTCAAATGCCTTCGCTTCGGCGTTGATGTGTTCGGCAGTGTTACATAATAGAAGAGCCAGTACCTACTTACTTACTAAGCCCGTGTGCTCTATCTTCGACCTCATCGTCACTTACCACCAGGTGAGATTGAGCTCAAACGCGGGTTTAGGTGTAATTTTTTTAAACTTATTAAAGTACCAATGGCGTCTAGAAAAAGGCGTCCTGGCGTCCTTTTTATTTCCTTGGTCAGGATAATGATTAAGTCGCGTTTGTGTACTATAGTAGATAAGTTAGTGTGTACGTATTACTTACGTCAGTATTATAGTATACTCTGTGGGTAACTTACGATGTCTTCGCGGTCCATTCTAGGACATGACTGCATCAAGACGTGATACTTATTGGTTGATTGGACGCGTGACCGTAGATTGTTAACAGCCTTGTACGATTCACGCTTTCGCTAAACGATCGTATTTTCAGAACTTGGCGTGCAAATGTAATATGACAGAAATTGGCATTATTTAACAAGTTTGGAGTAGGGATGTTACGCAGCTTCGACTTCGACTCCGAAAGGTCGGAACTTCCGATTAATTTTACACCTCCGACTCCGACTTCGGCTCCGATAATTTTGAATCAGAGGCTATACTGAATATTCAAATTTTAATATTTTATTAAATAGTGTAGTCATCATAAAAAATATTGGCCAGTTCAGCTATAAACATTAAAAAACGGTTTAAAATTTGATCTTCTTTTGAACATTTCTCTTCTACCTCCGCCTCCAACTCCGGTTCTGAATCCGGTTCCGACTTCGGTTCCGACTCCGATAAATCTAATTTAAAACCTTCGGTTTCGACTCCGGTTCCGGTAAAACCATCTCCGTAACATCCCTAGTTTGGAGTGATGTCTTTACTTATTGGAATTGAAAGTGTAACGTAAGTAAACAAGTTATTGTAGGCGAAATAAGCCTTCAGCGTATTCTATTCTTTGTTTTTGTCAGTTGTCCCGAACACTTTGATATCTTTATCAATATTAGTTAACTCTTTTTTACTTCCAAAACTGATTCTAAAAATAGAAAAATAAGAATATTGTTAAAAATACCCTAGGTACCCTTGCATTTTATGTACCACAAAAATATGACGACGATTTTCGAAGCAATACTAACAAACTAAACTAGAGACCCACTGATAACATTGTAACACTTCAAACAGAGTTCCAACCGACTCGAGTCTTACCGCCACGAAGTCCAGAAAATTGAAAGCGACAATTGACGATAAACTTTTACGACACGGGCGCCAATTCTCGCTCCGATCTGGGGATTAAAAAAAATCTTTGCGCAGGCCGACCTTAGCACCGATGCGGCTCCTGTGACCCGCGTCAACAGTGTTGCGGTAAAATGAACCACTCATGCGGCATTGCAACGACATTGTCCTTTTTATCTTGCAATTTTAAAAAAAACTGAATGCCTGCTCCATCCGCGTGGAAACGTGTCTAATGGATGCTCGCTAACCGAGTTACCAGGAATACTTAATACAAAATAAATTATCAAATATTCTAAGAACTAAATTCAAGCATAGCTTTGATTAAAGAAAAATGAGTCTCCGTCATAATCTTAGGGGCGGTCGTTCGTTCCTTAATTAAGCGCAGGTATTAATAAGTCTTTTGTATTTACATACCAATGAAGATTAATAAATGATTCTGAAGTATCTGATTGTAATATGAAGTAAGTAGCTAAATTATAAATCAGATGATGAATAAAAATCCGAAATAATACGGCGAGCTTAACTCTCTCGAGAACGTATTATGAATAGCTAACCCCCAGGAGAAATATGCAACTTCCGAGTCGTTCCTTTCTCAGGATATAATTAATTTCTCGCGGAATCACTGTAATACGATACTATTGATCATAATTTTGCGGAATATTGTATGTAGCTTTGATACGGAAAAACGACGGTCTAAACAAAAATATAACGCAAATTACCTTAATAGACCTTTTGGAAATAAAAATGAATATTTCTACTTGTAAATTCACAATCTAATCACAGATATCTCAAATTTCATTCATGAAAGTTTATATATCTATGAGTATATTCTAAGAACTCGTTATTTATTTTAGACTCAAACTAATGATAATTCAGTAGTAGATATCATTAATACTTACTTCGTTGTTGAAATATGTATATATGTATATGTAAGATAAGAAGGATAAAAATCTTGTAAAATCATCCAATATTAATCAAAATTATCCGTCTATTCCCACCTGTTCTGTTGTGAAGTTCTGCCGACAGTACTACTGGGAATTATTTTCCCATTAGTTCTGTGACTTATAAGAAATGATAGTAACATCCCTGATGCTCGGCATTTGGGAAAACATCAGCAATGGCTTGAATGACGAATCTTGTGATTCAAAACTGCTGGAGAAGAAGTAGTTTTGAATCACAAGGTTCGTGAACAGAACTACTGGGAATTCCATTACCATTTGTTCTGTGAACAGAACTAATGGGGAAAAAATCCCAGTAGTTCTGCCGACAGAACTACTCAACAGAACAGGTGGGAATAGACGAAATTATCGTTCAATATATTAAAATTAAATATCTACATTGATAAATCTATAATACTAAAGCTAAAACTAAACTTAGACTAAGAAGAAGAAAAAAACTTAAGATATATGTAAGATAAACCTGAAGGTTGCCTGGAATATATCGCATAATGCGATAAGGCCGCCTTCTGCACATTGTATTGTACCTCTCTTTATGTTGTATGTTTTGTTTTTGTCCCGGGTGTGCAATAAAGTATATTTGTATTTGTAAGATAAGTAGGTACCTACGTAGCACGTGGCCTAGTTGCGAGCACGGTCCGAAAGTGATCGTGCAGGTTAAGCAACGTTGGCGCGGTCGGCACCAGGATGGGTGACCGCTTGTGGCATATTTTATCTGAGCTCCTCCGTGCCTCGGAGAGCACGTTAAGCAGTTCGACAGCAGTCGTTAAGCCATGTCAGAGGCCTAAGGGCGGCCTGAACATCTCTGACAAATATGTTGGCCACTAACCATACGATAAGCAAGCAAGCAACCTACTTATCTTACATATACTTATCTTACAATTATCGTATTAATAATATCTACTACTGAATTATCATTAATTCGTAATTATAAAAGTGTACATCATCTTTTATTAGAAGCAGTAATTGCCATCTTGGAGAGATTTGTTACACTCAGAACATAATTAAATAATTTGGTGTACGAAGCTAATTCATTCAATTACATTATGCTGTTATTTATTACATTCGAAATATCAATTTATGAGCTCTAACTGTATGTTTTTAAGATCCATTTGCTTTTCATTTCAATTTCAGTTCAGCTTACCGTTTAGTAACAGTACTTGTGACAAAACCTAAATAGACGCGGCCAGTACTTTGGTAATAATCAAACCGTCATCGTCAGTAGGTATCATAGATTTATAGATAAAATGTATATTGAAATATTCGTGGTTCGCTAATATTAAAATGAGTCTTAATTTTTTTTGTAATGTAAAGAAAACCACTCGTGGTAATCTACGGAATGCAGAATTACGTTACGTAGATATACTTAATAGCATTTTTAAACACAAAAATATGTAAAAATAAAGTAAAAGTAAAACAAAATAAAAATAGAAATTAAAAGTTTCCGAAGGTGTTGTGAAATACACCAATCAGCACTGGGCCCGCTCGGTGGATCATGGCCCGTGTTGTGCAAGAGGAGGCCTGTGCCTCAACAGTGGGGACATTAATAGGCTGATGATGATGATGATGATGAAAAGTAAAATACACTTCATTGCACAAATAGAAAACAACAAACAAAAGACAGAAAAGGAAGAGTGAAGTACAATTTAGGCGACCTTATCGCTAAGAGAAATGATTTCGAGAAAGAGGTAGTAGGTGTGCAATCAATGTGGAAAACGATATATAAGAGAATTTTATTGCTTGCTTATCATATGCTTAGTGGCCAACCTATTTGTCAGAGTTGTTCAGGCCGTCCGTAGGCCTCTGACATGGCTTAACGACTGCTGTCGGACGACAACAACCGAGACCGACTGCTTAACGTGTTCTCCGAGGCACGGAGGAGCTCAGATGAAATAAGCCACTAGCGGTCACCCATTCAGGTACCGACCGCGCCAACATCGCTTAACCTGCACGATCACTTTCGGACCGTGCTCGCAACCAGGCTACGAGCTCCTCAATTATTCCTCGAGAATTTTATTAATACAAATACTATCAGTAAGATGAATATTTAACACATCTAATCATATGGATATCAATGAAAATACTCAATATCAATCCATACCTATACGTGGAATTAATCCCCATTAAATTGCACCGTGATCTACAAGAATGTATCTACTTTCTCCATCACCCGTATCGAAATCAAGACTAGATAGATTTAGATTGATTATATCCGTTCAGGACGAAGGCCCCGGAGATTTTATCAAACGTAAATAGATTTAAGCCTAAGTGGGTTTCCCTTGATTAGGAAATTTTCCTTCCCTGAGCGACGTACTATCTTTATCCAAGCTAATCCTTTCCCGTGTGCAATAAAGTGTTCCTATTTATCTAAACGGGTTTCAGGGTAGATTCTTAAGACTAAAACGATGTACTTCTGAGACAGAAATCTAAATCTCCATAGTACTCTATGGTAGTAGTAAATAGATTTGCGGAGACTACGTTAATTAGAAAATTTACACAATGCTCTCATAAATCATGATTAATTAAAAATATTGCGGGTAATGTGAACATAATAACTTACTTTTAATCTCATACAGTAGGTAATAGACTATTATTTCATCGTTATACCCGCAGTACAATTATCTCATAACAATATTTAGGTATACACCTACCTAACGCAGGAACATACATAATGATTTTGGAAAGCTACAATAGAAAACAAAATCACTTTTCACCAAGATTTATTTACCGTTTCAACGTTCCTTCGATCACATTTTTATTGAAATTCAATCTCAAACAACTCTACATTTCAGAGTTGTTAAATTAAGCTTTCAATTTATATAGAAATAACATTTTGCTACCTACTTTTTTTGCGGCAAAATGTCAAAGACCTCGATAACTTAGTCGGACAATATTATATAATCGCGGGTACTTTTTGCTGGTTTTATGGTCAGCGATTACACCCTTTGTCAACAAATTATAATAGGCAGTTTATTGTAATGGTTCAATTCTGAACACAATGAATTGACTTAACCATTACTTAATTCAAGGCTGTTACTTAAGTTAACTGAAAATTGTTTACTATCTTACAGCTTCATTAACATTATTTGGTCAGGGGTGTTACTTTCTTGACCGTTTGTACTTGGATACAAAAAGGGATAACTAAACTACTTCTATTATTTCAGAAATAACAAAACTTTGTCAAGTCATTACAAAAATTCATTTGAAATTAGCAAAAGTGGCTTGTTATACGTTATCAATAGTTTTGTAGTCACTGGTATCACTTTACAGTTATAAACTTCTGTTACTTACATTTGAATCTCTTCGAACAGCAACAATAAGCCATCGTTAGACTTATTTGATCCTAGGCCATTAGTTTTTAAAAGACGGGTTGAGGTTGTCCTCAACCTACTTTATACTTTACTTTATCAATCCACGCACCTACTTTATAGTCTTTACTTTATTATTTTTATTTTTCAAATAGGCATAAGTTTTTTAGTCATTACATTCAATAGTATTTTTTCATAACTCAATATTGTACAACAATCAATTTTCTACTTCCTAACCATGCTGTGTTTACACGGTAAGGGTTACGACCTAGCTCATAACTTTATATTGATTTTTCTGTAATTTCTATGGTTGTAATCTGTTGTGTTTACCTAATAAATAAATTAAATTAAATTAAATTAAATTTGAAACATATTTATTAGAGTTGTCTTTATATATTGTATTTATTTTTTACTTGACGTACACACTATGTCTGTCTACCTTTAAGTTATAACGCATCTTTCACTTTCGCGGGTTTGCTGTAAGAAATCTCTTTTAGAGATAAGTTCACCCTTTGTATAATGTCTCATTTAAATTGTTTTTATTAAGTATATTGTTGTACAATAAAGTGTAAATAAATAATAAACATTTTTCTCAGAGAGCTTATATACCATAGAAAAACCTTTAACTTGAATAAGACCGAACTGTCAATATTAATCTTATCACAGTTAATAAGACTTGTTCGATTTGACATAGACGTTATCAAGGCTGACGTTAATTGATTTTATATAAATATCCAACATTATTTAGAACTTGTCAAGCATTTGCGCAACAAATTAAGTATAATTATAATCTCACCTACCAGTTGACTTTTGTAAAACTACTATCTAATTATTAATTACGAGTATATTAGGCAATGACCGAAAAATTACAATAAACCAGTTTTTTTTACAAGTATAATAGGTACCTAAGCCATGCCCTTTACCTATACTGTTGGCATAATAAGTAAGTACCTATATGAAGTGAAATATTTCCATCCAATGTCATTCATTATTGTGACCTGCTTCATATGTAAATAAGTTACTTACTTGCCTACATTTAATTAAATAACCTATGAAGTTGTCGCTGAATTGAAAACAAAAATACTTATATGAAATTTTTATTTTGGTCAATCAAATCATTGGCCTATTGTGGTCATTGCACTGTTGGCTTTTTAATGACAGTTGATTCATGTCTCCACTAGTAAAGCCCGGTGAGTGGGAAATCATTTTTTTTTAAAACGTTCTCTTTATTGTAATTACAGAAAAAAAACCTAGATTAACTGCATATCTTTATAAATGGTCAGTTAATTTGTCGCTAATGCTGGATGTTACTATGTTTATAAATGGTATCATTTCACACATGAACATAGCAACAAGTTGTTTACCAAAAACAAAGTGAGTGATGTTCGCACCTGTTAGTGAAACTAATTATAAAAGCAATCATCACTCGGCAGCACTCTTGTAAACTGCACGGACATCTCTAGTTCTGACACAATGAACTATTTATTCATCTTACAGTTCACGTGTTACTTCACCAGTGAAGGTCTTTGTAAACAAACGAACTAGTTCTAAACAACGATTTGTTTCGCTATAAAATTGGTAATAAATTCAGGTTAGAATGATTTGCTATACATTTTTATGTTTTACGGTAATTTCATTTCTTTTTTATCTATAGACCTACTTTAAAGTGAAACAATTACTATATAATAACTTTATATTTAACAGATAATGATTTTGTATCGTCGTGGATACAAATACAAAATCAACGCTAGAAGATAGTTTTCTAAATTAACATTTTTTTATACAGCTCTAAACTTTCCAGCTGCGCTCAGCTCAAACTAATGAACTCGTTTGTGAATAAAGTCTTCACTGAACTTACTCATCTCTACTTCTCTGAATAATTCAATTTATTTTTAAAACGTCTTTCGTTCTACCTCATTACTTCGTAGTAGGACCTGGCACGCTGAATTTCAAGCTGTCATAAAACCAATATACTAGCTAGCTATTTGCGTCATCTCTATTCTATTAAATGCTTAGATTATCAATCTAAGATTAAATGGGTCATCACTCTCATATCAATGGTCAAAGTAGTTTTACCAAGATTACCAATTTCCATGTAACCAAATCATTTTGTTAATATTATTGAATATTTTAAAGGCTACTTTTCTTTTTAACCAAGATTTTAGTCTAAAAATTTTCAATAAAAGTTTTTAGTATCTTACTTGTAGCAACTCGATTATTTTCTTTAGGAATTGAATAGGTACACATCAAAAGAGAAGACAGTAAATAACTGAGCTATCACTAGTGAAACGGTATTCCAATAAATTTAGAATTTTCTTTTGTTTTCCTTCAAGAACGTAGATTTATCTGTAGCTAATCGTATTGGTGTAGTATTTTGTTTTACCCACTTTAGCAATATCTTCTGACTTTGTCCCTGGCTGGGATAGGATCGCCACAAATCTTTGTTTGCCTCTTTTGCTTTGTGTACGTTGTTTCACGCAGGCTCGCTGTTGGGGTAGTCTTTCAAAGGAATTTACGATAAAGACTTTAGTTACATAATCGACTGTGATGAATGAAGTGCGTTTTATACCACCGACCGATCGAAGAAGTGTTATAAATTTAACGCATTTGTCTGTTTATGGCATCATAACTCAATAACCGATGATCCAATTTGGACCCGGTTATTTTATTTATTTAACAGAACATTTTGTTGAGTGGTTTTTAGCCATGTCTGATAAAAATTGGACCAATGGTTTCCAAGATGTTGGAGTATCTTTGAATCAAAGATACTCTTTATGTCAGATGCTATCTCTGGAACGGCAATAGCTAGATAGCTCGCATTTGAGCTCAAATGTTTAAGATCATGGTGCCCTTCCCACATCAGGAACCTGATGATGACCGTGAAAAGTACTGGCATCTCCACAATGGTAAGTCGGGGGATTTCTTAAATTATTACGGCTAAGGAATGGAACAGCCTGCCGGCGTCTGTATTCCCCGACACCTACAACCTTAGGATATTCAAGGCCAGAGTGAATAGGCATTTACTGGACCCGCGTGCTCCATCGTCGACCTCATCGTCGCTTACCATCAGGCGAGATCGAGGGCAAATGCGGGTTAAGTAGAAAAAATTAAAAAATAATAATTAAGAGTTATTATAAGCTACCTATATCGTAACCACGGATTCGCTTGAGATACGATAGCAGCATTAATACCAATCGGCGCTGAAACCAACTATGCAGGAGAGCTAAGTTTCTGTACACAAGTCCTGAATGTGACAGCCGCGCTTTCAAAGTGGAACACAACAATTCAGCTTGAGTCGAGCTTTCAGATTTCAAAGACAATCCTGTCCCCTAGGAAATAGGAAACTAGCCTAAACACACAGACATGTACCTTCCTAAACAGAAATAGACGTTACGGGTTGTATAAATATTAGCAGTTTCCGAGAGAGAATTCTCTTGAACTGACACTATTGTGTCACTAGCATGAATTCGTTATTCCAAATTTTATTCGAGTGCTATTCAGAATGGATAAACCTGTACAGAAAAGAGGGAAAATTCGTGGAGAAAATTCTAACGAAAAATTCTGAAAATTTGACCTGGCGTAGACAAATTGTGCTGGTCACCATCAACACTAAAGCCCTATGACATCGAGATCATCACTACATGCTATTACTTATGCATAGGTCAATCGTGTTGTTGTAAAACAATACTAACTGTAACAATATACCTGTAAAATATATCAAAGTACAACAGGAACGTGCAAAACAGTTTGTATGAAAACCATGTTTGGTGTGCCTCTCAATTTTGAGTTAAGGCGTCGATTATATCCTTCAGCGGTGTTCGTCGTTCTGCGCTTGTTTCTGGCACAGCTCAGTATGACATGCTCTTTGTTAAACCATTGCACAGTGAAGTATTTTATTCTGAAATAATAGCATTGACTGCTTTGGAAATTGTCAAGCTAGGATGAAGATAAAGTTAGAAGTGGTCAACTTTGGAAATTGACAAGTTAGGAAGTGGCCCAAGTCGCCCTGCAGGATAATAACAATGAATCCTACCGTGAAAATTTTCTTAATTTTCCGTCAATTTTCAACTTAATTTCCCGAGCATATCCGAAACATTATCGAGAAAATAAGTTGAAAATTGTTGTATTCGTTGTCTCCGTAGTTCGGCATCCAAACACAAATTAAACTAGCCCGCAATGCATTGTCCACGTAGACTGATAGATAACCGGCATTTATACGCGATGAAACTGAATGCATAATGGCGTGAACACACATCGGAACTGGGGTGTCACGGCCGGAAGAAAGCGGCCATAGCTGCGGATATGTGTAAATACCTTTTACCCGTGTATTATGTATGTGACGTTCATTATTGTGGTGAATACGATATCCCGGCCTCACGCCAAAAGTACATTTTTAAAAGGCCGCTGCGCCGTTGCGAGGGCATGTGAATCTTTCATAAGCGTAGTCCCCTTTAATTAGGGTCGTATGCCAATTATTATTATAATCTAACCTTCTTCTTAGTCGTAAGTATTACTCATTGATGTCGTGATTTTTTTTGGAAATAACCCCAAAAAACTTTGACTTGACAGATTTTGAGGGACGGATTGCCAATTGCCTTTCCCATTTCACACATTGGTTATCTCATTGTGCAGGTTTCTTCAAGATGATATTTTCCTTCACCGATAGTGCAGTTAGTAAATGTATTTAAGTCTTCCGCAAAAAGCTAAAAACTCATTGGTACATGACAGGTTTCGAACCAGGACATCCTGCGTCCGGCGTCCTAGCTACTACGCCATCGCGCTCTAACCTACTCAGAGCAATATCTGTGTAATGTTTACTGGGGTGATAAATTGTTACTTACAGGATTACAGGTTAATTCTCACAAGCGATGCAGTACTACATGTAAAGAATAAATTATGTGATGTGATGTTAAATTTAAATAAATACTTAATTCACCAGTTCAGCGTGTATATCTAACCTAATAGAATACTATCCACTATGAGACTGCCGTTTTGGCCAGTGTAGTGGACAGATACCTAATAATAATTGAAATATAACTTTGTGGTGACATAAAAAAAAATATTTTAAAAAAACATTAAATGCTACAGAATCTTGAAGGTTGATATGATTAATTTATGGATAACAAAATGGTTATGGTTGACCCGCTGCTGGGCAAAGGCCTCCCCAAGGTTATTCCATCCAGGTTTTGCATTGTGATTCCGGGTCGTCCCACCATCTTCTGGCCAGGAAAAAAAATGGCAGGAGATGGCCTATGATAGGGAAAAGTGGAAAGTTAGAAGTTAGGAGGAGTTGCCAGGTATGAAATAATGTGTTGCTATGTGTATTCGGTAATTAGATGGTAAATAGCGATATTCTCTTGATTTTCTCTTGTCGAAATCAGACCCGAATCAGAAACATTCTCGAACGAATAAACCAATGTTTATGTTTCATCGGCTTTTTATCTGTTTCTTGTCCCGAAATAATGTCTGACATTGGATTGCGAAAGTTCTAAATTTAAGTTTTCTAAAATTATAAATGTCGGCGACTAGTGTCTCCTCGTAAAAGCGAACTTTCTGAACCACAACTGTGGTGCTTCAATCTTAAATGCCAATAAGTTTTCATTAAAGAAGGTAATTTCAGTACTTTCAATATCTTTTAACTCCTTAGTTGAAAACAGAAAACTGAAAATCTTGATCTAGAGTCCCCAATTTTACCCTACCTTCATGGTTAGCAGCGCATCGAAAACCTTCTAATAATAATACAGTGAGAAGAGAAATCTATGGGCGACTGTGACCACTTACCATCAGATAGCACGTTTGCTCGTCTGGTCTCCTTATTTAACGACGTAATAAAAAATCAACATCTAAATTATGCCTAATTAGCGCTAAAACGAACCGAAATAAAGTTGCGTACAAAAACAATAAATCAAAATAAACTTCCATTTTCCGATAATCACGAACGCTAAGTCACGAAATTTCCTTCGAAAATGCAATAAAAATAAAGAAATATTTCCCTGATTACATTCTTGAAATACTTGACGGAAACATGTCAAATTAAGTACTTATGAGGTGAACACGAAACGCAATATTTTAGAATCACGCTAGCAAAACAAATAAACGAGAAGTTTGACAAAAGGTAAGGTTAGCCCACATATCAAACAAAAGTTTTACTACTGTAATATTTCACATCAAAGGAACTATATACAAAGTAGAAGTTGGATAAGTAGGTAGTACGAAATAATTTCAGTTTCTTTGATATTTTTTTGGTGAGCCGAAAACTGAAAAGAGTAAAATAGAGTTCTCCCTCAGAGCTAGACGTAATCCATCATAGAGCCTTGACCTTGTCCGATCAAGCAGAAAAAACAAATTCGTTATCGTATCAAAGTTATCCGTTAGTTGCTGCCAAACGGCGAGCACTTTCTTTCCTTACAATAAAAACACTAATAAACATTCACTTTTCGATTAATAAAACAATAGTTTTATTAGACCAACTTCGGAACTAGGTAAATAAAAGTCAGACTAAACAACATTCGTTCCGTAAAACGCGTATTCCCACACCTCCTCATCCTCGTCCCATTCCTAATAAACATAAATAGTTTTTGAATTCAGAATTCATTACATTCCACTTTCCTTGTAAAGGAACGTAATTTCAGTTTCTGCAATATAGTGCACCAATGAAGACGAAAAACGAACGGTCGCGTTTCGAATTTACGAGTGAGTGCATTAGACAGGAACGGGCAAACGGGAACGTGCCTGGCATAATGGAGTTTTTCCCTCGCCTACTGGCGTAGAGATGAACGGTAAAAATACATGTTAACTTTTAATCATACACAGCATGAATTTAATTTTATTCTTGAAATGGGAAATAAACTCCATGCAGTAACCTACCAGACATATTTGCTACATATTTTGTACATTACTTGTGCATTAAAATATGCGACGCAGGACAATTTGCTGTGATTTCGAAAACCAGCGAGATTAGGAAACAGAAACAAATGAACGCACGCACGGAAAACCATAGACACTTCCTTCCTTTACGCCTATTGTTCTTCTCGACATGCATTAGATGCGTCTCGAAATTGCGATCATCCTGTACAATTATTATGCTGTGACATGCCTTCTAATTACATGGGAACTACGCGTAGCTTACGTCACATCTAAGAGCGTCGGTGGCGTCGTGGCTAGGACGTCGGACTCCATGCGGGAGGTCTGGGTTCGAAACCATGCACTGCCATGTACCAATGAGTTTTTCGGTTTTTTCGAAAGACATACGTACATTTACCGACTGCTCTAACGGTGAAGGAAAACATCGTGAGGAAACCTGCACACTGAGATAACCAGTGTGTGAAATGGGGTAGGCACAAAAGATTCTCAAGGGTCGAAGTGCCGCTGGCTTATTCCCGGCCCCCTATCATAATAATATATCATAAGATAAGATAAGATTTTTTACGTCACATAGGACCAGGATCAAAACAGATGTAAGGGATAAAGTGTAGGATAGCTAGAGAAAGTTCATATCTTCCTACTTTCTTGTTTCCATTCAAAGTCCTCAAGTGAGCTATCCACGCACCTACTTTATAGTCTTTACTTTATTATTTTTATTTTTCAAATAGGCATAAGTTTTTTTAATCATTACATTCAATAGTATTTTTCCTTAACTCAATATTGTACAACAATCAATTTTCTACTTCCTAACCATGCTGTGTTTACACGGTAAGGGTTACGACCTAGCTCATAACTTTATATTGATTTTTCTGTAATTTCTATGGTTGTAATCTGTGGTGTTTACCTAATAAATAAATTAAATTAAATTAAAGTGTCCCTAAATAATTACGTGTCATGTAGTAAATAGGTACGTCACGACACTAATTACGGATGTGTCCTGCATGTCTAATAGTGTTATAAGGTTTTTCTATTTCTATAATAATGACACCGTTATATCTAGTGACCGAGGTTATGTTTCGGGGACTCCTCCTAATTCAGGAGTGGGGTGGAGATGGCACTTACTGATGTAATTTTAATGTCCCTTTCACGGTATATTATTGGCCATTATGGCTGTTTCATGGCCCATAATTTGTTTCATGGCGTAATTAAAACTTGTATACAATCTTCTCATTATTAGTGACCTTGATAGCTTACGTTACTTACAGATATTTTTTACACATCGTTAAAGACCGTTCATTTGTCATTTAAATCTGTAACTCCCGTAGACATTATTGGAGCTAACAACTTATTACAACTGGAATGACATTTGTCAAATAATCACATTTTGCACAATGCGTTTCAATTCAATTTGTCGTAACAAAAGTAGAATATTTCGACGAGACATAATCGGAATTACACCATGTGAACATAAATCTGGCGACCATCGTCCATTCCATCCCAACTGACCTGACCAATATCCATTCAGTATGATTGCAGTTCGGGAATTTGGGATTTCAATGTTGTCGAATACAGGCGAAGTTTTATTGTAATTTTGTATTCTTAATTACAATGGTTATATTTTAAACACTAAAATGAACATACTTTTCTACAACTTCTGCAGCGCTCTCCAAATATTCTACTACCTACATACTACTAACATTCTTACCTATAACTCGATACAAACTTAACTTTAACAGACTTCAAAAAAAGGAGAATCTCTGTTTGACTCGTTCGAAATTTACTCAAAACTACCGATTTTGATTAGTTAGATTAGAAGTTTATGTTAGCAAGTAGCAACACACGAAATACTTGACGTGATACAGGTTAAGCTTAAATTCAAGTTAGAGTTAGATGTAAGCACCATATGACCAAACAAATGCGTTGATTGCTTAGTGGTTACGAAGCGAATCCCACAGACGATAGTTTCCGCTTTCATGTTGAGCTTTGATGAGGGCACAACACACTGCTTTGTGGTCTTAAGGGTGGCAACTAATTAGAACTTTCTCGAAGCGAAGTTAGGATCAAAAACTTTGTTAGAACCGAGAGGATTGTAAAAGGCAAGTAATAAATATGACGACGAGACTTGTCAGAGAAAGATTGCGGACTGGATAGTCCGCAAGAAAAATTGGAGACAAATTAAATTGGTTCGGTCATAGAAGTAGGGTTTGGTAGTAAATCGTGCGTATGACATCTTGAAGGTAAATACGTAAGTAACTGTATCATATTATTATTAACTATTTGTATCGTTGCCAACTAATGAATTAATTTAAGACAGTGCTAGTCACCTTACAAGTAAATTACCTACGTCTCAAAAGTTACCGATATAATGAAAATATTTTGTGGTTAGTTTGAACTAAATACTTATGTATTTAAAACCACTTTTAGTGGCACATAACTGTCTTCTGTTCAGCTATAATTTCAAAGTTTATGGATGTGCTGCGATATGATTTTATTTAGCATGTAGCTAAATTCATTTAATCATGCTTGTTATTCATTTAATCATGCGTGCGAGAATATTACGGAAAAATAGTATGTACATACAGCTGTAGGTGTTATGTCCGGACGTATATAAAAAACTGGAAATATTGTAAAATACTTAAATTTTTCAAAGCCTACTTAACTTTAATAATGTTTACTTTATTTCTGACATTCCTTAAAAATAATTAATTGATGCTATTACGGTTATTGTAATTACAATTTGCTTGTTGTGTGTAAATACGTGATTTTTTACTTGCGACTCTGTAGTAAACTTTAAAAACGCACTGCAAACTGCAAAATAATTTCCTGTGGATATTTGCGTAGAGTTTCCCCAGATATTGTTCACTCAAGTGACTTGTCAACGGAAGGGCGGCGGTCGTGCGGTCGAGACACACTATGAATATTTATAGATGACATTCTTACAGCCGCGCTGAAAAAAAATAGAATCGCCGTTGAATTGGCAACGCGACATTATACGTGAAATCCTTCCCGTCACGTTTTGAAGATGTTTTCATTGAATACGTGTGTCAAAGAAGTAAAGAAGCCAAAAACTTCACTCAGAAGATAGACGAATGGTTTTACGGTGCTCCCGCATTGGAGTTCAACGTTTCTAAACATTTGTTAACGTGAATTTGGTACGATACGAAGGTTGCAATTTGTTACTGCTAGTTTCCATGTTCTTAAAGGGACTGATGAGGGAAGATCATATCATAAGAGTGGAAACAAAATATCAATCAGTCAGTCTGATAGATTTTGCGTTCTGTGCCCATACATTGTTATAAGTAGAAAGTCTAAAATGTGAAAATAAATAGTGAATTTTTACCTTTTCAAGGGTAAAATCCAGTTAGTTTTTACCTTTTTGAAAACATACATTGTGAAAATAAATAGTAAAAAGATAAAATCTAGTTGGACTTTACCTTTTTACGTTTTATACATATTTTACGAATAAAGATATAAACGTTCGTGACGTCTCAAAGGACAATGTTATAAATAAATCAAGAGACATGTAACATAAACAAATTATAAGTATCCGTTTTCGGTAAGTAGTGTTCTAATTATTGTATTTCATGGAAATATAAGTATGATTTATTGGAACACATCACGTAGATGTCACAGAAAAAACATGAACACAGAATTGTATCTACATGTCTCTTAACTTATTTTTAACATTGTCCTTTGAACCATTATAAAAGTTTACTTCTTTATTCGTTAAATATTTATTCATAATATGATTCAAATATGAATCCTTTATCCTTATTGCTACTCAAGGAGAAACTACTGGAAGAACAAAAAAAGAAAAATACACTGCGGAGTGATCTAATAAAAGTTTTGTTTTCAAGTGGTCTATAAAATCAAATCATTCGAAAACAAAAACAGTCCAATCCAGTAAAGTTATCTCATTGTTCTTGAGACACAATTTAATTAAAGATTTTGACAAAAGATTCACTTACTTCTTGAATTATTTAGGTTTTGGAAAACCTATTCAAGAAGTATTAAGTACAAGAAGTAAGTATAAATAGTAACCTGGAGGTTACTATAGCACATAAAATCTGTAATAAGGAGAAAACTAAAATAACAATCTAAGTATTCAGAGTATTTTTCATTCTAAATCAAATGACGAAGAATATAGTTCCTACTGGTGTATGCACTATGAATCCTTTGTAATCTTACCGCACAAATAAACTTATTCTTATTCTTATATAGGTAAATAATAATCATATAAGACAAGTACAACGCCTTTGGCAGTCTCAGAAAATAGTCTAGTATTTAAAGTATTATATGGTGGTTACTCCATCCAAAGCTAGAAATGCTCTGGGAGTTACCGAGTCTGTAGTTATAAACATTGCACATAAATAACCTCTGCATCTGCAATGACAATTTACAAATCGTCTACCGCGTGGTCGTTAGGCAATCGACCCACGTGTGTGGTTAAAGTGCTTCTCACGTTAGATGTTAGACAACATGTAGACTACCGCTGGCATACTAATCTGTTGTGTTCCATCTCTCTAGGAAAGTAGAAATTTTCAGCGTGTTTCTCCAACTCTATATCTATTTCGATATGTAGGATTATGTAGTGTCAGAGAAGACAACACGCAGACTTATACATGCTTGTATCTTACCTTCAAACAGTAATCTTCTATCTCATGTACAAAAGACTCGTTGCCAGAGTCAAATAGCCCAATAAAAATAAGCATAGTTTAATTATTTAATATTCGCAGTGAATGACATCCATGTTTGGTCATCACATCATACAATCTTGGACTCTACCACTAATCTCAATCTCCGAGAACTGTAAACATGTTGTTATAGAAGCTGTGTTATTCTGAAGTCAGATAAGAAATTGAGTCTTCCACATTCCCATTAAGAACGCATATAATAGAGAGAGTGGTGGTTTTAGTACTACTTACGTATACATTGATATCAAATCAGACAATGCTCATACGATTCCGCGATCAGTAATCCGAAGTGCAATCGACTTAGCTCAGCCATGCTCCAAGTCTCTGGGGCAATTATCTCGAGTGAAGTGGATAGGATGATGGTAGCCACTAAGTAGAGCATTGCAAAATATGAAAAATAATAGATATAAACTATATTACACTAGTGTAGCTGTTTTGTTTAATAATAAAATTCTGTCAACTTTTTGTTATTTCTAAAATTAGCCCCTACAAGTATTAACTACAGCAGGATTGCAGGCGCCGGCTCTTTACGAGTGAGGCAAACCCGTTTTGGCAGGCTCTCAAATGATCTCGGCAGATGTCGCGAATTTCAACTCGTTAAATGTCTTCAAGGAGGAACTTGATACGTATTCAAGGAAAAATATAATGATGCACGAAAAGCTGCTTGAAGCAAAAAATTAAGTCTGAACTTAAAGTATCTTAAAAGTAGAACGTATATTTATACTTGAAGAATTCGTAGAAGTATATTTGGCAAAAGAGGGGAAAGTCAGCAAATAAGAATAAGAATAGTTTATTTGCTGACATACTCGATTACCAAATATGCAGCGCTGTTTTTTATTTCACCCCTTATCCCAAGATGATAGTGGGAGCGATAGTGCAGTGGGTAAAAAAAATAATTATTCTCTTACTTATCCTTGTTCCCTGATACCAATTTAATCGAATACAGCATTGATTTGATTTGTCCTTGAGCGCCAAATGCATCGAGCGTCGGGTAAACGTCCTCACAATGCACTACAGGCAGACGCCGCTCTTGACTTAAATGCATCCTATATAGGGGCATCGGCTGCATATCAAATTGGTTGAAACATTTTCGCTGTGTAGTGTGCATATCCTTTGATACAACGCTTTTTGAATACTTATTTATGAAACTTAAAATCTCGTAACCCAATATGTTTATTATTAGGTAGGTATCCAACATCAAGGGCCTTTGGATCTTGGATTATTTCCCAATATTGTGAGTTTTCTAATACCTTTCAAGATTTATATCGTAGAAGGACCTTGATAAAGCAAGGTATACATTTCCAGCTTCAATTAACATTCCAAAAAATAGCAGTATCGGTCCTGGCACGAATATTCCATATCAATCATCATTAGGTCAGGATGTACGGACGAACATTTCGCTTGGAAAAGCCTCCAGCCCAAAAAACTGGGTTAGGAGAACAGATGAATAATTTTACAGCCAGAACATTATCATCATTGCTACTTCGTTTGAGTAATTTAAACCCAAATGCGGTCGCTTAGTGGACTGAATCAGCATTAAATACGGACATCTGAAAATTTTACTGACAGCTCTTCATTAATAAAATAATGAACAGATGGAGTAATTTAGGGGTTCCATTACCGAGAAAAAGGCAGCTGTTCCATAGATTATTGTTAAAATTGTAGTCCTTACATTTCATTGTTTATTAAAATTTTATCGTCCAAAGTTTCTTCTAAAAGCACATAATTTTCAGGAGTTCCGTGCACAACACTTGGAGCAATTTCCTATTCCACCTGAGCTCATTACGGTCACGCTCAGCGGTTTGAGGACTTAAACGGACTAAAAATTAAAGCCCATTGACGTTGTGTTGTTGTACTTTTTGGAAAATTTTATTTATCAAATGCTACCGTAGAATTTCATTCGATAGTACGTACCTATAGAACTACAAACAATTTTAATCTCAACCTCATACTACAAAGTAATTATTGGCTCAGTGGCTGCAAAACAAAATGGTACGGATGGCATAGAGTTTATTGTCTCATCCAGCCTGTCTAAGTCTGGCAATGCGCCAAACTTCATCGGTCATAAACCATCACCCGGCATTGCCCTCGAATCTGTCCGTGTCAACAATGCCTCTATCATGCACAATAAAGGCTTTATCAATATACCTACCTACCCTAAAGTTTATCATGTTTGTCGTCCTACATCAATATTTAATCCACTTGACGTCATCTGAAAAAACTATGAGTCAAATAAACCTCACCCAAACTTAAATCTTGTTCAAACATCGCTATCTAAGCTGTAGAGTGTAGATCTTAATCTAATCTACAATGTTTTCCATTCCAGGCACTCGGTGGACTCGGTCGCGTCGTATTCTAGCCAGAATCACGTTGACCGGATAAGAACACAGAACTTCTCAGCGGCTTCTTGTCACGACGAAGATTTCGGCTCGATCAAGACAAGCCTCTTCAGACGATCTTCATCTAACTTAGATTGTCCGAGGCGGCCGGAGAGCGTCACCTCCAACACCAGCTCCACAAGAAGCCGGCTTCGAGAACTTGTCGAAAGGAAATCGAGTCAGGACGAGCACAAGTCCGCGGCGAACGCTGTGAGCGATATCCAGTATTTTGAGAACCCTACAGAGACATTAGAGTTCGACAGGCCACGGAACTCTCTAGAGAAAAAGCAGGAGGAGCGCCCGAAAAAGAGGAAGCTATCCAAAAGCAAGGAGAAAGAGAAAGACAACTGCGAGAGTAAGAATAAGAAACACGAGAAGTACCAGAGCAAATTAGCCGAGTACTACAAGCTCCCTGTTCAATTGCCCCAAGACGAATTCTACCAGCACTTGACGAGGTCCAAAGCGGCTGAAGAACTTCTAGAGAAACGGTTCTCGAATTCTGATACTGAGTTCAGCGGAAGCTACGGAAGATTGTGCAAGCACAAAGAGCCTGAAGGATCTAACTTGAGACGCAGTAGGAGTTTGGCGGTGATTCGAGAGGAGACCTTCACTGATCTGCAGATTCAGAACCACGCCAAAAGCAAGAGGTCTCAGCTGATACCACGCGCCCGCTTGTTTGACAAGCCCTGCTTCAAAGATAGGTAATTATAATAATTAATTTTACAATTTATTTATTTATTTACACTTTGATGCACAAAATAAAAAGGTGTACATAAGGCGAGCTTAGTTCGTAAATACAGTATATTACAGTTCAGTTCGTTTCAAACTAAAATGGTACCTCTGAATGTGGGTACGTATCGGACAAAGTTCTCATTACTCGTGCAAGATATTATAGATTTTGCAGCGTTCATTACTAAATAAACTAATTTATAATTGATTATTTATCTCCCCACCTGCATCTATTATTTATAGTGGTTACGAACGGGAAGGTATTGTACTAACATGTAATGATAATAAATTAATAAATATGTAACTATAAGCATTGTCGTATTCAATTCCAGGTTGATCGGACGTGCAAAATATCAAACCAAGGAAGAAGTGTTAGAGAGCATTTACATCGAAAGCACCGCATCTTGTTTTGGAGACATTAATGCGCAGAGAGATAACGACAAACAACTTGAAAAAGCCGACAACAAATCCGAGAAGGACGACGCAGTTTCACAGCACGGAAGCCACCGTTCTAGATCTGTTTGCGGTAGCTGGCCGAACTTGAATGAAGAAACAAAACAAACACATCTCTCTGAGGACAGCATCACTCATTCGCGCAATCCAAGCGACATCGACAGCCTAGACTCCAACTACGTACGAAAACATTACAATTTCGAGGCACATCTGAATAATTACAAAGACAGCTCTCCAGAAACCGAAAGGTCTGTTGTTTCACCACATCATAGCAAAGAGCTTTACGTAACCACAGACGACCACGATACTGACAACGAAGACAGAGACAGATCTAAAAACACCACACCGAAATCTTTTACTAACGACAGCCTATCGATCACTCACAGTGACAAAGACAAAACAGAGTTGATCGAACCTGAACACGTTACTGATATTGAATCTTACGACGAGGTCTCTATAAGAAGCAAAAAGAGTGACACAAAAGAAAATACTGAATCAGAGGCCATCACAAAGGCAAGTGAAGGCAAAAACGAAGGTGACGTGCAGTCAGTAGTATCTGAAAACGACGGAACTATATCGAGTCCTCCCGATAGCATCACTTCATATATTTCTATTTCCATCGCTTCTTCTGCTGATAAATCCCATAAACTAGAATATTTAGCGAATTCTCTCGCCGAAAAAATTGACGAATACTGTGATTCACAATTTAAGGAGACCGTATCAGTTACATCTAACACTATAAACTCCGAAACCAATCATGCAGAAGGCGACCCTATCTATACAAAAGTAAATAAGAAAAGGACTTTTGCTGATATCAGAAGAGACTCATTTGTGAATAAAAACGGAAACTTTTTCAACGAAATACAGAAAAATCAGAACAACGAAGTCTACGTTAGCAATACATACATCGAAAGTGATACATACTCAACAAAGAGTAACTGTACTTCTTCTAAAAATATAACAACAGAACCATTTGTGACCACATTAATAGAAAATCAATATTATTCTTTGCCGGATATTAATATCAGTAAATGCCTGAGGAAATCGGAACGGATTGACGCCCAATTAAGAGAAGAGGATCTGGAGGATATACCTTGTGAAAACACTTATGAAATAGCACAAACACATTTCCGAGAAATATTGTCAACTAAAGGCAGTGAAAATTACGGACAATTAAATAAAACACAAGCTACTCAAAACAACAACGTCAATATACAAACAAATCCCTGCGTTTACTTACCAGAATATTCAGAGCCTCAAATAATTCAAAGTTTCACAAAACTCGAAGACGATTTGAAATCTATCATAACTGTTGAAAGTTCTAACACTGACGATAGAGAAGCAAACTTCTATCGTTCCGACGCCCATCAGAATGAACGAGAGATAAACGAAATAGAAGGAACTATACGAAACAATAAACTTGTTACTAAATCAGAAAGCTTGAAAATAACAAGTTCCATATACAAATCTGAGATTAATATATCAAAGTCATTATCAAATGACAATATCAATAAATCGATACAACAAAAGGCACGAACTGGTATAAGAAAACACTATTCACTGCGGCAGCGTGACCCTATTGACGACGAGAATAATCGCTTACCCAGTCCAGACACAGTCGAAAGAACCCTCAAACCCACGGAATCTTTACCATTTAAAGCTACACAAGTTGAAGAATTAAAAACTCCACTTGTAACACGAGTGCAATCTTTTAAAACTTCTGCAGATTCTAGTATTGCTATAGTGCCTTTGAGTGGTCATCAAACTATAGTAATCGATCCGCCATTAACTCAGGAGTCAAAAGAAAGTAAACAACAAATAATAGTAAATCCGCCAAAAGAGACACAAGCGAGTCACATAGTAGAACCCCCTGCGAAAGTCGAACCAATAAAAAATATAACAGAAACCATAAAAGAAAAAAATAAAGAGACAAAAGAAGATAAAGTTTTCAATACACTAATTGACACATCGAGTTATTATACACCCAAAGATCCCTTCATAACTATAAAACTAAATAAAGTAGTGAAAACTACTATACCAAAACTTAAAAAGGAAACGACTGATAAAATCGCATATGCACATCACAAGTTTGAGAAACCTCCTGCAAAATTAATAATAAAAGACAACAAAAATTGTGCAAGTGCAGCAGTTTCAACATTTGCTAAAGTAAACTCGAGTATGACTCGACCTCAAATATTACAAGTAATAGATTCGAAAAACAAGAAGCTAAACACACCAGTTAAAATGGATAAAATTAAGGAAACGGAGGCCTCATCAAATGATGCATCATCAAAAGAAGGCATAAAACCAGAAGTAAGTTCAGACATAAAACAAGAAGTTCACAGTGTCAAAAATGACAATACTGTCAAAGAAAAACTTAACAATGCAATAAAAACCGATATTGAATATCAAGAAAAATTAAATTCAGTGAAAAACTATTGGTCAAGACTAGTAGATCACAAAACATCTGAATCAAAAGAAAATACAAAGGTAGAAACCAAATCCATACAAGAAGACTTGAATAATAACAGTAATAATGATACGAAGGAAGAAAAAGAACATAGTAGAGAGGAAAGTAAATGTTTACTTGAGATATCAGTAGGAAATATTATAAAGTCAATAGAAAGTGTCAAAATCGTAGACAGTATACGAAAAATAAGTCAAACTAAATTACAACTTTGGAAAGATGAGACGGAGAAAGTCAAAAGCGATTCTGAAATCGAAGAAACAACTGTGCAAAAAATTGTTAAAGATTCTGAAGCAAACTATTACGAGAAACCAAACTCCAAGAAACCAGATATAGATATGTGTAGGGATACTCCAGAAATTGAAATCGTAGAGTTAAGTAGCGACGATAATCAAAATCAAATAACACAAGCAACGCTAATTAAAGCTAAAGGTTTCGATAAAAGTTGTGACGAATTTGACCACGTTCGATACAAAGTCATGAAATCTGAACTGTTCAAGAACAGTATGATAGCTAACTATCGAAAAGAGGCTCAATTCGACGGTTTATTACAGTATCTGCAAGATTACAGCTTCCAAGAATTGCTAGTAAATAATAACATAGTAATTATAGAACCAGTAAGAACTAAAGTCGAGCCTGCACCGAGAAAAAACAACACAGATACATGCAAAATTCCGCAAACATTGCTAAAGAAAAATGATAACTCTACTGGACAAGTAGATCGATCAAAAAATGCTATACGCAGGCATTTCTTCTACCACCCCATTAGGGTCAATAAAGAAATCATAGAAGAAGAATTACCTAATCCAGACACAGTCAAAAAGGTACGTAACTTGTTCGAAGATACATTAAAAATGAAGAGTCCTATGACTCAAGACCCTCCACTAGTCAATGAAAATGTAGGTTTGACAAGACGTGCTACTTCCTACAGAAACATAAACGAAGAATCGAAAACAAATAAAATTGGTGGTAGAAAAAAGGTGATAAGACAATTAACTATTGATACGAATTTCGGGCATAAAAAATGGGATAATGCCAGTCTTTCGAGTGGAGTATCAAGTGGAGATCTCAGTTCTAACAACGAATACGAAACCGATGGGTTAAGTCCATATTCACATAAAATCATGAAAGACAATGTGTACAGTTCCAGCGATGAATATCTTTGCGATTCAGTAGGCCAAGATTTCTGTTGTGAGAGTCAATACGTCAGTCCAGACATACTTAAGAAAATAAGAGAATGTGGAACATCGATCACGTACTACGGAGGCAAAGTGATGAACTCTAAACCTGGGTCAAATTTAAGTCCTATGACAAAGGCTATAATGGAAGAAATAAAAAACCTGCAGAAAAACTGTAGCAGAGATTGTTACTCTTGTCAAACTAAATGCCGAGGCGACAAATGTTTGTGTCTGGTCTCAGACAAACACAAACACATAGTTTCAGACAAACAGAACTCTACTGCGTCTTCGGATTCAGGAAATCAAAGTCAAGACAAAAGTAAACGTACGGAGGGGTTTCCTGGATTTAAATTCAAACTGGTCAAGTCGAACAGCTGCAGCAGTCGATTGGAATTGACAGGCACTGATGACAGCAAAAATCCTCGATTTAAATACAGAAACTACACAACAAAAACAGAAGACCCACCACTGGTCTATGACGATGAAAACTCTGTGAAAAATAAGATCTGTAGATTGGAAAGTTACAGTAAAGGCATAGCCAAAACTCCATTTGAAAACAAAGAAAATGAAGATAAAAATATTGCGTCAAGAGAAGTTGTTAAAATCAATGATTTAAAAAAGAAAACGGATAGGTCTCAACAAAAAAATTTCATTGCTAAAAACGAACAGCAGCAAAATCAAGAATCAACTGACAGCCGCCGAAATTCCACCCAGTCTGAAAAGCAAATAAATGATTCTCAGACTTTTGAAAAGAAATTCTACTACGTAAACGAGAATTTAGAGCAAGGCAAAGTAACAACGGGAAAGTTTGGTGAAATGGTGTTCGAAGAATTCGAAGTTCTAGAATCATGTTATGATAGTTTAAATAGCAATAAGTCAGTTAAATAATATATTATACTTATTATAAGCTTTTGCTTACATAAATTGTGATCTGTATCCAAATAACGCTATTAAATTATTGCTTGTAAATGTAGAACCGATATAAATATTTAGCTTAAATCATATGTATCTAATTTAGATATTAAGCATAGGTATCCGTATAACATAGACTAAAATAACATTCCGAATCAAGCTGTACGTAGTCCTGGTGATGGTCTCTTTACTCTTTGTATTAAATAATTTGCGAAAATTGAAGTGTTTTCTTGTCAATCCTGCGGCTTACCGTCAGAATGTTCGTGGTCGACTTTTGAAGACAGTGATTTGGATCCACGTGCGCATACGCTTGTGAAGAAGGATCGACGTGTTGGCCGCCATCTCCGACACCATGACTCCTGTAGGGGAAAAAGTTTAATGAGATGATGCTAATATCCTAAATAACGCTGAGTAAGCTAAATATGCTTACGTTTACAATACAAGTAAAGTCTCTATATTCTTAAACAAAGAGAACGCATAGGATTTTAGTTAAGTAGTTTGTTGTCATTGAACCAGCAAAATAGATTGAATAGAATTTGATCTTCTAATATCGCTAATTATGACAGCAAACTAAATAGAAACATGAGAAATCAAAAACAACATCTTTGGTGAGACTGTTTACAATGTAGATTTATTGGTTTATCCAAACGGTTAATTTGCCTATAGCGTAAAATAATTAAATTCCATAAAACCTGTTTACACTAAAACACTTTTCCTGAGCTTGATCTAATTAGTTTTCGGTTATGATTTACGACTTCCCATAAATCAGTAAAATAAACTCATAACAAGCTATAAAAAAGATAAAAGATAAAATCTACAGTATCATAATAATTTGTGGCATAGGTTAAACGAGTGTCCAATAAATGCATGCTTAGAATACCATTACTGGGATCGTAAGATCGTAAGGCGATAGGATCTAGGTACGTGCCAGAATTACAATACGTTTGTTGTATGAGGATTGGACACTATTAACTTAATCAATCTTCCGAATTTAAACAAGATGTGGGTAGAATTTGAAATATATGTATTTGTGGCGTCTAGTCGTCTGATGTTTCGTCAATATTTAATTGAAAGAAAGAATTCAGGGTAAATCTAGCAGTTTATATGTAGGTGTAGATAATTGGATGAAAAAAACAATATACTACATGAATAAGTAATTAACGTTTCGTAATCAATTATTACTTAGATAAGGCTGGCGTTCTTTAATCAAAACAAAACATGACGAATAATGACATAGATGAAACGAAAGAAGTGTGTCGGATTAAGATAGAATAAAACATTACTTCTAAGTTCCATCCGGATAAGATACATCTAGCTAGTGTAACGTAGAAAGGATTTAGAAGATGTTTATGTTGTTTTGCGACCTAGAAACTGTTAAATGAATGCTCTGGCGTCAGTGACTCAAATAAAGCAGTTGGAGGAAAATAACGCACGTGACCCGTGCCGCTGCCGCGGAGAAAAAGTATCTAAGACTAGATTAAAATTCCGCACGCAGTGTGAATAGTTACGTTCTCTGACGACGTATTCACTAAGACAGTTTTGGAATGCGAGACAAGATTAGTTTTGTTTACAACTCGGTGTTTCACCGACTGTCGTCCAGTTTTTCTTATGAATAGGCACGGCTGACCAGCAAATGGCCCCACCTGATGATTATTCATAAACACTAGAGACCGCTGAAGTGCTACCGACCTAAGAACTGGCTCTTCTAAGCCTTGTACATCACTCTCAATTATTGGGGACAAATTATATTAGACGAATAGTTGCTAGCCAGACAAGTCTTAAGGAGATCCTATCACCAAGTAAGTTAGGGTCAATATTAATATATAGAGGCTAAGGACTTTAAAGTGTCCCATTTCGCTTAGTCGCCATTTACTTCACCCAGAGGAGAGCAGTCTGTTTAGTATATCGTTGCAATTGTTTCATATAAGCGGTTTTGTCAATCATCCTTGTACACCGGAAGCTATACCAATTCACCGTTCTTCGCTCTGTGCCGGTCTCTGGACACTGGTTTTTCTATTGACTGTCATCGTCCTATTTTATTACAGTCACCATTTTATTATGACCGGCCGCCTTTCATCCTTCGGATGTCCTTTCATCTAGTCAGTATCCAGCTAAAATCACTAAGGTATTTCAGGGACATTTAAATTCCTCAAAGATTTTCTAGATGTGATCCTAATTTGGTGTCGTACGAGGCGACTAAGGATCTTAGTGGGTACTATTTTACACCTAGTAGACGGCGGTAAGCTCGCCACGTTTAACCACCAAATCTTACGGCGAAAAGTGGAAACTACCTGTGATTGAATGTGGTTCCTCTGTGTACTCCCTCGGGGATTATGAACGTGAGAGTTAATGTATGTATGTATGATCTTAACTAAAGAATAATCTTGTGTATGCGTTATCTCAGGCGCAGTAAGTATTTTATAACGATGAAACCATTGGCATACGCGCAAGCGTTCAGACAGCTGTACTGGTATATTAGCTATGTTTACGATATCTGGGAATGGTGAGCCGACTGATCGAAAGCTGACAGGTCATCTGCAGAGCATTCAGCATATCAGAGATGAAGTGAAAAAATAATACAGACTAATGCGTATGTTACTCGCATGCTAAAATGGTATTCGTAAGTATAGAGTTCCTTGAAACATGTATTAGTTAAAGTTGTTTGCTGATTCTCTTTAGAACTGACTATAATATGGGCAAAATTATTTGAGCAAAGTAACATGTGACTTTAGTTATTTTGGTCTCACCTTGTCACTTAACAATTGGTTATTTCTCGTGACTGTATGTTCAAGAGATCAATTGAAGGTACAAACAACGGAGACACGATAAAATTATACCCAGATACGATAATGTCACTTCTCAGTTTACCTATATCATTCTCACTCGATCTAGATTTATTCGACGTCAGTCTAGACGTAAGCTGGAAATAACATGCTATACACAATCCAGGCGTTATGTGGTTCATTTTTTAGCAGTAGGCAGAGATAAAGGAGCGCCATTGTTTCGCTTTCTTTGCCATTCGTGAGCATTCGTAAACACAATTAATTACATATAATTTACAGAGTATTGAATGAAGGACTTTATGTAGAAAACTAATAACAACCATCCTGGATGCAAGGCCTTGATTAAATCCTGTCTGTAGGATTTATTTCGAAGAGTGGGCATCACAACTTTTAGTAAAAGTGTGATAAATACGAATAGTACCAACAATATTTAGAGTCAATTACCACAATGATAACTAATGAGCCATTTGTTAACGGTCCAACACTACTAATGAAATGACGACACTGGTTTACTTTTTCGGAAAGAAGTGTACGAAGTAACGATTATTATTATTACCTAAATACATATATTTCAGTACAGGTATACAATATTTTAATAGTTATAAAATTGTGTAATAAAAAAGTTGGTAATATGAGTAAATATGTAGCAACATAATTCAGAATTACCATACTTTATAAAATATTCAAAATCCAATTAACACTTTAATTATTATGTTAATTAGTAAGCACAAGAAAAATACTGTATTGTACTATGAATCAGAATAAGATTTTTTTAATTGTAAGTACCGTAAAGTACATTTTACAACGTCACTTGTTTACTCTATCACCGCTACGAAAGGTGCTATAGCTTCGCAAGAAACAGCCAGCAGCACATGAATTGTGAATCAGTTCTCTGATAAATAAAATTAAAAAAATATTAAAAGTATATTATTTTGGGTCTTAAGATATTTTGCAATTCAAATAAGTTATAGGTAGGTATGATGATGATATAAAAAAGTAATAAACAAGCAACAAATACCCAAACAATAAGTTAACCACTAAAAGTCCTGTTCAATTCAGTTCAATGACCGGTGTAGGTACATACATACCTTATCTAGTGTCTTAACCACATGATCATGTTGACATACTTTTATATCAGACAAGCTTTGGTCAAGTAATTTTATATACGTGTGACATTTTTAAATAAGGAAAAAATTAATATAGATTATCATAATAATTAGCAATAAAAATTATATTGTTTACAATTACTTATACCTCTTCTAAATAAATATAGATAAGCATGTAATGTTCAGTAAACTAAAAATATGTACTTAGAGGTTCCAAAATACCTATAGGTACATGCAATGAATCTGATATAGGTAGTGTAAGGCCAATGTGTCACAAGTACCTGATTGGTATGAGTCATTGAACTCAGTGTGCATAGTCATATGAATAGATTATTGTAGTGTTATAAATATTTAATGTAAACCCTTGTCAAAAAGTATGATTTAAAAATATTCTATAAACTGGTCTGTATTTTTATACCTATCTAATAGGGAGTAATTAAGTACCATTAAAGGAAAACTGAGACTTTTAGTGACAGCAATAAAGTACCTAAAAAGTGAAGTACAGTCAATCTAGAACCCTAATAAAAATAAAGAACAGGAACTAAGTATAAATACAAACTTATCAGGAAAATCAACATGGCATCATGACAATATTCTGACTACAGTCTACCTCATAATCAGACATAAACTACATATGATATTGTTAACAATGTGAACACTGTTATCTATCAGTGATTTAGTTAAATAAATTACATGTAAATGTTACCTCTATGACTAATATTAGGTAGGTAGGTACTCATTAAATTATTTATGAAGTCTTTGGTTTATACTCATTCAAAATAATTAAATATTAATTACCTACCTATTTATTTATTATTAAATTATTTTTACATGAGAGAACAAGGAATAAGTATTATTTCGAATGGTCAATAAATAATATTTATTTGTAATTTAATAAACTAGGCTAAAAAATAAAAACAAGTGATATGACGTTTGTCAGCTGCATATAGATATAGATTTACATAGTACACGTGCATTACGAACAAATCTTGTTGGAAAAGATATCATATATGAAAGGGTACCTCATTAAAACAAAAAACCATCACAAACTCACCCTGTTTTTTGACAAATCCCTAAATATTGGTGATAAACACAAACCACGATTTATTTCTAATTTTGCTAAAAGTCGGCATCTAGAAACACACACCGTCGACGCCATCTTTACACTACGTATGTATAAAAAAGTAGCTATGTATATGTATATCCGACACCGGTTGCCGACACCACACTGGTGCGAACAAAAAGGCTACAAAGCTAAATGAAAACTGATTAATATTTCCAAAGAAATAGACGTATTAAATTAAACATATTAACATAAGTACCTTCGCCGTCTCATTTTTCAACAGAACATACATTACCAAACACAAATACGGACAAAACTTCGTAGTCGTTCTTTTATTTGCTACGACTGTGAAGTATTGTAGTCTTCCATATAGTATTAGACACTTTACAGTAGTTGTATTTCTTCCAGAATACTTAATTACACGCTAATTATTATTTTCTTTTGAAATTTTGTATTAAAAATTCGCAATAACAACTGTAGTTCAATTTACGCGGTATTTTTTGGAATGTTGGTACTATAGCGCTCATGACACTCAAAAGTTGCGTTCATAAGTAACCATAGACACATTTTATAAATCTACAATTCACTTTCAAATATCAAACCACTCCGCTACTGCCATTGACTGGTTGAATGTGATAAAACAAAGGAATCGACGCCAGTAATGCCTGGCAACACTGAGCATAGTTGTCACTTTTTGACATGTCAACATGACATGACAACTTCGGTCGGTCACCGCACCGCGATTGTTTGTTTCGTTCGTCTTGATTTTTGTCAGCGTTTTTGTTGAAAATAGTGATTAACGATGGCTATACCGGATTACAAGCTTAGTGCCGTATTATCTGGCCATTCGTTAGACGTACGATGCGTGGCAAAGACAAAGGAATACTGCATACTCTCTGCATCTCGAGACAGGACCGCTAAACTATGGCACCCAGAAGGGTTAGTTATTTCTGTTGTATTACTTCATCACTTAATGTAGTAACAATCTATTACGTCCCATTACGAGACAAAACCTCCCGTCCTAATCCATCTTATCCAATGGGAAGAAAACTTTTGACAATGGACATAACTCCACTACTTTAGCCCATGGTTAAATGCTTTATAATAGTTTAAAGTTTCATAGAATCTTCGATTGGGGTGGCATTGAGACAAAAAACATTCTGACTGGTTAAAAAATTAACTGTTTCACAGAAACATGATGAACGTGAACATGGAACCGACTCAGACTATTAGGTTATGTTAGGTTGCATTATGACAACCACACAAAGAGCCTCGCTCCTTCGACTTCTCTTCACTCCCCTGACTGAATCTTCATCAAACCTGCTCTGTCCTGGATGAAACCTTACCATCTTATAACTTAATAACGATTAAACGGGTGTTACTCACTGCATAATTATCATGGAGGTTGCTCCGACGTTTCGGTCTACTCAACTTCTACTCAGACACACCGTTAAATCTAATAATAATTTAAAATGTCTCACTTGAGTTTTAGTTCTTAATCTTATAACTTCAAAATGTACCATCTGAATACATTAAAGACAGTAAATTTACAATATATACTGCCAGTGACAAAAACCATTATCAATTTTGCAGAGTGAGAGACTATGTCAATGTGGTGACATACAAGGGTCACAAGAACTTTGTGTCCTGTGTCTGCTGGCTGCCTCCGTGTGAGGCGTTCCCTGAAGGGCTGGTGATAACGGGCAGCAATGACAACACAATACTCAGCTACACGTTACAGGATGGCAGTGTTCAGTTTACACTGGAGGGCCACGAGAATGCAGTCTGCAGTGTCACTCCAGGACAGGATTCTGGGATACTTTTGAGGTTTGTAACATTGTTGTTTAAATAGGAATAGAAATAGAGAATCTTTATTTGAACAATACAGCAGTAGGTAAACAATAGACAGATACACAAGAATACAAAAATCTCTGTGCAGTGTACAGCTGCCACCACATCATGCTCATAATGTTTATCACTTTAACTTCCTTCCTCCTTATAATAGATGGCCTCTTGCAGTTTGCAACTTAACTTATAATAGATGGCCTCTTGCAGTTTGCAACTTAACTTATAATAGATGGCCTCTTGCAGTTTGCAACTTAACTTATAATAGATGGCCTCTTGCAGTTTGCAACTTAACTTATAATAGATGGCCTCTTGCAGTTTGCAACTTAACTTATAATAGATGGCCTCTTGCAGTTTGCAACTTAACTTATAATATATGGCCTCTTGCAGTTTGCAACTTAACTTATAATAGATGGCCTCTTGCAGTTTGCAACTTAACTTATAATAGATGGCCTCTTGCAGTTTGCAACTTAACTTATAATAGGTGGCCTCTTGCAGTTTGCAACTTAACTTATAATAGATGTCCTCTTGCAGTTTGCAACTTAACTTATAATAGATGGCCTCTTGCAGTTTGCAACTTAACTTATAATAGGTGGCCTCTTGCAGTTTGCAACTTAACTTATAATAGATGGCTGCTTGCAGTTTGCAACTTAACTTATTTGACACATTAATACAAATGTCAAGACTTGTTCCCCAGAGTTTAATAATTATAGTTTCTGTCTTAAAGGTACATACTTTATTTTTATTTATTTAGGGAATCTACAGCTAAATACAATTTCAAATTACAGTTCACTTAAAAAATCTTATCATATAGCCAATTACAGATTTCCTCGTAAAATGCCAAGACTTATTTAACCATATAGAGTTTATTTTCTAAAAGAAAAGAAGAATAATATAAGGGAAATACATAAATTGATACAATAATTTACGATATATAAGCTTATTTGTCGGTCGTAAAAATGGGCGAGTTGGCTCACCTGCGTGCGGCCGCCAAACCAGAGTCGGGTGCCTGGCTGCATGCATTACCCTCTCCGCATATGGGCACGTTGCTGGACGACGACTCTCTTATAGTGGCCGCGGCGCTCCGACTCGGCTGCGCGGTTTGCGAGCCCCATCACTGTGTCTGCGGCTCACTGGTCGAGGCCGACGGACACCACGGGCTGAGCTGCATGCGATGCGCGGGCCGGGCCCCCCGTCACAGCGCGATCAATGAAATCCTCAGACGGGCCATGGTTTCGACTGAGGTACCGTGCGTCTTGGAACCCCCCGGTTTGTCCCGTGCGGACGGCAAGAGGCCGGACGGTCTTACATTGATTCCATGGGCGAGAGGGCGCTGTCTCCTCTGGGACGCGACGTGCGTTAGGACTTTCGCGCCCTGCCATCTCGCCAGCACTCGGCAGACTGCCGAGGCCGCGGCCCAGAGGAAACACCTAAAGTACTCCAACCTGGAATCTATGTACGACTTTGTGCCTTTGGCAGTTGAAACCGCGGGACCATGGGGCTTCGAGGCCAAGGATCTCATTCGCGCAGTGGGGAGACGAATTAAGGACACAGGAGGTGATCCGCGAGCCGGCCACTTTTTAGTGCAGCGCAGTTCCCTCGCCATTCAGCGAGGGAACGCCGCCAGTATTTTAGGTACTTTCGGCCAGGGGGCACTTCGCGGGGGGCTGTTTGACTGAAATTATATTATATAATTTTACCTAGTTATAGTATGACATTGATTTTATTATTTTATATTTTTGACATATTTTACAGAATAAATTTATTTTTATTTATTATCTAAAATACATATTTAAGCTAAATTACACATAATAAATTTTACATATTTGTATAATATAAATTAATTTGGGCAAACGTAGTGTGGGACGCCCCCCTGCTAGATGGAGCGACGATCTGCGTAAGGTGGCTGGCAGCGACTGGATGAGAAGAGCCGAAGATCGGGCTCAATGGCGCGCCCTGGGAGAGGCCTATGTCCAGCAGTGGACTAGAATAGGCTGCTGATGATGATGATGATGTATAATATAAATTATTATAACAAAGATCCATTACACATTTAGTAATTCTGAATGCTAAAAATTACAATTTATTTACTATAGTAGAAACAAAAATAAAACAATCATTATTACAATAAAACAATCTTTTTTTTTGTATCATAGTTCAAGTTGGGACAACACAGCAAAAGTATGGAACATCAATGCCATTCAGACTGGCCCTGTGACTCTGAAAGGACATCAGGCAGCCGTTTGGGCAGTTGCTGAACTGGGAAACGGAACTTATGCCACTGCTTCTGCAGATAAAACAATTAAATTGTGGAAGAAGGATGGCGGACAGATTAGTACTTTAACAGGTATTTTTCTAGATTTTAATAAATTTATTATTATGAACATTATGGACAGGCAGCATAAAGCTGGTGTGTCTATATCACAGTGTTGGAAAAGTCTTTTGTTATTATAGGTCCATAGTTCTATAATTTGATATTGGTTGTTTGATTTCTAAAAAATATTTGAAACAATATTTTTTGATGTTTTTCTATTTTACATCCATTGCTAAGGATTGGAATGGGGCCTGATATTGAATATTATGTTTATTTGAGGCTAAAGCTAATATTTTTGTGGATAACAAAATTCAACAAAATAAAAGCAACTACCTACATATTTAAATCAATTGTGGTTTTCATTTTAATGAAAATTATTGTAATTAGTAGCATTCAAAAGACTACATGAGTTTGACCCACAGTTGACATCATTTGTACTGAGATTGGTTTTAACATAAAATGTGCATTAAACAGATATTTGTGTTTTTTTTGGTATTAATCATTGATTTATATCATGTGTAACATCCAGGTCACACGGACTGTGTCCGAGGTATAGCGGTTGCAAGTGCAGAGAGTTTCCTCAGTTGCTCCAACGACGCTTCAGTCAGACTGTGGACGAACAAAGGGGAGTGCCTTAATACTTACTACGGACATTCTAATTACATTTACAGGTTAGTTTTCTGTACTTATACTAACCTTTTAATTGGCTTATGTAACCCCTTTTTAATGGAACTACTTTAAAGTAGACGGTTCTAATGAATTTTGTACTCATTGAATCCATTTTATATAGCATGAAGAGCAAGGTTTTGATAGAAATTGGTAGTTGTAATCAAAGAATTTTAAATACACTTTATATAGATTGCTTGCTAGAACAGTTTTATATGGATACTGCGTCTGCCAGTCGGCGCATGCGATGTGAGCATTTTCCCATCCATTAGTCGGACATTGAAATGTTAAATGTATGGAACTATACATACATTTGCCCAAACCCTTGGCTCGCTGTCAGTGCTCACATCATCATTCGCGCTACTATAGCTTGACCACAAATATTGTACTGCGCCTTGGGTAGCGACAGACGTGCGGGGGGATGGAAGCGGGCGAGCGCGCGGAAGGGAAGCGGGCGCGCGGGGGGCGAGTCTCACAGTGTGTAGCCAATAGAGCGGGCCGCTCCGCCCCCGCGTCTCGCTGCGCAGCTACCTAAGGCGCGGTACAGCATTTGTGGTCAAACTTGTAATATACGGTTCATTGGTTGAAGAGAAACGGAAGAATAGCTTAAAAAGGTGTTTATTGCACCATGGTTCCTAATAGTCTTAAGATACAATATAATTATTAAAACTAAGTTTTGGCTATTGCGAAACTTCCTTTCAAGTGCGTATTTAGCCGGTATGTTGAAGTAAAACTTTAAATAATTATATTACAAGCTATGGTCCCATTTCTGTGGTTGTACTATTTCAGCATCAGTATGAACCCAGCGCTGGACGCAGCCGGTGGCAGTTTCGCGACGTGCGGCGAGGACGGCTGCGTCCGCGTCTGGTCGCGCGGCGACTGCGTGGCGCAGTTACGACTACCCGCGCATTCTGTGTGGAGCGTCGCTTGTCTCGACAACGGCGATATTGTCACAGGTTATAAAATAAAAAATAATATTCTTTTTTTTTGCGTATATTAATAGCTAATGAAAAAGGCTAATGGCTCAGGAACTAAGTGCAGCTATTGCTTGCACTTAGGTTTGCTTTTCAGCCCCTGGACCGCCTTATATTATGATAGGGAGCCGGGAATAACCCCAGCGGCACTTCGACCCTTGACGATCTTTTGTGCCTACCCCATTTTACACACTGGTCATCTGAGTGTATAGGTTTCCTCACGATGATTTCCTTCACCGTTAGAGATGTACGTATGTCTTCGAAAAATACGAAAAACTCATTGGTACATGTCACTGCACAGTTTCGAACCCGGACCACTCGCATGAGAGTCCGGTGTCTTAGCCACTATGCTACTGACGCTCACAGATTACTTGTAGTTAGAAAGAAAGAAAGAAAGAACACTCGATAATACTATAATTACACAATTGGCAATAGGCAATAGGCACCTGGCACTTGACTGTTAAAAGGGATAAAAAATAGATAAATCTGGGAATATCCCCAGTTATAAAATAAATGGAGATAGTGTGGAATGCTATCGTTTGATGGACGTTTGTCAGGTAAGGCTGTTTCTAGCGCTGTATCGGTCTACGCAATATACAAAAACAAGAAGATATGATCGCATAAAGGACCACATCCTAACCTAAGGTGGTATAACTCTGGGCACAGTCAGCCAGGGGTGGTACCACCTATTTCTGTCGCCGAGCAGAGAATTACTGTTTCGGTTTGAAGGACAAGAGAGCCATGAGGCACTGCTTCTAAATCCTCAAGGTTACCAGCGCATCGAAAACCGGGCGACGATGATCACTTACCGTAAGCTGCCCCCGTCTACTCCTCTGCTCTCTTTATTCCATAATAAACTCGTGCATACATTTTTACCCACATTTTTGTTTCTATAATTTTGCAGGCTCCAGTGACGGCATCGTACGAGTGTTCACCAAAGACCCAGCGCGATTCGCAGACGATATCACGCTGAAGGTGTTTGAAGAGGAAGTGGAAAAATTGCAGGCTGCGTCTCAACAGGAGATCGGTGGATTCAAACTGTCTGAGTAAGATTTAATTTAAATATATCTACATAGGTGTTGCAGAAAAAATCGCCAAAATTTTCAGTTAGCCGGGTTTAATAAATAAAACACCCCTGTAAAATCGAAATATGCATAACTAAGTAACTTTTGCAACGAAGAGATACGTAGAATGGCTGGTCTGAATGTATACGCTCTGTTGGTTCGGGCATGTAGAAAGAATGAGTGATGAAACAGGTATACGAAGCGAAAGTGAGTGGAAGAAGCCGGGCTCGTCCTAGACTGACATTTAAGGATCAGATTGACAGTGCTCTTAGATTTTAATATACAGCGCAGATGACCCCAACGGCGAGCATGCGTGATACGACGAAAGACTGTAGAGGAAGCAAGAGAAGCGTGCCAAGACAGATTCGTAGTATATTTTATGATGGGGGGGCCGGGAAAAACCCAGCGGCACTTCGACCATTGAGGATCTTTTGTGCCAACCCCATTTCACACACTAGTCATCTCATTGTGCAGGTTTCCTCACGATGTTTTCCTTCACCATTAGAGCAGTCGATACATACGAAAATCAATCTGTATAGTATCAACTAGCTGGCGTCATGCCAAAGTGTATGTCTCCGGAAACATCTTTCTACAACATAACCCACTTGCATTATAACAATACGGAAAAAATATATATACAAAAAACTGCATGGTTTCGAACCCGGACCTCCCGCATGGCAGTCCGGTGTCCTAGCCACTGTGCCAGCGACACTCTTTCGAAGTGTATGTAAATAACTTTTTTTCTACGACTTTTTGGGCTTCCCAAATTGAAATTTCGATTCTCCTGTTGTTTAGTAATACAAGGTCAGAGTCAGAAACGGGAATTTGGTTTGTTTTGTGATTTCTTCTTTGGGGGCGTCCATTAATTACGTGAGGCATTTTTTAGGATTTTGTAACCCCCCCTCCACCCCAGGTGAGATTTTGTGAGATTTTCCTCGACTCCCTCCCCCCCTCTCCTAATCTCACGTGAGATTTTTTTTTAATTTGTGTTTTGATTATGATCGCGTTGGATTATAAAAGAAATAAAAAAACAAGAACACAATTTATTCTATTATCTTTATTTAAGACTAGCAAAGACTAGTAGTTGAGATTATTACCGTTACTTAAATTCACTGTGATAAAATTAAATAATAAATACTTTAACAAAAATGAATAAAAGATTTATTCTAATTCAGTCCATGGAAAAATTTTCGGCGTGATATTTTTTATGAAGTTAGTAACACCCGTTATATCTAATTTACCCGTTTTTTATAATTTTATTTAATAGGTTACCAGGTCCGGAAGCGTTGCTAGAACCCGGCAAGTCTGACGGGGTGACGAAACTGGTCCGCCGCGGCGCCAACGTGAAGTGCTACTCGTGGAGCGTCGCGGAGAACACGTGGAACGAGCTCGGGGACGTCGTGGGCGCCAACCCTCCCTCGGAGGGCAAGACTATGTATCAGGGACAGGTATGACAACATTTAACCATAAACTGTTAGGGTCAAAAGTTTTGAAGCGACCATGGCTCAAAAGTTAAGGCCACAAGGCTGCGGTTTAAGCGTCGCCGAATCGAATCTAATTTTGGACCATTGTGGTAGTACGGGCATTTTATCCTAGACGGTTTAATCCATTAAAGAATATTGATAATGGGTAAAACACTACAAGTTTTTTAAAAAACAAGGACTTGGGCCAACGCTGTAAAAGCGAGCGCGGCGCGGACGAGTCGATATCAACGTACGTTGCTGTTATTGTATTCTGTCGCTGGCGTTTTAACGTCATAACCAGCAATGAATATTTACGTAGTTTCGAATATAGAAATTGAAAAATTGAAATCGTTTATTTAACGCTGTAAACACCAGAATACAGAAAATAATAATAATAATATGTTGTCGTTGGTTATCTGAGCTGATGCATTTTTTTTCTTTTGTATCGGACAATCTGACTAAATCTATTCAAGTAAGCACCGTGTACGGTCTATCAAATAAATTTATTTTAAAAAATGTGTAATTTTAGTAATTAAGTAACAGTAGATCAGACTGAATGAGACTAGGTCAGAAACGCATAGAGTGGCGCTTGAAGGAAGAGGTCTATACCCAGCAATGGGCAGATATCAGCTAAAAAAAGATCAGGCTAGGCTATCTAGCTAAATCTAACAACTTTTATAGTCTAAAGAGGAGATCGTAGCCTAGTTGCGAGCACGGTCCGAAACTGATCGTGCAGGTTAAGCGACGTTGGCGCGGACGGTACCAGGATGGGTGAACGCTAGTGACATATTTCATCTGAGCTCCTCCGTGCCTCGGAAAGCACGTTAAGCAGTCGGTCCCGGTTGTTGTCGTTCGACAGCAGTCGTGCGGTCGGGCGGCCTGAACAACTCTGACAAATAAGTTGGCCACTAACCATAAGATAAGCAAGCAAGCAAGTCAAAAGAATAAAAACGGAATGACGTATCGATTACAGGAATATGACTTCGTATTCAGCGTGGACATAAAAGACGGCGCTCCGCCCATAAAGCTGCCTTACAACAAGAACGAAGACCCCTGGGTCGCCGCACAAGCCTTCGTACACAAGTCAGTAGTCATTTCCAATAGTTCTTAGAGTGTTATTAGATGGAGCCACTAGCACACTCCGTAAACAGAAAAACAAAACGAAACGTCATTTTTTAAGATATCACAAATTTCTCGTTATTTGGGTTAATTTAATTTCTCAAATCTATAGTCAAATTGTGATGGTATCATGGCATCATATGGCCATTTCAAAAAAGCAGACCTAAAAAATCTGTTAAGACATCGTGGCGCGAGTCTGAAGGATAAAAAAAAGATTTGATTGAATGGAACGTATCTACGTGTTAATTGGCTACGTACCATTGTGCTAGTGGCGCCTCTAGTGGTAAAACATTGCAGGATTATCTCCTATTGTCAATCGATGACAGATCGGTTTGATAAACAAGATTTACCAGATGGGACGCCCATCTGTTTGTTTGTAATCTCTTTATTGTACTAATATAAAATACACAGAAATAAGAAACATATTAAAACATGTACAAAGGCGGGCTTATCCCATAGGGATCTCTTCCAGACAACCTTTCTTCCTTCTTTTTTTTTGTAAATCTTGACCAGAAATATAAAAACCCTTGCCATATTTGGAGATTATGTGCAACTATTTTTTTATTGCGATCTCCATAACACATTATAAATGTACCAGTGGCGCCCTCGTGACGGTTTTTTTTACAGACTAAATAGACTGACGGACAGAGTATACTTATAGTGTATGTATATATTATAAATGATATAGGTATAGTTTATTAATGAGGAGAGGAGTGGAGTGGAGGCAACGATGGCATTCTGAAGATGATAGCGGGCAAGTTTGATTGTCCTATAATTAGACACTGAGTTCGTGTATTGACCGGGTTCCGATGAACGCACCAACTCTCTGTTCCACATGTCTGCCTTTATGTTTTTCTTTGTTAATAATTACTAACATAGTCTTAAGTACCTGCATTGTTACTAACAAAATTGGATCCCTGTTGTTCCGAGGAATAAACTGATTTATTTATTAAATACAACTCCTTAAAAAATAAGTCGTCACATAATATAATGTCTTCAATATTATACATTATTAAATGAAAGCCTCTCCCCTTGCCGCTCCCGATGCAAACGCTTGCTGCGTTGCCGCGCTGGATCGCTATGGGTATATATTATAATCTAAAAATTCACAATTTTATAGCATATTTAACTGAATTATTTTTTTCAGGAATAACCTACCTCAAGTATACCTGGATCAAGTAGCCAATTTTATTATTACTAACGCCAAATTGGATAATTTGCCTGCGTCAAGTAACGGGTGAGTTCATTTTTCACTTTTTTGTCGCGCTTTTGAGTCGAACGGTCGGATTTTCGCAGATCTGACAATCGCTGGGGTAGACGAGTTCTGGAGTGGAGACCGCGTTTGGGCAACCCCTGCCAGATGTACCGACGATCTGCGTAAAGTGGTTGGCTGCGACGGGATGTGAAGAGCCGAAGGTCGGGCGCAATGGCGCTCCCTGGGAGAGGCCTATGTCCAGCAGTGGACTAGAGTGGGCTGCTCATGATGATCGGATTTTTATTTTAGTGTTTTGCAAATTATATGTATCTTATGATATGCCAGGATTAACCCCAGCGGCAATTCTACCCTTGAGGATCTTTTGTGTCTACCCCATTTTACACACTGGTCATCTCATTGTGCAGGTTTCTTCACGATGTTTTCCTTCACCGTTAGAGCAGTCGGTAAATATGTCGCGCATGTAGTCCAGGCCTTATACTGAGATGAACCTTACCTATGGTTGACGGTGCTTCCTCTGTCTACCCCCTCGGGGATTATGGATGAAGTTACGTATATCTATGAAACGCATTGTATCAGTTTCGCGGACCCGTTGACGGGCGAGTCGCGCTACGTGCCTGGCTCGGGCTCCGCCACGGGCCTTCCGCCACCGTCATCCGCGGACCCCTTCACCGGGTCGGGAGCCTACACCACCGCCACTGCCGCCGCCGGTAGTGAAAAGCTGCTGATACCGCACGATGCCTATATCAGGTATGTACAATCCGCGGCACATAAGTTGAACAAAAATGGCGGTCGTTCCCTGCAGGTACATTGTACAAATGCTATGGTTTCGTCGCACCTCATACCGCACTTCTATTGATACCCTATTAACTTTCCCACTATTGGAACATAAGGCCTCCTCTTGCACAAGGGGGGTACGGGCCATGAACCCCCGAGCGGGCCCAGTGCTGATTGATGGATTTCACACGCCAATGCATGGTTTCGAACCGGGATCTGCCGTATGGGAGTTCGGCGTCCTAGCCACTCCACCGATGCTCTCTGTGGATTAATTATAAGCAAATGTGACCAAAACCATAAATGTATGGAATGAGACAAATGCATAACTTGTTCGAGCACAAATATGCCCAGGTTGCCTGGAAAAGATCGCTCTGAGCGATAAGGCCGCATTTTTACACTTATTCTATGTTTCCTTTCCTATTATTTATTTATATTTTTTATTTCAAAAAATTTCACAGTATAACAGTTATACTAAGGCACTGTGAAATTCAACAAAAATATATCTATAAATAATTACACACTAACTGAAGAGGGACGCACATCCATAGAACCTCAGACACTCATCACGCACACTCGCCCATCGACTTGCAAACACATCACAGTCTGGTGCTGACGCGAGAAGCGCATTGAGATTCTGCATAGCACGAACAAGAGGCGATTTACTGTAAGAAACAGTGCGAGCTGACGGCACTGCTAACAGACGGTTCCGACGAGACCGGAAATTAAATATATTAACAGGAGGGACAGACAGGCGGACAAGTTTCTCCACCAATTCGGGACAGTCCGATTCCCCACGCAAGATGCTACTAGCAGTAGTTAGTAGGACGTAGTTACGCCTCACTTCTAGTGAATTAAACCCCAAGACTCCGAGCAGGAATTTCGTTGGCTATAAAAAAGGGTAGTACCCATAAATTTTCTTATATAAAATTCTCAAAAACGCCTTTTGAAATGAAAATTTCTTGTGTTCAATAAAGTATTAATATATCTATCTATCTATGCCGTTACATTTTAGTATGTATAGCTTGTGAGCTCTTAGGAATTCGAATATTGTGGTAAAAAGGATCTCTCTCTTTTTTACATTCGCATATCGCCGTCCATAACTGAACTCTCCTTTAAGAGCCGAATACCTTTATAAGAGCTCACGAACTGTAGATAGATAGAAACAAGACTAACACAAGCTTCAATATTTACAAAAATCGCACACTGCTCCGTACATTCTTTAGGTGCCCTGCAACTACTGCCTTGCACAGTCTGGATGTGCTCGGTAATCTTATGCGTCTACTGTTAACTACCATCCACACACATAATACCACGTAAATACACACGCACCATGCCATCACCCTCCCACACACTCAGTACCTCACATACACACGAATATCCTCATTCATACAAACAAACACATTCATACATCACAACACGCACACACTGTTGCTTTCTTCGTCCGTGCAGTCACTGAGGGGCCAGCTGAAAATCAGCGCTGTGGCTTGCCTCAGCATTATGCTGAGCTGGTGTACCCTTTTTGGCACTGTGCCACACCAGATGTTCTGTGCTGCATGTAATAATCTTTGTATACTTCTGTATTGTGTTCTATATTCTGGTGTTTACAGTGATAAATAAACGATTTCAATTATCAATTATTCCATAATTTCTTTCAGATTCGACCAAGCAAACCTGAAGGCGATATTAGAGAAGCTAAAAGAATTCAACAGCAAAGTTGGCGACGGACTCAGTGCGATGTCCGACGAGCAACTACAGAATATAGTTAAATTAGGAGAATTGGTGAGTTTTCGTTATAAAAATATATGATGTAAGAGGCTTCTTTTAGTCTAAAGTAGATTTTTTATTTTACTACTTTTTTGGGAAATAGTGCAGTGGTTTCCCCTTGCCTTCCGCACCGCAGTACACTGACCGTCGACACTGTTGCAGCTGCGCTCAGTATAATCTATTTCAGAGCCGTACCAGAGCCCACCTCTTCCGCCTCTGTATAGTACTGACAGGTACTGCTGCCCTCTGTCAGGTTCCTAGTTTAAGTCATAGTGACCTGCCTCCTCCGCCTGTGCCGCCGTACCGATGGTTGCCATCTCCGCTGTCACAGCCGTTGAGGACTTCACCCGTAACCCTGGGCACGGGTTCCGCGTTATACCCCGCGGTACTGGGTCCCCATCCGAACTCCGCCACCTACACACCCCGGCCTACTGAGGTGTGAGGTGCCCACCCCCGCGACTGGGACGCGCCGGACAGGAATTACCCCAGTGGAAGGCAAGAGAAGGTGACTCTGTCTTCCCTGGGGCCGGGTTAATGGCTCGTATGTACCGAGACCAATGGCGTTTACTACACCGACAAGAGCATAGCTCTTAAATTGAAGAAGAAGAAGAAGATTTTTTATTAGACGGAGTAAACTGACAGGTGCTATGTCACTTACATAATGTTGCCATGTTTAATGTAATAGTGATAGGAGCATCGGTGGCACAGTGGCTAGGACACTGGACTCCCATGCGGGAGGTCCGGGTTCGAAACCACGCAGCACCATGTACCAATGAGTTTTTTCGTATTTTTTCGAAGACTTATGTACATTTACCGACTACTCTAACGGTGAAGGAAAACATCGTGAGGAAACCTGCAGACCTGTTTATCGATATCTCAACTAACATCAGCGATATTAATGGTTAAAGTTAGTAGTGAGGGAATGCTCCGTCCCTTTCTAGCAAAACAGTCTTAATATGTAGCCAAGGACCTGCTTGTATGGCTCTACTTAGGAGTGACGTCACTGTATAGTAGCACTATCTCTTTCTTCCGACTGATTTTTGATTGTCTGTAGCTATTTTATTTTTCAACGAATTTTAATTCTGTTTTCATATTTGGCCATCAATTTATGTGTATTTCTTATTTTTTATGAAATGCATTTAAAATTCGTGTCTTTTAAATGATCATAAATACATACTTAAATGTAAAATGGTTTGTTCCAGAATAGTACGTATAATCCTGAAGCAGTTACGCTATTGAAGAAAATGTTAGAATGGCCAAAAGGTAAGTGTTTATCAATAAGTAAGTGTTATTATAATAATAGTAATATATGCTGTATTGTTTATTTCTATGTTTATTAATTTTGTAATCTGAAAGAAGCCGGTCATAAAATACAATCGTGGACTAAACACTAAATGTTGGAACAATATAGGTAGCTGAACGGTTAGGCCGCAAAAGGGGAAGAGTCACTTTGAGTAAAAGGTTTTAAAAGGGGAAGAGTCACTTTGAGTAAAAGGTTTTAAAAGGGGAAGAGTCACTTTGAGTAAAAGGTTTTAAAAGGGGAAGAGTCACTTTGAGTAAAAGGTTTTAAAAGGGGAAGAGTCACTTTGAGTAAAAGGTTTTAAAAGGGGAAGAGTCACTTTGAGTAAAAGGTTTTAAAAGGGGAAGAGTCGCTTTGAGTAAAAGGTTTTAAAAGGGGAAGAGTCGCTTTGAGTAAAAGGTTTTAAAAGGGGAAGAGTCACTTTGAGTAAAAGGTTTTAAAAGGGGAAGAGTCACTTTGAGTAAAAGGTTTTAAAAGGGGAAGAGTCACTTTGAGTAAAAGGTTTTAAAAGGGGAAGAGTCACTTTGAGTAAAAGGTTTTAAAAGGGGAAGAGTCACTTTGAGTAAAAGGTTTTAAAAGGGGAAGAGTCACTTTGAGTAAAAGGTTTTAAAAGGGGAAGAGTCACTTTGAGTAAAAGGTTTTAAAAGGGGAAGAGTCACTTTCAGTAAAAGGTTTTAAAAGGGGAAGAGTCACTTTGAGTAAAAGGTTTTAAAAGGGGAAGAGTCACTTTGAGTAAAAGGTTTTAAAAGGGGAAGAGTCACTTTGAGTAAAAGGTTTTAAAAGGGGAAGAGTCACTTTGAGTAAAAGGTTTTAAAAGGGGAAGAGTCACTTTGAGTAAAAGGTTTTAAAAGGGGAAGAGTCACTTTGAGTAAAAGGTTTTAAAAGGGGAAGAGTCACTTTGAGTAAAAGGTTTTAAAAGTGGCCAGTAAAATATTTTAAAAAATATAACTTACGTGGAACAATACTAAAGTCCATTTTTTCATTAGCTGGAGATACACGTCACAAATAACTGTCAAATTTGAAAACAATAAAACACATTTAATTAATGAAAATTTATCAAAATAATGTATAGTTCTGCATTTTTATTGTGAAATTTGATAATAAATCATATTTGAGAGAGCATCGGTGGTCTAGTGGCTAGGACTCCCGTGCGGGAGGTCTGGGTTCGAAACCAGGCTATGTACCAATGAGTTTTTCGAATTTTTTACAAGACTTTAAGCACATTTACCGACTGCTCTAACGGTGAAGGAAAACATCGTGAGGAAACCTGCATATCGGAGGAAATGAAAAATTTCCCGAAAGTGTGTGAAATCCACCAATCGGCATTGGGCGCGCTCGGTGGATCATGGCCCGTACGCCCCCTGTGCAAGGGGAGGCCTGTGCCCCAACAGTGGAGACATTAATAGGCTGATGATGATGATGAAATCACATTTTAGGTACTGTCACATCTTCTGTGACATCTTCAGCTAATTAAAAAATGAATTTTAGTGACCACTTTTTCAATAAACTGTTTCCCCCCGTCGCGAAACCAGCCCTGCCCTATTCTCGGAAAAAATCCTCAAACAATTTCTGCTGCTTACTATATCGTGCGTGGGGAACATCATGCCATAATCCTTTAGTATTTTGTCGCTTAGACTTATCTGGCACGAATGTCAAGGAATCATAACAAAAACTTTTTGCGACAAGGTTCCACAGAGTATAGCTTGATGTGTCTCTGGTGGAATTGTACCCTATATAATAATAAGTTGTGTGAACGTGTATTACACTTGCAATGTTTATTTTTAATCTATAGTAAATATAGCATTGTCTGTGGTCGGTTCCCTTTCCGGTTTTATCTCTGTTTTCCGCCATCGAGCCTTCGTAGTACATAATTCTCACGCGTGTGTTAAATTTCTAATTATCTAATTAATTGTGAATCTATTGACGTATTTTTGTGGCCTGCTTTATGAATAAAGTTGTGAGTAAGTTGTGTAAATTATTAATTTATTTGGAAAGATGGGGAGGATTGTGTGTGGGGGGAGGGACGACTGGGGGCTGGTATCTAGCGGCTCATTAGCCCTTCAGCTGCATTACGTTTTTTTGCCACAAAAAAATCATAATTTATTATCTCTTTTAAATTGGAGGGCTAAATTTTGAGCATTTGGCATAGTAATTCATGGTTGTGTCTGTTGGCGCTAAATCTGGCACAACCTGTGAGAAGATGTCCAATCGTTTAAATTGAAGAATTGTCACAAGGGCATAATTCTGTCTCGGATATTTTGAATCGGTGCAAATAGTCTCTAATCTCCAGTTAGGATCTGCGTTAGGCTGAAAGTGGTAGAAGTGTTTTTGAATAGTTCGTTTATTGTGTTAAGATCATTATACAGTTTATAATTATTTTTTAACAAATCTACTCTTTATTCACAGAAATACTATTCCCCGTGCTGGACGTGACGAGGCTAGCTGTTAGGAATAAGGAAATAAACGGGCAGATATTCGACACGGCGTACGGGCCCAACTTTATTAGATATCTCCTTTCGTTGCTAACTCCAGGTATGTACAACAGAACTGTGTTAAAAGTTTCGTGGTATTAGCAAGGGACCTATGAGATGGGTGGACGACATTCAGGGAATAGCGGGCCACAACTGGATGCGCACCGCCTGCAACCGTCGGAAGTGGAAGAAGTTGGAGGAGTTTATGTCCGAAGGCGGGACCACAAGTGGCAAAGATAGATAGATGGATTAGTTAGACATGGGAAATTACCATACTATTATTAGTTTTTAAAAAAGCCATCTCCGTGGCCTACGGGCGGCCTGAACAACTCTGACCATGGTTGGCCACCAACCATACGATAAGCAAGCAGTTAGAAATGGAATCTCAAAACAAACTCAAACCGTAGTTAAAAATCCCGTTTGTAACTATAACAATAGGTTTTAAGGTATATGCAGTTACAGAGTTTGGTGGTAGATCCTAATGTGTAGGATCGCCTGGGTTGGTACCACACTTTTACCTATTTCTACCGCAAAGCAGCAATGCTTGCTTTGCTGTGTTTCAGTTTGAACGGTACGAGAGCCAGTAATTATCGGCACATGAGGCACTCCATCTAAATCCTTAAAGTTAGCAGCGCATCACAAAACCTGTAATAATAATACATTGACTGTGGGCGACGGTGACCATTTACCACCTTGTGGTTGTAGAGAGCGTCGGTGGCACAGTGGCTAGGGCACCGGACTCCCATGGTGGAGTTCCGGTTTCGAAACTGAGTAGTGCCATGTTTCGTATTTTTCGAAGACTTACATACGTTTACTGACTGCTCTGACGGTGAAGGAAAACATCATGAGGAAACCTGTACACTGAGATGACCAGTGTGTAAATGGGGTAGACACAAAAGATCCTCAAGGGTCGAAGTGCCGCTGGGATTATTCCCGGCCCCCTATCATAAGATAAGATAAGATACGATACCACATTATGGGCCGTTTGCTCGTCTAAAAATACAGTCAAATTTCATTTTTTTTAAATTTATTTTTGCAGATAACCTGCCAGCAAATCAAATGTTAGCAATACGAGTGTTAGTGAACGCCTTCGCGGATCTTCCGGGCGAAATGTTAGTTTTGGCGGCGCGAGAGAGCGTCATACACTCCATCATCTGTCTCACTCAGCTCAGTAACAACGCACAGGTGAGAACGAGACGATAATATGTATTCAATGAATTAGAACAAGTTTGTGAAAGGTTTTCGGCGAACAAGATTTAAAGTACGCCCGGCATAAAAACATAGTTGAGGTGATATGTCTATGCGTGATGGTGACCACTTACCTACCATACAATATAGAATTTCGTTTCAAGAAAAAAAATTCTAAAGGCTTGAAGAGGATGGCGCAATACAAAAAAGCGAGAAGGCTGTAAGCGCTTCTCGCTTCTTTCTATTGCGCCGTCTCTCTTTAATTGTCAATTGCAATTGATCGTTTCGCGGACGCTTAACACTCGACTAAAAAAAAAAGTGCTTGATGTGTATGTCTAAAACCCCAAGAACGGCAATGGTACCGATTCCTGGGTGGCCGCTAAATTTAGCGATAATACGCAATATAGTATGTGAGCGTGATTGTTTCATTAAAAAAATTGAAATTGAAATCGTTTATTTAGCACTGTAAACACCAACATTTAGCAAGTACACAATACAGAAGTATACAAAGATACATGCAGCACAAAAGAGCCGGTGCGGTACAGTGCCAAAAAGGGTACACCAGCTCAGCATAATGCTGAGGCAAGCCACAGCGCTGATTTTCAGCTGGCCCCTCAGTGACAAGGTTAGGACAGTCATTAGGTTTAGCTTTGGCGGCCACCGGGGTGTAATCGACAGTTAAATGGTTCGTGTTTTGTTATTTACAGATAGCTGCGGCATCGTTGCTGTTAAACCTATCGGTTGCGCTGGCGCAGCAGGTGGATACCGTGGAATTAGCTGACTGTTTGGTCCAACTGCTGATCAAAATTACCGATAACGAAGCTTATTTCAGGTGAGTCATAAACCTTAAACTATCTCGCCTTACCAAAGGAATCCAAGGAGGATCCAAGACTCCAAACATCTCTGAGAGTTTTGCACCGGAGCGGGTAGATCCATTCGTAATGGTGTAATTGCCCGCGATCTGGAAAGTCCATATTCAAACGTTTGTGGGGGGTTGGCTGTAGAGCATTTCAATGTCATTCATCACCTGTAATTATTATCATGTTTATATAAATCATTATAAAATGTCAATTAAGAAAGAAAAAAAGACTTATGAAAAGCCTTAGTCAAAAATTCCGCCCCGTGTCGACCCTGGCGCAAAGGTCCCCATGACGCTCGCGGCATTGCCACGCTGAATCGCCACGGCCAACCTCTGCACCAAGAACGACCCGGAGCGGGGGTCACAGCCCCTCTCTCTCAGGCGACGGCCGACCTCCCTGACAAAATCCTTTGCCTCCGTCCCCCAACAACCTGTCGTTTCAACGGCAAATGGGACAAAAACGTAGTTTTGCTCCAGAGCGGCGTACTTCTCCCGTTTTCTTTGAGCCGCTGCTTCGGCTGCTGCCCCGGCTACCCGCGCAGTCCGTCTGAGGTGACTAGCGGCGAACGTACTGACCTTGCGTCCCACAGGAGACACCTACCTTGGCGCCAGGGCACCAACGTTAGGCCGTCTAGTCTTTTGCCGTCAGTGCGGCTGAGACCCGGAGGCTCCAGCACGCACGGCAAGTTGGCGGACACGAGAGCTCTACGGATGATGTCGTTGAGAGCATGGTGGCGTGGAAACCTCCCAGAGCAAATGTCAATTGAATATAATACGATTTCTAAAAGCACAGGGTTTAATATTCCTGGATCTCATAATATCGTATGGAAACTGGACAAATAACTCTCCATATTCAGTGCTATATTAGGGATCAACTCCAGAAAAAATATTATTTCTCCTGAAAAAAGTGGACTGTCTACAACGAATTCTTCTTATAGTCCACTTTTTGTCTTCCACGAATGAAGAATTTTGTTTAAATAATGTAAAAGTGGCCCTTTTATCACATTCGCTTTCTACTCCTTATTGTTTCACTATGAGAATACAAAACCATTATTAATAAATTCTTCTTCATCTGTGGAACAATTCTACTGTCCACTTATTTGACAAATGTCTAAATTGTGAAGAAATGTTTTTTTTTCTGGAGTGGCGCTACTTTCGCTTACTCCTCTTAAACGTTTAATGTAACAAGTATTTATTTTTCTATCCACAGAGCACTAGTGGCACTGGGTACGCTCCTAGCAGAATCTTCTCAGAAGCTTCTAATACAAACCAAGATAGTGTCCAACGTTCAGCTCCACAACCGACTGAAGAAAGACAGCATCGGCTCGCACACCGACCCTAATCTTAAGAAAATAACCGCGTGCACGCAGCAGATCGTCCGTCTGTTATGAACTGATCTCGATAAGGCTGATAAACAACGAGCTAATATTTATGGATCCGTAAGGCTCAGCGCAGACGACGGACTGTCCGCGGCGTACTATTTAGTTCCTGAAAATGGACAGTACAGAAATCTATGACATAACGCACACGGCGTATTATTACGAATCGAGAGACACTCGCGGACTGCAGCGTACAATGAACTTTGCCTAGAACTTTGTTCTAATGCTGTTTGAATTAGATGTCGAGTCTGTCTAGTTTCGACGACGAAATGACGTCGTGTGCGTTGAGAGTACAGTACGCGGTGGACAGTACGCCGCGGACAGTCCGTCGTCTGCGTTGAGTTTTAAAATGGCACCCTACGAAACGCGTAGTTACAAGTCACAATTTATTACTTCTTAATCTTCTGTGGTTATTATCAATACTATAGTTAGACGCGGGATTCATACCGCGGTTTAGTCTTGTTTTGAGCTCCTGATGGTGAGAATCCCGTGTCTATAAACTTGTATTCATAATACATACATTTGACTTGCGATTGGTGCAAAAAGTTGTTATCATAGATTGGCCAACCACGCGGTGACGCGCTGTTCGTTCGTGGCCAATCAGCGATCGTGACGTTTGTCAAAACCGTTAAGGTCTTTTGTATGACAATTAAATGGAATAACTTCGCCATTAATATTAACTCGCTGTTGATAAATGTTTTTTTAATACGTTGTATTTTTAAGTTGGACCCGAAAATACATTATTCCCATTGGTTATAGCTGGTCATAATCTGAAAAGGGGTATCGTGTTTCAAAAGTTTGATCAGTTCAGAGACAGGCTGTATAAATAACAAAAAAAAACGAGATCTCTTTTTTCAAAATATTAATAAAACACCCTGAATTGTAATAAAAAAATATTTTATTCATTAAATAAAACGTATGTACCCTCATTTACATAGCGTTAATTACAATATTACATGATTTACATAATGCTAGCTGTGAAATTTTTTATACAGCAATAAACTTTAATTGTAATATTTATAACTATGTTTCTATTTTACATTTACAAATAACTATCGATATATCCTACCTATCACATTTTCCGTTTAGGTGCACTTACGCCAACATTTAACCATAAATTAACCCGCGAATTGTTAGACAATTCATACTAAATTAACCTCGGTTTATTGTTAATCTGAGAGTTAACAGTTGGCGTATGACTGCCTTAGTAAAGAATCTCTTATTATTCATTGGATACGTAATAGTAATTAAATCTAAAATAAAATATTTTTGAGATTAAATTATATCACACTGATATTCTAATACCATGTGTTTTAAACGAAGCATATTGGCGTATGTAAGAAATAAGCCTGTAGTATCATCATCATCAGCAGACTACTCTAGTCCACTGCTGGTCACAGGCCTCTCCCAGGGCGCGCCATTGAGCCCGATCTTCGGCTCTTCTCATCCAGTCGCTGCAAGCCGCCTTGAGCAGATCGTCGCTCCATCTAACAGTGGGCGTCTCACACTACGTTTGCCCAAACGCGGTCTCCACTCCAGAACTCGTCTAGCCTGTGGTATATTGAGGCTTATATAAATAATTCGCATCACAGCGATACGTTTTTATCGAAATAAAGTCCGTCGTACAAAACCTAACTAAAATCTTATTAAATCTGTCGTTCATATATCCATATAACCTTTTAATCCTGTATGCTATGTGCTATGATTCAGTGAAAAGACAATTTTAGAGGCAGTGCTGCGCTGCGCTTATGATCTTAGAATTTGATCAAATTAAGCGTTACTTTGCAGAATTAATTATTGTAATTGAATATAAAATAATGGGGAATAGAAATATAAGAATTGTTCCTATTATGAAAATGACGTATTATGTGTCTAGTCTGTCCGAAATCCAGAATCTAGTATGAGAGAGACAACAACATTTTCTCGCTCTTTTCGGCACATACGGGGCGGCGACTTATGCCACTTGAGGCGGACAGCCTCAAAAAATCCTCAGCCTGAATCTGAGGTTGAGTGACGGAATAATTACAAGCGAAATGTTAGAGAGGGACACTCTCTAACATTTCGCTATCTCGCATGTGAATAGTTGTTGTAATTATTCCGTCACTCAACCTCAGATTCAACGCAAACGGATTTACAATAGCGAAATGATGTCATATCCGAGCGTCTAAGGCATTAGTATTTATAACAACTTTTAGCGGCATCTGTTGATAAATATTGACGAATGATATAAATATATTATTCTACAGGTAATTGTAACGAGTGCTTGTTTGCGATATGAGGCGTAGTCGAGTGCTACAATAGATATCACGGTACAGGTTTCGCATTGAACAAATTACCAAATAAGACTAAGAAAAAAGTTGTTACAAGTTGAACAGAAAAGTAGCCATTTGCTCTCCCTAGTGCTACATTGTGATTACCAATATAGACTTAATAAATAAGGTGGAAAAGACCTTTTTACCCCCCAATATTTTAATATCCAAAAACTATCCTAACTTCACCAAAAGGGTCGATTTATATGAAAACGTCCAACCGCACGCCGCGCGACGAATCATCAAATAAATCGAATAATAAGAATCCGTGTATTTTTGCGAAAGCTGGGCGTTTTCATATAAATCGACCCAAACTAAACTACCTGACTACTTCTTTTTCTTCAACTCCTCAAAGCGTCTGTTCAGGTCTTCAAAGTCGATCTCATCTGGCGCATTGGCATCCTGCGTGTTAGTATTAGTGTTGGAGTTGTTACTGTGAGGTACTGACGGTAGGATGAGGTCCGATGGCACGGACGGCAGCTCCGGCAGTTCGGGGAAGTGGTTCGGGTTCGATGGTGGGGGGAGGTGGGATCGCGGTTGGGGAGTAGGGTGGGAAGGGGGAGGGACGTGACCCGGCTGAAAAAAAATATTAAAAAAATTATGTTTGCATTGAGTTAAAAAATAACTTGCATTGCAGGTTTCGTAATTTAATTATAAAGGATTTACAATTAAAAGATTTTACTAGTCATTAGAAATCTTTATTTCTAATATATATTTGCCATGGAACATTTTACTATGGAGCCTGCCACATCCAATCTCCGTGATTTAAAAAAAAAACGTTTTCTCGGCGATCGCTCCCAGCAAGATAATTCAATAGAGGACATCAATAGAAACATAAAATATGTCTTGACAAAAACTCCTAAAGTATCTCTGAACCCAAATATTTGATGTCGAAAGTTGCATTATTTTTTTAGTAAGATCCAGGAAAGATTCCTGGATCTACTAAAAATTATTTCCACTTTCGACATCAAATATCTGGGTTTAAATATGCTTTAGGAGTATTTATCAAGAGATGTTTTATGTTTCTATTGATGTCTTCTATCGAATTATTAAGCTAGGATCGATCGCCAATTTTTTTCGAAATGGCGGAAAGTAGGTGTGCCGATAAGGTTCCATAGCCTTTACAAAAAGAGTATTTATGGCCAACTATATTATTATTAATGTGAAAAGTCGAAAAAAATATTGATTTTGCGAAAGAGGCAGGCGAACAACTGTTCAATTTGAAGAGTAGTAAAACTTCTGATACCGTTGTGTTATTATTGGTATATTATAAAGGGAGGAACATATTATTGAAACACACACCCCGCCATCCAACGTCGACCATACACATTTACCACACGCGACGCAAACACATCCAATTTTCTTTACACTTGAACTTTGCAAGTCAATAATAATAAACCGCGGTTTGGTTGTTTGTTTGTATAAAAATGGCACAACAAACGCTTGCTCATCTCATCAGTGATCTTCAAGTCTCTCTATCAGCATGTATGTGGCAGCATTTTTACTGGCAATACTCACATAATCAAATGGCAATAACTACAACACGCAACTTGTTGAGGCTGGAACCCAGATATGTAAAACTAAATAATTAAAAAAAAGCAACTTGTTGATAAGGAGAACAGACGGGTCTCCTGTTGATAATTGGTTACGGCCGTCCCTAGGCATCACACCTATCTGTATTGATTATTATTAGAGGGTTTTCGATGCACTGCTAACCTTCTTTCTTTCTTGTCCTATGGCTAACCAATTGTCAGTTGTTCAGGCAACCCGTAGGCCCCTAACATGGTCTAACGACTACTGTCGGAAGAGAGCAGCCGGGACCAACAGCTTAACGTGCTCTCCAAGGTACGAAGGGGCTCAGAAGGAAATGTGCCTCTAGCTGTTACCCACGCTGGTTCTGACCGCGCCCACCGTTGCTTAACCTGCGCGTTCACTTTCGGAACATGCTCGCAACTAGACCACGAGCCCCTTTTAATGTGTTCCTCCCTTTATTCATTATTCTGTGGTTCAGTATAGCAAGCTTGGTTAATATTAGCATCGATTTTTTTAATAGACGCTAAAGCTAAAGCTAACTGTCTCGCTCACTCATATGCTTCGTTGAGCGATGTTTTAATTTAGCAACGGGCACCGATTCTGGGGTGTCACTCGGTAAATTAATACAGCACTAACCGAAACGTCACACTCACCCTCACAACAATCTAGCGTAAGATAATATAAATTAGTTAACAGTAAAACAAATTAGTTTCTAACTACAACCACCACCGGAGTTACTGTAAAAGTACCAATGGCGCCCTCTTGATAACGTATAACATGCTGCCGTCTATTTATTACTAATCTAATGACTAATGATTTAATGATGCGAGAAAATACTACAAAATACACACAGAAGGTCCGCTCAATACAAACGCGCGAACGACTCACGCACGCACGGGCCCTGCGTACAGACAATCTCAGGGCAAGTCAAAGGAACTCGTGCGCGAAATACACGCGCTGAAGCGCAATCGAGTTGTAGGTATACTTTTTTGAAATGAAATGAAATTTATTTGCCTGAACATAGTGAAAATTATAGGTGATTTAAAAAGCATAGGTATCATATGTTCCACCGACAACGGTATGCAAATCTTCTCTGCTATTTGTTAGTGTCGTTGAGATACTCTTTTATGGAGTAATAACATTTGTCTAGAAGCCACTTGGAAATATTAGTTTTAAATTGGCTAGCAGGACCATTTTTAAGGCAACTAGGCAAATTATTATACACTAAAATTGCCATACAGAAGGAATTCTTTGTACTTTCAATATTCGAAATATATTGCTAGAAATATTTTTCACAGGGCTGTTTCTTTGAAACTGGGTGAACTGATTTTGAACTGCCCTAGCGCTACGGTCGAATGACTTATCTTATGATAGGGGGCCGGGAATAACCCCAGCGGCACTTCGACCCTTGAGGATCTTTTGTGCCTACCCCATTTTACACATTGGTCATCTCAGTGTGCAGGTTTCCTCACGATGTTTTTCTTCACCGTTAGAGCAGTCGGTAAATTTAAGTAAGTCTTCGAAAAATACGAAAAAACTCATTGGTACATGGCACTGCACGGTTTCTAACCCGGACCTCCCGCATGGGAGTCCGGTGTCCTAGCCACTAGGCCACCGACGCTCTGTCGAGTGACGTAATCAAAATGGACGCCCGGAGCGGAAATTCTGTGTCGTATTCTGTGAAAATACTTTAAAAATCAAGCAAATCCACGTGCCGGCTGATGAAAAACACTGACAAACATTACATGCTCAAAGCCATGCTAAAATGATTTAAAAAAACTAAAAATGACAATTACCATGCTATGATTGATACTGTCGTAAGCCGGTGGTAAGTTGCTCATTTCCTCCTGCAAATAAAAATTCGTCTCAACGACAAGGAATAAAGCATGGTAAACGTCTACAATACCTCCTTACGTGGACAATTACAAGCACCAAATAAATAATCAATATACATTGACACCGAGTCTAGTGTCACTCAATAAATTAAAACATTCCTAAATGAAACGTTACCCTCACTCTTACACAATCTGACATATGAGTAAGCGAGACAGTTTAGATTTAGTGGCTTTCCCAGAATCGATGCCACTGTATTGTATACCATACATATGATTTCTAATTAATTTGTGGAAAAAATATGACATTTTAACAGATATGTATGAACAAAACCTTTTATTTGCAAATAAATCACATAATAGGCAGAACCCAATGTGATACGGACCGGAGTTTGATACGGACCGGAGTTTGATACGGACCGGAGTTTGATACGGACCGGAGTTTGATACGGACCGGAGTTTGCTCCGGTATCTGATGTCAGTGCGATATTTCTTCACGTGTTTGGAACCTTTTTAATATGCCATATTATTTCAGACAAAATTAAAATAATTCCGCTAAAGCTTGACCAGAAATATAATAACCCTCGCCATATTGCGTATTTAAATGAAACTATTTTGTTCATTGCGACTTCCATAACACAGTTTTTTGTACATAGAAAATTGTAAACTAGCTCGGTGTATTTCTAAAACGATATTTTCGAGAAAAACTACTCGATTATTTATACCTGAAGGAAGCTGTTGGTCAAATTCTTTGAGTCCATTCCTGGGGGCAGACTGTACCCTGTTGGGGGCTGGCTCGGCCCGCCGAAGTTAGGGGGCGGGGGCGGGGCCGACCCGCCGAAATTAGGGGGCGTTGGCGGCGTCGCGATGAAGCCGCCCGCTTTACCGCCCGAGGGTTGCTGAAATTATGATAGGTACAGTTTAGTAATAATGCAAGAGCCTGCGTGGCCTAGTGGCTAGGGTGCGGGAGGTCCAGGTTCGAAACCATGCAACAACCTTGCCATGTACCGATGAGTTCTTCGGATTTTTTCAAAGACTTACGTACATTTACCTACTGCTCTAACGGTGAAGGAAAACATCGTGAGGAAACCTGCACGTCGGAGAAAATAAATAAGTTTCCGAAGTTGTATGAAATCCAACCGCACAGCACTAGGCCCGCTAGGTGGATCATGGGGGTACCGCAAGGGGAGGCCTGACACGCGAAATAGGCGTAGAAGTCAAGTTACGGAAACCAGTCCGATACAAAATTTTACATTTATTAGTAATGATGCTTACAAAATCAGGTGACTCACTTCTGACTCTGAAGCTAGGACAACATGATCAGGTTTCAACGACAGTTCGGTTCCCTCCATCGAATCACAAAGTGCTAATTTGAAGTGGGGGAGGGTGGAACTCATGTTGGTTACAGCGAACCAAACCGTGGCTAGAACTGGACACATGTAGTCCAGCACTTATGGCCGATTTACATTGGTCAAGTATTTAGCGAAGTGGGTAAGTACAGTGAGTAAGGATAGCGGTGAGTACTGTAATGGTCACTGTACTCGTACTCGCCACTTCGTTATAGGGTTTACACCTGGTCATAGGATAGTGGTGAGTCAAGTTGGCTTGCAAGCTGCCTTGCCAGTGGATCCAAATTTTGTTTGACTTTTTGTCACTGGCTAGGCACTCGCCACTGTCCTACTGTCCACTTGATAAGGTGTAAACCAGCCCAAACACTTAAGCAATGTAAACTGACCTAAGCCGATGCTAGTATTATATTCCGCACAGACATCTAGACTTACATTAGGATAACTAAAAGGCTGCACATGAGGTGGAGGTAAGTTAGGCATCATAGGCATCTGAGGCGGTAAGGGGTACCCGATGAAACCGGGCGGCATTGGTGGTCCGCCGATGTCTATCAACAACGCATCTCGTCCTGGGAAAACAAAAAAAACATGGTAATGAAATAAATTTACAAGATAATAGGAAAGTAAGTGGACCAACTAACTAGTCTATATTTACTGTTACTCAGCAATCTGAAGTTTATCTTATTTTTTAGTAGTTACCAAATAGACGGCTCAATTCACTATAGCATTACTATACAGTTGCATGAACTCCTCAAATTATCTCAATGGAATAAATAGTTTTTTCGGCTTTCTATACAAACAAGGTATCTTATCTTATCTTTGGATGGGGGGCTGGGAATCCCAGTGACACTTCGACCCATTAGGCTTATTTGATATTGAGATATTAGGATCTTTTGTGTACAAACTAAGTAACTGATTTGAGTAAATTGGTCCATATAAATGTGTAAAGCTAGGACTACATGATCGGTAGCATCGGTGGCTTAGTAGTTAGGACGCCGGTTTGAAACCGGGCCACGTACCAATGAGTTTTTGGGATTTTTTCGAAAACTTACGTACATTTACCGACTGCTCTAACGGTGAAGGAAAACATCGTGAGGAAAACTGAATGTCTGAGGAAATGAAAAGTTTCCGAAAGCGTGTGAAATCCACCAATCAGCACTGGGCCCACTCGGAGGATCATGGGCCGTACCCCCTTGTGCAAGACGAGGCCTGTGTCCCAACAGTGGGGACACTAATAGGCTGGTGATGATGATGATGATGAAATGTGTAAAAACGAATATCATGTGAATTTCCAATAGATTTATTGTTACCAATAATAATGAGTCACTTATGATTCATTATTGATAAAAGATGTTTAACTTAGAAACAGGGATGTTATAAAACATACTAACCTTCCTCCTCCCTCATAACATGTTCGTCAGGCGTATACTCAACATTATAATTCTTAGCTATCTCTATCAGATACTTTTCAACCAGTATCTTTGGAGGGCTATGGACTGACATCTTATGCTTCAACTTCTCACTCAAAGTATTGACATTCTCGTTTCTACATGCATCTGCATAAATCTTGCCATATTTTGCTGTGAGCAGGTCGGAAATTACTTTGAGCTCCTGCAATAAGACATTGGAATTACAATAACCATTATTTAGTAATATAACTTAATATTATTAAATAAACTCAGAGGAAATCTTAACATTTCACATTGAGTGCTTATTATTGTATTTTAAAAGTTAGTTTTATGACTACAGCAGGTCTGAACTGGAGTGAAGCAAAAGAGGTGCCACAAGACAGAGAAGCCTGGAGAGTTCTCAAGAAAGTCCTTAGTAACCCCAGGGTATCACAGGACTCTGCATTTTTTTTGGTGTTGAATGAGAGCAAATAAGCCACCTGATGGTAAGTGGTCATATCTCATCTCACTAAAATACTTCAAGAGATTTCGATGTGATTCTGACACTGAGCACTTAGGTGGAGTGCCTCATGTGCTGGCTATCTTGCCCTTCAAACCAGAAGTTTTTCGTTTTTGGTTTACCTTCTCAGGTGAACCTGCCAATCAATCTTCAATCATTTTTCCTCATTGAGGTAAAATATAAAATAGTTTACCTGTACATCAGTATGCATCCTAGGTGCCACCCAAATGAGAGTGGATATGGCTTCAGCCAGTCCTTCGTCCAGTTCTTTCATCTGAGTTACTAAGCCAAACCTTGCGAGTACTAAATCACAGTACATTTCCACTATCTCCATGGCTTCTACCATGTAATCTTCCCTGTAGAGAGAATGCGAATGTAAACGGTATGTTTTATTGACAATATTGTAAGATAATGATAAAAATAATACCCATAGAAATAGGGAACATAATTTTGTTGCACTGCACACATTCTAAATCTAAAGCAAGCCGTCATGGTAAACTAATAGAATGATTATGATTGTTTTCAAGGCCAAAAAGCTAAACATTTATTGCTCAAGAATAAGTGTTGGTTTCTTCACTTTTAGGTCTTAGATTCGTAATATTATAATGTTTACTATTAGGACCTACCTAATTATGTGCTCCACGCGAATTTTAGCTCTTTCGTTTTTCCCTGCAGCGATATATTCGGCTATTTCCTTGCGGGATTTCTGAGCCAATTCAGTTTTCTTTTTCTCCAGCAGTTTGAGACGGTTTACAGCAAGTCTCAAGTGGGTTTTGAGCTTCGTATAGTTTGGATTTGTAGAAAACATCTCGAATTGTGGTTATTTCAACTAATTTACACTATTTCAATAATACGAATGACGAATAAAATGTTCTTGTGTTGTTTTGCATGAATCACCACTATATCAATACACACATATTTTTGTACATACACCTATCTGCACACATATACACCTTACGTCAAAATGACAGCGTGCGTTTAGTTACTCGCTAAAAAAATTCTTAACTCATACAAAAGTTTTTTCATAGAACTCTGAGCTCTGGATAGACGTAACTCGGCCGATTTGTATGGAGTGCACTTGGGCTGACTTGTGCAAGAGTCGAATTGAGAGTTGACCCGAGAGTTAGTGCCTAACCCGGGTTAAATCACAAAAACGTCTTGCACCAACGCTAACCCTGAAACATTTTGATACATAATAATTGCACAACCAAAAGGATCTTGGCTTTATTCGACTTTATAATAAAGCATAGCAAAATAGGTTCAATATAGATGAATGACACTTGCAACCAATTTCTTTCTCTATATTACTGACGCAAGGAGACCATAACCTTTACCCTTAAGGTAGGTCGGTCGGAGGCCTACGCTCTTGAGTCTGGAGTATGGTCTTTTTCAGCGGACTAGGCATCTTACTAGATACTCAACATAGATGGAATCTCTTGTCGCTGGGACCGGTGCCAGAAATCCGTTTGAAACGGTGGTCTCGCGTCTCTCTGGTAGTCTCACATAGGAATAGTTAGGGTTGCTCTGTAGAAGCTCTACTTCATAACGGCCGGATCACATTTCGTACTTCTGACGGTTTTTTTCATGTACCGGTCCCGGCGTTAACAACTAATTAGATTGACCATTTACGTCGTATACTCTAAAACGTAGGTAGTGTTAAATTATTTAATAGTAAGGGTTAACTCGGCGTTGTTAACACAATCGACATTCTCTGTTAAATTGTCAAATGTTGGTGAATGAAATATTCCTGTTGCATCTACAGAAATCAAAATAGCGACAAAAAAAATTATGCCACAGATTTACTAAAGTATGTCAGCCGTAAACGACAAGGCCGAAACGCAGCAATTACCATAGCTCCTTCACTTTTTCGTTCTCATAGATAAGCAGTCAGTAATCCAGAACCTGAAAAGGGTAGTCTTACTAATAATAAAGGTAAAATGTGTTAAATTAAATTGAAAAATCATTGTTACAAAAAATTTTAACATTTTATTCCATTTCTTATAGGTAGGTACATTATTCAGGTTTACATTACAACACAATTAAGTACAATGTTAAGTATAATAAAGCTTCAGAAACAAGTCAGTAGATATCTACTTCAAACAGTTGTAGGAAATAATTACTAATTTCAGAGTTACACATTTCAAAAGAAAATTATATCGAAGATAAATTCAATAATACTTACAATCAGATTTCTAGCTAGATTGTTTGAAATACTATGTGACTATATTATGGCACATCATCAATATAGGTAGGTAACAAAAATAAATATCATTTAATTGTAACGTACAAATTTTGAGCTAGGTTTTTGTTTTTAAATTTCATTTTACTCTAAAATTATGAGTGTGAGCTAGCTAAGTAACATGTTTATTTCTTATCGCCCTATTTAAATACATCTCAACATCAACTTATATTATCGTATTTCTAAACAAAATACACTTTATTTTATAATTTTTTGTCTTAAGTGATACTGAGTGTATAAAAAAAGTAAATAATACAACTGAAAAACTGTCCTTAGTTATTTAAGTATAAAAAATGCTTATATTTCTTTTGTATATTCGATTATTATTTATTACATTCCATTGTGAATACTGAAACGTCGTCGGAGATTCGCTAATATACATGTTATACATATATATGTATATATTCTCACATTATAGGTACTTTTACCTAATAATAATTTCCATTGTGACATAGAATTGACATAATACTTAATTTTCTTACAATACATAATATTTTTAAACATTTACAGAAAATGGCTAGTACCTAAAGCATTTGTATCGTTCTGAACTAGCATGATTAGTTATTAACAAAATAAAACACAACAACAATGATCAAGCTAAGCTCGATTAGATCTCATATTGTCGTTGAACTATTTATGTGATAATTATTGTCACAATAGTCATTTACCTATACATTGTGGAAATTCTATAAAACATAATATATACAGAGATAGTCAATTGTATAGTCAAATAGTTGTAGTAGCATTTGTATACAACAAGTAAATATAAATAATACTGCTACTGTATGAAACGTACTCCAAAACAAAAAGAGAGGCCCTTTCTCTTAGGTCTAGACAAATAAACACTAATTAGATCTAAACATTCAGTCATTATCACAAGCAATATTACTTGTAATACTAAATCGTTTCTCTATTTTAATATGAGAATGATCAAAGTCATCGTGCAGTACCACTGTTGTGGCACTGACACTCGAAGGACTGTGAGAATGAGTGAGATTTGTACGATTGCTGTCAGCTAAATGTTCTAGTTCATGGCTTTCTAAATTAGGTACTCCGGAACATATAGAGCTAACGCGAGACACCGATTTTCTTTCTTCTGTAGGTACATCTTTGGAGTTGGAACGTCCAAATATTTGTAACAAAGAGCAAAGAAAGAATGTCGCATAAATCCAACTCACTGACATGATTAAAGCCAAAAATGTTCCTATTTGGGAGTAAGGAAGAAGGTTGGAACGCAAAAGGAATATTCCAGCGAATCCTGTGGTAAGCGCCGCCGCAACCGTCGGTCCGGCAGATGCAGATAAAGCATACTTAACTCTACCAGATTTACTACCACTGGCATTAGTGTAACTTAATGCATAGTGAAGACTAAAATCTACAGCTAACCCTGCCGACGTTGATATCGCCACACTTTCTAAAACATTCAATTTCCAATCGCTCAACACCAAAATAGCAATCGTCACCGTAGACGAAAATATCATTGCTGCCAGCGCACAAATACTGACGACAAAACTTAAGGTGGATGGAATAAGAACTATGAAACCTAACCCAGCTGATAACAACAATGCCATTACAGTTCCATTAGCTAATGTCCTCTGTAAGTCATAAAACTGGAGATCAGATAAGAACCAGCCGCCCTTCATCCCCGGAGGCGCCGACAGCAGCTCTTGCTGAGTCCAGTTTTCAACATGAAGAAAGAAATCATTCATAGTCGTGTACGACATTGAGTACGGAACAACGCTCTCAAACTCTATAACAATAGCTGCCACAACAGGTGGAGACGCGCTTCTTAGAAACTTGGGTCCTGCAACTCCTGGCATGAAAAGTTCCCGAGGTGTTTGATACAGAGACTCCATAGCTTTAATAATACAGAAATTGAAAACTTCCCTCTTATAAGGGAATCGCGATGTTTCACAACAGGGCTTCCTATTGATTTTATCAATATTGTCAATACATCGTCGGTTCATGTACATCTTAAAACTTTCAATAAAGCAGTTGGGTAGTAAAGGTCCCAGTGTCTGCTGATAAAATGGTTGAGTCTTTATCCTTCTGCAAAACTCCAATAACCACACCTGAGATTTAGGTTCAGAAATCGAAAACTTATCATCAAAAACCAAATATCCTGTTGAGGCAGGGTTCATGTGATTCCCATTATCAATAGCTTGTATACCCCATATCCACCTTAGAGGCATTTTACTGCCTGTGCCAATGTCTTTGCCAAATCTCTCAAACAGAAACTTATCTCTGTATTCAATGTCATATTGTTCAAAGGGATGTAAAGTTTGAAAAAGTTGAAATTGTTTAGAGTCAGGTAGTTGAAGCCCTGGTGAGTAGAAAACTACAACAATACTGCAAATTCCTATAGCACCCAATATTAATACAAACACTATGTGAAATTTCGTAACACACGCGATAATAAACCTATTCATTACAACTCTGATATCTTCCCATAACTCATTAATAGCTTTGTTTAATACATCTAATATGCTCCTCTTACTCGTACAAAGTTTAACATCTATTATGAATACTGATACAGGCAACCAACTGATCATTAGTAAAAAGTTGACTAGAACAGCTGTCCCAGCGAAAACGCTGAAACAGTTTATAGCTGGAATGTAACTCACGTATGAGGCGAAAAATGCAACCGCAGTCGTCAGAGCAGTGACAAATATAGAGACAACTGAATGTTTCAAAGTTTCTTCAAGTATTTGAATGAGAATAGTTTCTCCTGCACTGGACACATTTTTTATGTCGGTCAAACCATTGTCATGATTAACTACATTATCTCTAATGAGCTGTTTACTAACCATATTCCAGACTTTGACATAGAGAAAAGCATCATCAGCCCCAATACCTATCACAACAACTATGACTAATAAATTCATAAAAGGAAAAAACTCCAAATTGAACACATACACATACAAGCAGTATGCTATTCCAAGTGAATATGTTATGGCTGTGAACAGCAGCAGTGTAAGTAGTACAGATTTAGTATAAAACCAGACACATATGAATACAAATAGTCCCCCTAAGCCTATCAGCCAAGTATCCTGTATTAGCCATAGATCAAAAAGTGCATTTTTTAGGCCAAAGTCCATTGCAGGTATAATGAGAGTATCATAAGATGAATTTGAACTTTGCAATTTTTTATAATAAGGTAACACAGTACTGCTGGCTGGTAATGGTAAGAATATCATAACATTTTTAACAAAACTATGAGAATAATCTGGAGGGGAGAAAGAATCAGAATCTATTAAATAAAACAGTAAATTATATACTGCATCATACTGAGAACAATATTTTGGGACTTTACAGCGGTCTAATTCGCATGAAGCCATTAGTGAGAAGTTATGAAAATACCCAGCACATTTCTTCAATATAACTACTGCCTTGTCAACCTCTGCCCTAGTTAAGTTTTCACATGAATTCTTGCCAGATATTAAAGCTATATAATTTGGCACACTCCAGACTGGACAACAAAGCTCTTCCGATTGTGTTGACCTTTGGCACAATTCATAATACTCACTGTCACCAATATCCACAAGGAATGACTGCAATTCACATAATTTTTGTATATTTTCAAATGTTAACAACGATGTGTTATCTGAACTCCGTACAACTAAGTGTGCATAATCTGATATGGGTGCTCCACAGGTCCCAGAAGCGTAGTTGTGATGGATCGGCTTGTCAGGTATCCGCCGCATCTCCTTTAGCGACACCCATTGTTTTCTTGTGTGGTCTTTAATAAATTCAGCATTCTCATCTTCAAAGGAAACATTTTTACCGAACCCCCAATGAACATGGTTGCTGGAAATATTGGAATCAGGTGCATCATACCAGGATTTTTCAAAACCAGTGTTGTTGTTGATTTTCTTCTTCTTTTTTCGTCCTTTTTTCTTTGGCACGCGTCCTCGTCCTGACCTGACTCTATCGAGTTTAGTTCTATTGTAGTACGAGTGGTTCATACGTATTTGATCTTCTATTTCTTTGGGGTTGACAGCAAGTCTTCTAGAAGGCCTGGTTTCATCAATAAGGTTCTCCCAAGCAATGAATCGATGTGCTAGAGTTGTACCGCGCGTCTCGAATCCAACTAAAGGGTCGGAAAATGATGGAAGCTCGTGACACAGAAGAGGAATCACGGTGAAAATCGTGCAAACCACACTTACTGTGAAAAGGACGAGGTAGGAATTTCGAACAATAAATCTGGCGTAAGCAGACAGCATCTTTGTGCGCAGAATTCACAGGCTTCATATTTATTTTCCTACTCCATTTTCTCTCGCTGGTGAAACACATGTCCTGTTTTCTCAAGCTTAGGTAAAAAAAACTTAACGGGGAAATCACATTTTGCAAATAAAAATAATAATACACTTGGGGAAAACGGGAAGAATGCAATAATCACACACCTACCTACATTCACGTTACCTACATGAGGGCGTTCCATCCATAACCATTTAAAATAATTCACGTTGACAATTGTCCATGTTCCATTACCGCGTTAACAGCTGAAAAATTATAAAACTTTCATTTGACACAAGCAATGGAACATGTGCAATTGGCAACGTGAATAATTTCAACTAGTTTTGGAACGAAACGAACGAATAGGTATATACAACATGTCTGTCTGTATTGCTGTCTTACTTTGCTTGATGCCTCAACTACACTTTGCGCAAGAATCTTGCCAAGACTTCTTGGCAAGGAAACCCCGCGAAAAGGGAACATGTCCACATCAGCAGCCTACTCTAGTCCACTGCTGGACATAGGCCTCTCCCAGGGCGCGCCATTGAGCCCGATCTTCGGCCCTTCTCATCCAGTCGCTGCCAGCCACCTTGCGCAGATCGTCGGTCCATCTAGCAGGGGGGCGTCCCACACTACGTTTGCCCAAACGCTGTCTCCACTCCAGAACTCGTCTACCCCAGCGGTTGTCAGTTCGGCGACAGATGTGACCGGCCCACTGCCACTTCAGCTTGCTAATATTATGAGCTATGTCGATAACTTTTGTTCTATGCCGGATTTCCTCATTTCGGATTCGATCCAGCAGAGATACTCCGAGCATAGCTCTTTCCATAGCACGCTGAGCGACTTTCAATTTGTGAACCAGTCGCACCGTCAGTGTCCACGTTTCGCCTCCGTAGGTCATTACTGATAGGACGCACTGGTTAAAGACTCTTGTCTTTAGACATTGAGATATGGGCGATTGCAATTAATTGTTTAGTATTAGTGTATTGTAGGTTTTAATTATAATAATTTAATTGTATTATTATTGTAATTTTTTTTTTTTTTTATATATTTCTTTTTTTGTTAGTATATTTGTTTATTTATCGAGATTAAATAGGTTCTCAGTTTGATTGTAGTCCATAGAATGAAGTAATTTGAACAGGGAATTTTTGCATTTCATTCGAGTCATACTAGATAACTGAAGGTGAAATAAATTATTAATGTGGGTATACATAGCCGGAGCTATAAAATAGTAAAATCTTTCTGCGAATTTAGTCTTAGTCCGTGGGACATTCCAAGGTCTATATCTGGCAGGGACATAGCGCTTAGTGGAAAATTTCAAATCATCCTTCATTGTAGCAAGGGATGTTTTGTGAAAAGATAGAACTAACCTTTGTATATATAGCTGCCGTATTGTGAGGAGATTGCAATCTTGGTATAGTTGGTAAGTACTGTTTTTTTTTTTTTTTTTTTTTTTTTTATGTATAACTAAACCCGCATTTGACCTCGATCTCGCCTGATGGTAAGCGACGATGAGGTCGACGATGGAGCATGCGGGTCCAGTAAATGCCTATTCACTCTGGCCTTGAAGATCCCAAGGTTGTAGTTTTCGGGAAATACAGACACCGGCAGGCTGTTCCATTCCTTAGCCGCTCGCATAATGAACGAAGAAGCAAATCGCTTCGTACGAACAGATGGGATATCAACAACATAAGGATGGAACCCCTCCCCGCGCCTGGTAGTCCGAAGGCGGAATGGAGATGCTGGAATTAGGTCGTGCAATTCCGATGCGCACTCTCCGAAATGTATCCTATAAAATACCGATAGACAGGCAACCTTGCGCCGATGTTCCAGACTTTGCAGTCTAGCCTCCACCAGCGATTCGTCACCTATAAGGCGCTTAGCGCGTTTCTCCACTGAGTCAAGGGCAGCCAGTTGGTACTTAGCTGAGCCGTCCCACAGGTGGCAGCAGTACTCCATGCACGACCGGACCTGGGCTTGGTAAAGGTTTAAGAGCTGTCCCGGCGTGAAGTACCGCCTAACCTTACTCAGGATGCCCAATTTTTTGGCTGCGGTCTTAGCTTTTGACTCAATGGAGCGCCCAAAGTTAAGATTGGAAGTCAGATCCAACCCCAAAAGGCTAAGGTGGTCGGTAATCGGTACGGATACATCCCGGAAAGTCGGAGTCAGGTGGAAGGGACTCCGTTTAGCGGTGAATAGACACGCCTGCGTTTTAGTGGCGTTAAAATTGACCAAATTGGCATCGCCCCAATCGGCCACGGCCTTTAAGGTCAAGTTGATACGCTCAACCATGGCCTCTCTTTGAGTCTGGATCTCACCAGCACCAGCGCGCGCAACAGGAAGATATCTCTCCGTAACCGTGCTGTCGTCTGCGTACCCAAAAATACCCGATATGAGCAGATCATTTATGTGCAGCAGGAATAGGGTTGCAGAGAGGACAGATCCTTGTGGAACTCCGGCGTTGATAGCCAGTTGGTCAGACGAGCAGCCATCTAGGACCACTCGTATTGACCGTTCACTCAAGAAATCCGCGATCCATATGCGCAAACTGGCTGGGATTCCATATGAAGGAAGCTTGCTTAATAGGCTACCGTGCCAGACCCTGTCAAATGCCTTAGAAATATCTAGTGAAACGGCAAGAGCTTCACCAGTTTTCTCAATGGCTTCGCCCCAGAAGTGAGTGGCACGAACCAGAAGGTCCCCAGTAGACCGGTTTTGGCGAAAACCATACTGTCGGTCACTGAGGAGATCGTTACCTTCTAGGTATGCCAGGAGCTTGGTGTTCAATACACGTTCCATAACCTTGCAGAGAATGGAAGTTATTGCAATGGGTCTATAATTGGCGGGGTCAGCACGGCTACCTTTTTTGGGCACGGGCTGCACGTTAGCAAGCTTCCAGGAATTTGGAACTTGACCAGTCTTTAGGGAGAGGCGAAACAGGCGCGTCAAGACAGGAGACAACTCAGGTGCACAGTTCCTCAACACAATAGCTGGTATCCCGTCAGGACCACTGGCTTTATTCTCGTCCAGAGTGCGGAGCGTTTTAAGTACCTCCTTTTGGTGAATGCAGACCTCTGGCATTACAGAGTCGCAGTGGGGTAAGGTGGGTGGAGTTTTGCTTCCAGCATCTAGACAAGAATTACTAGCAAATAGAGAGGAAAACAAGTTTGCCTTCTCTTTCGCGGTGTGAGCCAGCGATCCATCGGGTTTGACCAGAGGTGGCAGCGAAGGGCGACAGAAGTTAGCTTCGACTGATTTGGCGAGGGACCAGAAAGCCTTGCTACCCGCAGGGTATGAAGCAAGCTTGTTTCCGATCCGGCCAACATGTTCGTAGCGAGCCCGACGCTGAACCTTCTTGCAGTACTTGGCGGCTTTGTTGAAGGCTCTCTTTTTATCCAGGACATCCGGAGCTTTGCGCGTCCGAGCATCAGCCCAGGCTACAAATGCTGACTGCTTCAGTGTTTCTGCACGAACGCAATCAGCACTGTACCAAGGGCGTGCTGCGCCACCAAGAGGCACGTCAGAGAAGGGAATGAAATATTCCATGGCCTGACGTACCACGTCGGTTATGGCCGAGGCGCAGCTCGACGGATCCTCAGTAGAGAAGCAGATTTGTCGCCATGGATAAGATGCAAAGAAGTGCCGCATCTCATCCCAATCTGCTGACTTGTATCGCCACACTCGCCTGGTGCCTCTAGGGCTTAAATCGGGCGGAGAGTAGCTAGATACAGATTTCACGAGACAGTGGTCAGAGGTTCCCAATGGGGCAGAAATCGACACAGAGTACCTGTCCGGATCAGTTGTCAGCAGAAGGTCCAAGCAATTGGGGGTGTGACCATCAACATCCGGTATGCGCGTGGGGCCATCGACCAGCTGTGTGAGGTTTAGCGACAACGCGAGTTTGTACGCTTCCCTGCCAGCATGGTCGGTCTTCTGGTATGGGAACAGCCACTCCTGGTGGTGAGCATTAAAGTCCCCCAGAAGAACCAATTGCGCAGATGGATACCGTTGTTGGGCCACTTCCGCCGCAAGGCTAAGGTGTTCAATTAACTTAGTTGTCTCCTGGTCACCGCTGTGCGAACGGTAGACACAAGCATAGAGCATTTTCTCCAGCCCAGTGTCCACCAGCATCCATATTACAGAAAATTTGGGATCTTCAAGGTTCCGGAGACGCCGACAGCAGATGTCATCGCGAGCATACACGCAGATCCCAGCGCGGGGTTTAAAATTGTGCTCCAGGTTATACCCTGGGTAGACTAAGTATGACGCGTCTGACGGACATCTGATCTGCGTCTCCGTAAGGAATAGCAAGTGTGGATTTTCAGTTTCGAGGTGGTGGTGAACTGGGTCGATATTTGAGTGCAGACCTCGGATATTTGAGAGGTGCACTTTGAGTTGGAGGACGTGCTTCCGCTGTGCACACTTACTATTCTTATTTGACTTTTTCATGGTGTTGGAGAGTGAATAGGCGAGAGAACGGTAGATGGGCGAGGGGCTGCACAGCTCACCCAGCGGCGCATGCGGGGTCGCCACACGTATGGTAGCCTCATCTGGAGACTGCGGGGACGCCCGAACCCCCCACGGAAATGCCCACCGACTCCTCCAATCCGGTATCTGATTGGCTTGGAGAGCATAATCTTTAAAGCTAATCTCTGCGCTCGTTCGACTTTGATTATTTCAGTTTTCGCAGCAGCTCCCCAGGCCACAACACAATATGTTAATATAGACTGACAAAGGCTTAAGTAAACCATTTTCAGAATCTTAAAATTGGTAATTTTGTAACATGTCCACATATCATATGTTTTATGTATTGGTCATTCTCAAAAGCAGGCGTTCTACGCCTAATTTTCGTCGCCTTTTTCATATTCAAATTAATAGTTATAATTATCGCTAAAAAAAGAATTCGTAAATAATATATTCCAATTTCCATATCGAATAAGGTGACAGAAATTAGATATGGATCTTAGTGATCTTTAATTCGTGGTTAATATGTTCGCGGTAGGCGGGGCAAGAACCATTCGCTTCGCGGGCGTTCTTGCCTGTTCTTGTGGGGCTTGATATGACACTATTCTCTTTTAGGTATGTGATTGTATGTTCATTGCATAGAGATACCAATACTTATACTTAGATGTCTGTGGTTCAATGGAAAGCTATTATCAAACAGAATCGACGCCGAAAATGTCAAAATACGTACAGTTCTACCAACATTTAAAAAGTTACAGAGAAAGCAGACAAGCGCCAAAAATAATTCTAACAAACTTGAACGCAGCTATTATATTTTTTTACTACTAGCAATTATTTAACAAATTACATTTAAAACTTTTACTTATTGAATTGAATTCGGGGTTCATGAAATATTTTGTTTATGTCACTTCCTCGGTAATTTTTTTTCTTCAAATACCTACCTTTCATCACCTTGATTCATCACGAGTATAATTGTTTTACATGGCAACATTTTCCTTGTCTCTGACGTCTTGTGATCACAAGACTTCTTTGGAGTTTTCTGTCAAGGCAAAAATCGGGCGAAAAAAGGCCGTCCCTTTCGGGATTTCCTGGTGAATCAGTTACAGTTTGCTCAAAAATAATTCAAGATGAGGTACTTCCTAACTTATATGTTCTCACTCACTGTGGGCCTCACGTTAGTGATATTTCCTATGTACTACCTGCTGAATGGGAAGGGTGAGCAACTCAGTTTCGGATGGTTCCTGGAGAACACGTCCCCCTACATGTGGGCCACGCTGGGCATCGCATTCTCCGTGTCCTTCTCAGTGGTCGGCGCCGCGATGGGCATCCACACGACTGGAGTGAGCATTGTCGGTGGAGGTGTCAAAGCACCCAGAATCAAGACTAAGAATTTGATCTCCGTCATTTTCTGCGAGGCTGTCGCTATCTACGGGCTGATCACCGCCATCGTGCTGTCGGGCATGCTGGAAAAGTACACGGAATCATTGATGGACTTACCAATCAAGCAACAGAATTGGATGGCCGGTTATGTGATGTTCGGAGCTGGCCTAGCCGTGGGTCTTGTCAATCTGTTCTGTGGCATTTCCGTCGGTGTTGTGGGGTCCGGTGCTGCCCTCTCTGACGCCGCCAACGCTGCCCTCTTTGTCAAAATTCTCATCATTGAAATCTTCGGATCGGCCATTGGTCTATTCGGCCTAATTGTTGGCATTTATATGACGTCAAAAGTGAAAATGGGCAACCAGTAACTTAAGAAGAAATAAATATTTGAATTTAAGTGTAAGTACTACTGATTGTTGCTGTTGTACATTTTGTCCCTAAATCATATTTTCATAAATGAAGTATATAAGAGTTCTTTGCACTATGTAGGATAATATTAACTACTAATAAATAAGTCTTGTATTATTTGATTCATTTTTATTTCACTTCTAATTTTACCTATGACTTTTAATTTTCTTAACAGCTATTCATATTTGTAAGTTTATAATGATCAGGTCTCTTGCTCGAATAATAATATCTGCTAATTTTTGATGCTTCACATGAGTATGATATTCTGATAAAATAAGATAATCTTTAAGAGCTAAGAACCCATAAAAATCGTGACTGTACTGATCGTGTCAGCAATTTGAAATTAAAATCGAAAAAACCTACCCAATGGTCAGATTTATTATTATTTGAAGTAGGTATCTATAAATAAAATCCATCAAAATCTAGTATAATTTTTTGGTTTTGTATGAGGTGAGGTGCTTAATAATAATTTTATGTTTAAAACTTTCGTTTTATTTGCAGTTTACCACCAGCACTGGCTCGCCCAGCCTTGACCTTGAACCTGGCCAGTGCTTGAATGTCATAGCCCAAGAAAACTAATACAAAGTTTACAATATTATCACAGTGTTGAACTTGTATTGTTGATGTGTTTTTATGTTACGTAAACTTTTTAATCTTTAATGATCACTTGTAAACAGTATCTGATCTTAGCACTATAATCATAATGTAAAAAAATATATTCTAACTTCAAATTTTACATTCACTAGATGTATGTGGTGTTTTGTTTACTGCATTTTGTGCTAAGGTTACAGATATTTGTGCGACCGGAGTGTTTTTGTAACTTGTAACCAGTAGAAGGTATTAGTTTTTGTAGCCCACGATACACTGTGTTCTAATGACTAGATACACATTGTACGTGGATGATTCACTGGTCTTAATAACTTTTATCAATACCTACAGGCCTTGACCGTGAGATACAATGATGTATCTAGCCATTTTGAAGGCTTAAACATTCCATGAAACCATATTTTCATCTATTGTGAAAGCTGATTGGTTTATTGAATCAATAGCCCATGTAATCATAGTGGACATTAATTTAAATATTGGAGTAAGTAAATCTGTATATTACAAAGTACCTAATGACATAAATAATACTGATGAAACACTGTTTTAGCTGCATGTTTACAATACTATAATACTTTTTTTAAACTCTGAGAATGTGTGTATCAATAACTTATATGGAAAATAGACACAGCTTTAGAAAATATTTTACAATAATGTGTCTTATTTAAATGAAATGCTATTTTAATCCTGTTTTTGAATTTAATGTCATATGAATTGTTCCTTGACATTTTTGTAAATATTAGATTGCTTTCCTGTATTAATTTATTGTATTGGTAAATTCATATCCATGTTTTACATATAGGTGTGATGTGTATGCCATAGATTATGTATAAACATCATTTACGAAGTATTCAATCGAAATTAACAATTTTGATGATTAGGCACAAGTGGTGCACACATTTGGAACAAAACTTGAGATAGTATTACATCAGTCATAGGCTTGAGCATCCTGTACTGATGTAATTCTAAGTTAAATATACTTTATTTGTGCAAATGTAGATATTATGTATGTTGATGAATAAATAGACAAAGTTACATTGTTTTAATCATTTTTCCTCTTTTCTCTATTGCGTTCCGTATTGGAGTACCCATGGCATAGAATATAATAAATTATTGAGTCCATAGTCCATGGCATGACTGGCATGGACCATGTGTAGACCATTTTATTCTGCACAACATTAAATAACAGGCAGCGGTAATTAGTAAAACTAAAACTGAAATCTATAAAAGCTTTCAATTTTGTTCCTTCATTCTTTGTCTTGCTCTCTTAATAACGCCATCTAACGGTTGTAGAAATAACTCTAAATTAAAAATTCAAGAAACCCCAGACGTACAATGGCACGTCGTCGTTTCCGCAATTCTACTCTTACTTTTTCCTGGTCATCATCAGGTCCTCGAAAAGCGCGTTGCGCCCCGTGTACGACATGATACCAACTAAAAATTCTTTAACCATGCTATGCGCGGTATCGTGTTCTCGCGCTTGCTCTTGAAATAGTTGGACCCTTATGTGACAGCCTGTAGGTACCTATGGCGCTCTCGACAGGGTTTTTACTATTCCTGGGTCGTCAGGGTGTGGCGCTCTCTTGACAGGGTTTTATAGTCCTGGTTAGGGTACCTATACCTACTTTATTTACAAGTAACTAGGTACAGACAATTTTCACCAAAAAAAAGGAAAAACCATTGCGAACGAATGCGAGATTGAGATTGACTGAGAAGAGAAGAGAAATAAAAAGCAGCATTTTAATTTTAGCAATAAAATATTTTATTTCAATATAAAACAATTCAAATGTTGTTTGTACCACTATGAACATACCGGAAATAGTATATAAATGATGAATATATATTATCACAAAACGGAATGTAAAATCGTAAAAATGAGCCAAAAACGACTTGAGTACAAAAAGGTAAGTCTATCAAATCTTATAAATTAAAATTAGATCTTATTCATTACCACATAAAGCGTCCATTGAGCTGAAATTAATGGAATGTGATGTTTTATAGTGTATACGTATTGAGACAATCCATTATTACTTAGTTCTCTACTATAACAAAAAGTTAACAGTGGGCATTACGTCCACTACAAGATAAGAAACAAGATTAGTTTTTTTTAATTTTACGTTTTAAAAATCTATGGGCCTTGTTGCCTGAAAGTTTAATCCATTCATTAATTTACTTATCAAAACATGTTTCAAAACTAGGATAAACTTGTAGATACTAGGTAGGCTTTCAGATAGTTGTTAGTTTATATGCACTTCTCAAGTGGACCGACACCTCCCTGTCATAAATAGGTATCTAAGACTGCAGAGCACACTGCGAACTACAAAATTTACAAACAATTATGGCAATATGACTCTAGAGAATACCTAAATAAAGCTTTCTCATAATAATTCACTATACTATACGCTACGAGTGTAAAAATCTATTTATTTACAAAATAGGTGGACTCTTCGTTAAAACGCACACAACACTCTTTATATACAAAAAATGCATATTCTTTTATACAATACAACACAAAAAATCCCCATTTTTTTAAATAATATTTTTAGCTTGACAAGTTAGCACAGAGTGCGCGGTAGTTTACCCAATTTATTAATTAATTTTTATAATTGATCGATCAATAACCATTAGGTGGTACCTTCAAATTCAAGTTTGATGGTCAGTACCTTTAAGTAAAATCGCTTGCGATACTATGCTCCTCTTAAAAACATCTGAAATCAACTATTTTATGAAGCATTACGACGTATTCGTTATTTCAGCAGTCCTCCACTTACCTACCCCTTTATTGAGTGAAAGGGACGAGGAGGGTGGGCGAAATTTTCCGGCTGTTTGAGATTTTTAGTATTGCCTAAATAGCGTTGTTATAAATCATGATGGTTACTTTCATCGGTTCCACTCTGTACAAATATTCGTTTCATTGGATATTTTGCGAATTGGACTTTCTGAGAATTAGATATTGTAATACAAACAAATAAACGAATATATAAATTGTGAAAATTGGGCATTTTGCGACCGCTGGACATTTAGAGAATGTGAACGAACGTGGCGGCTAAATCTATAGCTAAAACTAAATGAAACCGTATCGCTTACTCATATACAAGATTATATAGGAGCGAGGGTGACGTTTAGTTTACAGATGCTATAATTTAGCACCCCAGAATCATGTCTAATATCTGAATTACTCGGATACTCTCTGCTAACTTGTCATGTTTTCTACTCAAGATATTAGTGCAAGGGACAAAATACACCCTCACATTACAAATTAATAGTTTTGGTTTCTTATAAAAATAACTGATTCACAATTTTGTATACTTAAAACTATCCTACTCTAAAACTATTTACACTGACTTTGGATGTCATTTTCTTTACTTTCTCTAAACTACCCTACTTTTCTATAGATTCTCATGCGAGAAAAAATATACTACTTTGCACAAACCCGTTTGTCAATTTACAAACATTGTTTTTCTACCCACACAATACATAATACATAAATCAACCTTGAGTATTTTTTTTTGGTGATATTAGCGATGGATTCTAGGAGTAGAATCCTGAGCATAACAGACAAAAAAACACTATATAAAAAATTATAATTGTTATCTATACTATGGCAGTGGGTACTGATTGATTGTACAGTCTTTGCATAAATTAACGCTAAAACATTAAATTATTTAAGTATACAATTAAAAATTTAATACTAATTGAGATTCATTGGAAATCTTGTAGAGTGCTCGGGAGCGAGGGATGAGTATGGGCTGCCGCGTGGTGTGGGAAGTCATGCCCCGCTTCCTCGCTCTACTACACCCCGCTGACACATGGAAAAATGTGCTGGAACGCTACTCGTACAGTCTACCACAAGCTATAGTATACCATCTGCCAAAAACCTTCGATTAAATCTCCACCTTGCCTGCGCATTATGATACATTTCAGATTGTCAAATTTTGACGTTATGGGTAGGTTGACCTGTGGTTGACTGTACCTATATTCAGAGTAGCCATAAAGATTGAAGCCTACTATGATTATACTCTGGTTTCTGCGTCGTTTTCAGTAGTAGATTTCCTGTAAAATAAAATAAATAAACATTTTTTAAATTCCAGTTCTTTTGCCAACTTTAGTGAGTCACCTACTCTACTTATATGAACGGGGTGCGTTAGTAAAACACAGAAATCTATTTTGGGATTCAAACAGCGACTTAGAGTACAAGTTTTAAACTTGTTTTAAATCTATGGCTACAAGGATTATAAAAAATTGGCAACTTATTTGTGCGTGTGACGAAATTCTGAAATGAGTAATTTTAAATAGTACGTATTGAAAATTCTAGATTTTCTTGACTAGAGATTCTTTTACAAATTTCAATAATTCTACTAAATTGTATTAGAATGATTATTACGAACGATTCCATATATTTTTTATGGATTATTATTTGTAAGGTGACACTCATAAAATTATTTGATAGGACCCAAACATAATTCGGAATATGTATGGAGAGATTAATTTCATTCTTGTGAATGATTTCTGCAATACAAATTTTGTTCGGAATGTTTCCGTTTCAGACTCGATTCCACACGCAGAAATACTTGTGTCTGTACTTGTTTATTTATTTACCTCGTCCCTAATGTGATGAAGATGATTTTCAGCGCGGCAACACCACCGGTTAGCAAAGCAAAAGATGATTACAATGAGTGTTTCTCATACAACCGCCACCATCTACAATACAATTTATTACAATATATAATTTTAATATTGAAAAAACAAGTAGGTATTTTGCATTGATTTCCGTAAGAATTTTGAGCAAACTTAACAGACTGAAAAGAGATTGGACGCACAACCAAACTTAGGGCTTTGATAGATCTCACCTAGAACTAGATCTTTCATTATGGAAGAAACATCCTAAGCTACAGACCTAAAATATATTCATAATAACTGCGCTGATTGTATTGATTTTGACTCGCCAGCAACTAAACAAAACTCCTGTGCTACACGGCTTAGGATGATTTTTCCTTAACAAAAGATGTATTGAGATCTATCAAATGCTCTATGTTTAGTATAAGACGAAAAATAAATTGGGTCCAAGGTTGTTTGGTATCCTTGGATTTAATTTTTTTTGACCCGAATATCTTTTCTCAATCATTTTCTAATTTAAGTTAATTTAATAAATAAAAACTGAATTATCCTAAGTCAAAGATATAAAACAAATGACAGCCAGGCACTACTAAAAGTGCCAGACCAGCAACGTTTTCTAGATCCATTTTATTTTTATAATAAGTTTGTTAATTTTTGAGCATAAAAATGGCCAAGTTAGAACTAAATCTGTTAGCCTCAAAATAAAACTATTTTATTTACATACTGTATTTGTAGCTTTCTTTACATCTTACGGAAAACATGCGGATAAAACTAAGAATAAGAGTAAATGAATTATATTTTATTTATTATGCATTTCTCATGCTGGGTATACTTTTTAGAGTAAATGAGTATCTATAACCATGCAACATCATGCATTAGATTTGAATAGTTTTTTTTAATGAAAAGTTATTGATATGAAAAGGCGGACTTACTCGCTAGTTTCTCCCATACTTGCTAAAGGCGCACCCACTTGTGGTTGTCCCTCTCCTAGACATAAAAAATAGGAATATAAAATATCAAATGCGATAGATCCGGCTCGAAGGACCAACAACATCTCCCAGAGATGTTGTCTCAGTGATGTTGTTGAACAGACGACCAAACGGGCCACCTGGTAGAAGTGGTCACCGTCGCCCATAGACATCTCACCTTACTTTAATGTTATTAGTGGGTTTTCGATGCGCTGCTAAACTCGAGGACTTGGATGGAGTGCCTCATGTGCCAGTACCTACGCTGGCTCTATTACCCTTAAAACCGAAACACAGTAGTGCAATACTTTGCGGCAGAAATAGGTAAGAGGGTGGTACCAACGCTGGTGATCATATGCATCAGGATCTACCACTAAAAAATGAAGAGACTGTGACGACAAACAACTAAGGTATAAGGAAACAATATTATCTCGTTTCCATATAATTTGAACAGATGAGCTAATCAAACAGCAAGTAATTAATACAGGAATGGAACATACTATATATTTAACCTTTTTACCGCCATCTTAGCCATGGCGCGTGCTTGGTGCACTGCATTCGTGTAGTAGCGGTCAAAAGATTAAATAAGCCAATATTAATTACAAGTGGTAAAATAAATTCGAACTTTATAAACGAGGTGAAATAAACTATCTACAAAATGCTGCGGGCTAATAAACAAAAAGGAAATAAAATGCAAATAAAAATGGCGGGCTTTACCTTGGTGTTCTAACTCAGTGATCGCGATCGGCGGCGGCTGGCTGCCGTTACGTAAAGATACGTGGTCCTCCTCGGCTAAATAGCATAGCAAAAGTAACGGGTCATACATACACAAGCCAAAATATTAATATACAATTTGAAGACCACACGGAAAGACCCATGTAAGTCACCTTTCTAATGTAATTTCATTTCAAAGTAAGTTCATATTTTGGGCTGCTTATTACCGAAGCATTATAAGCGATTAAAAATTTACAGGGAACAAAATGGACGAGGCCATAAACATTAAATCCACATTTATCAAAATAACAATCGAGTGACTTAAGGCTACAGGCGACATTACGATTGGAGAGGATGGCGCAATACAAAAAAGCGAGAAGGTTGTAAGCGCCTCTCGCTTCTTTATATAGCGCCGTCACTCTTTAATTGTCAATTGAAATTGATCGTTTCGCAGATCCCTTACATGACTGTTTCCGTGTTATTTCATTTTATATTTTAAGCTGTTTGGAAAGTGCTATTCGAAACTGAAATTAAAAGAGTAAGTAGTCTTAATGTAATCAATTACTAGGTACTTTCTTGCAGAATATTCCCCCTTTCTTCTTAATACGCGGGAGTCTGACCGGATATATCGAGCGGTGAAGTTTTTGTTATCTGACAGTGAAGAAGTCAAGGTTCCCTAATGGCTCCTAAAGATTGAAAAAAAAACCTAGCTTTCTCTTTACCTTTATGGCATTGTACATAATAAGGAGTTTGAAGGGAGTCTCTATGTTACGTTTAACAGGGAAGCTACAAAACAAAGTACACCTTTAGCACCCTGCAGCGATTTTGAAGCGGAATTGGATGGAATCCATAGAAATCTGTTTTTCAGTTTTCTAGATTTCTGTCGGTTCGTTGCAGTGTGTTAAAGGCGTAACAAAAAAAATTATGTGCACAATCAAATCGATATACACGTGAATTTCCAGTCTCTTTCACACAAAACTATAAAGATTGTCACACGTAAAATCTGTTACTAACTAACCTGTATAGGGAAACAGGTATTTATCATGCGGATGGTGCTTGTCCGAGCCTTCAGACATCCTGTCAGCGTAGTCTCCGCCGTAGTGGCTTTCCATTTTCCTCTGATAGTCGTTTTTCAGCATCGTCGCGATCCCAGAATCCCTGAAATTGGAACTAAATTCGAACCCAAGTTTGAAGTTTCATGGTGGGATTCTGGAAATTCGTATTTGAGATTCAAAAGATTCAAATGTCTTTTGAACAATATTTTGCTGTGCACCAAGACGTACCCACTTTCTTGTAGGTACTATAATGGTACAAAAGACGGTTCGATTCAGCAAAGTTCATGTTCATGTGTGTAAAAAAATGTAAGTGTATGTCTTACATAGTTACATAAATAAAAATTGAAATTGACAATAAGTTTTATGACGTAACTGTTCTTTAGCGCCATACAAACAGATCCTGGCTGCATATAAAAAAGTGTTGCTAGAAAGGGACACAGCATCGGTCCAATACTAACATGTTAGTTGAGATATCGAAAAACTAATTTTAAATGCTTCTTTAGTATGACCATGTAAGTTGATTGATGCAATAAAAAAAAAAGTAAATACCGTATTGTAATATTACCTGAAATCCCTCGGCGGATATCCGTCATGATCCCTCGTCGTGACTCCATCTCTAAAATCCCGGGAGCCATACACATTGGGCTCACTATTCAAGTATTTGGTAGGGCTGTAGCCGTAATCCGACGTCCTTGACGACAGATAGGTCTTGGACCCGTACGGGTTCTGCGGTAGACGGTACATTGTCGGCGATATCGGGTAGTTGGGGTCGTAAGGGATCTGCTTCTCGGTGTCGCTTGGTAGAACGCCGTACATTAGTTCGTCTTCCATTACTCCGTATCTGGGGACATTGGGAAATATGGTTCTAGTGAAGTTAAAATCATTATGAGATAACTTTTTATAGCTTGACCTTGTCATATAAAACCCTTGTCATATTGCGGAATTACAGATTATAATACACCAGTGGCGCCCTCATAACTGGGTTTTATTTCCTGGTCAGGGTGTGTTAGATAGTTCAGATAGATATATTAATACTTTATTGCACACAATAAATTTACATAGGAAAGGAAACATAGAATAAGTGTACAAAGGCGGCCTTATCGCTCAGAGCGATCTGTTTCAGGCAACCTAGGCGATAGAATAATTATTAATAGGTTACCGGCAGTATAGTGCAGAAAAGTGAAATATGAAATATTTATTAGTTTTTATTCTTTTAATACATAACATAAGTAAAGCTCGGTTGAGGTTTTGTGCTATTAGAAGCTCTAACAGCTCTATGTTTATAGTCTGCTACAAACATGGCTTTGTGCCATTAAAAGCTCTTAAAGCTCTGCTACAAACAGTGTTGCTTGAAACTTGGTTACTATTTGAGATGTCTGGCAATCGATTCAAGAGCCTCAGTTTTTGCCTGCTAAAACACACGTTGGATGTCGGATGAAGAAAGTTGAGTAAAATTACGCAAGTAAAGGTTGACAGAGGGAGGAGTATGTCACTCTTGTTACCCAGAGGCAGTCTGGAAGCGTCCACGTTGGCCACGTATGTGTCGTAAACATTTTCCAGTATCGGAGGCTTTAGTCGATGCCTGCTAAGGTGGTACACTTCCTTAAACTTAAGGATAAAATACATGCTATCCCTTGCTACGCCATATCTCTAGACAGAGATGACAAGACTTAAGAAGCCTTAACATTAAGGACGTTACCTGCACTCACGGTTTGTCTGATTTCGGTAGGAAGTTGTGTGATATTGTCAAAACCAAGGTATGAGAGATTATTGTAAGAGGGATAAGTATGTGAGAGGTACCTGTTATCGAAAGGCAGTCTGGAAGCATCCACACTGGCCACGTAGGTGTCGTGAACGTTTTCCAGGATCGAGGGCTTCAGTCGATGTCTGCTTAGATGGTACACGTCTGAAGTGAGGTCCGGGTTCGGTAGCGGGTTGGGCGACGGCGACGCCATGCCCGAGTTGAGGGCTTCGTTATCTGAGCCCGTCTCTTGGGACCAGCGGCCCATGTCTGGTCGGTTCGGGTCTGGTGGAATACATTATGATAGGTTATTATTAGTCTATGGCTAATAATAACCTATCATAATTATTGGCTAGGTATTATTTTCTTCTCATAACGGTTGTAGCAGTGTCTAAAACTCGGGAAAGTTTGAGGAAAGCGAAGTCCATAGATTTCGAAGTTTGCGAAATGAATTTTTATAATAGTCTTATCAATACTTTTTCTTTTTTTCTTGTGTTTGAAGAAAAAACAAGCAAGGCTAACCATTGTTTCCAATTTTCATTCGATAGCATTAGTAGTTGCAGAGAAATACAGATGAACGGACATATTATTATACTGAAATCTCAACATAAGGGTTTCTTTTTACCGTTTAGGTACGGAGCCCTGAAAATCACATTGGACAAAATTGTTGACTAAACAAAGTCTTATTGTTTCTTTTAGTAAGTTTTTTTTTTTTTTTTTTTTTTTATATAAATTAGCTACGACAAACAGGCAGACGGGCCACCTGATGGTAAGTAGTCACCGTCGCCTAGAGACACGTGCAATACCAGGGGTATTGCTTGTGTGTTGCCGGCCGTGGAGGGAAAGGACTTTTTTAACGTTCTTTTTGAAGCATCCCATGTCATAGCGCTGCGGGAAAACATCGGGTGGGAGAGAGTTCCACATTTTACAGGTGCGTGGTAGAAACGTTCGTGTAAAACGGGTCGTGGTAGACACCCAAGGCTTTAGAAAGTGCGGATGAAAATTGAGCCGCCGACGAGTGGTGCGATTCAAGAAAGTAGAAGATGGCACCAGGTCAAATAGTTCCGAAGAGCACTCCCCATTATATACGCGATAGAAGACGCAGAGAGAGCCGATGTCTCTTCTTAAACTGAGAGGCTCTAAATCGCTCGTGAGCACGGAATCGTCAACAATTCGAGTAGCGCGCCTTTGCACGGAGTCAAGTGGATGAAGCTGGTATTCGGGTGCGCCGGCCCAGAGATGAGAGCAGTACTCCATATGCGGCCTTACTTGCGCTTTATAAAGCGTTAGCCTCTGGCCGGGCGTGAAGTACCGCTTTGCTTTATTCAGCACACCGAGCTTTCTGGAGGCCAAATTAGCCTTGCTTTCCAAGTGACTCCGGAACTGCACGTCACTCGAAATGTCGACGCCGAGGATTCCTATGCTATTGGAAATAGTCAGGGGAGTGCCCTGGAATTGAGGCGCCATGACAAATGGGTTTTTTTTTGCAGTGAAGGCGCAGACTTGTACCTTATGTAAGAGCGTCGGTGGCCTAGTGGCTAGGACACAAGACTCCCATGCGGGAGGTCCGGGTTCGAAACCATGTACCATGCACCAGTGCCATGTACCAATGAGTTTTTCGTATTTTTCGAAGATTTACGTATATTTACCGATGCTCTGACGGTGAAGGAAAACATCGTGAGGAAACCTGCACACTGAGGTGACCTGTGTGTAAAATGGAAGGCACAAAAGATTCTCAAAGGTCGAAGTGCCGCTGGGGTTATTCCCGGCCCTCTATCATAAGATAAGATAAAGTACCTTATGTCATCCAATTGACTAATTTTTGCCGTTCTACAATCAGGTAAAAATTAGGAGTGATCTGGTAATGGTTAATTTAATTATGTAACATTACCTTCTCTGATATGGGAGGGCCATCTAGGTGACACGGCTAAAGGTGCTCCCTCAGTGATGTTTGGTAGATAGTTGCCTCCGGCACTACTCGTCACACGATCTCCTATAGAAAAATAATAATATTGGCATATATCGGCTATATCTAGGATCTATGGTTTCTCTGGATCATTTCGGATATATCCAGGATAAAGAGAAACCCTAGACTTCATTAAGGAAGGAGGCGGAACATGTGAACGAGCAGGGTCGAAGGATCCATCCCCTCGGATCGATTATGTTCACTTCGCTGTGACAAAGTTTATCTTGTATGTGCTTCTACTCCAGTTTCAAGTTGCTAGTGGAAGTCGCAAGAACTTTATTTTGCCCACTATTATAGGTAAACCATTTAACTCTGGCTACGCCCGCAACGCAAGAAGGGCGCGGGGCGAGGTGACAGAAGGCGAGCGGACAGCGAGCGGGAGACAGTCCCCGCTCGTCGCCCTCTGTCGCCTCGCCCCGTGCCCCTCTTACGTCGCGGGCGTAGCCAAAATTAAATGGTTTACCTATAAGTAGCCTCTCTCATTGTTTCACTAGACTGACAATGATTGATAACGATTGATAATGATTGATACTCACTGTTAGCGGACGGTGGATGACTCGACCGTCTAGTGGTACTGGTCTCGTCATCATCAGACGAGTGGCTCGACGCTAGATCCAGACTTCGAGCGCTGTCGCTGTCACTGTCAGTCGCTTCTGTGCCCTGGTCTCCAGTTTCTCCATTCGCTTCGGCATCGGTTGCACGTTTACGACGACGACGGCCTTCGTCTAGGAATTAGAATAATTTCATAAGGGTTTTGTACTCCAAATATTATGAAGTAAAGATTTTGAATAGGTATCTTTATCAGTGACGAAATAATAGCTTGTAAACAATTAGCTGTTCCACCCTGTATAGGAAACTCATACTCATACCATTTATTGCTTTTCATGTGTAACAATTGGTCTTAAAAAATATATTATATGATCATACATGAAACCCTTGAGTAGAGCACCGCAATATAAAATAAGAGATTATAATAAATTATAATAGTAAAAAATGCTAACGGGATAAATTAAATTAAAATGTCATTATAAGTTATAATTGATGTTATAGTTAGGTATTGATTTTATAGTCAAAAAACCTCCTGCAGTGAATAGAAACATTTGTTAAGAAGATATAACTGTAATCTTTTATTGAATATCGAGTCTTTTAATTCATTGTCGAGGATTTGTGAAATTTTGTTATATAATATATTTAACTCTGAGAGTTTACGTACGTTAAAAAAGGACTTGTCAATTTCAGGTATTACGTAATAAAGTAAGAGCTATTACGTAATGTAGGTAATGGCATTGATTAGTTAGTTCTTCATTCGCTTACCGTCTTTCCTAGTATGCAGCGAGGAGTCGAAACCTCTCAAATAGGCTGGCATGTCGCTGGCACTGGTATTATAGTTTGATGTGGACGTGCTTGTGTGACGTAGTTGACCATCGCTTCGACTGCGGGTAAATTATAAATACAGGATTCCCATTACAGCATTACCACACTGCAGCGATTTTGTAATGAAATCGGACCGAACCCTATTTCTCAGTTTTCTAGATTTCTGTGGTTTAGGCTTCAGTTTCAAAATCGGTGTAGTGTGCTACAATTAGGCAGTCGGAATTTTAGCAACTGTTGTTGTTATAATACTAGACCCATATTTTACTAAAAAATATTTCGCGCCCATTCCCAGCTTAAAGTTGACGAATTTAAATATTAGGTACCGAAACTAATATATCCGTGTCCAAACTAGGGTGACATTATCTATCAGAATGGGATCACTGTGTCCAAGTTAGGTAGGTATGTTGTCTATCAGATCAGCATTTAAAGCCATGGCCAGCAGTGGGACAATAATGCCTAAATATTTTTTTTTATAAAAGACAATTAAATTACCTGTAAGGACTGGAGCTAGTTTTCGTAGTGGATCTCGAGGTGGTGGACGATGCGGAAATACCGATGTTCCGCATCTGCCGGCCCGGCTCCGTGCTACTGTGATATGCCAGCGATGACCTATATGGAAATATTCAGTTTATCAGATACCGGCTATCGTAGGTCAAAAGTAATGAAATGATTAAGGAGGATTATACGATTAGATCGGAAGTGTTCGGAAGACATTTTAGTATTGTGTTGAATACTTTGTTGATTTGCATGGTTTTTGAAGTACGGAAGAGAACGAAGGTTGCGACGGTGTACGGTATAAATTTTATTTTTACACCGTACACCGTCGCAACCTTCGTTCTCTTCCTCTGAAATAAAGTTGATAAGTGGTACTTATACAAATTATAGTAATTATTTGCTTTCCATTTCCAGAACTTCGTAATTTCTTTACGTTACGCCTATATGTACTATTTAAATTTGGTTACCTGTTCACTTGCGATAGATTTTGAACACTGCTGCCGACTATGATGGATGTGTCCGCTAAAGGTACTTTCTTGCCCATACATCTTAGGATAGTTCTGAAAAAAAGAAGTCAAGTTTGTTCGGCCACAGTACAAAGTCCATCAATCAGGAATTCGAAAAATATTTTTTTTATATCTAGTTTCGCTGTCCTGTCCACTGAGATAGCCCTCTTAGAACAGATTTAGCTAACTTCGTTGAAATTTAATTCCAGCTTAGTCAAGAATTAGCCAAAATAGCCCATAAATAGCCAAAATAGCTAACTTCTCAGATTGTCTCGCACGTGGTTATTGAATGCGATGTATCCTAAAACACAAGCAGCCATAGCATGAAAAGCCACGGCTGTAGCTAGCACGGAAGTCCCGCTTCGATGCTAAGAATTAGCCCAAATAGCCCAGTATTAGCCAACTTAACCCAGCAGTAACCGAATCAAAATGTTTTTATTGTAAGTACCTTATAGTACATTTTTACAACGTCATTTTTTTACTCTACACCGCTTCATAAGGTGCTATAGCTGAAAGGATAGAAGCGGCGCAAGAAACTTTCAGCAGCACATCTTTGGAAATAAATATATCTTACAATAATTATGAATACAATCATATACACAATGTGCAGAGCTGGAGCTGAATGTATGACCCCCTTTATCATTTAAGTAGTCATTTATTTTACAATAACCCTTTTTACATAAGATCCGTCTTAGATGGGTCTTAAATTTTTTCTCTGTCATATTTATTACATTAAAGTATCAGGTATCTTATTATAAAATCGTACACGGTGACCCATAAACGATGTGTTTACTTTACTAAGTCTAAACTCAGCCCACTTACCGTTTCAGATTGTCTCGCACGCGGATGTTAAACGCGATATACCCCAAAGATGCCGCCGTAGCATGTAAAGCCACGGAACCAGCTAGTATGGAGCTTAGAACGTTTCTCCTGTCGCCCGCTTCGCTTCCCAAGATGAGTCCACTCGCCCAGGCCACGCACAGCAGTGGTAGACAAACTATGCTCACTGCTAGCAGCATTCTGATGGAAACAGAAATAATAATGTTAATCTGGTCAGCTATTAACGTATTTCGGAGTGAATAAAGAAAGTATTACATACTGTTAAATACTATTCCAAAGTTATATTAGTTCAGAAGTCCATCCATGCCTTTATAGACCTAGCTTAATTACGGAGGGATAAGTTATTGAAAATAAAATCAATGATAATTTGTGTTTTTGTCTTTTGTATCTGAAATAAAACATGATACGGAAGATCGAGTTATGTTTATGATAGGAGGAATTTGTTGGATGGTATTGTAGGAACGCGCTATGTGAGGACATGGATGACGTAACGTCAGTTGTATGAAAGGGAAAAGGGAAGATCTTCCACCAGGTGGGGTGTTGTGCCTGGTGACCAGATGTCCTGATCCTACTATAGATGTTTGGAACTCGTATATATGCGAAGTCCCAGGAAAATTTCGATAGCGCGTTCTACACCGATGTGAGTAGGTACTAATCGTAATGGCGCGTCGTGCGTCGCCACAGTATATTTTAGCAGTGGAACAAAAAAAATACTTTAGCTAATGGTCGACTGAGCTACCCCAAGGATTATCGAGCTGCTATACTTTTAGGATATCTTCATCTCCATTCTCATACAGGAGCTATAGTTATGTTCAGTTCAGGGTATGGTTCCTCTTGTATTCCCCCCTAAACGTTAAAGCTTAATACAGCCTTAGGCATGTGGTCAATTAGCATAAACATGATAAAATAACAACTTTATTACAACATTTTTATCAGAACAAGTTTTTACTTTATCGATAAATATTTATATTTTAATCTTGGCGAGGTTTCAAGTGTTTATCAATGTCAATGACAGATTGATAACATATCTACAAAGTTATTTCAGCAGGTGTGATGTAACAAAAATGAGTTCAGTAGGTTAGAAACCGTGGTAACTGAATTTTATAATTGATGTGCTCATCTTGTAAGTAGATCATTTTGTACGGAGAACAAATTAGTTTTCGTTTTTATATCAAAAAGTTATTCAGTAATTGACCTCCGTTTCGGAACTGACATCTTTTCTTATCTTTTGTTACGCCCTAAAATAAAAATAGGTACCAGTGCCATTTTGCGAGATTGGTGACAGTGATCTAATAAGGAACTACTTAGCCCTAATTAAACTGCAGATTTTCCGATGATTGAAAACTGTTAAAAATAAGTAAAACTTCCACAAATGCTTGTAAGTGTTTCGATTGGAATAGTAAGAGAGCCAGCGTAATTACCGATACACGAAGCACTCGCATCTAAATCTTCAATGTTAGCAGCACATCGAATACCTTTTAATAACATTATAGTGAGTTAGATGTCTATGGACGATGGTGACCACTTACAATTACCAGACGGTGGTCCGTTTGCGCATCTGCCAATATAATTTAAAAATATACCAACATTTCGGAATCTCATGTCGCTACCTATGCCGACAACTGATACATATAAAGTTAGCTCAAAAGGCTGGTTTACACGCTGGTTACACTGAGTTAGGACAGTGGTGTAAACCGGTGGACAGTGGCGAGTCAAGCTGCCTTACCAGTGGATCCAAATTTTGTTCTGGCCAGGCACTCGCCAATCTACCCGCCACTGTCCTTGCAACTTGCACTCGCCACTGTCCTTACCCACTTCGCTAAACACTCGACCAAATGTAAACCAGCCAAAAGAGCTTGTATCTAAAGCCGTAAAACGCACTGAAAAAAGTTCAAACCTGAGGTTCCCGAAGCCAGTAACATGGTCGCGCACAGTGAAGGCGGCGCGCGTGGCGCCCGCCAGGAACACCAGAGCGGCGGCCGCGTACACCGCCGCCGGGACCACCACCCACCACACTACGGGCTCGTGGCAGCTCACCCAACAGCTAGGAACGAAACGACACTGATGTTTACATTTAAAATAAATTTTTGGGGGCGTAAATTTTCAAGATGGGAAAGGATCGTGCAGTAAAAAGAGCATGGGACGCCCGAACGGACGACGTCAGGTCGGATGCCCTAGATATCGCTGGCGCGATGAGGTGGACCTGTGACAGCTTCAGGTGTTTCAATGCAATGAGATGCGCCGCCAGCCCGTCGTGGTTCACGTCCTGTAGCTCGCGGACCAGCTGTACACTAGTAGTAACACTCACAAGAGAGCGTTCCCGTACTGCTGCTGGTGGTGACCCGCAGCCAAGGCCAGGGCCACGGCGGGCGCGGCGTACGCGGCCGCGAGGTGCGCCGCCAGCCCGCCGTGGTTCACGTCCCGTAGCTCGCGGACCAGCCGCCGCAGCTGCCACGCGTCGCACGCGCACCACGCTAGAGAGGCCACCCACCAGTAGTGGAGGGACATGGCTATTAGCTTGCACGCGAACTGTGTGAAAAAAGTCAAGTTAATGACGAATATCAGGTACTTGCTAGGTTAAAGTGTAGTTAAAGGTGGGTAGGACACATGGCTAGGGGTGGTGATGGCAGGCGGAAAAGCCCTCACTCAAACGAGGCGTGGGAGGTCCAGTCTAGTGGTCTATTGATATCACCAAAGTCTCACCGAAGACCTAGATGTCGACTAGCACGAGATCGGAAAGGATGGCATAACATATTAATTACTTACATAACTAAGATGCCAATATACCCAGCAGTGGGATGATATGGACTGAGGATGATAAGCTGAGTTTAAATATTGTAAAATACTGGTAATGAGTATGACGTCATGAAATCAATTCTGTAGTATCGTACCGTGGCGGCTCCGCCCCGCATGAGGCATAGCGCTGCCCACGTGGCGAGTAGAAGAAGCAGGGAGAGGCTGAAGGCTGTGTATGACGCCACGTTTCTTACCTCATTCTGTACCAGCGAGCTGCGAGCCTTCAGAGCGATGAGGTACAACAACTCTGCGACAAACACGCAGAATATCAGGTGCTTGTGGATAGAGTTGGATACCGTGGCGGCTCCGCCCCTCATGAGGCATAGCGCTGCCCACGTGGCGAGTAGAAGAGGCAGGGAGAGGCTGAACGCTGTGTATGACGTCACGGATTCTAGCAGTGACGGTTCTGGGATGAACTGTGGGGAAAGGACAGTATTAGTACGTCTGATACCTGTAATATAGGTTTATCTAGTAACTACTAATAACAGGAAATTATAACTGCTTTAGCGCTACGGTCGAGTGACTTAATCAAATGGCGGACGCCCGGAGCGTCCCTTCTGTGTGTTATCGGTGTTAATTGTTTTTATAGGTAACTTTTAAAGGTAACACAATAATAATAATAAAAAAACACACACACACGAACACACGCACACACACTCCACTCCTTATATTAACGTTTATTATTGTTCTTATTTTTCTTTATTCAAAATTTTGCACATTTATATTATCCCATGTTCTGTTACATGTTCATTTGCACTGGTCAAAGAAGAGATCTGTCTTCCGAGATAGAGGAACTTCCTAGTTCGGAGGTCAGCGCCTATAGTAGGATAACTGGTTGCTCACTAATTTTATTTAGTTTATTGTAACATATGCTTAAGTTCCTACTCCATTGTAATCTTACCGAACAAATAAACTATTCTTATTCTTGTTATATGTGCATTGTACTAACCTCAATATCAACTTCGTCGACTAACACAGCGAAGGTAGAGAGGTGGTTGCACGTGCAGTTGATGAGGAGCGGCTCGCTGGAGTACGGGGACCAGTCGTAGTCGATTTCCGTGTGGCACCCGACGCGGGACCACTCGCCGAACCTAAGGGAACGGAAATAATTATAGTGAATATGGAAATACGCATTGAAACTGTTAGGTATGCGAAGACATAGCGGAGATTTCTGCTGATAATTAATCTATCGATGTTCGTACACAGTTCAAAATCCCAGTAAATTCTAAATCAAAGCATATAATCGGTCAATGTAATTTTAACAATTGTTGTTCTTCGATGAGGTTTTGTTGACGAGTGTTCATTTATCATATGAAAATAGCTTATTGGACAAAAGCACCGGTAATTAAAAAAAAAAAAAGGGAAGATCTTCCACCAGGCGGGGTGTTGTGCCTGGTGACCAGATGTCCTGGTCCGACTATGTTTGGAACTCGTATATATCGAAGTCCCAGGAACATTTCGATAGCGCGTTCTACACCGATGTGAGTAGGTACTAATCGTAGTGGCGCGTCGTGCGTCGCCACATATATAATTATATATAATTTACTACGTATTATAATGCGAAGTTGTAGAAAGCCCATGGATAAGAAAGACAAGGAAATAGAAACGGAACTTGCAGTTTGGTTTGGAACTGAAAAAGAGTGGTAACTAAAAGGAAAAAATCCCATTTCTAACTTATCTTATCTGATCTTATGACAGGGCCACTTCGACCCCCAGAGATCTTTTGTGCTCACCCCTTACCTTACCTCCTTCCTGTTCCGTAAAGATGCTTTGCATCAAGGACGCTGTACAACTTATAGGAAGGAGCCTATAGTCCTCTAGTTTCGGGTAGGCTACGCCCTCCAGCCCACGAGTCACATTCACACAGCAAGTGTTCCATTGATCAAACGGTGTCACCACTTTTCTAACTTAGATCGTATAGTAAACAACCACGAATGTTTAAAAATTACCTTCAACATAGCGAAACTTATCAACTTACCCCCTCAAAGTAGACCAATGAACACACTGCGGATTGGTCCTTGACCCGAACGTCTCTCTATTTATATCCAGCCACATTTGCAGCCTCACAGGCCTCTTTAGTCTTATTCCGCTCATACTTTTATATACCAACTTCTTCTTTCCAACCTCTTTCGTCGCATTATCCTCCTTGTCCAAAACCAGAGCTAAAACTTTAGGACCGTCTTGGTTATTTTCAGAGACATATGCGGAGTTTTCTTGTACATTGAAGGGTTTATCCTGTTTCTTGAAGGCTGGTTGTATGAGGACTGGGCCGTGGTTTTCGTTGGAATGTTCATCGTGAGGCCACGTGTTCTTGGCTTGAGCGGTGTTGATGTGATTGCTTGTGGTGTGATGGTTGCCTTTGTTTGCGTATGTGATGCCTGAAACATAGTCAATGATCAGTATAAATATTATGGAATCATTATTTATATTAACTAGACCCATGTTTAATCTCAATCATTGATGGTAAGCGATGAAGAGGTCGAAGGCAAGAGCGATCGTAGAGGGAGAGGGTAACAGGGGGCAAGATCCCCCAAATCGTCGCCTCCCATAGAAAAAAATCCTAAATTCCTTGCTAACCCATACATGACCCTCCCCCTTCCAAAATGTAAAGCTAGGACCGCACCTGCATAGGCACCATGTTAAATCGAAGGAACCCCGAACTTAATGTAACCAATATATCCGAGTAGGTTCTTCATTCACTAGGTTTTTGAAAAACTGTTCATTATTCACGTTTTCCCTCAGTGCCCTTTTAACGACACGCCATCCCTGAATTACCTTCATCGTCCAAGTTCTCAAGCGAGTTATCATCACTGGTCTCACTGGATTCCTTCGACCACACGTACTCGGGCACGAACAGCGCCACCTGCAGTATCGGAGACCCCACGGTGATGTTGACGCCCCACCGGCGGCTGACTGACTCGTCCATGCGCAGGGGCATGAGGTTTGAAGTGTTCCGAGAGTATTGGAGGTAGGAGAAAACGGCGCGTGATTCGTAGTTCGTGTCTTGGTTTTCTGCAGGAAACAGTGAAGATATTTAAAAAAATCTTTTTGTAAATGCTAGAAAGAGTCTCCCGCATCTGTAATGGTCGGAATAAGTTAACAAAGATACACTAAGGCCCGTTTGCACGAAAATTATACCTTGGGTTAACTCGCAAATTCTCTATGATTTTCAAACAAAATAGACATCGTCTTAAGACGGTCTAAAGTGTTGATACTAAAGATACACCTCAATCTCAAAAATTGATACCTGGCAACATTTTTCATAATCAGGAAAAAATATATCTGAAAATGTCAAAATGTTTGTAATCAATCAGCTTCAGGTAATTTTAGCCTATTTCATCATATCCCGCAATGTCATAAAGTGACAAATTATTCAGAAAAATCTGTGAATTCCAAAATAACCAAAAGCTGAGCTGGAAGCTTCTCTACGTTGATTTTCTTATACTTTCTCCCCTACACCAATGTGGGGTAGGGGTAAAAGGGAATGCATAATGTAGCGACAATGGCTCTAAGAATAGGGCACAATACTGCGTCGCCGGATCGAATCCAACTCTGACCCATTGTGGTAGACCAATCCTGGCACAGGCGGCAGTTTAGCCCAGTTTGAGTGGTCAATAAAGAATAGAAGAAGAAGGTACTCTGTAAAAACCTTACCAATGTTTAACAAAAAAAGTCACTTTTGACGAGTCATTGATTAGATAAATGCTTACCTGGTACATTATTAGAGATCCCAAGCAAATCCAACGGCAGCAACACCCTCGTGTATTTATCAAACTTATTCTTATTCCTCACGTAGTTGTTATACTTGGGGAACGAAACCGTCGGACTGGAGGGCTTCTTGCCCTTCTTGTTGCCATAGTAACCGGGTTGGAGCGGCGAATGGACGAATGAAGAGGTATCGGGGAGTATAACGCGTTCGGTCGTGTAGGATTCTATGTTGTAGCGGCTTAGTTGTGTTGGTTCGAAGCCGTAGATTGATTCTGGGGTTACTATGTCGACGCCGATTACTGGAATAGGAATGATAAGTAAGAAATACCGAAAATACTTATAACTCGTCTCGTCTTTATAACTCATTTGAGAATTTGAAATTGGTTTTTGCAGGTGTAGAAAGCGAAAGCCTACTAAAAGTGGTCTTTTTTGACACATCCCATAACCTATGCTTAAGTTCCTACTTGTGTATGGACTATGAATACTTTGTCATCTTACCGTACAAATGAACTTATTCTTATTCAATTCTACTAGTAACTTGTTATTTTTTCACTACAAAGATTATTTGATTTAAAAAAAATACTAAAAAAAATCTTGTTCGTCTGTGGAATAAATTTTACTGTCCACTTTTTTGATATTCATAAATGCTTTAATTTTGGATATATGATTTTTTAGAGTGGCTAGTTTTGCCATTCGAAGGAGTTCGTCTCGTTAATATCATGAAAATAAAAGTTTATTCTGGCTACTATAGACTAGACTAAACCTAATTTGGATCTGATCTCTGGAAACAAATAATGGCATAATGCCTTAGGATTGAAAATGTGACGCAAACCTCACTGATTGGACGGATTCCACCTCTGATGGGGTGTGACTTTGACCCACTATGGTTTGTGATGGATCTTTCCTAGATAGCTTAACAATGGATGACATACCTAAATCGCTAGTGACGATCTCAAACGGACTCGTATAGGTGTCGTGCTGACTCTCAGCTAACACAGCGATGTACTTGTCGAACTTCTGAAGAAGGTGCTCCACTCCGTGGCCCGTTAGCTCTCTGATGCGATGCCATTCCTTCTCGTATTGGGCGTTTAGGATGGTGTTCGAGGATTTTATTATGTTCTGGAACAGACATATGTATTTGTAACACTGAACTAACTTAATTATGATTATGGCCAACGTGGTAAAACGCAAAATGTCTATAGGAGTAAACGTCTAAAGAGTATAGAGTATAGGTCTAAAGGAGGGTAGTAACCAGGAGCATTCGTGCGTAATGTTGCCCGCAAGCGAGCATTATATCAGAAAATAAGTCACGCGCGCGCGCGTAAATCCGCGGCATGCTCGCCATCGAGCGCCTATTTGTTACATGTACAAACGTTTATGCCGTAATGGCTGGTCAAGTGGCAAGGACAGTGGGACAGAGATAAGGACAGTGGCGAGTGTCTGGCCAGGGACAAAAAGTCAAACAAAATTTGGATCCACTGGCAAGGTACCCTTGCAAGGCAGCTTGCAAGCCAACTAGACTCGCCATTGTCCCACCGGTTTACACCACTGTCCTTGCCAATTGACTAACGCACTGTCCTTGCCACTTGACCAAGTATAAAGCAGCCTTAAAACGCCTAAAATTCAGGTTGCTGAAAAAGCAAATTCCAGAAATATCCCCTTTTCGGCATTTCAGCGCTATAGTATCACCTAGTGAAGTGAACTCACCCTGACGTAATCCTTGTCCTGACTATGCGTGAGGTTGAGCCCCGCTTGCCTCAGCTCATACTGCAGCAATTCCAGCAATATCCCTTCTGCCACGAGCACGTCAGCTCCATACAGTCTGGGTGTGTTAGCGCAGGCTGAAGCCAGGTCTTCGGCTAAGCGGACCCCGACGAATGTGTTCACTAACAGCTCTCCTGTTTCTATTTTGTGGAGCTGCAACAAGTAAAGTGTTTCACCCATTCGCAAGTTAATTGCAAAAACCCCTTGTGTTTTGTGCCTGAATTGTAGACCTTGGGAGCTCCCCCAATAAGTGCAGCCTAGATTCACCATTTTTCCTTTTTAACCCTCTTATTTTTTCAAATATTCATAGCACAATTATTCCTGAAATCATCTGAACATGGTTTAATAGATTCAAAAAATTTGAAGTTTTGGATTGGTAGACATGCGGTCGATGTAAAAGAGTTTCTTCCTACTTCTTCTTTATCTTTCTTAATTGTCTGGGGCCCAAGGTAGTGCAGACTCTATCCCAGATACTCCGCCATTCATTGGCTGACGTGGCATAAAGTTCAGTTACCACTGTTGATCCTTGCTAAATAGGAGTAGCAGTGGGAGATGTGAGGTGGTGGGAAATATCTGTACCTATCTTTCCCGCCACCTTACCTCTCCCACTGCAGTGAGGTCTTAGAAAAAAACCCGAAGCACGATTCTGTGCCTACACTTTTGGGCCTGGAACCCTGTATGTATTTTGAAGAATATCGATTACAGTTGGCCGATTGTAATTGTTTGTAGGTGTCGCTCGCGCCGTTGTCCTTCGTTGTTGTTCTTTCCTGAATAGGAAGACAGTGTTCCCTCTTTGACAGGTGGTACATTCGGGTATTGGGTAAAATCGATTTCTGTCTCCGTTTTACATTCGCGTGACTCCGTCAATAACCGAACCTCCTCTAAGACCCGAATATTTATCTAAGTGCTCACGGACTGTACCACGAGTGTGTACTAACCTGCTTTCTTAGCTGATAAAATGTAGATGTCGTGCAGTTGAACATGTCAGGCTCCTGCCAGGGTACGACTTGCGTTTCGTCGCACATGCGCGTCGCCTTGCCGCTCGTTCCGGAGGGACAGTCCGTGATAGCTTCCACTCCAAACTTGGTCCGCGGCCACCAAACTCCGCGGGAAAACGATCGAGGGCATCCATCGTATACAACTGAAACAAACGTGAAGACGGGGAATTAATAAGGCTCGGACTACACGACGACAGTTCCAATATCGGACGGTTCCATGGAACCGGTGCTACATATAAACTCAAACAAAAATGCGCTGTCGACTAAACGTCGATGGTTCAGCTTACAACCGGCCTGCTCGGTTCTTGAACCGAGTGGGCGAGGCTTGAGCGCAACACATGAGTTTGAATGCTGTCGGCTACACGGCCGGTACCGGTGTCTGAACAGAAACGTCGCTGGAACCGTCGTTTGTTTGTTTGTCTCTTTATTATACACACAAAAAAAAACACAGAAAATAAAAACTTTACAATAGGTATGTACAAAGGCGGGCTTATCCCATAGGGATCTCTTCCGGCCAACCTTTGATTAAGGAGAGTTTAGACTACTTTTATGGTGGGTAAGGGGGTAAGGGTAAGGTCCCAGCCTAATTATAATAATTCCCCGTGGTCCAACCAGTTGGACATTGCGGTTGTACCACGTGCAACGACCCCATATTAAAGTAGGTAATTGAGTGGACGCGCATTGGGGGAGGTCGTATGTCCAATATTGGATGCTGATACCTAATGGTGTAGGAGGGCCTTCACGAGCTCCACGCCGCTGTTTGGTGCCACATTTGCTTAGCTCTAGTTCAGCCCTATTGCCTTCAATTCACTGTCGACAGCCCGTCTCCAAGTGTGTACCTAAGGACGGTCAAGTTAGCAGAGTAGGTACACGTTACCTTCGCAGCCCGCATTCGGCGCTACTTCTGCGTAGAGGTTGGCGCACGCGTCGCACGCGCGGCCGATGACCCCGCCGCGACAGTAACACTGGCCGCTGTTGATATCGCAAGAGCTGTTCACAGAGCCAGCCGCGTAGCACTGGCAGGGAAGGCATGAGGGGGAGCCCGGCGGCTTGTAGTGGTTCTCCTGTGATAATAAAAGTTTAATTTAGTATAACCATGCACTCATTACACATTTAGGCTCGGACTACACGACGACGGTTCCAGCGACGGTTCGTTTCAGGTACCGGCACCGGCCTGTGTAGTCGACTGCATTCAAACTCATGCGTTGCGCTCAAGCACCGCCCACTCGGTTCAGGAACCGAGCAGGTCGGTTCCAAGTGGAACCTTCGGCGTGTAGTTAGTTTTTGTTTGAGTTTATATGAAGCACCGATTCCACGGAACCGCCCGATACTGGAACCGTCGTCGTGTAGTCCGAGCCTTTAACGTCGTCAAACACGCACCAGTGGGTATGCTCGCGCTTACAAATGCGTTTTAGATTATACCAGCGCGACCAAGGATTTCGTAGTTCATTAACGGGTAGATTTTCTTTCATTTGTATGGGAGTGATGTATCTGTTACGTAGTAACTACTCGTATTACGTGTAATCTGTAGTAAATAGTGTGTAAATTAAAAATTTAAAAAACCTCCGACTTACCACAGTGGAGATCCCCTTACTTTTTCATGGTCATCATCAGATCCACAGGTTTCCGGATGTGGAAATAAATGTAAACTCGGATTGCTTGCGATTAATTGAAGTTCTTGCTAATGAAATTTACCTTGCAGTGGCAAAGGCCAGTGTTTCTCTCGCAATGTGGGTGATACCCGTGCGTGACGTCACAAGCGCACGGGCCACACGCTTTTACCCCCCACCACCCGCCGGGGCACTCTTCTATCCCTTCTTCTATGCAGCCTGATGCTGAAAGGAAAGGATAGTGTTAAAAATATAGTACAACTACCTACCTAATGAAATACTAATTAGCTATCTACGATAAGAAACATGAGAGTAAACTATATAATAAATTAATCCAGAAAAAAGGTTGTACAGTCGACCAGAATGTATAGTATACCATCTGTCAAAAACATTCGATTAAATCTCAACCTTATGCCTGCGCAATATGATACATTTCGATTCTCAAATTTGGACCTGTGGTCGACTGTACCATAACTTGAACTGATTTAATATTTAGACTGTTTACGTAATTAAAAGAAAAACCAAATATCAGTCCATGATTAGCAAATAACTGCGAAAAACCAAAGTTTGCGGCGAAAAGTGGGAACTACCTGTGATTGAAGGTGGTTTGGAAGGGTATTATGGACGTGACTCCGAAAAACGGCCGTCGTAAATTCTGCATTTTGATACGTAAGCTTATACGTAACTATTATAGGTACAATTACCCTCATTTTTTTGTTTTTGTAGTGACGTTTATAACAATGCAAGTAAAACTCACCGGTCAACAAATATCCATCGGTGCACTGACATCGGTACCCTCTCTCGGAGTCCTCCGGTATACATTGCGCGTGGTCCCCACAAGGGTTCAAGTCGCACGCGGCTACGCAATGAGGTCCAAAGCGACCTCTGTCGCATTCGCATTCTGTGTTGTCCCAGGAGGCTACGCATTTGCTCTGTGAAGAAAAACGGTAAAATTCATTAATTTATCATTAGTCATTACACGTTTTGGACACACACAGGACTCCTACGGGAAGGCTCTTCAATAAAACTACGTGTTAGCTTACCAACATCTATTGCGAATGAATGAATGAAACTTATATCTACCCTACATATATCTCGGTTAATTTCAGAGATGAAGATTTAACTAGTCATCTACGAAGGCCCCTGAGCTCTTCGAGCAGTGCGAGACGAAACGCCGCCGCGGCGACAGACGCTACGCACTCTCCGTAACTGTTCGAAACAGGGCGAAACCAGTCGATGGACTTCCGACTTTCATGAGTGAGTGATCCGTAATTAATCACATAAGACTTGGCTAGGATTAAGGGTGAGTTTTGTGAATTAGAGGGCTTATGAGCCAACGGGGAAACTTCCGCACTTTCGGGGCGAATGAGGTTGTCAGAAAAATTAAGATAAAAGAAGGGGGACGACGGGAAGGGACGGAGAATGGTTGTGATATAGAGTTGTAATGGAAATGTATACTTACATCATCATCATCATCAGCAGCCTATTAATGTACCCATTGTTGGGGTACAGGCCTCCCCTTGCACGACCCACCGAGCGGGCCCAATGCTGATTGGTGGATTTCGGAAACTTTTCATTTCCTCAGACATGCAGGTTTCCTCACGATGTTTTCCTTCACCGTTAGAGCAGTCGGTAAATGTACGTAAGTATCCGAAAAAAACCGAAGAACTCATTGGTACATGGCATTCAGCATTGCATGGTTTCGAACCCGGACCTCCCGCATGGGAGCCCGGCGTCCTAGCCACTAGGCCACCGTAGTTCTATACTTACATAGGGTGGACATATAGACAGCATGCAGTCAGATCTCGATTGGCAGCCGTCCCTCACGTTTTCTCTCACTGTGGGTCGATTTAGCAGCGATTGAGCCGTACCTACGCGCACATCCTAAAACAATGTATTAGTACATTATTGCAGAGTCCAGTCCGATGGCTGGTCGAGTCATCATCAGTAGCCTACTCTAGTCCACTGCTGGACATAGGCCTCTCCCAGGGCGCGCCATTGAGCCCGATCTTCAGCTCTTCTCATCCAGTCGGTCGAGTATCAAATAGAAAGTCCGAGCGGCAGACAAGGACTTTTAATAAGCGAGGCCAACAATAGTTATTTTCGCTGAGGCTAATTTATAAGATACCAGCTTTTCTCAAAATTGTCACATTTCAAATGAAAATGTTTAGGTACAGGAGCGGCCTGAAAGTGTTTCCCAGTTTTCAATTCCATTCCTTTTTCATATCGCGCGCAATAAGGTCAACATAAAATCAATGTACTTATTACGTTTTAAAAATGTGCAGTGTTTTAAAAAATAATTAAATGAATATGCAAGAAGTTTATTTACTTTCGTAATTTGGTCCCTTTTCGTTGCTTTTTAATTTCTGACATCACAAAAAGTTTATTAACGGTTTTTTTATAATTATGAACAAATTTACAGTATGTCACGTCTGGAGTTTTGGCGGGAAAGTCGATGGAGAAGGTTCTACGGGGTTTATTTTATTGCTCAAAAATTGTTTTCTGGTGATTTTGATAGCTAAAATCGGAGTCTAATCTAGCAAACGTCAGTAACAGTGACAATGTGTTGAACTCTTAAAATAAACTTCTCGTTAGTGGTTCGTTGTGTAGTTTCACTCTGTGATTCTGCGGCGGGCCATGAGAATTCGCCAGAGACTAGACCGGTTGAAATTTCCGTCATAACTCCTAGGAGTGTTAAAATGTGTCTACACCATAACATTTTGATGCTGAAATGCTAAAAACTGTTTTAAATCGATTAATGTTTAGGCTGATGGCCTGTGGTGCCAATGACTTGTAAAATAAATAAAAAATATGTCACGTCTTTAAACGTTCGATTTTCAAAGTTATCTATGCCTAGTCACAATCTTAGACAGCGACCTTATAAAACTGACGTGTGCATGCAATTATAAACCTAAGGGTGGTAAACATTTTCTGACCGCAACTGCACATACAAGGAGAAGCCGGTACAGTGGGCAATTACGTTGTGCTAAACCAATCAATATAAATATGCAACACAAATTCACTCACCTGTATACAACCTTCAAAATACCCAACCTCCGACGCCAACAGCCCAGCAGTACTATCCGGCCCACCAATCAGGATCTTGCCAATGTACTGTCCTTGCACCTTATTGGCCAACATCGGCAGTAATGCGTTACGCAGCCCGTAATCGATGCTCACTGATACGTCAGTCCCGAGCCATTTGATCTCTATGCGATGCCACGTGCCGTCGGCTAGGGTTGTGGTGGGTAGGAACATTGTATCGCCGTTGTATGAGTAGTGGAGAAGGCCGGATTTTAGCTAGAAAAAAAATGAAGAAATTAGTTAAAAAAATTAGAAGCAACACATAGATCCATATTAACAATAAACCAATCAATAAGATAAAACACATAAAATCAGATACAACTTGCTACAACAATCAGATATCTACATCAGATAGAAATAAGTATTGGTAATCCTGTAACTTCGCTCTCTGTGTTTATGAATGGCTAGTTTTTACTCTTATGCAAACATCAAAAGCAAAGTTGGGCGCGGTCTGTACCAGGATAGGTGACCACTAGTGGCATATTTCATCTGAGTTCCTCCGTGCCTTGGAGAGTACTTTAAGCAGTCGGTCCCAGCTGTTGTCGTTCGACAGCAGTCATTAAGCCATGTCAGAGGCCTTACGGGCGGCCTGAACAACTCTGACAAATAGTGTGGTCACTAACCATACGATAAGTAAGCAAGCAACTCTTATACGAAAGGTTCTGTTCTTTTCTACTTCTACGGACTAATATGAGTAAGAATGTTAGGGGTGCCATCACTTATTGCATTCCAACATAGTTTATCTTTCCATAGCTACTAATTCAATGTTCTATGGCTAGTTTTAAAAAAAATATCATTTAACTCGTCTAAATGCCTGTGTTAGGAGTGGTCTTCCACAATGATCCAGAGGTGGATCCCAATCCGGCGACTTGCGCCTTTGTCACTTGCACCACAGATTTAAAGTTCAGACTTACACTGATGAGAATGGTGCTGTTCTGTCCCACTTGTATGGACATCAGAAAGGCGTCTTGCTGCCTCGTCCGTATTGAGAGAGCGTTCAGCCAGGGCAGCTGAATCGGACGTAGTAACGGGTTGAAAGACAACATGCCGTCGCCGCTGAAACGCCATGGTGGGGACGTGGCTGTCGGTGAAAAATATCATGTGATTGAAATATGTATAGAAATTGAAAATTAAAATTGAAAACGTTTATTTAGCGCTGTAAACACCAGAATATAGAACACAATACGTATATAATAGAAGTATACAAAGTTTAATACATGCAGCACAGAACATGTGGTGTGGTTTAGTGCCATAAACGGGTGATTTAACTACCTAAAGTTCATGAAAGGACATAAAATAAAACCTCTAACACACATACGCCTCTTCATAAGGAGATGCCGCGCGTTTTATTTCCCGACTTATTCACTCTTACACAATCTAGTATGACGCTCTCATTCTAGCATGGCGATAAACTTGCCGGTATACCGTATGCCGTGATTCTCTCAAGCTTATGAAATGCTCAATTGGTCAACTAATTTTTTTAAATAGAAGTCTGTGAATACCGACATACCTAAAGATTGTGATGCTTATTTGATACGAACATTTTGCCTCTCTCTCTCTCACTCACAGCTTTTTGAAAAAAAATTGTTGATATTATCTGTACTAACAGTCAGCGCAGTCCTTGCCGGTGTATCCTTCGCCGCACTCGCACAAGTATGTGTCCCACAGGTCGTGGCACTCCGCCCCGTTGTAGCACGGAGCGGAGCCGCACTGTGACCGCTTCTCAGGACAACCAGCTAACGTTCCGTTGTCTGCTACGAAACTGTTGGGAAGAATTATGTCACGATGTAGATAATTCAAAGTAGGATAGGTAATCCAATGAATCAAACGTTGACGTTGAAGGGGAAAATTTGACGTAACATTATACGATGAGAACTCAGAAATTGGACATAGGTACACATTCACATTCGAGAACTTATTCCATTATTTTACTAATTATATTGACTTGAATTTATTTGGAATTTGAGTTAAATAAAGCTAGATTTAGAATAGTGAGCGAGATTTTGTGCCGTGTCTGGTCATAAAGAATAGCACCACCCCAACTCTTCCCGTGGGTGTCGTACGAGGCGACTAAGGATTTTTGTGAACGCTATTCTACATCTAGTAGACGGCGAAAAGTGGGAACTACCTATTATGAAGGTAGTTTCCTCTGTCCACACCCTCGGGGATCATTGACGTGAGAGTTATGTTATACTATGAGATTTAGAATAGTTTCAAAAGTACCAGTCTTTACTGGACTTCAAAATTCTATGCTAAGACCAAACCTCTCAAGCATTATATTGTAATTAATGTATTGTTATAACAAATAAAGGTTTTATCTATCTATCTCAACAATAACGATAATAAATAACGAAGCATATTTACCTGTTCAGGTCAACGAATTTGTGGTCGACGTGGAAATCAGAGATGCAGCCGACAAAGTCCTTGTTCTTCACCTGAAAGCTGCTCGGGATGTTGGGGAGGCCACCGATTTGCAGTGGTCCAGTTAAGTCTAGAAATCTGCCAAACGGAAACAGATTATTTAACTATTCAAGGAGGAACACCGCAACGAATCTGAAAAATAATTCTGAAGAAAACATCCGACAGTATACCTAAGTGAAAGCTACCAATCAGCACTGTGGCAGCACGATGGATCATGGGTTGTATATTCCTTTTAGGAGGAGGCCTCTACCCCAACAGTGGGAGATGTTAATAGGTTGGTATTATGACCTAATTCAAGCATCTTCATTCCGTCTTCAGACCACCAGACGCGAGTAGGGGTTCCATGATATCTCATCTATTCGCACGAAGTGAATTTTTCTTCGTTAATTATATGAACGGCTTAGGTATGGAGCCTGCCGGCGTGTGTTTCCCGAAACCCACAACCATGGGATCTTCAAGGCCAGAATGAAAAGGCATTTACTGGGTCCGAGTGTTCTATCGTCGATCTCATCTTCGCTTACGATCAGGCGAGATTGATGCCAAATGTGGTTTTAATGTAAACTAACAGCGTTTATTGCAAACTAACTTGTTGCACACTAATTTTATTTAGTTTAATATAACCTATGCTTAAATTCCTACCGGTGTATGGACTATGAATACTTTGTCATCTTACCGCACAAATAAACTTATTCTTATTCTTAATGGTAAATAAAAAAAGAGGAATTAGGTAGGTGTCCGTATAGCTAGCGAGACCATAGAACATAATAATATGGACGTCGCCATGATTTACAGTGCGTGAGCTTTTAGTTAAACATTCGGGCCTCGAAAACTTCGGCGTGCTTCGGTTATTGTTAACGATACGCGAATGTACTGCGACTGTAGTGAGACAGAGGCCGATCTTACCCGATACCCGAATGTTTTTCTAAGAGCTCAGCATTTGGTATTATCTCAATCAGAATTTTAGTTAGGTAACTTTACCTGTGACAAGTTTCAGTGGGTATATCACAGCGTGGCGGGAGCACTTTCCTGGTGAAGTTGGCGCATGCGCACTCGATGCCGAAGTCCGCAGCTCCGGCTAAAGACAGGGCCTTGTCGCAGTCGTCCAGTATCATTGTTGCTGTCTGCGAATTAGTTTTAGATTTGATGAGATGTGTAAATTAATCCTGGAAAAATTCTAAACTGCTTGTTGGAATCTGTTAATTAATATTAGATTTATAAACTGCTTGTTGCTTTTTGTCTTGTTGCTGAATTATTTTATAAACGACTAGTCGGCCTGTCTTGGCGCTTCCCAGTTCGAACGTGAACCTCAGACCAGAGCCTCCATTATGACTAGCTCCAACACGTCTAAGACTATAAAGATTTACCTAATCAAGTCAAGAAAAGTGTGAACTTTGCCACGAGCGGGATTTTCCAAGTGAGCTATCGCCGTTTAAAGAATTTCCGCTTCGCATCGTATATTATTTTTTAAGTAATCTAGTCATAAAATAGAATAGAATCACATTTATTTCTAAATACATTATAACAACTTATCAACTACGTAAGTATCTATGCATATTTGGCAAAAGTGGGGAAAATCAGCAAATGCTGACATAATCGGGTACCAATTATGCAGCGCTGTTTCCTTTTCACCCCAACTATAAGAACTACCCATCCTGTTAAAGTACCCCACTTCAACGCCATGCCACATGCCGTCTGCCACATCACCAGGGACGGTGGCCTCACTCCTGGCGCCTCCCAGTCCATACGTGAACCTCAGACCGTTGTAACCACCTCCAACATTACTAAGACTATAAAGATGTAACCTAATCAAACTGCTTACCCTGTTAAAGTACTCCACGCCAACGTCATGCCACAAGCCGTCTGCCACATCACCAGCGACGGTGACCTCAGTCCTAGCGCCTCCCAGTCCGAATGTGAACCTCAGACCTGGACCCCCGTTGTGACCAGCTCCGGAACTGATCACTTCCAAGGCGAGGAAGTCGTGACGTTCATTGTATCGTCCGTTGTAGAGGAGGAGGCCTGATGTTGTTTGGGTTGCGAATCTGGTTGGAAAATAATGTTAGTTTATTTAAAAAACATGTTATATAGTTGTAGATTTTATGATTTATTTTGGGTACTTTGACATTATCATGATTAATTTTGGGTACTTTTTGAAGGTTATCGTCGATGTCGTACGTCATGATAAGTAATATTATATAATCATAGCATCTTCCGCCGCCTTCGCATCTATCCATACTTTTAACATCTAATGGGATATTACCGGTATAATCAATATCGTTAAAATCCAATACTAACTTAAGCTTCAAATGGTATACTCGTATATGCCGTTACTACAAGCCAGGAAACACCAAGAACGAGAGACCAAGGAAACCACGAGTTCTCATTTCGCACATGGAGGTAGTATGTTCAGATTCGTAATCTAGCCCGTAAAATTTAAATTTAGGATTAGGCTCAACTTACATTGCCGCGGAATGGAATGAAAGCGAATTTTCGCTACGTAATTGTACATAGCATAATGAACTTTATGTCAATTGTGTAACATACAAACTAAATACGAGCGAAAATTCGCTTTCATTCCATTCCGCGGCAATGTAAATTGAGCCTTAATATTACTCACTTGATCTTCAAATGGAACCGATGCCGCCTCTTCAAGCCAGGAAACGTAAGGAAAGACAGAGCGGGGAAGCTGCGAGCTCTCAGTTCACACATGGAGGTTGTATATTCAGCGTCGATGGTACACCCCTGGCACAAGATGCCGCCTTCCCTTCTCGCCACACATTGAGACCCACTGCGACAGATTGTACCGTCGCCGTTGATGTCGCATGTAGCTTTTGTCAGAATCGTTTCGCAGTTGACACCTGAAAGTGAGAATTGTAGTTTATAACTTAACATTGAATGTTTGCCGCTGGGGTTTGCAGTCCTTATCCTCAAAACATAAGAATCAGTTAAAAAGTTCAATTGGCAACTAAGCCCAAAATAGACATATATTGACATATTATGTGAAAACAGAATTAAAATTAAATTTTTTTAAAAGTTGGAAAGAAACAGCAATAGCAATTTGTGACGACACACTACCGTAGCGTCATACAAGTTCATCTGTGTTAGTTGAGATATCGATAAAGGAATTTCAAATAAATCCTCAGAATAGCCATGTAAGTCGATGAATAAAAATAGTCAAATGTTATCCTATTCCGTTTTAAATTTTAAGCTGATGAATGTTGACGTCATTATGAAATGAAGTCTCACCAGTGAACCCAGGTGCGCAGACGCAGGTGTACCCGCCCTCGCGCCGGATACAGGTCCCGTTGTTGATACAAGGCGACGAGTAGCATAGATCCACCTCCGTGTCGCACATGTAGTGCTCTCTCGAACCTATGGCAAAGAAGTTGAGATTTTAAACATAAAACGAGAGAGAAGTTGGGAAAGTTAAGCGAGTCGAAACAAAATATCTTTAAAATGTTGACTTTGATCTCAGCTTAGAATTAGAGGATTGAAGCGAATCAAGCTTTCAATCAATCAATGTTGAGTATTCATGAATTAAAATAGAAAGGAACAGTAACATTAAGGAGAGCAGACGGACAAATGGGCCACTTGATGGTAAGTTATCATAGTTGAGACACACAACTATCATAGTTGTCTCATAGCTTACCGGTGAACCCCTGAGGACATTGGCACGTGAACGTGGTCACAGGATAGATGGGCCGGAAAAGGACACTGTCGCTGCTGATGAAGCCCGAGGCGTTCCCGAACTTGAGCACCGTGAGACACTCTTCATAGTTGAGACATGGTTCGTGTACGCAGATGTTGTCGTCGAATGGTAAAACCTGGACAAATAGTTGATATTAGAAAATTAAATAAAAGTTAATTGAAGCAATATTTCTCCACTTCATGTATTCCAGTAAGTATTATTCCAACATTGTTTTGCCATTGCTTAATTTTGACGTGAGAGTCCCATATAAATAATCCCTTTTATAATCATCTTTCTAAGACCGTGTGCTCCATCTTCGGCCTCATCGGCACATACTACCAGGTGTAATTTTTTTTATAAGTAGAAGAAATTGATTTCCGATGAGGAATTCTGTTTTCATGTGAAGATAACACCATTGACTATGCTAGGAGATTGTCAATATGTTTAGCATATATATTTTACGGGACACATTTCGAAGAATGTGCATGCGTTGGACTTAGAATTACGCGATTAAGCCAGTATCTACTTCCTTTAATGTTGCATGTTTAATAGTATAAAATAAACATCATAAGCTATAACTTAAATTGTAATTTTAAGTTGTAATTCTGGAATTTGAATATTTGATTGACACATAGCTTGTAAAGTAGTCAATGTGTGTACTTATGTAATCTCCGCGACACAGGCATTGCCTAGTGTGGGGGTTATAGTTTAATGTGAAATGGTAATTATATGTGGGAAAGGATTTTTTTTTTTCAATTTTCAATTTTTCAATCTCCATTCCGGCTTCGGATAACCAGTCGCGGTTCCAGGTTTAATATAACGTCGATATCGCACGAAACGTTTTGCTTCATTATTCATAACCAGCCTGCCTGTAAGTAAAAGAGATCTTTACTAACCTGTACAGTGGCGAGTCTCGCCAAGGTAGCACGATGCAAGTAAACTCGCTCACGCAAGTGCGTCGGCGAGTAGTACTGCGACGTATCGCCCGCAACGCCGATCTCAGCGTCGGGCCTTCGCGCGGAGAACGATACGTTCAGTATGTTTCCCGTCACGTCGGTGTCGTCCTGTGGGACACAATCTTTAATTTACTTCATCTTGTCGCGTGTTCTGGCCGCCCGTAGATCTGACTGTTGTCGAACGACAGCAAGAGGGCCAACAGCTTAACGTACTCTCCGAAACAGAGAGGGGCTTATATGAAAATGTGCTATTAACGGTCTCCCATACTGGTTTTGAGCGCGCTCAATGTTGCTTAACCTGCACGATCACTTTCGAATTCACTCACGCAACTAGACTATGAACCAAATAAAATGTGTGGAATCTTAATGTGAGGGTTTCGGGTTGAAAAAACGACGAAACGTCAAACGATGAAGGAAAACAGCGCCAGAATACATGCATTGTTACAAACAAAATTCGAAGGCATGTGTAAGCCACGTGGACCATAGGTAAGTAAAGGAGGCGATACGAGAAATCTTCTATCTACAACCCACTTGGACCATACCTGGCTACGCCGATGCAACGAGTACGAATCTCGCAATGGTATAATTTTTTACATTTTCTAAATTAGAGATGAAAAGAGCCTTGGTGAAGCCTTTTCCCAGCAGTGGGCAACCATGGCTAAGGAAAAAGAGGGTGTGTGCTTATGACCACACGATAGAAGTGAAAACTTACAAAAAAACAAGCAAAGCACTAGAGCCGAGTATACGCGATTCAGCGTCACCGACCCGAGCGCGCTTGATGTCGAATGGAGCCGAGTATACTCGATTCAGCGTCACCGACTCTAGCGTGACGGTTCAGTTTGGTTTACTGTTCAGAAAGAGGGCAAGGTGCTTCTAACGAAATTTTCACTTAAAAAACCATTAGAAGTATCCGTGTTGATAACATTACCTGCACACTGAACACGTAGACATTCTCCTTGGGGCACGGTATGATGGCCGCCAGTCCATCAATGAAGAACCCAAGTAGAGGAGATAAGAACTGTTCGGCCGTCATGTCGTTCAGGCGAACGGTGATTGAATTGAACAGCATCTCCTCGGTTATCAGGCGGACCGAGAGCTGCATCATTGCTTTTACTTCGTTCACTCCATCTAGGATAAAGAATACAATACTTTACCAGCATTCATAGGGGCGACTTACAACAATTAAAAGCTAAACCGTAACTTCTCTAAAATACGGTTCAAATATCATGCCAATGTGAGGCGTCGGGCGGTGGTGAATAACACGAGCGCGGATCGCAGACATTCCATTTTATACCGTATTTTAGAGAATTGTAATATTTAGTTTATATCGTTATTCAAATAAGTCGCCGCGCCTCCACTTTTTTCTGACATATACATTGTTTTAGCCCACGACTAAGACTATGAAGAAGTACACGAAAAAATTGGAAAAAATAAGTACACGAAGAAAGTGGCTTATTCCAATACATGGCTAAATATAAGTTCATCATCATCAGCAGTCTACTCTAGTCCACTGCTGGACATAAGCCTCTCCCATTGAGCCCGATCTTCGGCTCTTCTTATCCAGTCGCTGCCAGTCACCTTGCGCAGATCGTCGCTCCATCTAGCAGAGGGGCGTCCCACACTACGTTTGCCCAAACGCGGTCTCCATTCCAGAACTCGTCTAACATAATAATTAATAAGTTAATAAGTAAAAATTCTATGACATCGTTTATGAGCTTGGCGAGAACTTTTTCCTCTTAGATTTTTGGGTAAGGCCACTAAAACTCCCAAATTAAAAAGGCTCTCTTTCCACTCACCATTGACGGATATCTCCATGGTGGCCAATTTAGGCACGTTGGTGTTGAGTTGAGGCGATAAAGTCATCGAACCGGTGGTCTCGTTCAGAAGAACTAAGTTCGCGTTGTTGCCAGATAGGATCCGGTATTGGAGCTGCGCAAAGGAATAGTAGATTGTGTTACTATGGGGAAAGGGCAACATTGTCGCAGTGAATGTAATTTTATAACACGTGATATATAGATAGTTTTTGTTACACCTGCAAGACGAGTAATATATGATAATTCAGATTTGATACAGTAATTGATTTTGTACTGAAATTATTTTTAGAAGACTTGTAGAGTGTATCCAAAAAACATTTCTTTTAAATGACTTATTAACTTTTAAAAAAATGGTAGAGGTACAGGGACACTGTGTTGCAAACTTTATGTGTGAAAACATCTTCGCTGCCGTGTCTAGTCATGGAGATATAAGACCTCAAAGTATAGCGGGCATAGCGAAAAAAGCGGCTAAGTTTGACCTCCTTCCTCATCTATCCTGATTATTTTAGCCATATACATTTGACTCCAGAATGAGCTTCATTTATCGATGTTATCAACGATACTATTTGTTTTTACATATCTTTCAAATTGACGAAGTTTATTAGCTTTTGAAAACAGACAAAAGTGTGACACTCGATGCCATAACCGGCCGGGTCCCATATTTTACGAGTTACAAGATCTTTTCACATCAAAAATATCTAACCAAAATGTTTTCAGTATAGAAATAGGTACTTAGGTCCATTTTTGAGCAGAAAATATATTTTCAAAATTCATTCAGAAATTCCTCTTCATTCAAAGTTATCCCCAAACATAACCACCTACCAATTTATTTTCAATGATAATTACATTATTTTATTTTAAATTAATTTATCTGACGATCATTCTACAAATAAGAATTATATTTTTGACATGTATATTTCAAATTGTGTAGCATGAAATAAAATTATTCTATGCCATTCTAAGATAAAAATCAAAAACCATAACAAACCTTATCAGTGACATCGGAATCATACGCCGGCACCCTGCCAAACGGCCCAACAGGAAAGCAATCCTTGTAGTTATTGAATATAATATGGAAATCCTTCATCATGGGCGCGTTGTCATTGACATCCGTCACGAGAATCTCAACCCTGACGTCGTTCCATAATGGAGGGCTGGCGGCTCGGATGATGAGCTCGTACTTCTTGCGAGGACTTTCGTAGTCTAAGTCAACCATGGTTACTAGTTCGGCTTTGTCGGAGCCTTGACGGGTTTCTAGGGAGAAGCTGTTGGAATCGTCGCCACCTGAGAGAAGGATTGGTAGTATGAATGGTTGGTCCTTCGAGCCGGTGCAAACTTGCTAGAAAAACATCTATCTATATCTCTCACGTCCATAATCCCCGAGGGGGTAGACAGAGGAACCACCTTCAGTCATAGGTAGATCCCAATTTTCGTCGTAATATTTGGTGGACAAACGTAATAGGTGGTGAGCCTATCGCCTTCTACTAGGTAGAATAGTATCCACTAGATCCTTAGTCGCCTCGTACGACACCCACGGTAAGAGTTGGGGTGGTGCTATGGCCGGTACGACACGGCACAAAACGATTTTTCGTTTATATACGAGTACTCCAGCGTTAAGTGGACTATATCTCACCTTTGATAGAGTAATGCACTACCGCGTTTGCGTCCTCATCGGGGTCGCGAGCGTATATCTCCCCAACAGTGGTGCCTATGGGGCTGTTTTCGGGCACGTAGAATGTCAGGCAGTCGCTCTCGAACACTGGTGGCGAGTCGTTTATGTCTTCCACTTTTATGTGGACTATCACCTGTAGGGATGTTGTGTGATCAGTCAAGAGTTATGTAAAGAGTTGTATACCCTCACCAGGAATATAAAAACCCTCGCCATATTGTTTTTATGTTCCTAGTCAAGGTATAAGACCAAATAACGCAAATCAAATAATATCTTGTCTGCTCTGGTAAACAAGGGCGTTGCCAGAAAAAAAATTGGGGACCATTACTTACAAAAATCTGAAAATAGTAGGTACTAAAAATAGTCAAGGGTGAGCCTAGCCCCCTATAGGTATCTTACAGGTTTGGAGGAGGGGGGCATGGATCCCTAGCTACTGCTGATTTAATTAGAAAGCAAACTCACAGTGGAGCTCTGAGGCGGGGTTCCTCCGTCAATAGCCAAAGCCTTCAGATCGTACGTGGCGACTGACTCCCTGTCCAAAGCCTTGTTTGTCCTGATGACTCCTGAAGCCGGGTCTATCACGAAGGAGCCTTCCTCCCGGTCCTTGGTGCCAAGTTCGTAGTGGACGCGCCCGTTGAGACCGACATCAGCGTCGGAGGCACTCACTTGGATTACCGATGTGCCTGTTAACAAAGTGGTATTCAAAGTATTCATTCATTCATTCACTCTTTTAGGTATTAGAAAATCTAGCCACAAATTGATTTTTGACGTCAGCCAAAAAGAAAATGGCGGTATACTAATTACGGAACAAAACGAATAACTTTTTTATGTGCAGAAATATCCTTGACGAAAATGTTTGAAGAGTATAGGATGAACGGTCGGCATTTCAGGAAAGTTTTGTTTTCGATTTTGTTCTCAAATTACTTGATTGTTTTTCCCATGAAAGTCCACACAACGCCGCTCAAGCCTTTAGCACACTGTAGCGATTTCGAAAAGTATTAGAAACTAATCCAATAGAAATCTATTCTTCGGTTTTCTAGATTTCTATGGGTTCGGTCCGATTTCATTTGAATATCGCTATAATGTTCGCTGCATGTTCGGTTCGCTGCAGCCAATCACAAGCATTCCGCTCTCCCCCACTTGAAGTTCACATCTAGCCTCGCCTCGCGATTGGCTGCAGCGACCCGAACCGGCGGTGGAACCGTCGTCGCATAGTCCCAGCCTTAAAAAAGACAACAGCTCAAAGCCACGATACGAAGTCAGAGCCCTGCCCAGGGAACTACTCAGGGGCGAAGCCACATCCGCCGAGTGACATCGTGCACCGGCGGCCCCCACCGGATTCGACCACGCCAACGGCAACCCAAGGACCCATCCGTAGCTACGGGTGGCGATTGACACAGCTGCAAGAGGGTATAGCCCTGAAGCAGCCTCCCCACGCCCCCCCCAGGGACGTGAGAAGATTCGACTGCTGATACGAAGTGTGAGGAAGCGCTCACTTCACGTTCATTCATTTTATACTTTGGTGGAACGTGGAAACCAACACCACCAAAAAACATCTACAACCATTTAGAAGACTCTTACCAACTAAAGCATCCTCCATGATACTGGCACTGTACAGCTGCTGTTTGAAAATAGGCTCGTTGTCGTTCACGTCCACTACGGATATTTCCACATCCGTCGTGTCAGAGAGAGAGGGCACGCCTCCGTCTCGTGCTGTCACCGTCAGCAAATATCCTGCAACATACATGTTTTGTTATATACCAATAGGAATATAAAAATCCTGTCAAAAGGGGGACTTTTTATAGTCTGTGTGTTATGGAGTCCGCTATGGCAAAAAAATATTTTTCTAGATTTCCAGTGAAAATAAAGATAGCGCGTTCAGGTTTATATGGTGTGTTGGTGAGCTGAGAAAAATAATTGATGGTCCATTTTGAACTTCTACTACCATGAGTGACGGGTCTCAGTCAAGAATAATAATGACTGATGAAATGATCATCATATCACCACCACAAGTCTATCGATAAGCGACCGCCTCGTTGTTGAACTGAGGCTATATTACATCCACAAGTCAATAATCTAAGATAAACGTGACTCACCACTCATAGACTCTCTATCCAGCAGTTTGTTGGTGGTAATGGCTCCAGTTTGAGGGTTGATGCTGAACTCCTGCTCATGATGTGTAACTGCCTCATTAGATATCTCTGAACTGAGACTGTATGTGATCTGTGCGTTTACACCGACATCGCTGTCGGTGGCTGAGACCACGAGGACGGTGGTGCCGATTGGAGCGTCTTCGAATACCTGGTGAATAAGAGGATAAAAGCGATTTCATTCATCATCCTATTCAAATGCAGTGGTTTATGCTAACTGCACACAGGCGTCCGTTGACGTCATAAAGGGAAGGTTGTAAGCGGCTCTCGCTTCTTTATATTGCGCCGTCTCTCTTTAATTTTAAATTGCAATAAGTCATTTCACAAAAGAAATATAAAGAAGCGAGTGGCGTTTCGTTTTTAGGATTCCGTACCTAAATGGTAAAACGGAAACCTTATGGTGAGAGTTCGTTGCCCATCCGCCCGTCTGTATATTGCTCTATAAAGTCCATATAGGCTCGGACTACACGACGACGGTTCGGTTCAGGCACCGCTACCGGCCGTGTAGTAGACTGCATTCAATCTCATGCGTTGCGCTCAAGCCCCGCCCACTCGGTTCAGGAACCGAGCAGGCCGGTTCCAAATGGAACCGTTGTACGTGTAGTCGTAGCGCATTTTGAGTTTATATGAAGCACCGGTTCCATGGAACCGACCGATACTAGAACCGGCCTAGAAACAGTCGTCGAGTAGTCCTGACCAATATTTACAGTGACACTTACCGAAGCAGTATAGGGCGCGTTCTCAAAAACAGGCGCGTAGTTATTAGCATCGCTGATGTTAATGTGCACCATGGCCGTATCAGCTCTTCCCCCGGAATCCGTAGCGGTCACCGTCAGGACGTATCGCCGCTCTTGTTTGAAGTCTAAGGGTTGAGCGACGGTAATCAATCCTCGCCCGTTTTGGGAAGTGATGGAGAAACGGCCGCGGGTATTCCCGCCTGTGATTTCGTAGTGTAACCTGGGAATTTCATTATCATTTAATTTTTAGAATTAAAACTATAGTGAGACGTGACCTGAAAGTGAGTAAACCGTAATTAATCACATATTTAAGCGATTGGTTGTTTAATCTTTGGTGTGTAAAATCTTGTCTAATACTTTTGACACACTATGTACCTACCTACCATACTTGTAACTGGCAATAAAGAATATTGAATTGTTCTTGTGAACAAATGAAAACACTGGATTAAATGGTTACAGCATATTGTAATGAGGCAATCTAACCTTGTGGAGGTGAGAACACGGAATCTTTATGTAACACTTCACTGGATCGTTGTCTAACACTTATTTTACCTAACACTTGTTGTACCTAACACTTGACCGTTGTACAATACGTGTAGCTCTCAACTGACACAATACACACCTGTTGTCCTCATCAGCGTCAGTAGCGGTAACAGTGACCGCTGGTGTACTAGGAGGTTTGTCCTCGGCCAGTTCCACTTCGTATAGTGGTGGTGAGAACACTGGATCATTATCTAACACTTGTTGCGTCTAACACGTGTTCGTTGTCCAACACGTATGGCTCTCAAGTGACACTATACACACCTTCTGTCCTCATCAGCGTCGGTAGCGGTGACGTGTTGCGTCTAACATGATCATTGTCTAACACATTTTGCACCTAACACTTGTTGTACCTAACACTTGATCGTTGTCCAACACGTGTAGCTTTCAACTGACACTATACACACCTGTTATCCTCATCAGCGTCAGTAGCGGTAACAGTGACCACTGGAGTGCCAGGAGGTTCGTCCTCAGCCAGTTCCACTTCGTATTGTGGCGGTGAGAACACCGGGTCGTTGTCGTTGACGTCTTGTATGACGACCACTACTGAGGCTGTTGCCGATCGGGGTGGGGTTCCGCCATCGGTTGCTGTCACCTGAAGAGGTTGAGATGACATTAGTTTTATTAATGGATTAAAGTTTCCAGAAGACGGAGGAAGATCTAGGGGGTTCTGTATCACAAAGAATTTATTTTTTTATAAATTGGTTAAGTAAAACAGGCAAACATCCACCTGATGGTAAGTGGTCACTGTCGCCTAGAGACACGTGCATTGCAATATTAGAGGCATTGCTTGTTCGCTGCCGACCTTAGAAGAGCCCATCTCTTCTTAGGCCGCCACTAGTCCGAATAAAATTAGGAGGGGCGGGCGTTCGTTCCTTCATAGTGAAACGTATTAGAAAGATCGGAACTCGGCCCGTCCCTGATGGTCATCCAAGAAATCAAATGGTTTAATTTTGATGCAATATAGCGATACCAAATTAAATCGCTTGAGATTGACAATATAAAAAAAGAAGTTTTGGGAAAGTAGAGCTTTATAATTGAACGCCTGTGATTCATAGACTGGTCCATGGCACGAGAAGAAAGGCTTATCGAATACGCAAATTGCACGATGTTCACGTTGGTACAAAGTATCGGGGTATGCACAAGGGTACGTGATCAAACCATATGATGACGTAACCTTGTGAAGACATGAACATCGTGCAATTTGCGTATTCGATATGCCTGTGAAGTATGAGCGTCTTCTTGTGCCATGGACTGGCCATTCTCTTACCTGTAGTTGATATTTGGGCTGAACCTCTCTGTCGAGCTGCCCAGACGTATAAACCCAACCGGAGCGCGGGTCTATGGTGATTGGCAACGCGTTGTTCCCGCTGTAATCCTTGTCCGTTAGCGAATATGTTATCTCGGAGTTTACGCCTTCGTCCGCGTCGTAGGCTTGCACCTGAAATGAGATGAAGATGTAAAAATTGGTAGAGACCTCCACCACTAAGTCTGCAGAATCATAGGCATAATCGACATAAGAGAAGTAGAAATAGAGCGAAAGCGTAGAGAGACAAAGAGCAATGCAGAGTTGACTCAAGTTGAAAATACAATCAAGAAAAATTCATTTAAAAGAAGGGACTTCAAAACATATTACTCAGAAGTTAACCTTTGAATTAATTGGAACATTAGCATAAGCAGCAAAGATTTGCGTAATATTCTTCAGACTATCGTTTGGTTAGTAGTTAACCTATTCAGGCCGCCCGTTGGCCTCTGACATGGCCTTGGCCAAAGGACTGCTGTCGAAAGACAGCAGCCAGCACATTCTCGCTGACCGACTCCTGGAAGAGCGACCTGTAGAACCTCGGAGCGTCGTCCATCCTTCACGTTTACCAGCAGTTTACTAGATAGACTCTAATATTGCTTAACTAGCACAATCAATGTACGCACTTAGACTTAAGAGCCCAGTCATCTCAGTAGTAATCTTACCCTGACTATACTGTATCCGACTGGCACATTCTCGCTGACCGACTCCTGGAAAAGCGACGTGTAGAACCTCGGAGCGTTGTCGTTCACATCCTTCACGTTCACCAGCAGCTGGGTGGTGTTAGAGCGGGAAGGGCTGCCGCCGTCTACAACAAACATCAAGATTGTTGAAACGACTAAGTTTCTGTGTTCTAAAGTACTTTTTATTAAATTAAATAAGGAGAGCAGACGAGCAAACGGCAACCTGACGGTAAGTGGTCACCGCCGCCCATAGACATCTCACCTCACTAAATTATTAGAGGGTTCTTGATGCGCTGCTAACCTTGAGGACTAAGATGGAGTGCCTCATGTGCAGGAAATTACGCTGGCTCTCTTACCCTTCAAACCGAAACACAGAAATGGATTGCTGCTTTGCGGCAGAAATAGATAAGAGGGTCAACCCAGGCGATCATACACATCAGGATCTAGAACTTGTAACTGTTTTACCTATCCATGGCTCAAAGAAAGATAGATATATTGACGTTATAACAGTCAAGTGTTATTCTACTTTTTCTGATTTATATTTTTTTATAAACAAATGGTTGCTATGTAAATGTTGCTAAATTCAATAAACATTAGGAAAAATCAAAAACAAATGAATAAAAATGTCCAAGGTCGTGGGTAATTTAAATAAATGACAAGTCATTTGGGTAATATTACCTCATTTTACAACTATACCCCACAGCCACAATAGCGATTTACCTTATAAATTTTACCGAGGATAAACAAAATAAAAACAAATGTAAACCACGGAATGTATTTATTATGTATTATATTTAGTATATTTTATGTATATATTTTGTTTATATATATTTATATATATGTTTATTCACATGTACACATACTCTGCCTGCTCGAATCTATCACCTTTCTCTATCCCGATGGTTAGCAGGGAGAAAACTCGAAACGAGTTATGCTACACCATTTATACATATTTTATTTTTTCGTTTATTAAGTATTTTTTTGTATTCTGTCTATGTGTGTAATAAAGATTATAATGTAATGAACTGCCCAAGCCGGAGTATTTCCTCACTAGTAACTTTACTCGTAGGTATATCGAAAAAACAATTTCAGATCCATCTTCAGACAGAACTTCTAATTGTATGTTGATTGATGCAAAAAAACTAGTCAAATAAGTTACTTATTGGAAGCTAGTTAATCCAATAATTATTAATAAACGCAACCATTTCTCTGCTAAGTTACAGAGTTGATTCGCGCTTACAAAAATTACACTATTTAACATACTTATTAGAGTTTACCTCCACCTATTATGTTTCTCCGGACAACAAATTCTAGCGCGCTGTAATTGACGTGTGCTGCCATCTATTGACTCAGACACGTAAGAAAAAGAAAAACACATTTATTTAACATTGCATTATGCATACATGATTAAACTTATAAAGACTTGAAATTTAAAAAAAAACAACACAACGTAACAGTTATGTCGATGACCGCAGTCTATACGAGAAGAGACTTTAGGGTTCCATACCCTGAAAGGGGAAACGGAATATTATTGTTGTCACTACGCTATTCATCCGTATATCAAACTTGTCTAGCGTCTAAACGGAATAAGATACAGTCTTCAAAATTTCACAGATTAATAAGTATGAGACTCAATATGTTGGGGATTAACGAGGAAGCGTGCTGATTCACAAGAGAATACACGTGTCTCCTTGCCAAAGCAGTGCACTAGCACTGGAAATGCACAAGCACAGTGCTGTTCTTCACACACTCACAAATATTATGCGACCGTCGACGGTCTGCCAGTGTTCTTAACAAACCTATATTTTTAGTATGTATGTCAGTAAACACTTTTATAGGTACTTATTGAAGAATTTTGTTATAAATATTTGTTAAACAATTTGATGGTCAAATGTGAAAACATGGGGAGGCACCCATCCAATACCGTCTTCACCATAAGGGCACACGGGGCCCGTGCCCAGGGCCCCCATTCTCGGGGGGCCCCGAAGGATCCACAATTTCTCTCACACATTTATTCTCAAAACATTTTTGTCGGGCACATTACACTTTTTTCACAAATCAGGAATCTTATCAGAAGGTTAGATTTACAAGGCATATCATATACTACGCCATTATATTATCGATGACTGCGACTTTTCCTACTGTACTAATTAATAATATTTCCGAACGCAATACCTATTTTACGACTGAGTAATTTGTCAATTATGTGCATAGAAAGTGATATCCTTCAAAAAATTGACTTCAAGGATATAATAGAAGATTTTGCTCAACAGAAATCGCGAAAGAAACCGCTAATGTAATTGTAACCAAAAAACCTATGCTGTATTTGATTACCTATAAATGGGTTCATAGGTACTTAGTAAAAAATGGAAGTGTTTTTCTTTTTTTACTTTCCAATTCGCTTTCTTTACTTTCAAAAAGGGCCTCAAATTATTGTGTGCCCAAGGGCCCCAGCCTAGTTTAAGACGGCGCTGCACCCATCACGAACATACACAGGAGGGCAGGATTCTAGCAGTGGAATTCCGAATTCGACAATACTTCTATCTCTTTCGCTCACATGCAATGTGAGACAAGACGGTCGTAGTGCTCGACTTTTGTATGTCGAACTCTGCGAGAATTGGCCTCTTGGTCCGCTACGGCCATCCGCCATTTTGATTACGTCACTCGACCGTTGCGCAGTTATAATTTCCAGTTTAAAAGAAACATCACGAAAAATATTTTTGGCAATACATTGCCAGAAATATCTAATCTCTGTCTGTTCGAATCTATCACCTTTCTCTAACCCGAAGGTTAGCAGGGAGAAAACTCGAAACAAGTTATACTATACTATAAGTTGTTTTGTATTTTGTATATAATAAAGATTATAAGATTATAAAATAAAATTCTGATTTATTTTTATTTAACAATTATGGTATTTATGGCAGGTTGCTTGTGTTGAGAAAACAAATTACAACACTTTGTAGAATTTATGTGGGTATAGGCAAGGTGGGTTTTGAGGTGTTTGAGGATTTAAAAAAATTAATTACTGCTTAATAGTGACCCATTAGCAATAAATGGTATGAGTATTATAATAACAATTGCGTAAACAAATTGAAAAACAAAATGTGAATGCACGCGGTGATACTCAGGGAGAGCGTATTACTGATCGTATTCACAATCTGCGGGAAACTTGAACCAGGTGGGGGGCGGAGAGTGTCGCTTCTGTACATAGTACTATTTAGTATTGTGTCTGTACGCAGAGCCCGTGTGAGACGATTTAGCGCGAGACGTGAGACGATTTAGCGCGTTGTATTGAGCGGACCTTCTGTATCAGCTGCTCTAATTTCTTTCTTGATGACATCGCTCAACGTCGATAGGGTGGGTGTGGTAACATCCTTAAGCAGCGGGGTATCCAAGTATAATTAGATAGGATAGATTACCTTGAGCTCTGATGACCAGTCGATAGCTGCGCACTTGTTCATAGTCTAAAGGCTTGACCAGAGACACGTCGCCACTCAAGCTGTCTATGGAAAACTGCATCTGAGTGTTGCCGCCAATGATTGCGTAGCGAATGGCTGCGTTCGCACCCACGTCTGCGTCCGTCGCCCTGAATTAGTATAAAATTTATAACGTTAATAATGGAGAGAAATGGTAGGAACCAAATAAAAATCTTTATACGAGTAAACAAGTACAACTTCTTCTTCTAAGACGTATTCCTCATTGCTGAGGGTCGTGATCATTCTAAGGAATTAATCACGTAGAACGACTCTCGTGGCAGATTTAATGGGGTGGTTTGCCATTGTCTTCACCATTTCACACACTGGTTATCTCTGTGTGCAGGTTTCCTCACGATGTTTTCCTTCACCGTTAAAGCAGTCGGTAATGTACATAAGTCTTTAGAATAAACCGAAAAACGCATTGGTACATGGCATTGCCTGGCTTCGAACTCGGATCTCCCGCATAGGAGTCCGACGTCCTAGCCACGACACCACCGACGCTCAAACAAGTTCAAACTGCATCACAAATATAAAATAAATAGAATCATTGGTTTTTTTAGGTCGCATCATGTATTTAATGAGCTAAAGGGTAATCAAGCTTATAATAATAATGTTTTATTGTGCATAAGAATGATTGGATAAAATTTTATGGATTTCCATTTTAGTGATCTTGAACTATGAACGACTGATTCGTAAGAAAAAATGGAAAAAAATTGCGAGCTCCCATTTTTATTTCATATTTATATGCGGATATTATTTAGAGCTGTTCTCTGACAGCTTCGATACAAAAATTTACAGAGTGTTCACAAAAATATTCTTTTATCAACAGATCCACTCATATGAATATGAACAACTTTTCCCAAAAATATAATACAATGTAGGTGGTCTTATCGCTCAGACCTCTTCCAGATAACAGAACAGTATGAAGGGTAAGCTGCATGTCTGAGGAAATTAAAAGTTTCCGAAGGCGTGTGAAATGCACCAATCAGCACTGGGCCCGCTCGGTGGATCACGGCCCATACCCCCTTGTGCAAGGGGAGGCCTGTGCCCCAACAGTGGGGACATTTAGGCTGATGATGATGACGATGAAGGGTAAGAGAGCCAGCGTAATTACCGGCACACGAGGTGTACCATCTTAGTCCTCAAGGTTAGCAGCGCGTCGAAAACCCTCTAGTAACATTATAGTACCTAAAGTAAGATGTCTATGGGCGACGGTGTCCTGACCACTTGCCATCGTTTGGCCTGTATGCTCGTCTGCTTTCCAAATACAAAAAAGAGGTCTCATCGAACGACCTTTTCCAGACAACCTTAGAATTTTTTTTATTGACTACTAAACCCGCATTTGACCTCGATCTCGCCTGATGGTAAGGTCGACGATGGAACATGCGGGTTCAGTAAATGCCTATTCACTCTGGCCTTGAAGATCTAAAGGTTGTAGGTTTCGGGAAATACAGACGCCGGCAGGCTGTTCCATTCCGTAGCCGAACTGTATACATACTTGATCCTGGCCACGACGGGGTTGTCCGCTACGCTGATGTCCTCGTCCACATTCACGGTGTAAGTCTTCTCACTGAACTGAGGGTAGTTGTCGTTATCGTCCAACACGTTCACGTGGACCGTGGCACTGGAAAATACAGTGGAAGTTACAGTGCGTCAGTTTTTAGAAAAACATTCGGGTCTATTAAACTTCGGTGTGCTTCGGTTATTGTAAACGATACGCGAATGTACTACGACTGTAGTAAAACAGAGACAGAGGCCGATTTTACCCGATACCCGAATTTTGATTCAGTAAGTTTTGGCAACACGGGTCTTTAAATATAACTTTTTCTATAAATGGTTCGGCGTTAGAGGAAAAATCGCCATGAAAGCTGTGTGCTGTTAAACAAATTCAGGGTAAATTATAATATCTTTATGTTTTTGTAATACTTGTCTGCTTGCTTATCGTATGGTTAGTGGCCAACCTATTTGTCAGAGTAGTTCAGGATTCCCAAAGGCCTCTGACATGGCTTAACGACTGCTGTCAAACGACAACAATCGGGATCGACTGTTTAACGTGCTCTCCGGGGCACGGAGGAGCTCAGATGAAATATGCCACTAGTGCTCACCCATCCAGGTACCGACCGCGCCCAACGTTGCTTAACCTGCACGATCACTTTCGGACCGTGCTCGCAACTAGGCTACGAGCTCCTTTTTGTAATTATAGTGTTCACTAAATAGAAACGGGTTAGAGAGGAGGTTGGAATACACTAAAAAATTAAATAGAAGGAAAATTATCACTTTCCATGTCTGGTACGAAATTGTTACGATACAAGACGAACGCCTTCTTAACTGCATACTGGTTGTTAGAGATAAGAAAAGAAGCAACCACTCACGTGCTAGACAGTCTGTTAGAGATCGGACTGGTCTGGTCAGACGTCTTCACGACGACAGTGTACCGGGCAACCTTCTCTCTATCTAATGCAGTTCGCGTCAGTAAAGCCTCTCTGCTACCCATTCAATGATCACTCAAAACACAATGCTGTGACAAAAAACAAACAGAGTAACCACTCACGTGCTAGACAGTCTGTCAGAGACCGGACTGGCCTGGTCAGATGCCTTCACGACGACAGTGTACCGGGCAACCTTCTCTCTATCCAAGGCAGTTCGCGTCAGTAAAGCCCCGCTTCTCCCGTCCACTCTGAACACTTCCTGTGCTGACTGCTCGCTGTCGATTGAGTCGTTTGTGTCTTCTGACGAGTATTCCGCTGTCACTGACTCTACTGAGTATTCCACCTGGAAACAAGTTGGGGTCTGCTAGAGTCACATATTTAGATAGTTTGCTTAAAAAAGTTTACCTTGGAAAAAAACCACTCAATTTCCCCAGTATTTTTTATCCCAGATTATCGTAGCACAATTAAATACCTCTGAAACTTTTACCTCCCTCTCCCCTGGACAGTAATTTCTGTCCACAGCCCTGTTAGATTATAATTACATTCTGTTTAAGGCAGTGTCATAGCCTAAATACCAAGATTGGCATCCCCTCTAAAGTTTAGGAAAAGATGATTGTAATGTTCTCTCTATTCGTGGCAAAGTTCTCGAACCTGTGGCAGCTTCAGTAATGATTTCCCTGTGATTCTGGTTCAGTCTTTCATTAATCCACCTGGCTGCAGGATAACTGAGGTTTTTTTTCCACACCGAAATGGGACTAGAAGCGCCCTCTCATCGTCTTCTGTTTGTCAATTCTAAGATGCTACATTGGAACTCTGTTTGCTCTAACATCTGACCGTGTGTCCTGCCCACAACTTATCTAATTATAAGTAAATAGCGAAGTAACGTCACTCACCTCAGCATTCTTTCCGATGTCCTGATCAGTGGCCTTAAGCGTGAGCACGGTGGTGCCAGCGCTGGCGCCTTCTCGCACTGACGCCTCGTACTGTTGCATCTCGAACACTGGCGAATGATCGTTGCAGTCCAATACGTTGATCTGGAAACCATAGGACAGAAACTATACATAGGCGATAATATGTTATTTTTAATGGTCTTTACAATTTGCTGCCAGCTTTGGGTAGTGTAGAAAACCTAAGGTTGATTACCAGGCAAACGAAAGAGCTAGTGGAAACCTGTCTGAAACCTAAAAGTGCTGCCGATTTTGTTGAATAAATATATGATGGTTGACTAGCCATGATATTTAGAGTAAGCACACATTTGCCGTAAAACAATTTGTCTTGTATGGACACCACTATCACATTGGATGAAGGAAAAAATAGTGTCTCTCCCCTCTCAAGGGGCGGGCGCGCTTTCGTTCCTTTATAGCTATGACCTTTAAAGATATCATAGACAATGATTGCAAGACTTACTTGTAAGGTTGTGGTTCCACTCCTAGGCGGGAATGTATCATCTTGCGCCACGACTCTGAAGTAATGCACGTCCAGTCTCTCCCTGTCGAGCCTCGCTTGTGTGGTCACCACACCACTCCTGGAGTCAACAGCGAACATTCCCGCAGAGCGCGAGTCTAGGAGACTCGACATGGAGTAGGTCACTGGACTGTTTTCTGGGTCTCTGTGGAAGGTAAAGAGTTTCAAGAAATTAGAAGTCAGTGTAAAGAAATTGCACAATCCAATAGCAGGATAGCTAACATTAAAAACATAATCTTGCCGTTGATGATTAAATCGGTTAAATGATGATGGTGAAGATGAAGATTGATTATTTATTTATTCGTATGGCAGTTGGAATTATACACAATATACAATAACAGTAGGTACTGCGATATGTCACAACCAAATATCCAGGTTTCTTAGCCATTCGGCGGCGTCTGAGGTTAGTAGGATGAAGTCGTCAGGGTCACCGGCGTATGCTCGCAGGGGGCACTCGCGCGTGATGTGCTCGACGGTCTGGGACTCCGCGCCGCAGTCGCAGTGGGGGGACTCGATCCAGCCGCACAGGTGTTTGTAATGGGCGCTTCGGCCGTGGCCAGTGCGTATCCTATTAAGTGAGCACCAATCGCGTCGGGGTAAGTCGTGGCGCAAGATGATACATTCCCGCCTATTGATTATGTAACATTGAAATGGAAGAGATTATTGTTCAAAGCTTGTGTCGAGGGTTCAAGTAGCCTTGATGAATACCAACCTTCTTTGAAGATGCCATACCTACTTGCTTTACCAAAAAATACAAATTACATTACTCTCGAAGGACAAAGAAAATATGTTTATCAAGATTTGATATGAATGGAGTTTCAATGGGGTGGTTTAAATGCGGAATCAAGAAAAAAATATACGTATTACTGGTATGGGATATACGTTGTTTATTGTCGTAAATGAATACAATCCAATGTTTGAAAATATTTTGATTTGGAACATTTGCCTTCCAGTAAAGCGCATTGAATAACAAACTCCGAATATATTTTGCTGTTAGGGTCGTGCGGTTTAATTTCCGGGTGGGGAGACCGGGGGCATTTGTAACAATTTTTACTCAAGGGTCGAATGTGAAAAAGTTGCTTAGAATTTTGTAGATTGACATGTATTAAATGAAACCTTACTCCGTAACTTTGCCATTTTTTAAAATTTAAAATACTCTACATATTCGACATCAGTTGACATCATTGTATATTTCTCGATTGAAACAAAACCCTGACGAGTATTACAATTGTACCCTATCAACAAATATTCAAAAGTAATAATTTGTATGAAATCCGTGTATTACAATTGACACTTTGGTATAATTGCCCCTTGACTTTAACTCCCGCCTTTCAAAAATCTGATTTTTGAATACAATCACCGAATCGATTAACGAGCATTCAGTACTCGTATAATGTCTCCAAAAAGAAATTATAATAGCCGAGATATATTGTAAAACAATATATTTCTATATCTCGGCTATTATAATTTATATTTAAATATATATTTATAAGAAAGAGAAAAAAAGGCACATTTGGAATAAAATATATTAACAAACTATCATATGGGGTCAATTGTAACACGGTGTCAATTGTAACGTTACAACTGACCCTATCAAAAATGGTACTATTGACTCCTAGTGGTGATTTTGATGAAAAACTGCATAACTTTACGAAGAAACCATACAAATTACACGCCATTGCTTTCTCTCGTTCTTACTTGATCCTATGAAAAAATCGGCTTTTAAAAAGATGCTTTATTTTTAGTAATATTACTGGACCAAAAAAAAATACCTTACGAGCGAAAATTTCTTTCCGACTCAATATTGGCGTCCACGTCACAGCAGTGACCCATCGATTGATTGATGCAAGAGTTTCGGCACGTCAAATGAATTAACTCTGACGCACTTCCTTGCGTTATTTAGTTACCGAAATATTGCCAATGTTACTATTGCCCCCGGTCTCCCCTAACCATGTTAGCTTCAGGCTCTACATTTCGGACGCGAAACAAACGAGAGGAAACTATAACAAAGTCTGCTGTTATCACGTTCGCAGTTAATAAAGTGTTAGGCTGATGGTTAGACTTTATAATTAATTATTGGTCACAATCATAATACAACTCCAAATTAGGTTTTGCACCCAACAAAATTTTTAATTATAATTGGGCTGACGCCGGCAGCGCGCGGTTTGAAATGTGACCTCACCGCGAGTGGCCACTTCTTGCTTCTTGATAAAGGTGTTCGAAGTAGACTGAAATGTCGGAACAACCTCCGCCATAATTATGAAGTGAGTAACACCCGTTATACCCTATAATACATACATAAACTCACGTATTCAACACAAAATATATAGATATTTTGTGTCCATAATCCCCGAGGGGGTAGACAGAGAAACCACCGACAGGTAGTTCCCACTTTACGGCGTAAGATTTGGTAGACAAACGTTACGCCTCGTACGACACCCACGGGCAGAGTTCATTCAGAAAAATGTATTATACAAAGTATACAAATATTACACTAAATAAAAGATGGATATCAAAGTAATAATGATACACTGCGTCGATCGTCGTCGGGTAGGACGCCGGACTCCCATGTGCGAGGCCCGGGTTCGAAATCATTTCATGCCATGTACCAATGAGTTTTCCGGATTTTTTCGAAGGCTTACTTACATTTACCGACTGCTCTAACGGTGTAGGAAAACATCGTGAGGAAATCTGCATGTCTGAGGAAATTAAAAGTTTCCGAAAGCGTGTGAAATCCACCAATCAGCACTGGGCCCACTCCGTGGATAATGGCCCGTACCCCCTTGTGCAAGGGGAGGCCTGCGCCCCAATAGTGGGGACATTAAAAGGCTGATGACAATGATACACTGGTGAAAGTCAGAGTCACATCTAAAATGATTTCTTGAACAGAAAACCTTTTTACAAAAGGTCGAACGAACTCTAAAACGCACGTTAATAATGTAGGAATGTTCATGGGAATTATATGGCACGTAATTTGCGGCGTGACTATTAAGGTGATAGTGGTTACGTGATGAAATCCGCAAAGCAAAGCTTATAGCCAAGGATTGAGGAAATGAAGTGAAAAACGATCTTCTATAATAAAATTCCGACCGGTTTTATACTACGAGTATTCTTAACAGCCACTTTTGCAATGTGTCGATAGATTTAGCAAGCCCTGATGTGTAAAACACGTTTTAAAACAAGCTAAAAAGTAAAGTAAAATACACTTTATTGTACAAATAGAAAACAACAAACAAGAGATAGAAAAGGAAATAGTGAAGTACAATTTAGGCGGCCTTATCGCTAAGAGCGATCTCTTAAAGTGCAGTCTAAAACAGAAAGTGAAGTCTAAAACAGAAAAATATACGAAACAACATAGATTTAATCATCTTGAAAATCCACTGTTTAATTGGTCAATAACCTACAAACAAGGGACAAAAATAATGGTTCAAAGTTTCCTCATAATTTTTACATTACGATTTGGATCTTAGTATTAGACTAGGGTAACTTTCACAGATGGCAATTGCATACTACCACATTTGACCAGAGATTCATTTCCTGTGAATCTTAGTTTTAGACTAGGGTAACTTTCACAGATGGCAATTGCATACTACCACATTTGACCAGAGATTCATTTCCTGTGAAAGATTGCGACCCTCATCCATCAGTGAGGATATGCGACGATATAAGAAAAAAACCGATATGTGGCCCTGATATTCCGATATTTGACGTATGTCTGTCTACCTTTAAATTATAACGCATCTTTAACTTTCGCGGGTTTGCTGGAAGAAATCTCTTATAGAGACAAGTTCACCCTTTGTACAATGTCTCATTTTTATTAAGTCTATTGTTGTACAATAAAGTGTAAATAAATAAATAAATAAACACGTAAACTATTAATTTGGGTCTTTTTAGGCTTTGGTCACGGAGAGTGCAAAGCGTTTGTCAACACGGCGGCGGCTCGCCTCGCACTGTGCTAGTCACATAAACATACCATAAATAAATAGCAAGCACTAAGTTAGAAAACTGACCTACATATCACTTTAGAAATGACATGCGAAAAGAAAGTTAAGTTCTCTTTACATTGTTCCGGGTTCCAGATAAAAAGAAATGCAAACTGCATTTCATATACATAACTAGAAGATAAACATACTCAGTTAAGTTACAAAAATGAAACGAGAAGAATAATTATGATTAAGAAAGACGACCTTTATTGAAAAGTTGCTTGCTTGCTTATCGTATGGTTAGTGGCCAACCTATTTGTCAGAGTTGTTCAGGCCGCCCGTAGGCATCTGACATGGCTTAACGACTGCTGTCGAACGACAACAACCGGGACCGACTGTTTAACGTGCTCTCCGAGGCACGGAGGAGCTCAGATGAAATATGCCACTATCGATCACTCATCCATGTGCCGACCGCGCCGACGTCGCTTAAGCTGCACGATCACTTTCGGACCGTGCTCGCAACTAGGCTACGAGCTCCTCTTTTATTGAAATATAAAAGTAGGTATAACAACAACCCAGCGCCAAAAATAAGTATTTTAATGGTAACGAACCCCCGGGCATAAATTGAACCGTTTTAACACCGCTGCGAGCATTGTCCGTGTCCGCAATAGTTTACAACAATGGTTCCGGATGTCATAAAGCAGATGACTTCATAAAGCTCAACGAGCCAGCTTAAAGTCAATTAATGCGGCAGATGGTTTACGGCAAGTTTACGGCCGTGAATAGGTGTCATTGTTACGTTAAAACGAGGAAATTAGTCAGGCAGTGCTTCCTTTTGCCTTATTTTGTGGGGGTTGGTATTTTTTGATGTTTGTAGGACGTAGGACTAACTCTACTACGGATGATATAGTATAATTTTCATTCTACAATTATGCATTTGCATTGCAATGCAATTTTTTTCAATTTTTCTAATTTCGCCTTCAGCATAGAATACTTATTAAATACCTACATACTTACTGAACAAAAAGAGACAAATATTGCGAAATAAATAAGCGAAAAAATACATGATCGAACGGGACAAATAATTACCTACCTGTCTAATTTTAAGGGTATTAAGGGAAATATTCCACGTTTGGCGAATATAACGTTACGTTTATGATTGCACGATACGACACGATTTACAGATGAATTGTTACTGATTCGATTGCATGAATTTGTAGATTCATGTTCATTACTCAAAAGATCAAACGTTATTCCATACTGTCATTCTAATGATGCTATTTGATATTGGAAACGTTCTCAATATTTCCATTGAGCATACAATACATGTAGGGAAGTATCTATATGTCAAGAATGTTAAGAACTACCCATGGAACACCAGAATGAATAACATAAGACTTAGAAGTCTTAATGAAAATGTAAAAGCACATAATTTAAAATAGTAAAGTAGGTAACTCCTAATTCCAAGTTTTGTTTAGAAATCTAGGTCTTAGATTTGAATAATAAACTCACCGAGCTCTTACTGTTGTGACGACAACTCCAGGCGGTTGCTCCTCTGCCACGGAAGCCACGTACAGCGCCTGATCAAAGTATGGCGACTGATTCCTCAGCTCCCTCTTCACCCGCCTCGCTATGTCAGTGTCGTTCAACTCCTGATGGTGGTACACTATCTTCAGCCGGTGGTCAGCGTCCACAATGTTACACCGGTCGCAGTTGAACGTGAAAAGCACCGACACCTTCCACATCGGCTCCTGGATACAAACGTCTTCGCTCGCCACCAAGTCTCCCTGACTACTCTCGATCGTAAACCTAGGGTCGCTCACGTCCAGAAACTGCACTTTACACATTTTCTGAACGGTCCTCGGCAAGAAAGCCGTCAAAGAGTTAACGAACTGAGACTGTTTTAGGCAGATTCCCTGCCATCGATCTGTAGTTGGAATCGCGAAGCTCGCGTACGTTTCTGAAACCCACTGCTTCGCCTCAGCTATTTTCACGTTTATCGCCATATCGAAAGGTACTATCGAGTGAGATCTTTTTGTCCTACTCTTATTTCTGGCTTCATAATCCTCTATTAATGCATTAGACCACGGATACGCCGTGGATAGGACATTAAATTGACTAGAGACTAACTCTTCCCCTTCTAACAACCTCCAGTCTATACTCTCTTGGTGTATCGCTTGTCTTTTATCTCTGTAGTGCTCGTCCTCGTACTGTAGAGCTGCGTCGTCTTGATCGTAGACTCTATCGAAATCTATATCGTAGAGTTCAGCGTGTCGTCTGCTGCAGTCATCTCCTGTGACTAAAATTCTTATAGGGAGACTGTAGTAGTCGATGTCGCGGATTCTTTCTGAAGTGGAGTCTACGTAGAATGTGAAGAGATTCGGGTATAGGACGCCGTCGCATCGCAGTCTTTTTCTGAGGGTTACGAGGCCTGATGTTCTGTTGACTCGGAGGATGTGGTGGACGAAGTTTGCAGTGCGATGGACGTCGATGGTGTATGTTCGTTCTGAGCCGAGCTTGTAGACGGCGGCGTCGATGACTGTGTGTCCAGAGGGGGCGGACTCCGGGACGAGGACGAGGTAGGCCTGAGCGGTCGCCAGCGCCAGCGCGGCGACCACGGCGGGTGACCATCTCCACGTCATGGTGGTCACCGTTCACCTGCAACGCTTCCCCCGCGCCCATTGACTGGTCTTGTTCGTCATCTGTAACAAAGAGAAGATATTTTAAAATAATTAGGTATTACCTATAGGCACAGAGTACCTTTTTATCTAATGTTTATGAAAATAAATCCTAACCAGGAATATATAACAATCTCGCCACACGTATTATGGAATTAATTGGTACTATTTTTTCATAGCGAACTCCATAACACGGAGTTTTATTTCAAAGCAGGATTCAAATATTTACTAGGAAGTCATGTAAAACGCGATTATTTAGTTTCTTTTCCGTATAGTATGTACCTATTTAGAATATATTGAAACGATAGTAACCACAGCAAAAATCGTACATAGGTAACACAGTATTATTATTATGTAACAGTAATATTACAGTATTACATACACGGGTTTATTCTTACCGGTTGGTCTGAAATATGTGTTAAATGGCTCAGAAACATTGCAACAGCTTGTATATTATTTACTGCTGTGGGGTTGTTCGTTTCATTTTATATTACAGTAATGTGCACGCAAGAATCCTTTTATTGTAAAGCAAGAATTTAGAAACACTAGAGGATACATTCTCAAAAGCTCTAACAATATTCTCGAAATATATATGTTTAGGTTTAGGTGAGTTTTTTTAGTTTCCCCCCAGGGGAGTATTAATTATCAAGTTACAATTATATTTCGATAACGGTGTACGTCCGACAGTTATACAATGTTTAACGATTATAAAGTACTGAGTAACTAAGGGATGGCACATGATTAGAGTTAAAACTAATTACACAACAAATGAAATATCAAGACAAGAAAGGTATAAATAAAAGTTAAATTACATTGCAAATTACCAAGTGTCAAAGTAGACTTTCTAATTACGATATTGATGCGGATAAGACATTTGAGGTTATACAGGGTAGAAGTTAAACAATGGTAGGTACACAGATGATCTCTCGAATGCAGGAAATAAACACATAACTAGCACATGGGGATGGGGGGTGGATACAATGTAAGTAAAGTAAATATGTGATTACAACAACATGACGTCTAAGTACAGTCCTAAATAAACGATACTAATCCGGGTTTAACACAGTGTTGAAATTACAGCTCGTAAGTATATACATTTCGCGAACAATTAGCTTTATCTGATAGGGTTGCCAATGTTTTGTTTTTAATTTTAATCTTCAGTTCTTCTCTTCTATAATTACTCAATATCCATTCGTCGAAGCTGTCTACTCACAGGGTAATTCATGGAAATAGAATCAAAAATTATAGTATTACTTATACAAAACGGAACTTCTATAAAAACTCTGAACCGGCTGATCAAGCATGGAAGTAGTAAGTATACGGTTTTACTGATTGATTTGTATGATGCACGGTTTACATAACAGGAGATCGATTCTACTAAATACAACGTAACTAAATAGAATCTAAACTGCATCGTTATGACGTGTTTCGTATGCACTAACGATCCAATTTCAGTTAAGTTCCGATCGAGTCAACGATCGATCGAACAGTAACGTATTTGTACATTGTTATAAAACGTTTAATTTATACTGAATCGCAGTTGAACGGTAACAAAACGCTTCAACTGTCAAATATGACGATCGAACATAAGTTCCTCCCAAGATACTTTTGCCCGATCGATAGTAAATCGAATGGTGGCAGTGGTAGAGTTATGCGTCAGCAGAATGCGATTTGGTGTCCAAATAGAATTGGAACGAAAACTAAATTGAAATTGGATAGAAATAGAACTACAAACGTTGTAATTTAGGCGAATTGGGTCCCAGCTCCCCATCCATGATGTGTAAAAGAAATATTGTCAACCCTAGAAGTTCGGTAGTAACCGTGGACCGTTCGTGAAAATTTGGCAGAGGAATCGGTTACGGTCAAAAGATTAATGGCACCAATTACCGGATGCGTCGCGTGAATAATTCCCGCGCTTTTCCAATTTCGCACCATTTTCGCGTGAGGTGCGGTTGGTGGCATGGGTGCCATGGGGGGTGCCGTCATTTTACACCTGCGGTAAATATTGACGTTGTAGAATTAATTATGGGGTGTAAATTGCACGTTACGGGATTTTGTTTATCTCTATTTGGTCACGGAAATGATTTTGGAGGGAAATTGTTACGCTAGTTAAAAATACATAGGCACGATGCAATTATTATTCCACCGTAATTCCACTATGGGGGATCAAAAATCTTCGACTCCCATAGAAAAGAACTTTAAATTCGATGCGACTCCCTACTGGCGCTACACTTTTTCATTAGCTCTGCAGCTATATCTCTCTAGCTGTATTTCTCTGTAGCGTCTGTATTTCCCGAAACCTTACAACCTTGGGATCTTCAAGGCCAGAGCGAATAGCCATTTACTGGACCTGCATGCTCCATCGTCGACCTCATCGTCGCTTACTATCAGGCGAGATCGAGGTCAAATTCGGGTTAAGTAATATATTTAAAAATTAAAAAAATTCTCTAGCTGGGTTCTTAGATGTCCCATTTCCCATTTTAATTTCTGAGCTTCCATACTTCCAAACAAAAAATTATTATGTAAAATGGTCCAATATTCTTTTTAACAAAGGGGAACTAATAAAGAAAGCATTCATTGTTAATAGATCCAAATAAATGTGAAGCAACTAGTCCCTGAACGCCTTTCCAGTCGGAATTCCATATCTAGCACATAATATTATGTCTATATAGACTTGCTGCGTCAGATATATAGGGGAATTCCAAGTAGGGTGACCAAAGAATGTTGGGGTGCGACTAATAAACTGAGCTCCAGAATTAAGACTGATGAAGGCCAATAAGTCACGGAGACAAAGATGGCCACGACGGAAGATTGAAGACGGAATGTTACATTCATAGAGAAAGGTTAAAAGATACATTGTGCTTAAAAAAGAATTTCAGAATCATCCGTGTCGGCCTGATTTTGGAACGCTGAAATTACTTTTTAGACGTAAAATTCTATTTCTTTTTATTACGATAATTACAGGTGATTTTTCTTTCCTTGTTCTTTGAGATAAATCTTTATTAAAACTTCTCACTTCAATAGAGCTGAAATTGGGGTGGATATTTTGAATAGACATCAAATTTAAAGAGATACGTCTTCACAAAGTTTTGGTTCCACGTCAAGGTAGGTAAGATTGTATCTTATTTTATCAGAAGGGAACAATAAGGTACCGCTATTCCGACGGTAATTTCTAAAGATGCCACCAAATTAAGGTGCTTAATCATGCTTAACTGTCGCCATAGGACCGACTTACAATATTAAACGAAACAACGACGTCACCATTCAATATTATTATCAGGAATGACGTCACAGTATTCGAATCTCGAATAAGCTATCGTAGATAAGAGTTATTGAGGACTGTTCAATCCTGTTTAGATCTTTAGAGATTCTAAAATACCTAATTATGATATTCCATAATGGTATTTACATTTTTACCAATGATTTTTCGCGCAACAACGGTTCTATTTCAGAAGAAACTAGTCTCTATGACATGCTAAAACGCTATATGCACGTTTCAAAAAAATGACTCATCCACTGAAATCCAAACCTTTGATACTACATTTCCTCGTGATCAAGAGGGCAAAGTAAAATTGGACTACCACGAAACGACTCACTGTAATTAGGTAATAATGCTTAAGGCTCAAGAAAACTTCAGAAAAAATTAATCTAAAAATTATTTATTTATACTCATACTCATACCATTTATTGCTTTTCATGTGTTACAATTGGTCTTAAAAATGTATATTATCTGGTCATACATGAAACCCTGAATAGGGCACCGCAATATTAAATAAGAGATTATAATATTTTAAAATAGTAATAAATGCTAACGAGATAAATTGAATTAAAGCCATTATAAGTTATACATAATTGATTTTATAGTTAAGTATTGGTTATTTGAGGGTAGTATTTTCATACACCTTTAGCACCCGTATATTATGTATCTTATGATTTTTGAATCACCTGAAGGTTGCCTGGAAGATATCGCTTAAAGCGATAAGGCTTCCTTCTGCATATTATACCCCATGTACCTCTCTTTATGTTGTATGTTTTGTTTTTGTCCCGGGTGTGTAATAAAGTATATTTGTAAATCTCTACTAGAAAAATATCACGCAGCATTTTTAAATTAAAGTGACTATTTCTGAAGGTATTTATTTTAAAACGAATAGCACTAAAGTGAGATAATTTAGTCTAATTTGCGTTTGATATTCTGAAGGCACATGATTTTAATATGTCATGACTAAAATCATTTGAAATTATTAGACACTTTGAAACTCCATCCCAGTATCACAAGTATAGATTGTCACCCCGGAGCTAATGGTGCTATCAATTAAACGTGCCAGGAATCGCCGATTCGATTCCCATTCCGGCCCTTTTCCTACCCATTTGTCCTACACACGTACCTACCTAAATCTGTAGCTATCGTGAATGTATGACGTCATAAATTTGCTGACTGCTGTCCCTTAGCGTATTTTTGGTTTGCCGTTAGTTTTATTTTATGGTTTTATGGCTGCGGTCGTTGGTGTTAGACGCGTCGGTGGTGCAGTAAGACTCCCATTATATGGGTTCCGGATTTGATCGATCCCTAGCCATATAGACCAATGAAAGGAGAATTAAGCTTGCCTGAATTTAAAAATAGACTATATAAATTGCTCTTAGAAAAATGCTATTACAAATTAACTGATTGATGTATAGGCACCTATACATCTAGCGACGCTGATTTTCAACTTGACTTGACTTTCCAACTTATAGCTATAGAGAGCAAAAATGACGTTCAAATGATAAGCAGTGACATCATCAAAATTTAATTATAATTAACATTTATATTATAATTTGTTATGTAATTCAAATTCCAGTAAAAAAAATGATGTTTTTGTTTTGTTACCTTTATTATTATTTTTCTAACTTATTATGATTGATTAATTTATTGATGATGATTTATGATTGATTTATTAATTGAACAAAAATTTGCACGCTTTCGGGCAGAATATGGTGATACTGAAACACAATGTAACATCTGCATTACCCATATTTACAAATAAATGATATTTCTATTTCTAGGAAGAATTATGCGGAAAGGACCAAATTGTCGCTACGAGCATCTTTAGCGAGCAGTTAGTGTGATACGATAGTCTTTTCGCGTGTGAAATATAAGATACTTTATCTAGGTAACACATGTGAGAGAAAATATAACCTTGGTATTACATAAACAATATTTGGGTAATTAGTTAAATCATCAGCAGCCTACTCTAGTCCACTGCTGGACATAGGCCTCTCCCACGGCGCGCTATTGAGCCCGATCTTCGGCTCTTCTCATCCAGTCGCTGCCAAGGTTGCGCAAGGTGGCTTGCGCAGACAGTGAGGCGGCAGGGAACTGGGGGCCGTTTTCTTTGTGCACTATCCATGGGAGATAATGCCATAATCGCCACGCTAGGCCTGCGGGTTGGCGATCGCAGTAGCCGGGTCGCTTGCCCCGATGACGCTGCTGCCCGTCATCGTGCTTCTGGTATTTTGACCCAGCCAGAATTTGAGTGGTTATACCGCCACTAGTCGGTCGCCAGGGACTCGTTCGTTAATCGGCAGGATGCACCACGTGCAGGTGAGTTTGACATTTGGAGGTCTAGAAGTTGGTGACCCCCCTTACATCCCTAACATTAGTTAAATATGTAACAATTATGGAAAACATATTATAGTGAGTTTCGAGTATTTTCCTTTGTGTGGCTGAGGATGGAAGTTAAAATAGCCCCGCCATACCTTGCTATGGCTATGAACTGGTCTAAAATAAATACTTTATGGTTTCATCAACCATAACCAGGCATTTGGAAAGTCTGAGAACTGTCTTGATAAGGTATCTTTATACGGGATTAATTGGTCGTAAACGCGGTAAAACCGTGTTTTCAATTTAATTAACGTAGGACGAGAAGTTATAAAATGAGTTACAAAAACGTCTTAAAATCCTTTACACGTGCAATTTTCTCTCATTTAAAAATACCTCGTAATACGTACTGATACTGAACATAGATAGATATACTACAGTATAAAACAAAGTCCCTCGGGGCGTTCGTCTGTATGTTTGTAAAGTATAAACACGGAAACGGTTGAATGGATTTTGTTCCGATTTTCACTAAATTGTAGATAGATAGTCATAGGAGTTTTGGCGGGAACGTAGCCGGAGAAAGTTTGGAAGAAAAATGGTGTTTATTTTTATTGTTTAAAAATTGTTTTCTGGTGATTTTGATGGTTAAAATCGGAAAATGAACTTCTCATTAGTGGTTTGTTGTGTATTATCTGTGATTCTACGGCGGGCCATGATAATTCACCAGAGACTGGACCGGTTGAAGTTTCCATCATAACTCCTAGGGCTCAATTTACATTGCCGCGGAATGGAATGGAAGCAAATTTTCGTAACGTAATTGTACATAGCATAATGAACTTTATGTCAATTGTGTAACATACACACTAAATACGAGCCAAAAAAGAGATCGCGCGTCTTCCGGGGAATCATCGCGCATTCTCGAGAATTCCCCTAGCGGTAAAGCGTATAGTTTGTATGTTACACAATTGACATAAAGTTCATTATGATATGCACAATTATGTTGCGAAAATTCGCTTCCATTCCATTCCGCGGCAATGTAAATTGAGCCCTAGGAATTATTAAAATGTATCTACACCAACATTTTAATGCATTTAACTACGACTATTGACTGACTGTATCATGAAACTTGATATTGGCATACTGTTTGTAATAAGTAAATAGTCCGCCATTAACATGCATACATCATTAAACTTTGTGACTACTGAATTAGACTTTTGAATTAAACTTACATGAAACGCTGCATAATTACTTGTTATTGGCTAATCGTAAAAGCAAGTTATCTGTATCTATATCGCTAGCCAGATTTGATTTTTTTAGTGAAGAAGAATAAGATAGTCAAATAAAAAGATAGTCATGATTAGAGCTAGAAGTTGTCGGGGCAGAATTGTCATATTTATAGTGATAGCATTATCGATAAATGCATACTTATCGATAATTACAATGTTCCATATTGCAACAATTGCAACAACAACAACAAAACAGCATTCAATCCCTAACAAATTTTAGATCGTGCCCCGACAACTTCTGCCTCTAGTCATGATATGACACCAAGGAGCTGAGCAATGACCATTTTTCGTGGTGTGTGTGAGGTCAAACAACAAAAGACAAGAGCTGTTTATAAATAGCTAATTTCGAAAGTAGAGTCTAAATGCATATTCCAGGACATGCCGGTTAAAACGTCTGTCTGTCACAAGCTCGTGTAACCTCGCGTAGGTAACCTTTTTGAAGACATTTCCACAAGATGGAGTAGAAGACATCCATTACTAATGTCAGCCATCTTACTCGTCCATATTCTACATCTAAGGCGAAGAGGCATCACATCCATCAACTAGAAAACATTCACAAAAATTACCCACATATTTCACTGTCCATTCCATACATCAAAGTATTCCAATAAGACTGTATAAAAGTTGTGTAGGAACCAATAACTTTCATCTTTACGACGCTCATAAACTATAAAATACTGATACAACCCTAACAGTAATAAGTAATAACTGTTATATTTTTATATCTTCAACTATTAGCCACTGGTTTTACACTTTTTACAGATTTTTTTATACAGAATTTAATGTGATTATAACTGCGATTAGTTTTACGACAGAATGTTTTTATTACCCAAATACTCGTAAGTAACTAAGTATTTAAGTCAGGACGATAGGTGGCCCCGAAGACTGCTCGAGTGGCGACCCCGAGTGGGGCGCAGAAGTGTTGGTAGGCAGCCCGCGAGGTGGACCGACGACATTGTAAAGACGGCGGGGAGGATGTGGATGCGAACGGCTAGAGATCGAGGAGAATGGCGTGCACATGGAGAGGCCTATACCCAACGATGGGTTACGTTAGGCTGAAAAGAAGAAGAAGAACTAAGTATTTAATTATACTTTCTTTATTGCAATAAAGAGTATTCATTCATTTGACTATGCCAATTTTTGATTAAGTTAAACTGAAATTAAGTATAGGCATGTAAATTATGTTTACAAACATAGGTATTGGTAGATAAGCTACCTACTGAATAAATTTTAATAATATTCGTAAAGAAAGCATTATTCATAATTCAAAAGTTTAAAGTTGATATTATGTCAGAATATTTTCAAACTCTAATAAAAGATAATAAATAAATAATTTATGTACAAATGTTACGTAAAACATTTACATTACCTTCTATTTTGATGTCCTAGAAGCTGGTATAACCTTCCCGTTATCCATTTATTGACATCTGAAACAAAAGAAGTTATCTTTAATAATTATACTGAGATACGAGTATGTTTCACTTTAAAACAAACAAACGTTCTTGCTTCTTCGTTCATTATGCGAACGGCTAAGGAATGGAACATCCTGCCGGCGTCAGTATTTCCCGAAACCTACAACCTTGGGATCTTCAAGGCCAGAGTGAATAGGCATTTACTGGACCCGCATGCTCCATCGTCGACCTCATCGTCGCTTACCATCAGGCGAGATCGAGGTCAAATGCGGGTTTAGTTATACATAAAAAAAAACGTGTAGTCATTTTTTGAAAAATTCGGGAAGTGTTCATTTTACGCACTTATAATATACTTAGTAGAAGTGGACATTCCGCGTATGAATGACAGTCACTTCATTACGTCATTTTATTTTTATTTTATTTTATTTATAAGGGAAATCTACAGCATTAACAATTATATAATTACATATGTATTAAGCTTAAAGAAGGCCAATTACAGATTTCCTCGTTTATACAGGGTGGGCCATGAATTAGTTAACAATTGAAAAAATCATATAAAGAAAACCATTTGACATATTTTTAAAATTGTTTATTTACAAGAAAGTTAGTTATTTGGAATTTATTTTTTAAAAATAACATCATCTAAATGACCACCGTTTCGATTTTTGCACTCTTCTAAGCGAACACCGAAATTTTCGAATACTCGTCGACAAAGAGACCGCGAGATCGCTGACATTTCTTCACTAATTTTTTCCTTTAGTTCACGTAGTGTTTTTGGTTTATGGGTGTAAACACGACTCTTCAAATAACCCCATAAAAAGAAGTCTGCTGGCGTTAAATCTTAAATCTGGATCGCTGACATTAGTGAAGAAATGTCAGCGATCTCGCGGTCTCTTTGTCGACGAGTATTCGAAAATTTCGGTGTTCGCTTAGAAGAGTGCAAAAATCGAAACGGTGGTCATTTAGATGATGTTATTTTTAAAAAATAAATTCCAAATAACTAACTTTCTTGTAAATAAACAATTTTAAAAATATGTCAAATGGTTTTCTTTATATGATTTTTTCAATTGTTAACTAATTCATGGCCCACCCTATATATGACTTGTATACCTACAGAACGCGGTTAACTTAAAGATTAATATGTGGTGGCGTGAGAGTTTGAGGGTGTGTTGTGTATGTGAGTATGTGTATGTGTGTGTGATCATCGTCATCATCGCTCTCTTAGAGCGACGCGTTATGCAAAATCTAAACGAAGTGAATTTTGAAAATCTGTAGTATATTATCACAAAAAGAAATCAATAGGTACTTGTATATGAGGTGAAAATAAAAGTCATCTTCCTACGCAGTGGTTAGCAGAATATTAGAAGAACAAAAGGCTTGTGATCTTGACAAACGAGCCCATTCTCCGGACGCTGGCGATGTAAGCAATGAATATAGATTAATGAACGCTTTGTTTCCGTGTAATACGACTAAATTGCTTCGTCGACTAAATTATTTTACCGAATAAGTCATTTATTTTGTGCGGGATCCGACCAAATTAAAAATAGCGGTGGCGATGTTAATTTGCTTTGCTTTTGTTGGTGTTTTGTTGGAGCTTGGAGTACGAAAACAGTTTTTATTCGCATTGAAAATGTACCTAATAATATTTTTGAGATATCTTTCTAAATTACGAATGATTCTTCATATATAGGACCTACTCTACCCAATCCATAGTATAATAAAATAACATAAATAAAAGAGTATTTATTCATTCACACATTAAAGTAATAAGGTACAACATTGTTATTTTATTCTAATTCTTAACCTGTAAACAAAATATATCTATAACACGTATTGCCCTATGTGTCTAATGAAATGGTCGAGACCTCAGCGACACGCTGGTTTTCAGGTCTCGCCTAAAGTGCTAGATGGAGCGCTGCGCGCTGGTTGCGGGACACACGATTAATAATCTCTATTAATAATACTCTATGTTCTCCTTTGGAAAGTGTCATTATAGTTTTTTATATCCCTAATCTGAGGTAGTATTGTCAGAAGTGTAGATGAATCAAAAGTGCAACTTTTTTAAACTTAAGTTATGCTTTTTACTTTTAAAGATATGCTTGTTTCATTTATCGAAAAACTACTATTTTTTCATACTCTTTTATTACAGTGATAAATTCGTGTTCGGAATAAATCGTATTTCGGTGAGCCACTAGAAGAAAATAATTACTTATATTTAAGTAGAATCACGTGCGGTAAGGGTCACATATTATCTCACCTCGCGTATGTGTAACCCTTACTGCACTTATTCTTATTACACAATGTACAATAATCCTACACATTCTCCACCAACCTAGATCACAACCTAACACTCGGTGAGAGAATTTAGCTTTTACCACACATGTTACACAATGTACTATATTCAGATTAATCAGACATTTGAAAAAGCTAAATAAATGTAATATCAAACTATGTCCATAAAATACACGTACAGACAATTTATCTAGGAAAAACATCGCGTTTTCTGGAAAAATGTTACCAGGAGCACATGGCTATTATGAGAGCTCGACAACGCCGCGCGTGCTGGGCGTGACTGGTTAGCAGGTTGCCGAGATACGAGTGGCCACTCGGTGCGAACGTGCGCGCCCGAGGGCTACTTGTCGCCAGAAAATGATACAGTGCCTGTTATGTTATGCCGCCCTGGTACATTGTTGCGAAATGCGCTGCGCTTATACCGGAGTCTAGGACATAAATAAGCGAGAATGCTTTAAATTAAATGGCTGTGAATGGCTAGGCTAGGTAATTAAATTAAAACGGAAATGTCTTCTTAAGATTTTGTTGTCCAAGCTAAGTATAGTTAGACACGGATTGACCCCTGCGGTCGTCCTAATACAAAGCGACCTCGCCATTATCGCGCGAATACCTTTATACGCGCGATAATGGCGAGGTCGCGCGCACCATGTCGCATCCTTATGCGAGGTTACTATTTCAAACATTTTCAAACACATCGCGCGACTATCAATTAGGACACATATTTGACTTCAGAATGCTAGATCGCGCGTTCGTACGAACAAAGTTCGCGCGAAAGGCGTAATCGCATTATATTAGGATGACCCCGCACGGTTTTGGGGTTGTATTTCGACGCAGTCTATCCGCGACCATGCTTCGCTAGAGTAGATAATGTCCCGTGACCATGCCGTATGCAGCTTGTGTCGAAATATAGCTCAAACATTCCCAAACCGTGCTAAGAATCCCGATTCGGAAATTACAGTCTCTATTATGTTTGTGACTTCGTTTGTGAAACAGACAACTTATAACACTATGCTTCAATCGGTCGGGGGTTAAAAATAAAGTGTCGAAACGATTCGTAAAATTGTACCTAGAAACACTTGACAAACGTTTCACTTTTATTAAATGGTGTTTCACTTAAAATTATTATACAAGGGACTACTTTTCAGGAAGAACATGAATTTTTAAATCCAGATTTTATAGCCTACACACGTGCCTCAGATCCTACAAAATCCAAACGTAAGCCAAAAAGGGAGAGCCGGCGTAATCTGCATGCGGAATGGCAGACATCATGCGTTATTCCGTTTTAAGATAAACGATTTCATTTTCTGTGAACTTTCTCCGGAGCCGACTTATTTTACCCGCCCAATACGTCGAGACCGCAGATGGTGAGCTTTACAGTTTTAGAGTTAGAGGGTTCTCTATATAAAATATATTAGATTTCTTTGGCAGAGCAATAATGTTGCAAAGCGTTAGGATTAAAAGTTTACAGAATGAGGAGGAACACAGGTAAGTACTGTAATAAATAATGGAAAGAAAAGATAGAATGCTCTATAGGTATAAGTAAGTAAGTAATATGTTTATATCACACACAGCAATGACCGAAACAGTTATAATTATGTTAAAATAATTATGTAGTCAAAGGTAAACATATCTATATCATGTCTGATATCTTCACGCTATGTCCCTTGTATACTATCCCTATACGTTCTGTAAGTATGTCAAAATCAAATATTTTCATCCCTCTGTAGATTGCTCGCTAGAGAAGTTTTATAAGGAAACCGCGTCTGCCAGCTCGCGCATGCGATTTGAGCATTTTCCCATACATTAGTCGGCCACTGAAATGTCAAATGTATGAAAACATAATGACCTATGGGTCAATTCCGTGGCTCGTTGTCACTTCTCACGTCATTGTTCTAGAGGAGAGGGCGCTAGTAGTCCGATTTCTGTGGTCAAAATCTATGAGCATTCTGTCAGTTTGATCTTTAATTATCAGAATAGAAAAAACAATAATAAAATCTCAGTATGTTCTCAAAAGATGTTAAGCTAAATTAACTACTGTTAATTTCGTCGTCGTTAGTGACGTCGTGGCTAGGACGTCGGACTCCCATGCCCACCCCCCTCCCATAGGGAGGTCCGGGTTCGAAACCAGGCAATGTCATGTATATACCAATGAGTTATTTCGGTTTTTCGAAGACTTACGTACATACCGACTGCTCTGACGGTGAAGGAAATCATCGTGAGGAAACCTGTACACTGAGATAACCAGTGTGTGAAATGGGGAAGGCAATGGCAAACCACCCCATTAAATCTGCCACGAGAGTCGTTCCATGTGACTTATAATTCCTTAGAATGATCACCAAAGAGGAGTACGACTTAGAAGAAGAAAGAATTTAGCATTATCCACAGTAAAAAAGGTCCCTTCAACGAAGAACCCCAAAAAACACAGTTGATGTCGTTTTCCAAGGCAGCTCACGCCCGTGACGTACGACTTGAGACAGATTCAAATCGACTAGTACGTGAGCCTGATGAATTGGGACACCCCGCGAAGGTGATACCTCCACGAAATATAGAACTCGTGCCAGGCTATTTATTTGCGCATTCTGTCAGTTTTATATAATATTTTCCCATGTTCTGTTACTTGTTCATTTGCACTGGTCACAGAAGAGATCTGTCCTCCGAGATGCAGGAACTTCCTAGTTCGGAGGTCAGCGTTTATTATAATTAAGTTGTTGCTCACTAATTTTATTTGGTTTAATATAACCTATGCTTAAGTTCCTACTGGTGTATGGACTATGAATACTTTGTAATCTTACCGCACAAATAAACTTATTCTTATGGTCGTTTTGCGGTTATACTCATACTTATACTCATTTATTAAAAACCATCGGGACACCAGGAACTCTTGGTTACGTCATGCTTTTACAATAAATTTAAAATTCAAACAATTCATGTTAACTATAAACATAACTGACCAGCCGATTTACATTTAAAAATTTAGCTAAAAAAATAAGATTGTAGCAGCTGTAAAGGGGCTTTGTCATTTATCTAAATCAATAAATAATAAAATTAATATATCTGCTGTAAAGAAAGAAAGATTATTTATTTCTGATACACACATACAAAGAACTTACCTAGTTCTTTGTAGAAGACAAAAATAATATTAAACAAATATATTACAAAAATAAATAAATAAGAAAAAGTAATTAAATTTGATGAAGGTGGTGTGCAGCACCGGAAAAAGGGGACTGCCTCAGCCTGTTGCCGTAGCGCTTTTAGCAAAAAAAGGAGCATTCTTCTTCTTCTTCAGGCTTTTTTTTTATATAAATTAGCTACGACAAACAGGCAGACGGGCCACCTGATGGTAAGTAGTCACCGTCGCCTAGAGACACGTGCAGTACCAGGGGTATTTATTCGTCCACTCCTGGATATATTAGGAGAGGGCTCAGCTCTAGCCCTGATGTCGTCTGACCACCTCGCTGCCGGACGTCCCACACTCCTGCTGCTTGTGCGCGGTCTCCACGTAAGTACTCTGTGGGTCCATCTGTTGTCGGTTCGCCTAGCCACATGTCCCGCCCATCGCCATTTCAGAGTCTCTATGCCTTTAGCTACATATGTAAAGGGGCATTGTCGTACAAATAATAATAATAATAAATAATAGCTGCTGTAAAATAATAATAATAGTTAAAAATAATAATAAATAAATGAAAATAATAGGTAAATTAATAATAGCTGCTGTAAAGGGGCATTGTCAATTGTCACATGTCATCTTCTTCTAAGTCGTATTCCTCATAGCTGAGGGTCGTGATCATTCTAAGGAATTTATCACATAGAACGACTCTCGTGGCAGATTTAATGGGGTGGTTTGCCATTGCCTTCCCCATTTCACACACTGGTTATCTCAGTGTGCAGGTTTCCTAGATGTTTTCCTTCACCGTCAAAGCAGATGTACGTAAGTCCTTCGATAAAAACCGAAATACTCATTGGTACATGACATTGCATGGTTTCGAACTCGGACCTCCCGCATGGGAGTCCGACGTCCTAGCCACGAAACCGCCGACGCTCAAAAAAATATGTAAATAAACATCGAAAAGAGGAATCACAATATCCCATATACACAATTCGCAGTAGAAAGAGTGTAAACTAGATAATGAATGCTAGACCAACATCTTCTAAATAACTATCAGACCAAATTGTTGACCGATCTACAGACGTTATTAATTATTATTATACTTTGTTTGTTTGTTTGTAGTTTTTTTATTGTACACAAAAAAAATATATCAGCGTATAAACCTCGCTATACAGCGGGGCAACGCCGCCAGCCTCCTCGGGACACTCCCTGCAGGGAGCGACCTGGGTCAGGTATAAGTCTCGCTATACAGCGGGGCAACGCCGCCAGCCTCCTCGGGACACTCCCTGCAGGGAGCGACCTAGGTCAGGTATAAGCCTCGCTATACAGCGGGGCAACGCCGCCAGCCTCCTCGGGACACTCCCTGCAGGGAGCGACCTAGGTCAGGTATAAGCCTCGCTATACAGCGGGGCAACGCCGCCAGCCTCCTCGGGACACTCCCTGCAGGGAGCGACCTAGGTCAGGTATAAGCCTCGCTATAGGCTATAGCCTTCCAGGCTCTGTCGTCCGCCAGCATAGCCGCTACTACTGCTGGCAGACAGAGATCCCGCCCGATGCGGTCGACCAGGACTCGCCGCTCGGAGTCCCATGCAGGGCACTCCGCGAGCGTGTGCTGTGCGTCGTCCCGGTCCCCTCCACAGTGGTGGCATTGCGCCGTCGCTTCGCGCCCGATTCGATTCAGGTACTCACCGAAACACCCGTGCCCGGTGAGTACCTGAGTCAGCCGGAAGGTGACGCTTCCTCCCTCCCGCCGGAGCCAAGCTTCAAAGCTTGGCAGGATCGCGTCGATTGTGCGTTTGCGTGCATTCCGCGGCTCGTTGAGCCGCGTATGCCACAATTCGATCACATGTCGACGCGCCCTCCTCCTGAACACTTCGAGCTCTCTGTGCTGGTCGATCCCGCCTCTCTGGCGGATGGCGCGGGTCTCATGGTAGACCCTCGCGTCCATGTCCGCCAGAATGACCAAAGGCGGGAATCGCGCCAGGACAGTCGCCGCCTCAAAGGATATCGTGCGGTATCCCCGTACGATCCTGATGGCCATCATGCGCTGAATGCTATTCAGCTTGGCTCTACTGCGCCGTTCACGAGCCAGTCTTTCCGCCCAGACCGGCGCCCCGTAGAGGGCCATCGATCGTACCACCCCCGCATAGAGGCGGCGGACTCCTTCCCGGGGTCCCCCGAGATTCGGCAGCAGTCTGTGCATAGCACCCGCTACCTTCTGAATTCGGGGGACCAGGCGCTCGAAATGTTCCACGAAGCTCCAGCGACTGTCCAGAGTTAGACCCAGGTACTTAAGGTACCGACCAACCTGGACCTCCGCGTCACCCACCCGGATCGACGAGCTGGGTGGCTCCACTCCCCTTCGGAGCTTATGAAACCACAACGCCTCAGTCTTGTGAGGCGCCACCACAAGGCCCAGCTCGTGGATTTTTGCGACGACGCAAGCCACCCCTTCCCCGGCGAGCTGGGTTGTCCTCTCGAAGGAGCTCCCCTCGGCCACCACTAGAGTGTCGTCTGCATAACAGACGACACTTACTCCGATGGGGAGATTGACCCGGAGGACCGCATCATATGCTAGGTTCCACAGCAGCGGGCCTAGCACTGATCCCTGTGGAACCCCGCAGCTGACCTCCCTCTCGTGGGCTCTCTCGTCCCGACCCACATAATGGATGCGCCTGTTATTCAAGTACGCTCCGACGATTCCGTGCAGGTAGGGAGGCACATTGTGATAGACCAGTGCCTCCCTAATCGCCCTCCAGGGCAAGGAGTTGAAGGCATTGACGATGTCCAGACTTATCGCCAATGCCATCCCTCCCCGCTCAATCGCCTGCTCCGCCAGGGAGCGCACTCGCAGGATTGCATCCACTGTCGACCGTTCCCGTCGGAAACCAAACTGGTTTTCCGATAAGTCGGGGCCCTCAGTCGACAGGTGTCCGCTGAGACGACGGGCGACTATTCTCTCGAACAGTTTGCCCGCTTCGTCCAGCAGACAGATGGGTCGGTACGCAGAAGGAGAGTCCGCGGGCCTTCCATCCTTCTTCAGAAGCACCAATCTGGCTTCCTTCCAGCTTGTGGGGAACACGCTTGAACGGAGGCAACTGTTAAACAGTCGCCTCAGCCTGTCCCCCAGGACAGCTAGGGCCAACACCCAGGCTCGGCCTGGAATCCCGTCCGGGCCCGGCGCAGTGTTACGGGCTCTCAGTCGCAACACCGCTAGGGCTAGCTCCGCCTCCGACACCTCTAAGCCTTCGCGCCAGCTCTGCGGGCTCGACTGGGCTGACGAGGGAGTATCCTGGACCCTCGGGAAGAGCGTATCTACCACTCTTCCCGCTAAATTGGGGTCCATGGTCTCCGTTAGTGGAGGGACCCACGGGCGGAGTTTGCCCAGTACCATTTTGTACGGGCGTCCCCATGGGTCCCTGTCCAGTCCCTCGAGGAGCTCGTTCCAGGACCGAGCCTTGGCGTCCTTAATCGCCCGTTGGAGCGCCTTGGTCGCTTCCCGGTATGCCGTGTAGGCTTCCGCTCTTTCTTCGGCTGAGACTCGCCGTCTCCGTCGGGCCCTCGTGTATTGGCGGCGCGAAATCAGGCAGATGCTGCGCAACTGCGCAATGCTGTCCGACCACCAATACGTGGCCTTTCGCTCGACAGGCCTGGCTCGGGGCATGGAAGCGTCGCAGATCGACGTCATTGTCCTCCGAAACCAGGCCGCTTCCTCTTCGGGATCGGGCGGGATCTCGCCGGTATCCGGCCAAGCCGCGACGTTGGCAGCGGCGATGAGCAAGTCTCGATCGAGCCGCTTGAGGGACCAACGTCGCGGTGGACTGCCGCCACGGCGCACGGGACCGTCGGGGGATCGGAGTGTCACATCGATAAAGATGTGACGGTGGTCGGATAGTGTGACCACCTCCTCCGCTACCCTCCAGCCCGACACGACTCGCGCGGCAGAAGGAGTCGCCCACGACAGGTCAATGATCGACTCCCCCTGCCACCGCACTAGAGTGCTAACAGACCCCCGGTTTAGCAACCGGAGATCCATTCCCGCCGCCCACTCTTGGATTGTATCTCCCCTCGGGCTGTCCAGGGCGTCTCCCCACGCTCTAGAACGTGCATTGAAGTCGCCCAGGACGAACATCGGGCGGGCTAGACTTCCACGAATGCAGATGGCTAGTCCGTCCAAGTAGGCCTCGTAAGCGGCGAGGCTGCAGTTGGGGGAAACGTAGCAGCCTACTACTACAAGTGGACCCCACTCCACCACAACGTATCCTTGCCCCCTCCTCAGCAAGGAGCAAGGGGGATCCCTTTCCTTTCCCCCCCAATATATGGCAACGGAGCCGACCTCGTCCACGAACCAGCGAGGGTGATTCGGGACACTATACGGCTCCGCTACCACCGCCAATGCAACCGACAACTCCGCGACAGTCTGCAGTAGCAGGTCCTGCGACGCGCGGCAGTGGTTGAGGTTGCCCTGGAGTATCTTTAGGCTGTTGAATGTGCCGTTTCCATTACCTCCTCGCCCAACGAGTAATCTCTCGTTCGGGATGGCGCTCTGGAGGGCTCGTCTTCGCCTGCCGTTTCCGCGGAAGCAGCCAGTGGAGGAGCCTGCTTGTCTCCTCTGCTCTTTTTCTTCCCTTTCGGGGGCGTGCATTTTTTGCCCCCTATTCTGTGATCGGCCGGCCGACCGATCTCCGCGCACAGCGGGCACCTGGGCGCCTGTGCTGTGCACTGGGTCGCCTTGTGACCCGGCTCGCCGCACGTGTAGCACAAGGCGCTCCGGTCAACAGCATTGGGGCACCTTAAACGTATGTGCCCCAACTCGAGGCACCGGTAGCACTGCAGAGGCCGTGCCCCCAATGCCTCGACCCTAGCAGCCACCCACCCCACTCGCACGCGCTTTGCAGCCGAAACTTTTTTCGCCGCGGTGAGCGGGCAACGAACCCACGCCGTCCCCAACCTTTGTGAGTTGCGTCGAATTTCGGCCACCTTCACCTCATCGGCGGAACAGCCTCCGGCTTCGGCGATGGCTGCCGCGACGTCTGCTTGAGTGATGGACTCATCTAAGTCCATCACTCGCAGTTCGCCTGTTTTAGATGGGCGAACGATTTGCACGCCCATCTCAGCGAGCGCCTGCCGCAGGCGGTCGGCCAAAACGTCAGCTTTAGCTGCATTTTCTGGGCCGGCCACCTCCAGCAATAGGCCGCCGTTTAAGGCCCTCTTTTGGCGAACTTCATCAATGCCACAGTCGGCCAGTTTAACCCTCTCTTTGGCGGCCGCCATCACTTGGGCGTAGGTGATGTCGACACCCTCGGGTACTGTAACCGCTATGGCGGCAGTGTTCGGCGGCCGAGGCAACTTCGGCTTCTTCTTGGCAGCACTTATAGCAGGCCGCGCAGCCGTAGGCGCAAGATTGGCGGCGTTTGCCTGCCTTTTCTTTGCCTTTCGGCCTACTACCGTGGCCCATGTGGTCGGGGGTTGCGACACCCCCGACGTCGACGGAAGCGCTGACGATGGCGGTTCCGCCCTCCCAGCAATCGTGTCGAGCGGCGTGGGGTTGGGGCCCCTGGTCTTTCTTCTCGTGACCCTGGTCTTCTTGGTTGAAGGTCCTGCTGCGGGCTCTGGCCCTCTCGCCGGGTCTCCCACCTTTCGGCCGAGTGGCGGCCTAATTGCTCGATCGGGAAAGAGCTCGTCCCTAAAACGGGTCAAACTCCTCTCGATCATTGCTTCTACCCGCTGTAGTAGATCAGAGCCCACCTGGCCGCTGCGAACCGCTTCCAATGTACGCGGGGCTGCTGGTCTAGTTGGTCTAGAGGAGGTCCCGCCCGCTGGAGGTGTAGGCGCGGAGGAGGCCCCGCCGCCCCCCGCGGCCCCTCGTCTCAGCTGAGCCAACTCGGCCGTCAGCGCCTGCACCTTGGCGCTCAGGTCGGTTAGCTGAGATCGCAGCTCTGCGTTTTCCCGCTCCATCCTTTCCGCAGAGGTTCGCTGCACGATTTCAGTGCTGGCGGCCTGCACCGTTCGCACTGCGACCCTGAGGGCGCGAACAAAATCGCCCTTAAGGTTGCGGGATTTATCCGCCACCTTCTCCACCGCCTGCAGGCTGTCAAAAATGCGAGCGCCGAGGTCCGCCGTCGGCTGTTCCCGCATCTCCTCCTGCAGCTCATCCGCATTGGGCAAGCTGGTTTTTGCCCTTGTCTTTTTAGGGACATAGGACGGACTATCCTCGTCGTCCTGTCCCCTCCCACGCTTTTGTGCCCGGGAAACACTCGACGTGTTCGACATGAGAGAGTCCGTGTCGCTCACGTCATCCGGCATTTCTCCGGTCCGCTCATATGGCCGAGCGAAAATTAGGCCCTCCTCCCTATCTTTCTCCATGATTTTGTTTTGGGTTTTTGATTTATTCATTACTGATCCCACGAGTACCCGGTTTTTGACGGTCGATCTCGGCAGTGACCGGTTTGCCTCGATAACCTTATACGCCTGGGGGGGCGGGAGGTACCCCAGGGTTGGCCGCTAAAAACTGGTGAACTCCCCAGCCGCTCTTCGAGCACCCCGTGTCACGTAATCGTACAACGAACCACAACTCCGGGGGTTGAGGATTTTTTATAGAGGTGATCTCCTCGCGGTCCGGCCAGTTAAGGCTAGACCCCCGTTCCCGAAGGGTTACGGTATACTCCCCACGCACCAGGCACCGCTCTAAGAATAGAGCGGGTGGTGCGACCCGTGCAGGCTCCGTGGGTTAGCACGGGAACTTGCACGGCCGTCACGTCGGGACAATTCGCTCGGCGGCCAGCAAAGTCACACAAGGAGAAGTTACTGACCGTCGCCCAGGGTACACCGGCCCGACCCACTGCCCTTCCCAGCGGACGTATCAACTGGGAACTGCAGCAGGCGGGCACACGAGGAGGTTTCCCGACACAGTACCCCTGCAGGGAGCGACCTAGGTCAGGTATAAGCCTCGCTATACAGCGGGGCAACGCCGCCAGCCTCCTCGGGACACTCCCTGCAGGGAGCGACCTAGGTCAGGTATAAGCCTCGCTATACAGCGGGGCAACGCCGCCAGCCTCCTCGGGACACTCCCTGCAGGGAGCGACCTAGGTCAGGTATAAGCCTCGCTATACAGCGGGGCAACGCCGCCAGCCTCCTCGGGACACTCCCTGCAGGGAGCGACCTAGGTCAGGTATAAGCCTCGCTATACAGCGGGGCAACGCCGCCAGCCTCCTCGGGACACTCCCTGCAGGGAGCGACCTAGGTCAGGTATAAGCCTCGCTATACAGCGGGGCAACGCCGCCAGCCTCCTCGGGACACTCCCTGCAGGGAGCGACCTAGGTCAGGTATAAGCCTCGCTATACAGCGGGGCAACGCCGCCAGCCTCCTCGGGACACTCCCTGCAGGGAGCGACCTAGGTCAGGTATAAGCCTCGCTATACAGCGGGGCAACGCCGCCAGCCTCCTCGGGACACTCCCTGCAGGGAGCGACCTAGGTCAGGTATAAGCCTCGCTATACAGCGGGGCAACGCCGCCAGCCTCCTCGGGACACTCCCTGCAGGGAGCGACCTAGGTCAGGTATAAGCCTCGCTATACAGCGGGGCAACGCCGCCAGCCTCCTCGGGACACTCCCTGCAGGGAGCGACCTAGGTCAGGTATAAGCCTCGCTATACAGCGGGGCAACGCCGCCAGCCTCCTCGGGACACTCCCTGCAGGGAGCGACCTAGGTCAGGTATAAGCCTCGCTATACAGCGGGGCAACGCCGCCAGCCTCCTCGGGACACTCCCTGCAGGGAGCGACCTAGGTCAGGTATAAGCCTCGCTATACAGCGGGGCAACGCCGCCAGCCTCCTCGGGACACTCCCTGCAGGGAGCGACCTAGGTCAGGTATAAGCCTCGCTATACAGCGGGGCAACGCCGCCAGCCTCCTCGGGACACTCCCTGCAGGGAGCGACCTAGGTCAGGTATAAGCCTCGCTATACAGCGGGGCAACGCCGCCAGCCTCCTCGGGACACTCCCTGCAGGGAGCGACCTAGGTCAGGTATAAGCCTCGCTATACAGCGGGGCAACGCCGCCAGCCTCCTCGGGACACTCCCTGCAGGGAGCGACCTAGGTCAGGTATAAGCCTCGCTATACAGCGGGGCAACGCCGCCAGCCTCCTCGGGACACTCCCTGCAGGGAGCGACCTAGGTCAGGTATAAGCCTCGCTATACAGCGGGGCAACGCCGCCAGCCTCCTCGGGACACTCCCTGCAGGGAGCGACCTAGGTCAGGTATAAGCCTCGCTATACAGCGGGGCAACGCCGCCAGCCTCCTCGGGACACTCCCTGCAGGGAGCGACCTAGGTCAGGTATAAGCCTCGCTATACAGCGGGGCAACGCCGCCAGCCTCCTCGGGACACTCCCTGCAGGGAGCGACCTAGGTCAGGTATAAGCCTCGCTATACAGCGGGGCAACGCCGCCAGCCTCCTCGGGACACTCCCTGCAGGGAGCGACCTAGGTCAGGTATAAGCCTCGCTATACAGCGGGGCAACGCCGCCAGCCTCCTCGGGACACTCCCTGCAGGGAGCGACCTGGGTCAGGTATAAGCCTCGCTATACAGCGGGGCAACGCCGCCAGCCTCCTCGGGTCACTCCCTGCAGTGAGCGACCTAGGTCAGGTATTTTATTTGTAAAATAGTTAGGTATTTTGTAATTTTAGCTTAAGCATTTATTTTAATGTTATTTTAGTTTTATTTTATTTTAAAAATAAATAGATACACAGAAAATTAAAAAAAAACATTAAAATATGTACAAAGGCGGGCTGATAATCCCTCTGAGATATCAGAGGGATCTCTTCCAGCCAACTTTTGTTTTAGGAGAGTTTAAACTACTTTTATGGTGGGTAAAGGTATAGAGTACAATAAATAATAAGTATAAATAAATTACAATAAATTACTTTATTATACTTTTTTGGAGAATCAACAAATATAGACAAAATAAAGATACTAACATATTTCGTAACATGGCCCAGAAAAATAACATTATTTATGGGAATACAAAAGTTACATGCCAGGCCGATATATTGAATTGCACCAATAAATAAGTTCTTTGGGATATTATGTCATGTCATGATCGTGCTATAACAAATACTTACTCGTTTACAATTGCTCACTTTCCGCACAGGTATCATAATATACTATTATGGAGATAATTCATCATAATTCCATTCATTTCCCCGTCAAGAATTGGATCAGGATTTTTCTCATTTGCAAATTCCCCCGGTGGAATCCATCGAGTGCGGAGGTAGCTTCATAAAATGACAAATTCCATTATCATTTACATAAACTTGGGGTTCAATGCGACGTTTATAAAAACATTTAGCGATACAAATGTCTCATTTCAATGTATTTTATATGAGGTTGGTAAATGTACGTATTACTTGCTCAGAATTTAAAGCATTTATACCTAAATAATTAAAACTGTAAAAAGTTTTATTTTTTTTGCTTTTAATTGCTGGTCGACTTTTTGTAAAATGAATGAATGAATGAATGAATACTCTTTATTGCACAAAATTAGTGTGATACAATGCGTACAAAACGATTAATACAATCTAGGCGGTCTTATCGCTAAAAGCGATCTCTTCCAGACAACCTTCTGGTGGAGTAATTTTGGTGGAAAAAGGTAGGTTGTGCACCGTTTACAATAATATATATATATATATATATATATATTATTGTAAACGGTGCACAACCTACCTTTTTCCACCAAAATTACTCCACCAGAAGGTTGTCTGGAAGAGATCGCTTTTAGCGATAAGACCGCCTAGATTGTATTAATCGTTTTGTACGCATTGTATCACACCTTGTGTGCACCGTTTACAATAATATATATATATATATATATATATATATATATATATATATATATATATATATATATATATATATATATATATAATACCCAAACAAATAAATATATTTATATATACTTATATATAAAATATCTACATATACACACACACATACATATATACATACATACATAACCCCATTTCTTAAATTTCATTAAAGTCGGCGGTTAGTGCTTACTATAAATTCTTGATTTATTGGGGTTTTACAGATTGCTTGATCTTTTCCTCTTGATAAATAATACTAAACTTGTATTTTTTTATATTTAAAATATAACGAATTAATCCGCTTACAAGTAAATGAAACTTTTAAGATTCAAAAAATTAACTTAGTAATTACTAACTAAGTAGTAAATACTTTCTTATTTAAATTTTTACTTACTTATCACCTATGATCGGAGTAGGTAGGGCTGTTTTTGGTACTTGCCACATACGGTCATAATATGGATAAGTATGCCCAATAACCCCGGGATTTAATAAATATATTATTTAGATTTGTTTATTAACGTTATATTTGTTTTGATACACATTTAAGATTGGTGGCGAAATATTATTTTTTAAGATTCATGGCGCTAGTGTACCTATGGTAGTGTTTTAACTTCTTCGTATTTTCACAATTTTTAAAAAATCGTAATCCGCCGAGTAAGGGCGAGGTTTATAAAAGTAATTTACAACATTTGCTCGATAACTTAAAACGAGATCCCGAAATCATATCCATATTAATATAACCTTTGAGGACATTGACCCGAAAGAGACCTATCTACTCCGATCAGTGCTTATCACTTTACACGTACATTTTGTAGCGTTCAGCTGATAGATTTAAAAAGTCCACAGTTCCACAAACCAGCCGCTGTGCACTCTCCACTGCACAGGCCAACTCTAGTGCACGAGCCAACTTGAGTTCGTCTGGGTCTTCCCGGATCAGCTTTTAACGGGCGAAAGAGGAATCTATGCCCAAAACGAACCGGTCTGTCAAGCACATCTCTCTAGCCAACTTGAGTTCGTCTGGGACTTCCCGGAAAGCTTTTCACGGGCGACAGAGGAATCTATGCCCAAAACGAACCGGTCTGTCAAGCACATCTCTCGAGCCAACTTGAGTTCGTCTGGGTCTTCCCGGAACAGCTTTTCACGGGCGAAAGAGGAATCTATGCCCAAAACGAACCGGTCTGTCAAGCACATCTCTCGAGCCAACTTGAGTTCGTCTGGGTCTTCCCGGATCAGCTTTTCACGGGCGAAAGAGGAATCTATGCCCAAAACGAACCGGTCTGTCAAGCACATCTCTAGTGCACGAGCTAACTTGAGTTCGTCCGAGTCTTTCCGGAACAGCTTCTCACAGGCGACAGAGGAATCTATGCCCAAAACGAACCGGTCTGTCAAACACATCTCTAGTGCCGAGCCAAAGTTACTTCCAGTGGCCAACACACGAAGACTAGCTGCATACTCCGACATCGTTTCATGTGTTTATTTCTTGGCAGAATAAAACTTTTGACGTTCAGCATAAACACACTTTTTAGATAGTTTATACTTTATTGCACACAAGAAATTTACATAGGAAAGGAGACAGAATAAGTGTACAAAGGCGGCCTTATTGCTCAGAGCAATCTCTTCCGGGCATCATCATATCATCATACCATTTATTCATAAACAATCATAAATTGTGTTTGAATAAAAAAAACATGCCAAAAATAATAATTAAACTATTTCAGTGTCAATATTAGCTACTGTATAAGCGTTATAAAAAAAAGAAATTAAAATTACAAAAAATATATATATTAAAATCCATGTCACAAAAAATATTAAATAATAATAAAAAAATCAATGTCAAAACAAATACAACACAATAAATTATAATTTGCTAATTAGTCATATTTCCATCATAGGTGCCTACTTACATTGTAATTCTTCTACTGAATACAAACTCCTTTCCAAAAGAAGCGCTTTTAATTTGACCCTAAATGTATGGAGGCTCGTGTCTGTCCTATATTCAACGGGCAACTTGTTAAACAGCCTCAGACTGATACCTCGCACAATGCTTCACCATATTTAGTTTAGGTAGTATTTCATTTTTCACATCCTTCCGTCTGGCAACCTAGGCGATAGAATAATTATTAATAGGTTACCGGCAGTATAGTGCAGAAGAGTGAAATATGAACTATTTATTGGTTTATATACTTTTAGGTTGAAAATGAGCATTTAGCGTATCTACAATCACGGTATAGGCCGCCGTGTCCGGCGTGACAGGATATAGAAAATCCCGGGTGAGTCCATACGAGTCCTGTGACATGCAGTTCAACAGTATGGCACATCTCTTGGTCCCACCACTGTCTTCCTTGTCGTCAATGAAGACGTCGCTTTAAGACATGTAATTAGTTTTATTTAGATAAGGAAAAAAAACCCGTTCGCCACAAAAGACAATTTCAATTGTGCATTGTGCAATGTGCTGATTATTTTGTAACAATAGGCCTGTTTGTTGCGAGACCATCTGCACAACTTACCTACTTGCATAAAATAAAATAAATACTATTCCTGATAAATATAAATATTTGTTTGGGGGGGTGCTGCTGGTACACATGAGCTCGAGCGGGCGCATAGAGCTGTAATTAAGGTCATGATTCGAAAACCACGTCGGTATCCTACTGTACTTCTCTACAAGGAAACAGGCTTTATGTCAGTTAGACAACTTTACATCAATGCTAGTATTCTTCGCTTCCACACCTTTACCGTACCAAAACTTACGACTACGACGGGTAGACGTGCTTACTACCCTACGACCCAGATTAAAACTAGCTTTGCACAACGTCAATTCGAATTCCTTTCCTCATTTCTTTATAGACAACTCAATCAATCTGGTAACTCGCAAACTGCTTCGAAAACAAAACACGTCATAAAGAAAATGGTACGAGATTGGCTTAGTGGTCTTGATTACGAGGGCACGGAGAAACTTTTAAAGGTAACACAATAATAATAATACACACACAACCAACACACACACACACACACACACACACACACACACACACACACACACACTGTTCATTTGCACTGGTCAAAGAAGATATCTGTCCTCCGAGATACAGGAACTTCCTAGTTCGGAGGTCAGCGCCTATAGTAGGATAACTGGTTGCCCACTAATTTTATTAAGTTTAATGTAACATATGCTTAAGTTCCTACTCCACTGTAATTTTACCGCACAAACAAACTATTCTTATTCTTATTTGTCTGAAATGTCTATAATATTTTAACGTTATGTTTTAAGTGTGTGTAAATATCAAAATTGTATGTGTGTAAATATTTGATACTTATTGTATAAGTTTTAAAAGGTATATCCTCGTAAACGTAGGTACTTCATGTTTTGGTATGCCGTGACCGTGTTGCTGGTGCTTCTAATTATTATGTGTTTTTATGTCAAATAAAGAACTTTCAAAATCAAATAAAATCAAATCTGCACCACTTTACAGTCACACACCGGAACACTCCCGAGTATAGACATTGCTAACACCGTATTTCACAACAAATTGATCTATTAACAATAAAATCACTCCTCGCCACTGCAATATCTCTAACTATTTCATGGAATTCGGGAGCGAGCAATCAAATAACCGTATTGTCGACAGCCGATTTATTAACGTTTTATCCAATTGTCGGTACATGCAAATAATAACTACATACATATTACAAAAAGTCCTAATACAAAAGTTGTTCAGTTATCGATCGATACTAAACATTCTCCTTTTGGCTTACAAACGGGGTTTTATTATATCCTGTAGAGTCATAGTATTAAAAGCACAAATAGAAATCAATACGTCTTGTCTAGGTCGTAAAGAAGCATTATTTCTTAATTTCAGTGGGCGGCAGGGCAGCCACGTCCAAGAGTTACTGCTGCAGACACTTTATTGTGGTACCAGTGAGGAGTTAGCTGAAATTGATGATATTGTAATTAAATAGCATTGGTCTCTCTCTTAGTAGCCTTTGGAGTAAGTAATGAAAATCCGCCCTTTGATAGCTCAGCCTCAGGGATCCGTATTCAAAGATTTTGAAAAAAAAAATCGACCCCTTTACTTGTACGAGACGCATAATAATGGGAGCACCTACTCGTTTAAAATACAAAATCGATATTTGAATTAGGGTCAAATTAAATGAAATTTTGAAGTCTGTACTTATTCCGTTGCTGAAAGTGCATTACAGACGGACTGACACGGATGGATGGACAACGGAGGGACATCAATAAAGTTCCGATTTCCCTTTCGGGGAAGGAACCAGCGACAATATAGTTCCCGTTTTTCCATTCGAGGTAGGATACCTAAAAAGTAATCTTACAAACGATGCAACATTTATTTACGTACGACCAAACTTCTAAAGGAAAATATACCTACATAGTGGTTGGTTTACTTTGTATTGTCAATCCTATGAGAATCGCTTTCTATAACCTTAATCCGACCGAAATTGAATAACCACGAACAATTATCTTGTATTTAAAAGATAGCTCAAGAATACACGAAGAGCTTTCATACCGGTATTAAGTTAACTGTACAACAACGAGTTTTTAAAGTTAAGGAGGCGAGACGTAACGTCATGCAAGAAACAAACAACAAACGAGCCCACCACCGCACCGGTACTTTACGTTTCGGATTTAAAACTGCTGATTGGACAAGAGCACATGCGTCACCACGTGATTGGGAAACCTTCACTGAGAAAAACAAAAACCAGATTTAATGCTCCTGATTTACATCATGCCATTCCATATTCAAACGGAAACCCGTCACCATTATTCTAGACGTGGGTTTAGTTCGTACTATAGTATTGTGACGTAAATAATTATGTCAAGACTAGAATAAGGGTGATACGTCTGGTTTTCCGATTGAATATGCAATTGCATGATTTAGTTCAGGAGGATTATAAGATCTGGACTGTTGTTTCTCAGTATATGGCGACATTCGTCCTGTTCGCACCATAGCATGACAGAAATCTGCAATGCGTTTTGATGGGTGCCATTTTTACACTTTCGCTATTGCTCCATACCTACACAATATGAATTCGATGTTGTATAATGTATTGTTCAAATAAAAGTAGTTGCTTCTAATGCGCACGCGTCTACCTCACAGATGATTCTAAGAATCGGTTTCACTCTCACGCCTGTCATTTATCACGATACAGTGTGATGATAGGCAACCGTTGATTTATTACGTTTCTAATGATGATTTACATTGTTGAAACATGATTTACATTTAAATGTATTTACATTTTATATTACAGCGTACATGACAATAGTACCTTTCTCACATCCTTTGGTCGGCACAACTGTCAAAAATCACGCATTGAATTTCAGCCGTGATTTAATTTTTGGATTCGATTCGTTTTGAACTAAATTTTCGGTGAAAAATATATAGTCAGTCCATATGAGGAACTTCGGAAAAAAACCGATAAACGCCATTTAGGTCGTATGTTTTTTTCGGTACCTTGTGTTGGATAACATATCTTTCTGCAAATGGATCTTTTCAAAAACTGTTCAATCTTGTTCAAAATAATTATTAAAAATCCACGGTCATTTCATAACTCGACAAATCCATTTACAAAAAAAAACTACCAAAAAAAATGCTTCAAATATCGATAAATCTGTACCGACGGCATAAAGTCCCGATAAATCCATACTAGACTTCACCAAAACACGATATATCCAAAATTCTTTTATTAATATCTAGAAAACCTAAATTGTTACCTTCCATTTCCCTTCGCTATCTAACTTAACAATATGTTTACCATATTTTGGCATAAAATATTATTTGTGTTTACATATAATCTTATTAAGTTATCAGGATTTTTCTAATTTGTGACAAAAACATAAATCGATTTTTGCTCCTCATATGTTATTTAAATCGATGTTGAAAGCATTACCCTCAGTTGCGCAAAAGTAGCCTTTAAAATGGAACTAACGCCGTGCACTTTGGATTTTCCTAGCCAATGTCCATTCAGTGAACTAACACGGACTGAAATAATTAAGAAACCAAACGCAGGTGGTTGGTACTTTAGTTCTAAATCTAATTAGGGTTTTAAATATGTTATCCTAAATTACAACATTTCACCTTATGTAGAGAGGATATATTGTGGTAGTGAGGCAGTGAACGGCTAAACATTTGATGAACATAATGATGATGAAATATAAGAAAAAGCCTTATCCTTGAATAAAAGACCAAGCGCTACAATTTATTTAACTGGCGACAAAAAAGGAGGTTCTCGATTCGACGCAAATATAAGAAGATTTCGACACTTCTATAGAATAAACCTTCTAACCCTAGATACAGAAAAGCGGCGGTCGTTTAAAGGGAAAAGCATTTTGTTAGACAATAGGATAAGATCGGGGTGAAGATCGAAGTAAGCCCTTTTACATTCAGGCCGAAATCTCTGTACCTATACAACTAAATATAGGATAAGGAAGTATTAAATGTGGAATACAGGAACAGGATAATGGAAACACGACTACGATTTCCTGTTGATAGCTATTGCCCCACGATAAAAATAGTCTTAATATAAAAATACTTGGTATTTGTTTGAACTCTATTCATAAAACTCTTATTTAACTTTCTGAATCTGAGTGGACAATAACTGTAACTTGCAGTGGGCAATGACTGCGATGACTTGGAAATAACTGCATATGACAAATTAAATACCGTAATTTACAATTTGTCGATGGTTATTCCAAAAGTAATAGTCCTACAAACAATTCCTTTAGTTCAGAGAATTTGAACCCACATGGAGGATTCAACTAATAAGAAATAGGTAGACAAATCTCTACCAGAAAAGCTAGAAAATTTCCTATAAGTAGATTTAGTAAGTTAGTAAATAAAGATAATAGAAAAATAACCAACGTAAAAACGTTTTATAGCTCCAATTCGTCAAGACAAACAACCAACAACCTACAACCTGTAACTACTAAACCAATAGTCATAAATCTCAAACTTTTTATGTCTCTGAATCGCCTCAAAATCAAATAGTAAGAAAAACCAAACTACGTGTATAAAATACCAAATTATTTTTGCGGTTGGATAAATATATGCATTAACTATATTAACGTAACTTCAAAATTTCCATGTGTATAACTAACTTGGCAGTATTAGATAACAAAGGCATTATCGACCGGCTAGTAAGCCATAGAGGTCGCTGGCCTATGATTGCAGGCTTCATGATGTAGCACTTACAGTGAATTTCAAACTCGGACCATTAGAATAAATCGATTCTAAGTGACTGGCCACACTTTTCTGCTGACAACATTTCTCGAGCATTTTTTTCAAAGATGGCTCTAATTGTTACACTTTGAATTTGTTTCTAGCTAAAAAAAATCATTGCTATTAGGATAATTTTGCCTAATGCAATACAATTTTGGTTTTCAAGAAGTGTTTTTCAAACAGCGTTTTCTGTGCGAGTAACTTCAACTTAGTATTATATTTATTTATTAAAAAATATAGAAAAATCGTTACTTAATATAATGAAGGAAGGAAACAAAACAACATCAATACCTACTATAGTATTATTACTATCTACCTTCATAACATGTAGATAACTCAATACTATAGTTAGAGATCACCAAGATCACCTAAAGTTGAAATAAAAAAGGGAAAAAATTCAAAAAAAGGTGTAAACTTTTGGGAAATAAAAGGTATTTTTATTTATTTTATTTTATATATTAGACACGGGAATTTACCACGGCTTGGGGTAAGAATCCGAACGGATTACCATAGTTGGTACATTTGCGAGAGGTCATTATATCTCAATAGAGTGGAGTGTTAGAGTCAATATTGTTCGTATATACTTCACTCTGTTTACTATTAGACGGCACGTGTCTCTACGCATAAAACGGTAAAAAATCAAAACAAACATCACTACAAAACCGTTTAGTCTCTCTTCAAACAATATTAGAAGATGAATGGAGTAGAGAATTATAAATGCGTTAGGTCTATATTCCCGCTTCAGACAAATATCCAAGACGATTTAATAAAACCCTATTTCTTAACCCAGATTTTGAGATCAAAAAGAACCTCCGTGGTAATAATTTAATTTAATGGAAAATTATAATTATAATTGTACTTATCTAAAATTCAAATATAAAATTTGTTATTATTTTATTATTGGAAAATTATATTATAATTGGAAATGTAATTTATAATTTGTAAAATTTATACACATATAATACTAAATTTAAAGAAGTTTAATTTATTATTTGATTTTTATTCTATGGCTGAAAATAAAGACATTTTAATATAATTTTAATAAATAAGTATGTAATAAGATAAGCGGATAGTCCTTTATAACTCTTTGGTTTATAACATTCGTCGCTGCAACAGTGCAGAACATTTTATATTGGAACCAATATAAAATGTTCAACATTTAAAACATTTTCCCATTTCACATTTAAAACATGTTCACATGTAAAACATTTTATATTGTAACCAATATAAAATGTTCAACATTTAAAACATTTTCACATTTCACATTTAAAACATGTTCACATGTAAAACATTTTATATTGTAACCAATATAAAATGTTCAACATTTAAAACATTTTCACATTTCACATTTAAAACATGTTCACATGTAAAACATTTTATATTGGAACCAATATAAAATGTTCAACATTTTCACATTTCACATTTAAAACATGTTCACATGTAAAACATTTTATATTGGAACCAATATAAAATGTTCAACATTTAAAACATTTTCACATTTCACATTTAAAACATGTTCACATGTAAAACATTTTATATTGTAACCAATATAAAATGTTCAACATTTAAAACATTTTCACATTTCACATTTAAAACATGTTCACATGTAAAACATTTTATATTGTAACCAATATAAAATGTTCAACATTTAAAACATTTTCACATTTCACATTTAAAACATGTTCACATGTAAAACATTTTATATTGTAACCAATATAAAATGTTCAACATTTAAAACAATTTCACATTTAAAACATGTTCACATGTAAAACATTTTATATTGGAACCAATATAAAATGTCTCCAATTCAAGATTGATATTCATTCTGAGACTTACAATACGACGACTCGTGGTCACACCACTTTGTCGCACCAATGTGACTACGAGACATTCAACGCCTGGGCAAAACATGCATACATATTTAAATAATACAAGAAGTATCATTATGTAATAAATATCATTCGATATGTATTAAAATTACAGTACGAAGCAGCGATATCACGAAGATGCGAAAACAATTCTATAACAGAGTCGTGAGAATATGGAACAAGCTATCGCAAAAAGTCGTGGATGCATCTTCAGTCAACAGTTTCAAAAATAGACTAGATAGGTTTTTAAACAGTGCATACGAGTAAGTAGTGGTGGACTTAATTGACTATGAACTCAAGTGCTAAGTGCTATAAATAAGTGAATGAACAATACATCAACTTAGATATGGGCGCATAAACTTAATGCTGCCTGCTCATAATCAATAATAATAATAAGAGTACATTGTAGAAGTACCTACGTTTCAATTACCTAGAGTTGTGGTCAGAGCAATGAACGCAGTCATCTCGTGCTCCGTAGTAGCCTTAATTGTCAAACTTAGGCTGTGACGTGGATAACTGTTCTCCGATAGACGTTTTTATAACAATGTTGCCAGCTGTCGATGTTATGAGTCATCTTACGAGTAAGATAAGAAACGGCAAGTATTTTCAGACTTTGTTCAATGGACATGTGTGGGCTTGTTTGTAGTTTTTCGCCTGATGTCTACCAGCATAATAATGTACTAGCTTCATTACTGATTATCACAAAGTCAGATTTTTTTGAAAATTGGTTCGCCTGGCTTTTATTTCTATTGTCGGCCAACTCCACAAAAAGATTGTTGTTATGCTAGCCAAGCGGATTCTGTAGGTATCAAGCAAGTTGGTATCGACTTCACGGGCCAAACCAAATAAACTTCTGGAGTGTTCAAGGTATTTCCTGGACATCCATTTCACTAAATACAACGTAACTTAATAGAATCTAAACTGCATCGTTATGACATGTTTCTTTCTTACTTACGATCCAATTTCAGTTAAGTTCCGATCGAGTCAACGATCGATCGAACAGTAACGTATTTGCACATTCTAATAAAACGTTAGTTTATACTGAATCGCAGTTGAAGGGTAACATAACGCTGACGTCAAATATAACGATCGAACATAAGTTCATCCCAAGGTACTTTTGCCCGATCGATAGTAAATCGAAAGGTGGCAGAGGTAGATGGCTCAGCAGATGCGATTTGGTGCCACTTCCACTTCTACTTCCACTTCCACCTTTACTTCCACTTTTACTTCCACTTCCACTTTTACTTCCACTTCCACTTTTACTTCCACCACCACCACCTTTTGTTTGCCAACATTTTACAAACCACACGGCGATCGGGACTAGGAGTTTCTCTATCGGATAATTCCTTTGATCCAGAGCGGATCGAACAAACTGTGGACACGGAAAACATTTCCCATTTTCGTTTTATAAACCTTTATTTGGGAATTAGTTCGGTCTGGACCGCAAACAAGCTCAAAGTTTCATTGGTCAGTAGTGAGTACTCCATTCATATCAACGGACAAGTCGTTCAGTTAAATCAAACGAAATAAGATTTATTTAGTTCAGAATAGAGTGGTGCTGGATACGTTACGAAGAGAGGAGTTGAATTCTGCAACGATCGCGTTCGAGTGGCAAGCCACCAGGCCTGTACACACGTGGAGGCAGACTAGCGACGGTGAACTGAAGGCAGCAGGGCTGAGCCGCAGACAGACGAGGAGAAGCGGTGGAACAAGGGCTACGTGACGCCGCGCCAGCATTGCGCCAGTGTTGGCTAACGCTTGCTGACGTCAAAAAATAATAAATTATGAGTGTATGTAAACATGATAGTTCAAGTAATGGGAAACAGAAATATATTGATTTACGAACATGAAATAACGATTTAAATTTAATAATTTAAGTTTATTATCGCCTTTTTTAAATTGTGTATCACGTGACTTAAAACGCTATTCGTCATGACGCTGTCAAGTGTGACGTCACTATCGAGTAAATAACACAACGAATGTAGGGCGGATCAGTTCCGTTTTGTTTGTTTATTTAATTGATAGTGACGTCACAGCAAAACTATCATGGCGACCAGTGTTTTCGCGAGAATTTTAAATGATTAAAATTTAAGGACTATTGAGCGACTTTATTTTGAGGAAATAAAAAACTAGTAAAGAATGGCTATGATTTAAACATTTTAACATACTTTTCAAAAAAAGTGTCAAATACCCTATTGTGATTGTGAGATACAACATGTATATATAAGTACTTAACGCGGAAACGATATCGTAGAATCGACATAGGCATGGCAATTTAAGTATAAATATCACATTAAATGATTAATTAATTGGTGACAGTTGATGGTCAGTTGAATGTTGTTGCAAATTGTGAAGTTCGAACGATTATATACCTAGATTTTTTGTGATGAAACAGAAATCAAACAAAAGTTACCTAAATCTAAGCTAGGTGCACTGTTAGAGATACGAGTACTCGTAACTGACACATAAAACATGCATTTGGACTAGACTCTGACATTTTTCTTGCATATTAAGCCCTGGCTATACTAACTACTGGATATTTTATTAAGCACTGGCTATACTAACTACTGGATATTTTATTAAAAGCACTGGCTATACTAACTACTGGATATTTTATTAAAAGCACTGGCTATACTAACTACTGGATATTTTATTAAGCACTGGCTATACTAACTACTGGATATTTTATTAAGCACTGGCTATACTAACTACTGGATATTTTATTAAGCACTGGCTATACTAACTACTGGATATTTTATTAAGCACTGGCTATACTAACTACTGGATTTTTTATTAAGCACTGGCTATACTAACTACTGGATATTTTATTAAGCACTGGCTATACTAACTACTGGATATTTTATTAAGCACTGGCTATACTAACTACTGGATATTTTATTAAGCACTGGCTATACTAACTACTGGATATTTTATTAAGCACTGGCTATACTAACTACTGGATATTTTATTAAGCACTGGCTATACTAACTACTGGATATTTTATTAAGCACTGGCTATACTAACTACTGGATATTTTATTAAGCACTGGCTATACTAACTACTGGATATTTTATTAAGCACTGGCTATACTAACTACTGGATATTTTATTAAGCACTGGCTATACTAACTACCTGGATATTTTATTAAGCACTGGCTATACTAACTACTGGATATTTATTAAGCACTGGCTATACTAACTACTGGATATTTTATTAAGCACTGGCTATACTAACTACTGGATATTTTATTAAGCACTGGCTATACTAACTACTGGATATTTTATTAAGCACTGGCTATACTAACTACTGGATATTTTATTAAGCACTGGCTATACTAACTACTGGATATTTTATTAAGCACTGGCTATACTAACTACTGGATATTTTATTAAGTACTGGCTATACTAACTACTGGATAATTTATTAAGCACTGGCTATACTAACTACTGGATATTTTATTAAGCACTGGCTATACTAACTACTGGATATTTTATTAAGCACTGGCTATACTAACTACTGGATATTTTATTAAGCACTGGCTATACTAACTACTGGATATTTTATTAAGCACTGGCTATACTAACTACTGGCTATTTTACTAAGCACTGGCTATACTAACTACTGGCTATTTTATTAAGCACTGGCTATACTAACTACTGGATATTTTATTAAGCACTGGCTATACTAACTACTGGATATTTTATTAAGCACTGGCTATACTAACTACTGGCTATTTTACTAAGCACTGGCTATACTAACTACTGGCTATTTTATTAAGCACTGGCTATACTAACTACTGGATATTTTATTAAGCACTGGCTATACTAACTACTGGATATTTTATTAAGCACTGGCTATACTAACTACTGGATATTTTATTAAGCACTGGCTATACTAACTACTGGATATTTTATTAAGCACTGGCTATACTAACTACTGGATATTTTATTAAGCACTGGCTATACTAAGTACTGGATATTTTATTATCTTTGTTTAATATGTTGTCACGTTGATGTGTGTCATTCATGGTTTTGTTTTATATTGGAGCAGTCACAAAAAAAAACTGAAATAAATTATTAATCTCCTCTGTTCCACGTACTCTGCTTTAATTTCAATAGGTTATTGAATAGCAGCAAGAGGAAATTATTGTGCATAAATTTATGTTCAGTGAATATGTCTAGGGACGGCAAGATCGTTGGTAGTGATACTGGAATTAGCATTAGCACTTGATTCCATGTGAAACTAGGATTAGCTTGTTAGAGCATGTTTAATAGCTTATTATAATGCAATCATAAAGCTACGCCAATGTAACGTTTTGTAATATCGTGAGGAAAGCTTGATGTCAGAATTAATCGCTTTTAATAACATGTAACATGGATTAGTAACAGATGTGGAGATTATAAAGATTTCGCGCTTTACTTTACCCCTTTAATTTCGAGTTTGTTTATTTTACCAGATTTGCAAAAGCGTACACGTACGGTACCTACTTTATGTACTTATCACGTCTTTTGAAAAATCGAGACGCACATATGTATCAAACACGAAACAGAGAAAGGTTGATTATTCCTAGGGCAAGATTAAGTAAAACACTAATCGGGATCCTAGTGAAAATCAAAATGTTCAATTAGCTCCCGATTGAGGTCATCAAACTTCTTGTTAAAGAGTTTAAGGCCATTACAAAAAAGTTCTTTGAGAAAAATGCCTACTACAGGCTAAACGAATTTATGTCCTCAAAATTAAATCTTTCTCATATCCTATGACTCGGGAAATTGACATATGTACGACTCTTAGCGTCTGTGACATTTTAAAATTATTTTGACATTGTATCCACACTTTTTTTAATTTTTTTATTGACTGTACACTATTGTACTATTATAGGTATTTTTCTGTTCAATTATGTTAAATATAATCTTAATGTGTTACATAAGGAATATAAATAATTTAATTTTGATTCATTATTTAATTATTTTGAACGACTTATCTTGCAACGGGTTTTGTTGCTTTGAGATGAAATAAATACAATTACTATTTATTGCTTTCGGAGAGAGAAACTCAGAAGATCTGTGCGGAGTTACAAGCATCCGAACACACACGTCCGTACGTATACGAGTAGCACAAGTAGTTCTGAAAGGATTGACAACAATCCGGCAAAACTTCACAAAACCGATCCCGTTTTCCCAAGGCTATCTCGCATAGGTTAACGGTACCTACCAGTTCCTAGCAAGGAATTTATTACCAACTCGTTTTGCTACTGGTTCATACCAGTTTAGGCTCAATACAGTTCAGATAAGGACTGAAAAAAGATCAAGATAAAGTTGGCGTCCTTTTAAGGCGAGTAAACTGTCCTGCGGCTACTGGTTTGGTTAAGGTTTTTATGGTTCCGGCACAGGTAACGTTGAAACCTTAGTAGTGAAAAGTATCCGTCCATCTGTTCTTAGCAGATTTTTATTGAGCTATTTTGATAAAAGAATGCTGTTCACTTGGGCCGACTTGTGCAAAAGTCGAATTGAGTATCTCTCAATTAATCTTATTAACCCGAGAGTTAATAAGATTGGGTCGAGAAGCGCAGGCTCGATTACATGATTAGCGTGCAGTTTACACACACAGAACATAACAGAAATCTCCCTCTCTCTCTCTCACACACACACCCTTTCAACACACATAATTACACACTCTTACAACTTACATACTTACACACATACCATTTCTTTGTTCTCCCCACTCACTATTCCACTTTCCCACCTCCATATTTTATTAGCTGTTACTAATTATTATTATTATTTTGTATAAATTAAGGAGACCTATTTTTGGCTTGCACGCATGTAAAAAAAAAGAACAATTCAGGCATTATATAGCTGTAAGGTTTCTCAGAAATAAAAATATAATAAAAAATAATGCCTAACCCGGGTTACATCTCAAAAACGTTTTGCACCAACGCTAACCCTGAAATATTTTGTATGAAAACCATAGACATTTGTGAGTTAAACCAGGATTAAATAACCCGGGTTACGAATATCTAACCCGCACTTTCGCGCAAGCCGCCCTTAGTTGGCGTGTTCGACCAATCAATAGCATAGATTAGGATTGTATTTTTTTTGTGTTGATAATGTAAGGATTAGTTTAATTATGGTTTGATGTTACAATGACATCAATTCCGATGGGGTCGTTAAATTTAGTATATTATATTAGATTGTGTACGAGTGAGCGGGTCGTATCGTTTAGTGATAATCGCTAAATTCTCCCGGAATCGATGCCAATATTTTCCATAATAGAAATGGCATTGTCTTCAAGTAGGTCGATAACAGAAAGCCTATAGGTCCGCCATAAACCAATAGAGCCGTCTTGGAGTAGATACCATGATCCACTTCGCAGATCCCTGAGCTAGCGGAGCAAGAAATCAGAAAATTATTATCTTAGAGACCTACGGAATTCTCTGGACATTATGTACAGCTTTTAATTGCGAACTTTTAATTGCTGTGAACAGAACAAAAATAAAACAGCAACTCAAATAATTGTACACAACATGATACCACATGATACAAACAAAGGTACCTACAGTAATAACGCAACACGAGGAAAATAACATTCCCAGGGAAGCAAAAAGGAAAACACGGTCATTATATGTGCACAATCACCTTTTTTCATATCCATTACGGGAAGGCAATGGTGCGCGCGTATCAGGCTGTCGTATCAAACGAATTTGTCATTGCACATCGCATGAGGACACTCTTTCAACGTACATACAAGAATTTCCTTCGAAGATTCGCTGCTTTCTTGAAGAAAATTGGAGGATCTAGTGTTGCAATAGGCGAGCATGAATGAAACTGCGAATGACTGTAGAGGAAACAAGAGCGGCGAAAGAATATATATTTATTATGGCACTCCATTCTCTCTGTCGGGTAGACAATAGGGACATAGCGTGAGGTTATGTATGTATATATTCTCTGGAGCGTCGGTGGTCTAGTGGCTTGGACGCCAGGCTCCCTTACGGGAGGTCCGAGTTCGAAACCCTGTAATGCTTAATGCCATGTACTATTGAGTTTTTCGGATTTTTTCGAAGACTTACGTACATTTACGAGACTGCTCTAACGGTGAAGGAAAACATCGTAAGGAAACCTGCATGTCTGAGGAAATTAAAAGTTTACAAAAGCGTGTGAAATCCACCGATCAGCACTGGGCCCACTCGGTGGATCATGGCTCGTACCCCCTTGTGCGGGGCTATGCCCCAACAGTGATGATGATGATATATTCTCTCGCTTCCTCTACAGTCATTCGTCGTTTCATTCATGCTCGCCGTATACTTACACCCTATACTTATTGTAATATAGAATTCCTTGTACAATGGATTGACTAAGAATACAGGCACCTACTTACATAATTAGCTTCGGAACTTTTACTTACCTATTTCCGTAAACATTCGCACCTACAGACAGAAAATTCCACTCTGTGATTCGAGAAATCAAAGGTAGAAAGTCCGTATGTAGTCTATAGACGCTATAGACTAGACAAGTGGGAAAGAAGCAGAAGTGTAATAACCGAGAGAGCTTCGTTATCGTCGCAGACACGGCACACGTCTGAATGGGTCCATTCGACGCGCCAGCCACGGAGAAGCGTTTTGAGTATTGCCCCCCTAATTAAGAGCGACGCGGAGTAGTCTGAAAGCCCCACTTTACAATGCCTAGGTGGGTGCAGGTTATTTTGAAAGCGACTCATTGTTTTGCAATCGCTTTCAACTTCACCTGCCAGGCTAGAAAATTGTTGAGGGATGTAAGAGGGTTTTTGTGTCGGATTTCAGATTGTCTTTCCATTAGGTTTCAGATGGATGACGGATTTTGTGTTTATGATGGATGACTTTGGATTTCAGAATCTCGGCTTGCTTCGCCCTGCATTAATAGAAACTTTTTTTTTCTTTAGGATAAAGAGAGTATCGAGATGTAATTTAAAGTACAATTTATGCAAAGTTTATGCGAAGAAATTCATTAATTTACGACTAAAAATTTGCTATGAAGAAATTAAGAAATGAAATGAAATGAAGAAGACTAAACGTACACTGTTATTAGTACAGTGGAAGGTAGTCAAGTTAAACTCTGTGGAACCCTGTCACAAAAAGTTCTTGTTATGATATTATGACATTAGTACGAATGTGTCAATCAATCATCAATCAAGGGAATGTGTCAATCCCTAATTGTGTGAAAATTTAGCTTAGAGTGCTGTGAAAAAGTCTAGTCTAAATAACGACACGACGATAGTGGAAAATTTTCCTGGCTTTTTGCTATTCACTGGTAGAATAGCTATACTGTATTTTTATTTGCTGAAGTTGGATTTTAAGGAAATAGAATTTATCGATCTCAATTCGGGTAGGGTGTAAGAATTATCTTTCTATCTGTTTTACATTATACTTATTCGTTTTCCAAACGACTTTTTTTTTGAGAAATTTATAGATTTAGAAAAAATACGTCTATGGAGATAATACACATGAAAGGCGGAGTTAACGTATTCAATATTATCACACAAATACAAAAATACAAGATCTTACACACAAATTTATCTTTTCTCAAAGTTTTACCTGTCAACGTAATAAGTCGATATACCTACATACCTACTTACTTACCTAAGAAATCTTTATAGACGTTGAACATAAACTATTTTGCCAATATTCTATAGATACAATATTGGCAGGCCTTATCTTTTGTGTTAAGGTCCTTTTACGCGAAAATCATATATAGAGGGTGGTTTTGAAAAGATCTAAGGAGGGTTTAGGTGATCCCATTCATAGCCCTTAGTTACTCTTTATGGGGCTAAACCAACGTGTGGCGAGGGGTTATTGAATAGAAAACAGGGATATACAGGGCTGACAGGTGCCGAGATACGCGAAATTCAATACTGTCATTCTTAAGTGAATTTAATGACGTAAGGTTTAGAGAAAATATCAGTTAATATATTCTGGTTAGGTATGAGTTGGCCTATCAGGTGTTGTAGGGTTGATGTTAGTTTTTGGGACACTGTATTTTTTGAGATTCTTAGAATATGACATAGACATTTGTTTATTGGTACTTGCTATAACACGTCAGGTACAGGTATTATAATAAATTGAAAACAATACTATATTAATATTAGGGATGTTACGGAGGTGGTTTTACCAGAACCGGAGTCGAAACCGAAGATTTTAAATTTGATTTATTTGAGTCGGAACCGGATTCGGAACCGGAGTCGGAGGCGGAGGTAGAAGAGAGATGTTTTAAACCGTTTTTTAATTTTTATAGCTGAACAGGCCAATATTTTTTATGATGACGTTTGCTGCAATAATACATGTTCATTTATGTAGTCCTACACTTTTTAAATAAATATTGATATTTGAATATGTTTGCTCACAAATCTTCGGTATAACCTCCGATTCAAAATTATCGGAGCCGAAGTCGGAGTCGGAGGTGTAAAATCAATCGGAAGTTCCGACCTTTCGGAGTCGGAGTCGAAGCTCCGTAACATCCCTAATTAATATATAGTATGGTATAGGTACGACATACAAAGAATGTCAATAATGATTTGAATATTGATAAAAAAACCGGTTAAAGGCTGGGACTACACGACGACGGTTCCCGCGACGGTTCGGTTCAGGTACCGGTACCGGCCGTGTATAGTCGACTGCATTCAAACTCATGCGTTGCGCTCAAGCCCCGCCCACTCGGATCAGGAACCGAGCAGGCCGGTTCCAAGCGGAACCGTCGACGTGTAGTCGACAGCCCATTTTTGATTGAGTTTATATGAAGCACCGGTTCCATGGAACCGACCGATACTGGAACCAGCCTAGGAACTGTCATCGTGTAGTCCGGGCCTTAATGTGATACACGCAAGATACACGTCTGTAATGAGATTGATGATTATAAGCATATAAAGGTAGATCATACTCATATTAATAAGTAACCGTTGGAGTCTTGGAGGAAAAAGTTGTCCGCCGTGATCTTCTTTCCAACAGTCATATAAAATTAGGTTAATGTAAGTGAAACTGATTTTTCACAAATAATCGTACTGTGTGCTACTTATTGGGGTGGATTATATGAGGGCGAACTACAGAATGCCGATAGTCATATCAGCGAATTGTTTGGCCGATGCTTGTAATCTTATCTCATCTCATGTCTATTCGCGAAAAAGCTAACTTCAGGCTATTCCGTTCCGAACGGGACAAAGCCGGTCTTTGTACTGGTTTCTATTATGTTCCGAATAAGTTTAGTACTTATGTACCCACTTATTTCGGTACAATAAAGAGTTTTCAAACAAACAAAGAACAGTTAAGTACCTACCTACTTTCGACACTTTATTAAGCGAGCCTCAATGATGGATAATCTAGTACAAGAGTGAAGGCGCGGCGATTTTCTTTGATAACAATTTAAACTGAACCTTAAAGTCTCCAAAATAGGGTACGAAAAGAATGCCTGGCATTCCGAGCTTGCCGCCGCTTGCTGCAGCCGCTTGCCGACGACACCCGACTCTCTTGATATTGGGCATGCCATTTTGAACCGTGTTTAAAAGACATTAATGTTCAGTTTACATTATTATCTAAGTAAGTCGCCGCTGCTCCACTCCGATAGGGTGCACTGGACCTCAATCTATCCTGACGTCTTGACAACCCTGAGACGCAATCATCCCGGAAATCTTTAGATATTGAGTTACCTAACAACAATACGGTGTTAACCTAATATTTTCGGATTTCGTTCTTCGAGTATACGCAGTATTTTGTCATATTCTGTTATAAAAAGCTCCCTTTTCGAGACGGGGAAAATTAAATAATATCACGCCTCTTTAACGGAACGATAGGGCAATAAATCATGAGCAGTGTAAATATGGTGTGTAAAGGGAAAATAAATACCCGTACAACGTCGCTTTACCGGGGCGAGAAATTGCTAACAAGTTTTGGGAAACTCCGCGATGTACGAGTTTGCTGTTTTGAAGTTGAAAGAGCAAGTTGTTTTTAAGTAGAGCAATGTTTACTGGTTTCCTGTTAATGAGATCCGGATACTTTACTTTGAAACGACGTCAAGAATGGAGATGTTCTCAATGCGTTCTCATGTAGGATTTGTCTCGTTTCTCGGTAGAAGCTGATTTTGAGAGAATGTTTTACGTTATTATTGGTATTGCTTAAATTAGGGAAAATTATGAGTGAATCTGTTCAGTTTCTGAATTATTATAAAAAAACGTTACACAGGGTATACTTCGGCCAGCCTCTTTGAAATTAAACATAGGTAAGTAGGTAAGCAGGATATAAAACTTTCGAGTATCGACGTAGGTATATCAAAAATTGCATTAACACAAAGTACAGAGTATAATGTTATTGTTTTATTTTTATGTATTTTATTTATTAAGAAACACAAACAATTTATGCTTATATGTATTTTTATCTTAAAAAAATTAACACGGAAACAAAAAGTGTTCACAGATATTATAAACTTAAATATAGGTACATATTTCACTTCGTCTAGACAAAACAAATACACACTAGTTATATATAAACATAGAAAATGAAATGTGCAAAGGAATGTAAATGGACAAAAATGTAGGGGAATATAATACAAAGCTATTTAAACAATTTAACACAATTACATTGGAGATAGGTTACTGCTAATTATCATAGTACTATTTTTTATCTGTCCCAAAAAATAACTGTTAAGGTCAACACTAGTAAAATGTTTATTGTAGGAGATACATGTTCGCGGAATAAAAGCATTCTTTCCGTAATTTGTTTTTAACGACGGAATTTGAAAAAGACGCTGTATACGCATACTATGGATATGACACGAAAAAATTTGTTTTTTGTTTTTTGTGGGCATTTTACAACACAGAAATATCGAAGTATATCCAACCCCGATTTCGACGTCTAGAATGAATCAAAAGACCATCAGAACTGATCTATATTTTCTCTGAAGCGAATGATATTTTCATTACTCGCTCTCCTGAAAATACTCCATCAAGGGTCCAATTGTTGCATTTTTCGAATTTCAGCCGGCTATTGTGTTGGTCTTCCATTCAACATATTGTCGTGCCAGCTATCGTACAGCGACCAGATTTAGTTAGTCCTCACTCCCCCCCATTTCTAACACCTTTATATGGAGAGGAAGCTTTTGGTGGGTCTTCGTATGTTGGACGAGTGATATGGCCGTGTAATTTGTCCAATGATTGCAGATACAGAGGTGTGAAGATTTATTTGCGGGTGTCTTTACTGCTGATTAGATATCTGCTTTTGTTCGCGTGAAAGGCGTGTTGTTGAATCGTGTTTAGTATAAGATATGTTATGTATTAAATAAAGTAGGTAACCAATATTAATTTTAAGGAAATGTACGTAAAATGTTTTTGTTATATTTATATGTACCTAACAAAAACTTTGTCTATACATGTAACGTGAAACTAGTGACTACAAAACTATACGAGCAAAGTAGGTAAAGGCGAACTCCTCCATGCATTCGTAAATATTTTAATAATTAATAATTTTTTTTGCTTTATTACTACAATAAGAGGTTTTCCGATTGGTTCCAAGGGGGCTTGATGGCGCTCTATGAAGGGGCCCATTTTTTTAATGTCTAAAAGGCTGGTAGCCATAGCAGGAAAACTGCCACCGTTTAGTGTTGCAGTTTGTTTATCGAAGTTCCACGAGATCCTTTAGATGTGGGAGCGAGATCGCGCTATAGCAAATTGTTTTGTCCCTTTTTATCTACGCATTTATTTAATTTTAGATACAATTCGAACGCGTGACGCGTGACTTGTTATTGACTGACAGTGACAGATCTCCCCTACGTGTGAGAGCCAATTATGGGAACAGAAACGAACTATAAAAAAACCTCCCATTCAGATCTTCAAAATTAAACTCAAAAGAAAACTGACAAAAAATTGACGTCACAAAAAAAAAAGATGTCACAAAAGCAGAAATATAGGCACAAGGTATATTATATACTGAAGCTTTAGAGAAGAGTCCATGAAACAGTTTATGAAGTAGACTGTACGAACAAAGAGTTTGTGCAGAACATAAAACTAAAGCTTTTATGGGTCTGCCGCGACTGGACTAGACTACCCTATGATATGGACGGATATTTTTATACACTATTAGGGGTGCAACAAAATCCCTCTATACAGTCGAAACAGGGGTGTTCATTATCCATAACTGAACCAAACTTGTTTCATGACATTTGATTTTCGCAAAAAATCGACTTTTCATACAAATCGATCAGCTAATTTTCACATTTCTTCCAGGTGGTTTATAAAATCATCCGGTAAGATAGTGCGGGATATATTTGTACTCATTTGGAGATTCACCGTCAGTGGCACGAAACGTCCTTAAAATTAAATCTTCATTAAAATACATACTACCCTCTATACTCTAGCTCTACCAAATATTATTATTATGGCTCTACATATGACACGAGACTTATGGAAGCCTTAAATTAAGGGCGTTTCTTGTAACTCACAATCTAAAAGTTGACTTTTGAGCTATATTACGAAGATTGAGTTTTGCTTCATTATGAAAATAAGTAATTAAAAAGTGACAGATGTACGAGTATATAACATAAGTTTCGAAACTTTATTCCAAATTAAGTCACGGAACGTATTTGACAATTGAAATTAAATCTTATTAAAGATTGATGTACCTTAGTACCTTACTTATGCTGCGAGGCAAGTTATTAAGTTGGTGCAATATTAACGCCATATGGCAAGGAAAGTTAGCAACAAGTTCAGTCAGTCGTGTAAGGTTTTCTCTTGCGTACAACATTCTGCCATTACTTAAGTACTTACCTTATTAATGCTTTAATATTCACTTTGAATATTAAAGCATTGCGATCCAGCGAGCCGATGCTGCCAGTACAATGCCTAATTTAAGACATTCGTAGGTTAAGTTTCTTTTAAACCTTTGCTCTTGTATAGATTTTTTTCTATTACTTTCTTTTTACCTTCATGAGAACCTAAAGGTCGAAGGAACCCGACGACGCGGTAGATCTAATGTATGAGATGGACGGACCAGATCAGGACGGCCGTGGACGGCCCCTTGCATGTGCCAGGAAGGCAGCCGTCAGGGAAGAATGGCGACGACGTATTGTGAAGCGTTTCACAGTAGTTGAAATGACGACGAATCTGCCAAGAGTGTAGCGATCAAGAAGAAAAGAACCTAAAATAGTAGTAGGTAGGTAGAAATAATAATGAATAGCAGACTGTAATATTTGTTGCAGACCCGTTTGTATTGAAAACATAACTCTCACGTCCATAATCCCCGAGGGGGTAGACAGAGGAACCACCTGTATATGTAGTTCCCACTTATCCCGGTAAGATTTGGTGGACAAAAGTTATAGGTGGCGAGCATATCGCCGTCTACTAGGTGTAGAAAAGTATCCACTAGATCGTCTAGTAGACTAGATAGTCACCTCGTACGACACCCACGGGAAGGGTTGGGGTGGTGCTTTATGGCCGGCACGACACGTCACTGTATTGAAAATATCTATAAAAAAAACTGGTCATACTGTTGTGGTCATGTTATGCTTTAGTCATGTTTTGCTTTAATAATGTTCTGCCTTAATGAATCCGAAAGAACAATATATATACGTGTAAGTAAGAATTACTCGTACCTAGTAATAAGAAATAAATACATATATCGCACATCTCGTATATTTTTCCTCCCGGTTAAAAACCAAAGTTAAAATTGTTCTACAGCCAAAAATAAAGACTTGTATAATATTTTGCAAACGCCATAAAGAGTCTACTACCGCCTTGGGTATGATTACATAACTTTGTTTTAAAAATGTACGAACAAAGGTGCAAAGCGACAGTTTTAAATATCACCGGCTGTAAGAAAGTAAGTAAAGTAAAGTAATTCTATTATAATACAGCTACAGTGAATCGTAACGGATAAAGCATAGATCAAGTTGAGTTGGAAGTACTTGTAGAATTTTAGGTCACTATTTAGTGTCGGTGCATATAGAATGAACGTGCCTCTAACTTTTCTTTCGGTAGGTAAGTACGTCGTTTTTGTTTTCCTTTTTTTAATTCTTATTGTTCACCTTTCTGTCACGGCGCTGCGTTTGTCATGAGTTGTACTCCGTATGGAGACTGATCCTACCGCTATTGGGTAAGCGGAATGAATCGACTATCCCGAGGAACCTTGCTTGGTGATAGGAGCCCTTCACCGCCCACGTCTGCCGTCTAATGATACTTATACATAACCATGAGACCTCATCATTTTATTAGTTCCTTGTTTGCCAAGCATTGTCTCATACAAAATTTGGTTTTCCGTTGTCATTCTAACATTTAATCTTGTTTAAACTGTTTGTTCTGTGAATGTTATAAAGAAAGACGAGGATAAAGTAAAGTAAAATACACTTTATTGCACAAATAGAAAACAACAAACAAAAGATAGAAAAGGAAATAGTGAAGTACAATTAAGGCTGCCTTGTCGCTAAGAGCGATCTCTTGCAGGCAACCTTCGGGCAGAGGAAATGATTTCGAGAAAGATGTAGTAGTAAGTATCTTCGTTAGAATTTATTTTTAAAGAAGTATTGTAATTTAGAGGAAATGTATAGTAAGAAATGACAATAATGAACTGTGTCATTGGAAAAATTAAAATGAAAACCAGCCTCTAATAAAACACTTCTATATCTGTATAGTGGACCACATAATCTAAGAATACCTAATTTAAAGATGTTGAATGATGACTAGGTATTATTACTCGTAGTGTATGATACAGTTTCTTTAGAAATCAGGCTGCAGAGAGATCTACGAAAGCGATATTTAAGATAAATGATGCATCACAAACACTTTAACCTACTTGTGTAGTGCGGACAAAAAGAGGTGAAGACTATAACCTCGTACATACCTCCATACTTATATCTCTGTATGATATAAATATGGTATACATATACGTAATGGATGGTGGATAAACAATAATGTATGAAGATAGTATTTGCGACTTTAAATTTTTTATATTTTTAATTTATTATACTTGGGACAATAAATAGAAGTACAATATGTATTAAAAATTGAAATTGAAAACGTTTATTTAGCACTGTAAACACCAGAATATAGAACACAACACAAAAGTATACAAAGATTAATACATGCAGCACAAAACATCCGGTTCGGTACAGTGCCAAAAAGGGTACACCAGCTCAGCATAATGCTGAGACAAGCCACAGCGCTTATTTTCAGCTGGCCCCTCAGTGACTGCACGGACGAAGAAAGCAACAGTGTGTGCGTGTTGTGTTGTATGAGTGTGTTTGTTTTTATGAATGAGGATATTAGTGTGTATGTGAGGTACTGAGTGTGTAAATAAGGAAACATTATATGATAGGGTAATTGTACCCCCCACATCCTTGTCGGATATTCATGTGAAATTTACAATTATGCTACGATGATACTGACCACTAGTTTACAAGCAACATAATAATATTTCATTTAATTATAAAGAGAGAAAGCAATGCATTAACAACATAGCTACAAATTCCTAATATTACAGCACACTGGGTAGCATAAAACAAAATAGTAAATAAATACCATTGCCAGCTTGTAATGTAATTACATAACTAAACAGTTAATTTTTAAGATACTCATGAACTGTCCTCCTGTATCTGCCTTCATTGTCTATAAATTTAGAATTATAATTTTCTTGTGCACATTTTATATACTCAAATTAGCATTCCCCTTTCTTCCTCGCTTGCAGTTTAGTCTTTAGGTATATCAGACAGACTACATTTTCCATAGACTTATTCTTCAAACAAGGTTACCCTTACAAACCGGTTTCATCACAAAGGATCCTTCAGGAGTCGAGTGTGGGTTCACGCCCCTTTATGTGAAGAGGGAGGGTGTATTCAAAGTATTTTCCTTGTGTTATGAGTGGATACAGCGTGCTTATAGAACAAATTGCTACTTGTGAACCCCGCTTACACTGTTCCAAATATTCGACCTAATTTTTTTGAGAAAATCATATGAAAGTAGGTTCAATTCAGACGGGAGTTGTTTGTGTATTTATATAGACCCTACCCTATATAAAAACACAAACAATTCCCGCCTGTACTGACCATACAGAGATGGCCCGCTTTTAGGGAACTCAATAGGCCTTTATATCTATAAAAGATGTCCAGAAACGGGCTTTTGGACCGCGAACGTAAACGGCACCGCATAGAAACTTTATCCGCCTTAAATCTTTTTTTTCCCAATATTTGTTACTAACAAAGTTATTTGAGTAACCGCCCGACATTTTGGAAACCACGGGAAAATTGTCCTATAATACAATAAAGTCATTACATCGTAACGAAGTTGGTAAGCGTAATATTACTTTTTGTCTCTGCTTATACGACTTCCTGTACGAAGGAAATAGATGAGGTGACTTGAGGTAATTGGAACAAACAAATTAGGTGAGACAAAAACAAATTTACCTAAAAATGAAATTATCGAAAGTTACACAACATAAACCACAGTAATCTAAACCTTTGTTTAGATTACTGTGGTAAAGAGAAATAACTTAGAAATTATACGAGTAATCGTGATTACCCAAAATCACGCAAAAGTTATATAACCGAACAATTGACCATGAATCAGGGTTTAAAATAAAGGTCTGTTAAACTGATAGCAAAGCGAATTCATATCATAAGTTATGTTAGGTAGAGCTAAGATTACACGTACGGTACGAAATGCGTGTCCATTTTCCGGGAAGCTTGACAAATTGGAGTCCGGCATTATCCCGGACGGTCTCTATTACAGGTTTACAGGTTCGGAAAGGGCGGAATTATATCAGCGGGATTCGCTACGCTCTTTATGGATTTTGTCTGTGATTTTTCACGGATTTGGCATTACCTATATGATATTATTCACTGTAATAGGTAGGCGGACCTTTTTTATGTGGTAATAGCATAGATAAGATTTTTTTTATTAGTCTATTAATGTCCCCACTGTTGGGGCACAGGCCTTCCCTTGCATAAAGGGGTTATGGGCCTTGATCCACCGAGCGGGCCCAGTGCTGTTTGGTGGATTTCACACGCCTTCGGAAACTTTTAATTTCCTCAGACATGCAGGTTTCTTCACGATGTTTTCCTTCACCGTTAGAGCAGTCGGCAAATGACTTATGTAAGTCTTCGAAAAAATCCGAAAAACTCATTGGTACATAGCATGGTTTCGAACCCGGACCTCCCGCATGGGAGTCCGGCGTCCTAGCCACTAGGCCACCGACGCTCTAGATAAGAATAACCTACCCATATAGGTAGTCTGGGGGTAAATAGGTAGGTATGTAATAGTTATTTTACAGTGTAGCAATGTTTTGTGTGATTATATATCAGTGCAATAAAAATGGATTTATTCCTGATCTGTTACACAGTAGGTATTTGACACTTGACAAATATTTTGCTAATACCTAAACGGTCAAGTGCGAGTCGAACCTCGTACCGTAGGATTCGTACACTAAATTCTGTAATAGTTTGTGAATGGGTAAAACTTTATATTGCGGTTGTTAGGGCCAGGGTCTTGATTGAGAGCTCAGTGAAACTTCCAGTGACTTCTACGATGACTTTAATAACAAAAATGATGTAAATATAATTATTTCCTACACTATGCGTCTCGTATTGAGCAATTGACAGAAAAGAATGACGCGGGCCGCGATTCCGTAGCCCGCAGCGAACTTCACGCGTGACGTCACTCAATCAGCTAGTGAAGGGCGCGTATCGGCGTTAACAGCGGTCTTTCTTAAAGCCTTTAGCAAAGTGACCGTATAATAAGCTGAAAATCAGCAGTATGTTGAGCTGGTGTACCCTTTTTGGCACTGTACCACACCGGATGTTTTGTGCTGCATCTTTGTATACTTCTGTATTGTGTACTTGCTATATTCTGGTGTTTACAGTGCTAAAAAAACATGTTCAATTTCATAATAATAACGTTGTTTCCTTTATTGTAGACTAAAATACTCTTTTTACGAAAGGAGACCAGGAAGCATAATTCATAATAATTCATGCATAATCATGAGTTACATAGGTACAGATGTTATTATGTGAGTTTTCTCCCGCGCTTTTGTGGCGTACACGTCAGCTTTGTTTCGATTTGTCTTGCAAATTGTTTTACAGTAGTGCATTTCTAGTAAGAATGGTGTTTCTTGCTCGAAAAACTTCGACGATGTGAATAATGTGTGGGACAGTGAAGTAAAGTCAAATAAGACGCTGCAGCCCGATCCGTACTTGGCTGGATTTTGAAGAGTCACACTGCGTCCGGGACGCCTTCTTATTTGGTTCGGATGGCGCAGAAGCGTGGAAGATTCTCCCAGATAGCATTGAAATGTGTCACACCAGCATTTTAATGAAGACTTGAAAGAGTTGTTTACATCAGACATGGCTGTATGGGCTCAGTTCCCTTTGCCTTAAAAAAAAAAGATGTTATTATGTACAATTATTTAGTCCTAACAACCTTGTCGGTATAGCAAGTTTGTAAGAGTAGTATAATAATTTCTAAATGTTTATCTTCAAAATATTCTCGAACTGAACAGTAGCTTCTGGAGGTTAATAGGTCCCTTAGATACTTTTGAAATTGCTTTTAATCCTAGCATTACTCCTTAGGGAAGATATTATGTCCAGTTTATGGGACGCGTTCTCCATTAAAATTTCGTTAGAACACACATAGCATGCAAGCGGGGGTTACATATCCTAACGTCGAGAGTCCCTAGGCGAAATGTTTTCCATTCAAAATTCAACGCTAAATGCAAGGAAACTGAGCAGAAAACCGAAGAAATGTCTGGACAGTGGGTATAATTTCATAAGGCGGTACCAAACGGTACCAAACGGACGCTTGCGCCGGAGTTTACCTGCACGCACTTGCTCTATTTCTTTTTTATTTAACTTTTTTCGGTGAACTTTTCGTGTTGCGGCCGCCGGCCGGCCAGTTCGAAAATTACTTGTTTCTTATAGAGCTTAATGTGGTTTCGAAACGTTTTAGACTATAAAAATTTTGATCCGCAACGAGTGTTTACTTTCGTATTGTGTTAAATCACGAACTATGACGGTTGATAAGTTAGCTGAACGTATTTTTTTCTGTATTTCTGAATCTACTCTTTATTTACTTTTGAATTTCAATAACATTTACCTTAGTTAACTGCAGTTCATAGCTAATCCTAAAAATAAAGACGAACAAGTACTCGTATAGTCACACCCATACTTTTAATTAATTTAATTGGAATGCCCTCTCCTCTCATATCTACTGTGATACATCCGGTACAGTCGCGAGCAAGTTGAACCGGAAACACGTCACAGCCCGGCATCGAGTTTCGAACGGAGACTGGAGGGTAGCACCCGGTACAAATAAGCCAACCATAAATTAAATCGGCTGTAATATCGACAGGGACATAACTTAAATATTTTTTTTCGTCTTTTCATCAAATACCCATATTATAATCTGACTTTGTTTGTAGCTCATAGCCTAAGTGATCGTGCAGGTTAAGCGATGTTAAGCGCGGTTAGAACCAGAATGGGTGATCGCTAGTTGTACATTTTAAATTGAGCCCCTCCATGCCTCGGAGAGCACGGTTAGGCCACGTCAGAGGTCTACTGGCGACCTGAATAACTCTGACAATAAATTAACCACGCCCAAGAAGAAGAAGGTGACTTTTTTGTAGCAGTAGCCGCAAGTCTTAGAACAAAAATAATTCAGTTATCGAAACTGAACACCGCTGTTTCTTACAAGGGGGTTTAGGTACCTATGAGAACAATATATAATAAACTTACGATAATTATTCATTGAAGAATATGCCTAGGATGTCCAACATCATCAGAGAAACACTTAAATATTTGCATCTCCATAAAACTTATGATAAACAATGTGAAAATCGTACAACACATCCGTACGTACTGGACAACACATCAGACGCCCTTAGGTATTTTGTCGATTTACATAATTTGACACTTCATACGAATGTCAAGAAATCCATAACTATAAGTAGGTACTTAATGTGACAATATTCAGCTTGAGCAAGAGCGTCGGTGGCCTAGTGGTTAGGACGCCGGACTCCTATGCGGGAGATCCGGGTTCGAAACCATGTACCAATGAGTATTTCGGATTTTTTCGAAGACTTACGTACATTTACCGACTGTTCTAAAGGTGAAGGAAAACATCGCGAGGAAACCTGCATAACTGAAGAAATTAAAAGTTTCCGAAAGCATGTGAAATCCACCAATCAGCACTGGGCCCGCTCGGTGGCCCCAACAGTGGGGACATTAATAGGCTGGTGATGATGATGATTCAGCTTGATGTGTACACCAGGTATGTAATATTGGTTTTTAGTAATTAAGTCCAAAACTATTGAACGGTCAAACCCCTTATCGATCTATTAATCCTAAAGCTCAATAAAACTTGAAAGCTCTCAAAAAGCCGTAGACCGGTTACTATTATCTCTAAATACGTTTTTGATCTCCCAATTCCCGAATAGAGCTTATGAAATCTCCCTAATTAAAGCTTTAAACAGTTTTAACGGGAACTAACTTTAACTAATTAACACTGAGTTATATTTTGTGCCACACGGTTTTAGAAAATTGTGTATGTGGACGAAAGTTGAGTGTATAAACAACGTAGAGACGTGACATTTTCATTAGGAACAGTCGTAAAAGCAGCATTTTGTTAGCCAAAAATGAGCGCCTGAAATTCATAAAGGCGATCCGATTTCGAAGCGATTTTTCAAAGAATTTTGACGAGAATGTTTTTTGTCATGTCTGATAACTAGTGATGGTTTTCAAGATCTTGGGGTAAGGAAGTACCTTTGATGTTTGATTTTGCCTTTGTTCTAGATAGAGACACGAGACTTACGGAGGACGTTTCTTAGAACTCCGCGAATTACGCGTCTCTTTTTTACCCCACATAGCGAAACAAAACTGAGGGTAGTAGATCTTAGGGTAAGTAAGTACCTTTGATGTCTCACTTTACGCCTTAGTTCTAGATAGAGATGACACGAGACTTACGGAAGACGTTTCTTGTAACTCCGCGAATCACGCGTCTCTATTTTACACCACAGAGCGAAACAAAACTGAGGGTAGTAGATCTTAGGGTAAGTAAGTACCTTTGATGTCTCACTTTACGCCTTAGTTCTAGATAGAGATGACACGAGACTTACGGAGGACGTTTCTTGTAACTCCGCGAATCACGCGTCTCTATTTTACACCACAGAGCGAAACAAAACTGAGGGTAGTAGATCTTGGGGTAAGTAAGTACCTTTGATGTCTCACTTTACGCCTTAGTTCTAGATAGAGATGACACGAGACTTACGGAAGACGTTTCTTGTAACTCCGCGAATCACGCGTCTCTATTTTACACCACAGAGCGAAACAAAACTGAGGGTAGTAGATCTTAGGGTAAGTAAGTACCTTTGATGTCTCACTTTACGCCTTAGTTCTAGATAGAGATGACACGAGACTTACGGAGGACGTTTCTTGTAACTCCGCGAATCACGCGTCTCTATTTTACACCACAGAGCGAAACAAAACTGAGGGTAGTAGATCTTGGGGTAAGTAAGTACCTTTGATGTCTCACTTTACGCCTTAGTTCTAGATAGAGATGACACGAGACTTACGGAAGACGTTTCTTGTAACTCCGCGAATCACGCGTCTCTATTTTACACCCCAGAGCGAAACAAAACTGAGGGTAGTAGATCTTAGGGTAAGTAAGTACCATTGATGTCTTATTTTACGCCTTAGTTCTAGATTGAGGTGACACGAGACTTACGGAGGACGTTTCTTGTAACTCCGCGAAACACGCGTCTCTATTTTACACCACAGAGCGAAACAAAACTGTGGGTAGTAGATCTTGGGGTAAGTAAGTACCATTGATGTCTCATTTTACGCCTTAGTTCTAGATAGAGATGACACGAGACTTACGGAAGACGTTTCTTGTAACTCCGCGAAACACGCGTTTCTATTTTACCCCACAGAGCGAAACAAAACTGAGGGTAGGTATGGTTCTGGTAACTGAACATCGTGGGGAAAGCCCGTAATGTCCAAATGTAATGTGTCTGTATAAAACTAGTGAGTAAAGTATAAAAGATGATAATAGTAGAGACTATGAGTCAAAGGTCGGCTCCAAACGGGGACTGCAGCAAACGACGACCGAACCGTTACGCGCGGTCCATAAACCGAACTTTATGTTTACTTACATGCCGCCATCGTAGCATAAAGTGTTTACCTACTGGATACATTATGTAACGGTATTTGCTGGAAAATTGAGATTCATAAAGGAATATGTAGGCTAGGAATATAGGCTGTGGAACTCCTTGCTAGTTTCTATCAGACTCGCAGAATCTTTGGAGATCTTCAAAAGGCAAGTGAAGGCTCACTTTCTCGAACTTTGATTCCTACCTCTTTAAACTTTCCTTTCCTTTTATCTACCCTGGTTGTTATTCTGATTTTCCTGTATTTTATGTACTCATTATATAGTTTAGTTTACGTAGGCTATGTATTATTTTATGTATGTTTATCATTATCTATTTAAGTATACATACTCGTATATATATCTGCCTATTTATTTTATGTAGTTAGTATTATACAGGGTGTAACATTAAGAACGGTCAGTATGGGAAAGTCTGAAACTATAAGACATACGAACATCTGTTCTTAGGAACCATGTCATCAATTTTAGTAACAAGAAAAACTGTATTCATACATTTTAAAAAAAACCTGTACTCAGCCTGGGAATCGAACCCGGTTGTTTTGAAAAAAAAATCCAACACTATTTCTATTTGGATATCGAATGTGTAGGTGTTAAGGAATAAATGTTAGTATGAAACGTGATGTTTAAAATTAATAAAACGCATTGTTTCCATATCTTTTAATTTATTTTAGACTAGACTATTAATTACTATCTTTTAATTTATTTTAGACTAGACTATTTCTTGTGGGGTTACGTTAAGGATCAAGTGTACAAAACAAGCTACGACACAATTGAAGACCTAAAAGCAGCCATAGATACAATTTTAACGCAAATTCACCACCTGAAGATACAAAATTCAATAGTAAGGTCGTTACCTAAACGAGTTGAATGTTGTATTTTACAAAATGGTAGTCATTTCGAACACCTACTAAAATAAATTAAAAGATATGGAAACAATGCGTTTTATTAATTTTAAACATCACGTTTCATACTAACATTTATTCCTTAACACCTACACAGTCGATATCTAAACAGAAATAGTGTTGGATTTTTTTTTCAAAACAACCGGGTTCGATTCCCAGGCTGGGTACAGGTTTTTAAAAAAATGTATGAATACAGTTTTTCTTGTTACTAAAATTGATGACATGGTTCCTAAGAACAGATCTTCGTATGTCTTATAGTTTCAGACTTTCCCATACTGACCGTTCTTAATGTTACACCCTGTATATGTTATTGTTGTAAATAAAATTCTCTTATTTAACGTTTTCCATAAACCTTGCACACCTACTACCTCTTTCTCGATATGTAATTCCTCTGCCCGAAGGTTGCCTGGAAGAGATCGCTCTTAGCGATAAGGCCGCCTAAATTGTACTTCACTGTTTCCTTTTCTATCTCATGTTTGTTGTTTTTTATTTGTGCAATAGAGTGTATTTTACTATACTTTACTTTATCCTCGTCTTTCTTAATAACATTCACAGAACAAACAGTTTAAACAAGATTAGATGTTAGAATGACAACGGAAAACCAAATTTTGTATGAGACAATGCTTGGCAAACAAGGAACTAATAAAATGATGAGGTCTCATGGTTATGTATAAGTATCATTAGACGGCAGACGTGAACGGTGAAGGGCTCCTATCACCAAGCAAGGTTCCTCGGGATAGTCGATTCATACCGCTTACCCAATAGCGGTAGGATCAGTCTCCATACGGAGTACAACTCTTGACAAACGCAGCGCCGCGCCGTGAGAGAAAGATGAACAATAAAAATAAAAAAACGAAAACGACTTACCTACCGAAAGAAAAGTTAGTGGCACGTTCATTCTATATGCACCGACACTAAAAAGTGACCTAAAATTCTACAAGTACTTCCAGCTCAACTTCTATGCTTTATCCGTTACGATTCACTGTAGCTGTATTATAATAGAATGGCGTCAAGGGTCAGGCTAGATTGGCGACAAGCGAGGTAGGCAGGCTATGTCGGAATTGGTCTGAGAGCTTCATCCGCAAATTGCCTCTATAATTAAGTAGCTTAGCAAACGTGAGGTTTAGGCGGGAACTCAGATGAACGAGAAAAAGGTCTGGATTATTACGTCGTACCATTGAGAGTAAGACGAAATACACACGTGAAGGCAAACTGTCGAACGTGAACAGCAGGGTTGTGCTGGAGTGAAGCCAAGAAGGTGGCACAACACAGAGCGGCGTGAAGAGATCTCGTGGAGGCCCTCAGTACCTCCGGGGTACACATTTGATAAGACACCACTTTTCACAGTAAGAAAGAAAGATGTTACAAGTAGGCACAGCTAAGATAATATTGAATGATGCTAATTTTATAACCAAGCTCAGAAAAGAAATGACTTACTGAAATGAATTAAAACGAAATCACCGGAAAATATGCACAGAACCGACGTTGTTGTCAACTATAAAATACATAATTAAGCGTAACGAAATGTTTCAAGTAACAAAAGACACAAAGAAACTTTACGCATTTCATTCATCAAGATGCTATTAAATCACAGAATCACGAAGTTTAACAACCAAAAAATACACGATAGTATTCAATATATTCATCTTTATCGTGATTACCTAAAATTACGCAAAAGGTATAACCGAGAAATTGACCGTGAACTCAAATTATACAATTGCCTGTGTCAAATCGATCAGTGGAATCGACTGTATCGTTTCAATTTCGTATCGTTGTAATATCGGCATGCAATGTCCCGACTCCAAATGTACGTTTGTGTCTGCTGGGATAACATCAAGTAACGTATGTATTTTTAGAAGTACCTATTTGAGTTTCCCGGAAGACTCTGTTTGCTGCGATTTCCTCTTTTGTGCTATTGTTAGGTCTCCAGGATCTCTTCTGTTAGGTACATAGAGCATCGGTAGCGTAGTGACTTCCATGCGGGAGGTTCGGGTTCGAAACCATGCAATGTCATGTTAGCCATAATTTTATCGGTTTTTCGTAAACTTACCTACACCGAGTGCTCTAATGCTGAAGGAAAGCATCGTAAGGAAACCAGGCACACTGAGGTAACCAGCGAGTGAAATTGGGAAGGCAATGGCAAACCACAAGAATGTATGTGTCTATCTTACCTACATACTATCTTGCGTTTGTAAAGTGAGACTTCCGTTAATCGTGGCCGATGCGGCTGACGCGAGCGGCCGACGGCTAACAGCGGACGCGACAATACTAAACACTATGTATGGCGCCGCATCCGATCATCGCGGCCGACGCGGCTGACGCGCGCGGACGACGTTTGTCGTAGCCGCGCGCGATCATGTCGAGACCTGCCGCGCGCGTGAGTATATTCCTCTCGCTTCCTGATGTGCGGTCTCGCTTATTCGTGAACTGTCATGTCGGCCTATTTTGACAGTGCCGCGCGCGTGAGTATATTCCTCTCGCTTCCTCATGTGCGTCTCGTTCATTCGTGAACTGTCATGTCAGCTTATTTTGACAGCCGCGCGCGGCTAGCCGCTGACATCGGAAGCAAGGTGTGTTAGCCGTCAACCGTCGGCCGCGTCGGCCGCATCGGCCGCGATCAATGGAAGCTAACCTTAAAGCTGCAATTGTAATACCTATTGCTCCGCATAACATCTACACTACAATACAACTTTGTCCACCGTAGAGCATTAAACTGCAGCCTGCCAGCTCCAGCAAACACATGAATTTGACATGACACGGTGTTTGGTGTGGGGACACTTTGAGCTAAGCTAATCTAACACTGACCGCATATATACAAGACATTATTAGGGATAGTGTAGCTTTCTAATCTAAGTTTATTTTCTCTTTTGAGATGTAAGCGACCAAAGATCTTTTCCTATATAATTCATTTATTCATGTATAATCAGGAATAATTACATACAGATGTTACTATATAGGGTCCTATTTTATTAGCGGCAAATATTGCTAGGGTGTCATCTATAGGTTATAACAATAAAAAGGGCAAAAAAAAATTTTTTTTTATTAATTAAATTTTCGAGAAAACGACAAAATTGTTTGTTTGAAAATTCTACAAATGAATGAATTATTGCTATTCTAATACTGAAATAAGAAGTATGAATGAAACTCGAAACGACATGGATAAGTTTATGCCACCAAGGCGCGAAATAATGGGGTTTGTTTTTCTTTAGTATGGTAAATTTTCATACAAGTAACAGGGTTATTTTTTCGTGTAATGTGGTACAAATGACCAGCACATACCCCATTTATATTTTGACGTTTGTAGCACCTACCTACCTAATACAATTAAAATTTAGTAATTAAGTACATAGAGTAGATTTCCAAGATCTTAGACTTTTTAATGTTTTTGGAGAGCAGACGAACAAACATCTCACCACACTTATCTTGAGGATTTGAACATGTTGCCTCTCATACCTTCAAATCGAAACACTGGATTGCTGCTATACAGCAGAAATAGGTAAAAGGGTGATACCACCCCAAGCTGACTGCACAGAGCCATACCTACCACTAATTCCGTTATTCGATATTATGCGCTGATAATGATGATGACACATCATCATTATGTCATCTTTGATGACATCTTAATAATGGTACCTAATGTCATAATGCGGTAGTGAGGTGGTCCTTGGCGATTTGTATGCACGTATCTACGTATACGCGGTCTTGCATAACTTCTATACATGATCAACGTTCTTACGGATACGTTACCATTACTGCAACATTAATATTCTTTCTTCTATGGAGTGCCATCTCTTAAAACGCAGTGGTTGCAGTTCTCTCTGCGTATACGTACGAATTTGTGCAAGTCCATGGTTGTTGTTCAGTTACGATGGACCTCTATAACCATAGGTGAAACTGGACTCAATTAAGCCGTGTCACGTACTATGCGACCCATCAAACTGCGGCGACCGTCCATTGGTCCCACTGTGATCCCACTACAACACTGCCTAAAATGTACTGTTGCTTTCAGCTTTCATTGGTTTTCCAAGAACCAACTTGGGCGATAACACTTTGCCAAGTTATCCGCTCGCTTGGTAACTTTTGATTTGATCAAGGAATTTTGTAGCGGAGTTTTGTTTGCGAAATAAAATAAAGATAATATTTGCAACGAGAAATTTTCTCCCATCAGGTGAATTGTGAGTCTTTACAATTCTTTTCGATGCCATAACTGGTATAGCCAGTTATGATGTTTCAGTTGCATAAAGCCTCCTAAATTCACCTCCTATAATCCGGTCCCTTTCTCCATCATAGCTCTAGAAGGAGATGTAAGTAACTACACCTTGGAAGTAAACTTCCCAAAAAGACAAAAAATTCTCTTGTTAAGCATATCCTGTTAATATTACAGATTTGACAATTCGGATAGATTTTGAAATATTTTTAACACGGGCGAGATATTAGCTACTATTTTAGCATGGATATATTGATGACTACTGTTACTGTACTGTTCTCTCTGCCAATTGATTTTAATAAGGAAGCAGCTGGTATTTTTTAATTTCCGAAAGCATTGCAGCTGCGTTCGTCTAGAGGTAAAACAATCCACGCCAGTGCAAGCAAATCGTTCGGAATGAAGCTATAGAATTTGCATACTTATTCCCGAGTTGGAATTTCTTATTGAATTTGCTTTATGCAGTATAAAAACGTCTACCTTAGGATACCTAGGTATGAATTTTGTAGTAAAATGTCTGCGTCTGTAGGTATCTACTTATTTCTTACTCAGAAGATATCCTTTTGTGTAGTAAGGTTGTAATTTGTAAACATTCACGTAAAGGGTGTAGGAGGTTGCTCCGACATATCAGTCTACTCAGGGAAGCAAGAAGTGAGCCAATCAGTTTGAAGTGTGACTCCATCGCGAGTGGCAAACTTATTGCTCCTCGCCAATAATGTTGAGTAACACCCGTTGAACCCAATAATAATTAAACAAAAGTTGAAAGATTACCTCTAATGTTTGCCCGTGTTTGACCTCAATAGGTATAAGCGACGATGAGGTAAAGATAGAGTACGGATTTAGACAGGACTGGCTCTTTTAAATACTGCCGGAGCACTTCAACGCCGTAGCGAAGAAAGTCAAATCATGGACAGATGGACTAGTAAGAAAGATGGTTGCTACCAGTGAGGACCCTAAAGGGGTTAATACTGACATTCAGGTTAGGTACTTCGATTTTTTGTCGTATGGAAGAATTATATCTATTTAGACACTCAGAACACTTTCTGCCACGACAAAATATGAAGAGCTCTCGTGGGAAATTTGGAGGGCAAAAAGGTAAAAGGTCACAGTTACACGTATTCACCTAAACGACAAGTGGTTTCTGAAAAAAAAAAAAAATTCCTTGTGTTCTTTTTAATCAAATGTGTCTCCGAATAAAAAATGATAATAGGTAAGAAACTGCTGCATTCACCATAGAACGGAAAAGACAAATTGTTTATCGGTTACCATTTATAAAGAGACAAAAAAGATAAACAAGTGAATTTAGATAGTTATACATACATGATAAAAGAAGTTATTAATTTCGATGTAGATAGTAATCTAGAAGACATACTTGTAGTTTAAATGCAAATGACAGTCTGTACACTACAGACCATACACGTAGACTTCCTCGTAAATAGTTGCTGCATAGCGTGGGTGCCAAACTTATTATTTTATGGCCTCGTAAACCCTGTCTAATGGTGGATCAATGGCTCCATAAAGCTAGGTATGAATTTTACAGAGCCACACGGACGGCAAACTTTAGATCACACCGTTTAGATTTTAGATGTATTATACTGGGTGTAACAAAACCGATTTTTTTTCACCTTGAGTAAAAAGGGTTATTATAAAATAAATGACTACTTAAATGATAAAGATGCTTGGTCCTAAATTCAACTCCAGCTCTGCACACTGTGTGTGTATATGATTGTACTCATAATTATTGTAAGTTATACATTTATTTCAAAATATGTGCTGCTGAAAGTTTCTTGCGCCGCTTCTTTACAGCTACAGCACCTTACGAAGCGGTGCACGGTGGTAGAGTAAAACATGACGTTGTAAAAATGTACTTTAAGGTACTTACTTACATTTAAAAAAGTTGGATTTTGATTTGCTTTTTATATAAAAATTTTTTCATTTGCTATGCATATATCTATATGTATATTTTGTGAAAATCAGTCAAGTTTCAGGAACACGCGCATTTTATTAAAAATATAGTCCAGCGATTAGTTGTTTGAAATCAAAAGTATGCTCTCAGTTTGAAGCGATTTAGCAGAAATTACCTACCTATTTATATTGCAATATTTTTATTTTATTTCCATTAAACATTAATATTAATAACAATTTGGATTTAAATTTCTATTAACTTTGTTATTGCTGCCGTCTAGCCACCATTACCAGCCAAATAGAGCACTTTCATCGACCCAATCGATACGCTGTATGCCAGCTGTCCATGCAAGGCATCACAGCAGCATACATTTTTATTAAAATTGTTGAATAATTTCAAGTACCTACTGCTGATTTACGGTGGAAATAGGACGAAAAAATTCACTGACTTTGAAGAGATTGTCATGCACGTAAGTAGAATAGGGGAAGTATTCTTATCCGGCCCTTTTTTAAGCAGTACTTAGATTGTCGCAGTTGTTAATTGGTTAACTTTATAAAAGGACTGGCTGAAAATCAGCGCTATATGTTTACACGCAAGTGTATTCACTCAAGCATCAGCTGAGCCAGGTGCCTATTGCCAATAGTATTATGGAGTGAACTAAATATGTTTTTTGTGGCACACCCACTCACCCTACACTACATATGCACACTTACATCATTACACACTCCCACACAACCTAACACACCCCCACCCATACTCACTCTTACCATTATCTTTACTAAATTCCTTTATGATTAAATTTTCCAAATTCCTTTTAGGTTAAGAATATAATTTGTAATTTGCTTGCACAGAAAGTGCGACGGAATCCCGACTTACAAGATACAGGTTTTCGACCTAGTTTGTAAGTCGGAGGTCCTTTTTTTGTGTGCCCTGTAATAAGTAAATACACTTTTTCATTTTTTTCAAGTGTTTTTCTTCTTCTACGATATGTCACTAAGTATAGAAAAAATTAAACATTCAATTATTGTTACGATGACTCTTCCTTACGTTAGCCCTTTCTGCTGCACACTCAATCAAAGCTAAACTCAATTAGTTAATAGAACTCAATCCATCCAATAGAACCCTAAAGGTCCTCCACTTGGTGAGGACCGCTTAACGACGCATTAGCTAATCCAGGACTCTTAGTCAATTATTAGCATATCCTGCATTTGATGTCACCCGGATTGTTGTGTCACTCATGAGAAGGATGCTGGCATGACATAAGAGGATGCAGCTATTATTGTGGATGACTGTGTGTTATTAATAAATAAGTATGTCTCAATATAGTACATAATCAAATATATATTTGAAGAGTCCACGATCAAAGTCATTTCAGAAAAAAAAATCAGTTTACGTCTGAAAATTAGCTTAATTTTTTTCTAAAATAATTTTGTTTGTTCTTTCTGTGAACTCTTCATTTAGTTCTTAAATATATATTACTTTCTATACGGAATGAGGTATTTTAGATTCTGTGACTTTAGGACATTCTTGCAATTGCATATACGAGTATGAAAGAAGGGACTTTTTATTGATTCTTTAAATTATTATACGTCCTCGTTCCGTTTTGTCACACACAGTATTGGATACCTATTTCTTATTTCATCTCAAGTACCTAAGCCATGCAGGTTATTTTAATTCATACACGCTCCTCCCTAGTAATTAATCTTCTCTGCTATAAGAATTAATCCAATGTCATTTACTTTTACGCCCGTTCCAAAAAATAAAGCTTCTGTTCATAAACTTGATAGGTTATTGACGACTTGACGTCATATCTTCTAAAAAATCCCAATTAAGACCCTGTCTCGAGGACATCATGATGTTGGACAGGGTTACATGGGGTTGACTCTATACTTTACCCACCATGCCAGCGACTGGTGGATATTTGCATATAATAGCGCCAACTCTCGTTCCACTTTGATTAAATTAATTCTGTTCTGCGGTTCTCTATTAAAGTAACGTCATTTTCAGGGATGAGCGTGTGTTTAAAATGTTGAATTTTCGAATCGACAGGAAACGATATGAAGTTATCTTTCTCTATATTGACATCTCATTATTCTGTAAATTCCACTGCCTCTCTTTGTTTGTAATTTGTTGCTTCTATTTCGGTATAACACAATTACTTCCACCAACTTTTTCAAAGTCGCTTACTACATAAATATAAAATTAGGATCATAGCCGTTTAATTTATCTACCAGGTTAATCATTACTGTTAATTTGAGTGTTTGATTAAATTCCGTAAATAAAATAATTATGCTCCTTATAAGCCAAATTTTCACCGACATGATTATTAAAAAACACGGTCTAAAAGCAAGTTTTAATGAGCTTACCTAGCTGAAATCGAGGTTCCTCTCAAACTCAACTGGAAAGACTGACAAAGGCAGAATCGCGTCTGGGAAATCATTTTTTTCTGATTTTGCAGTAATTGAACTGTAGAAATCTTACAATTTCAATGTTTACTGCACTTCGTTCTGCTTTCGCTTTTATTCTCGACAAATTGTAAAGTGCATTCAATTATCTTTTAAAAGATTAATTTCTATGACATTTTTTAGTTTTAATATATTTTCAACTTTTCAAATAAATGGGAGTTCGAGCTAATAAAAGGATAATGTTTTTCGTCATTTGTTTTTTCGTGTAGTCCAGCTAGATTACTGCAAGGATCCTGTATATTAATTAATTTCACCTTACCTCTATCTATTACTATAAACTATACGCGATGGTGGCCGGAAGAAATCGCTTTAAAGAGAAAGATCCTTTCGCCTTTAAGAAGAAAGTTTAAATATAATTAGCGCAATAATATATTTAAACTTTCCTTTGCCTCGTGATTAAATGACATAAAGTAAGTATTAACCTAGGGAGGTCCGGGTTCGAAACCACGTAGTGCCATGTACCAATGAGTTTTTCGTATTTTTCGAAGATTTACGTACATTTACCGATGCTCTGACGGTGAAGGAAAACATCGCGAGGAAACCTGCACACTGAGATGACCAGTGTGTAAAATGGGGTAGGCACAAAAGATCCTCAAAGGTCGAAGTGCCGCTGGGATATTCCCGCCCCCCTATCATAAGATAAGATAATATATTTTAGTTTCTGATGTTATTTTACTAGTGTATGTAAGTACTTACGTTCAACAGCAACCGGTCCTCAGTATCTGTAAACAAACAAAAGGGAATCACATAACAATCAGAACAAACATAATAAAACACACGACCGGGAAGAAAATAATGTATGAGGGCAAACACAGGCCGAATTAAAAGCAGGCCGTTGAAAGTGGTCGGACAAACAGGGTTGTTGGCTAATTGTTCAGCCGTGAAATTCAATATCATGCCGTGGTTTTGGTACGGAATACAGAAAACGCTATAATAAGATAGGTAAGTGCCTTTGTGAATCGGAATGACACACCTCTGCTTTTTTAACAAAATTACTCGTAGGCGTTTATTTTATAAGTAGCAATTATGTAATAGAAACATGAACCAAGCGATTTGCTTCTTCATTCATTATGCGAACGGCTAAGGAATGGAACAGCCTGCCGGCGTCTGTATTTCCCGAAACCTGCAACCTTGGGATCTTCAAGGTCAGAGTGAATAGACATTTACTGGACCCGCATGCTCCATCGTCGACCTCATCGTCGCTTACCATCAGGCGTGGTCGAGGTCAAATGCGGGTTTAGTAGACAAAACTTTTTCTTTCATCCAAGAATGGAAAGGACAGTGATTATTTTTATGCATGTATTGGAATAAAATCATTATTTTCTGTGACTGCTGGTTTTTGGGCAAACAATGTACAGTAGACCACGAACTATAGTATACCATCTGTCAAAAACCTTTGATTAAATCTCAACCTTATGTCTGCGCAATATGATACATTTCAGATTGTCAAATTTTGACGTTTTGGGTAGGTTCACCTGTGATCGACTGTAATATAGGACTGTAGTATAGGAAAAAATATTTATCCTTTCCATACACCAATGACATTTGAAGGTAGGTATGACTGTGCAGAGTAGGCCTGGAGCAGTACCCTTTTACCTATTTCCGCCGCATAGCAGCAGTGCTTGTAGTGCTGTGTTTCGGTTTGAAGGGTAAGAGAGCCAGCGTAATTATCGGCACATAAAGCACTCTATCTAAGTCCTCAAGGTAAGCAATGCATCAAAAATCCTCTAATAATAATTATAGTGAGAAGAGATGTCAAAGGGCGATTGTAACCACTTACCAGGTGGCCCGCTTGCATGTTCTCCTTACAGAATAAAACATTCAGTTTATACGATTTCAGTAAAGGGTTCCATTAATTAATTCCAAAGACAGAATGTACGAGACATAATGAAGACGATTAAATAATGTAGGTAATGTAGATATTTTGGGAGTAAGATTTTGGAGACAGGATATTTATGGGGAAGGCGTTTGTGGAAAGTAGACTCAATTATCTAATGAAGCAGAATGAATGAAGCGGTATTTTTGACAAATGTTGTTATTTTTATTAAATGGATCATTATCCTCTCCTTATCCAGACACCATTAGATTAAGACATAGGTAAGTTGATGAAATATGTGGAGCATGAATAAGATGACAATAGTTTGCTAACGGTACAAGAGTTGAACTCGTAGCTTTATCTGTGTTTACAGTGAATGCCCAATTTAGTTTTGTTTGCCTATTCTCTCCATATATACGCTGCTACCTAGCACTAATTATTGAAGAACTGCCATTGCTTAGGCATTAATTAAAGTGATGAAACATAGAATTAGAAAATGCAAACCATTACGGAGACTTCAACAGACGCCATGACAGCTTAACATGTTATTGGTAACTATGGAAACCGTGTATATGTTTGACGTGTTGTCGACATCGCGCAGGCTAGAGTTTTTTTTTGGCTTATAGTACCAAGTAGTTGGCCAGTAAAATGTAGTGCATTTAATACGAAATAGTTCTTGTATGCAGTGCCACAAAGAGAAATTTACATATTACAATCGAAAACTGCTATTTAATATTTCATTAAGACACTATTTTCACATGACCATGACGAATGAACCTTTTTATGATATTGATTGTGGTTTTTTAATGAACAAATTACGTAATAGTTGTAGAAAAAGATATAAATACAGTCATGCCAGTATTTATTTTATAAATAACTGTGAAGTTAAGTGTTCAATATTTAATGTCGCGTATAGGGTATTCTTTGATAAAAAAAAAATAATTCAACAATTTACAGACCGTCAAATGCAAACTTAACTTCTATCTACTTACATAACAATAATTACAAAATTAGTAAAGACCAGAAATAAACTACAAAATGTAAAGCCTATAAAATTATCATAATTCCAAGATTCCCATACAACAAATGGCTTAACTTACTCTACCTTCTGTGGGATTCTTAATTAAGCTTCCACTTGAGAGGTCCTCAGATGAGGCAGAGCAGAGAATGGGCTAGCTACTTTATAATATTCGTAGGGCGGGCGGATGTCAAAATTACTGCGGTGGGCGGGAGAGCCCGCGGAAATCCCAATCAAAGTTAGACGGCAAAAATGTTTGTTCTTGAAATTATTTGTGTGAAAAATCTGATGTTTTAAACAAGTATAATGTTGTACAAGTTCGTGACTTGTACAACATTATATGGGGCATGCAGAAATATTCTGAAATCTGTATAGTTCTTCGGAATACACTTAGTAGGTACGTTTGTATGGTATGACGTGATTGACATTCGGGACAGATTCCATAGATTAGTTTACTAGATTAATCAACAACTGAATCAATGTTGTACATAATCGTTAATCGCCTAATCGTATTTCGTCCATTCGTATTTCGTCCATAAATAAACTTCGCCCTATGAAGTACGGAACTACGGATCCAAAAAGAAAAACCGCCCTATCAAGACTATGGGCTGGTATTCCAACTATCAGGAATCTCAAGAACACGTGGTTCGATTAATCGAACCAACTGGAAAAAAAAGTTCACGTAGTCCGATTGATCGAACTATCAGGAATCTCAAGAACACGTGGTTCGATTAATCGAATCAACTGGAAAAAAAAGTTCACGTAGTCCGATTGATCGAACCATGCGGTCGAACCACGTGGCCAAGAGCCCACGAATGGGCGGACGGTCGAACTTTTTTCTTTTGCTTTTAAAATTTTAAATAACAGGATGTGAGTTGAAATGGCTCCGCTATAGCTTGCTAAGGCTTTCAACTCATAATAAAATGAATAAGTAATCAGTTAATTAACTATCCTAATCACCACGTTTAATTCAACAAGTGCAGTGATCACGCCATTAGGAAGCATCTGCGGCCACAGCTGGCTTCGAACCCGGGACCCTCCACTCAGACTAATGGAAAAACACGCCATTTGTCAGTGTCGAGCGCTACCATTGCAATTAATAACTTCTGGATCAACTGCTCGATAATTTTATTGCATCTGAGATTTTGAAACTCTTAGGTAATTGTATCCTTATCTTCGTACTCAGTTGTTGTAGTTGAAAGATATTTGGTTAATGATTTATCATTAGTTAGGCAGATGTTTAGGGGTCTGTGTTAGCACGAGGATCAAGAAGGAAGGATCCCGCGCCTAATTTTATTTTCATCTAAAAAGAGGAATTTGATGCTTGCGAGTCTTGGATGATGAAAAAATTAGTGTCCTTTTTTCATGCTTCAACCTAAAAACGTGCGCCCGCGCCTGTTACTATTGTTTTCTTCATCTAAGCTAAGTAAAGTAAATAGGTACTTAGAGTGAAATGAATCGATCGACGGAAAGACACATACATCTGCCCACTGCATTTCTATTTTTTGCATACTATTTTTACTGGCCACAAGAGTCGATTAAATAAAAATATTACATTATAATTTAGACAATATATGTAAGGACTTCGCTTGAAACACTAAACACATTAGACCTTAAAAACATAACAGATATACTTAATGTAGGCAGTTTTGCACAAACAACGCGTCTATGAATAAAACAGCAACATTCTTCGAAAACAACTTGTAATCAATAAGGAAGCAAACAAACAGAGCGTACCTACAGCAGATTCACTTACCTGTAATATTCATAAAGCAAGAAATTACGGTCGTAAACCACGGAAAGGGAACCGCTGTTCTTTACGAGAGGCACGAGTAATTGAAGACTCCGACAGAACATTAAGTGTAGCCACTTCTAGCCAATGGACAGCTGAAATCATGCTCGAGGTTGGGAGTTTGAAGGTTTATCTACATCATTATTATCTCTAACCTACCAAGCATTTAGTTTTATTCTAGTCACACGTCTGACGTAAAGCTTCGGAGATTGTAAGTGGTCAGATTGATATGTCTTAATGTGAATATTGTAATTATGATTTGGTTTGGTCATGTAAATCATGACTATCGAAAATAGACGTGTTTTATAGTGTCTCTGAGTGACATATGGAAGGAAGTTCTACATTTGACACAAAAGCAAGAATAGGAAACAAGAATAGAATAGGACGTTAGTTGTTATTATCAAAAGAACGACAGCATTTTGATGGAGATATTAAATATCTATACTAAAGATCGAGAAATATAGGAGACTAAAGAAGGTGAGATAGTGGGCTAGAATAAGGTTAACTTTAAAATTAAACAAACTAAGTGCCTATAAATTATGTGAAATAGCGGCCAGGTGCGTCGATGATAGTGATATCATACAAGTTGCAGGTAAAACCTAGATGTGGCTTGCACAGGACTGAAAGGGTGGCCTAAGAGAGAAGAGGCTTATACCCGCAGTAGGTTGAGAAGGGCTGATAATGACGATAATGTGTAAGACTATAGGCGAAACAATGACACACCATCAGCTTCTACACTAAAGAAAGTACACATATATGTGAAACTCCTGTTACAATTAGAAGAATTAACCCAATTTTAAACAACTTCAACCAAGCTATCACAACGGTAGAAGACATTTACTACAGACACAGTAACTTCACATCTAATTAGGGGTGTAAGATAAACCGGCCCATTGCTTGCATTTTTAATGCCTATATCAAGTAGTCTATGTCGGTAATCGCAAGTTGTGCTTAGAGGGTTGTGCTGACGACATAGGAACCGACTGGGTCAGCCGATTAAAATTGTAATAACCAATTACCAATTGACTACTTTTAGTCTAGTGACATTTCTTGGAAATGGACAGAGTATGATTTAATGTAGATGTAAGTGTTTCAAGACGCATCCTAGAACTCACGGTGAAAAACCTGGATCTCATTGTGTGCTCCTCTTGTAGGTTAGATTGGACACACACACACACACACACACATACACAAAACACAAACACACAAAATGCATCACAGGTCATTAGTGCAATTTATTTATTTATTTTTGGCAAATTCTTACCTAAATTCTTCACATAAGTATTTAATCTTTTTGATTTTTAGTTTTTAATTTTAATTTTTTACCCACTTCACTATCGCTCCCACTAACATCTAAGGGGTGAAATGAAAAACAGCGCTGCATATTTGGTACCCGAGTATGTCAGCAAATTTGGCCAAATATAGTATCTGCAACCATATTATCTTTTCTGAATATTTGTAGAAAATGTATTATTTTTCTTTTTGGTAATAAAGTGTTTCTTTCTTTCTTTCATATAAACGGTAAAGAACATTATACTATAGTTCTGTTCTTCGATTCCTATTTTTCTATTTACCTACGACTAAACCCGCATTTGACCTGTCGTGTATTTAATCTAAACACTATCTCTTCAGAGGTCTAGATCGTAATATCGAATCAGTCTCTCTTATATCTAGTTTTTATACATGCCAGTAGTTTTTATACATGCCAGTTATGGGTCAAGTTCACCAGACGCTCGTACAGTGCCATCAGGGTGCAATACAATGACGCGTATCGCATCCTGATGAAGTTGCCGAGATATTGCAGTGCGTCGGGCATGTTCGCCGCGGCCAGAGTTCCTGATTTCTACGCGATCATGAGATCACGTGTTGCCTCCTTTTGGCAACGTCTCGATGTGTCTCGTAACGAGATTCTCCGTACGCTGAGTGGGTACCTGAACTGTCCCATCCTGAGGCACTGGGTGTCCGTGCAGCGTGATGGGAATCGAAAGTAGATGTATGTACCTTACGTTTTATTTTATATTATTTTATTTTACATTATTATTATTATTTCATTGTATGTTTTATAATTTTATAATTTAATTATTATTATTTTGTAAACCAATGGGTTTTATGCCTTAATAAAGAAATTTTAATTATTATTATTATATCACACAATCTAAAATAAACACTATTTTCCAACCTGTCAGACAGTGTGTATCCCTCTGTTATCGAACCCTTGCAGATGCTCTCCTTGCAATATTTCATACAGTTCAGCATTTTCCTGTTCACATAACGAAGTCTCAGTTCCTTTGGTTACTTACCGGTAAGTTACATTAAGTTACCGGCAACACGTGTTGCCGTTTACTACTCGATTTGGCACAAGAATATTGAAGGGTAAATCTAAGAATTTTCATTTTCATTTCATTTATTCTGCCATAAATTGCGTGTAGGTACATTGCAGGTCTTATAAATATATACAATTATACCCAGTGGGTGCAGCAAACAAAAATATATTGATTATAAATTTAAATTAAGTAAGTAAATCATGAAGACAAGCGGGGAAGAGGAAGACCGAGGATAAGCTACTTCGATCAAATCAAAGAGAAGGCTGGCGTTGCGTCGTATAAGGAGGTCAAGGAAAGGGCCCTAGACAGGATACAGTGGCGTTTACTACACCGACAAGAGCATAGCTCTTAAATTGAAGAAGAAGAAGTAAATCATATAAATGACATTAAGCTCTATTTTTAAAAACAAAATGTTAAATCATATTATTAATTACCATGTCAGTTATATCATAATATCAATCATATCGTATTCCTATTTTAACACCCTACACAGAACAAAATGTCATATTAAATGTTACACGTAATAAAAAAATTACAGTGAGAATATATAATGCCATTTCAGTTGTCAGATTAGGGCCCAGTAATAGAATGTCATGCTTGGAAGAATTTATTCAAATTATAGGGACACTTTTGTATTAAATACTTTTTTAGTTCTCTCAAGAATTTATTTTAAGTAAGGTTTTTGATGTCAGATGGTAAGTTATTGTAGACCCTAACAGCATTATATTTAACACTACGATGAAAAGCAGCTGTTCTGCATTTAGGCAGAAGCAATTCCGGCTCATGCTTCGCGTTCAAGCGGTCGTTTTTAAAGTCAGGTCTGTTCGGAAACTTGTCAGGGTACCGTATGACGCGCTTACACAATTCAATTATGTATAATGCAGTGACTGTGTGTAGTATTAGTTGCATAAAAAGCGGCCTGCATGACTCTGTATTGGAGTGTATCCCACATAATATTAGAACGCACCTCTTTTTCAATACAAAGATTCTATTTATATGAACAGAACCTCCCCACATTGCCAAGCCGTAACTAACTCTAGACTGAAAAAAGGCGTAATGTGCCTGGATGATGCCCTTTTGTTGTAGATATCTGCATGAGGCTCTTTAAAGCAGAACAGATACTGCTTAATTTGCAAGCCAGGCTCTCTACATGGTTCTTCCAGTTCATGTATACGTCCACAGTCAAGCCAAGAAATTTTGAGTTTGGAACCAATTCTACATTATTAACATCCAAATTTACACTAACATTAAATTCACTAGTGTTAACGATTGTTGAGCAAAAATGCAATTTGAGTGTTGGAAGATAATTTGCGCATAGAGTCCAAGACGATTAGGGACATGGGTTGAAAAACGGGGTTTTTATTGAATGTGAATGTTTCTCAAGAATCATTATATTTCTCAGTCCATATCACCCCTCTGTTGGGTTATAAGCCCCCTCCATTATAGCAACGTAGCAACATCGATTTAATTTTATTTTTTCAAAGTTCTCATTTTCTTCCATTCTGTCCTTAGCTTAAGATGCATATAGGAGGGTCCAAGGCTTTTTGTCGGTAAAACTGTTAATGTACATATGACGTTTATCGCACACACACAGACCAAACAAATATTCAAACAGCCAAGGTCATTAACCTAGTCATTACTAGCCTTAAATGAGATCTATAGGTATATCTACAGCAACAATAAGCCATCGTTAGACTTATTCGATCCTAGGCCATTAGTTTTTAAAAGACGAGTTGAGGATGTCCTCAAGTTAGCTATCCACGCACCTACTTTATAGTCTTTACTTTATTATTTTTATTTTTCAAATAGGTATAGGTTTTTTAGTCATTACATTCAATAGTATTTTTTCCCAACTCAATTTTGTACAACAATCAATTTTCTATGTACTTCCTAACCATGCGGTGTTTCCACGTTAAGGGTTACGACCTGGCTCATAACTATATATTGATTTTTCTATAATTTCTATGGTTATAATCTGTTGTGTTTACCTAATAAATAAATAAAATTAAATAAATTATCTAACGAAAAGAAATATATAATATAACAATATAGAAATTCCTTGTAAAAGAGAATTTGTTACAGAACAAAGTGTGACTCTTGTTTCTGATATTACTAGAATGTTGATTGTATAATATACATAAACGATCCAACAGATTATTTCAAAACAATACTAGTATTTAGCATATTTTTCCGGACGCAAGCTAAAATATAAATGAGAAGTGACTGCAAGCAATGTCAACCTTCGTAATGCAAATATAGAAAGAGCTTTTCCTTGTCGCAGTCGCGTAAAATAACTTTTTTGACAGTTTACTGCTTGAAATATGCCTACAAGCTTATAACGGCTATTCAGGTCTGATTTGGAATTGATAAAAAATATATTAAATGTCGTATTAACAATAAGGCGTCATCGTTATATTGAACCACGGTCACAGAATGTGCCGTTAAAAAAGCGGAATAGAGACCCTTATAGGACAAGTTATGGTAATTGTATGGTATTGTAAAGGTATGTTTATGTATTATATTTGTCGGTTTTTAACCTACCTATATAATATAACTTACTGTATGTATAGAAAACTTTATGTATGTTCAAGTGTCTTTCTGTTGATATTATTTTAGATTATTGGAAACTAAACTACTTTACTTCTACAACTCAGCGCACATAGGTAATTGAAATAAAATGTAACTTTGACAAAACGCGACTTTGTTTTGCGGTTGGACAAATACGAGTATCTTAACCGTTCTCACAAGGAACAGATTTTAACAGGTTATCAATCAGGAATACTTTTAAAACTGGCACGAGTTAAGAGTTTTATCACTTTTTATACGTATTTTTCACCAATCCGGAATAAATTGAAATCGTTTATTTAGCGCTGTAAACACCAGAATACAGATTACAGAAGTATACAAAGTTTAATTACATGCAGCACAGAACATCTGGTGTGGTACAGTGCCAAAAAGGGTACACCAGCTCAGCATAATGCTGAGGCAAGCCACTGCGCTGATTTTCAGCTGGCCCCTCAGTGACTGCACGGACGAAGAAAGCAACAGTGTGTGCGTGTTGTGATGTATGAATGTGTTTGTTTGTATGAATGAGGATATTAGTGTGTATGTGAGGTACTGAGTGTGTGGGAGGGTGATGGCATGGTGCGAGTGTATTTACATGGTATTATGTGTGTGGATGGTAGTTCACAGTAGAGGCATAATATTACCGAGCACTTCCAGATTGTGAAGGACAGTAGTTACAGGGCACCTAAAGAATGTACGGAGCAGTGTCCGATTTTTGTAGATCAATAAAAATAGATAAAAAAATATTTTTTATTTATTTTAGTGAACTTAACAGCTTCATACTTAAAACTATACGTATATCATAAACATTTACAGCCAATTATGAAGTTCGACCATTTACATATATTTTTTAAACCGAGGATAGAAAGGTTAATGGTCACACTACAACAAAAAAGATCAAAATATTCGACATCAAAAGAGTATGGATTATTTTAATTTTTTTCTTTAGTCCTTCCTCTACGATCAAAATTGATGACAGAACATAGACAAGATAAGAACTCTCACAGAATTTTCTTTTCCAAAGGTGCTTAGAGAGAAAAATCAAGTCAATAGCCATTCGAAATGGTCATTTTCGTTAATGTAATCGCAATTGACCCTTCTACGAAGGTATATGTACCATCAAGGGTCTGACTCATGGCTTGAATACCAATTGGACTGCATTTTGTCTTTTTCGCCGACTTTACGATTGTACTGGCGTTTACCGATCGTAAAATCGGAATAGTAGATCGAATCGCATTCGTTAGTCATGTTGGTTTGATTAAAGGGATCAATATGTATATGTATAGGTATAAATGTGGGTAAGGATTAAGTAAGCACAGATCAGGGCAAATGTCTTTGATGTTCATTGTTTAAGAAAATATCAATGTTGGTTCCAGCTGCTGTCGTTCGACAGAAGTCGTTTGATCACGTCAAAGGCCTACAGGTACCTACGAATGATGAGGTTGCCTACGAGCCACCAACCACACGACTACAAACGAAGAATAAGATCCAACAGGAATTTAGGAACCGAGAAACAACAAAAATGTAGTTATTTTAACTGCAAGTAAGAAAATTGACTTCAATGTAACAAACACGGTTATTTATTATGCTGCACTTTATTATTACAGTACAGTTGGTGGGGTTCGACCTACTTCTGCCTTTGTCAAGGAGCGTTGCACCGCGGGGTTTACGAAGAAACTACATAATAACAACTCCTCAAATTATACAGCGGTTGTTTGTTAGCAGGCAGTGACGTACTCGTAGCTAGAAATAAACCTAGATGGCGTCCAGAGCAAGATCCCGATTTTACGCCCTCAAAAACTCGAGAGGGTAAGGAGCGTTGCACCAGGGCTTAGAAAAATCCGTGAAAAAAAACTGCAAGAAATATTATAATCTGACCAGGTTATGGCTATTTATGACTATAGGTCAGTGCTAACGAAGCAGTATGCATATCAAATAAATAAATCTCCTTAGTGAGATCGGGAGGAATTAGCAATCTGACTATGGATACCTATTGTAATCTGACTACGGATACATTGAATTTATAATCTGACCAGGGACACAAAATAGTAGCCGTGGTCAGATTCATCTAACTAAGTGATCTGACCACGGATACCGGACGGAAATATTAAGTCTTCCTTATGACTCGTGTCATCTCTATCTACAGGCTATGGCGTAGAAAGGGATAACATGTATTTTATGAAGACTTAATTTTATAAACAACTCAAATTATCCAGCGGTAATTTGATACCAGTGTCGAAGCTAGGATCACTGTCGCCTTAGAGTTCTTCTTCGTCCTGTCCTTTTTCTCTTCATCCATTTACTTTTCTTAGCCATCATCAGATCCTCAAGGTTCCAGATGTGGCACCAATACTCTAAATATTTAAGTATATCGAACCACCTATCTATTTTTGCCATTTCTGAGATCCCATTTAATTTTGATATCATAGATACTCCAAGACTTTTCATATCACTGATACAATTTGTTATGACAAATCCAATAACACTATCGACAAAATTATCTTTGAAATGAAAAATCACATGGAAATAGGATTACCGGACGATGAGATGTAAAGCAGTAGACATAAGGTACTTTAAAAAAAATATCCTGTAGACTGTCCCACTGCTGGGCAAAGGCCTCCCCGCCTCCTTTCCATTTTTCCCTATGCTCAGAGTCCTTATACCATCCTTTTTGGAAGTGGTCGATCCTTCTACCTACGCCTGGATCTGCCTCGGCGCCGCTGTCCATCTTGTGGCACCCAGGAAGCCAATTTTCGCAGAGTTCGACATACAAAAGTCGAGCGCTACGACCGTCTTGTCACGCTCACATACAATGTGAGCGAATGAGATAGGAGTAATGTCGAATTCGATATTCCACCTGCAAGAATCGCCGTCCTGTGCATGGCGATGAAGTACTTACAAGGTGATAAAGTTGCGACTTTGTACATCTCAAATTGAAACTGTATTTTCCAATTTCTGTATCTTGTATGCAAGTATCTTGTGTCTATTTTTGCAGATAAACAGACAGACGCGTCAAACATATAACACTCTTCTATATGGTCGGAGGTCAGAAAATAACTATAGCCTAGCTACGGCGCTGTTTGTTATACTGCCCGGTCTACCCTCATATTACAGTTCCTGAATACAATGAAATATTCAGCAAGAATTATTATAGCATTAGAACACAGCTTTTAATAGCTTACAGTAGGTAGAAATTCTAGTAAGTGTAAAAGAGAGTTTGAAAGAGTTGGAAATTCGTAGGCGGAAATTTTCAAAACTTGCGGAACAAGTTGTTTAATTATTATCTCCCCTAGGAAAGATGGCAGCTTTTTTAGGAATTCACGAAGAACGTATAAACGGACTCATTTCTATCGATTTAGCTTTACAATGACAAAAAGGGTTTGCCTGTTTTTTTTTGGGAATTTCTATATCTTTTAAGTTTTACAAGAACTGAAGAAGAACAAAGACTTGTTCACTTTCACGTGCTTTCTTTACGTTCCTTTCGATTCGATATAACACGTTACCTACCTTTTTGTACACGTACCTATTTACAACTTCGAAACATAAAGTTAAAAGTCTAAAAGCAAAATAAATCATTAAGAAAAAGTTAATTCAACTTCTTTAAGTTAAAAATCCTTCATTTAAGCTACACTTAACTCTTACCGCCGTTTTTCGCCACGTTAAGTTCACTTAGATAAGAAGCTGTGTTAGTGCGAAGTTGGAGATAAGTTGGAGCTAAGTCGACCAGTTCGGGGAAGTTAACATCCATCTTCTAGCGGTGTTAGGGTTGTTAGGTTGCCGTCAGCTGCATAAAAGATCTTTAAAAGTAATCCTGCATTAAAAATATACATATAAAGCTTGATGAATACCTTGACCAGGAACTAAACAACCCTCGCAATATTGCGGAATTAAATTGTATTATTTTTTCAAAACAAACTCCATACATAGATTATAAAACTACCAATGGAGCCCTCTTGACAGGGTTTTTTAGTTTGGTCAAGGTATACAAAGGTTTACATTGTAGGTCGAACTTAGAAGCTGTAGAATTGGATGAGCCTTAATAACTTTTCTTATTATAAGTAGTTAAGATAAGATAATATTTATTGTGTAAAAGTTTAGATAAGAATTACAAATATTGCAGATATAGTTGCATAAACATGTCACACTAAACTTTACCCATACAGGCATACACACCGAATTCACAAGTTAATAATGTTTATACAGATTTTGAGAAGAAAAATATTAAAATAAATAAATATTAAATTTTCAAAATGTCCACTAAATGATGCTGTGTTTGTTTCTGTAATAGTTTCAATGTGAAAACCCTAAGCGGTAGGTACCGTCTTAGCGGAACACCGCGGAATTTATTGTTTTTCCTCTAAGAACGCTGTGAGACATCTTTATTTTGCACTAGCTATTCTAAGATTTGCTTCGATAACTCGTACGTATAGACAAGTCTAGAAGTAAGTGGCAAAACTTACAGTTTAAACGTTAATTGCGAGTTTGTCTGGAATAAAAAAATAGTAGGTACTCTTTACATACTCTGAAAAACTAAGTTTCTGTTCAAATAGAGACACCAAAAGTATAAGTATTTTAGAGACACCAAAATTAGTCCGACGAAGACATTTTGGCTGCAATGGGCGCTTAATACTGTCTGAGGCACAAATTGTTTACGTAAGCGCTTACACGACTTTACCTAAGGGGTGAAAGATTCAAATAGATATGTCGTAGCCACAGCATAATGGCGCATTTCACGAAGTGCGTAGGCATTTCACAAAGTGCTAATAATCTTAGACGGATACTGTAATGGTCGAGTTCTACACTATCTGTCTAAAATTTTTAGCCACTTCGTGAAGTGCGGATGGTATTAATGGTATTGAATCTCATGTGGATCATAACCACTCTTCTATGAAACTAGCCATTACGCTATATGTCTTCGACAGATACACTTAAATAAATAGAAAATATTCTATTTAAAACAACCTTAAAGTTCTACTTAATATCTTTAATTTGGTTACTTTAATCTTTAAAAAGTTTAAATAAGTTACGACCATTCATTTTAAAATATAAACGAATCACATTTAGCATTATTGAAACTGAAAACGTTTATTTAGCACTGTAAACACCAGAATATAGAACACAATACAGAAGTATACAAAGATTAATACATGCAGCACAGAACATCTGGTGTGGTACAGTGCCAAAAAGGGTACACCAGCTCAGCATAATGCTGAGGCAAGCCACAGCGCTGATTTTCAGCTGGCCCCTCAGTGACTGCACGGACGAAGAAAGCAACAGTGTGTGTGTGTGTTGTATTAACACATGACATACAGAAATGACATGTACGTAACACATGTTTGACATTATTAGCTGTTAAGTGATGTTATAAAATAAACAAAAATAACTATAAAAAAAATTGCAACGTTCTTTTTTGAACGATCGCGAAACGATCCGCGTTTGACCACAATTTCATCTGATGAAAATGACGATGAGGCCTATATGGAGCACTTGGATCCAGTAAATGCTACACTCTTGCATTTCGTTTATGATCGCTATCGACCTAAATAATTTTCACTTAAAAAAGCTCTTCTCCAACATCTCGTAAAGTGCCTTTAAAGCGCTTAGAGTCCGGTTGCAGAAAGTAGACAGACAGGCTTTGCATTATAAACACGACTCCAATACGCTCATAGTCATGGAACGGACGGCATTCTAGGCGGGAAGTGCAGCGCCTGCTCCAATATTCTTGTTTATTGGGCTTGTAATACGATACATTCCAGATCTAGGTACCCAGTTTGAGTTTGGAGGTGGCATTATGCAGCACAAAAAAGAACCTACTCAGAGCAAACTAAACGAAATTATTTGGTAGACTAGGAGATGATTATGCAACGAAAATGTTCATGGCGTGACAAAGTTGATCCCAAAGTAATGTAGGCAGGGTGATGAATTTTTATTTCGTGAAGCTGAATCCTACTTAGCCTGAGATGAATTATAGGTATCTTATTACAACATGTGTACGTATGAACGTGGTGCTTTCAAGTGAAGATGGAACCATCCACTTAAAATAGTTAAGTGAACTTTTTTTTATAACGGGGGGAAATCTTCCAAAGATACCCAGCCTCCTGACAGGAGTATGTGAGATTTTCACTCACTAAAACCCCCTCGACGGCGGACCTCGTGCATATCGGAGGGCTCCGGGATAACCAGAGGAACGCACCGGTGCCCGCCTAGCATTTGCCTTGGGCTCTTAATGGGAGGGGTATATTCCACCTCCCGGTTCCTTCCGTCACAGCAGCGTTCGGCCATGGCACGCTACTGCCTTCCCTTGGGTCGCCAGACAATGGACGGCCAAAGCCCCCACGCACGCGACCCTGATGACTCCTTTTAGTCGCCTCTTACGACAGACAGGAGTTACCGTAGCTCTATTCTTCGCCCGAGACTACAGGGCTGGGAGCACGCGGACCTAGTAAATGCGTATTCCCTCATAGCCTTGAAGATCCCAAGGTTGTATCTTTCGGGAAACACAGACGCAGTGTGTCCCATAAATGCAGAAAAAAACCCACTAGTTTTATTATGAAACAAGGCAAGGGGACTCCTGAAACCTGGCGCTTTTTAAACGCCTCTTGATAAATAAACAGTTGATAAAATCGATTCAGTAGGTGCTAAATTACGAGTGGTTCTGAGTCTCCATATAAATTATGGACGGGACAACGTCGACACAGGTTCCTATCTATCAATCACGTAACTCAGGAACTTGTAGGGACTTCCCCTCCAAGTTCCCGAACTTTGATTCCCATTGCAAGAAACAGAATACTTGCGGTTAAACAGTTCGGTAATCTTCAGAGAAAAGGTAGGTATTTCCTAAGTAAAGAAACTAGAACTAGAAGTAGATTTAGACACACGGGAGTGTGTCCGCCAAGTTCGGAAAGAAATAAAATGGTAGAGGCACAGGGACGCTGTGCCGTAAATTTTATGTATGAAAATATCTAACCTCCTCCTTGACCTCCTTCCTCACTCACCTCTCTGATTATGAGAGCTGAGGGCTGAGGCTGGTTTCCGTCAGACTTGTCCAATTGATGTAAATTCTTCTTCAAACGATAGATACGTACGACACCTCTCCGTATGTATGATCATATAATATATATTTTTTAAGACCAATTGTTACACATGAAAAGTAATAAATGGTATGAATGTGAGTATTACTAAGTGGGTTTTCTCGGTTTCGGGGCGGGTTTCATGATGGATCTTTCGACTTTTTCCTCAGCATGTCGGTAAATTCACTCTTCTGATGGCTTCTTGTTTCACAAATTGTTGCTTCAATGCGACGGTGATCGCAGCACTAGATAGCCCATTTCATTCCGAAGAAAACAGTATTTCAATTGTTATTGTACCTTTTGTAGTTGTAGAAATATTTCACTTATGTCCGAACAAGTCACGATAAATTTATGGCTAACTTTAACCTTCTTCCTCATCTCTCCTGATTATTTTAGCCAAATACATTTATCTCCAAAATGAGCTTTGTATAACGATGATTTCAACGATACTATTTGTTTTTACATATCTTAAAAATTGACGATGATATTAGCTTTTAAAAGACAGCAAAAACTATAACACAACAAGTATAGTGACAATTTAAGTGACAAGAAAGTGAACCTGCAAAGTAAAATCCAAGTTAAAGATCATATCTCAAGTGCAGTAAATCAGGAAGTCGGTCCCAACAAGCTAAGATTTTTCAACTCAAATAAATATAAAACTGGAGGAGAGAATCCTCACGAGGAATTCGAATTTCGAATTTACCTCTAAACGTTCAAAATTAAATTATTTCGCTCTAAATTCAAATAATGACGAAGGGCCAAAAGGGCAGGCTGGCGCCGGTCAAGGAGACCGCATTCCGAGGATGGGAGGAAAGGGGTTAACGTGGTGTTGGAAATAGAGCAATCACCATATTTCACGACTGCCAATATCCCCGTAACCCTCCATATTGGCAGTCAAGGGATCAATGGAAAAAGTGGTCAAGTCCGAGTCACATTCGGAAAATGACAATTACTCGTAATATTTTTCTACTCAGCCTTACTTGGACATGGATTCCTTAACTTCAGATCACTTTTATTTCAGGTTATTTTGTGTAAGCACTTCAGGTTATCTTTATAATTGTTATACTTACCGAACAAAAGCAAGCCGTTTCTACCATTTCTTCCGTCCCTTTTACGCACGCATTCCTAAAAAGGTAGGTACCTGCTTTATTGCTATAAACATATAACAGTTATTTTATTATCTTACCGTCCCAGTTTAACCGATTTACATCAAAATGGTAATGACGTTAAAGTAATTTTGCCAAGTTCAATCCCGTAGGGATTATTTTGACTGTCATTTACCCTCATGGGTTTTTGCCCCATTTACGTACGATTGAATTTGCCAATTGACAGTTCATTGGTTCATTGACAATGATTGACAAGTAAAACAAGATTAGACTTAAATAATATACTGTATCACGGTATTTTTATTGTATTTTATCAGAAAGAAGAAAGAAAGAAAGATTATTTATTTCCGATACACATATATATACAAACAATTAGGTACAGATGACAAAAATAATATTAAACAAATATATTACAAAAATAAATAAGCAAAAGTAATTAATTACGACCGGTTTCGTTTACACATATTCAGGTATTTGTTTTTATTTATTCTCTTAACTAATAATTACTTTCTTAGTTAAGAAAATAATTATAAACAAATACCTGAGGATGTGTAAACGAAACCGGTCGTAATTAATAACATACAAAAAAATACCGTGAAACAGTATATTATTTAAGTCTAATCATGTACTACAAGTTTCACCAAGTACCAACAACCGCAAGTAAAACGTTCGAATTTTGTCATTGATCCTCATGTGTAATTATACCTTTGGTATTGTGTTTTAAGGCACAATAATATAATTACACATGAGGATCAATGACAAATTTCGTACCAAGCGACTGCGAAACGGGAGCGTCTGCAACGCGGAACTACACACCTGAGCGACCACGTCGTGGGACACTCAAACGTCAATTCACGTCAGTCTTACAGAAAAGTCGGCGACTCCAAGAAGAATGTACAATGTCTCATTTTAATTGTTTTTATTAAGTGTATTGTTGTACAATAAAGTGTAAATAAATAAATAAATAAGAATATATTTATTTTTAAGAAGTCAGGATATCAAATACTCTAAGCAATGTTACAGTACATACTCTTTAGTGTCTTACTGTTTCGTAGAACATGTGGTCCGGTACCGCTATGCTGACGCCGCCCCGTCCCGCGTCGCTGACGCGTAGGTGTGGATGGCAACATATAAATTACACGGGCAGCGTCTACCGCGCGACTGACGCTCCCGCTTCGCAGAGACGCTTTGGTCGCCCAGATAGATAGATAGATTAATACTTTATTGCACACAAGAAATTTACATAGGAAAGGAAACATAGAATAAGTAATAACAAAGGCGGCCTTATCAATAGGTTACCGGCAGTTATAGTGCAGAAGAGTGAAATATGAAATATTTATTGGTTTATATACTTGCCCAGGTGAGAGTATTGCTTAAATTTAACATTTTATTATACACACTAATTAATATAAATTTCTTTTGTCTAAGTTTACATAAGTGAATACTTTTTAAGCAAATAATTAAGGCTAATAATATTTTATGAAATTAAGTAGAAAATTTTCGGATTAAAGCTTACTTAGAGTGAGAAAAATCCGTGGAGTGTAGAGCTCGCTCGCTTCATAATTACTTGGGATTCCAAAGACTAATTAAGTTTCTATCCTTCGCTAATTTGTTAAGCCGATTATGGTTTCCACAATTAACACGCTGGTTCAAGAAAAACTGACCAATATCGTAGTTATATCCATTTTATCTGGTTTGAAAGCGTTGTTTCTAGCTCTACTGCGACCAAACCGGTTAAGATCAGCGACCGTTCGCAAGAAGCATACAATAGATAAATAAGTACCAGATCAGAAGGGAAATGAACAGTGCTTACGCACACAATGACAATCCACCGCCGCGCTATCGACCGCAGAGCTAGACTGACATAACAAAGAAGTTCCCGCGAATGTAAGGCCTGGACTACATGCGTCTGTTCCAGCCCTAGTTCGGTTCGTTTGTGGAACGCTTGTGATTGGCTGCTGCCAAAGATTTTGAAATTCACTCCTATGTATGTAGATTGCTCGCTAAAGAAGTTTTTTATGGTAACCCCATCTGCCAGTTCGCGCATTTTCCCATACATTAGTCGTGCACTGAAATGTCAAAGGTATGAAAGTAAGTGACCTATGGGACTCCGTGGCTTACTGTCATTGCTCTCGTCATTGTTCCAGAGGAGATTGTGCTAGTAGTTCGATGTCTGTGCCTGCAGCGAACCGAACTGGCACTGGATCCGAACGCGTGGAGTCCAGCTCTAAAGCATGCGCGACTGTGTGATAGTGATTCTTCACAACGTACATTCCTCAAATAATTTGTAATATAGTAAATTTCCTTAAAATAGTAGCATTTTCGAACCAAAAAATGTGCAATATGAAGAATCACGGGATTGCTGGAAGAAATCTCTTTTAGAGATAAGTTCACCCTTTGTACAGTGTCTCATTTTAAATAAATCACTGGTGAGTGTCTCGCACTAGAATGCAAGTCTACAAATGATTTTCCCTTCTGTATTTACCTATAATATGCAGCAAGAAGTATTGCTGTTATTAACTTTACACAAACGACTTTGAAATTGCTGTCTCCCGGGTAAATGTCCACAAATTACAACAAATAGACTGCGGTCGGATGATTGGTATTATCAAAGTTAGTCATGGCATTCTTAGAGTTTTGTTTTTGTTGGCAAGCTGCAATCTCGTTTATGTAGCGGTGTTTTGTTTTAGATGGATATTTACAACAAACATTTCAAACACATTGTTTATTTCTGTATACAAAGATTATGTTCCAGTTGAATTTGTAGGGATAATTAATTAAATCAGATCTCCTACAATGTTTTGTTGTTACTGTTTTTTTTCCTTTAATGAATGGCCCCTGCTATAATGACCACACTGCAATTTGGCCAATGATCGTGTTAGAATCTTGAAAATAACTCGAACGTTTTGGCGTCTGTTTTGAAAAAAAAAACAGTTTACCAACGTCGAGATTAAGGGAAAGTCGTGTGCACTAGGAATGCCTAGTGTCTTGCATTCCAAGTGCAATTGGAGGTTATGTTGCCAAATCCACACCATCTATAGTATTTCACTCAAATTTCAGTCTTATATAAAGTTCATTTACCACGGACGATTTTTAGGTAAAATACACTAGTTTTACGAAAAAATAACCACTGTAAATCCTTTTTAAACAATAAAATATGTCGAACACGCCATGACAGCATGAACGCAAAAACTTAACCCGTTACTGTTGTGAACGTTTTCCACATTGAATTAATTTGATAGACGGTTTTGAAAAATGCTCGAGGAGGAACCGTGAGGAAACTGTACGATAACCCAGTGTGTGAAATTGGGAAGGCAAACCACAGCCAGCATTATTATTGCCTAGGCAGTCGTTCTATGTGATTGTAATTCTATAGAAAGACTGCGACCCTCACCTTTGAGAAATGCGACTATAACAAATAAATGGCCTAAAGATTCCAGATACTTTTGTAGTAGGGATGTTACGGAGGTGGTTTTATCGGAACCGAAGTCGAAACCGAAGGTTTTAAATTTGATTTATCGGGGTCGGAACCGGAGTCGGAACCGAAGTCGGAGGCGGAGGTAGAAGAGAGATGTTCAGAAGAAGTTCAAATTTTAAAATGTTTTTTTAATTTTTATAGCTGAACTGGCCATTTTTTTATGATCACGTTTGCCTCAATAAAATATGTTCATTTAAAGAGTAAATGTATTCCTACACTTTTTAATATAAATATTGATATTTCAATATGTTTGCTTACAAATCTTCAGTATAACCTCCGATTCAAAATTATCGGAGCCGAAATCGGAGTCGGAGGTGTAAAATTAATCGGAAGTTCCGGCCTTTCGGAGTCGGAGTCGAAGCTCCGTAACATCCCTATTTTGTAGTGCTTCCCACCCAAATTCGTCGACGCGATTGACAGGGCCGCTCCTAGACCATCCATATCATTAGCAAAGTGACAAGAAGCTAGACAGGGACGGACAACCGTGGAAAAGGGTCGAGACCTCTTCAATCAGGCATCCATGAATCAAAAGGTTCTTCACCTTGTGGTAAGGATCTTTCGAAGCTCTTTTTTTTTAAATTATTAAGCACTTATATTGTATTTACTTATGTTATGTATTAAAAGTATATAAACCAATAAATATTTCATATTTCACTCTTCTGCACTATACTGCCGGTAACCTATTAATAATTCTTCTATCGCCTAAGTCATCGCTTTGAGCGATAAGACCGCCTTTGTACACTTATTCTGTTTCCTTTCCTATGTAAATTTATTGTGTGCAATAAGGTATTAATCTATCTATCTATCTTTATTATGCTATTCTATACGGCAAAAGTAAGAGTACTGGGCGCTACGAATCTTTGTCCTTTGTTGGTTTCTCATCTCTTCGCCAGCTTTAATTTTCCATCTAATGTATCGTGATATCTGAACGATCAACATGACTCATTTATATTACCTATGTTTGGCTAAAGAAATAGACCATCCTTCATGGTGTTTCTACACATCCACTATGTATAGAGATTAACGGGTCCATCTAGCAGGGGAACTTTCCACATTGGGTTGCCCTATAATGTTCTTAAGGAGATTGAGCGCTTTTGGACCCACGGCTTCGCCTCAAACATGGCTCATTTGATAGATATCACCGAGGACTACTTCTTTCATTATGGAAGAAATATCCTAAGTCGTGTAGGATAGGTGCTAGACCTAACTATTTATGTTTTATTTTAAATATTTGACAGACCCTATAACTAAAACTTTTGATTTGATATAGTTTGAATTTATATTACTGTTAGAGTATATTTAATACTGCTGTTAATGACGTATCTTGTAACGGTTTCAGTTACTATAACTTAGTTAGTAGTCCTGATTCCGTAAAATCCTTACTCACTAACGAATTTTCCTCTGCCTATCTGTAAATTTACATGGTTGCTAGATTAAGAGTTTTATTATTATTTTTTAATAACTGTGGAAGCTTATAAATGGCTATTGTTTTTATATATGTATATGTAACTTGTAAATAAGACTGTAAGCTACCCAAATAAAATAAAATAAATAAAATAAAATAAGATAAATAAATACAATACAATAGAGACTTCTTCATAATAACCATTTTCATATCCTCACACTACACTGTCGCTAATCTCTTTAATGTCCAATTAACTTCAGAGGTTGCCTGGAAGAGATCGCTTTAAGCGATAAGGCCGCCTTTGTACATATCGTGTTATTATTCCTGTAGTTTTTACTTTTCCTGTTTTTGTGTACAATAAAGTGTTTCTATTCTATTCTATTCTATTCATACTAATTGCTCTGATTCTATTCATTTTGTTTCCCCAGCGACTAAACATCTGTTCCATACGACTTAGGGTGTTTGCTCCCTAATAAAAAATGTAGTTCTAGGCGAGATCTATCAAATGCACTATGTTTGGTTGGGGCGAAAAAAAATTGGGTCCAAACTTGTATGGGTTCCGCCCAATCTCTTTTCTAATATAAGTACCAAGAAAAGATATTGACCAATTATTATAATCAGATTTAAACGATAGTTAACGCTTGACTAGCTCATATGATTAGCAAGTTGAAGTGGCAATGGGCTGGCCATGTCTGTCGCAGAACCAACAACCGTTGGGGTAGACGAGTTTTAGAGTGGACACCGCGTACAAGAAAGGCCTATGTCCAGCAGTGGATAGACACGGGCTAATAGATAGATAGATAACGCTTGACTAACTGCTCTTCAAACAGACCTAACAAATATGGTCGAATGCGTTCGAGACCACACTCTTCGTTAACACTTAATTAATAAGTAATTAAAATTAATGCATATTAATTAACATACAATTAATAAAATAAATAAGTACTTAATTGATTGGAGATGAAACAGGTTTAATTACAGATTTTGCATTGAATTTGCTTATAGTGATTTATCTTATCTATCGTAATATGTTAGATTTCGCGTCTTTTTATTACAACTCGCATGTTGGAGTATAAATTATGATCAAGCATAGATCTTACGAGCGTCGGTGACGTCATGGGTAGGACGTCGGACTCGCATGCGGGAGGTCCGAGTTCGAAACCATGCAATGCCATGTACCAATGAGTTTTTCGGTTTTTTCGAAAGACTTACGTACATTTACCGACTGCTCTGACGGTGACGGAAAACATCGTGAGGAAACTTGCACACTGAGATAACCAGTGAAATGGGGAAGGCAAGCCATTGGGTGGGTTGCCAAACCCACCCCATTAAATCTGCCACGAGAGTCGTTATATCTGATTAATTCCTTAGAATGATCACGACCCTCAGCAATGAGGAACACGACTTAGAGGAAGAAATATTCTATGTTAAAACTGTATAACTCACATTTTCACTGTCATCTATAATAGTCGGTTAGTCCATATCTCACTCCACACAAAGTGGTATACTTACCTACTCGTAATTGTACGTACAGTGCCATTAAAATGATCTGCCTTCGCTGTATTTGTGGGGATTTCCAATAATCAGCCTACGCTATCGTCATCATCATCCTCATCATCAGCCTATTAATGTCCCCACTGTTGGGGCACAGGCCTCCCCTTACACAAGGGGGTACGGCCATAATCCACCGAGCGGGCCCAGTGCTGATTGGTGGATTTCACACGCCTCGATGTTTTCCTTCACCGTTAGAGCGGTCGGTAAATGTACGTAAGTATTCGAAACAATCCCAAAACTCATTGGTACATGGCATTGCATGGTTTCGAACCCGGACCGCGCATGGGAGTCCGGCGTCCTAGCCACTAGGCCACCAACGCCTACGCTATATTTCCACTGAAATATGACGTCATTCTCCGAATAAACGCCTATTATAGGTGAATCGACTTTAGGTGAATTTAGGTGTGTACTGAAAGCAAGAACCTTAGCAAAAACATCAATTAAAGGTCAGTTCACACCATCCGAATGGCGGCTAAGTGATCATTTCTAAATTCAAGTTTCGTACAGTTTAAAATAGTCTGATAAAGAAGACGCGTCGTAAAAATATAATCAACGTGAATAAAGTTAAAATGTTATTTTGTATTCTAACAACTAAATAGGTAATAGATTGTTGAAACAGAACAGGTTAATGGCAAATTATTACGAGTAAGAACCAACATATAATCCTGTTATAACGAAAACGTGCGCTGTATTATTTCTAGCCTCGTGCATATCGGAGGGCTCCGGGATCTCCAGAGGAACGCACCGGTGCTAGCATTTGCCTTAGGCCCTTCTTGGGAGTTGTATATTGCACGTGCCTCCCCCAGGGTCGCCAGCCAATGGACGGCCAAAGCCCCCACTTTGATCGCCCGCGACCCTGATCCCTCCTTTTAGTCGTCTCTTACGACAGGCAGGTGTTACCGTGGCTCTATTCTCGCCCGAGCCTACAGGGCTGGAGCCCAACAACCTATCCTAACCTTCACTCATGCTTCACAGTCACTAGTATGCGCGAACCCTAAACCACCGTGAAAAACACCAGAGCCGTCGGGTTATGTCCTTGAAACCTGAAATCTGCCCGAGGTCGTTAGCGGGGCTCAGTCATGTATTATTCATGCGCAGCCTCTCGTGTGGCAGACTCGTGTATTCAGAGCTTGTTTAATTAAAACAACAAACAATTTTTCGGGACTTGTTAGGGCGAGGTAATTCAATAGGGTAGGAGGTACCTAAAGGCACTTATAAACGAAAGAGTGCCCGATTTCGGTGTGTTCCTCGCTAAATCATCATCATCATTTCATCTAGATGAGTATATTATTTAAGCCCTACCACAAAATAAATAAGTACCGTTCAAGTATTACGTAAGCAGAATTCTAGCTTTTTTACTCCGGGGGGTCCCCCCCCCCCCTCCTCATACGGCTTACGTGAGCGTTGGTATAATTTATACAGAATTTGTCAAGTCTTTAATTATAATTCATAAACAAGTATCAATGTTATTAACTGCTGATCGCTTTTTGTGCTAACGTAATTACCATTCAAACCCCTCCGCCCCCGTTGTCATAAAAAATAAGCAAAGTTAAAAACCCCTACCCCCCTTTTGATGCTTACGTAATACTTGAACGGCCCCTAAGATAGAACCTCCAGGCGTGGCTAAAACTTAATTTATTTACTAAATTGTGAAAGAGTGAGGATGACGTTTCCTTTATCGATAAATAAATTAAGAAATAAAAATTATAATAGATTATAACTCCACCTATAGTTCTACCAAAATACTGTTACAGTAGGAAAACTCAACTACAATTCGTTCGCTGTACAAGGCATATACATACATTATCACACAAAACCACTATTTTTTTTTATTTTTACCTTTGCATATTGGTACAACAATAATTCCTAAGACCTCTCTATTTACTACTACAATCACGTACATTTACAATCAGTAAGTATAATTCGAATTAAGCGGGGACTGTAAATTCATAATCTAAATCCCATCACCATTACATGACTGGCATTTCAAATGTGACTCGATTAACAACCAAAGATTCGCAACCTTTGTCGATAGGAAAATGTACTGTTTAGTATTAAAATAATACGAAACAGTACATTTTCCTATTAGAGTTTTTTAAACAGTCTTGCGGCGCTTCTTTCCTTTCAGCTATAGCACCTTACGAAGCGGCGCAGTAGAGTAAATAAATGACGTTGTAAAAATGTACTAAAAGGTACTTACTTACAATAAAAACATTTTGATTTTATACGTTATTTTTTGAGACAATCTATCGTCTACGCCGTAGCACCTCGTAGTCTCATAGACAGCTAGTTTAGTACACATGTCTCGTCCAAAATTAGTAGCACTAATATGTAACGACGGTCCCGCAGTAGTCCCCCCCCCCTTCTGTCACGAGCTAAATTTGAATTATGTTGGACCGTCTGTCGCCCCAACCCTTACATGTAGAAAATTCGCATTTATGCCTCCCTAGAGGATACAATGGATACGTTACGATATTTCTTTCGAATTGACGGACTAAGTTCGTAGCTTGGGATCGAAGAACTGGCTCTACTTGGTGACATGTGACCTGTTTTTTTTGGTACCCGAGTATGTCAGCATTTGCTGACTTCCCCCCTTTTACCAAATATACGTAGTGCTTTGTGATCTGTTTGATCTATATTTGTTGTTATCTGATGTTTTCTATTTGTGCAAAAAAGTGTATTTTACTTTAGGTTACTTTTTTACTTTAAAGTTCAATAAATTCGTTAGTGGCCTTAATGTTTTATATACTTCCCCTGAGATGCAGTTAAAAACTGACCACCATACCACAAACATATTAGGCTGCACCCGTGCACGAGTTATTCCCCTACGTGCTTTGTTCCTGAACTGAAGATCTTGTTCCCTAGCGCTGGGGGTATTTTACTACGCTGACAATTTTCCCTACTTTTCCACATTCCTAATTTATTAAAAAGCGTGCCCAGCACTCATATTCTACTTATCACTGGCTAGGGTTTTATGAATTAATTTGTTACGATTATAAGAACTCAGTGAAACTATTTGAGGTTCTCGAGGACTCACTAAAATACTCAAAAGCGACCGGGCCCTAACACTTCCCTTGATCCGACACTGTCGTTTGACGAGTGCAAGCGATCGCATGAATTTTTAAGAGGCTGGATATATTGGTTCGATCCTATAATACCACTCTAGTTTTTTAATCATCATTACTGGTCCCTAAGAGTCAATTACGTTACATTTTTTATCGCTATATAGAGTAATGAATGATTGAAGTGCTCTGGATGTGAGTATAAATTATCAACGTTCTGAAAAGTATTAAGTCTTCAAACGGGTCGTCCACTCGAACCCTGAAAGGGGGGAGTGGGTGCGGGCCTGGAGGCGAACCTCTTGCCCGGACAGAAGCTAGGGGTGTCACTACATCCCCGGTGTTTGGTGCCGTTTCCATTCTATATCAGATCTGCTTTTACTTCCAATTGTCTCTTCTTCAAACTTCGGAGGCGTAGTAGCTAGGTCGGGCAGATCCCCGCGCGGAGGTCCGGGTTAGAAACCATGCAATGTCATATGTCAATGAGTTTTTATGGTTTTGTTCGAAGACTTACCTAGAATGTATTGAAATTAGAGCAGAGAAGTGGAAAAGAGAAGATTAATAATTTATTTCAGTGTTCTGCGACTGCTTCTATATAAAAACAAAACCACGAGAGACACAAATCAACGTGACAACATAATAAAGAACATAATATAAGTAGATCATTATCATTAATGAGGTATATACGAGTATGTACATTAAGAAGCTAATGTAATTTATGTGATAATAATTAACATTCATTTTATAAGACTCCGAATGGCATGTAGGCCGGAGAAATATTTAAGATAATTCATGTTATTACATTGTTGATAAGAGCGTCGGTGGCCTAGTGGCTAGGACGCCGGACTCCCATACGGGAGGTCCGAGTTCGAAACAATGCAATGGCCATGTACCTATGAGTTTTTCGGATTTTTTCGAAGACTTACATACATTTACCGACTGCTCTAACGGTGAACGAAAACATGGTGAGGAAACCTGCATGTCTGAGGTAATTAAAAGTTCTGTGTCTGAAATCCACCAATCCTCACTGGGCCCGCTCGGTGGATTGTGGCCCGTACCCTCTTGTGCAAGAGGAAGGCCTGTGCCCCAACAGTGGGGTCATTAATAGGCTGATGATGATGAAGATTGTTGGTAGTGTCAATTCATGTAATCATAATTATAAGATTCAATAAAAGCTTTTGAAACTGAAATTAAAAAAAAAATGAATGAATAATACGACTTAGAAGAACTAAGAACTAGAGTTAGAATAATTAATCATCTGAATTGGCGAATTTTGCGTTTTGCCTTATCTTATTTTATCTTATGATGGGGGCCGGGAATAACCCATCGGCACTTCGACATTTGACACTGGTTATCTCAGTGTGCAGGTCCTCACGATGTTTTCCTTCACCGTTAGAGCAGTCGGTAAATGTACGTAAATCTTCGAAAAACTCATTGGTACATGGTACTGCACGGTTTCGAACCCGGGCCTCCCGCATGGGAGTCCGGTGCGTTTTGCCTTACACGTTGTCTATTACATACGAGGAATGTGAAATAGCAACTAAAATCGTCAAAAATGCGTAAATCGCATAACAAGAAATTTGTATCAGACACCAATGAAACAGTAAACATAAAATTCAAGATTAAAAAAATTTAAACTTAATTATATAATTCCATCCGAGCCGGCAATAAAACGCGAAACGTTTTTATTTTTCCATACCGACGACGGGTCGTCACATCTTTTTACGATTGCAATCGTAAAACGGCGAGTGACTTTATTAAATTCTTGCTGTTTCGGTCGGGACCGGTTCTGTACAGTTGTATGCTAATAAGATGCATACTATAATAAAGAACAGTAGGTACAGTACGAGTATTTCAGTATCAATTCCCACACATAACGCTTACAACTCACGCAGTAGCGCGTTGGGGGGATTCGGTGGAGGATAATGTATGTGTTGTAGGGAAATAGCCGAATTCAGTGAAATAGCCGAACACTTTAGTCAGTAGTGACGGATGGTGGATTAAAACTATCTTACTTTACTTTATCATGTATTAATGAGTTACGAGATTGGTTGTAGGGGGAGGGGGACTGTAAATATTGCGTGTACGTAAGTACCGTCCTTAACCTTTCTAAAGAGTATGGAGGAAAGAACCCCGGGGAACCTGCCTTCCCTTTATACTCTCCACCTTCCGCCAAAGGTGCTCCGGACACTCACAGCAACAGTTCTCCCCAGTCTTGGTCAAATTCCTAGGGTATTCGGCTATTTCCCTGCGACACATAGACAGCACCGAAAAATGCAGATTCAATGGGGATTGAATCTGATATTTAATAAATCCCCACGAAACCTCTCCATGCCACAAAATCTCAAGCTTCCCCCTTAAATCAATTATTTTTATTTAGTCATATTACTTTTATTTTACTACATTTTATTTTCACACTACACTGTCGCTAATCTCTTTAATGTCCAATTAACTTCAGAGGTTGCCTGGAAGAAATCGCTTTAAGCGATAAGGCCGCTTTTGTACATATCGTGCTACTGTCCCTATAGTTTTACTTTTCGTGTATCTATGTACAATAAAGTCTATCTATCTATCTATCAATTTCTGGTTCATGAATCCTCTTCGAAAACCTCATCAATCAAGATTCGAAATTATGTAAATTGATATGAAACGTATTACAAATTCGAAGCTATTATAGACACTTGTACAGTCACTAGACTTGTCCAACTCTCGCCCGTATCAAGAATAGTAAAATGCTCTTCTGTTCTATTCTGTCACAGTTGTATGCTAATAAGACGTGTTACACTGTTACATTCTCGAATGTCGAGATAAGGCGAGTACGAAGATAGCGTCGCTCGAGGAAAAGTTTCGAGAGTTTGATGAGATTCTTGCTGCAAGTTTCCAGTTCAATTCGTGTCGCGGAAGTGTGGTGTAGAGCGGACTGGTACCTCTGGTAGATCGGAGTGGTGCATACGACTAATGAAATTTATTTGGAAAAGATAATTTGGAATCACATATTTACGATATCTAGGTATTTATTTAAATTCCATTGCGCATTGTATACTAAACTGGGAGAGAATCCAGAGTCCATAAGGACTTGGTGAGCTTTCTTTCCCTTTCTCTCTTTTTTTCTTTTTCTCATCTTTGCTATAAAGCAAAGACCCTTTTATATTACTATCATGAGGATACTATATGACAATAGTAATACAGAAAATAGGGGTTAGAAAATGCAGGGTACAGAGCGTACCTCAAATCTATTACACTTTTGAGGGGAAGGTTGCCTGGAAGATATCGCTCTTAGCGATAAGGCCGCCTAATTTTTACTTCACTATTTCTTTCTTACTTTCCTTTTTGTTTGGCACAACTGTCAAAATTCGCGCATTGAACTTCAGACGTGATTCAATTTTGTATTAGATTCGATTAGTTTAAACTAATTTTATGAATTGGCACATCGCTGCTCTATACCTATACCTAGATTCAAAAATCAAATATTGAGTCTTGTTTTAAACATTGGATATTCTCTGCAGGTCTAGCTACCCGGAGACTAACTCCACTGATAAAACACGGCTGTGGTTGGTCCAATCAAAGTTTCTATGAAAATTAAATTACCAAGTAAAATAATTAAATTACCCTAAAACTCGAGGTTTGACTTTGTAATGCAATAATTAGGTTCAGTTTCAGAAGGCATAATGAATATCTACAACCTGGGTTCTATTACGAAAATAGGAATAAAATAATTTAATAATATCGGTTCAGTACTAAATTTTTCAGCTCCCATTTATGAAGAGGTTCTATTTATAAAGCAAAGCTCTGTACACGACTTCCAATTAGGCCTAAGTAAACATTAACAAAGGCTGGAAACCTGATATTTTTGTAAATGCAAGAGGGAGATAATCCCTCCCTAGTTCGTATCCAGGAGTATTGCCGGGAGTACTGTCGTCTTAGAGAGTTCATATTTGGAGTGGGTATGGACATACCGCTTTTCAAGTCAAAGGTGCGTGACCAATGGGCATACCTTGTTTCAGGGTGTGCGTAAAACTGTGATCGAGTTTGCTTGTTTGAATGAGTGGGATTTAATTTAATTTTGATTTGAAATACGTATTGGTAAAGTTACTAGAGATATAGGGTAAGAATGAAAAAAGAAATAGTATATTGTCATACTAGCGTGGAAAGTGAGCAATTTTATACGAGATAACGAGTATGAATCCCACACAAAAGTTTTCATCACACATTACATCATATTAGGTGTGATGGAAAACGTCGTGTAACACAGAAGATTATGTAAGTAATTTTATGGAGCTAAATTATACGATAGATTGATTGTGTCGATAAAATTCATAGTCGCACGGGTATTCCACCTTTGACAGAATATATAGGTACAGTCTGTGTGCTCTTAGAAAAGGAATCGTAAAATCAGTATCTATCATACATTCGCGTATCCCCGTCAATAACCGAATATGACCGAAGACTCCTTTATGAGCCGAATCCTATTCTAAAAGCTCACGGACCGTACGTACAGCTTGATGTGTGGCGGCTGGCACACGACCGTTGCAATAGCGAAGGCGCTTCCATAATTAAATGTTCAAAGACCGAAGTATATCAGGAGGTTATTCAGAGACGCGTAGTTAATCAGTTAATCACATATCAGTTTACAAAGATCGGCTTTCACATTGAGAAGGGCGCGATACGAGTTAGTTTTAGTTAATCAATGGAACGGGCAAGAAGAGGAATTGAGTAGAATACATTAGTGAATTAACTTGATAACAGGATTGTGTTAGAGGAAAATCTTAGTGACAAGACCATTTGTATTAAGTAATCGGGAAACGATCACCAGCATTAGCATTGGGAAAGGATTAACAAGATAATTAGCAAGAAATACCGGCTTAACAAAAATGAAATTAGCTTTAAATATAATTACTAGCGTAGGGCTGTTTTTGGTACTTGCAAGCTGTGGTCATGATATGGATACGGCTTTCTTATAAACCATATATGGATAATCCCGGGATTTCCGGAATTGAAAAAATCGCTGTAGATAGAGCTACTTTTGGTAATTCCAACCTGCGATCATCATACAATGGACATGCCATTAAAAAAAATTATTAAAAAATCCCGGGATTTTCGGAATTTAAAAGAAGACTAGAAGACTACTAAAGAAACCCGGATTTAGACATGCTTGAAAGAAATGAAATAGACGACGAAATTCTATTGAATTATAAATTCGCTTCACTCTGACGTCTACAGATGGCCATACTAACCTAGCACTAATCTAGCTTTTGAGGTCTTTGACCCCAAACAGCCCTACCTACACCGATCAGTGATAATTACCATCGATTTTTACTGAAATTTCACAGACGACTTTGTTCTATTGGTAGAACAACCAGAAAAACTAAAACTATACCTATAGCTTAAAGCTATAAGGCCGCCAATTGTATTTGTATTTTGTATGTTTCTTCTGTTCTGTATTTTTGTCCTGTGTGCAATAAAGAATATTTGCATTGTATTGTACGAACTATGAGATGTATAGAACGTACACGCATTCATAGATCAAAAGATAAACAAAACGACGTAGCTACAAATGTTTATGTTTTGTGTTATTCATCAGCAGCCTACTCTAGTCCACTGCTGGACATAGGCCTCTCCCAGGGCGCGCCATTGAGCCCGATCTTCGGCTCTTCTCATCCAGTCGCTGCCAGCCACCTTGCGCAGATCGTCGCTCCATCTAGCAGGGACGCTTGTCCCACACTACGTTTTTTTTTATGTATAACTAAACCCGCATTTGACCTCGATCTCGCCTGATGGTAAGCGACGATGACGTTTGCCCAAACGCGGTCTCCACTCCAGAACTCGTCTACCCTAGCGGTTGTCGGTTCTGCCACTTGACAGATGTGACCGGCCCTCTGCCACTTCAGCTTGCTAAACTTATGAGCTATGTCGATGACTTTTGTTCTATGCCGGATCTCCTCATTTCGTTTTGTGTTGTTATACTGACATTATTATAAATCATTTAAGTTAATTTAATTTTTTAACAATTTTTATTCTAATTTAATGTATCTAATTTGTAATGTGTGTGTATTAGAAGACCATGTTTTGTGCTTCTGGAAATAAATATTTTCAATTTCAATTTCAAATGACAAACATAAGATTTTTACCACAATTTTAAAGATAGTGACGCTAAGAGACCGTGTAAACACAAACACACAATTTACAAGTATAAATAAACATACGATGAATATCTTGTTTAAGTAAAGCACCGGATCGAGTAATTACACAATTAATTGCTATTACGTTTAACAGAACACTTGGACTGTGCCGTATTGTCCGCTTGGGCGGTGGACCGAGACGATTCGCTCTCGACACTATGGAGGTGTATCCGCTATTGTCTGGTCCAAGACAGTTACAAGTTACAATTTAACAAGTCCATGAAGTTGAACAGCAATGTAGTTGATTCAATTTTCTAAGTGTGTGTAGGTATGTATAGTGACAGAGACAGACACGAATTTAATGATTTTCGGATTCTTCACTTGATGTTTGAAAATGTCAGTCTTTTTTTACGAATACAGTTTTTGTGGTTTTGTGTAAATGTGTCATTGAAGTTCATCTATAGTTTACAAATGCGGAAGACTTTGTCTGTGTCTGTTTGGTGTTTGTTCGTTGCTTTTGTCCCTCAGCATTTCTAGTTATTTTTACTTATTTTCCCAAGATAGGTTTTACCTAGTGTGGCAGTCAGTGTGCAAATGTAGCAAAGGTTGGTTCAAAAAATTGTGTGTATATTTGATACTATGTAGCATCAAAATTCAAAACATTCAATATTCAAAATGCTTTTTGATCATCTTTAGAATAAACAAACATTTTTATGTTTTTACTTACGTGGTTGTTTTAGACATGTTGTTGACTTGTAACTTGTAGCTTTATGTAAAGCGAGCCTGTCGAGATTTCGCGATACATTACACTGATGTTGAATACACGCTAGAGTGAAGGACGTCTTAAGTTGATGACGTCATTAAACTGGTGTAAGGGAGAGCGGAGCTATTGTAAGGAGATGGTAGTTGTAATGTAAATGAATTGTATTGAAGATTCTTGTAAAAAGCTTCAAGAATTTTTACATATAAGTATTTACATCACTATTCATGATTTGTTGAAGTCTCTACTATTTATAACAAAATATTCAAGAAAGAAGTGGTTAATTTGACGTGTAATCCAGTCAACCTTTGTTGGCAATTAAGTGGCCCCAAATTGGAACCTTGAGTGACTCCATCAAAATATTAACATTTCTTAAAAAAAGTTTTATGGTATTCTATCTCACGAGAGAGTGGAGGTGCCATAAGAGTCACAATCAATTCTAAATTCAAGCCATATGTGTTTTATTACATACACAACTAAGTTAATATATGTAAGCTACGTCGTTAGTTAGAATGTAGCCTAATTCTAAGTTAGAATCCTGTACTTGCTTGTTATTGCTGCTTAGCGTGTAAGATGGGTTCCGTTAGGGAGTTAGAACATAATTCGCTGCAATATTACAAGGTTCCAAGAACCTGCCGTTGCAAGGAAGTACGTGGTAATTGAAACCATTTCCAAGTGTAGTAATTTAACCAGTTAGAAAAGAGAATTAAGTAATACCAAATTACCAGTAAAATGTATGTTATGTTACTCGTGTGTAATAAACTTAATAATGAGATCTGTATTCATTCTTAGGATTTTTTGGACTCCTAATGTTGTTACTATAGTAGGAACACCAATTAGTTATTTTAGTCTCTCTTTCTCGTGTTTTAATCGAAGATTGATTGATTTTAGATAAACTGAAAAGTAAAAACATAAGTTCCACTTTGTTAATTGAATGAACGTTTAAACGAGCTTTTTTGTTCAGCAATTAGTTGTTTAGGTGTCTTTCCAAAATAGTATCGCTAGATTTTAATCCTATACATATAGGTACCTAGGTGGCCTGGAAGAGATCGCTTTTACCTTTGTACATATCGTGCTACTATTCCAGTAGTTTTTACTTTTCCTGTATTTGTGTACCATAAAGTGTTTCCATCTGTCTATCTACCTACAAAATTAGATAGCAAAGTGCACATAAAACGTTCGAGGACGACATGGGGGGCTGACAATACAAAAGGAGTGGACATCGAGAACAGACCGTCTAAACCGGTATGCGCCTAGTTAGTGGACATTGTCCGTTGAACTACGAGGATAGTAAAGTAACTAAATATACTTTAAAAATTAAGTAAGAACTAGAAAACGAGAAATAATCTAATATATTAAAATGTGTAAACTGAAATTAGAACAGTCATGTTGAAAGAAAGATAAAGCCAATTTTTTTCTATGTTAATCGGCTGGTCTGTTCGCTCCTGTCCAGTTATGTTTGTGGTTGGCATGAATTGTGTTTTAAATTTTAAGTTATTGTAAAACCATGACGTAACCAAGAGTTCCTGGTGTCCCGATGGTGTTTAATAAATGATTATGAGTATGAGAAGCTGTTCAACTAAGGGTTCGTTAATATGTCACGATGATGGATAACAAATGAGATGAACATAAAGAAATTACAAAAAAAAGAAAAGAAAGAAAGAAAAGAACAAAAAAAGAAAAAGAAATATAAAAGAAAAGATAAAAGAAATTACAGATTGTCTATTAGCCTAGTTGCGAGCACGGTCCTAAATGATCGTGAAGGTTAAGCAACGTTGGGCGCGGTCAGTACCTGGATGGGTGACCGCTAGTGTCACATTTCATCTGAGCTCCTCCGTGCCTCGGAGAGCACGTTAAGCAGTCGGTCCCGGTTGTTGTCGTTCGATAGCAGTCGTTAAGCCATGTCGCCTACGGGCGGCCTGAACAATTGTGACAAATAGGTTGACCACTAACCATATGATAAGCAAGCAAGATAATAACAATATCAGCCAAAGAAGATTGAAAAACCTGGTAATAAAGAGAAGTATACTTAATTAAGTTCTGCCTATTATAATATTTATTGAAAATTTTACAACATGAAGTAAGTAGTAACCTTACAATACAATTACAAAGAAAATGACCACTTAAAGCGTATTTTCATAACAATTAACTGCACTTAAGACGCCGTATTATGGGAACTCGTAAAGGATACGCTGGCTAAACCAGTTTACTTGAATGCAAATCTACTTGCCTGGACTGAAACTTATGCAAAATTACACTTTAACGAAACAACATAAAGTTGTAAATAAAAGGATTGACTAAATGACGCAGTTAGGGAGGAATTTAAGTAAAAGAAGAGTGTTAAGTATCACTTAATTAAAGAAGCCTTTGACGAAACCTTAGGCATGGTGGATGCAACGGCTTTAATTTGAATTGCGTAGGGACATCGATGTGTAGGGGGATTGAATTACGCAATTTACGCATCGATGGTTAAGAATGTAACGATGTCGACTTCATCGTCCACATCAACCTCCTTGCCATCAATTTCAACCTCATCGTTAGCGTTTATCTCACCTCATTTCGTGTTGGCATCTTCAGTTCTTCATCTATATTTTCAAAATTCAAATCTTATTCCCATTCCATTTCTAAATTCCATTATTCCATTAATTTCATTGTTTTCTTTGTATTTTGCACTTTCTCTCTGTATTTTGTCTTGAACGGACGTTCCTTCGTATTATTTTTTGTCTCCTACTACTACCTATTTTCTATATTTACTATTTTCTGTGTTTTTCTTTTCCTTAAAAATATAATATCTATTACTAAGTTCTTCTATTACTTCATCTGTACACTGTCCTAGAACCCTGCTAGCCGACACCTAGAGGACAGATTGTAGCAAGAATAAGAATAAGGTTACTTGTGCTGTAAGATGACAAAGTATTCATAGTCCATACACCAGTAGGAACTTAAGTATATGTTATATTAAACTAAATAAAATTAGTGAGCAACAAGTTAGTTTACAATAAACGCTGACCTCCGAACTAGGAGGTTCCTGTATCTCGGAGGACAGGTCTCGGAGGATAGTGGTATGTATGAGATCGTCACCAGTATCAGTGGACCAAACCTAACAAAATACAGGGCGTCGCCATAGCTCGAAAACCAGAAGATTCATAGTGAGGCCAAGTTTCATTTCTGGCTAGACATGATCGTGAGTTGGTCTATCATCTCTTGCTGGTTGGAAATTGGTTTTTTGAACACCCTAGACCTACTGTATGGTGACGATAGAGTATGTAGTAAGTACATACATACATAAGTTTACGCTATTTCTCTTGCGGGGTAGACAGAGATAATGGAGCGCCAGGTTGGCCACAAGGAATACCCCGTCTTGGCATGCCTCTCTCACTTCCTTTACAGTCATTCGTCGTTACACAAATGCTCGCCGTTGGGGTCGATATTAGGATATTGATTCAGAGATAATAATTTTTCAGGAAATCGAAATAGAAAACCTGATATCAAGCGCACGTACCCGAATAAGTGTAAACATTCATTGAATAAATAAATAAAAATAAAAAGATACATTTTTACTCTGTTAACTAGTTATATATACCTGACTCTTTCATTTCTCTACCGACCTCTGATCGTGAACATTACCTATCATTTGTTTTAAACCCAAATAAAAAACTGCTTACTTCCTCGAGATACAAGAAAACCTGTTACATTTTTTTTTAGAACTTCGGAGGCGTAGTAGCTAGGTCGGGCAGATCCCCGCGCGGAGGTCCGGGTTAGAAACCATGCAATATCATATGTCAATGAGTTTTTATGGTTTTGTTCGAAGACTTGCCTAGAATGTATTGAAATTAGAGCAGAGAAGTGGAAAAGAGAAGATTAATAATTTATTTCAGTTTTTCTGCGACTGCTTCAATATTAAAACAAAACCACGAGAGACACAAATCAACGTGACAACATAATAAAGAACATAATATAAGTAGATCATTATCATTAATGAGGAAAATATGTACAGTAAGAAGCTAATGTAATTTATGTGATAATAATTAACATTCATTTTATAAGACTCCGAATGGCATGTAGGCCGGAGAAATATTTAAGATAATTCATGTTATTACATTGTTGATAAGAGCGTCGGTGGCCTAGTGGGACTCCCATGTGGGAGGTCTGGGTTCGAAACAATGCAATGGCCATGTACCTATGAGTTTTTCGGATTTTTTCGAAGACTTACATACATTTACCGACTGCTCTAACGGTGAACGAAAACATGGTGAGGAAACCTGCATGTCTGAGGTAATTAAAAGTTTCCGAAGGGGTCTGAAATCCACCAATCATCAATGGGTCCGCTCGGTGGTTCATGGCCCGTACCCCCTTGTGCAAGGGGGAGGCCTGTGCCCCAACAGTGGGGTCATTAATAGGCTGATGATGATGAAGATTGTTGATAGTGACAATTCATGTAATCATAATTATAAGATTCAATAAAAGCTTTTGAAACTGAAATTTTAAAAAAACTGAATGAAGAAAACGACTTAGAAGAACTAAGAACTAGACTTAGAATAATTAATCATCTGAATTGGCGATTTTTGCATTTTGCCTTATCTTATTTTATCTTATGATGGGGGCCGGGAATAACCCAGCGGCACTTCGACATTTGACACTGGTTATCTCAGTGTGCAGATCCTCACGATGTTTTCCTTCACCGTTAGAGCAGTCGGTAAATGTACGTAAGTCTTCGAAAAACTCATTGGTACATGGTACTGCACGATTTCGAACCCGGACCTCCCGCATGGGAATCCGGTGCGTTTTGCCTTACACGTTGTCTATTACATACGAGGAATGTCAAATAGCAACTAAAATCGTCAAAAATGCGTAAATCGCATAACAAGAAATTTGTATCAGACACCAATGAAACAGTAAACATAAAATTGAAGATTAAAAAAATTTAAACTTAATTATATAATTCCATCCGAGCCGGCAATAAAACGCGAAACGTTTTTATTTTTCCATACCGACGACGGGTCGTCACATCTTTTTACGATTGCAATCGTAAAACGGCGAGTGACTTTATTAAATTCTTGCTGTTTCGGTCGGGACCGGTTCTGTACAGTTGTATGCTAATAAGATGCATACTGTAATAAAGAACAGTAGGTACAGTACGAGTATTTCAGTATCAATTCCCACACATAACGCTTACCACTCACGCAGTAGCGCGGTGGGGGGATTCTGTGGAGGATAATGTATGTGTCGTAGGGAAATAGCCGAATTCAGTGAAATAGCCGAATACTCAAGGGATTTGGGGTTTATTGGACCGGTTCTGTACAGTTGTATGCTAATAGGATGCATACTGTAATAAAGAACAGTAGGTACAGTACGAGTATTTCAGTATCAATTCCCATACATAACGCTTACCACTCACGCAGTAGCGCGGTGGGGGGATTCGGTGGAGGATAATGTATGTGTCGTAGGGAAATAGCCGAATTCAGTGAAATAGCCGAATACTCAAGGGATTTGGGGTTTATTGGACCGGTTCTGTACTGTTGTAAGCTAATAAGATGCATACTGTAATAAAGAACAGTAGGTACAGTACGAGTATTTCAGTATCAATTCCCATACATAACGCTTACCACTCACGCAGTAGCGCGGTGGGGGGATTCGGTAGAGGATAATGTATGTGTCGTAGGGAAATAGCCGAATTCAGTGAAATAGCCGAACACTCTAGTCAGTAGTGACGGATGGTGGATTAAAACTATCTTACTTTACTTTATCATGTATTAATGAGTTACGCGATTGGTTGTAGGGGGAGGGGGACTGTAAATATTGCGTGTAAACCTTTTTTTAAAATATGGAGGAAAGAACCCCGGGGAACGTGCCTTTCCTTTATACTCTCCACTTTCCGCCAAAGGTGCTCCGGACACTCACAGCAACAGTTCTCCCCTGTCTTGGTCAAATTCCTAGGGTATTCGGCTATTTCACTGAATTCGGCTATTTCCCTGCGACACATAGACAGCACCGAAAAATGCAGATTTAATAGGGATTGAATCGGATATTTAATAACTCCCCACGAAACCTCTCCATGCCACAAAACCTCAAGCTTCCCCCTTAAATTCCTTCCCCATAAAATCAATTATTTTTATTTAGTCATATTACATTTATTTTACTAAATTTTATTTTCACACTACACTGTCGCTAATCTCTTTAATGTCCAATTAACTTCAGAGGTTGCCTGGAAGAAATCGCTTTAAACGATAAGGCCGCTTTTGTACATATCGTGCTACTGTCCCTGTAGTTTTACTTTTCGTGTATCTATGTACAATAAAGTCTATCTATCTATCTATCAATTACTGGTTCATGAATCCTCTTCGAAAACCTCATCAATCAAGATTCGAAATTATGTAAATTGATATGAACCGTATTACAAATTCGAAGCTATTATAGACACTTGTACAGACACTAGACTTGTCCAACTCTCGCCCGTATCAAGAATAGGAAATTGCCCTTCTGTTCTATTCTGTCACCGTTGTATGCTAATAAGACGTGTTACACTGTTACATTCTCGAATGTCGAGATAAGGCGAGTACGAAGATAGCGTCGCTCGAGGAAAAGTTTCGAGAGTTTGATGAGATTCTTGCTGCAAGTTTCCAGTTCAATTCGTGTCGCGGAAGTGTGGTGTAGAGCGGACTGTACCTCTGGTAGATCGGAGTGGTGCATACGACTAATGAAATTTATATGGAAAAGATAATTTGGAAATACATATTTACGATATCTAGGTATTTATTTATATTCCACTGCGCATTGTATACTAAACTGGGAGAGAATCCAGAGTCCATAAGGACTTGGTGAGCTTGCTCTCCCTTTCTCTCTTTTTTTCTTTTTCTTTCTCTTCTTTGCTATAAAGCAAATACCTTATTATATTACTAGCTTGAGGATACTATATGACAATAGTAATACAGAAAATGGGGGTTAGAAAATGCATGGTACAGAGCGTAAGGGGAAGGTTGCCTGGAAGAGATCGCTCTTAGCGATAAGGCCGCCTACATTTTACTTCACTATTTCCTTTTCTTTCTTATCTTTTGTTTTCTATTTGTGCAATAAAGTGTATTTTACTTTACTTTTTGTTTGGCACAACTGTCAAAATCACGCATTGAACTTCAGACGTGATTCAATTTTTGTATTAGATTCGATTCGTTTAAACGAATTTTATGATGAAAAATTTATGGATTGGCACATCGATGCTTTATACCTATACCTAGATTCAAAATTCAAATATTGAGTCTTGTTTTAAACATTGTATATTCTCTGCAGGTTAGCTAGCTACCCGGAGACTAACTCCACTGATAAAACACGGCTGTGGTTGGTCCAATCAAAGTTTCTATGAAAATTAAATTACCAAGTAAAATAATTAAATTACCCTAAAACTCGAGGTTTGACTTTGTAATGCAATAATTAGGTTCAGTTTCAGAAGGCATAATGAATATCTACAACCTGGGTTCTATTACGAAAATAGGAATAAAATAATTTAATAATATCGGTTCAGTACTAAATTTTTCAGCTCCCATTTATGAAGAGGTTATATTTATAAAGCAAAGCTCTATACACGACTTCCAATTAGGCCTAAGTAAACATTAACAAAGGCTGGAAACCTGATATTTTTGTAAATGCAAGAGGGAGATAATCCCTCCCTAGTTCGTATCCAGGAGTATTGCCGGGAGTACTGTCGTCTTAGAGAGTTCATATTTGGAGTGGGTATCGACATACCGCTTTTCAAGTCAAAGGTGCGTGACCAACGGGCATACCTTGTTTCAGTGTGTGCGTAAAACTGTGATCGAGTTTGCTTGTTTGAATGAGTGGGATTTAATTTAATTTTGATTTGAAATACGTATTGGTAAAGTTACTAGTGATATAGGGTAAGAATGAAAAAAGAAATAGTATATTGTCATACTAGCGTGGAAAGTGAGCAATTTTATACGAGATAACGAGTATGAATCCCACACAAAAGTTTTCATCACACATTACATCATATTAGGTGTTATGGAAAACGTCGTGTAACACAGAAGATTATGTAAGTAATTTTAGGTTTAAAGATATTTAATCACACTAAAGACATATTGCCACTTACATGTGAAAAAGACTTAAAAAGATGCATGTTCGCTTCTTACACTATTCACTAATACTATATATTATATATAGTTAGTAGAACGCAACGCACAAAAATTGTGGTACAAAATCTAGTATATTAAAAATAAAATTATTAAAATTATAGTACAGTAGATATTAAGATGACGGGAGCAAACCACCTTTCAAAAAAACAAACTGCGCTAATTTTAGCTTAAATTCCTTTAAAGAATTTGTGTTTTTAATGGTGAAGGTAGATTATTATAACAGCGCGCACCCTCGTATGTAAGCATACGTTTGCCATAGTTCGTTCTCGTCTTTGGCAGAACTAAATAACTAGCACGTCTCGTGCTGCGTTTAGATACATGTTTTACTTGAGTAAGTGATATTGATGTGTGTATAACTTTGGTCAGTATCTTACGAATTAGAATACACACGTGGTAGAAGTATAGTTGTTTTATATTCATTAAATTTGTGTTCTTGTAAACTGTGGTGGTTGGTGTTAAATAGGGGTAATGGAAAAGCATTTTAATCAATATATTTTGTGTTACCTGTAATTGGGATTGGAAAATTTTATGGAGCTAAATTATACGATAGATTGATTGTGTCGATAAAATTCATAGTCGCATGGGTATTCCACCTTTGACAGAATATATAGGTACAGTCTGTGTGCTCTTAGAAAAGGAATCGTAAAATCAGTATCTATCATACATTCGCGTATCCCCGTCAATGACCGAATATGACCGAAGTCTCATTTATGAGCCGAATCCTATTCTAAGAGCTCACGGACCGTACGTACAGCTTGATGTGTGGCGGGCACACGACCGTTGCAATAGCGAAGGCGCTTCCATAATTAAATGTTCAAAGACCGAAGTATATCAGGAGGTTATTCAGAGACGCGTAGTTAATCAGTTAATCACATATCAGTTTACAAGGATCGGCTTTCACATTGAGAAGGGCGCGATACGAGTTAGTTTTAGTTAATCAATGGAACGGGCAAGAAGAGGAATTGAGTAGAATACATTAGTGAATTAACTTGATAACAGGATTGTGTTAGAGGAAAATCTTAGTGACAAGACCCTTTGTATTAAGTAATCGGGAAACGATCACCAGCTTTACCATTGGGAAAGGATTAACAAGATAATTAGCAAGAAATACCGGCTTAACAAAAATGAAATTAGCTTTAAATATAATTACTAGCGATCGGAGTAGGTAGGGCTGTTTTTGGTACTTGCCAGCTGTGGTCATGATATGGATACGGCTTTCTTATAAACCATATTTGGATAATCCCGGGATTTCCGGAATTGAAAAAATCGCTGTAGATAGAGCTACTTTTGGTAATTCCAACCTGCGATCATCATACTATGGACATGCCATTAAAAAAAATTATTAAAAAATCCCGGGATTTTCGGAATTTAAAAGAAGACTAGAAGACTACTAAAGAAACCCGGATTTAGACATGCTTGAAAGAAATGAAATAGACGACGAAATTCTATTGAATTATAAATTCGCTTCACTCTGACGTCTACAGATGTCCATACTAACCTAGCACTAATCTAGCTTTTGAGGTCTTTGACTCCAAACAGCCCTACCTACACCGATCAGTGATAATTACCATCGATTTTTACTGAAATTTCACAGACAACTTTGTTCTATTGGTAGAACAACCAGAAGAACTAAAACTATACCTATAGCTTAAAGCTATAAGGCCGCTAATTGTATTTGTATTTTGCATCTTTTCTTCTGTTCTGTATTTTTGTCCTGTGTGCAATAAAGAATATTTGCATTGTATTGTACGAACTATGAAATGTATATAACGTACACGCATTCATAGATCAAAAGATAAACAAAAAGACGTAGCTACAAATGTTTATGTTTTGTGTTGTTCATCAGCAGCCTACTCTAGTCCACTGCTGGACATAGGCCTCTCCCAGGGCGCGCCATTGAGCCCGATCTTCGGCTCTTCTCATCCAGTCGCTGCCAGCCACGTTGCGCAGATCGTCGCTCCATCTAGCAGGGACGCTTGTCCCACACTACGTTTTTTTTTTAATGTATAACTAAACCCGCATTTGACCTCGATCTCGCCTGATGGTAAGCGACGATGACGTTTGCCCAAACGCGGTCTCCACTCCAGAACTCGTCTACCCCAGCGGTTGTCGGTTCTGCCACTTGACAGATGTGACCGGCCCTCTGCCACTTCAGCTTGCTAAACTTATGAGCTATGTCGATGACTTTTGTTCTATGCCGGATCTCCTCATTTCGTTTTGTGTTGTTATACTGACATTATTATAAATTTCATTTAAGTTAATTTAATTTTTTAACAATTTTTAATCTAATTTAATGTATCTAATTTGTAATGTGTGTGTATTAGAAGACCATGTTTTGTGCTTCTGGAAATAAATATTTTCAATTTCAAATGACAAACATAAGATTTTTACCACAATTTTAAAGATAGTGACGCTAAGAGACCGTGTAAACACAAACACACAATTTACAAGTATAAATAAACATACGATGAATATCTTGTTTAAGTAAAGCACCGGATCGAGTAATTACACAATTAATTGCTATTACGTTTAACAGAACACTTGGACTGTGCCGTATTGTCCGCTTGGGCGGTGGACCGAGACGATTCGCTCTCGACACTATGGAGGTGTATCCGCTATTGTCTGGTTCAAGACAGTTACAAGTTACAATTTAACAAGTCCATGAAGCTGAACAGCAATGTAGTTGATTCAATTTTCTAAGAGTGTGTAGGTATGTATAGTGACAGAGACAGACACGAATTTAATGATTTTCGGATTCTTCACTTGATGTTTGAAAATGTCAGTCTTTTTTTACGAATACAGTTTTTGTGGTTTTGTGTGAATGTGTCAATGAAGTTCTTCTATAGTTAACAAATGCGGACGACTTTGTCTCTGTCTGTTTGGTGTTTATTCGTTGCTTTTGTCCCTCAGCATTTCTAGTTATTTTTACTTATTTTCCCAAGATAGGTTTTACTTAGTTTGACAGTCAGTGTGCAAATGTAGCTAAGGTTGGTTTTAAAAATTGTGTGTATATTTGATACTATGTAGCATCAAAATTCAAAATTCAATTATTTTTATGTTTTTACTTACGTGGCTGTTTTAGACATGTTGTTGACTTGTAACTTGTAGCTTTATGTAAAGCGAGCCTGTCGAGATTTTGCGATACATTACACTGATGTTGGATACACGCTAGAGTGAAGGACGTCTTAAGTTGATGACGTCATTAAACTGGTGTAAGGGAGAGCGGAGCTATTATAAGGAGATGGTAGTTGTAATGTAAATGAATTGTATTGAAGATTCTTGTAAAAAGCTTCAAGAATTATTACATATAAGTATTTACATCACTATTCATGATTTGTTGAAGTCTCTACTATTTATAACAAATTATTCAAGAAAGAAGTGGTTAATTTGACGTGTAATCCAGTCAACCTTTGTTGGTAATTAAGTGGCCCCAAATTGGTACCTTATGTGACTCTATCAAAATATTAGCATTTCTTAAAAAAGTTTTATGGTATTCTATCTCACGAGAGAGTGGAGGTGCCATAAGAGTCACAATCAATTCTAAATTCAAGCCATATGTGTTTTATTACATACACAACTAAGTTAATATATGTAAGCTACGTCGTTAGTTAGAATGTAGCCTAATTCTAAGTTAGAATCCTGTACTTGCTTGTTATTGCTGCTTAGCGTGTAAGATGGGTTCCGTTAGGGAGTTAGAACATAATTCGCTGCAATATTACAAGGTTCCAAGAACCTGCCGTTGCAAGGAAGTACGTGGTAATTGAAACCATTTCCAAGTGTAGTAATTTAACCAGTTAGAAAAGAGAATTAAGTAATACCAAATTACCAGTAAAATGTATGTTATGTTACTCGTGTGTAATAAACTTAATAATGAGATCTGTATTCATTCTTAGGATTTTTTGGACTCCTAATGTTGTTACTATAGTAGGAACACCAATTAGTTATTTTAGTCTCTCTTTCTCGTGTTTTAATCGAAGATTGATTGATTTTAGATAAACTGAAAAGTAAAAACATAAGTTCCACTTTGTTAATTGAATGAACTTTTAAACGAGCTTTTTTGTTCAGGAATTAGTTGTTTGGTATCTTTCTGAAATGAAAGTATCGCTAGGTTTTAATCCTATACATATAGGTACCTAGGTGGCCTGGAAGAGATCGCTTTTACCTTTGTACATATCGTGCTACTATTCCAGTAGTTTTTACTTTTCCTGTATTTGTGTACAATAAAGTGTTTCCATCTGTCTATCTACCTACAAAATTAGATAGCAAAGTGCACATAAAACGTTCGAGGACGACATGGGGGGCTGACAACACAAAAGGAGTGGACATCGAGAACAGACCGTCTAAACCGGTATGCGCCTAGTTAGTGGACATTGTCCGTTGAACTACGAGGATAGTAAAGTAACTAAATATACTTTAAAAATTAAGTAAGAACTAGAAAACGAGAAATAATCTAATATATTAAAATGTGTAAACTGAAATTAGAACAGTCATGTTGAAAGAAAGATAAAGCCAATTTTTTTCTATGTTAATCGGCTGGTCTGTTCGCTCCTGTCCAGTTATGTTTGTGGTTGGCATGAATTGTGTTTTAAATTTTAAGTAATTGTAAAAGCATGACGTAACCAAGAGTTCCTGGTGTCCCGATGGTGTTTAATAAATGAGTATGAGTATGAGAAGCTTTTCAACTAAGGGTTCGTTAATATGTCATGATGATGACAAATGAGATGAACATAAAGAAATTACAAAAAAAAAAAGAAAAAAAAGAAAGAAAAAGAAAAAAAAGAAAAGAAACGAAAAAGAAATACAAAAGAAAAGAGAAAAGAAATTACAGATTGTCTATTAGCCTAGTTGCGAGCACGGTCCTAAATGATCGTGAAGGTTAAGCAACGTTGGGCGCGGTCAGTACCTGGATGGGTGACCACTATTGTCATATTTCATCTGAGCTCTTCCGTGCCTCGGAGAGCACGTTAAGCAGTCGGTTCCGGTTGTTGTCGTTCGATAGCAGTCGTTAAGCCATGTCGCCTACGGGCGGCCTGAACAACTGTGACAAATAAGTTGACCACTAACCATACGATAAGCAAGCAAGATAGCTAATAACAATATCAGCCAAAGAAGATTGAAAAACCTGGTAATAAAGAGAAGTATACTTAATTAAGTTCTGCCTATTATAATATTTATTGAAAATTTTACAACATGAAGTAAGTAGTAACCTTACAATACAATTACAAAGAAAATGACCACTTAAAGCGTATTTTCATAACAATTAACTGCACTTAAGACGCCGTATTATGGGAACTCGTAAATGATACGCTGGCTAAACCAGTTTACTTGAATGCAAATCTACTTGCCTGGACTGAAACTTATGCAAAATTACACTTTAACGAAACAACATAAAGTTGTAAATAAAAGGATTGACTAAATGACGCAGTTAGGGAGGAATTTAAGTAAAAGAAGAGTGTTAAGTATCACTTAATTAAAGAAGCCTTTGACGAAACCTTAGGCATGGTAGATGCAACGGCTTTAATTTGAATTGCGTAGGGACATCGATGTGTAGGGGGATTGAATTACGCAATTTACGCATCGATGGATAAGAATAAGAATGAGTTTATTTGTGCGGTAAGATAACAAAGTATTTATAGTTCATACACCAGTAGGAATTTATGCATAGGTTATACGAGTATTCTTCTTCTTCAGGTCCTAGAACACCTAGTGGTGCATAGGGCTGACACAATATTCTTCCACCGCGCTCTGTCCGATGCCGCAGACTCTATGGTATCCCAGGATACTTTAGCCGCATCCAGGTCTTATTGAAGACTACGTTTCCATGTAGCCCTGGGTATTTCACGTTTGCGAGATCCTTTTGTAGGTTGCCAGTTCAAGGAGGCGTAGGCGATGATTTTTGGGCGACGTAAGGTGTGCCCTATCCACAACCATTTATAGGTTATATTAAAAACTAAATAAAATTAGTGAGCAACAAGTTAGTTTACAATAAACGCTGACCTCCGAACTAGGAGTTTCCTGTATCTCGAAGGACAGATCTCGAAGGATAGTGGTATGTATGAGATCGTCACCAGTATCAGTGGACTAAACCTAACAAAATACAGGGCGTCGCCATAGCTCGAAAACCAGGAGATTCATAGTGAGGCCAAGTTTCGTTTCTGGCTAGACATGATCGTGAGTTGATCTATCATCTTTTGCTGGTTGGAAGTTGGTTTTTTGAGCACCCTATACCTACTGTATGGTGACGATAGAGTATGTAGTAAGTACATACATATATAACTTTACGTTATTTCCCTTGCGGGGTAGACAGAGATAATGGAGCGCCAGGTTGGCCACGAGGAATGAATGAATGAATGAATGAATACTCTTTATTGCACAAAATTAGTGTGATACAATGCGTACAAAACGATTAATACAAGGAATACCCCGTCTCGGCATGCTTCTCTCGCTTCTACAGTCATTCGTCGTTAAACACATGCTCGCCGTTGGGGTCGATATTTGAATAATGGTTAAGATATAAGAGAGATAATAATTTTTCAGGAAATCGAAATAGAAACCCTGACATCAAGCGCACGTACCCAAATAAGTGTAAACATTAATTGAATAAATAAATAAAAAGTTTTTTAAAATCTCTATTTATACCTGACTCTTTCATTTCTCTACCGACCTCTGATCGTGAACATTAACCTATCATTTGTTTAAAACCCAAATAAAAAACTGCTTACTTCCTCGAGATTAGTCCGGAGTCGATAAATCTCAAAAGAAAACAAAAGAAAAGCAAAGACTTTACTTTATTTTAAAAGCGGAGGCAACAATGTCCATATATTTCTACCAGCAATATAAAGTTATAGAGATGTCCGCTGCACAAGGCGTGCAGATTCCGCAGATTTATCTAAAGATAGGTAAGATAGGTACAGTTAGGTAACCGGTTCTATTCTGCCGATACTGGGATACTATGCGAGATGTGGGAATAGACTTCACTGAGAATTGTGGGATAATATTCCACTTGGATACATTTTTCTCTTCCGTGTATTTTTTCTTTTTGAGTGATGTTGTTTTAATAGTTATTTATTTAAGTTTAGTTGTAATTGTAAATCATTATTTAGGTACACTATAGTTAGGTATAATTTTAAGAATCATTACGGAATATATAAGAGCGGTATTGCGATATAACACCCAATGATGATAAGAGCCTACTTAAATCATCCATACAATAATAGACAATGACAACATTATAACAACACATTCATACATCACAACACGTACACACTGTTGCTTTCTTCGTCCGTGCAGTCACTGAGGGGCCAGCTGAAAATCAGCGCTGTGGCTTGTCTCAGCATTATGCTGAGCTGGTGTACCCTTTTTGGCACTGTATCACACCGGATGTTCTGTGCTGCATGTATTAAACTTTGTATACTTCTGTATTCTGGTGTTTACAGCGCTAAATAAGCGTTTTCAATTTTTCAATTCATATAGGAGAGCGAACACAAAGCTATAAATATATTACTTATTTGAAATAAAATGTGTGTTTATTTGCACTGAATACGATTGTACAAAGTTCCTTAGTGTGCACCCAGGGTTGCTTTAAGCACGCTACCTCCAAAACATGGAACGATCTACCGCCACCTGTCCGTAGTGTATTGACAAAGTCTCGTTCCTCGTTCCAAAAAATGTGTTCGGGGTGGCTGTTGACCAAGCGATCCTGGGAAGCAAGTGTCCCCATAATAAAAAAATTTTGTGTGTTTGTTCTGTTTTTGTTAAATTTGTTATTTTGTGTTTCATTATTGTGTTTTTTTTTAATTTTTATTTTATTTATTTGGATTACCAACAAATGATACACTCAGCAATTATATATATCTAACACTAATACATGTCATAGTGCACATTCAATTACAGGTAACCACAGCAAACTTAAATGACAAGCAAGACAATGCAATAAAAACAATTTGTTTCAAACAGTGCGTTTATGTCAGCGTGTTATGTCGGGCCATGGTAGAATACCAGCGGCTGACGACACCCCGTCGGTCTATAGCTTGAACATTCCAGTTAGCCAACTATTTAGTTAACTTGTATTACGTATCCGTTTCGATTGTCTATATTCGAATATCCTTTTCCTATCAGTATCAGTTCTCTAACATTCACTAATAAAACCCAGACCACAGGCATCACCAGGAGGTGAATAAACGAACTCACTAGTGCCACTATACAGCCATTCGCTTTCATTGTTGCAATAATCTTTGATGGAAACTTCATTGTAAGAAATATTACAAACACACCTCACGTTTATGAACCATGAATTAGAAAGTATTCTATACCTATTGTAGCTTATTTTTATAAAATAAGTAGGTACTAGGTTATTATTAATGTTTTACAGTTAGGTATTAATTTTATTCAAAGTCATTCAAACCATATTTAGGTAAAACGAAGAGATAGAGACATCGAAATAAGTATAAATACTTAAAACCCAATAAAGTTTTTCCTACAACTTCGTGCCAGCACTTAAAATCCATGAAATTACTTAACTACCTATACACTGTTTTTATATCGGTAAAGTTCGTATCTATTTTTGCTGTTCCACGAATCATCAAATATTTTATATGCAAACGTATGGGAAATAAAATGGCGATATAGGAGCTTTTGCTGTTGTATGTACGATAGTACCTTTTGCATAAACCTTTATTACACAATTTACATTGTAGGCAAGGCTGTTGTTTTTGTTCCGTACAATTTCAATGTGATCGTTTGAAAATTAAAGTCGAAACAATTGTTTCCGATTCACACATCAAACTGTCCAGTGTTGAAACATCACAGAAGGAATGGGAACTATGTAAAAAGAAAGAAGACAGAAGAATTGTCCACATACCTATAGGAGAGCGTGAATGGTGTACAGCATCAAAATCACATCTTACCATCGGCTTTCAGTAATTTTGTCATCAACTGTGGACCGTACTTGAATTACACCATCAAAGGTTTAATTTGACCTGCATGTCGGTCGACAGAGAATGTGAGAAACAGAGAGTGTCGCAGAACAGCAGAAGAACATAGCTAAATCGGTACAAAATGAAGACTAAAATGGAATTTGCTGTAGTTTATTTACATACATAGACTCACGTTCACAACACAAAATATATAGATATTTTGTATCCATAATCCCTGAGGGGGTAGACAGAGAAATCACCGACAGGTAGTTCCCGCCATAAGATTTGGTGGACAAACGTGATAGGTCGCGAGCCTATATATTTTACTGACCAATAAACTCCTACCCAGATATAGGAAGCTCAGATGAGCTGATGATAACTGATTAACCTATAGGATCTGCCTCCGAACGAGTTTGTGTATGATACAACTAGAGAGAAAAAAACTATTTACCCGCAGTACCTCTTTTAGTTAAGTCAAATTCTCAGGAGGTCAGACAAACAACATCACAACAAAACAGTAACACCAAACAACATTTTTATGACAGCTGACTTACCAGCCAGCGGCCTTGATGTAGACCGTTGGCCCCGCCCTTGAACCGTGCCGTAATAGGCCTTGTTCGCGTGAGAATTTATTGCTGGGTCTACTGTCATATTATATTTATAACCTATTGTCTGAAAGGAATGCAGGAAAGCGCAGTCAACGCCCTGAAGCATTGGAGGGAACGTTAGCTTGACAATTTTCAATTTGCAATAAATAGAGCGTATTGTTTCCGGATGCAGTTGTTCTTCCAATGCAGGGTCGTTAAAAGAAAAACGGTTTCGGCTCTCAAGAGTTATGGGAGTCATAAAAAGAAACCGTATATTACTCAAGCGGAAAAACGAAAAAGAATATCCACCAGGAAAATGTTTTGGATGTCTAATTCCTATGCAATACAGTGAACGAGTAAATCTAAATGAACGACAACGCCTAAACAATTACGAAGGTCTTATTGCTTAAAGCAGTATAAAATATTCTGCCTATTCGAGGACACAACTCCGAAAAGGCAACAACCGAAATGAATGGCTTCCCAGCGAACGTCTTGTTCATTAAATTTGCAAGTTTGTGCAAATTCGCCGAGCTCTAAGCGGCTTGCCAAGAAACTGTTCTACAGCTTTGCCTGGAGACAACCGAGTTGTGAAGTTCAGTAATGAGGGTAGCAGATGCGCCGTATCAACTCACAGAGGTATAAACGGTGATTTTATGCTTAAATGCTTTCTTGAGACTAGCTGTACATTTATGACGAACATACGTTGAAGATAAAACGTTATTTGGTCCCTAAAAATAATACGATTAAAAGAGTAACTGGAAATTAAGCAGATTGCCTTTGTTAAGGCTGACCACACGCTGATACCCTTGACGCTTTGCCACTTACATTTAGGTACCTATACTGTTTAAACCTTATACTTCGGTAAAATATAAATACTTACGCAATATTTAAAAAAATATTCACTTGCTTTGAGAGACTTTTTAATTAAATAAAGAAATGAAGAATCTATTTGTAAAATATTAACTGACGGTAACTCGTAAAGCGAAAAACCTTCAATTTAGCATGTTCTATATACGATTTTATTATTGGCAAGTATATAATTGGAATAATTCCAATAATTAATAAGTTAATGGTATTTACATGATCTAAATACAAACAAACAACTAAATACAAATACAAGAAAGAAGTAAAGAAAGAACCACCGCAACTCGCATTCATCTATCACATTAATTATCTTCAAAAGCTATGATAAATCACTTGAAAATATAGTAACAAGTGTCGTGAAAAATCGTACCAATTGTGCATTTGGCGTGCTATAATTTGGGTTTGGGGTTCACTCTTTAGATTTGACGCAATGATCCGTGAAACATCCCATTATTCTAAGGCAGTAGCAGGCAGGTGTGATGACGACGGTATAGTTTTTTTTATAAAGCCTATCGGAGCGTGCCTTTCAGTGGCTTTGTTGACTTCTTTCTTTGGTATTATTGCGATGTGATTATAACTTATAGTACTTAAATAATTTTGTCGTAAAAAGCATACTTATTGCTTTTCAATGTTTTGAATTATTTGCAGTTGGTTCAATTGTTTAGTTTGTACAAATGTCCAAACAAATCGTTCAAATTTTGATGATAATTATGATTCAACGTTTTGATTGAATAAATAATTTGCAGCGTCATTTCAAAGCAGTTTATTGATGTTCAATGCATTAACATGATGTTTAATATTGAATAAATTACTTAAAATCTTATGTAATTTTTTAAATTAAGACTATTCAGTAAAAAAATGATGTTTTTGTTTTGTTACCTTTATTGATGATGATTTATTAATTGAACAAAAATTTGTACGCTTTCGGGCAGAATGTGGTGATACTGAAACACAATGTAACATCTGCATTACCCATATTTACAAATGAATGATATTTCTATTTCTATTGAAATCACTAAACTGCAACACGACGTTGCACTGCACTACGCGGACCGCGTGGAAAGTCAAACCTGACAGTGGCAAGTATTGGGTTTTGATCGTGGAACTTACGTAGGTTTAGAAAGAAAGAAAGAAATAATTTTTACTACTAACTAACAAACTAACTAACAAACTAACTAACAATAACTAACTACCTACTACTATAGGTTTAACTTACTATAACATTTTTATATACCTTCCATCTATAATCTAAAGACTCTTTACTGTCACAAAAAACTGGTGTATCTATCTATAACCGGTCAAGGCCGTTGATTGCAAACCGTTGCAATGCACGACGCGCATCGCGTGGAACGTCAAAACTGGCAGTGGTAGTGTTGGGTTTTACTCGTGGAACAATTACGTAGGTTTCCTATGCCTATAACATTTTTATATACCCTCCAGCTATAACCTAAAGGCGATACAGTCTTTACCGCCACAAAAAACTAGGTGTATCTATCTATAACCGGTCAAGAGTTTCTCCCGCGCTTTTATGGCATCCATGTCAGCTTTGTTTCGTTTTGTATTGCAAATTGTTTTACAGTAGTGCTTTTCTAGTAAGAATGGTGTTTCTTGCTCGAAGAACTTCGACAAGATGTGAACAATGTGTGGGACAGTGAAGTAAAGTCAAATAAGATGCTGCAGCCCGATTCGTACTTGGCTGGATTTTGAAGTGCCATACTGCGTCCGGGACGAATTCTTCTTTGGTTCGGGTGGTACAGAAGCTTGGAAGATTCTCCCAGATAGCATTGAAATGTGTCACACCAGCTTTTGATAAAGACTTGAAAGAGTTGTTTACATCAGACATGACTGTATGAGCTCAGTTACCTTTGCCTTAAAAAAAAACAACTATAACCGGTCAAGGCCGCTGATTGCAAACTGTTGCAATGCACGACGCGCATCGCGTGGAAAGTCAAAACTGGCAGTAACAGTATTGGGTTTTGCTCGTGGAACAACTACGTAGGTTTCCTATGCGTATAACATTTTTATATACCCTCCAGCTATAACCTAAAGGCTATACAGTCTTTACTGCCACTTTTCGAGTCGGGTGGCGCGTGTCGCTAGGAAATTTACAAAATATCTACATTTGTATTCCCGTCACAAGCAAACGCAGGCAAGAGTGCATACGCCGCGGTATGTTATTAGGACTCACAATTCGATTTTACCTTCGACGACGTAGTATTTTGAGTTAGAATTTTAGAATACTTTCGAAAAAAACTGTTTGGTGGTGGGTTTCATTCATAAAAAAATTGAATAAAGTGTTATTACTTTCTGTAAATTAAGTTGTAGCTAGATTCACGGAGTAAAACATTGAATTTATGGTCAAATTCCATAATGTACCCTATACTATGGTATAGAGTGCATTATGTGTTTCTAATTTGTTTTTGTTTTTTGTGCAGGATACGCTCTATTTTATTATCGTATTGGCAGAGCAGGCGAGCTACATTTCATCTCACTATAATGTTATTCGAATCCCACACCTGGAACCTTGAGGATCTGATGATGACCAGGCAAAAGTAAGGGCGTCTCCAAAATGGAACGTCGGGGATTTCATAACTTTTAAATTAGAGTTCCAGTGGAGATAATATATACGATACGATAAATTTGGCTTTTCGATGTTTTAGCAACACCTATTTGGACATGCCAGAACATGAATGGTTCATGAAATATGCACGTTATCTCGCCGGCTCGCAGTATTCACTGCATATGCTATGATGCAGCTATTAGAGATTCTGAATATTTGACGAAACATAAACCGGGGAGTTATCTGTCACTAAGGTTCATTTTCGACTATCATTCCCAGAAATATGAAACGTAGTCTGGGATCACACCTACATAACAAACCACGCCCTTGGGCGACTCCTAGAAAATAGGATCTCTGATGGTAATGCTTGCATTGCTGTGTTCCGGTGTAAGAGAAAGATAAGAGATCCAGCGTAATTGTCGGCACATGAGGCCCTCCATCTTAGTCCTCAATGTCAGCAGCGCATCGCCTGCCGGCGTCTGTATTTCCCGAAACCTACAACCTTGGGATCTTCAAGGCCAGAGTGAATAGGCATTTACTGGACCCGCATGCTCCATCGTCGACCTCATCGTCGCTTACCATCAGGCGAGATCGAGGTCAAATGCGGGTTTAGTAGTAAATTAAAAAAAAAAAAACTAAAACCCTCTATTAACCAGGTGGTATTTTACCATCAGGTGGCTCGTTTGCTCGTCTTCTCTCATTATAAAAAAAAGGTAATTAGGTGCCTTCATAACTGTAAGTGCTCACCTACAGCGTGAAGGTAATTTTCACATTTTAATATTAATATGCCTATAGTTAAGTACAATGGGTAGGTAGGTAGCGTGGTTGCGGTTCGACGCCTGGGAACACCACGGACTGGGAACACTGTGCCGTGAACTGTAACACAATTACTTACATTACATCTTACTATCACATTACTTCTAGACAGACTTCTTTGTTCCTTCCTGCCTTTGTAAAACTTTGTAAGGAAACGTAGAGTTGTTGGGGTCTGTCGACGGTAATAGATTGGATTGGTAGGTTGTATGATGTGATGTAACAGAGATCTTATTGAAAGTCAGTCCCTTTTATAATTTCTATTCAATTCAGAAAACAGCAAAATAGGTAAATATTATTGAAAAAAGTGTATTTAAAAAAATTTAATCGCCTATATCATAGCTAAAAGCGCAATAAATAAAAAAAATAGCACAATAGTTACCTACTGAAGAAGAAGAAGAGCACTTTATTGCCACAACAAAAAATTAAAAAAAATACATATTTAGTTCACTCCATAATACTATTGGCAATAGACACCTGACTCAGCTGATGCTTGAGTGAATACACTTGCGTGTAAACACACAGCGCTGATTTTCAGCCAGTCCTTATACAAAGTTAACCAACTAACAACTGCGACAATCTAAGTACTGCTTTATGGTATGTGCTCATTAAATAAATTAATAAACTATAAGTAGGTATTACTACAGGGAGAGGAAAACTGTATATAATTCTAATAATAAAAACCTAAAGACTACTGATGATAATATAAACCTACAGTTTTGGGGCATTTGCCAAAATGGGTTAAAATAAATGAATGAAACTTGAATAATTGTTACTAAGTGGCACGTTTTATATCGTAAATATTGTTCTATTCACAAACATTTGGTTTAAACTCGAAAGATTATTTTGATGGTGGAACTGAACTCGCACGATTTAACTTTTAAGGAAAGGTGATCCGAATCTTGAAGAAAGCAAGCCAAACAGCGGACGGGTTTGATACCTTGATGTCGTTGTCAAAATCAAAAACGTTGACTAAGGCAAGGTCAGACAAAGTAAGTTAAGCCGATCCAAGAAAATTGAAGCTTTTTTGTAACAAGCAAGGTAACCTAAAACGATCTGAATTCATTAAGTTAAAGCTTCCTGAAATTAAATTTTGAATTATTTATTTGAAAGCTCTATTCTAAACCTGAGCTTTGAAGGCAAATGAAGCCATCAGTTAGGGGCCTTTTAAATATTAGCAATTCTAATGCTCAGTACTTAAGCTTGAAAGGTGGGAAGCTGCAGATTGCTTGGAATTGCTTTGGAATTATGAATTTGACAGGTGGCCTTTCTCTTCTTAACACCTACCTTTAAATGCTGTTAATGGCATATCTTCCGAGCATGAAGGAACGAACGCTCATCCCTATTGGGAGAGAGACTACTTTTTATTTCATCCAAGCATCCGAGTATTTTCAAAATTCAGAAGTTCTATCAATTAATTTCTTAGGAAGTCTTTAACGGTACATAAGGCAAGGATGTCTATGGGGGGCATGGTGCGGTGACCACTTACCATAGCCCGTTTGCTCGTCTGCTTATGGGAATTATATTAGATTTGGTGTACCAATACCATTCTCTGCCTACGCCGCAAGGGACATAGCGTGAAGGTACGAGTATGTACGGTATCAATGCCCTGACCTGACTACTGAACAAGAATGCTCACCTGAAGAAATATCGAATCGATGGTAAGCGACGATGAGGTCGACGATGGAGCATGCGGGTCCAGTAAATGCCTATTCACTCTGGCTTTGAAGATCCCAAGGTGTACAACCTTCGGGAAATACAGACGCTGGCAGGCTGTTCCACCATTTAAGTACACCATGAAGCAAATAACCAATGGAGCACCGATGGTTACATTTCTCCCTACTAACGAAGAGCGAAAATTCGCGAGGGGAGCGGAGGGAAGAGCGCGGCTCATCGTGGCTACCATTGGCTAACATAGCTGACGTCACAAACAAATACAATCACGTACTGATAAGCGTATAGAGTGCAGCGAAAATTATAGGAAATTTACTGCTAATGTTCCGCGTGCGCGGTTCGCCCGCATCGGCAGTCAAGTGGTTCTATAGTCATTGAAGTACGGGTGTACTTTAATGATTTTGATGATGAATTTGGCCAAGCTGGGTAGCTTGGCCAAATGCTTAACAAATAAAAATTGAGCTGTTAATTCTTACGGAATACAATAAATGAATATAGCTAGCTGTGTGTGTTTGAAACCAGCAACCATCGGACTGTGAAAACAATAGTTTTGTCTCAAGAGACACATTTGTCTCCTGTAATATTAGCCGCGGAAATACAATTTACTATCGTATAGAGTTTTAAGTAAGGTATTTTTATGTAGAATCACTGACGTTTCATACCTACTATATCTACGATTTCCTTTTGAATTCCCGATATTTGGGCATAATAAGAATACTCCAAACCATAATCAGCATGACGACCTCGGCTAAGTTAGTAGTTAGTTAATTCTATATTTGTTTAATTTCTGTAACGCTACTAAAATTTTGCAGCTGACCCGAATAGTTATGAATTATATTTTGAATGAATATTTAATGGTAAAATAGTGCTGAACTAATGAAGATAGACTAAACTACTGAAATAAATGCGCCACTATAATTGAATGGCCAACCAAAATACTTTTATAATAGCATTTGTCGATAAACTTTTAAATAACAAATAAATAAAATTAATCAAATTTATTTAAATACACTTTTAATTATTGTATATTCTATTAATAAATAATAATAAGTCTTTAATGTACACAAATAAAAATTAAATGTAACTAGTAAAATTTCTTAGATTAGGCTCGTGTGGTAGGAGGATGTACGTAGGATGCTGGCGGCGGGCGTCGTCGCCCCGCTGGATCGCTATGCTGATCCTTTGGACGAGATAACCAATTTTTTTTAAATTAAATCAAATTTTAATATTATCTAAAAATAAATGATTTTCTAAAACTTTATCAAACGTTATCATATAAAAATCTTTAAATTTGCCTGTCACTAAAACTCGTTAAGAATAATAATTGTTCGGAGTGTTTTTTTTTTCTTATATTCCTTACTTACTTACTTATATGAATCAAGTAGTTCCTGATTGATTGTAACGTAATGTATAGGAGGGAACTGTCTGTGCTGGACTAACGGTGATGAATTGAAGAGCTTAGGAAAGAAAGATATCTAGTTGAAGTGGCTGAGGAAAATAGATGATGTACCTACTCGTACTGTGAGTTTGAAATGTAATTCACACTAAGAGAATAGACCAAGTATATGGAAAATACCGACTGATGGAAATATACTGATAAAATTAGAACCAAGTATGTGGACTAATGGGAAAGGCAATGGCAAACCACAACGTTTTTCCACAGGAAGTCATTGTATGCGGTTAATTCGTGACCGTCATCAGTTAAAACGCGACTATAAGAAAATGTAGACTTAACGTTGGTACCTAGTGCTCTATAAGATCAGCTAGGTGCAATATATAAAAAGTATCTAAACTAAATACATTTACATACCTACTATGGCCCAAACTAGGATTTATTTTATGGGTCCATACCTGATATTGGTAGAACAGGCAGAATAGATGGAAAACAATGACACAATATTCGAGGTGAGAAAATTACCTGCATTTTGAATTGAACCCCTTGCAGAGAAGACGGTCAGGTCAGTCATAAGTTGACAAAAAGTCAATGTATATGGATGATGATAAATAAATCAGCGTCAGATGTGTGTAATTGATATTGAAGCAGATATTGTCTTAGATCCGCGAATAATTTGAAAGAAGTTTAACAATACATCAGAAATCAATCACGTTACCTATAAGAATCGTGATCAGCAGGTAATGACAGATTCCCAGACCAAGGACATGAGCTGTTTAACATGCGAGTCTCGCCTGGCGAACATGCGATACGACTCAGTTGCTACAGCTTGGTTTGAAGTTCATTCCTACGCAAGGAATGTCTGTCGAGAATTTAATTCTATGTAATATAAATATGTAAAGAAACATAAATAATTTAATTTAAATTGTGGCTTGAAATTATATTACAAAGATGTGGTTGATATGGTTTTGGTTCTCAGCATTTTACGAAAACCAAGATCATTATTAGGAATTCATAACATTCTTGTACGTACAAGTCTTTATAAAGATACACGGAACCAAAAGTAGTAGATAAAGGTGATTAAGAATGATTAGAGAGAAAACTTCTATAGATTAAACAAAGAAGCTTTTAAAAATCGATTTAACATTTTACCCAGCATATAATATTACAGAACACTAGAAGCAAAAAAATTAAATAGTGAGAATTCAAACAACCGTAATTTTTCAACTTCACCCACCATGGTAAATTAGAAAAACCACGTCTAGACTAAACTGAGCTTTTTAATTTGAAGTGTTCTTGAACGGCTGACGTATGTAGAGGAGGTTTGAAAGCCTTTCAGAGCCTTGCGTGACTTCACGAAAGCTGTAAACTACCTCTAATTTTGGAACAGTAATGGTTGTTTCTGAGAATCGACATTAACTAAATGCTTAAAATTTGTATTATTTAGTACTCTTACCCTAAATGGAAATAGAGTAATCACAATAAACCATTTTAAGCTTGAGCTGTGGAGACAGCTATGCTGATAGTTTATCTAATTAAGTACATCAAAGAAGTAAGAATAAAGGAGTACTTAAGAAGTAGTAAAGAGTCACAGTTGCTAGAACTAGAACTATTGAGCATGAGTGAAGAAAGGGTGAAGTGTAAGGAACTGTGAATTAAAACCTCAGTGGCTTTGAAGAGAAGCCAGTTTTCAAGTCCAATTATACTCAGATCCTAAATCAGTTTATTCTGAAGATGTCAGTTAAGGCATGGCTGTTAGATTGGCTAAGATGTCAGGTCAGGTCAAGACGACAGGCAATAATTCATATAATAGGAAATTCCCATAATTTACTTATTTACTAACATTAAATTAGAATTCTAAAACCTTTGGGTTCAAAACTTTTGAACCTCCAAAACTATCACTAATCTACAGCCACGGTCATATTGAAATGAAATGAAATGAAACTTTATTTCTGATAAAATTATCTATGAACTTAGAAACTGGGGGCGTTAGTAAAAAAAATCATACGTAAGTATGGAATGTATAGACTTATTTATTCAGGTCTGAGATTAGGCACACCCAATGGCTCTAGAAGGGGCAATCCACCCTCTTAATTCACCCCCAATGATGACACATACGTGTATATGTCGCAGGGAAATAGCCGAATTCAGTGAAATAGCCCAATACCCTAGGAATTTGGACATGGGGAGAACTGTTGCTCTGAGGATCCGGAGAACCTTTGGAGAAAGGTGGAGGGTGTAAAGGGAAGGTAGGTTCCCCGGGGTTCTTTCCTCCATACTCTTTAAAAAGGTTTAGGACGGTACTAACGTACACGCAATATTTACAGTCCCCCTCCCCCCTCCAACCAATCTCGTAACTCATTATTACATGATAAACATTTTTATTATTATTATATATTTATAGACAGGCAGCATATATGCTGATGCGTCTATGTCATAGTGTTAGAAAGTTATAAGTTCTTAGTTTCATTTTATAGATTTCACAGTTTACAGTTTTTACACAGTCATAGTTGTTATTTATTTAAATTAAATGTTTGCACTAAATCATTGTTTTGTTATAAGATTAAAAATAAGGGTTATTTATCACTGCTTTTTGAACCAGTTGTCTAGTCTATTTTTAAAGGAGTTCACTGAAGGGGCAGACACAACATCATCTGAGAGCTGGTTCCATGCTTGGACTACTCTATTTCTTAAAAAGTGATATGCGACGTTGGTTGCGGTTTTGGTGCGCATTATTCTTAGATGGTGTTCTCACAAGGGCCGTTTAGCCTTTATTTTGAAGAGCTCGTGCAGATTTAATCCATCCGTCACTACTGACGACCAATAAACACAAAATCCCTATAGTATTCGGCTATTACACTGAATTCGGCTATTTTCCTGCGACATATACATAGAGCGCAATACAGATATATATGTCTAATTTCAGACACAGCCCGATGGCTGCTGAGAAGCGGCGGGCGGCCGCTAAAAGCCGAAGCGATTACCATATCTAGTAACAATAATAATCAATCAAGTCTGGCGGCGTACGGTCGGCGCTAGTTCTGAATCAGAGCAATTAGTCGCCATATTGCCCCACCCCCGCAATGTGAGGGTTGATTCTAGGGAGAGGAGAGGTCGTAATGATAGATAATTTAATTTATCAAAATTTAGAAAGAACTCTCATTCCAAATAGCATTTGACAGCCTCCTCATGTTACTAAAATAAAAAATATTGTTTGAAATAATGTAAAAGTTCTTTGATTAGAATGACACTTGACTGAAATTGAAACGTTTATTTAGCACTGTAAACACCAGAATATAGAACTCACTACAGAAGTATACAAAGATTAATACATGCAGCACAAAACATCCGGTGCGGTACAGTGCCAAAAAGGGTACACCAGCTCAGCATAATGCTGAGGCAAGCCACAGCGCTGATTTTCAACTGAATTATGTTTGACTGAATTTGAATGTAGTGTGACTAAATATTCAAAAAGAGAAATTGTACCAGTGAGCGCATGCTTATTCATTCAATAATCAAGTAAATGCGTTCTGCGATATACAGCCTGAGACTGACAAATTAATACACTAAATCGTTGACTTACACAGTAATGACTAATGACTAAATACACAGTAATGACTAATGAATAATAAAATGACTAGAAATAGCCGCTGTCTCTATCATGTAGTGATATTCATGGAATGACAAGACAAAGATAAGCTGATTTAAGACCCTCACAACAACAGCAGACCATCAAACATGATTTCAATATGTTTACCGTTGACTACATAATTATTTTATCATAATTATTACTGTTTCGGTCATTGTTGTGTGTGAAATAAACATATTACTTACTTACTTACAAAGGGTTATTTTGATGTCTACCAGAGAAGTTTAGCCAACTCTGGTGCTTCGTCGCTTTAACTTACTTCATACGAATGTCAAGAAATCGTAACAAAAACTTATTACAACATGGTTCAACAGAGTAAAGCTTGACATGTCCTGGACATGTCAGAACAGTACGATACAATAAGTAGGAACCGGTTTATAAACTTGTGTATTGTGTTAGGCCTTACATTTGGAACTCAGGTTAGGTTAGGTGCAGCTCAGGTACTCGTAGTTAGACACCATAGTTCCATGTAGTAACATGGAACTTACTAAAAAGTAGTACCTTGTAGAAAGAATTAGTCAAAGAGTTCCATTTGTAGATGTAGAGAGTTAGGTTCCTAGCTACGAGTATAATAGTAGGTAAGTAACAATTATTTGAAGAATACTTTATACAACTTTAACAAAATAATATACAAGTGGTCGCTTTTGTCATTCCACGTACTAGAGAAAGTACCATAATCATAACATTTATTTATTTATTTTGTATACTTATATATTTATATATTCATTTTTACATATAATATTATTATGTACTTATCAATAATTTGTATTTATATTATATGTATTGTTTTATGGCTGGTATTCGTACCAAGCTTTACTTATGTTATGTATTAAAAACATATATTTCATATTTCACTCTTCTGCACTATACTGCCGGTAACCTATTAATAATTCTTCTATCGCTTAGGTTGCCTGGAAGAGATCGCTCTGAGCGATCAGGCCGCCTGGTGTACACTTATTCTATGTTTCCTTTCCTATGTAAATTTCTTGTGTGCAATAAAGTATTAATCTATCTATCATAATCGCCACCTAGAACTAAGTCTCAAAATAAATGATCACCTCAGTCACATCTCTAAAATTGATCACTTTTCCCGTAATATTTCAATGCGGTTAATACCCATTCCAATTTTAGATCATCTATTATGTCGGCTTACGGTCGGAATTTTAATTTTAGTTCGGGGGTGTTTTGCCTCCCAGTGACCCAACCCCCGATAATTGTAAATGACTCACCGCCTCTCCCTACCGTGACTATGTTTTCTATGATTCGATTCAACGAGCAGATACATAAATAAAATGAGCTTTATCTGATTGTCGTACTCATGAATATTCTTAATAATCTAATGTCCATGGGTGATAGTAAAAAGTATATGCTAGATTACAAAAACAAACTAAGCAACTACGAGTAATGTGAATAAGAGTATATACATATATATACCCTTTAGTATTTTGTCGCTGACACATTCATACGAATGTCAAGGAAACATAACAAAAACTTATTGCGACAGGGTTCCACAGGGTATACCTTGATGTGTCTTCCACGTTTAGTGTAGTAGTTGAAGTAACTTACATTTGGTGGTGTGCCTGCAGACAGTTTCTGTTTTTGAAGATCACCTGAAAAAGATAACAATATTGTTAATAACTCTAAATTAAAAATTTAAGAAACCACCGACTTACCGCTGTGGAGATCCTCTTACTTTTTCCTGGTCATCACCAGGTCCTCAAGGTTCCAGATGTGGGAAGGTTACCATAGTCATAAACATTTGAGCTCAAACTCGAACCACCTAACTGTTACCGTTCCAGAGATACCATCTGTCATCAAAGATACTCCAATATCTTGGAAATCACTGGTCCAATTTTTATCAGACCTAGCTAAGAACATTCTCTATTAAATTCTCTATTAAATTTAAAAAACCGGGTTCAAATCCGCTCTCAAGTTATGATGCCACAGACAAACACACAAACAGACAGATAAACAGACAAACGTGACAACCAGACAAAGATTGGCTGGAAGAGATCCCTATGGGATTTGTATATGTTTTAATATGTTTCTTATTTCTGTGTGTTTTATATCACTACATTAAAGAGACCACAAACAAACAAACCTGTCAAACTTATAACACGCCCTCCATCGATCGGTCGGGAGTTATATTGGGTAGGTAACAGAAACGTATATAACACTAACCTATGGTCCTAAATATTTGAACCACCGTTAACTACCGTTTCAGAGACTCCACCTGATTCCAAACATAGTCCAAGATCTCGGAAACTCCTGATCTAAAATTTTGCTGACATGGCTAACTCTCGACAAAATTATCTGTGTCCAAAACGGATGATTTGTTGTTGAGTTATGATGCCATAGACAAACAGACGACTTATAACACCCCTTCCTTTTGGTCGGGGTGTATAACACCGGACTTTAGTTTCCAGAAATTGCAACTATCTCAGACATTTACGAAGTCTAGAAGTTAGAATTAAACACGGAAACATAACAAGACGTATAGCTGAAAAACTTGACTGATACCGAGATATGTTTGATGTTGCAGGCAGTGCATATTGAAATCGTCACGTCGTCGTTAGTAACTCCTTTGTCAACTTGTCAGTCGGACGCGTCGCAAGGGGCTGTAAGGGCGAGCGCACACGCAAGGTGCTAACGAGATTAGTGAGAGATGTGCGCCGGACCGAATGATCCGGGGATTCTTTTCAAATGAACTGTTCTTTGGTCTCTTGGCGCTGGGGGATTAACTGTAAACGAGGAAGACTGCCTTCTGCCGATTAGGAGCAAGGATTGGAAGGTAAGGATAAGTTTAAATGAGAAAGTAGGCATTGACTTGCTCTTGATAGAAGTAAAGTTCAGTGTATAGAATTCTAGGAATTAACTCAAGGCACTGAACAGAGCTGATTTGGCCTTAGGTACTTGGGCTCTATCTATACCATATTTTTAGAATAGGATAGTATTTTTACATCATGATGATGGTTGTGTTCAAAGTTTCAAACACGTCGTACATAAGGCTTATGTTATGTTATGTAACATAACACAGCTTGTACGGTCACGACACGAACGTTTTACGCTAGTATTAGATTTCTTTTGATCGTCGTTACGTTTTATTGTGACAAAGTTGCTCAATGTGCAAAAGTGGGTCCCAAATTTCGTCACAATATCCATCCTTTACTTCCAAAATGTCCGTCTCAAAATGACCATATGATATTCAAAAATAACTTGTTTATAAAAAGTACGGTTGGGCCTGCATGCACTGTCGGTATTTCCACAAAATTCATATATTTTTTTAAATGTATAACTAAACCCGCATTTGACCTCGATCTCGCCTGATGGTAAGCGACGATGAGGTCGACGATGGAGCACGCGGGTCCAGTAAATGCCTATTCACTCTGGCCTTGAAGATCCCAAGGTTGTAGGATTCGGGAAATACAGACGCCGGCAGGCTGTTCCATTCCTTAGCCGTTCGCATAATGAATGAAGAAGCAAATCGCTTCGTACGAGCAGACGGGATATCAAAATTCATATATTGGAAAACTAATTTTCCAACAGTTTCCAATGACAAATTCCACAGAAATTCTCCGAGATTCCCGTTTGACGAACTCGCCAACTCCGTGACGCGACAATCCCTTGTCAACCCTCCACGCTGTCCGCACTCCGCAGTCGCGGGGGGTCCATTAGGGCGAGTGCACACAGCAGCGGTAATGAGATCAGCCCACGATGTGCACTGAGCCGAACCAAGCGATCCGGGTGTCTTTGCAAAGCGGATTGTTTTTTGGACTTTTACCGTCGAGGAATAAATCGAAAATGAAAGGCAGCTATGAATACGTAACAACATCCTGGCCAAATTTAAAGGAGTGGTTTTCCTTCCCCATTTCAAACACTGATTATCTCAGTGTGCAGGTTTCTTAGAATAGAATAGAAGAACGTTTATTTGTTGTCTGCAGCACACACGCAATTCCACTTATATATTATACAATAATATATATTCTTAACTAAATTAATAATAATGGACGGCGTACATGCTTCAGCACCAAATAGGCCTCAGCTCAGCATAATGCCATACTCTAGAATATAGAACTAATATCTAACTCTGTAATCTAAAGCATGGCGCTGTTATTCTGCTTTAGCAGCCTCGACAGATCGAGGTTGGAGGCGGAAACCAAGCAACGATAATCTAGAAGTAAAAATGTAAAGTTGTGTGCTGAAATGGTAATGAAATGAGATTGTATAGACGAATAAGTAAATAGATGACAACTAAATAAGCTAAAAGGTAAGACGAGCGGGACATACAATTTAAAAAAAAACGTAAATGTATCTACGTAAGTCTTCGAATGAACCGAATAACTCATTGAAATTGCAAGGTTTAGTTAGAAGCCGGACCCCTATGACACTACGCCACCGACGCTCTGCTCACCGATAAAGACTTATGACACAAGTTCGAGAAATAAATACGTTCCGTCTACAAACATAGTACCGTCTACAAAACGTTGAGTCACGCCGGATGCTGCACCATCGTAAAACGTACAAAAACGTAAATGTAACTACGTAAGCCTTCGAATGAACCGAATAACTTGAAATTGCATGGTTTAGTTAGAAGCCGGACCTCCTATGACACTACGCCACCGACGCTCTGATCGATAAAGACTTATGTATGACACAAGTTCGAGAAATAAAAACGTCCCGTCTACAAACATAGTACCGTCTACAAAACGTTGAGTCACGCCGGATGCTGCACCATCGTAAAACGTACAAAAACTTCGGAAGTAAGTACACTGAAACATTCAGTTTTACGTGAAGTGTTTCCTGAGCGCGACAGAATTATGAGCCAAGTTTACTCTTTACCGGCGACGTAGGCTTGGGGCGAAACAAAAATATTGCATCCGTAATTTTGAATGTTGATGGGTTTTTAACGAACTTTACCAGTAAAAGTCAAAAACAGCTGAAGATTCTCAAAGAAAAGCAACACTTTTGAGAATGAGCTTTGCTGACGACGACTATATTTTTAAATAATGAGTCTGTGTTGCTGAAATTATTCTCAAGATATACTCGTACATACGAGTACGTACTGAGAGAGAAGATGTAGATGCTTGCAAAAGAGAATATTTAACCAGTAGAATAATATAAATATGAGTACTGAAGTGTAAAATAGGTACAAGGTAAATTATACATATGTAAATTCTCACATACTTATAACTAACTACACAAGAAGAGACAAATCTTTACCAATGTCATTCACATGACGTGATGATTACATACATACATAAACACACGTATACAACACAAAATATATAGATATTTTGTGTCCTTAATCCCCGACAGAGGAACCACCGAAAGGTAGTTCCCACTTTTAGCCGTAAGGTTTGGTGGACAAACGTGATAGGTGGCGAGCCTATCGCCGTCTACTAGGTGTAGAATAGTATCCACCAAGTCCCTTCGCCGCCTCGTACGACATCCACGGCAAGAGTTGGGATGGTGCTATTCTTTACGGCCGGCACGACACACGGAGTAGATACTTATATTGTTCTTGAATTTGTCAATAGCAGTGGTCACAACAGTAACGTATCAACCTCAATGGATTCAAAGGTCAAGGGAAAAGTGAACAATAAACTAAGTAAAACATCAGTCGCTTATAATTACAAGAAATTATAGGCAGATAAACCCAACGGTTTGCAAATGGACACAGGCACTCAGCAAAAAAGCGCTGCGAATCACAAAACACGGCGGTAATCGTGCAGTTAGGGTAGTCTGCACTTAGGGGGCAAACAGCCCCTAACAACAAAAGATGGTTGGCAACGCGTTTGTATCGATTCGCGTGGACTCAGTCGGGTTTGTGCACCCTCTAATAAATAAGCAGCTTGGACGGCATTCAACAGTTTAGTGTACTTTTCTGGAATGGTCTTCGTGAATTACTATCACGATGGAGATCGTCTTGAAAATGTGATTTCATAAAAAGTTTGCGGATATCTTGTTGTGGCACAAGATATCCGCAAACTTTTTGTGATTTTATCACCTTTCTTAGTGAGATCAAGCAACAGTGGTATTTTAAGGGAATGTAGATTCATAATAATGTCATTTTACGCCTGTTTTAAAGGACGTACTACACAGGCGCCTAGATTTTTTCCCTATGTTTTATTAAGTTTCAGAAGTCTATTAACTGGCTTCTAAACATTTTCTCCTTTGAATATAAGCCGGGTTTTACCCTCAATCTTTCCCGAAAGTGGCTATAATGCCGAAAATCCCCAGGTTTAGAAAAAGGCTGGCTCTTCTAAATCCTATCAAAGACATCAACGCCGAAGTGAATATTAGTAAGTAGAAAGCGCGTCAATCTTTATGGCGTATCTGAATATAGGCACGTTGTAGAAGAGCGAGGGATGAGTACAGGTAGCTGCGCGGTGTAAAAGAATGAATGAATGAATACTCTTTATTGCACAAAATTAGTAAAGAAAGAGGACATGCCCCGGTCCCTCGCTATTCTACACCCCGTTTAACACGTAAAAAGGTGCTGGAATGCGACTCGTACCTAAATTCAGATACGCCATAAAGATTAACGCGCTCTCTTCCTATACCAAATGAGAACAAAATTGATATAATCATCAATGTCAAGGTGAAACACAGGTGTCCACGGTACGTCCTCTCCGAACAATGCTCTGTTTTCAATGACAATACCAGTGCACTAGATATACGATTATTCAGCGAAGGCCGTGTCGTATGAAGTTAATGATGGACCGTGGGCGGTCACGGTCCTATATATAAAGCTGTTTAGATGAACTGGTGCAGTCCAAAAATGGAGATCATGTTGCGTACAATGTATATTGTGTTAGTTGCAAGTGTTTTGGTGGGGTGGAGCGAAGCTGCACCGAACGATCGTGAGTTACTTGAATGGTTTAACTTTGAGATAAGAGTTTAGAAAAGATACGTCTTTGAAGTGAACATACTTAATATACGTAAAGCAGGCAGTGAGAAAGATGATGAAGATTTTAGCCTGGCTGGATTAGATATTATAGCCTGGTTTTTAAAGTGAGAGAAGTGTCAGGCTCAATATGCCCGTGGCTGCTCGGTATGTGGGGGAGTTCGATGATTACATATATGGTTTTGAGATGGCACGGTGATCTCCTATTATCTTATTATCTATTTAAACAAGAAGTCGAGCGCCACACAGTTTATACTAACTGTGAAAGGTATAATAAAATTAAGAAATCACCGCTCCCATGGTCCTCACTGAATTAAATAAAAAGTATGGTTTGACTTCTGTAAAATCTACCTAGAAAGCATGCAATGTATAATATCATGTGATGGGATAAACATCTAACCATATAGACTGACTTTAGGATAATGCACTGTACTACTAAGGTTATCTAACAAAACGTATCAAACGTCGAAAACAGAACAAAAAGGCCATTAGGATTCAAGAGACATAGCGTCTCGCCATCGCCATGCCAATTCCTATGACAACCCCAGTGAATCATGACTACCTACATGGACTACATAAGTAAAAGTTTCGATAATTATTTCTAAAGAATAGAAATGATAATTCAAATTAGCCCAAAATTTCTCGGGTTACCTGAAATAAATCTGGCGTATAGAAGTTATTTAATGGAGTGATAGATATACACAATATTATGAACAACATTATGTCGTCACTATACAAAAGGCCTACAAAAAATGACTTTTGAAACAAAATGGTGATCTTGAAAAACAAATTTGTAATTTTTTTGCGTAAAACAGTTATCTTTCTCGGTAAAATAAAAATTCTGGAAAAGTAGGTAAGTTATCTCTACTGAAATTGCTCCTTCAAGGATTTCGGGGACTGATGTGACTTTTTCAAGCTCCTCATCCGTTTTTGTTATCCCACTTCTGAGCTCAACAAGCTTAACTTACCGATCGCGATCGGATTGGATTCAAAAGTTATTTATCCCATCAAGTGAGGCGAGTCAAATGCGCACTCAAGACTCTAAGATCGATGCTCACGTCGGGTAGCTATAAATAAACAGGGTTTTCACTGAAATATTTCTCTTTTCCGCCTGAGTTTATGAAGAATATTCTTTAGAGGGTAATTTCAATTCTGTGTTATTTTCATTTACGACTCTATGCTTTGAGTAATTTTACACGTCACGATAATGTAGGTAAGTAAATAAATGACGTAAAATGTTGCTTCTATATTTGTAGAAAAATCGAATCCTCAATTGTAATGTGGAGTTTAATGTTACGGAAAATAAGAGGATACGAGTATTTGTTACGGAATGAGTATTATAAAAATAATGATCGGAATCACATCGGAATGTACTTACCTTTTACAAAGTTTAAAATAATATTATGTTATTGAAATATTTTATGAACGACCGGACGGTATTTTGATCTAAATAAACCACGCGTTCCACTCCGACCAAATGGACCATTTATGTTATAATGATAGTTAAGTACGAGTATATAAGGTATAAATACAAATATTATTTATTGCACACAGGACAAAAATACAGTACAGAAGAAAAGATAAAAACAGAAATACAATTGGCGGCCCTATAGCTTTAACTATTTCTTCCAGATTTTTGTAAAATACAATGTAAGCGGGTGCAAGAACGATTTAAATAATACGAAGTAATAAAAATACAACAATTATAGTGTAAGGTATAGTCGACTTTATTCTTTCAACAGTAATAAATATATTAGAAGCTACTATAAAATGAAGAACAAACATATTTAAGAGGGATAGGTGATGTACCTATAACAATTTGATGCGGTTTTATCTATTTTTACACCTTAAACCAAACAATTTTCTGGCAACGTTCCTATATACTTACACAGAAAAGGGTTTTGCCCCGGAGCTAGGGGTGAACCCTTTAAAAAACCGAGCCTACCGGGGCTAACGTAAAATAAATTACCCTGCCATGGGCCCGTCGGGTTTTACGATCCAGAACTGTGCTCTAATGTTGTTCAACACCAAAAAATACCCTGGTTTTATGCGTCGGAATTCTGTATGGAGAGCAAAAACCTAGATTAATAGGGTTTTACGTAAAGGATAAAATATAAAAATAACCCATGTAGTAAAAGCGGTTATTAATATGAACAACTTTTTCTATACAAGTTTAATTTGGAGTAATTTTTTTTAACTAACATGCTAATTTACTTTATCACCGTAGGTTTTAAGCCGAAGCCAATTACGATTTTGTTTTTGACCTAGGTCAGTTTATGAAACCATTATGCTAGGCCATTACATTGGTCTAGAGACTTGATGAGTGAATAAATTTCGGTAAATTAGGCCTGTTTCTATTCAGTTATCTATACCTATCCCAAAGCTAAAACGGCAGCGGTAGGTATCTGTCTCTATTCCATTCTATGCTCCAAAACCCTTACAGCGTTAAATCAGGCCTGTTCTTCGACCATCGATTGTATATTTTGTCACTCGTTAATTTTAACAATAGTACGTTGTTGCAATCGTACGTTTTGATATTCGTACGTTTCGCCCAATTGTATATTTAACTAAACCCTCTTGAACTCGGCCAGTCACGCTATGGCTTGTAATGTGTGAAAACAATAACGTAATATCTTATGGTGCAAACTGTAAGGTGAAGCCTAAGAACCTTCATCATCATCCTTTGCCCATATCGTCCCACTATAAGCTCTCTTGTGCCAGCCTTCCCGGTTTTGTGCAAGTCACATCCAGGTTTTCGATGCGACTTTGGGGATATCTCTATCCTGTTTAAAATTCGTACATTTCTTAACTATTACTAATACCTAGTTCTACCTTTAAATCATCTCTACTAACACAATATGTAGATATACCGTAGTAGGTACTATGGGTCCTTCAGAAGCTAGTCGAATCCATCTTCAAAGAACCAGTTTACCCAGTCAGTCCTGATGCCCATATAATTGATTCGACTAAAGCAGCCAATTCATTTTTTACCTTACCACTATAATTTCACGATGGATTTTTAAAATGAGGCCTCGACGCGTCCGGCCGTGGATGCCTTTGTAATTATTGGTACAAAATAAGAAGGTAATTTTGTGTTTCCCATAATAATACGGTATTGACTTTGATGCAGTGTTTAGTCGTTGTAACGATGCAGGCAGTTTTATGTGATGCAGGTAAAGCAGATATTTTGAAATGCTTATATTAGATGCTTGCTTATCGTATGGTTAGTGGCCAACCTATTTGTCAAAGTTGTTTAGGCCGCCCGTAGGCGACATGGCTTAACGACTGACAACAACCGAACGACAACAACCGGGACCGACTGCTTAACGTGCTTTCCGAGGCACGGAGGATCAGATGAAATATGCCACAAGCGGTCACCCATCCTGGTACCGACGGCGCCAACATCGCTTAACCTGCACGATCACTTTTGGACCGTGCTCGCAACTAGGCTACGAGCTCCTCAAATTATTATATTAGATAATTTTCAGTATATTAATTTGATACTTAGTTGCCGGTAAAGGCTAACAAGAAAGTAAATTGGATTTAAACCAATGTTTTAACCTAGAAATATTAGTTAGTATAGATGGGTCGGAATCAAAGGCCCTGTCTCAAAATTACTAGGACTTTGAAAACTTGTCAGTAAGTCCTACACAAATTAAAATTTATTTTCGAAACAAATTTGGTATCTTTAATCAAAAGTGCCGCAGATGTTTGAAATGTTCCAATCATTTCCGTGCGATTACTTTGAAATAATCACTGACAAAGAAATATAATTAAGAGATTCTCTGGTAGTAAAAAGAAGAATATAGACATTGTAAACGTTTGAAACACAAAGGAGTCAAAAGCAACGTTGTTGTCATTCCGCTTTCCCATCGTAGAGTTGTTTTTCAGAGCTTCGCTGAGCCTTTCTAATCGATCCTCTTTGGATGATTTGTAAATATTTCATAGTTTGTAGAATGCATAAAGTTTTTACCTATAAAACTTAAAACGGGTCTAAGTTTTTATAAAGGTACATCATATTCGTGTTTTGTACAGTTTAATTTTAAAGAAGAATGTAAATAAGTAATGGAAACATGTTAGAGGTTATTACGTTTTGCTCTGTAACTCTATATTGTCTATCGCTCTCTCTGTCCGCCGCCATTCAACGGGCCCACACGGCTTCTGAATGAAACTCTGTTATAATAATCTGGTGGTTTCCCTCACGAATATTATAGTCAAAATATTTACAGAAATCGAGTGGAAATCATTAATCTTTGATGAAAACATCATTCCAATTTGACATCAGAGAGAAGGTAACCATCAAAGAAATTTTATATAATAAAATACATATTATATATTGACGTTTGTGGTAACCACTACGTTTTCGAAGATGTTTTCTCCAAAGAGGTAAATTAAATATAACATTTCTTTGGTTTTCTCTCGAGGAAAGGAATGTTTCTTTATGCAATCTAAAAAAATCATTCAAGAACCTATATTACTGTACCGTACCGTACCGAAAACTGTAAAAACAAAAAAAAACTGAAAACAGACAGAACGACAATGTTGCTCTCTATAGCTATAAGCTGGAAAGGGTCCAGTTGGAAACTGGCGTCACTCAGCTGAACTTGGCCCTTTTAATAGATCATATTATATGTTTACTACTCTTATACTACTACTCTACTCACTCTCTCTCTCTCTCTCTCTCACACACACACACACACACACACACACACTCACACACACACTCACACACAAAACCTTATATTAACCTTTATTATTGTTCTTATTTTTCTTTCTTCCAAATTTTGCACTATTACATTATATTGTTCTGTTACATGTTCATTTGCACTGGTCAAAGAAGAGATCTGTCCTCCGAGATACAGGAACTTCCTAGTTCGGAGGTCAGCGCTTATAGTAGGATAACTGGTTGCTCACTAATTTTATTTAGTTTAATGAAACGTATGCTTAAGTTCCTACTCCATTGTAATCTTACCGCACAAATAAACTATTCTAATTCTTATTCTTATCACTTGTTAGAATGGAAAATTTGGTTTGTGATATTTTTTACATATTTTTTGCCATATGTACCTATATGGCTTTTATAAATGATTTTCTATTCTATTCTATTCTAAAAAGAAGTAGGTTACAAAAAAGGTACCTACTACCGTGGATTGCCAAAAATACTCCATTTTCTCGTTAAATATTCTAATCACCGTCTTTAATTATTTGATCACTATGGATGGTATCTACATATATGCTACCTAGAATACGTATGCTTCCACACGTATTAGAATTTAATTATAGGTTAGTCAACAATCTCGATTATAGATCTACTGATCTAAATTCCATGGTTTGGGTTAGTAATTTACTTTATGAGTCGGCGAGAGTTGTGGGTCCATTAAAAAATTCTACCTGCGTTAGTTTGATTTATGTTATGAACGTATGAGATGAGATATGTGAAGATTTAGAACGGACCTAACTATATTTAGGCATCTTAGTATAGTTTATTTCAATCTAAGTAATAGAACAGAAAACAATCTATACTAATTCCCGACCTTTGGGAACTGAGGAAAATAATTTAAACTACATACTGATTTTGTATTCATACACGAAAAATAACTCGTAATAGTAACGAGAGATCAGGACAATTGTTCAATTTTCATAGTATGCTTTACAATATTTTATAGCATCCATTACAAAAAATCAGTTTTATGTGCTTTTACACAATAACTACCGCCAAACTAGGTGTCATCATCATCAGCCTATTAATGTCCCCACTGTTGGGGCGTATGCCTCCCCTTGACCAAGGGGGTACGGGCCATGATCCACCGAGAGCGGGCCCAGTGCTGTTTGGTGGATTTCACACACCTTCGGCAATTTTTCATTTCCACAGACATACAGGTTTCCTCACGATGTTTTCCTTCACCGTTAGAGCAGTCGGTAAATGTACGTAAGTCTTCGGAAAAATCCGAAAAACTCTGGTACATGACATGGTTTCGAACCCGGACCTCCCGCATGGGAGTCCGGCACGGTTCTAGCTACTAGGCCACCGACGCTCGGTGTATTAGTAACTAGGCGTATTCATAACTAACTGAAAGTTTACGGAACTAAAGACGTAACTAACTAATGTTAACAATCATCAACTAAACTTAACCGACTCAAACTAGTTTCAACTGAAACTTCAAATATACCAATAGGTATAAGTAATTAAAAGCTTACTTACCTGACACTGAATAAGTAACAATCTAATTAGAAATGCTAGACACCTATTAGGACAACTACAGCATCAAAGGTTGAAAGGGATGCTAGGAGTTTCCGAAATTAGTTAATTAACTAGTTTGTTAGTAGAACCCCCGCATAGACAAGCTAGAAGGCTAGACGAACAATGTTGGATATATTCTAGGCTAGACGTAGTTTAGAGAGGAGAAGTTTTATGATGTCATGGTATTGTGTATGATAACTTGTGAAACGAAATATCCATCATTATGATAGTTAAAATGTTAAACTTGTGACAATATTTTGGAATAATGATGATGATTTTTAGTACTGTAACTGAAAAGTCGTCTAGATGTATGTAGTAAGACTGACCTGTGTGATAAAGAATTGATAGATTAGCAGTTGTACCACGGGTCGGGAGAGGATCTAAGTACGTATTTATGTAACATATGATGCTCCAATATAGCCATACAAAAATAAATGTATTTGTCTTTCATACATACTAAAGATATTGGAAAACTGCATATTTGTGAAAAACACGTGAAGTTCCTGGACCTGTACGGTGGATAATGAATCATGACTCGTGCACGGGGTGGCGTATTGTAGGTACCACCAACAGGCACAGGGGACGTACATTGGCTGATGGTTTGAAGCCTTACTACGTTAAACCTCAATACCTCAACGAAATCACTTTTTAAAACACTTTATGCCCTGTATCTCCTGAAAGGTATATATACGTAATTACATTGGATTATATTCTGTTGGAAAGTTACCAAAATTACATATTAATACCACCACATGAGACCCAACATTTACAGTTCTACACACAATTTCAATTTAATTTCCATCATCCTACGCTCACTGAATGCTTAACTTTGTTTGTGTCCTGGAGGATGATTCTCACAGTCTAATACGACCCTACATTACTCCTATTCCTATCTTGTTCACTCATACAATATGACACGTGTGAGCGTGACAAGATATAGCGCTCGACATTGGCATGTCCATCGCTGCGAGAATCGCCCTTCTGACCTTGAAAGTGCGGGTGCGTGAAAACCGACCGAAAGTACTAGATTTCCAGGAAAATTGGAGGGTTTAAGCCGGTTTAGTCCAGTAATTCCAAAGGGTTTGCTATCCGAAATTAAGATTTATGTTTATTTATACCATTAGCTTCAGAATTCTAATGAAATTGTGACCGCTTACGGTCAAAAGGTTGTCTTGAATTTGTTATAAGTTACTTAAAGTTACATTACCTAAGAGGCCTTGGAGGAGTGATTCTGTTTTTATGTTTAAGGAAAATAGACGAGCAGAGGGGTCCCATGATGGTAAATGGTGACAGTTGCCCATAGACATCTCACCTCGTACGATATAACATTCCGAGAGAGGTTTTGATGCACTGCTAAACCTGAATATATTTTGGTAGAGTCCCTCGTGTGCTTGTATAGGTACACTAGCTCCTTTACCCTTCAAACCAAAACATGCAAGAATTGCAGCTTTGCGGCAGAAATAAACTAAATTGGTACCTACCCAGGCTGATTGCATTGGCATACTATCTGACTTTGGAAATTATCTTATCTTAGCGTTGTACAATACCGCAGATGCATAACATCATCTGATCATCTCCAATAGGCTGCACAACATGATGGGGTAACATTTGCTTCCCGTAAAGTCGTGGTTTTAATATTTTTAACACAAGAACTCTGCTACCAAACGTCTCTACAATAAAGTACAAAGCTCGTTGAAATTATTAAATGAAGTGGTAAAGTTTTAAATTGAGTTTTAAAGGAGGCACGTGTAATCACTTCCTGGATCACGGAGGATAATTTCAAACCCACAAAGTACCTTAATAAGAATTGAAGGTGCTTGCTTACCTCGACCGGTAGTGTTAAGGAAGCTACAGTTCCCAGTGAAACATATTTCTGGCAATGTATTTGGGTACCGCTTGAGCGCACCACAGCGCCTGCAATTCGCGATTGAGTGCGTCTGATTCAATATGAGAGCGCGTGTACATTACGGACCTTCGTATCTTGTGGGTCTGTATCTATATTTTGTGGGTAAAATCTACGACACAACTAGTACGAATCAGGATTAGATCTTCTCACACGCCAACGACTTTAATTCCAGTCTGGAGCTATAAATTTTACAAATTTTAATCCGTTTATCGCGCGCACCCGTTCCCTTTGTTGGACACTCGGGTTCAAACCGTTCGGATTTAATCTGAAAGGGCCTAATGTTTTAGGGATTTGAATGCTTCACTGGGGGACGTTGAGACCTAAAGGTATGGTATGCGAAACGTGATTATACAGTATGAAGCGATTAGGATGCCTGCAATATATTGATTCCACAGAAATCTATCTAGTAGCGCCCTCTTCTCATAGGGTGAATGTCTGTATGATAGCAGCGGTGCGAAAGGAAATCTTAATGTGGAGTTACTTAAAAGTATTTTAAGTTGGCAAGCGTACCTTAGGATATATTTTGTAGCATTCAAGTTGACCTTGAAGCGAAGCATGCGCAGGCGGTGGGTAATTATCCATTGCTGGTAACGAAAGAGTTTGATAACATTGATTACCTTGATATAGACTCGTCCGCACTGGGTTTTTTAGGTCAGTAGGTACCAAATATGCCAGTTCCGTAGTCTCGGGCTATGAATAGAGCTACGGTAGCCCCTGTCTGTCGTAAAAGGCAACTAAAAGGGGTTATCAGGGTCGTGGGCAGGCAAAGTGGGAGCTTTGGTCGTCCATTCGCTGGCGACTCTGGGAAAGGCTGCAGCGTGCTATGGCCACATGCTGCTGTGTAGGTGTTATATAAAGCGATTTAATAGTCACAGTTGTACGAGTGCTTTACTGAGATATTTTTTTACTGTGACGTACCTGCATTTTGTAAGTATTCTTACAGCTTTTTCTCTTCTTTCTTATTGCTATACCTTTTGTACATATTTTATTTTTTCGTTAATTAAATTGTTTTGTATTTTCTCTGTGTGTATAATAAAGATTATTAACTATACAGGTGCACATGGTGGACACCAGTGACTTGTCATGTAATTTTTTTGGTTGGTATCCCCGCGAGAAGAACTTAGATATAAAAAAATAATTTACTTTTTAATTTTAATTATTTATATTATAAGACAGGGTGTTGCAAAAGATATGCATTGAATACTTTCGTTTAACCTTAGTAATTGAGACGTTGTTTGAAAGATGTACCTTTTACAGTTTTGAAGAAAACTGAGTTTAAAAAGGCCCACATTGACGACATTATAGTGAATGGATAATTCAAAAACAATTGAAGGTCGAGGTGTGACAACTGTCTCAAAGAGTCTTCCAATCCTGTCGATACTGCAGTATGAATATCATTGAAATCGCTGATGGGGGCCACTCTTGTTTCATACCCTGGCTAGACCCTTTAGATTAAACGCGCTAATAATTATTCATCTAGAGTTAACAGAACATTTTACAACCAAAGTTCTCATACATTTATTTTTATTTAGTAGTCATCCAAAATCAATGAAGCAAACATTTGCAAGATTTTAATAACATAAAAAATAATGGCGGAAGTTACGATAGGTACTCACATAACTGAAATATATGCGACATAAAAACCGGTTTACATGCAATTATCTCATCAAGTATGTCATAAAACTGCCATAAACGTTTATTTAAATCGTCACGCACATGGACAATAAAGCTTATAATTTACGATTACGATTTTGGGTCCGTTAATAAAGAAAGAGGGTACTGAACTTAACTACTAAAATATAGAACTTATTGACTTACGAGTTGAAAGCCTTAGCAAACAATTGCGGGGACATTTAAAGATCCATCCACAGGCGTTAAAAATAAAAAACCTCGCTCATCCATTGCCAGCCTTCCAGAAACACACTTGTGCTTTAAATAATTAGATAGCCTTGTAGGTAACAAGTTCTAATAAGAAGAGTTTGCTTATGACTATTTCCAACATAGTATTAATCTAAGAAATTAAATATAAAAAAGGTTTCCAGAATAAATGTACTTAGGTAAGTAATTTTGAACATACCGCATTGATACTCGCAGAGATTTACTGGACGAAGCTTCTATTCTACTCTCCGAAATGAAATTCCAATATTTGCTGACAGCAAAGCAAAATTTCAAATAATAAAATGTTGCAGACAATCCCTTAGGTGAATTTTAATTTAAAATCCATTTACAAATGGCAAACCCATGCCCTCTCAGAGGGGAATCGCCCCTCCTCTCCGCGCTCCCGACTATAAAATACATGATGAATATTTTACTTGCCGTTACAGTTTCAGTATAGAATTATTCCTATAACTACCTACTTGTATTTACTATTAATTTAACTACTTTTTACTAAGAAAGTGTGTTTTTAAGAAAACACCCGTTGCCCAGATGTCGCACGATTTGCCGTTAACTGTGGTTTCTTTCTCAGCGGTTTACGAGAAATTTTCACTGAATATTTACTGTCGGCGCCAACGGCGCCAGCAACGCTGGTTCGACTCCCATAGTAAAGATTGTAGACAAACTCCTAATATCCTCATATCTATCAGCACTTTAAAATAATCTGTCATTCTTACTCCCATGCGGTAGATCCGGGTTCGAAACCACGTAATGTCACGTACCAATGAGTTTTTCGATTTTTTCGTAGACCACAGTAATAAATCATAATTGATTTATTTCTGTCAAAATCATAATTGATTTATTTCTGTTTCGTAGACTTAAGTGCATTTACCGACTGCTCTACAGTGAAGGAAAACATCGTGACGAAACCTGCCCACGAAGATAACCAGTGTGTGAAATGGAGAAGGCAACGGCAAACCATCCTCTGGCGACGCACGACGCGCGCCACAACGGTTAGTACCTACTCACATCGGTGTAGAACGCGCTATGTGAGGACATGGATGACGTCAATGCAGTTCTATGGAAGGGAAAAGGGAAGATCTTCCACCAGGCAGGGTGCTGTGCCTGGTAACCAGATGTCCTGGTCCTACTATGGATGTTTGGAACTCGTATATATACGAGTCCCAGGAAAATTTCGATAGCGCGTTCTACACCGCTGTGAGTAGGTACGTCGTATTGTAGTGGCGCGCGTCGGGCGTCGCCACAATCCCAAAGAAAGTCGTTCCATGTAATTATTACCATAAGTCATAGAACGATCAGGCACAACCCTCATCATTCATCAATGAGCAATACGACTAAGAAGGTTTTTGTAGAAGTTTATCGGCCTATCGTTAATTATGTATTTTGGTTCATGAGACACTAGTACAACATTTGTTGACGTAATGACAGAATAAATTTCTTACGTTAATGGAGTTGCATCTTTTTCCTTAAAATTCGTATTATTTACCTTTCGATGTTTTACAGCCGAAGTGAGTGTTGGAAAAATCATAAGTACCTGTAAATAATAAAAGAACACATTAAAGTTACTTGCTGACTTATCCCATTTTACTGTAAATTTTAACCCCATATACAATAAACGCGAGTGAAATAAACGTTAATTACTTTTTGGGCCCTTTTTCAGGCACGTAAGCTCGCCCTTCGTCACGTATGAAAAAGATAATGGTGGCGATAAATTAACGGTCAGATTTAGGTCGATTTATGACCGTTTAACGTTGCAGGTTCTTGTTAATGACTTGTCTTAGGTCAGGATTAGATTGTTGAAATTCTTTTTTCAATTTAGTTAAGGCGTAATTAATCTGAATTGGGTTCCCAAAATAGTTTATTTTTGAGGTTTCAGTGACACTGAAATTGAAAAATTATCATTCCTAACACTTGCATATCTAACACTAACAAAATAAAATAGAGATGAAAGATTTTAGTAAACGATACCTAACATTACGCAATCTAGGGTTTAACGACATGAGAGGACGGAAGCGGAAAAACGTTAGTCACTCACAGAACTATATCCTATCACTCACATATCTACCTATTCGTAATATACATTCCATACACATACTATGTAGGTAAATAGGTAGTCAGGGGGTGGTGTTTCAAATACGAATAATAATAAAGCAACTACTAATAAAATGGCAACGACTCTGTTGAAGTCGGCGACCTCAAAAATAACACAAACAAGAGCCGATTCTTCAGTTTGTCTCTATTTTTCTATTTAAATTTTTTTTGGGTACTTTTTGGGTTGAAATAATGGATCATTGGATTAAGCCATATTTGGACCCCTTCAGACTTAAAAACTATTTTCCAGTGAAGGATCTTCTCGAATCAGTGAAGGAGCTTCTCGAAATCCAATAGTTTTTGAGAAAAGAAGAAACGAATACGCGCCCACCCCTAGAGAGAAAGTTTTTATATCATCGAAGAGAAAACCGTTAGCCCCTGAGACTCCAGCAGGTGACTCAGCGAATCCGCGAACAAACTTCAAAAATAACTAGAGTTGGAATCGGTCAACAACCCCAGAGTGATCCATCAGAAGTCAACACAGCCTTTTATTGGCTGTCACCAACATGTGTGTCCCTTTGTGCTCCCCACTGTACCTTCGTAACTGCCTCGTTTGTCATGCACTCCATTATGTCATATCTGGAGACTGGATGCTCTCCACTCAAGCAGTCCACTCTTAAGCAAGTTTGTTGGTATTTTTACGGTTCCGTAGCCAATTAAGGAACCCTTAGTTTAGTTAATTCTGTCTGTAGCCACAGATATTACATTATACCTACTTAATTTGGTTCAAAGTGTGATTCACATAGGATAGGATCCTGATCAAAGGAGTCAGATCGTAGACCAGGGGCATTGCGAAGTTCAGTGTTCTTACTGGAGCACGTGATGATCAGGGTGAATGACATTAGTGATGTTAAATAGATGTATGTTTGTCTAATACCTATCTAAATCCACGACATGCCTATAAATTTTTGGTAAGTACTTTTATAATTTATACAATGGAGATCGCAATGAAAAAAGTTTTCATTTAATTCCGTAATATGGCGAGGGTTTTTATATTTCTACTGGTCAAGCTTTACCTCATTTACCTACTTGATAACGAGTTGATAACCATAGCATTTCATTCAACCTAAGTTGGGGAACCGGCCAATTACGTGCAGTTTATCGGCTCACTACTACGTACCCGTTAGAATTCGGGTTTAAATCCGGCGAGCCAGTTAGCGGAATTGGTCGAGTGAATGACGTCGGGATTGCAATCCAGTGTAGGACAAAATGGTGCATTATCACTAGGCGTTCTGAACGTGCTGCAACCGCATGTTGCACTACCATGAATTCTGCAAATACAGGCTTAATGAGCACTTATACTCGTACTGTATCTACAACGATACAAAAAGAATACAGATAGAAACTCGTTTTATCTCTTTAAAATGAGTAGGTTTGTTAAAAGAACGAAACACACTTTATTACCACAAAAAATACATATTTAGTTCACTCGATAATACTATTAGCAATAGGCACCTGACTGTTGTTGTTTATCGTATGGTAGCCACTACCTATTGTCAGAGTTGTTCAGGCCGCCCGAGGGCCTCAGACATGGCCTAACGACTGCTGTTGTACGATAATAACCGGGCTCAGATGAAATGTGCCATAAGTTCACCCATCCTAGTTCAGACCTCGCCTAACGTAGCTTAACTTGCACAATCACTTTATCATCTAGCCTGCAGCAAGGCTATGAGGGGTGTAAAAACCCAAGTTGCTGTAGTGTCTTATGGCATAAATCTGTAGCAAAATATCTTGACTTCTTTAAAATTTTACTAACAATAAGTATGGAGATTCCGTTTGGAGTGCAAAGCGAGACACTGCAATAATTTGATCTTAACCCAACCACGAAAGACAGGTCTGAAATTCAGAAATTAAATAATTAATATTATGACCCATAAAAGCTGAAGAAATTAGCATATTTGGCAAGTTCTAAACTAGCGAAATGACTCGGGAGGGAAGAGTTGTAAAAGCACGCTCATTTCGTATTCATAGAAAAGTCGGATTGTCCACAGTCGCAGATAATTATTTTGGCAAGCGAATACAAGTTTTGCCATTAACAGGGAAAGGAGACGTAATAAAATTGGACAGTCATTGACAAATGCGTTGGCGCCCTATCTGTGGTCACAATTTTGTGTGGTGGTGCAAGTCGCCTTTGTCTACATCATTTTACGCCTTTGTCTATGATTAGTTCACAACTCAGAGGTTCAAAATTACGAAGAAAGGGAATTCGTGGTAGATTATAAGACAATGTACCAATAAATTCCAAAGCTATAGCAAAAAACCGCATCGAAATTGGTTTAGCCGTTTCGGAGCTAGATGGAAACAGACACAGGCACACACACACACACATCCGTTCCGTCGTGGGTAAAAAAAGTCATTAACAGGTCACTTATTAAATGATTATATACAATTTTTCTTTTAGATCTTCTTCTACGTCGAACGCTCCTGGCAGAAAAATCGGTACACATGTCCGCTGTAGGCAACACATCAGGCTATCTTTAGTATATTCCACATTCATACGAATATCAAGGAATCATAACAAATCCAACTTATCGTTGTGTCTTCCACTTGTCCACCATGCGTGATAGATAAGGACTTCTTCATTCATTCATACATAACTTCACGCTATGTCCCTAGCAGGGACCCAGGCAGAGAGAATTGAGCACAAAGACTCTTCAACTAAAATTAAGATTCTAAGACTTCCTCAACCGTAGATATTTATTCGTAGATATCGAAAGGCTAGTCTGATGCCGAAAGGTAAGTTATAAATAAGTTTGAGAAAAATATCTATAGTACGATACTACTCGCTATAGTACATGAATTGCACCAAGTTAGAGTAAGTTGGCAAAATACCGTTCAGAGTGAATCACACGATCGATCTGTTACCGTTGGCTAGCTAAAGAAACTTCGGCCGTAAATTAACTTAATCTTTTTACTTTTAATAGATATGTAGGTATTGCATAAGGGGTTCTAAGATGGTAATGGTATTGTCAGAATCACGAATTCGATTTCAAATTTTAAGACACGCTACCCTCAAAAAATGGTAAACCATGCCGTTAACTCAGCCAAGAGTAGTTATATAAGTATCATTAATTCCATAGAAATATCACGACCGAAGAAGACTTCTACAACAGTGGAAGAAAACCACACCAAGTATAACATTTGTATTATCTACCTATAATACCTAAAGATAACAGACACAATTTATCTACATAGTTTCGAAACGAGAGAAGACATCATCGAACGTTACAGCAAGTCCATTTTCTAAACCGATCACTAATACGCCAACCACCAGATCCTATGCTTTCTTGTTAAGAAAAACAAAACATGCTTTTTAGCTGTAATAACAGCATTATTGTTGTGCATTTCGTACGTTGGACCAATGTGGAGGGTATAAAAGTTTAACGTACGAACACGGCCATAATTTTCACGGAAGTCGTAAAGAGACGCGTTCGCCGCGCCGCCATGTTGAAAACATGGCGTGTTTTGGCGGGAAAACCCCCACAACGTCACGTTTACTTTTACAACAAAAGGTAAAAAGAAATGTGAACGGAGTTTTGTAGTCACTTATGTTACGGTGGCGAAAATGGAAATCATAGTAAGAGCGTTAGTAGAGGCGCTCTAAACTATGTATGATAATATTTGGTATGAATTAATTCAGCTTTCAAGCACGTCAGTATAATTCAGTGTATAACCAAAAACTGTATGGCAAGGTAAAAGATAATCAGGATCAAGTTTCGTTAGGTGCTGAATTAACCGATAGTTATCAATACACGATAGGTTAGATTGGGTTATGGGGTCCTGATTTGCAAATCAAGCATTTGACCAATCAGGAATTTGACAAATTGCCTTTGACCAATTGAGAATTTTACGAGAGCCTCCGAAATCATTTATGGCTCAAAGACTAGATAGACAGATGAAACTGCGGTGCAAGCGTCGTCAGATCGAATCCACGGTAATGTGTAAAGCATTTCTAACCAATATTTTTGAAAAAAAAATATTACACGTGGAGTTTCCGAATAAGACACTTAAGCGGTCCTTATGTCTGTCAATAGCATGGAATATGAACAATATAAGTAGATAGGTAAGTAAGTACATTTGCCAAACAATGCGTAGTTACTTATGTAAAATAATACAAGTAATATTAAATCGTCCATGCTCAAATTATACAGGATAAACATTTCGCAGCGATACCAGCTCTAGCTAACTACAAGGCGATAACAAAGTTTTCGTATCTGAGGCAGTTTCCCCGTTTGGGGCGTAATGAACCCCGCAATATTATCAGAGGCCATGCAGTAATTTATAATGGTTATATTGTTTGGTCCTTACAAACCCCTTGTAATGAACGGCCTTTGTTATTATTTTACGCGCACTTACGGCCGCAACTGCATTGAACTCGCGCGCTATCAGAACCTACATAGTAATAGTAACCTTTTTCATATCTTCACACTACACTGTCGCTAATCTCTTTAATGTACAATTAACTTCAGAGATTGCCTGGAAGAGATCGCTTTGTATATATATATCGTGCTACTATTTCTGTAGTTTTTACTTTTCCTGTATTTGTGTACAATAAAGTGTTTCTATCATATCCTCGAGTCATATCCCTTGCGGGAATCTATCATCATCAAATGACTCATTTAAGTTTGCTTCCTTCGGGAAAATAGAATGTTAGGTTTCGCCCAGTAAGCTTATTAAGTCTTAGTGCTTTCAGTTTTTTATTAAAATTAAAGATTGAAATTGACTTTTAAAATTTAATTTTACATGTTACATACGAGTACAAGCTAAAAGAAAGTACTTACATGCTAGAAACGTAATATAAAAGATATACGATGTGCCAAGGGAAGACGGACGGGATTGGCGAGCTTTTATTCTTTATTAACGGCAGCTATAGATGGAAGTTGAAATGGCCATTCCTTGCTAACTTGTTAAAATAATGGGTCGTTCCCCGTGGTCCAACCGCAATGTCCAACCAGTTGGACATTACGACCCAAAATAATCACTTATTATTTTATATACAAGGTGTAACTACAGCGCAGTAAAAGTAGATTTGAACTTGAACTTGAGATCAAAGTGATTCATCGATTTCGATGTGGAATCCCGACTTTAGCATTTTACGGATTTTTCAATTTCATTGTATTAAAATAGAGAGAAAACTACCGACTTAATTACTTCTTACTTCCTATACATACTTTATTTGAATTGTGTGTAACTCTACCATACGATATAATAAAATATATCGTATATTCTATATACGATTACAGAATTTTAATGAATTCCTAAAATTCCTCTTCGTCCCCTCTCAATTATTCAAATGAGATGTAAAATACAAACGGGGTTGACGTGTTTTATCCTTACCGATCTGACATGGGCAGTGTGGTGAGGAATTGTAATACCTAACACATAGAACCGGTAGATATACATACAGGATATAACAAAAAAAACCTACAGTCCCGAAAGGCGGATGCTCAGTATCCATAACTAAACAACTTTTACTTGGGACCAACTCTGAAACCGCAAGAAAAATCAGCTGTTTCATACATTTCGGTCGGATGGAACAGCTGATATTTTTCGCGATATCAGAGTTGGCTCCATAGTGAGAGTTATAGCTACTAAACACCCCCTTTCTATAGGGTTTTTGTTACACATTATTGCAAGCTTACCTATGCAGTACAATTTTGATAAACTGTGATCGGTATTCTTTTTTAAATATATTTTTATTGTATAAAGAAAGGTCATGTGCGGTCAACCACTAATGGAAGAGCGTGTATGAAGCGATTGATAAGGTGTGGAAGTAGCGAGAACGGTTTGTCAGGATCGTTGCAAGTGGAACTCTTTAGTCCTTCGTCCCCGCGGAAAGCAGGCGTGAGTTTATGTACTGGTATGTATGTGGCGACGCACGACGCGCGCCACTACGATACCTACCTACTCACATCGGTGTAGAACGCGCTATCGAAATTTTCCTGGGACTTCGTATATATACGAGTTCCAAATATCTATAGTTGGACCAGGACATCTGGTCACCAGGCCCAACACCCCGCCTGGTGGGAGATCTTCCCTTTTCCCTTTCGTACAACTGACATTACGTCATCTATGTCCTCACATAGCGCGTTCCTACATGTATATCGTATAAGAAGATCAGACAAGCAAACGAGTCACGTAATTATAACTGGTCACCGTCGTCCATAGAGATACTTCGCGCTTGTTGCTGACTGATGGGACCCGAGGGCGGCAGCCAGCAAAGTTCTTTCCTCCAAGCACCAAGTAAAATCTTCATTTAAAACGTTTGTAGAAGTCGTAAGTAAGCCAAGTTTACCTCCTTGCTAGAAAAATTATACCACTGAATGCTCTAACTTTTCACAAACTACCTTACTTTTTTACCTTAAATTCCACGATTTGTTATTATATTCCTTAAAATGTCTCAAGAGTGAAATATTACAAAACAGGGGCAATTCCGACCCCCAGTTTGAGTTTAACAAGGTGTCAGTTATTTCGGCAAGTCATGAGCGCTTTTTGGAAAACTTCGTGCTGGCGAGGGGGCCCTCTTTAGAACCGTACCTAACTGACACGGATGGGGAGAAATCGTGATTTGGCATTTATTTACGTCAAATAAATGCTAAAATACGATATTAAATAAATAAATATTTCTATTTAAACAAACTAGATTTTGCCAGCGACCGCCTTAGCATTGATTTTGACAGATGTAGCTAATGTGAACGTTGGTAGCCTAGTGGCTAGAACGCCGGACTCCCATGCGGGAAGTCCGAGCTCGAAACCATGCAAAGCCATGTATGAGTACCTATGAGTTTTCCCGATTTTTTTCGAAGACTTACGTACATTTACCGACTGCTCTAACGGTGAAGGAAAACATCGCGAGGAAACCTGCATGTCTAAGGAAATTAAAAAGTTTTCGAAGGCTTGTGAAATCCACCAATCAACACTGGGCCCGCTCGGTGGATCTTGGCCCGTACCCTTGTTCAAGGGGAGGCCTGTGCCCCAACAGTGGGGACATTAAGAGGCTGATGATGATGTAGCTAATGTACATAGGTGTAGGCTATGCTAAGTGGGTCCTGGAGTTGAGCTTCTATTTAATAAAGTATACATGATATCAGTAGCCAACATGCCACGTATTTAAACCGTAATCATGAAAAGGTCCCACTGCACTTTCAAGTACCAATGTAATGTTTTGGTGTTTATCTGCGATTTTAAATTCAACTACAGAGTTAATTCGAGCACAGAGTGTAGAAAGGATCACACCACAAAGCAAAATACACAAACCACATAGCACAAAGGTAAATACTTAGGTTAATTTTTTAATTAAATAGATACCCATCGTCGCCTATATATAGACATCTCACCTAACTGTAATATTATTTGAGAGCAGCTAACCACAGATAATTTCATACACGTAAAAACGATAAAAAATAAACAAAAAAGGATAAGGATATCAGGTGAGTGATAAACTTGATAACTGTTTGGTGATTGGCAAAAAATTAACACCGTATTTTCGGTAGCGCGTTCTAAAAAGGATAACAAAAGAAGTACAGTTCAACCAGGAATATAATACAGTTCTCACGAGGGCGCCACTAGTAAGTACATTTATGATCTGCGTTATTGAGATCAACATGAAAAAACAAAGAGGGTGTGTGCTTATGACCACACTATAGAAGAGAAAACTTACAAAAAAATACGCGTCACCGACCCAAGCGCGCTTGATTACCAATGGAGCCGAGTATACCCGATACAGCGTCACCGACTCTAGCGTGACGGTTCAGTTTGGTTCACTGTTCAGAAAGAGCGCAAGAAGTTTTCACTTCAATTCAATTACCCGTGTTTCACACAAAATTCCGCAACTAGTTGGGCTTTACTTATAATTTTTAACACTGAATCGCTACGCAAACGATCAACCGCAGAAATCAAACTAGTAGCGCCCTCTTCAAAATCTCCGCGATTGCAACAGACAGACAATAGACAACAACAGACTGACTGTGTCGCTAGACAGACGCGAACATTACAAATCGGTGAATTCGCCGCGAATGGTCGGATGAGCCAGCTTTGGGGTGTGCATGGGGGCTTTTTTAATGGTTTAACATTTGTTCACGTTCACGACCAATGAGCAATTGGTTGCGCAACTGCTCCATAAATGTCATAACAAAGAATTATGAAACTTATGTAGCATTATGTATTAGGTACCCAGTTATTTTAGTCTATAAGCAGTGAATTTACTGAGAACAGCGACATATTATACTCTAGACGAGTAACTTCCAACAAAATTCCCGTAAAAGATGGTACCAAACCTCACGCCACTGTGAGCGAATTGGAAATAAAATAATGCATTTCTCACACAATTTAAACAAAAATAGATCTTACGGCGATGTCACAAAGGCTACCGTCTACGCAACTCTTTACATACGATCGTATGATGCATAGTTCGATTTCAAAATTCGAAGTCAAACGCAAGGTGCGTTTGGTTCGCCGCTCGTACACCGTTTTAAGAGCCCCGCGCACCTAAGTACACATTTTGTAGTGCCACTCGCAAGCGTCTATTACATTTCTAGGGTATAATATTTCGCTGACTGAGAACGAAAGTAATATTTAAGGTCTTTGATTGCATGTATTGATTTTGCGCTAGTATTTGATCATATTTATGTTTAAATCAAGTATCTTGTAAGCCGGTGTAAACTGCAAATAACCATCTGCTTTTCTGCAAATAATTTCCATCACCAGTGCAGTCAAAACGGTCTAAGTACCTATTGAAATAAGTATACTTACCGTCATCACAAATTCTACTCTATAATACATATTATATATACTTATTTATTTGCCCGTTCCAAGTATCCCTACTGATATATCCCTTCTAGTAGGGATCTTAATGTTAGATTACACAATCTTTAAACGAAACATTCAACGGTCGATAGGTCAAAAACTTAATTCCATGGGCCAAAAAACCCCAGGATCGATAGAACGGTGCATGCCGCGTACAGTACTGAGGGTACCGCAATACCTACGTGCAAGGGTCCTCCCCTCTGAGTCATAAAGAGGGTGGCCGCCTCCCCCTCACTTTTGAGGGTTAGGTCGATATTGCTCTCTTTTGTTTTCGCACTTCGAACACACTGTATCGCTCAGGGTTTTAAGTTTTAAGATAACATTTGAGTAAAAGTGTTAATTAGTTTTCAGATCAGGATATCTTGATGGCGTTAACTGTTCTCTGGATATAGAAATAGGATATGTTTCTAAAAGTAGATTCCTACCTATGTAGTTATTATGAAAATAGGAATACGAATAAAGGGGGTAGGTATTGCCTGTGATACGGGTATTTTATAATAAAAACATAGACAGATACCTATGTTTTTATAACTTCACACAAAGTTTTTAACAGCCCTGAAGGTTTCCGTCCCGTATCCGCCGGTCAGATCGCTTAGTTAGATCACGGCTACTATTTTGTGTCCCTGGTAAGATCAATGGGGTTCAACTCTAAAAGGTAGCAATATTGTGTGTTTGCTGGTCAATATAGCGATAAAACAATTTTGTGCAGAGACGAGTTGGAAATCTGTAAGGTAACAGATTTCCAACTCGTTTCTGGACTAAATTGGAAATCTGTAAGGCAACAGATTTACAACTCGTTAACAGGTAAACGTCTCCATATATAACAATGTAATTTCCTTGCTGTAGTCCATTGTTTATTTCTGTATGAAATGTTATATGAAAATGTGCACACATGATTCATGGAATCAGAACAGGGACAAACTAGTATTTGAAAGATTAGATGAAGGCAGACGAAGGAGGATCATAAGTTTGCAAGAGGGTGCTTGCTCAGCTCGATCGGATCATCAAACACTAGGTACTAATATTTTATGCCGTAGTAGTTACTACTACCAGTAGTAACACGGGCATATATTTTTTACCCGTGTCACTCCAGTTGTGAGACACGAACATCTTTTATTTCCCTTGTTGCTACTGGCTAAACCTAATATTTTTTTTTTTAAATTACCTTTAATAAAGCTTTTGTGCATTCACTTTCGATAAGTATGACTGTATTGTAAAGGAAAATAAAATGATTCTTACAACTGGAGTTGATAGTAGTGACACGGGTAAAAAAATGCCCGTGTTACTACTGGTAGTAACACGGGTAACGAAGGAGCATTTGTCAATATTATCGAGCTTCGGTTACTTAGAGGGGTCATATCGACGGCAATATTTCTCGAGATTCGCTTTAATAAAAATTAAAACCCAACATTTTGGTATATCATTGGATATTGTTCATGTTTATTAGAGGATTCTAATCGCCGATAAAAAGGAAAATACTGTTGATTTAAGATAGAATAACCTACGTTTCTTAATTAAAGGTTAATGACGAATAAGTCCAATAGGTAGTGCGATAAAAGAAAACACTATAGGTAAGTATTAAAATTTATACGATTACTGCTCTTTATCCTGTACATAAAGTGCAACACACGCATGCCCTGCATGCCTCCATACATAGAAAACATGGACTCCACACCACTGCGGCCAAGAGGAACAGCATAACGTCTAAGAACGATCGTAAGATATGGAGCATACTAACACAATGCGGATAAAACCATGGGCATTTGTAGTAGATACAAAGCCAAGGTCTTCTGCGTAGAGAAGCCATGAACAGACTGCACTCAAAGTCAAGAGGCTCACGTTTGCGTATCAGCCTCTTTCTGCGTAATAGTCGAGCTTTTGGATCTTTGTCAAACATGTGCAAGAGATAGTTCGTGACCGCATACTCTTCGAGTTTTTCTTTAGCCCGCATAACGCAAATCATTGCTCCGATCCTCATCTTTATGCGCTTCGCGGTCGACACTACGCCACTATCACTCCAGCAGCTTTTGATATTAGTGACTATTCGTGACGGATCATCCTTTGCATCTTTTAGAATCCGGTATGTGCGTTTTGGATCCATAACTACCCTGCCTGAAGACCGTAAAACACCAGTTGCAGTTTTAACAGCTAATTGCCCGACGTCTAGGAGAGATTCGGCAGCTAGCAACCATGCGTTAGTGTTTCTATATTTTTTTACCTGCTTATCCATAAGTTTCTCCTCTGCAAGTCGTCTTTTTCTTCGGATTGCGTCTTCTTTTTTATACCTTTTCTGACGTAAAAGGTACTCTCTGTAAGCTTTGCGTTCTCTTGCAAGCTTCTCTGCCAGCTCTTTCTTGTCCTTCGCTTTTTTCTTCATAATCTTCTTAATCCGTTTTCCTCCCTTCTTCGAAATGAGATGATGTTTCACAGCTAACCTCAAAGATTCAGTTTCACATATTTTAGTTCCACAAACACAAGGGCTCCTTTTCTTTTTCATTCTCTTTTTTCGTTCTTTTTTAGCCAATAATTTGTCATATTCTGTTGCACAAATGTCACTTCCACAAATACATGGCTGCTTACTGATACCAAGCATGGCGCCGATACTTTTGGGCTTTGGCTTTGCTAATTCAGCATCACGATGTGCACGTTGTCTACGCTGCATACTTTTGCATATACAACAACGACACGTCTTTCCATGTAACAGTTTCAGTTCCTCGGCTGTCATAGCAGCATCTTCTTGCTTTTTCATGGCCTTCAGAGCCATGATTTTATGATAAATTTCATCTCTATTTAAAACAGCCATACTGCCAGAAGCTAATTTCATTTGGAACATCGGTTTGTAATCACATTTTTCGATAATAGGTTGTCTGCTCTGTTTGTATTTATCTATTAATTTACAAATTATACTTTTAGCATCTTCTGCACTTTGAACCACACATGTGTCTTTACATGTTGCCTTTCTGAACATAACTCGACGAACAGTTTGAGCAGCACCAGCCTCTGCTTTCGACTTTTTTCTACCACCACAACAAACACAAGGCTTTTTAGTTTTGCATACTGGATCCGCCGGTGGCTTTTTGGGTTTTTGACAAGGTGCATTTTTTCTAGTGTAATTGTGTTCTCCGGAAAGCATGGGTTTTAGAGGTTCTATGTGTGCTTTAGTATGTTTGGTTTTCAGCGATATCGAATCTTCGACTTTTTTACTATCTATGTGCTTTTTATTTTTTTGAGGTTTTTTAGCATCCCCGACGGCTGTAGAATCTTCTACTGTTTTATTATGTTTGACCTTTTTATTTATTTGGGACTTTTGAGATTTTGACATAGTTTGTTTATCAGGTGGACATGGGCAATCCCCGTTATTTTGTTTTATTTCAATTTGTTGTTGTTTTTGAGGTTTTTTGGATTGTATCTTATCTTTATGCTCTTGTACGTCTGCATAGTAAGCATTTATGTCTGTTCCACATACTGCAGAGTCACATTCATCGCATCGCGTATTACACGGTCTTATTTTTTTTGTTTTCTTGACTGTTTCTTTATGAGGCGAAACTAGTGAAAGTTGTACAATTTTGTTATCCGTGTATGGAGAAAGTTCTTTATTTATTTTATTTGCATCTTTCTTATCTTTATCATAAAGTACATGACAATATGCACACCAAACTTCATTATTAAATGTATATCCATTCGCTTGAGATATATTTGTATAATTAATTAAAGGATTTATAGAGTTTTGTACGGCATCTCCTGATTGAAACCGTGAGTATTTTTTCGGCCGTTGATCAATGTAATGTTCACAGGTCTTGTTACATTTATCCTTCTCGCATTCCTTAGTTATTTTAAGACTTTTAGATTTTTTCGGTATTGAAATGACATTAGAATTCATGGGTTGACGATCACTTTTAGAAGTTTTTAATACATCTATTTTAGGTGCATTATCATGCATTTTATTTTTATTGGGTTTAGTTGATATTGGTTCAGATAGATTATTTTGTGGAATATCATGTTTATTCACATCTTTTTTAGACTTGGTGAAAAACTGTGTACAGCGACGTATGATATTTTTAAAGCTGAATTTGTTAGATTTACAAGTATTTTCAACATTTTTATTCAGTTGTTGTTGTTTGTGATTTATCTCTTCTATAAATTCCTTGTTGTTTAATTTCATAACAGCCTTGTTTGCGCCTTTTGCATTACTAAAATTCACTCCGCTATAATTATTTTTCGCCGAAAATGAATAGTCCCTTTTATTTTCTAAAAATACTGTCTTGCTGATATTTTTATTGAATTTATTAGGAGCGTAAGGAAGTATAGTTTTCATTTGATTTCGATCGGAATCTTGTTTAAATAATGTTCTGTGTTCTTCGTAATTTGCATATTGTGATAAGATATTATTTTGTTTTGTTTGATTACTAAATATATATTTATTCGTTTTGTTATTGTAACCATTGAATAAATTAGTTGCTTGCAAATTACTACGATACAAGGGCGATAATTTTATATCGTCATCTACAGCTACTCTCCTGACCGTTACAACTTTGTTGCGAGGTATTTTCTTCGCCGGAGGGACTTTTTGCAATGTTAATGTACAAAAGCATCGTTTTAAGTGTTTACCTACACCCTTGTTTTTAGTTTTCAGGCATTGGACTTGTGACTGACAAGTATTGTATTTGATGATGTTATTAGCGACACCAGTATTTTTTTTATTCGACTTTACTGGTATTTTATCTTTCGCCATCTTCGGACAATTATGTTTCATGCATTCCAAATTGGCTTTATTCTTGGCCCTCGATATAAAGCCTCTCTTTGGTAGAGTATCTTTGAAAAACTCGATATTGCAACTTACAATTGATCCAAATCTAACACCTTGTTTATTATGCAACTTATTCCGAAAACGTGATTGTTCTACCATATCTCTTCTAGGGTGAACTTTAATTTCTTTTTTTTTATCTTTAAAATTACATTGTATCTTTTTAGATTTACAAGTTGATACACATCTCGCAGTCATGCTGTTTACATTTTGTGAAAACCCTTTTGTGCGTGTTCCCGCTGTTCGCAACACGAGTCCTCTATTTTTTATTCTTTCCAAGCATTCATATGGATTACATTGACCAGGAATACAAATATGAGGTTCACATTCATATGGTTTTAATTTGAGAGGCGAAATACGTTTCCCTTTTTTCTTTTCTGAAGTATTCTTATCTAAAGTCTTCTTATTTTTGGTTGTTACTTGAAGTTGATGCTCTTTTTTCGGTTTAAGTTTTTTCTTATTTTGTTTCATCGGAATCTTTGGTGGTTTAACATCCACAGTTAAGTAATTAACGGTTTTTGTTTCTTTTCTATGTCCATATGGTGACTTTTGCAATTTTAATGTACAAAAACATCTTTTTAACTTAGGAGCCATGCCAGAACCCCTTGATTCTGTCCCTACGCCACGCATTTGCGATTCGCGGTGATGAAATCTATCTCTTCCATGCGTTCCTCTGTTTACACCTTTTATATGTTTTGTTTTGTCCCTTATTTCTCTTGGTCGGTAAGTTGATACCTCATGTCTGGGTCTGTTTTCCCTCATGAAACCAGGTGACTGATCTTTAAAGAACTCGACATCAAAACTGAAGGTAGACCCAATCCGTACAGCTTGACGATTTTGGTTACCTGCGAGTAAAGTAGTACCATTGGGTCTATGAGAATAACGAGGATAATAATGAGATGCTCTGGTACCAGATGTCCTCATATGCTTACGCTTGATGTAACATTGTGTGTTTTTACATCTTCTGTCAGGATCCTTGTAACATTGGGTTTCTCTACATTTAGCATCTTTACTTGTTAATGTTGCAGCTGATTTATTCATAACACGTGTAGTACCAATACCAGAATGTTTCATTTGTCGTCTTTTTATTCTTTCAAGACATTCATAGGGGTCACATTCTCCAGGAACACAGACATAGGGTTCACATTCGTACGGTTCCAATTTTCTTTTAGTCCCAACACCGACATTAACGCTGTCATATTTTGGTTTGTATTTCTTTTTAGTGTTTGTTTTAGCATTAGATCTAGAGTCAGGATGAGACTGATGGTGATCCTTACCTAAAAGCTTTAATGTACAGAAACATCTTTGCAAGAAAGGATTTGTGCCTGAGCCCTTAGCGCCTGTTCCTATACCGTGGGATTGTAATTGACGATTACGAACACATATTCCTTGACTACACATACCTCTACTTTTCATTCTTTTTGACGGAGTATGTCTCATTATCTGTGAAGGAGTTCCTCTATGCTTTATTCTACTTTTATAATGTTGACCCATGTCATATGAATCGTGTACATCATCATGTCCGGACATTCCTCTATCTTTATAAAATTCGACATTGAAACTAAAACTAGAGCTAATACGTACTGCTTGTCTAAATGGGCTATCAACGTGTTTAAATCGGGGTTTTTCAACCACATATTTTGCTTTATGATCAGTTAAATGATCACCAGTCGTTCGATGGCTATATCGTGGGGAATGCGATTGTGTCTGCATAGCCCTTGCTGACGCAGATGTAATACTTGATGTTGAACGTCCTCTGTGTCTATCAGTACCTAACTTTCTTGAACGCATTTCCCTCATTTTGATTCTTTTAGCACATTCGTAGGGATCACATTCCCCTGGCACACATATTCCTGGTTCACACTCATACGGTTCAAGTCTCCGAGCAGGTTTGTACTTCCCGGTTTTAGTTGCTCTGTCAGCGGTGTTTAATTTTGGTGGATGTAGCACCTTAACTTCTCCTGCTTCTGTTGCAGCAGTTTTTTTTAAAGCTGGGTGTCCCTTCTTTGGATCTTTGGGTGGTTTCTTTTTATCAGCTGTCTTTACTTTTGATGGATGTACTTTTAACATCTTTGCTCCTGTACCAGCAGATTTTGTTACAGCAGGATGCTCGTTCTTTAGTTCTTTATGTGGATTATTTTTTCCAGATTTCTGAAGTTTTAAAGTGCAGAAGCATCGTTTTAAGAACGGACGAACTCCTGTCTTAGTAGATCGCGTCTTTTGTGTCAAAACCTGCGAATCCCTGTGATGAATATTTTTTCCAGGTTGAGATTTCTGATGCTTCATTCTTGGTAATGATTTTACAGAATGATCTCTGTCTCTTGAGTGATCCGTGTGTGCTGAATGATCTCTGTGCCTTGAATGATCTCTGCGCGCAAAGTGATCTCTGTGACCTCTTCTAACTTTGTGTCTGTGAATTTCAGGTATTCTTTCTGGAGATCCAGAATCTTTGAAAAATTCAATATCAAAATTGAATTTAGATCCTATTCGTACAGCTTGTTTATGGGGACTGGTAAATGACCCACTGACCGTTTGTCTTGGAAACCCCGATCTTGCGGTCGAATGGGTTGTCTTGACACGGTGCTTATGTTGTATCCTTTTTGGTCTGCTACTCGTAGTACTACCAGTGCTTCCAATAGATCTTGTGCGTGGTCGTCCCGTTGAAGTACCAAGTTCTTTTAAATTTCTTCTTTTAATACGCTCTAAACATTCTCTTGGATCACATTCACCAGGTACACATACAAAAGGTTCACACTCATAGGATTCTAGTCGATACACTTGGCTCGTTCTCATAACACTATAAGGAGTTTGCCCGAGTTGTTGGTTTTTGAAATGTTTTGTTCTAGTACCAGCATTTGTCGTATCTTTAATAGTTACTTTTTCTTTTTTAGGATTTCCTTTTCGGCCTTTTTTAAGGGATAATGTACAAAAGCATCTTTTAAGCAATGGACTTATTCCAGTAGCGGTAGATCGTACGTGTTTTTTATGCCCAGCTTGTGATTCTATACTACGTATACTACGTTGATCTTGTGAAGCTCCAGTTCTCCTTTTTATTCTTTTTGCTGTAGATGGTGATACTGAAGATGCTGTTCTTCTTTTTACTGTAGATGGTGAAACGTTTATATAGGATGGCCTTTCTTCTCGTAATTTTGACGTTACGGTACTATCACCTCTATCTTTAAAAAATTCTATGTTAAAACTAAAACTAGAACCTATTCGCACAGCTTGTCTAGATGGGCTACCAGAAAAAGAGTTTCTTGATATCCCTTGTCCAATGGCTTTTAATGTCATGTCTCTAGACTGCACTGGGCGATCATGAGTTTTATATTTTATATCTCTAGACTGCATTGGACGATCGTGGGTTTTATGTCTCTTACCAGCGTATTGGACTTTTCTAGCCCTAGATGTAGTTGAAGATGCACTCGATATAGATCTGTTTCTATGATGCCCTGTCGAAGTGCCATGTTCTCTACGCTGTCGTTTTTGAATACGTTTATAGCATTCGTAAGGATCACATTCTCCCGGAACACACACATAGGGCTCGCATTCATATGGTTTTAACTTTGAATGATGTTGTTTGGTCATAACACCTCTTGTGTATAATGTAGGAACTTCTTTCATAGCGTGGGTTTTAGTACCATGAGTGACCATATCAACATGTTTTTTATGAACTGGATGTTTACCCTTTTTTTGAAGCGCCAGAGTACAAAAACATCGTTTCAACATTGGAGCTATGCCAGTGGCTCGATGTCCTTTTTTCACTCTTGCCTGCGATTCACGACTATGTGATCCTAAGATTCTACTATCTGAGCCCCTACTAGTTGTCCTATGTATCCTTCTGTGTGTATCTGAGCCCCTACTACTTGTCCTATGGCTTCCTCTGTGTTTATCTTTTCTTTGTGACTTTATCTCTTTAGTGAAAGCTTGGTAGTGATCAGCTTGAGGCGACTTATCCTTGTAGAATTCAATATTGAAACTGAAGCTTGAACCAATTCGCACTACCTGTCTGTCTGAAGACAGTTGTTTGCTGGACTGGCTGTGTCCTCCTCTAGAAGCATCTCTGGATTTAGTAGCCCGTGATTGGCTGTGTCTTCCTCTAGAAGTATGTCTGAATTTAGCACCGCTTCCCTGGGCTTTTCTTCTTGTATAATCGGATTGAGCATGTTGCCCTCTTCTTCTTCTTGGATCTGTCACACTTGATATTGATCTAGATCCATGAGAAGCAGTGCCAAGCCCTTTTGTCCTATGTTTCTTATTTCTCTTCTTTATTAATTCTAAGCACTCATAAGGATTACATTCCCCGGGTATACAAACGTTAGGCTCACACTCATAGGGTTCGAGTTTATAACGCTTTGTATTCTGTCCTGTTGTCATAGTTTCAGCTTTAACTACGTCCATTCGTTTCGTTTGAGGAGTCATTGTACCCTCATTTATATTATGAATAACACGTTTATCTCCTTTAGCTCTAAATTGCTTACCTTTTTTCTGTAATTTCAATGTACAAAAACACCTTTTAAGCGTTGGAGGTATACCAGATCCTCTGTTTCTCATAGTTGTTCCTGACTGAGAATCTCTACTGTAATGATGTGGCCTTCTACCTCTTGTCCCTCTATTTTGTCGGTGCATAATTTTTGACGGTCTAGTATCAGAATGATATTGAAGTTTGGGTTCTTTTATTTTATGGTGTCTGTCCATTGGTGATCTATTCTTGGAAAACTCAATATCAAAACTAAAAGTGGAGCCTACACGCACCATTTGCTTTCTATTAGGCATAGTTTGTCGATTAGGCATAGTTTTATAGCTGATGCCACCAATTGGCTCTCTTGTATGTGTCGTTTTTGCTGACCGTAGGTGGATGTTTGATTGATGTCTTCTCGTCCTGTGACGTGGCGTCAAATTTGAATAACTAGATGTAGATCTTGAATAAGCATCAGTGCCAGACATTTTGGTGGCTTTCAGACGCCTCATTATTCGTTTTTGACATTCAATAGGGTCACATTCGTAGGGTATACATACACCAGGCTCACATTCATACGGTTTAAGTTTATGCTGTCTTACATCAGAGCTCATGTTCATTGTACAAAAGCATCTTCTTAAAAACGAATTCACACGTGTGACTTGTGATACACTTGTAACACCTAAGTCAAAACCTGATAAACCGGATTTATTTGGCTTCACATTTCTTATATCTTTTTGGACTAGTGGTAGATAATTCAAATGTTTTAAACCATCCTCTACATTAAGCATGTTGTAGACTGAGTTTGTGCTGTCATTTGTGTCTTTTAAATATTTGACGGAAACACTAAAACCTGCGCTTATTTCAGTATTATGTGATGATTTGCTTAGTTGAAATTTATCCAACGGTTCAAGACGTACATTACTCTCTTCTATTTCTTTATTTATTTTATTAGATACTAAATAACGATTTATACAGGAACCTAACTCCACAATTTCCATTGATTTTCGACTTTTGCTCTGATCAATTTCTGCTGCTTGTCGCTTGTAGAGTTCATTTCTATATAGTCCTTGTTGAATTATTTTTGTTCCGGCAACCATAACTCTGCTTACAGTGTATACTTTAGGTCGTTTCCCGGTAGTTTTTTTCAAGTCGCTATTTTGCTGCTGTTTACCTTTTTTACGTAATTGTAATGTGCAAAAACATCTTTTCAACATTGGTTTTATACCTGTAGCTTTGTGCTTTTTCTTTTTACCCATTATTTGTGACTCTTGGTGACTCATTGATATTTCTTGTGCATTTGCTTCTGTGTTCCTAATTTTTTTTGTATGTGGTTTCTCTTTATGTGACCTTACTATAACTGGTTTTTCAATACCCGGTTGTTGTAGGTTTTTATAAAATTCTATATCAAAACCAAAACTAGAACCTATTCTCACAGCCTGACGTGACTGTCTATCAGAAAAGGAATCAACTGATTTCCTCACATAGTGTGGTTGTGTAGCAGTTCTTCGTGCCTTGCGACGTTTAGTAGACATTTTACGTTGTTTTGATTTAGCTCTATCAGTTCCAGTTCCAGAACTAACACCTGAATTCTGAGTAAGACTCGATCCAGATCTCATTTTCGTTCGATCGGTTGATGTACCAAATTCCTTTGAATGACCTCGCTTTTTTATCCTTTCTAAACATTCATAAGGATCACACTCTCCAGGTATACAAACATTAGGTTCGCACTCATACGGTTTTAAGGTGTGTCCGTAATTCTTTCGCTTAGTTTTTGTGCCTTTAGTTGCCATTGTTGCATGTATTTTCTCTTTCAATATTGGCGTTTCTGTACCAGTAGTAATCAATTCTCTTTGCTTTTTTATTGTACCTTTTTTACCAAGTTTTAACGTACAAAAACAACGTTTCATAGCTGAGCCTATACGTGCATTTCTATGTTTCTTTTTTTCTACTTGTAAAGGCACAGATCTATGATCGGGGGAAAAATCGCCTTGAGAACCGCTATCTCTTAAATTTCTTTTGGTATGATCTATGTTTTTAGGTTTCATCGGAGGGGTTCTCATTGGAGGGGTTCTCATAGGAGGAGGTGTATGTCTTACGGGAGCATAATTTGTTGGTGAAGTTCTATCTTTAAAAAATTCAATATCAAAGCTGAATGTTGAGCCAATTCTCACAGCTTGTCGACTAGGGCTGCTTGGTGATGTTCTGACTTCTCTTGGCATTTTTTGAATTTTTATATTTTCTTTATACCTACGGGCTGGAACTTCAGTTTTATAAGTGACAACAGTAGACTGTACTTTCTTAGCTTTGGCAGGAGATATAGTTAGTGATGTTGAATTTGAAACAGATCTTGTTCTACGATTTTCAGTGCTGGATTTTTTCGTGTAACGTTTCCCTCCTTCCCTTTTTTGTATAATTTTCAGACACTCGTAAGGATTGCATTCATCTGGTACACAAATGCCAGGTTCACATTCATATGGCAATAATTCGCGATGCTTCTTTTCTTTCTTTTGTTTCAACTTACGTGTTTGCGTGATAGCAGATCGAGAAGTTATAGATGTTTTTGAAGTTGATTGTGTTTTTATCTTTTCTTTGCCAGGTTTAAGTTTTAATGTGCAGAAGCACCTACGTAGACTATGTTTAGTCAGAGTGTACTTTGATTTTCCTGTCGACGTACTTCTTTGCGAGTGCCTATGTCGAAGATGCCGCTCCTTTTTACCTATACCTCTATCTTGTTTGTGTTTTCTAGGGTCTGGCTTTTTTTGGAGTCGCACGTATTCTTTTTTATAAGTAGTAACCTTTTCAGGAATTACATTAGGAGTTTCTTTGAAGAATTCTATATTAAAACTAAATGATGAACCAACACGTACTGCTTGCCTCTGTGACGTAGAACTGTGGACCCGTGAAGTGACTGCCGTCATCTGAGGTGTTCGCTGGATCGCTTTTGCTTGAGGTGGTCGCTGGATCGCTTTTGCTTTCTTGTGTGAATAAGCCTGAATTCTTTTAGAACTGCCGCTAGAAGTAGACTTCGTAATACTTGACACGGATCTTGACCGATGAGCGGTATTTGTCCTAGCAGTACGATGTTTCAGGTTACGTTTTTTAATAAGTTTTTCACATTCGTACGGGTCGCATTCATCAGGTACACACACTCCTGGTTCACATTCGTAGGGCAACAACTTATGTGATGTCCTAGTTTGCATACTGTCATTACTATGTCTGGTCAATCCTTTTAAGTGTTTTGGTGCAGCGGTACCCTTTGTAGATGATTTTATTCCTTTGACTTTGTTTTTCTTGGGTTTCAGCTTTAGAGTACAAAAACATCGTTTTAAAGCATGCCCACCAGCTTGGGTATCCTTTTTTAGTTTTTTTAATCTTGCCTCTGACGTTTTATGTCTTTGTGTTGCCGTTCTTGCGTGATGACCTATGTGTCTTTTTTTTACGTGGTCATCTGAACGTTCTTCTCTAACATGACGTTCGTCAGGTTCATGTAAAGGCTCCGTTTCAGGTATTTGTTTAGTTTTGTAAAACTCTATGTCGAAGCTAAATGATGATCCTATCCGAACAGCTTGACGATTTGCTGAACTCGCTGAAACTGTTCGTTCGGGTGTTCGGGGTGGCGATTTAACTCGCACTGCTTGACGTTGAATTCTGGTTCCCGACATTGCTTTGTGTGGCCGACTTTTTCTTTTAGTTTTAATCTCATCGATAGTTCCAGTAGATGCAGCACGTGCAGGTTTCTTGTGGGTTGGCGTTACATCCGTCATGGATTTAACTGACCTCGTTTTATCTTTTTTATGAGCTGTGTCTATCTTCTTTGCAGTTCCTTTGTCTAATTTCTTTGCAATACCTTGGTCTACTTTCTTTTTAGTTCCTCTTTCTTTCTTTCCAGTTGTCATCATAACATCTTTATTCTTAGTCCCCTTCTCTTTCTCTTTAGCTGAAACATTAACATTAACCAGTGGCTTAGCAATATCAGTAGATTTCATTTCATGCATTGTTTCCTTCTTTTTAGTTCCAACTTTAGTAGTAGTTGTAATATCTTTTGATTGTACATTAACACTAGATTCAGTTGTCGACGCACCGACTCTTCTCTCGTGTTTACGGGTTCTTTCATTCCTAACTGCTTTTTGCTTTGCTCTGCGTGCCCTATTTTGCATTAATATTTTGAGACAATCTTCCGGTATACATTCTTCCGGATAACATTCGTGTTCACACGCCCATTCAGCCCTATCACGTTGATTTTGAAGTTTATCTTTGAATTTAGCAATGGAATCTTTTTTTATTAAGAACGCACTTTCTTCTCTACTTTCAATTGGAGCCGATTGTGGAGCCTTGGTCTTGTTTATAGATTTTCGGAGGTCTTCTATTTGTGCGTCCCTAATGTCATCAACCTTTTTCTTTATTTTCTTTTTTGCAGATTTTAGTTTTTCTAAGGATCTTCTAGCTGCAACTTTTGATTCTTCTACAACTTTTGACTCGTTTACTTTTCTCACCGAGGCTTTAGCTCCTTCGACAGCTTGCTTGATTCGAGTTTTAGATTCTTTTTTTAGTTTTATCACTCCTGCCTCTAAGCCACGTTTTATTCGAGTTTCCGATTCTTTTTTAAGTTTTTTAACTCCTGCTTTAAGTCGAGTTTCCGATTCTCTGAGTTTATCATAAGACTTCTGCGCTAACTCTTTTACTTTCTGTATTTTATTTTCATGTGTTTCGCGTGTCTCTTCATCAAATGATACATATGCAGGATCCATAACAGGCACTGCTTTATCGGGTCGCCCTTTCATTTTCTTAACCAGAACTTTAGATTGTCGTTTAATCGAACCTGCTAAATCAAATGTACATGTGCAAGGTACTGATCCAATATGTTTGGCTTTAAACCGCACGGGTTTCTTCTTTCGAGCTGCGCTTCCTTGTTTGTGCGTGCTGATTTCCTCTGTATCGATAGCGTGACCAGCTCCACGATGAATGTGCGCTTGTCTTCGCTGAGTACGTGCGTGCGTCTTTTGAACATCTCTATGAGGTTGTGCGGCTCCGCCATGGTAACTGTGTCTGTGACGCTCTTGCGCGTGCGCATGTCCGTGAGCACGATGTCCGTGCGCGTGGAGACCCTCCGGGTCACAAATACAACAGCTGCAACACTCTCCCAACCCTACTGGGCCACCTCTATCAACAAAATGAACAAGGTCTGCGATTGCCTGTGCACTGCTTTTCTCTGTTCCACTTTCTTTGGGGCTATGTTTTGTATCACTAACAGCTACGTCGCTACCGGAGAGCAATTCGTTCCTGACGCTATCGTATGCGGCTCTAGTTTTGACTAACTTTCCTAACAGTTTTCTCTCTCTCATTGGAATATACTTTCCTAAGTAGAGTTGGTCGATCTTGGAACCATCGGCTATTATGCGCTGCAATGAGGGGCGTTCCGATTCGCTTTGGTACATACATGATGTGCAGGAGCAGCTCTGACTGGTTCCGTGGCCGTGTTTCGGCTTCATGATGTGTTGCTCTTTATGTACTTAAGTTACAATCACCATCCAAACAAAGTAAAATACTCAAAAATCTTCAACTGAACACAATTTCACATATACAAAACGGAACAGTCCTTACACATGACGCTCCACACGACATGATACCTGAAATTCAGGATCTAAAGTTATTTCTACAAAAAATAAAGGCAAATACAGCTGGCGGCACCAAGGTTGAGCAATATTTTCACACCGATTACTACTCAATCAATCATCAATACATTATTGCTTCATGGGTTACCTTCCTATCCCAAAGTTGCTGGACATGCCACCAAAGTAATGCGGATAGCGAAGGTTTGTGTGAAGGCTGGTTTTCACTTGGTCAAGTTTTTAGCGAAGTGGATAAGTACAGTGGGTTAGGACAGTGGTGTAAAACGGTGGACAGTGGCGAGTCAAGTTGGCTTGCGAGCTGCCTTGTCAGTGGATCCAAACGCCACAGTCCTAAAGGCTGGTTTACATTTGGTCGAGTAGAGTGGCGAGTGCAAGTAGAATGACAAGTGGCGAGAGCGTGACAGTAGGTATGCACTCGCCACTCTACTCGACCAAGTGTAAACCGGCCGTAACTCACTGTACTTACCCACTTCGCTAAACACTTGAGTAAGTGAGTGAGTAAGAGCTATCCACTGCTATGCACTAACTGAACTGTTCGATGAAATATACACCAATAGGACTTCTTCATCACATCACGAGTAAAATGAAGGGATCCTATTGGTGCATTTTTCTTTGCTTTTGATTTCGGATGAACCTAAATTAATCAATATGAAATAGAAGTCTAAGTATCCTCTTCTAGAAATTACTGTAATTAAGACAATCTTACCAACACTAACTCCAATAGCTCATCTAGAAGCCTGGAGTCCCATGGACGATGGACATACACGACTCGAGGACTGTTCCACAACATTATTGCTAAAGCCAACGGAACATCTTAGTGATATGCCACCAGTGTGGCAAAATCACATAAATTTACAAAACATACAACATAGACCACACAATTGTTGACAAAAAATTATACACCATGTCAACTCATTTTCCGGAAATAATTGACAATAATGTCAAATAATTTTCCAGGACGAAAATATTATATCAAAGATAAGTACTCTTTATTTTTTATATTTTTTCGTATGCCAGTAATTCTAAATTTCGATTAAATTATTTGGGTTCCGTAGGTAGGTATCACATTATTATCATCATCATCAGCCTATTAATGTCCCCACTGTTGGGGCACAGGCCTCCCCTTACCCAAGGCGGTACGGGCCATGATCCACCGAGCGGGCCCAGTGCTGATTGATGGATTTCACAGGCCTTCGGAAACTTTTAATTTCCTCAGACATACAGGTTTCCTCGCGATGTTTTCCTTCACCGTTAGAGCAGTCGGTAAATGTCCGTAAATCTTCGAAAAATCCGAAAAACTCATTGGTACATGGTATTGCATGGTTTCGAACCCGGACCTAAGCATGGGAGTCCGGCGTCCTAGCCACTAGGCTACCGAAGCTCTTTATATAGATATCTATGTCAAATTAACATTTTAATTATTTATTTTTTAATTATTAACATATTATTTATGCTATTTGTCTCTTTAATATCGCGTAATTTAATTAGGTAGGTAGTAAGGTACATAAAACGGAATTCGATCTCATGATTTTTGTAGTCAGTAAAAAAACCAGTAAACTATACGTTGTTGTTATCTAAACACCAGGTAATATTTTATACCATGTAGGTATTGTATAGAAGACAAGCAGAAACTTTCAATATTAATAGTTTGGTAGCTGTATTGAAGTGGTTTTACTCAAAAACACGCAATACGCATTTCTTCTCTCAGTTTCTAAAGAAAAATGTGCGACTTTCAAATCAATGAATCAAAAACTTTATCGTAAATCGATTCATGGAAAGTTGTAGTAGTTTATTCATCACACAGATCCGAGGTTAGTGACTTGTGAGACACCTGCGTGACAGGTTGCATCGAAGTCAAAAACTTACCTTTAAAGTTTTTATACCGCCAACTCCAAGTAACCTGCTTTTCCAAAGTGACGAAACACTCACAAATAAAACACTGCACTATTCTCACCACTTCTTCACAAAAGTAAGTGATAAATTAAGTTTTCACGCGAGTTTTAACCGGCAACCACGCACAGAACAAACACCTCGCACACTCGGATAGCAAAAGCAAACTAAATTGTATTGTACCGGTCGCAACTTTCAATTCAATCCTACGGACCCCAAATAAATAAGTTGCTTGGAGTGCGAAACCGCCATCTGTGAGCGTTTGTAGAATCTGCTACAAAAGTAACGTATGATCGTAGTACAATGGTGTGGTGCTAGATGGCGCTTTACAAAATTACACGAGTTGTTAGTCAGCCAGTCATTCATTCTCAAAAATAAATTCGTATTAATCTCATAGATGGCGCTATTTAAAATTTTGAAAATATGGCTTTTCATTCTACATTAGGTACTTCTAGTCTTCTACAGGGAGCCATGGATGCCAGAAAATAAAGTAATTTACCAAATTATAAGAATCCTGCATCCACCTCCATCCAGCTGGTTTCCTCATGTTTCCCTTCACTGTTAGACAACAATTATAATAATAAATTATGAAGTCATGAATAATTCTACTCTATCTGCCCACAATAATTCATATTGGTGTTTGACAAGGTTCAGTTGTTGCAGAGTGTTTAGTACCAACAACATCAATATGATGTACTTACTGAGTTTTTTTGACATAGCATTGTTTGATTGATGTGGTTATTATTCAGTATTGAGTGTGCAGTGGAAGACACATCATCAAGCTATAATCCGTGGAACCGTCTCAATATGTTTTTGTTATAATTACTTGACATTTGATGAATGTCGACAAAGTACTAAAAACTCCCAATGTGTACCATTTGTAGGAGTTCAGTTCAGTAGTAATCAGTGTCACCCAGTTGGTTGATGGTTTTCTCCTGCTATAGCAAACCTTCTTCAGTCTTAACTGTGTGTGGTAGGTATCACATAATAAATTTCATGTGGTTTCATTTTATCAGAAACCCTCCAATTGAGTAAAATTTAAACAAAGCTTTTAATTAAGATAACAAGTGTATCCAGTATAATGTTTCTCTTATAATTAATATAATAGATTCACAAGTTATTCAATAAACACATTTAGTACTAATATATTAATAAAACAATGCATCACCTGAAAGCTGAGATAACACTACCAATACTTGCACGTTTGTTCACCGGAAGGAAGTTAGCCTCCGATATTAATATAACTATGAGTCACTTTCAGTTTCTGTCTCGGAATCACTCGGAGGCCACATTTGTCTTGTATCCTTTTCATTTTGAGCAGATTCCAGGAACTTAGCTTGTGCTTCTAACACACTTTTACTGTCGGTACATGCTGCATACAAATCTAAAGCTTCCGAATTTAGTTCTAAAAATGCATGTCCCCAAGAGAACTTAGACAAATAAAATCGTGCTTCATTTTTATGGCCAGTGATCACCATAGCCGCAGCCAATGCTTCGACACAACTCAGTTGGTACGGTTTACCGTAATTTATAGGGTTGGCCGCAACCAAGAATGGTAATAGTCTAGGATGCGGAGACTTCATTCTGCCAAATGGAGTTTCATCTATTTTCGCCCACGAACAGTCAATTACGGCCAAACCGACCTTCTCTATAATCTCTTTGTCGTTCGGACTGACGCATTGTGTGCCGACCGGTGACAAAACCAGGCCTGGAAAGCGCTGACTGAGTTTTAAATTCTTGATTAGGTTATGCCTCAAAAGTTTTCTTCCTGAGCACTTTTTCGGATCACAATGGTTTAGATCCCACATGCTAACGGTGAATGAAGCTTCTGTACCTTCGTCATCAGAGTCACAGCCCTCGGAGTCTTCAGACGACTGAATAGTAAGTTCGTTTAAACTTTCAGCGTAGTTCTTTTCTACGTGGTGGCTTGAACGTTTACCGCGAACGCCTCCTTTTTTTCCTGGTGCCATGATTAACACAGAAGCTATATTAACAATAAATTCCTACGGCAAAAGCAAGGAAAAGAAAGATAAACAAGATTTCACATTCACAACAAAACTGAACGGTGACCAAAACATAACCTCACATTTATATTTTTTTTAAATAATATTTTATGGCCTGGGTCCTAGATTATTTATCTTTAGGACAATGCAATGACTAAACTATAGTGTCGTACGATACCTGTTGTAATACGATGAACAGAATGAGCTGTTATGACTGGAAATTAACCGTTACTCATTTATTAAATTGTATTCGAGTGAGGGGGACGTTGCGTTGCGTTTAATGATATGCCAATATTATCCGCGGCACATAATTTGAACAAAAATGTCAGTCACTCCACGCAGGTACATTGTAATGCTATAGTCACGCGCTACGCCTCCCGTCGCACCTCAAACCGCACGTCGATTGAAATCCGAAATTTGTTCAATTTACGTGCCGCGATCTTGTAAGTTCGGTGTTACTTATGATTTTATGTATAAGTGACTCATACATATAATGAAACTCATACATTAAGATACTCATACATTATGAAATATTTAACACCTAAGATAATATTGGCATCAATTCTGGATTAGCGCTTTTAGCCATTATCGCTAAACGAACGTACCGTTCACTCTTACATAATCTAGATTCTAGTATATGAGTGAGCGTGAAAGTTTCATTTATGTAGGTGTTTCATTCAAGGGGTAGCCGCTAAATCTAAAGCAAATACTACGTAAATGAAACTCTCTCGCACTCTCATATAGGAGCTGACTTATTATGGCGTAACCAATGTTGGTTGACTATAACTAAACTCGATTGCCGCCATATTGGCGTTGATGTCTTAGACGTAAGCCGTGTTAGATACTTAACTGCACTCTCAGACCCAGAAAAGGTTCGAACTGTCAAAATTGTGTGGATTGATCACTGTCGCATTCACTCATAATGTCCCTTAACTAGATAATAACATAATATGTGATTGCATATCAATATCTTATGACATCCATTGTGTACTTATTTCAATCAATAAAATAAATAGGTAACCATTATTATCGCCTATTGTTCGATCGATTATTTTTGTATCTCAACAACTCGATAATAGTAGTGTCGCATCTCTACAAACGTCAACTTAATCATATCTATTCTATAGAATAGATGGGTATTACAGGTCAGTGCACCAAATACATGCCAAATATTTTTTCCATGTTTCTGGCACAGATACTTGTACTTTGTCCGTAGCAACGGATTATCATGTTTGATCCGTACTTGTTGTGAACGAATACAATCTCATTGATGTCGATGCTAAATGAAAAGAAAACAATTATAATTATATATCTATTTTGACGTTTTTCATCAGTTTTTCATACGCGGTAACGAAAGAGACATATCGTGATAAAATAATTTTAACTTGGAAGATTTATAAATATTCAAAATTGATTTTACACGCGGAAGAATGAGCAGCGCCTCAATGGCCGGTAAGTTTAAATTTAAAAAATTAAAATAAGTCAAGATGGTTTTTATATTTTGTCAAATAAAATTATCAATAGAAAATACCTATTGGACCTAACGCCCTTGAGGTAAAATTAGGTGATTTGTTTACTGTTCCACTCTGTATTTAATAATAAATACCAATCTTTCAAATTCTTTTGATCAAATCCAATCCAGAGTACCTACCTAATTAAATACAAATCTTAATTAAATGACGTTTGCGCTATGGCTAAGGCTGGCTGGGACTCCACGGGCCTAGTTGCTCTGCTCCGGTTCAGTTCGCCGCATCCAATCACAGTGCATTAATTACAAATGCGGTGTTTCAACTAATCGAACCGGAGCAGGAGCCGAACCCGTGGAGTCCCAACCCAGTGGTCTGCATTATATATTTGAGAATCATTTTTTTTTCATTTAAGTAAAATTTTATTTAGACCTATGGTCGACTGTCCATGTCTCTTGGAAATAAATGCCGCCCGCGCACGCTTTTTAAAAGGATTTTTAAACAAATCTATATTATCCTTGATTTATCAACATTAGACGACCAACCATAGTCATCGTTTGACAAACAACGGCGCGAGACATGCGCGAACGCTCGCGGCATTTTCAAAGAGCGACACGATTTCAGCGAATGGACTTTACCTTACCTACATTTATTACATGTACCTACCACCAATTAAAAATAGTTGCAAGGTGCGTTCAAAACTTCAAACTAATTCATAGGACAAAAACAATTGCCAAAAGTTTACCAGGTCAGGATATGACTATCAACACAGGAACAACAGAATATTGTTTTAAAAGAGCCTTTTATTAGGTATAATTCTACCTATATCTTGTCCTTAATAGGTTTTTGTATACCTAGTGCTACAGTTATGCTTTGCTTTCCTTAATATGTTTTTATGTTACTTGTTTCAATAATACGAGCCTACTAAATATTAATTTCTTATTACTTAACTTATCAGCCTATTAACGTCCCCACTATTGGGGAACAGGCCTCTCCTTAATCCATCGAGTGGGCCCAGTGCTGATTGGTGGATTTCCACACGTTTTATGCAACTTTTCTTCAGACATTCAAGTTTCCTTAATTCTATCACTATTAGAAAGTCGGTAAGAGTCGTAAGACTTTAAAAAAATACTAAAGTCACATGGCATTGCACCCGAAGTTCGAACCCGAAACTTCCGCATGGAAGTTGGTCGTCCTAGTCCCTACGCCACCATCGCTCTTAACACTACATAACACTACTGTACTAATAATGACTCGCCGCGTCACCCGCGACTGCTCACGAAAAACGGTGATGGATAAGTATTTGCTATGATCTAACCGTGATAAAAATCTAGATAAGATAAAAGAATACCTAGGAGGTGATACGAAAGTATCTACCTCAATCTTATTGAATATGTCTGGAGAAAGACTCAAGCTACAACTACCTCTACCTCCCAAACCTATTACTCTATAACCTATTATCCCAAACCTAGGTAGAGGTAGTTGTAGCTTGATTCTTTCTCCAGACATCTTCGATAAGATTGTCACATTCGTATGGTAAAAACTGAAAACAGAGCCGCCGGTCCTAGTTCAATACTTTGTGGGGGATCACTTATAATACGAAACGATTTGGGAGGAGGGGTCATATAGAGGGGCTATGTAAAGTGACGATGAGTTCGAAGATAGGTTTAAAAAGAACTGCCTCTTCCAATTGCTAGTGTTTCTGCCAGATCCTAACCTACATATAATTTGTCCTTTAAACACAATTAGTTTAACAATCTACCTTGCATCTGTAAGTCAATAGCAAGTATGGAACATTTTATTTCCTCAGTATCTTCCAATTAAGTCACCCACACTTGACAAACTCTAACATACATGCACATACAAGGAAGAAAACCTAGTACGGTGTCTAGACAAGTCACTGCATTGCGTCATTCGATCTTTTCCTCTCAACTAAACCACTTGCTACACACAAAAAAAAATAAAAGTACCGATTATTTGTTAATACAGTGTCCGTATAAATAAATAATTATAATATGATGTGGGTTGGGTGATCGATTTTCCACCGTGTGACAGCTCTTATTGTCTACAATCATTACCGGGGCAGTGGTGAACGGTGACAGTCGGTCGGTCGTGTATTGTACTTGTAAGTACTCTTCTACCATTCAGGCCAAAATATAGGTATTATCCGAGAATCAACTGGTGAGTGATCCATTTAGAACTTTATTCGTGCTGATACTAACTTTGTTTTGATTGTGAAGTCTGGATTATTTTAATTGAATTTTTTCACTAATCAAGCCCTATAAGTTATAGGCTATAATTTTCCAACATGGAAAATGTTTGCTCGCCTTTTACCATAATAGCTCACTAATCTCTATCTCTAGCTAGCTGAAAATGGCATGAAGATCTGTTCAGCAGTTTAGAGTTATAAGAGGATCTAAAGACTAAAATTGCTTGTGTGCGTAAAATTTTCAGACATGTAAATAAATAGATGAATTTAATGGGTTAGGTTAGGTACAGGTAGTACGATGAAAGAAAATGAAAATAGATTCTTATCTTTTGTTCTGATTTTAGCTAAATAAGTATGCATAAGTTAACAGACTAAACTAACATTCAAGATTTCCTGAAACTAGGTATGTACCGGGTGAACTTTTAGTCTGTTTGTAAAAAAATCTGGCAAGCTGAGTAGAATCTGAATCCTGAAGATTTTATCAAAAATACGTTTAAAAAAAGGTATGACAAAAATCACGAAATAGGTGATGCTCTTTAGTAATAACGTCTATTAAATCAGGTGACAAATTCTGACCCCATGGTCACACCAGTGCGACGCTAGTCCGCCTTATTCATCGGAGTCAATATGATTTATTTTGTTCATCTACTGCACCAAGCCGACATCCCATTTTTTTCCCGGTAGATCACGTTCAGGAGACTGAACATTCAGGACCTAGGCAAGGCCTTAATTGCGTACAAGTCTCGCTCTATTAATCATTCATACATAAAACAATAACAAGATGTCAATAGCAGATGTTCCGCTTCAAGAATACCCAAGTAGTTAGAGCTACGATTACCTAGTAGGCGCGGCAGATTGTTTTATAGCCTAGGCTTGGTTCTGAATAGAGCTGTGAAATTCAGTGAATTTATCGAATATTTTTTCTAGGTAAAATAAAGTAAAGTAAAGTAAAATACACTTTATAGCACTAATAGAAAACAAGAAACAAGAGATTGAAAAGGAAATAGTGAAGTACAATTTCGGCTATCGCTAAGAGCGATCTCTTCCAGGCGTCCTTCGGGCAGAGGAAATGATTTCGAGAAAGAGGTAGTAGGTGTGCTAGCATTATGGAAAACGTTATATAAAATATTAATATTATTAATAATTTTATTTTCAACAATAACATATAAATACCAAGGTAATTAATTACCATACTATACTTACTAAGTACATAAAATAAATAGGCAGATATATATGAAATATACATATTTATTAGGAAATCAAGGAAAGTCTCTGTTTACTGTTTGAAGCAGTAGGTTAGGTATTTAATTATGTATACAGGTCGATCCAACAGTTGTCCGTTATTCTTATCGTATGAAGTGGCGCTTGAAGGATAAGGCCTATTTAATTTTAATCTATATTACCTACTAAACAGAAATCGTGGGCAGAAATCGTGGGCAGAAATCGTTTAAACTTTAAATTGTTCGTCTTCTTTTTACTTACATAATTAGACTGATCATTTTTATTTATTTTAATTATTGCCTATTTGTTACATTATAATTAATTTATAAATAAAAGAAACTTACATGTCAATTTTTTTTAAAGCTAATGTACTGTAAGCTACGTAAAGTAAGCTACGTGAGAAGAGCTTAGTCAAAAAAATTACTATGACGTTGGACTCCCGTGCAACGGGAGGTCCCGAGTTCGAAATCAGGCAATGCCATGTACCAATGAGTTTTTCGGTTTTTTCGAAAGACTTACGTACATTTACCAGCTGCTCTAACGGTGAAGGAAAATATCTCGAGGAAACCTGCACACTGAGATAACTAGTGTGAGAAATGGGGAAGGCAATGGCAAACCACCCCATTAAATCTGCCACGAGAGTCGTTCTATCTGATTAATTCCTTAGAATGATCACGACCTTCAGCAATGAGGGTCTAATATGACTTAGAAGATTGTATATTGACCTATTTATTGTATACAGGGTATATTTCAGATATTTGATCACAGAAATTGGACTAATAGCGCTTATAATATCTCCTCTAGAATGATGATGAGAGCACTGAATGCAGCCAACTGTTTGAACAAATAATTTTAACAAGTTTCATACATTTTACATTTCAATGGCCAACTGAATGTATGGGGAGATGTTCACAGCGCATGCGCCAACTGGCAAACGCAAACTTCTCTAACGAGCAATCTACATAGAGTGAATTTTAAAATCTTTACCCCCGACCTTTTAATGATATAAGTTTGACGAATGTCTGTGTCTGTTTTGAGCAAAGTCGTATTCCTCAGCAATGAGGAATACGACTTAGAAGAAGTGTTTTTTTAATCATTTTCAAATTATGAAAAATAACTACTGGTACTGTAATTACGTAATTTGAAAACCGCGGGTAAGTTTCAGTATTTTTATCGTTTCACACCTTCATAGCCAATGTGACTCATTCAGGCGTTTTGTTCGACCGTGACTCTAACCGACTAGGTCGTTTTAACAATACCTACCTAATTGAGTTTTGATATAGTCAACCTAGTTATTTCATTATTCATTCAGGTCCTACCTAGGGATTTCTAAGAAAAGTTTTTTTTTGGTATTTTCCAGGTATGAGTTATTACGTACAATCGACTCTGGGTACTAGTATACCTATAGAATACCTTGAGTCGACTATATTTCGACCCATACGATATGTCAATACATAATATCCTATGTCGCATATAACAAAAATCCAATCTGCTCTTAATTAGCTAGGTATTAATAGTAATGTCATAAAAAATATTTTCATGCTGAGCTTATGAGATTATTTACCTACCCACAGCTCTATAGCTGTGATGTCTAGTCATTTAGAAGTACTAGGATTCTAGACATCCTAGGACTTCTAAATGCTCGAAGGAGAGAGGTTGATTTGATTTCCATTTTTTATGATTTTAGGCGTAGAGTCTCAAGCATACAGCTCAAGCATTACCTAGAGTTCTGAGTCCTTGGAGTTAATAAAATATATTTTTTTAATAAACCCCCGACTTACCATTGTGGAGATCCATTTACATTATCTTGATCATCATCTGGCACTCAAGGTTCCGATGTGGGAGGGGACCACGGTCCTAAACAAACTGAAAGTCGAACCGCTCAAAGATACTCCAAGATCTTGGAAACCCCTGATCCAATTTTTATCAGATGTGGCTAAGAACTTTTTCGAGGAAATTCTCTGTTAAATCAAAATTCCGCGTCCAAATAGAATCATCGGAGTTATGATGCCACAGACAAACGGACATCCTCATGAAACTTATAACCACACCTTCCTGAAAAAGGTTACCCGTTTAATATTACTTTGTACAATTAGAACGTTGGTTAATTAACGCTAAAAACAGCTACGGGTGCGGCACAAAACCTTGGGCCTGAAATTCTAAATTGAGATTATTTATTATTTTAATTGGTAAAATACCTAGGGGAAACAAGAGTTCTATTGCCCGCCGATATAGCTGTTGCTTAGAAGATAAATTAAACTCTTTTCATAATTTATTTTTTCCAAGAATTATAAAGTATTTCATTTCTTACAAACAATTTAATAATTGTTTGTAAATAATTATATAATAATTTGATTTGATTAGATTGGGGTTAGACATCGCCCTGGGAGAGGCCTATATCTAGCAGTGGACTAGAGTAGGTTGCTGATGATGATGATGGGTTAGACATAATATTGACATTGAATTAATTGATTGAAAATTATAATTATAACTGTACTTATCTAAAATACTAAAATTCAAATTTAAAACTTGTTATTATTTTATTATTGTAATCGGAAATGTAATTTATAATTTGTTTTTTATTCTATGGGACTAGTGCCTGAAAATAAAGACATTTTAATTTAATTCAATTTAATAAAATATTTTATAATTCTTGAAAAAAAAAAGACTAAGATTACTTACTCAGAGGCAGACTAGCAGCAGTCTTGGCCATTACCAGCCCCCTTCTCATCTCCATCATTTACTAAGTGTAGTATACAATGCCATTAGTGTAGTTTCTTGTTCACGTCAATCAATGTTTTTTTTTTCTGGCCGCCCTAGGCCCGGGCCTAGTCGGCCTTAAGGAAAGTCCGCGTCTGTAAGTACTTAGGTATATTTACATCCTTAATTAGAAACTAAATTAAGTAAAAATGAAGGGAGAAATTCACATTAAACCTACTAGTACAATGTTTGTAGACGTAGAATTAAAAAACTAAACGGAATAATGTGATTGATTTATTGTAGTAGTTCCTTAAGAAGGCAATCACTGTATGATTTACCCTATGTCTTTTAATTTCGTGTAAGTGGTTCGTTGCTGTAATTCGTCTATCACTGTCAAAGTTCAGCTAGGTACTCGTAAGTAAGGATGTTACGGAGCTTCGACTCCGATTCCAAAAGGTCGGAACTTCCGATCCCGGACTTCGGCTCCGATAATTTTGAATTGGAGGTTATGCATGTCGATTTGTGAGCAAACATATTCAAATATTTTTTTAATAGCCTATAGGCTGTCCCATTGCTGGGCAAAGGCCTCCCCTCCTCCTTTCAATTTTTTCCTATCCTCGGCGTTCTTATACCATCCTTTTTGGAAGTGGTCGATATCGTCCTTCCACCTACGCCTGGGCCTGCCTTCAAATATCAATATTTAATTAAATAGTATAGGACTACATAAAGGAATATGTTTTATTGCCGCAAACGTCATCATACAAAATATTGGCCAATATTTTAGTTCAGATAAAAATTAAAAAACGGTTTAAAATTTGAACTTCTTCGGAACATTTCCTCCGCCTCCGACTCCGGTTCCGACTCCGATAGATCAAATTTAAAACCTTCGGTTCCGACTCCGGTTCCGGTAAAACCACTTCCGTAACATTCCTACTCGTAAGATATACGTTTTATGTCCATCGTAACGTAACTCGATGAGTCGGTTTACGGCGCCAATAAAGGCGTAAGTGATTGATTTCGATACTTTAGGATCTGTTGCGTAGCTCTATCGTCGTAGAGACAATGAAATTGTGATATTATGGCAGTATTTCCCTACCGACCAAGTCATACACCAACCAGTTGGCCCGTGGGGAATTTTAAAAGTATCTGAAAAGTATTCTTTTACGAGCATACGGCCACCTGATGTGTTTGGCAATAAATGTGATTCTATGCTATTCTGTTGTTAAGTGGTCACTGTCACCTAATTAGATATCTCACCTCACTGTATTAATATGTATAGAGTTTGTATTAATATAAGGTCGGGGAAAAATTTCTTCGCATTTTATATGAAAACTCAAGACATTTTTAATGTCATTAAAACTATCCAGATACAAATTGAAATTTTATTACAAGTTTATACATACAATATGCGAAAATACTTTTTCCCCGACCTTATATTAGAGACTAAGATGGATTGCTTCATGTGCCGGAAATTACGCTGGCTCTCTTATCCTTCAAACCGAAAAACAGAAATGCAAGCATCTCTGCTTCACGGCTGTAATAGAGAAGAGGGTGGTACAACCCTAGGCGATCCTTCACATTAGGATCTATCACTACTGGTCCGCCGGGAATAATAAAAAAAAGTAATATGAGTATGTTGACATTTACTTCGAATATAGAGATAAATTAAGATTTATTTTACATGTATGGAGCTTTAGAATAGCCCTACCGCCACTGGATATAGCGTGTTGAGGCGTCTAATTCGATCAACTTGCTGGTGGAAGTACCCCATCAGGATCCACCTAGCTAGGGACCGACCCTTCTATGTAAGTTCTGTCGTCAAATGTATTCGCGGGGTCAGACTAACCGTCACACCCGCCTGTCACACGTCACACCCGCCAGTGTGGCAGTTTATGAAAGCAGAAATAGGTGCGAAATGTCCATTTCCCGAAATGACCATTTCACGAAATGACTAGTCCCAAAATGTCAATTTCCCAATCAACAATAAGCAACAGTTCTTTTGTTATTCCGGTCGTCTTTTGTTATTCCGGTCGTCTTTTGTTATTCCGGTCGTCTTTTGTTATTCCGGTCGTCTTTTGTTATTCCGGTCGTCTTTTGTTATTCCGGTCGTCTTTTGTTATTCCGGTCGTCTTTTGTTATTCCGGTCGTCTTTTGTTTTTCCGACCGTCTTCTGTTTTTTTTCGGATTGAAATTTACCATGTCCCACTGACCAACCGATAGTTGATAGCGACATGAATTTCAATGGCCAGGTTGTATGCCTTTTCATTTTAAATGGCCAGGAAGTACGAGTATGTATGCTGATAGTAAGTAAACTCAGTACCAAGTTAAATAAAAATTGCCATGACACAAACTTGATGTAAGTCACAGTCGTTGATTTAGTTTAGGTACTTCGAATCCCACGTTATTATAATGATCGGTATGGGCTACTAAGGCAAACAATCGATTCGACGGTATCGCCCGAGGTCGTGGCAATAGTCGTAAGTCTTCTACTTGTCCATTCTTACAGGAATTTCTAAGCTGTTTGCAAAGTTTTCTATACTGCGCGAAACTATTCGTCTGACTTGTAAAGTAAAGTAAAATACACTTTATTGCACAAATAGAAAACAACAAACAAAAGATAGAAAAGGAATTAGTGAAGTATTAGGCATTTATTTATACTTAATACTATTTTATGTACAATATTGTATAGTTAATTTATTAGTTATTGTCTTAACTTAATTTGGGAGAAAATGTACGACTAGATAATGTATTTTCCCACTATTCCTGTGAAATAGGGAGGGAGAGCCTGAAAATTTAACACCAGTCCAGTATTCTACAGTTTTCCAGATAATTATAGCTGTTCTAGCTAGACCCTACCGTCTGTAAATCTTCCTGGCTACTTATTCCGTTTTCTTTCAATCTATTCCCCAGATAATGATATGGTTTCTTTGTCCACAGCTTGCTTCAACTACGACAACGCGGAGAAGGTCACTAACAAGGCGGAAAAGAATAAGGATATGAGCATGGATAGTGCACGTGAGTGTCTTTTATTGAAAGTAAAACTTGAGATTCTCTATATTATGTAGGTATTATTGCGATGGGTTGAAACCCCAGCCCTCCGGAGGTAAGGCGTGGGCATATTGCGGACGAGTCGGCATCGACGTACGTTGCTGGTTTATCACCTTCCTTTGCTGAAGTTCCAACGTCATAACCAACAATGATATATTAACCGATAGATACTCACCTAACCCTGGCTACGTCCCAACAGGACAAGAACGTTCTTCAAAGACGTTCGCTATTCACGCAGTTTCAATACGTGCAATAACTATTCCTCCACACCATACCACAAAAAAGTTTGCTCTCTCTCTCTCTCTTCCACCCACTGCTGGATGTAAGTCTCCTCCAATGCACGCCATTTTCCACGATTGCTCACGAGGACAAAACTTAAAAATTTCAACAGTTTCAATACGTGCAATAACTATTCCTCCATACCACACCACAAAAAAGGTCACGAGGACAACACCGTATAAACAGTTAGAAACATTGGGATTCCAAAAGAGAAAAATTGGATCTATCGACCAATTGCATAAAGCGTCTAGCTTAAATATCTATAATGGCATCTCTTTCTAGAGCTTTTAGATCTATGACGTAAGAAAGTGAAAGAGTATGTTTTTATGGAGTATGCATTTTTAGGACGATTCATGCAACTGACGATATGTCACATGTAATAACTTTGCTACCTAAGTATATATCGAATCGATATTTTACCGTTATGAATATTTCCATGCTGGGAATACACATGCGGGTATCCAATTAGCTTTTTATTTTATGTAATTTGCCATGATGTCGTAATGCCTAGGTAGGTTTATTTTTACATTTTGTTTTACATAATAATAGATAGTGAGGTAACGGATCTTATTGGTAAGAAATAAAAGCCTTGATTGAAAATATTCTAAAATGTGAACTAATTCTCCTGGCTTCTAAGGTTCTAGCTCAAAATATAAAGATCCGGGAAAAGCATGCAAGGGGTTTGATGGTGGGTGGTATGTATGACTCTGTGCATATTCCCTTTTACTAGTTTCTGCCGCAAAGCATTTCGGTTCAAAGGGTAGAGTCAGAGTAATTACCGGCACATGAGGCACTCTATCGGAGTCCTCAAGGTTAGCAATGCATCTAAAACCTCCTAATAACATTATAGTGAGGTGAGATGGGCGACGGTACCACAAAAAATCAGGTGTCCCGTAAAAAAAATTGGGCCTAAATTAAACCTAGCGTCCTTTTACCACTAGCGTCGTACGATATGTCAAGAAAGTGGTTTACCAATTTTGGCTAAATCTTCAATGCAATGAAAATATTATTATGGTTCATACTTGGTAGGAACCTTCAAAGAGATGAAAGCGAAAAGAGTCCTTATTGTTTGTTGACGTGCAAATGACATTTAACCTTAGGGTGGTAAAACAATTATTTGGTCGACTGTACAATTGGAGTGCCATTTTGTGGTCTATCTGATTTATGCATATTTTGTTTTGCAATAAAATATTTTTAAAAAACTCTACTACCCTCTCTCTACCCTTAGCTACTCTCTCTACCCTCTACCTTACTCTACTACCTTTTACTATCTACCCACCGAGTCAAAGGGGTCGCTGGTCAACATTCTATTTTATAAATAGGTAATTACATGGTTAAACTATGGGTTGTAATATTGCATGTTGATTATTCCAAAATGTTTATTTAACACGCGATCGTCACACGATATATTTTAACCCCAGGGAGAGGTGCAATTTGTGAAATGAATATAAAGTAAATGGAAGGTATCATTGACCGCACATTAGGTATCCAAGTACCTAGTAGGCTGGTAGGTGAATGCATGGACGAATGGACGAGCTTTTAACTTTTTAATTTTTTTTAAAACGGCTGTGGATGCGAGTTTGTATGATCCCCTCCTAGCTTGCTATGACTTCAACTTGTAAACCTCTAATTTTTTTCCGTGTATGGGACGGAAGAATATCCCTACTGCCACTGGTCAAGCGTATCATACGAGGCGACTAACCCGAGTACTACCGAGACTTGCTGATGGTGGGACCTCTTCAGGATTCGCCTGGCTTGCGACCTCCCTTCTATGTAAAGTTTGTCGTCAAATATCTTCGCTTCGGCGATGATATGTTTCTGCAGTGTTTATAGAAGAGCCAGTAGGTACTTATTAGGCCCATGTGCTCCATCTTCGGCCTCGTCGTCACTTACCACCAAGTGAGATTGAGGTCAAACGCTTGTTTTGTCGTAAATAAATAAAAATAAATCAGTAAGTATATTAAATATGCTAGGTAGGCAAGTGTAAGATAGATTAATTCTTTATTATTTCTGTTTAAGTTTCATATAAAAGTTCTTATAACGTTACATAAGTATACACCCTATGCATCGTTTAGTTGCAGGAATAATAACAACCCCAATCATTTATCATGGTGTCATGAAATAAAGCCACCTGTAGATAAAGTACGGCATATCGCCTTGAATTGATTAAGAGCATGGGAGAATGGGGTTTCTACCCCATAAATAGACAGACTAATGTTTCCTAATAATAAATTAATAAATGCCAGTTATGTACAAGGAAAAGATGTCTAACGGTGTTGGGTAACGCTTAATGTTTTTCCTATACTTAGATACCTATCAAGTAATAGCCTATTAATTTTTCTTGTCATGTCATCATCCAGAGTGAGGTCATAAAAGAAGAAAAGCTCCCCAAAAACTGTGGAAGAAGTCTTTTTAGGGTTCCATAGCTAACTAGGAACCCTTTTAATTTCGTCTCATTTCTGTATGTCTGTCTGTCCATCCAAAATTATAACAAAACCAGTCCAAAGTTAGATTGTGAAATAGAACTCGACAAAGTTATAGTGCATTTATAACCTTATAGTTAATTTGGGACTAAGTGTATGAAATCTAACATAACTAACTTATTTGTCATATCCATTAATTATAAAATACCGTGAAACAGTATATTATTTAAGTCTAAAAGTGCACAAGAAGTTTTGTGGGATCAATATCAATGAATCATAACAAAACTTATTGCGACAACCGGTTCCACAGAATATAGCCTAACGTGTCTTCCACTGTACAAAGTAGACGATTCAGTTCCCAAGAAAAATATAAAATAGATAAGTCCTTAGTTACTTTGTGAGCTGCAAGAAACGTCTTCAATGTAGAGCTATATAATTTAGAGCTATATCGTATAAAAGGCGAATAGCATGTATTTTAATGACATCTTATTCTTTGCTGTCCACATAGCACCACCCCATAGGTATATCCATCCACTAAGATCCTTAGTCGTTTCGTATGACATCCCACCGGGAAGAGTTGGGGCACCATTGCTGGCCCTAAAGAATAGCACCACCCCAATTCTTTCCGGTGGGGTGTCATACGAAGCGACTAAGGATCTTAGTGGATACTACCTATTTTACACCTAAATACCGCGGTAGGCTTGCCACTTATCACCAAATCTTACGACGAAAAGTGGGAACTACCTTTGATTAAAAATGGTTACTCTGCGGAGATTATGGACGTGAGAGTTTATGTATATAATGTATGTATTTATCCTTACATACAGCGAAGTCCTCATTAAAATACATTCTGTCGAGTAATTCCAAATAAAAGCTCTTCAACCGTGTTATAATAAAATTAGGTCAAGATTATCATCTAACCACCTCTGGCTTGAAGTAAGTAATCGCGTATTACGAACTTGTTCTGCAAAACTTCAGGTAAAACCCTTCAGTTGCCTAGAACGACTGAAGGCTGTAACACGTTCGCTTCCTCTTTTTTACCTACCACACAGATATCTTCACGTAAAATGTGATTGTCTAAAACCAGTATAAGTGTTTTGTGTTTTTGTAATAGTAACAAATGATTTTTTATAAGTGACTGCCATGTATCGGGGTAAACCGAAAACTAGGTCAAACAGTAAGTAAAGGTGACCCATGAAGTGTTTTTCTTCTGATACGAAAATACGAATACTCGGGAAACTTAATTCTTTGTTTTTCATGTAGATACTTATTTAATAGAAATGATTATTGTCCATTTAAATCTTCTCATAGCAGCTACTTGTTGTATTTATGAAGAAAACGTGGGTTGATGTTTTGATTGATAAATACTACCTACCTACAACCATATGTCAATATAGATCGAAAAGATAAAACTAATGTCCCATTTTCAAAACCGTGTAGGTACCTTATTTGAAATAATGATAGTTTAGAAAACTAAATAATAAACTAGGTGGCTTTACTAAAGCTTTTTTATTGATTGGTCGGCTCGCTCGCCTGGCAACGGTTAGGGTAACTACGATTCTTGTTTACCGGACTTGAACATTTTTATACATAACCTCCAAGAAGAAGAAATTTAGTTCCAAATCTATTAAAAGTTAAAAAGCGGCCAAGTGTGAGTCCAACCTCGCTTTGTCTATAGCACAGGTTCCCAAACTTATTTCGCCCACCGCCCACTTTGAGAATCAAAAATTTTCAAACGCCCCCCAATTATTTTAAACTTACTACTCGTATCTGTTGGACACCTTAAATATAGCTATTGCAATTTTTAATTTTAAACATGCCATATCCTATTTCAGAGCAATAAAAAGCATACTTAATCTTATTTAAGGGTATTTTTATACAAATTAAAACAAAGTTTTGAATTTAAACGATCTGTAAGATTGTTTATTGATAAACAATCTTACAGATGACTTATGAACCAGCCAATTGATACAGGAATGCACAATTCAGGTTATTTAACAAAAACTTGTTAAAACATGATTGCCCGCGGTCTACTATCTACGAAAATTGCCTATCTAGGAGTACTAATAACTATTAAAACGCGAAAGTATGTCTGTTACCTTTTTATTTGTTTGTTTGTGTCTACTTTCATTTCGAAACGAAGCGACCGATTGACATGATTTTTATTTCATATATTCAATAAAACAGGACAGATATATGAACTACGCGGAGAGAAATAGCGAACCGAGTTTGAGCAATCTCTTAACTAATATTAGTTGATGTTCACAAGTTGTAGTTGAGAGTCGAGAGCTCATGCAGTCGGTGTCTAAGAGGCCTCTTAGCTAAATGAAATTACAAATCACCCCCCAAGCCTCTACACAACGTCCCCATTTTTTTTCTGGGTCTCTAACCGCCCCCCTTTAGGCCTGCAGCGCCCACAAGGGGGCGTTATCGCCCACTTTGGGAAAGGCTGGTCTATAGGGACCCGTAGTACCTATAAGATTTGTTTGTAACTGTTGTGTAAAAAACTTTTGCTTGACTTATAAATAGAGAAACCGTGCAGTGCCATGTACGAATGAGCTTTTCGTATTTTTCGAAGACTTACGTACATTTACCGACTGCTCTAACGGTGAAGGAAAAGATCGTGAGGAAACCTGCACTGTGACTGACCAGTGTGTAAATGGGGTAGGCACAAAAGATCCTCAAGGGTCGAAGTGCCGCTGGGTTATTCCCGGTCCCCTATCATAAGATAATATAAGATATAAATAGAGAATAAGAGTTGTTACCTGGCAAGTAACAAGTGGTCAAATGACGGCCGTTTACGTCGGTATATTGCACTATGAAAAAAAATTACTTATTATAAAAATCTATATATTTGTACTCTACCTGACGAGCTTTGAATAACAATAGCATACAATGGGGTATAGAAAGATTTTTTTTTCGGCAATTTTACAAAATTCTAAAGTCGATATTCGAAGTTAAGAAAAGACGTAATATTGTGAAATTTTGAAGTCTGTATCTTAATCCGTTTAGGCGCAGTAGTGACAGCAGTAGGGTTCCGTTTTCCCCTTCGGAGTATATGTATCCCTAAAAAGGGACTGTAAAAGTTAATCTTATTGGGAATGATAAAAATCTACGGATCTTGGGAATGATCTACGGATCTGAAGGTTAAATTACCTAAATAATAGTTTCCAAGTATAAAATAATAAATGCATTTCTTAAAAATTAAGAAATAGTTATAAATTGATGGTCAAATGTGAAAAGAGAATTAAAATTCGTTGAAAAATAAAATAGCTACAGGCAATCAAAAATCAGAGCGGTAGAAAGAAACGGCAATAAGTTTTATGACGTAACTGTTCTCTAGCGCCATACAAGCAGGTTCTGGCTGTATATAAAGGACAGTTTTGCTAGAAAGGGACAGAGCATCTGTCCAATACTAACTTTAACCATTAATATTTCTGATATTAGTATGTTCATGTAAGCTGATTGATGTAATAATTTTTTTTAGGTTAATACCGTATTATAGAAAAACCCCGAAAGTTTCATACTCTAAAACGACGTTATGATTTCTGTCGATACCTACCAATTGTCGTATGAAAAATAATAATTATGAATTAGATAGGTGTAATATAATACAACCGGTCATTACTTTAGTAATATTGTAGCGTAGCTTTTAGAGAAAATTGATGGGAAAACGACACATTGGAAAACCCACTATTAATTATTACAAAAAAATATATAATATATATTTACTACTTATTTAAAAAAAACTATATTTTTAGTGTACAAAAAGAAACCCGAGCTGAATGATTGAATTTTATCACGGATTTTTCGTGACCAATTTCGTGATCGCGTGTTAGTTTTGTGGTGGAACAGTGGAATTGGAAAGTAAATGGTCCAATAAGTGACTCTATTCGTTTTACCATTTTAATTGGCGAATATTGTTTACCTACATAATTTAACCACATGCCCTCGAGGTCGTTTGATAGGATTTACCAAAACCCTCGAGGTTTTTATGTAGGTAAACTAACTTAACTGTTTCCATTATAGGTCAAACATAAGATCAACACAGAAAGGGTATTGTCACAATTATATTTTTGAGAATACACAGTAATCGACTTTTGAGAATACCTACGCAGAATACATAATACTTAACACCTACCAAGACTTAACCACAATTTTACGATATAAACATATTGCCCGAGCTTCGAACGTTTATTGTTTTAGCTCGTTTACACCTTTTCAAGTGGCAATGACAATGCGTTAGTCAAGTGGCTTGGACAGTAGTGTAAATCGGTGGGACAGTGGCGAATCAAGCTGCCTTGCTAGCTGCCCTGCCAGTGGATCTAATTTTTGTTTGAATTTTTGTCACTTTTTTCCTACTGTCCACTGTTGCCACTTGAAAAGTTGTAAACCAGCTCTTAGTTCTTCTTTACATCACTTTGCTACACTGTGGTTTGTGATTTATACCTTTCCATTAAAAAATATCCATCTTGGTGCTATAGTAAATACTATAGTAATGTTCCTGAAAACGCCTTATTTGTATACTTGCAGTAGCATGGCACAGACCGCAGTCTGCGACCTCCAGGCAGGAGGAAGAACTGATGCAGAAGAGCTCCCGTGCTGTGTCGTCCACCACCGATCCGCTGGAGAAGCTGCGTCTGCTCTGCCTGTCTCGGGGTGCCTCTGGCATTATGGGGCTTGGCAGGTCAGGCAACTTACAGTACCTTCAGTAAACTAGACATTTTGTCGAAATTGTGACAGCTTGAAAAAGGCCACTAATTTTGCTCTTCTGACAAGAGTAACTAAAACGCATTATGAACCCTAATACCGTAAAGGATTCACACACTCCTATTCGATCAATTAATTAGAGCAGATGTGTGTAATCAGTTATGTCTGTAAGTAAATAAGTAACTTTATTTTGCTTGTCTCACACATTGTACATCATTGATCGTGTGATGTTGTGGAGGCAAAATGGACGCCAACTCAGTATGGTGCCGCAACCTGAGTTACGACGTTGATTTACATGGTTTATATTGGCTTTTGATTTATATTCTCTCTTCTCTCTCTCTATTCTTCTCTTGTAATGATAAATGCTGCTTTATTTTCAGGATTTTCCGAAGGATGGACGACGATGGCAGCAAGCAGCTCAATAAGGAAGAATTCTTCAAGGGCATCAAGGAGACCGGACTTGAATTAAACGATCACGTAAAGTTTTTCAGTGTATTTAGTTCTAGTTTGAAATTGTCTTCGAAATTCTCACTTTATTTATAAATTAATACATTTTACAATATAAGTAGGGTTTTACCCTATAAGCTTCAGAACTGGCCACTCCAACTCCCGCTCTCAAAACCTCGAAGCTTCTCCCAGGAAACTTTAGATACCTCACCGAATGCATATTCTAGATATATGTGAGGTACCTACCTACTCTGGGAAAATACATGTGTTCCTATTTGCTGATTAAATTAATCCTTTTTGTGTATTCAGGATGCAGAAGAGCTGTTCGCCAAATTTGACACAGACAACAGCGGTTCCGTCAGCGTTGATGAATTCATCAGACAAATTAGAGTACGTACTTCACCATTTAAACATGTAAATAATATGAAGTTGTTAGAGGGTTTTCGATACACTGCTTATCTTGAGGACTTAAAGATATCGTATCTCATGTGCCGGTAATTACGCTGGATCTCTTATCCTTCAAACTGACACACAAGTAATTAAAAGTGTGGTACAGTGGTACTACCCCATTCTGACTCTACACAGATTCATACCACAACACTGGTTCACCAAATGATCCAAAGGTGAGATTTATCCAGCAACGATTGCACCGCAGTCTCGTCCCATGGAACCATATGTTGACACGTTTTTGTCTTACAGCCTCCGATGTCCGAATCCCGTCGCGCCATAGTGGAGCAGGCATTCAAGAAGCTGGACAAGACAGGGGACGGAGCCATCACCGTCGAGGACATACGTGGAGTATACTCCGTCAACTCAAATCCAAGGTACGGGTTAGCTAAGCGAATGTATAAATATCGGTAACTGGAGGAAATACTGGAAGGTTTTTAGGCTGTTAGAAAGAAAACCCCGAAGCATGATTCTGATCGTGCCTACACTTTTGGGCAGGGAACCCTGTGTGTATTTTATGTCAGAATGAGCGAGCAACCTTGCTCTCGCGATAGACACTTAAGGCACTGAGCTCGGCTTAATAGTGACTGAGCTAGAGACGCGCGAAAAGTGTTACCTTTTGGTGTCGCTCTCGCCGTAGACGTTTCGCCCGTCCTGAATAGAAAGACACTCCCCTGTCAAAAAGTGGTAGAAACAAAGATTTTGATATTCATGCCATGTAGATTGCTCGCTAGAAAAGTTATATATGCCATGCGATTTGAGCATTTTCCCATACATAGTCGGACATTGTAATGTCAAATATATGGAACTTTATGTGCATTTGCACAAACCCTTTGGCTCGCTGTCAGTGCTCACATCATCATTCTAGAGGATGGGGTGCTACTAGTCCAATTTCTGTGCCGTGTGTCGTGCCGGCCATAAAGAATAGCACCACCCCAACTCTTCCCGTGGGTGTCGTACGAGGCGACTAACGATCTAGTGGATACTATTCTACTATTCTATTCTAGACGGCGATAGGCTCGCCACGTTTGTCCACCAAATCTTACGGCGAAAAGTGAGAACTACCTTCGGTGGTTCCTCTGTCTAGCCCCACGGGAATTATGGACACAAAATATTTTGATATTTTATGTTTATGTATATGTTTGGAGAAAGGTACATAATGCGTCAGATGATATTGCTTTAGGTACTTATTTTGCAATTTTACCACACCTGTTGTGAGAAAAAGATACCATTAACTCTATTATAATAATTTATGAAATTAACTATAATATACATTAAAAAAATATCTTTTGATAACATACTTAGTTACACTTAGACACGCCAATGAATAATTATTATCAGTTATATTATAACCCATCATAAAGCACTAATATAAGCTCTGCAGTCAATATAATAATGAAAAGAATATTAAATAGAAAATGTGTTTACAATTTTACATGATTACTACTTACTTACAATCTAATAGCTGCTGTAAAAGAAGTTTGTCAAAATAATAATATGGCTGCTGCATAAGGCATTGTCAAATAGGAATGTACATTATGTTATAATAGGTTTGTACACAATTTCAAATTTAAATTTACTTAACGCTACTTTCTTGTTGTGGAGATCCCTTTACTTTTTTCCTGTTTATCATCAAGTCCTCAAAGTTCCGGATGTGAGAGTGGTCCTAAACATATGAGTTCATCTTGATTTTATTACTGTAGAAAAATTAAACACACGAAGAAAATTATTTCATCAGCGGGGAAGATACTCTGGCTGGATATTTAAATATTGTTTTAAATTGTTTCCAGATACATGAGCGGTGAAGACACAGCCGATGTAATTCTGAATAAGTTCTTGGCTAATTTCGAAGCTGAGGGCATTATCGATGGAAAGGTAAATATACCAGAGATTCGCTGAATCATAATCTTATTGAATAATGGTTTTGATTTTATGTTTGGTTCCGATTTTATGGCTGAATGTATACCTACTTACCTACGCAGAAATGATTTTCTACGTTATTTACGCTCGCTTCGCCCGCTACGCATCATTGTAATAAAATAAGTATATTCTGATATTTTAGGTGGTATGACTCTGTGTACCAACCTCTTAATTATTTTTGCCACTTACTTGCACTACTTGCATTACTATGTTTCAGTTTGAAGGTTTGAAGGTTAAGGCACTCCATCATGGTCTTCAAGATTATTTATTTATATTTATTTATTTGTCAGTTTCACAGCATATCACATTATACATATAAATCAAACAATTAAAACATCTATACATGCCAATTATGAAACCAAACTGTTACAAAGTTAATTAAAGATTAACTGAGCTAGTAGTTACGAAATGAAAGAGCGGATATAAAGAAAATAAAACAGGTTTTACGATATGTTTGAGTGCTAGCGGTGTGTGTGTGTGTGTGTGTGTGTGTTTGTGTGTGTGTGTGTGTGTGTGTGTGTGTGTGTGTGTGTGTGTGTGCGTGTGTGTGTGTGTGTGTGTGTGTGCGATGAGGATAATGGTAGTGAGTTTGGGAGAGAGAGTGGAACAGGAGAAGGACGACCGGGCCAATTGACGTATGACTTCGTTGACGAACTGAGAGCGACTAAGGAAGAAAATGTCAGCGGTGGAGAAAAATTGTTCGTGAAGATCAAAGCGCACATGATGTAGCAGGCGCGGCAGGTGACGCCGCGCGCGCACCTCCGGCGCCCCCAGCATCAGGCGCTCCACCAACTCGGGGTGGTTAAAAGCGCAACGAAAACCCTGTATTATCTTCATAGTTTCCGTGTTTGGGATGGGTTAGAATATGAACTACTGCCACTGGGCAAGTGTCGTACGAGGCGACTAACCCGTGAACTAGCTGGTGGTATGACCCCTTTATATGTACAGGCTTTCGCCAAATATCTTCGCTTCAGCAGTGTTTATAGAAGAGCCACTACTTACTTAGCCCGTATGATCCACTTTCGCCCACACACCAGGTGAAAAAAAAAGTGAGAGATGAGCGACAGTAACCATCTTACCATCAAGTGGTCCGTTTACTAGTCTGCTTTGATTATATATTTAAAAAATTTTTCTTTAACCCCTTAACCGCTTAGCACAAGTACGTTATATATTAGGTACTATAGTGAAACCGCGTAACAGGCGGATCGCCCGCGACGTTAGAGGGGCGCGGGGAGGGACGACAGAGGGTGGGGGTGAGGTGGGCAAGTCCTACCTCCCGAACGACGCCTGCTTGCCTTCTATCATCTCGCCCCGCGCCACTCTTACGTCGCGGGCGATCCGCCTGTTACGCTGTTTCAATGTAGCTGTTGCCCGCAACTTCGTTCCATACTAGTTTTACCCCCACATTTGACCCGTTTTTAAAAATATTTTTTCCAAACATCCATATCCCAGATACCTTTAGTAGTTTTTACATGATGTGAGTTCAAACAGACAAACAAAAAATTACCTTTAACGATTTTATTATATGTATAGATATGAGAGCGTCTGTGGCGTCGTGGCTAGGACGTCGGACTCCCATGCGAGAGGTCCGGGTTCGAAACCATACAATGTCATGGACTAATGAGTTTTCGGTTTTTTCGAAAGACTTACGTACATTTACCGACTGCTCTGACGGTGAAGGAAAACATCGTGAGGAAACCTGCACACTGAGATAACCAGTGTGTGAAATGGGGAAGGCAATGGCAAACCACCCCATTATTTCTGCCAAAAGAGTCGTTCTATGTGATTAATTCCTTAGAATAATCACGACCCTCAGACGAAGTATAGTTTCGTCCAATACCATTACCTAACAGTCAATTCCTTATTGCATCAGGTAACCCTGGAGGAGTTCATGAACTACTACAGCGGCATCAGCGTGTCCATCGATAACGACTGCTACTTCGATCTGATGATGCGCCAAGCTTACAAGCTCTAAGCATTCTGTATAATGACCGGTTTACACTTGGTCAAGTACAGTGGCGAGTCAACTCGGCTTTCAAGCTGTCTTGCCAGTGGATCCAAATGTTGTAGGCACTCGCCATTCTACTCGCCACTATACTTGACCAAATATAAACCGACCATTACCGATCTCACACACACCACAGAACATACTTACATCTACAGGGTGACTTTGCAGAGTCGGATTTTACGTAACAGTCGTTTCGTTACAGGTAGTAACTATTTCAGGAATGAAGTCAATAAACTTGTAGTAGAATTTAGATACGGTTTTAGTTCTTCGATATTCTATGATATTTTTCAGTTATTTTAAAAACGATTGTTTCATGATTTTACATTTAAAGGACTAAATATTCATTGGAAATTATAAGTTTGTAAGGAATTAGTTTATTTATTTGGATTATTTGGTCTAAAAATATTTTTTTTAAATTACTCGATGTATTGTGACAAAAATTAAAGAATTAATTTTAAAACTACTCGAATATTCTTTGTAATAATTTAATAATTTAAAGGCTTTAATTAAGTGTACCTAAGCGGTTTCCTGGATTTATTTCACGACACATGCAGAACTGTCAAATAAATATTTTTGTTAAATAGGTAACGATTCATCATCATCAGCCTATTTATTATTGTCCCCACTGATGGGGCACAGGCCTCCCCTTACACAAGGGGTACGGGCCATGATCCACCGAGCGGGCCCAGTGATGATTGGTGGATTTCACACGCCTTCGGAAACTGTTTATTTCCTCCGACATGCAGGTTTCCTCACGATGTTTTCCGTCACCGTAAGAGCAGTCTGTAAATGTACCTACGTAAGTCTTCGAAAAAATCCGAAAAACTCATTGGTACATGGCATTGCATGGTTTTGAAACCGAACCTCCCGCAAGGGAGTCCGGCGTCCTAGCCACTAGGCCACGGACGCTCTATCACCTATACCACCTACCTACATTTTCCGGTCTTTCACCAAGCTGCTTTCCGATCTATTAATTAAGCTGGTTTTTTTTTATTACTAAAGCTTGTGAAGAAACCGTTGCACCCTGTACGTAATGTAGTACCTAATGGAGTTCTATATTTCGATGTGCACAAAATTCTATGATTTAAAACATTGATATTATTAATATAGATTATTTGATAAATTATTATGTGTGTGGCATGATAATTATAATTGTGTTAATTTCAATAAAATACTTTAATTGTAATAAAATGTATGTTTTATTTATTGAGAAATATTCCTTGGTCTACATGATCTAGTTAGTGTAAAACGACATTTACGAGAGGATTTAAAGGTATCACTTTAGTCCCCGATTACCTGTGGTACATCTTAAAGTCGCCTAAACTATTTAAAAAGTTGAAAGAATTCGTATAATTGTTCAACTAATTGAACAAACAGTTGGACATATTGGATAGCAACTATATACAGATGTAACAAAAACTGAAAGCCGAAAGGGGGGGTGTTCAGTTCAGTATAGAAAATTAAACAGCTTTTGACAGACCCTGTCTTCCTAAGTATTCAGAACGGGCGGTACCGGAACGGCGAGTGTCGAAACCATTGCAATCGTCTTTTGTAAATAAAGAACCCTGCCTGGCCAAAAGTGTAGGCATGATTAGAATCGTGCTTCGGGGTTTTTTATTCTACAACTTTTTAATTTTCTACGCAAAAAAATTACGTCTCCCCATACAAAAAGTTCAGTAAAAATTTATGGAGAGTCTATTTTTTTTGCCTTGGGTAGGTACCTAATAAAAAGTCGTAGAACAAAAGTTGTTCAGTTATCGGTATTACCCCTTTTGGCTTACAAGGGGTATTTTGTTACATCTCATATTTTATAAGTACATAATTTTGAGTTTTTGCGATTTAGAGTAGGTTCTGTTACCTCCTTAAAGGCAAGATCGCGGGAAAGAGAGGTCAAGGACGCCTTCGGCGCAAATGGCTGGATGATATTAAGGAGTGGACCGGATTGAGCTACGGTGATCTGAAAGATGCAGCATGGGATCGCAAGCGATTTTGCCATCTGACCTCCAAACTTCAATTTGAAGATGGCACCCGATAATGACGACTGTTAACTCCTCATTCATCATTATATATGTTTGTCGACCTTGGCAACTGCAATGGATTTGTTGCGTTCCGTTCGTGAGCTTCCATATGACCTGAATTTGTTAACATGCTGAGTAGCTACGCAATATTTCTATCCTGTGACACTAATGAAGGCCCCAAAATAGGGTAATTTAAGCTGTGTCCCGATAAAAAGAGAACGCTATACTCGCGATATGCGGTCTCTTTCCTTTCAAGGCCTAAATATCTAGATATTGGTTGAAATCAGCCAGTGTTTCGCCTTACGCGGCTTATGTGACACCAAAAGAATTGTCAAACGAAACAGGAAGGGAAAAATACGGAAATATTAATTTTAGTTACGTGCTAGCGTAGAGTGTAGTTCTGAGTTAAACTAGTTAGGCAGTGATTTGTAACCATCATGTTTTTAGGCAAGCCGGAAACAAATTCTAACAGTAAGTTGTTTCGTTCATAATATTTTTTAACCTAAAATATTTGTGTTGACAAATATATCTGGCTTTGTTATCAGTGTGATTACTTTTTTCTGTTGTACTTACTTAAATTATATTTTTAACATACGTATTTATGTATTGTTTATCGTTTATACTTGCCGGAAAAATACCTATTTTATCTATTTTGCTTGCCGGCAAAATATATTTTAAAATGCGGCAGGAATGCGTCAAATGTTTTGTTTTCGATATGTAGGTACAGGGTGTTACTTTTTTACAAGGTGTGATGAAATAGATAATTTGTTAGCATACAGTGACTGCTTGCATTGTGATTCACTAATCTCCACTAATTTAATAAGATAGGTATATACCTACTATTAACACGTTCACAGTCCCTATACAAAATGTTGTAATTACCCCGTAAGTCCCGCATATTATTTTGGTCTCTATTGTTGGTAATTAGAAAATCAAACAATCAAAATCGGCCAAAATCGATGAAAAGGGTCGTCCCCGTCGTCCTCGGCGTCCCCGTCCCCGTCGTCATTATCCGCCTTCCCCCTGTCCCACAAATAAATGACTTATCCTTTGCAATTTAATCATAAGTCAAAAGTGTATGTGATATAATGAATGACTAATGATTACTGGCATTTAGTCATGATAATGACTAATCATCAGTCATGATTGAATTCGTTAGTTAACTTATCAATCGATTGAAAATTTTGTAGATTACTGCCATGCCAGGCTGAGTAATAAATTAAGCGTTAAATGTTGGGAAGTCAAAGTGTAAATTACTTTTTCTAGATGTCCCATATAATATATGAGACACGGACTTGTGGACCTAGTTTATAGACAGTGAACGTGTTAAAATTCATTGATTAATAATAAGTACCTAACAAAGTAGAGTAGTAGTCCAATAAGTCGATTTTCCGTGCCCCGAAGGGGGAAACGGAGCCCTATATTACTGTCGCTCCGTCGTCTGTCCGTCTGTCACTTAGGTGCGGTCTTCAAAATTTCACAATAATTATATTAATTTGATCCAATTCCAAATATAGACTTTAAAATTTTGTAAATTGGTATTTTAGAGAAAAACAAACAAAAGATTTTTGTACAATACTTACATACGGATCCCTAAAAAGCGAGACCCGACTCGCACTTGGCCGGTTTTTTTTGATTATCCAAAAGAATTAAAACAAATAGCTAAGTAGGTAGGTACTTATCTACTTTTTGGATATAGGCAGATTAGTGAGGGAGATAGACACTTTATTGCGCACTGATTTTGTTAGACAAGTAAACAGACCAAACTATTTTGTGACATCCTCTATAACTAAATCGGGGAATTATGAAATTTCCAAAACCCGGTAATAAAAGTTGTTCTAGGTATTTCTTAAGAAATGAGATCATTCATAGTCAACAAACGGGCCATGATGGTAAGTGCAGTGTTTACCATCGCCATAGATCTTACCTCACCACATGAGGGTTTTGATGTGCCTGATAAACCTTGAGAGCACTTAGATATTATGTAATTACGCTTACGATTTAAACTGAAACACAGAATGCAAGCATTGCTGCTTTGCGGCAGATAAAGGGTAAAAGGGTGGTACCGCTACCACCCTAGACTGACCACCACATATCTACCTATAGGTTGTAACAAAAATTTTGTAAACCTGATTACCCGAACATTGTATTACTATCTTTTTGAAATTCGCAATAAGTTTCGACTGTCGGGTGTGGGAAGAATGAGAATGTGTTAATTTCTTTTACTTAATCTCCTATTTCGGCTTACACGGGAGTTTTATTACAGCCTGTATGTGCATTTAAGGTAGCATCGGCAAGTAGTTGGCCATATTATCGATTGTCTTGGACACGCTCACTTGGCAACGGTGACTGTAACTATTGGTATGAATGGTACCATCCGCTGCCTACCTACACCGCACCTACGCGAATCAGGAGGCCAATTCTCAAAAACAGGATATAATATCACATTTCGGATGTCGACTTTAAATATCACGATGGCCGTTTTTTTTATTTTTTATTTCTTATTAATTAGTAATAATAAAGTTTTTTTTATTATTATACGGAGAAAAATGTATGATTATTATTATTGATTTATATTGTTCTTGATTTGTATTATTGTTTATTATTATTAGTTCTTAAATTGTTATATATATAAATTGAATTGTTATATATTAATTGCTCCATCGTTGACCTCATCGTCGCTTACCATCAGGCGAGATCGAGGTCAAATGCGGGTTTAGAAGTCAATAAAAAAAATAAAAATATAAATTGAATTGAAAATTTTACGAACAAAAGTGTACCAATTTTTTGAATAAACTATTTCATTTCATTTCATTTCATCGACTGCTAAGGACGACTCGTTGCATATCGATCGCTAGGACTCGATAAATATCGAAAGAGATAATGCGAGAAATGCAAAAAGTCCCGTCCTTCGATATTCTCCATTTTGTCCATATTTATCTACCGTGATATTTATCACTCCATGAGAATTGGCCTCCAGATTTTTTATTTTATTTATACCATAAGCAAACAGTAGCGAATTACATTACATATTGACATTTCAAGGAGAACCCTTTAATACACGTCTTCTGTTTTATAACTATTAGATTTGTAATCACTATCACGACCCCACATTCGGTAGAAGCAAGTCTAATATGGAAACATTTATTGAAATCTGTTTTAATTTTAGACTTGTGATTTACAAGGAGTGTTGCTTCGTGATATTGGGCCCACGGTGTGAACAGTTTACCACCACGTAATCTTTGCTGACCTTACGATGAAGGAAAATATCGTAAAGAAACGTCCATGAGAAAATGATTCGAAAGAGGAAGCTTCTTAGCTTATCTACTACTTAGGTATCTTCCATATGGGGTTCGACCCTAGTATTGATTTTTTTAAATTATATAAGTAGAGCGGAAGAGCAAACGAGCCGCCTGATGGTAAGATCACCGTCGCCCATAGACATATTAAATCACATCACTGTGATGTTATTAGAGGGTTTTCGATGCGCTATGCCGATAATACGCTGGCTCTCTTAACCTTCAAACCGAACACAAGCAAGTATTGGTGCTTTGCGGCAGAAATAGGTAGAAGGGTGGTACCACCCCGTGCTAACTCTGTCCCATGTTAATCTGCACCTTCAATCAAATTGATAAGGCAAGAAAAGAATAATTTATATCCAATAGGGTTTCAATAAGGTGATTTATTGTTCTACGGGTGGTTTTCTCTCAGGAAATAATTAAAAAGGTATGATTTCGAGTGTTTACAGAGCTCGATTTTCTTGGTGTACTCGTAGGTACATATTGGTTTTTGGGTGTTATTATTATTATTTATTTATAATATTTTTACACTTTACAAATACACATAGAAAAAATAATTCAACAGTATCATTAAACCTTAAACAGTTTTAGTTTTTGTGTTTTTATACTTACTGAAATATATCGATAGTGCATCGACGCAAAGTGGATCTTGGTTTTACCAAAAAGAGATCATAATAGGGTATTAACCTTTTTTTATTACATCAATCAACATACATGGACATCCACTGTAGAACGATCTAAAATTAGTTTTTCAATATTTCAACTAACTACAGAGATATTAATGGTTTAAGTTGGTACTGGAGAGATGCTCTGTCTCTTTTTAGCAAAACAGTCCTTTTATATGTAGCCAGGACCTGTTTGTATGGCGTTAGGGAACGTTGACGTCATAATTCTTGTTGCCGTTTCTTTCTACAGTCTGATTTTTGATTGCCTGTAGCTATTTTATTTTTCAATGAATTTTAATTCTGTTTTCACATTTGACCATCAATTTGTCTATTTCTTATTTTTTATGAAATGCATTTAATATTTGATACTTGGATAATACTCTGAATTGAGCTTCAATTATTATTGTCCGTATAGTTTTTTCTGAGAACACAGTTGTATCCTAAGCATCCCCGTCTCTCCATACCCCTCTCCACTTTACAGTAGCGTGGCACCGGCCGCAGTCTGCGTACTCTCTGCAGGAGGAGGAGCTGATGCAGAAGAGTGCCCGAGCCCTGATCACTACCACAGATCCGCTGGAGAAGCTGCGTCTGCTTTGCTTCACACGGGGCACCTCCGGCATCTTGGGGCTTGGCAGGTGAGAGAAAAGTAGGTTATTTGATAACGGGGGAGGATGTGGACAGTCTACAGAAAATATATGTATTGTGCTGTGCATCTTTGTTTATTGTCAGGAGCCTCGGTGGCGTCGTAGCTAGGTCGTCGGTTTCAGATGCGGGAGATTCGGGTTCGAAACCATGCAATGTCATGTACCAATGAGTTTTTCGGTTTTTTCATGACTTACGAACATTTACCGACTGCTCTGACGGTGAAGGAAAATATAAGGAAACCTGCACACGTAGATAACCAGTGTGTGAAATGGGGACGGCCATGGCAACCAAAGAACCATGACCCTCAGCAATGAGGAATACGATTTAGAAGAAGCTTCTTTGTTTGACGCTGGTGGTAAATGGACCCTAAAAAGAAAGTGTATGAATGTAATGTAATGGTAAAATGATGTCTAGGGAGCATACAGGTTTAGTAAGTAGATATCAACAAATTTAGGTTTTTACTTTGTTTTCGAGAAATTAGCACTTTAAGTTTATCATTTTTATTGAGGTTTACAAATGATAAGAAAATCACAGTGATAAAGTTCGTAATGAATAATCAAGTGCAAGTAATTCTGACTGAAACAACATACGTTTGTCTAGAAGTTTAAGTATTCTACAGTTCGCAGCTTTTCAGTTCGCCCCGAAAATCTTAGCGCCTTTGATTTTATGAGTTGTTGCGGTGGACACTGCATCCAAGATAGGTAGATCTTTAGTTGTAACTTGTAGCCAGGTTTCCGCAATAAGAATAATGTTAAGCAAAATACCAAAGTTTAAAGTTACAGTTTAGATGTAAATTCCGATTCTAGAAGAAATTGCTGACATGTTTCATACATACATTCATACATACATGTTGATTTATTTACAGGGTATTCCGAAGAATGGACGGCGATGGGAACAAACAGCTAAACAAAGAAGAGTTCTACAACGGGATGAAAGAGAATGGATTTGATCTTAGTGATGAGGTGAATAAATCAGGTTTTTTGATCAGCGATGTAAACGGTTAATAGATTATTAGCATAACTCTCACGTCCATAATTCCCGAGGGGAAAGACAGAGGAACCATCTTCATCAAAGGTAGTTCCCACTTTTCGCTGTAAGGTTTGGTGGACAAACGTGATAGGTGGCGAGCCTATCGCCGTCTACTAGGTGTAGAATAGTATCCACTAAGACACTAAGTCGCCTCGTACGACACCCACGGGAAGAGTCAGGGTGGTGCTATTCTTTATGGCCGGCACGACACGGCATAACTTTTTTTATTGACCACTAAACCCGTGTTTGACATCAATCTCACTCACCTGGTGATGGGCATAATAAGTACTGGCTTTTCTATAAACACTGCCGAAATACATAAACGCCAAAGCGACGATATTTGACGACAGACTTTACACAGAAGGTCGCTAGCCAGGCGAAACCTGACGGAGTCCTACCACCAGCAAATTTGCTGGTAGTAACCCGAGTAATCACTCGGGTTAGTCACCTTGTACGACATCGCTTGCCCAATGGCAGTAGGGATATTCTATTCCAATTTCATCGGTAATTCTTATCTTTAGGTTACGAACAAAATATACTGACTATCCATCCATTTACCCAAGGCACATCAATAAATCGTTTCGGCGACAATACTACTAGACGACTACTACTACTACTCGATATTGGTCGATTTTCGTAAAATAATTGTATGCGACATGAACGGAGATGAGCCGATGCGACACAAACAGACAGAACGACATTGTTGCTCTCTATAGTTATAAGTGGAAAGGGTCAAGTTGAAACCAGACACGGTAGAGGTATAGGTATCTATACATCTAGCGACACTCAGCTGAACTTGGCCCTTTTAATAGATCATATGTTTACTACATTAAGCCATATCATTTTCAAAATGTATTCGCATGGTTGTAGTATTTTAAGCCAAAAATTGACTATTAATAAAGATTTTTCTATTCTATTCTATTCTATTCAATACTTTTATTCATAATTAATCATCATATAAAAAGATTATGATAATTTGTTTTCAGGATATTGAAGACCTTTTCACGAAATTCGACAAAGACGGTAGTGGCTCCATCAGTGTTGGTGAATTCCTACAACAACTCCGAGTACGTATTTTTTAATTATCATTTTATATCATTAAAGAACAAGCTATGAACAAAAGCCACTTTACTCCAGGGGTTATGGGTTACGGTCCACAGTACGGATCCAGTGCTTATTACAGTCGCATCCTCATTGAGAGGGTCGAGATCATTATATGGAATGGTCATTCCTTGGGACATGGTCCTAGTTTTGATGGGTGAATTTTACTTGAACTCGAATGTTTCTTCAGACACAGGTTTCCTCACCATGGTTTCCTTCAACGTTACGTTCGATCCCGGGGCTTCACATGTCTATTCAATCCAGGTTCTAGCGTAGTGGCTTTACTTCATACGTACATACAGTCGACCACTGGTCAACCTATCAAAACGTATTTTTTATTGAATCTGAAATTTACCATATTGCGCAGCGATATTCAGGTTGAGATTTAATCGAAGGTTTTGACAGATACTTTCGCTAAAGGTCGACTGTACACTGATCTTGGCCTCAGATTCTCAATAGAATGATCATAAAATTGTAGAGGATACTTTAGAATACTAAAAAAACAAAATCCGTAACGAAGATCTTGACGAAGATGAAGCCATTAGTGATGCCATTGTTTCTTGTGCTGCAGCCTCCGATGACAGAATCCCGTCGCGCCATAGTGGAGCAGGCTTTCAAGAAGTTGGACAAGTCGGGGGATGGTCATATCACCATCGAAGACATACGAAGGGTCTACTGTGTTGATTCACATCCAAGGTAACTTCATCATCTTCATAGATACTCGTACATGCTCACATATTATAGCCAAAAAAATAAGTAAGTAAGTATAAGTAGCGACTAACTATAGTAATAGCTATCCATACTGCACACGTGTCTCTAATTTTTTTTGTGAACTACTAAGATTCAGGATGCGAGATCAACCTCTAAATATTATTTTATGCGTAAAAAGAAATTGTTTTGTATGGGAACAGTCAAAAGAGCGTCGGTGGGGTCCGGGTTCAAAAACGTATATTTACCGACTGCTCTGACGGTGAAGGAAAACATCGTGAAACCTGCACACTGAGATGACCAGTGTGTAACATGGGGTAGGCACAAAAGATCCTCAAGGGTCGAAGTGCCATAAGTGATCATAAGATAAGATAAAATGGGAAGAGTTAAAAAAAATTATGTATACCCTATACATATTTTTTTTTAACTCTGATGATATGCTGTTTTGGTCTTTGTGTCTGTACTTACTAAATATGACAACCTAAGTGCTACTTAGTTACTTGTAGTCAAATATAATTTAATTAAATATGTGATATTAAAATACATGTCCAGTACTTATATATTATATTTGTCATTCCAGACCTCTTTGTTATTATACATTTACATTTAGGTATAAATCACAACAACACACTCCCAGCACAGCGCCCACGACACAGGATTACCTAGTGTGGGTGCTAATCGTAGGCTCGGTATTAGGAAATATGTATGTTATTTTTTAATTTAATTTTTTGTAGTATTCATGTACCTTTCCGTTGTATAGTGTTGTCGTTAAATAAATTTATTTATTTATTATTACATAAGTAACTCTTTTTTGGCGAAATTGTACACGGTACAACTAGTACAAGCACGGGTAGGTAATACCCCAAGTTTTACATATACCACCTACAACTCGAATAAAGCCCGAAGCGTCTAATGTCCCAAAATATATATATACTAGCGGCCCGTCCCGGCTTCGCACGGGCATTAAACATTACATTTAGATTTGTTAATTTTAACACATTCATAATGATAATAATATAACACCCATATTCACTTCTTTTTGCGTCGAGCTCCTAAAAAAGAGTAAATTAAAAAAAAATATAAGAATAATTAAATTCTTTGATATTATTTAATGATTTTTTTGTATTTATATGATTTTTTTTGTATTTATATGGTTTTTTGTGTTTTTTTTTGTTTATTTTTAATGTTTCTTTTTTTTTATTTTTTTTCAATTTCTATATTCTTTCCAACAGTGAAAGAATTATTCAAATCTGTTCAGTAGTTTCGGAGCCTATTCAATTCAAACAAACAAACAAAAAATCAAACCTTTCCTCTTTATAATATTGGTTATCATTTTGTTCTATCATCAATAGTTTTCGCAGTGTACGCGATGTAAGGAAGTTTTTTGATATTTTTTTACACTTTATCGTAATTTAAGTAAGGATCCCCATTTTTTTTGAAAATGAAATATAGCCTATGTCACTCAGGAAAAATGTAGCTTTCCAACAGTGAAAGAATTATTCAAATCTGTTCAGTAGTTTCGGAGCCTATTCAATTCAAACAAACAAACAAAAAATCAAACCTTTCCTCTTTATAATATTGGTATAGATATAATATGAGGTCAATCAAGGCCTTTTTGTGTAGGTTGATTCAACTGTTGCCATTTCTAGATACATGAGCGGTGAAGAGACAGCCGACTTAGTGTGGACTAGATTCCTGGCCCATTTCGAAACAGGCGGCATCGTTGATGGGAAGGTAAATATTTTCTACTATAGGAATCTATTAAACCAAAAATTGGAATAACCTCCTATAGAAATGATGATGATGACATTTATGATAACTCAAAAAATGTAAGAAACTCCCGACTCACTATTTTTGAGATCCACTTGCTTTTTTTGGTGATCATCAGTTCCTCACCATTCCCACAAGTTCCACTTGGGAATGGCATCATGGGTCCTAAATATTTGAGCTTAAACTCTATCTAGCTATTACCGTTCCAGAGATCGCATCTGACATAAAAGATACTACAAAATCTAAGTACTAACGTAATATTTAATGCTATTTTTAAATATTTAAAGATTTATTTCTAATCTATTCTACAAGATCTACAAGATCTTGGAATTTATACAGACATGGCAAGAAAACTCTACGGCCAAATTGGATCATTGGTTGTTTATCAAATTTCTTCGATCAAATCTCAACCATAACATGTTTACTTCAGACATGGTATGGACATGGCGTAACATTGATTTTTTTCAGATTCACAATTGTTGACATTTTTGGTACCTGTGGGCGACTGTACCTACTTCTTATATCTGTTTCAATTTCGTTTAGTTATAGTTAGTTTACTATATATAAGTGATATTGTGTTTATTAAACTTATTCAACCTAGACAAAAACGATTTATATTCCCTGATAATAATGTTGGTGTAAATTAGATCACCAGAATAAGTCTTATGTTTCTCGTCTTCAGGTAACCCTGGAGGAGTTCATGAACTACTACAGCGGCATCAGCGTGTCCATCGACAACGACTGCTACTTCGATCTGATGATGCGCAAAGCCTACAAGCTCTAAACACCCTGTACCTGCTCGCAATATCACCAAGAACATACCTATAAAGTTCAAAGCACATTATTGACACTTGCTTTTTAAGCTTTCGTGCTTTTTGTCAAAAGTATAATTAGACCCGTGTCTAACTGTATTACTTACAGCACTTTGCACTCGAAAATGTACCTGCAAATGATGCTCTAGTCTAGTTGTTTTATTTTTAACGGACTTCAAAAAAGAGAAGGTTCTCAGTTCGATTGTTTTTTGTTTTTTAACTTATTTTTTATGTATGTTGTATGTACCAGCTGTGGACAACATTAAGATAAAGCAAGAGATGAAATATTTTCAGTATATTGCATGTTTAGAATTAAAGTGGGAGGGGAAAGAGGGGACGAGGAGAGGTGATTGAATGACTTCAATACCTGACGGTATCGCTCATGGAAAATTTTTGAAGATTTCCTCGGGGTATCTTTAATTGACCATTAAAAAGACATCAACGAGACCACTGTACAATGCTCAAATTTGCCCATGCCCGAGAGATTTTGTTTTACCATGAAAGTCTAAAAGTAGCCATACATGAATTTGCAAAAATACTTTACTATAAAAATATATAGCAAAAATAGTATTTTGCTATTTCTTAGATTTCTAGAACTCGAACCTCGGTGGACCCCATAGAGTCTTTTGTTCCTGACACGAAATAGAATCAATTGGCATTAATTTTTTGTGTGTGAAAAATGGCATTTTTCTCGCTGACTGTACCTTTTTTTCAAAAATCTGTGAATGCAGTTTTAAATAGCTCCAAAAACTAGTGAAGGTCTCCTAAGACCATTTTCTCGTAGCTCCCAGCGGATCTGGTAGCTGCCCTGGGTGCCCCGCCGAAACTTTCCACCCTGTATACCAAAAAAGTAAAAACATATCATAGCGGATTGACCTTCATCTAAACTGAAGTCGCTCAGTCAAAGTCCGAATTTTTTTTTTGAAAATTCTAAATATAATTAGAATTTAAAATTATCAAAGAAAAACTAGTTGTAAAATCATAGAATGAAGAACGACACCCCGCATTATTAGGGGTTATTGTAAATTCGCCACACACAAAAAATATATGTAAACTCGCCACAGGTAGGTACAGGTTGTTGTAAATTCGCCACACTCTTGTTTTTTAATTGTAAACTCGCCACAATGGGTTTTTTCCGTACAGTCAGTACTAGAGTTTGTCTTCCTCACTCAGGATCTGACACTGACCTGTAATATCTGTGTCTATAGAATATATATTACAGGTCAGTGGGATCTGACCATTGGTTTCGACAAGTGGTTTTCTTTTCATTCATCTTTCAAGACAACACTGAAATGCACTGATTATTTATTTATCCAAGTCACAAATTACCTATTAAAAATCCTTACTTAAAGAGACACGTTACTTGTGTGCACGGTAACGTCTATTGCTTACTAAATTATTAATAGTGGTACAAAACTTGTACGAAATTTGTTGATTTTAATAAAATTCTAACTGCAATAAAATTTAAGTTGATTTTTTTTTCTTTTGTATGTATACGTCGGTTGCGTAGTGACTAGACCGCCGGACTCCCTCGATCGAGGGAGTCCGGCGATCCCTCGATCCCTCGATCGATCGAACTCGATCGAGTTCGAAACCATGCAATGTCATGTACCGAATAAGTTTTTGGTTTTTTCGACGACCGTCCATACTACCAGTAGTTCGGTGGTACTGGGTATAAGTCCCGCATTTATTGACTGATCTGACGGTAAAGGAAAACATCGTTAGGTGAAACCTGCACAATGAGATATCAGATAACCTGTGGTGAAATAGAGGAAGGCACGGGCAACCCTTAATTTCCGGCACATGAGGCAATCCCTGGGAGAGGCCTATGTCCAGCAGTGGACTAGAGTAGGCTGCTGCTGATGATGATGATGATGAGGCAATCCATCTTAGTCCTCAAGGTTAGCAGCGTATCAAAAACCCTCTAATATTAATACAGTGAGATGTCTATGGGCGACGGTGACCACTTACCATCAGGTGGCCCGTTTGCTCGTCTGCTCTCCTTATTTAATTTTTTTTAAGCCTTTAAAAAATACCAAGAGGGTCGCTCTATGGTTAATTCCATAGAATAATCACAGCCATCAAAAATAATGAACGTGAAACTACTGAAAATGCAAACCGCCTATTAAGTAAAGGTAATGACCGGGAGCATGTTCGTGCTATAGGCGCTCGATGGCGAGCATGACGCGGTACTGGCCGGAGGAGCCGCGACGTATTCATTGATTGTAATTCTCGATTCTGAGCTGTTACATTACACGCGAATGCTCCCGGTCAGTACCCTCCTTTATAGGTATATTTTGAATCATAATATATTGAAATTGAAAACGTTTGTTTAACACTGTAAACATCAGAATATAGCAAGTATACAATACAGAAGTATACATGCAGCACAAAACATCCGGTGTGGTACAGTGCCAAAAAGGGTACACCAGCTCAGCATAATGCTGAACTTGTGTGAAGTTGACCGGCCCCAAAGCCGTTGCCCGCAATTCACCTATGCAGGTCGAAAGTACTCGGTAAGTACTTTTAAGTTCTGTGTAACTTTTCGTTAGTACTCTTACGCAATTCGATTATTTTTTAAAAACTTTTTGGGGCCGGCCAACTTCACACTCCCGGCCCAAAACGACTTTTTCGACTTTTTTTTTCGCCAATCGACAGACAATCGTTAGTACTCGATTGTTCCAAAATATTATCGTTAGTACTCTAAAACAGAATTTAAAAAAAATAATTGAAATGGGGTGGCTAACTTCACACCTGCCGCCCCATATGCAATTCACAATCAACAAAATACACAGGCGAGGTGTTATCGTTAGTACTCGATAGTTCTGCAAAACTTTTCGTTAGAACTCTCACCGTAACGAGAGAAAAAAATAAAACAATTAAATTACTCAAAATTTCAATAGGTAATATAACTTTACTCAACTTCATACTTCAGGAAAGCTATTTCTACGGCGGCGGAACCAAGTAGTGACTGACACTGATAATATTAAATCATCAATGTATACCAAAAATTAGCTAATTAATTAAGTAACACCGAATATTATTATATTTAGCACACGCATAAAACAGTCCATTTGGAAAAAACTGATACATGAAATACCTATCTCATGTCTTGGAAAAAATCTTTAAACGTGCATTTGATGAAATTCATTAGAGTCAAGCCCGATAATTCAGTAGTGGTAATAGCCACCCCGGATATTTTCAGTATACGTAGACAACAGCCCATGTGGAACACTCCTAGTCGACTAACAACGTTAGTACTTTCATCAACTAGTGGAAAATAAACATATTCTAAAAAAAATTAGACCCTTATTACTCGGTTGCGGAGATAGCCACCCCGGATCTTTTCAGCAAACGTAGACAACAGCCCATGTGGAACACTCCTAGTCGACTAACAACGTGAGTACTTTCATCAACTCGTGGAAAATAAACATAATCTCAAAAAAATTAGACCCACATTACTCGGTAGTGGAACTAGCCACCCCGGATATTTTCAGTATACGTAGACAACAGCCCATGTGGAACACTCCTAGCAACTAACAACGTTAGTACTTTCATCAACTCGTGGAAAATAAACATATTCTAAAAAAAATTAGACCCTCATGACTCGGTAGCGGAGATAGCCACCCCGGATCTTTTCAGCAAACGTAGACAACAGCCCATGTGGAACACTTCTAGTCGACTAACAACGTTAGTACTTTCATCAACTCGTGGAAAATAAACATAATCTCAAAAAAATTAGACCCTTATTACTCGGTGGCGGAGATAGCCACCCCGGATCTTTTCAGCATACGTAGACAACATCCCATGTGGAACACTCCTAGTCGACTAACAACGTGAGTACTTTCATCAACTCGTGGAAAATAAACATAATCTCAAAAAAATTAGACCCACATTACTCGGTAGTGGAACTAGCCACCCCGGATTTTTTCAGTATACGTAGACAACAGCCCATGTGGAACACTCCTAGCTAACTAACAACGTTAGTACTTTCATCAACTCGTGGAAAATAAACATAATCTCAAAAAAATTAGACCCACATTACTCGGTAGTGGAACTAGCCACCCCGGATATTTTCAGTATACGTAGACAACAGCCCATGTGGAACACTCCTAGCTAACTAACAACGTTAGTACTTTCATCAACTCGTGGAAAATAAACATAATCTAAAAAAAATTAGACCCTCATGACTCGGTAGCGGAGATAGCCACCCCGGATCTTTTCAGCAAACGTAGACAACAGCCCATGTGGAACACTTCTAGTCGACTAACAACGTTAGTACTTTCATCAACTCGTGGAAAATAAACATAATCTCAAAAAAATTAGACCCTTATTACTCGGTGGCGGAGATAGCCACCCCGGATCTTTTCAGCATACGTAGACAACATCCCATGTGGAACACTCCTAGTCGACTAACAACGTGAGTACTTTCATCAACTCGTGGAAAATAAACATAATCTCAAAAAAATTAGACCCACATTACTCGGTAGTGGAACTAGCCACCCCGGATTTTTTCAGTATACGTAGACAACAGCCCATGTGGAACACTCCTAGCTAACTAACAACGTTAGTACTTTCATCAACTCGTGGAAAATAAACATATTCTAAAAAAAATTAGACCCTCTTGACTCGGTAGCGGAGATAGCCACCCCGGATCTTTTCAGCAAACGTAGACAACAGCCCATGTGGAACACTTCTAGTCGACTAACAACGTGAGTACTTTCATCAACTCGTGGAAAATAAACATATTCTTAAAAAAATTACACCCACATTACTCGGTAGTTGAAATAGCCACCCCGGATCTTTTCAGTATACGTAGACAACAGCCCATGTGGAACACACCTAGTCGACTAACATCGTTAGTACTTTCATCAACTCGTGGAAAATAAACATAATCTCAAAAAAATTGGACCCTTATTACTCGGTGGCGGAGATAGCCACCCCGGATCTTTTCAGCATACGTAGACAACATCCCATGTGGAACACTCCTAGTCGACTAACAACGTGAGTACTTTCATCAACTCGTGGAAAATAAACATAATCTCAAAAAAATTAGACCCACATTACTCGGTAGTGGAACTAGCCACCCCGGATATTTTCAGTATACGTAGACAACAGCCCATGTGGAACACTCCTAGCTAACTAACAACGTTAGTACTTTCATCAACTCGTGGAAAATAATCATATTCTAAAAAAAATTGACCCTCATGACTCGGTAGCGGAGATAGCTACCCCGGATTTTTTCGGCATACGTAAACAGCAGCCCATGTGGAACACTCCTGGATAACTATCAACGTTAGTACTTTCATCAACTCGTGGAAAATAAACATAATCTAAAAAAAATTAGACCCTCATTACTCGGTAGTGGAACTAGCCACCCCGGATTTTTTCAGTATACGTAGACAACAGCCCATGTGGAACACTCCTAGCTAACTAACAACGTTAGTACTTTCATCAACTCGTGGAAAATAAACATATTCTAAAAAAAATTAGACCCTCATGACTCGGTAGCGGAGATAGCCACCCCGGATCTTTTAGGCATACGTAGACAACAGCCCATGTGGAACACTCCTAGTCGACTAACAACGTGAGTACTTTCATCAACTCGTGGAAAATAATCATATTCTAAAAAAAATAGACCCTCATGACTCGGTAGCGGAGATAGCCACCCCGGATTTTTTCGGCACACGTAGACAGCAGCCCATGTGGAACACTCCTGGATAACTATCAACGTTAGTACTTTCATCAACTCGTGGAAAATAAACATAATCTCAAAAAAATTAGACCCTCATTACTCGGTAGTGGAAATAGCCACCCCGGATCTTTTCAGTATACGTAGACAACAGCCCATGTGGAACACTCCTAGCTAACTAACAACGTTAGTACTTTCATCAACTCGTGGAAAATAAACATATTCTAAAAAAAATTAGACCCTTATTACTCGGTGGCGGAGATAGCCACCCCGGATCTTTTAGGCATACGTAGACAACAGCCCATGTGGAACACTCCTAGTCGACTAACAACGTGAGTACTTTCATCAACTCGTGGAAAATAATCATATTCTAAAAAAAAATAGACCCTCATGACTCGGTAGCGGAGATAGCCACCCCGGATTTTTTCGGCATACGTAGACAGCAGCCCATGTGGAACACTCCTAGTCGACTAACAACGTGAGTACTTTCATCAACTCGTGGAAAATAAACATAATCTCAAAAAAATTAGACCCACATTACTCGGTAGTGGAACTAGCCACCCCGGATCTTTTCAGTATACGTAGACAATAGCCCATGTGGAACACTCCTAGCTAACTAACAACGTTAGTACTTTCATCAACTCGTGGAAATTAAACATATTCTAAAAAAAATTAGACCCTCATGACTCGGTAGCGGAGATAGCCACCCCGGATCTTTTCAGCAAACGTAGACAACAGCCCATGTGGAACACTCCTAGTCGACTAACAACGTGAGTACTTTCATCAACTCGTGGAAAATAAACATAATCTCAAAAAAATTAGACCCACATTACTCGGTAGTGGAACTAGCCACCCCGGATCTTTTCAGTATACGTAGACAACAGCCCATGTGGAACACTCCTAGCTAACTAACAACGTTAGTACTTTCATCAACTCGTGGAAAATAAACATATTCTAAAAAAAATTAGACCCTCATGACTCGGTAGCGGAGATAGCCACCCCGGATCTTTTCAGTATACGTAGACAACAGCCCATGTGGAACACTCCTAGCTAACTAACAACGTTAGTACTTTCATCAACTCGTGGAAAATAAACATATTCTAAAAAAAATTAGACCCTCATGACTCGGTAGCGGAGATAGCCACCCCGGATCTTTTAGGCATACGTAGACAACAGCCCATGTGGAACACTCCTAGTCGACTAACAACGTGAGTACTTTCATCAACTCGTGGAAAATAATCATATTCTAAAAAAAATAGACCCTCATGACTCGGTAGCGGAGATAGCCACCCCGGATTTTTTCGGCACACGTAGACAGCAGCCCATGTGGAACACTCCTGGATAACTATCAACGTTAGTACTTTCATCAACTCGTGGAAAATAAACATAATCTCAAAAAAATTAGACCCTCATTACTCGGTAGTGGAAATAGCCACCCCGGATCTTTTCAGTATACGTAGACAACAGCCCATGTGGAACACCCCTAGTCGACTAACAACGTGAGTACTTTCATCAACTCGTGGAAAATAAACATAATCTCAAAAAAAATAGACCCTTATTACTCGGTGGCGGAGATAGCCACCCCGGATCTTTTCAGCATACGTAGACAACAGCCCATGTGGAACACTCCTAGTCGACTAACAACGTTAGTACTTTCATCAACTCGTGGAAAATAAACATATTCTAAAAAAAATTAGACCCTCATGACTCGGTAGCGGAGATAGCCACCCCGGATCTTTTCAGTATACGTAGACAACAGCCCATGTGGAACACTCCTAGCTAACTAACAACGTTAGTACTTTCATCAACTCGTGGAAAATAAACATATTCTAAAAAAAATTAGACCCTCATGACTCGGTAGCGGAGATAGCCACCCCGGATCTTTTAGGCATACGTAGACAACAGCCCATGTGGAACACTCCTAGTCGACTAACAACGTGAGTACTTTCATCAACTCGTGGAAAATAATCATATTCTAAAAAAAATAGACCCTCATGACTCGGTAGCGGAGATAGCCACCCCGGATTTTTTCGGCACACGTAGACAGCAGCCCATGTGGAACACTCCTGGATAACTATCAACGTTAGTACTTTCATCAACTCGTGGAAAATAAACATAATCTCAAAAAAATTAGACCCTCATTACTCGGTAGTGGAAATAGCCACCCCGGATCTTTTCAGTATACGTAGACAACAGCCCATGTGGAACACTCCTAGTCGACTAACAACGTGAGTACTTTCATCAACTCGTGGAAAATAAACATAATCTCAAAAAAATTAGACCCACATTACTCGGTAGTGGAACTAGCCACCCCGGATCTTTTCAGTATACGTAGACAACAGCCCATGTGGAACACTCCTAGCTAACTAACAACGTTAGTACTTTCATCACCTCGTCGAAAATAAACATATTCTAAAAAAAATTAGACCCTCATTACTCGGTAGTGGAAATAGCCACCCCGGATCTTTTCAGTATACGTTAATATATATATATATATATATATATATATATATATATATATATATATATATATATATATATATATATATATATATATATATATATAATATGAGGTCAATCAAGGCCTCTTTGTGTAGGTTGATTCAACTGTTGCCATTTCTAGATACATGAGCGGTGAAGAGACAGCCGACTTAGTGTGGACTAGATTCCTGGCCCATTTCGAAACAGGCGGCATCGTTGATGGGAAGGTAAATATTTTCTACTATAGGAATCTATTAAACCAAAAATTTGAATAACCTCCTATAGACATGATGATGATGACATTTATGATAACTCTCAAAATGTAAGAAACTCCCGACTCACTATTTTTGAGATCCACTTGCTTTTTTTGGTGATCATCAGTCCCTCAAAGTTCCACATGTGGGAATGGCATCATGGGTCCTAAATGTTTGAGCTTAAACTCTATCTAGCTATTACCGTTCCAGAGATCGCATTTGACATAAAAGATACTACAAGATCTAAGTACTAACTATCGTAATATTTATTGCTTTTTTTAAATATTTAATGATTTAATTCTAATCTATTCTACAAGATCTACAAGATCTTGGAATTTATACAGACATGGCAAGAAAACTCTACGGCCAAATTGGATCATTGGTTGTTTATCAAATTTCTTCGATCAAATCTCAACCATAACATGTTTACTTCAGACATGGTATGGACATGGCGTAACATTGATTATTTTCAGATTCACAATTGTTGACATTTTTGGTACCTGTGGGCGACTGTACCTACTTCTTATATCTGTTTCAATTTCGTTTAGTTATAGTTAGTTTACTATATATAAGTGATATTGTGTTTATTAAACTTATTCAACCTAGACAAAAACGATTTATATTCCCTGATAATAATGTTGGTGTAAATTAGATCACCAGAATAAGTCTTATGTTTCTCGTCTTCAGGTAACCCTGGAGGAGTTCATGAACTACTACAGCGGCATCAGCGTGTCCATCGACAACGACTGCTACTTCGATCTGATGATGCGCAAAGCCTACAAGCTCTAAACACCTTGTACCTGCTCGCAATATCACCAAGAACATACCTATAAAGTTCAAAGCACATTATTGACACTTGCTTTTTAAGCTTTCGTGCTTTTTGTCAAAAGTATAGTTAGACCCGTGTCTAACTGTATTACTTACAGCACTTTGCACTCGAAAATGTACCTGCAAATGATGCTCTAGTCTAGTTGTTTTATTTTTAACAGACTTCAAAAAAGAGAAGGTTCTCAGTTCGATTGTTTTTTTGTTTTTTAACTTATTTTTTATGTATGTTACCACCAGCTGTGGACAACATTAAGATAAAGCAAGAGATGAAATATTTTCTGCTTATTGCATGTTTAGAATTAAAGTGGGAGATGAAAGGTGATTGAATGACTTCAATACCTGACGGTATCGCTCATGGAAAATTTTTGAAGACTTCCTCGGGGTAGCTTTAATTGACCATTAAAAAGACATCAACGAGACCACTATACAATGCTCAAATTTGCCCATGCCCGAGAGATTTTGTTTTACCATGAAAGTCTAAAAGTAGCCATACCTGAATTTGAAAAAATACTTTACTATACAAATATATAGCAAAAATAGTATTTTGCTATTTCTGAGATTTCTAGAACTCGAACCTCGGTGGACCCCATAGAGTCTTTTGTTCCTGACACGAAATAGAATCAATTGGCATTAATTTTTTGTGTGTGAAAAATGGCATTTTTCTCGCTGACTGTACCTGTTTTTCAAAAATCTGTGAATGCAGTTTTAAATAGCTCCAAAAACTAGTGAAGGTCTCTTAAGACCATTTTCTCGTAGCTCCCAACGGATCTGGTAGCTGCCCTGGGTGCCCCGCCGAAACTTTCCACCCTGTATACCAAAAAAATAAAAAAAAATTCATAGCGGATTGACCTTCATCTAAACTGAAGTCGCTCAGTCAAAGACCGAATTTTTTTTTTGAAAATTCTAAATATAATTAGAATTTAAAATTATCAAAGAAAAACTAGTTGTAAAATCATAGAATGAAGAACGACACCCCGCATTATAAGGGGTTATTGTAAATTCGCCACACACAAAAAATATGTGTAAACTCGCCACAGGTAGGTACAGGTTGTTGTAAATTCGCCACACTCTTGTTTTTTAATTGTAAACTCGCCACAATGGGTTTTTTCCGTACAGTCAGTACTAGAGTTTGTCTTCCTCACTCAGGATCTGACACTGACCTGTAATATCTGTGTCTATAGAATATATATTACAGGTCAGTGGGATCTGACCATTGGTTTCGACAAGTGGTTTTCTTTTCATTCATCTTTCAAGACAACACTGAAATGCACTGATTATTTATTTATCCAAGTCACAAATTACCTATTAAAAATCCTTACTTAAAGAGACACGTTACTTGTGTGCACGGTAACGTCTATTGCTTACTAAATTATTAATAGTGGTACAAAACTTGTACGAAATTTGTTGATTTTAATAAAATTCTAACTGCAATAAAATTTAAGTTGATTTTTTTTTCTTTTGTATGTATACGTCGGTTGCGTAGTGACTAGACCGCCGGACTCCCTCGATCGAGGGAGTCCGGCGATCCCTCGATCCCTCGATCGATCGAACTCGATCGAGTTCGAAACCATGCAATGTCATGTACCGAATAAGTTTTAGGTTTTTTCGACGACCGTCCATACTACCAGTAGTTCGGTGGTACTGGGTATAAGTCCCGCATTTATTGACTGATCTGACGGTAAAGAAAAACATCGTTAGGTGGAACCTGCACAATGAGATATCAGATAACCTGTGGTGAAATAGAGGAAGGCACGGGCAACCCTTAATTTCCGGCACATGAGGCAATCCCTGGGAGAGGCCTATGTCCAGCAGTGGACTAGAGTAGGCTGCTGCTGATGATGATGATGATGAGGCAATCCATCTTAGTCCTCAAGGTTAGTAGCGTATCAAAAACCCTCTAATATTAATACAGTGAGATGTCTATGGGCGACGGTGACCACTTACCATCAGGTGGCCCGTTTGCTCGTCTGCTCTCCTTATTAAATTTTTTTTAAGCCTTTAAAAAATGCCAAGAGGGTCGCTCTATGGTTAATTCCATAGAATAATCACAGCCATCAAAAATAATGAACGTGAAACTACTGAAAATGCAAACCGCCTATTAAGTAAAGGTAATGACCGGGAGCATGTTCGTGCTATAGGCGCTCGATGGCGAGCATGACGCGGTACTGGCCGGAGGAGCCTCGACGTATTCATTGATTGTAATTCTCGATTCTGAGCTGTTACATTACACGCGAATGCTCCCGGTCAGTACCCTCCTTTATAGGTATATTTTGAATCATAATATGTTGAAATTGAAAACGTTTGTTTAACACTGCAAACATCAGAATATAGCAAGAATACAATACAGAAGTATACATGCAGCACAAAACATCCGGTGTGGTACAGTGCCAAAAAGGGTACACCAGCTCAGCATAATGCTGATGCAAGCTACAGCGCTGATTTTCAGTTGGCCCCTCAGTGACTGAGTGTATAGAAAATTAATATATGGTAAAGGTAAACGTAGAAATCCTGCTTGCGAAAAAAAAAACAATCATATTTTCCTAAACTTTTGGCATTAATTCAAATGAATGCCTTACGTTAGGTCATCCAAGAAAAGTAACGTAGCGAAAAATATGTAGGTACTTTCGAGAGCTTCGTGTGACGAAAGCTTAAGAGTTAGAAAAGTAATAGTTATACCATCATAAAGATCGATCTGACGCCAAGAATAAAACATATGCTCGACCCCCTCGACTCCCTCTGGTGGCGTCATAGGTCACGCAAGTGAACACTGAAAATTTGGTGTTACGCGGTTAGCGCTCAGTTTAAAGTGAGCTAGCGTAGCAGCTACTCGACGGATTTGGACCAAATAAACTGTATTTTAAAGAATAAAATACAGTTTGCGATATTAATAAAGTTCTGACGTTGATTGCAATTGAAAATGGTAAGGTCGAAAAATGGCAAAAATTATCAGATTAAATCTTGTTTGCGACGGACCAAACCTACTTCCGAGAGCAGAGAGGATACGTCTTCATCGGTTAAGAAAGAAATTTGAATTCATGAAATAATAATACCATCCAAAAATTGACTATTAATAAAGATTTTTCTATTCTATTCTATTCTATTCTTTTATTCATAATTAATCATCTTATAAAAAGATTATGATAATTTTCAGGATATCGAAGACCTTTTCACGAAATTCGACAAAGACGGTAGTGGCTCCATCAGTGTCGGTGAATTCCTGCAACAACTCCGAGTACGTATTTTTTAATTATCATTTTATATCATTAAAGAACAGTAGCTATGAATAAAAGCCTCTTTACCAAGGGGTTATGGGTTATGGTCCACAGTACGGATCCAGTGCTTATTACAGTCGCATCCTCATTGAGAGGGTCGAGATCATTATATGGAATGGTCATTCCTTGGGACATGGTCCTAGTTTTGATGGGTGAATTATACTTGAACTCGAATGTTTCTTCAGACACAGGTTTCCTCACCATGTTTTCCTTCAACGTTACGTTCGATCCCGGGGCTTCACATGTCTATTCAATCCAGGTTCTAGCGTAGTGGCTTTACTTCATACGTACATACAATCGACCACTGGTCAACCTATCAAAACGTATTTTTTATTGAATCTGAAATATACCATATTGCGCAGCGATATTCAGGTTGATATTTAATCGAAGGTTTTGACAGATACTTTCGCTAAAGGTCGACTGTACACTGATCTTGGCCTCAGATTCTCAATAGAATGATCATAAAATTGTAGAGGATACTTTAGAATACTAAAAAAACAAAATCCGTAACGAAGATCTTGACGAAGATGAAGCCATTAGTGATGCCATTGTTTCTTGTGCTGCAGCCTCCGATGACAGAATCCCGTCGCGCCATAGTGGAGCAGGCTTTCAAGAAGTTGGACAAGTCGGGGGATGGTCATATCACCATCGAAGACATACGAAGGGTCTACTGTGTTGATTCACATCCAAGGTAACTTCATCATCTTCATAGATACTCGTACATGCTCACATATTATAGCCAAAAAATAAGTAAGTAAGTATAAGTAGCGACTAACTATAGTAATAGCTATCCACACTGTACACGTGTCTCTAATTTTTTTGTGAACTACTAAGATTCAGGATGCGAGATCAACCTCTAAATATTATTTTATGCGTAAAAAGAAATTGTTTTGTATGGGAACAGTCAAAAGAGCGTCGGTGGGGTCCGGGTTCAAAAACGTATATTTACCGACTGCTCTGACGGTGAAGGAAAACATCGTGAAACCTGCACACTGAGATGACCAGTGTGTAAAATGGGGTAGGCACAAAAGATCCTCAAGGGTCGAAGTGCCATAAGTGATCATAAGATAAGATAAAATGGGAAGAGTTACAAGAAATTATGTATACCCTATACATATATTTTTTTAACTCTGATGATAGGCTGTTTTTGGTCTTTGTGTCTGTACTTACTAAATATGACAACCTAAGTGCTACTTAGTTACTTGTAGTCAAATAATATTTAATTAAATATGTGAAATTAATCTACATGTCCAGTACTTATATTATATTTGTCATTCCAGACCTCTTTGTTATTATACATTTACATTTAGGTACAAACCACAACACACACTCCCACCACAGCGCCCACGACACAGGATTACCTAGTGTGGGTGCTAATCGTAGGCTCGGTATTAGGAAATATGTATGTTATTTTTTAATTTAATTTTTTGTAGTATTCATTGTACCTTTCCGTTGTATAGTGTTGTCGTTAAATAAATTTATTTATTTATTATTACATAAGTAACTCTTTTTTGGCGAAATTGTACACGGTACAACTAGTACAACCACGGGTAGGTAATACCCCAAGTTTTACATATACCACCTACAATTGTACACGGTACAACTAGTACAAGCACGGGTAGGTAATACCCCAAGTTTTACATATACCACCTACAATTGTACACGGTACAACTAGTACAACCACGGGTAGGTAATACCCCAAGTTTTACATATACCACCTACAACTCGAATAAAGCCCGAAGCGTATAATGTCCCAATAATATATATATATATATATATATATATATATATATATATATATATATATATATATATATATATATATATATATATATATATATATATATATATATATATATATATATATATATATATATATATATATATATGCCTGCAAATGATGCTCTAGTCTAGTTGTTTTATTTTTAACGGACTTCAAAAAAGAGAAGGTAATATGAGGTCAATCAAGGCCTCTTTGTGTAGGTTGATTCAACTGTTGCCATTTCTAGATACATGAGCGGTGAAGAGACAGCCGACTTAGTGTGGACTAGATTCCTGGCCCATTTCGAAACAGGCGGCATCGTTGATGGGAAGGTAAATATTTTCTACTATAGGAATCTATTAAACCAAAAATTGGAATAACCTCCTATAGAAATGATGATGATGACATTTATGATAACTCAAAAAATGTAAGAAACTCCCGACTCACTATTTTTGAGATCCAATTACTTTTTTTGGTGATCGTCAGTTCATCAAAGTTCCACATGTGGGAATGGCATCATGGGTCCTAAATGTTTGAGCTTAAACTCTATCTAGCTATTACCGTTCCAGAGATCGCATTTGACATAAAAGATACTACAAGATCTAAGTACTAACTATCGTAATATTTATTGCTTTTATTAATTAATTAATTGTTATCTAAGATTAATCAAATATAATTCAAATCAGATCTTAATACTAATTATTATAATAAATCCATTCTACAAGATCTACAAGATCTTGGAATTTATATACAGACATGGCAAGAAAATACTACGTCCAAATTGGATCATTTACCTAACGATTTCATAGATTTGTACAAATGGAAAATACATGACAATAATTTGATGTCAAAAATATAAAAATTAAATAATAAAATCAATGCCATACTATAACTAGGTAAAAATTATATAATATAACTTCAGTCAAACAGCCCCCCGCGAAGTGCCCCCTGGCCGAAAGTACCCAGGATACTCGCGGCGTTCCCTCGCTGAATGGAGAGGGAAATGCGCTGCACTAAAAAGTAGCCGGCTCGCGGATCACCTCCTCTCTCCTTAATTCGCCTCCCCAGAGCGCGAATCAGATCCTTGGATCATTGGTTATTTATCAAATTTCTTCGATCAAATCTCAACCATAACATGTTTACTTCAGATATGGTATGGACATGGCGTAACATTGATTTTTTTCAGATTCACAATTGTTGACATTTTTGGTACCTGTGGGCGACTGTATCTACTTCTTATATCTGTTTCAATTTCGTTTAGTTATAGTTAGTTTACTATATATAAGTGATATTGTGTTTATTAAACTTATTCAACCTAGACAAAAACGATTTATATTCCCTGATAATAATGTTGGTGTAAATTAGATCACCAGAATAAGTCTTATGTTTCTCGTCTTCAGGTAACCCTGGAGGAGTTCATGAACTACTACAGCGGCATCAGCGTGTCCATCGATAACGACTGCTACTTCGATCTGATGATGCGCAAAGCCTACAAGCTCTAAACACCCTGTACCTGCTCGCAATATCACCAAGAACATACCTATAAAGTTCAAAGCACATTATTGACACTTGCTTTTTAAGCTTTCGTGCTTTTTGTCAAAAGTATAGTTAGACCCGTGTCTAACTGTATTACTTACAGCACTTTGCACTCGAAAATGTACCTGCAAATGATGCTCTAGTCTAGTTGTTTTATTTTTAACGGACTTCAAAAAAGAGAAGGTTCTCAGTTCGATTGTTTTTTTGTTTTTTAACTTATTTTTTATGTATGTTACCACCAGCTGTGGACAACATTAAGATAAAGCAAGAGATGAAATATTTTCAGTATATTGCATGTTTAGAATTAAAGTGGGAGATGAAAGTTGATTGAATGACTTCAATACCTGACGGTATCGCTCATGGAAACGTTTTGAAGACTTCCTCGGGGTAGCTTTAATTGACCATTAAAAAGACATCAACGAGACCACTGTACAATGCTCAAATTTGCCCATGCCCGAGAGATTTTGTTTTACCATGAAAGTCTAAAAGTAGCCATACATGAATTTGAAAAAATACTTTACTATACAAATATATAGCAAAAATAGTATTTTGCTATTTCTGAGATTTCTAGAACTCGAACCTCGGTGGACCCCATAGAGTCTTTTGTTCCCGACACGAAATAGAATCAATTGGCATTTTTCTCGCTGACTGTACCTTTTTTTCAAAAATCTGTGAATGCAGTATTAAATAGTTCCAATTAGAGAAGGTCTCCTAAGACCATTTTCTCGTAGCTCCCAACGGATCTGATAGCTGCCCTGGGTGCCCCGCCGAAACTTTCCACCCTGTATACCAAAAAAATAAAAAAAAATTCATAGCGGATTGACCTTCATCTAAACTGAAGTCGCTCAGTCAAAGTCCGAATTTTTAAAAAAAAATTCTAAATATAATTAGAATTTAAAATTATCAAAGAAAAACTAGTTGTAAAATCATAGAATGAAGAACGACACCCCGCATTATAAGGGATTATTGTAAATTCGCCACAGGTAGGTACAGGTTGTTGTAAATTCGCCACACTCTTGTTTTTTAATTGTAAACTCGCCACAATGGGTTTTTTCCGTACAGTCAGTACTAGAGTTTGTCTTCCTTACTCAGGATCTGACACTGACCTGTAATATCTGTGTCTATAGAATATATATTACAGGTCAGTGGGATCTGACCATTGGTTTCGACAAGTGGTTTTCTTTTCATTCATCTTTCAAGACAACACTGAAATACACTGATTATTTATTTATCCAAGTCACAAATTACCTATTAAAAATCCTTACTTAAAGAGACACGTTACTTGTGTGCACGGTAACGTCTATTGCTTACTAAATTATTAATAGTGGTACAAAACTTGTACGAAACTTGTTGATTTTAATAAAATTCTAACTGCAATAAAATTTAAGTTGAATTTTTTTTTCTTTTGTATGTATACGTCGGTTGCGTAGTGACTAGACCGCCGGACTCCCTTGCGGGGGGATCGAGTTCGAAACCACGCAATGTCATGTACCGAATAAGTTTTTGGTTTTTTCGACGACCGTCCATACTACCAGTAGTTCGGTGGTACTGGGTATAAGTCCCGCATTTATTGACTGATCTGACGGTAAAGAAAAACATCGTTAGGTGAAACCTGCACAATGAGATATCAGATAACCTGTGGTGAAATAGAGGAAGGCACGGGCAACCCTTAATTTCCGGCACATGAGGCAATCCCTGGGAGAGGCCTATGGCCAGCAGTGGACTAGAGTAGGCTGCTGCTGATGATGATGATGATGAGGCAATCCATCTTAGTCCTCAAGGTTAGCAGCGTATCAAAAACCCTCTAATATTAATACAGTGAGATGTCTATGGGCGACGGTGACCACTTACCATCAGGTGGCCCGTTTGCTCGTCTGCTCTCCTTATTTAATTTTTTTTAAGCCTTTAAAAAATGCCAAGAGGGTCGCTCTATGGTTAATTCCATAGAATAATCACAGCCATCAAAAATAATGAACGTGAAACTACTGAAAATGCAAACCGCCTATTAAGTAAAGGTAATGACCGGGAGCATGTTCGTGCTATAGGCGCTCGATGGCGAGCATGACGCGGTACTGGCCGGAGGAGCCGCGACGTATTCATTGATTGTAATTCTCGATTCTGAGCTGTTACATTACACGCGAATGCTCCCGGTCAGTACCCTCCTTTATAGGTATATTTTGAATCATATAATATTGAAATTGAAAACGTTTGTTTAACGCTGTAAACATCAGAATATAGCAAGAATACAATACAGAAGTATACATGCAGCACAAAACATCCGGTGTGGTACAGTGCCAAAAAGGGTACACCAGCTCAGCATAATGCTGAGGCAAGCTACAGCGCTGATTTTCAGTTGGCCCCTCAGTGACTGAGTGTATAGAAAATTAATATATGGTAAAGGTAAACGTAGAAATCCTGCTTGCGAAAAAAAAATCAATCATATTTTCCTAAACTTTTGGCATTAATTCAAATGAATGCCTTACGTTAGGTCATCCAAGAAAAGTAACGTAGCGAAAAATATGTAGGTACTTTCGAGAGCTTCGTGTGACGAAAGCTTAAGAGTTAGAAAAGTAATAGTTATACCATCATAAAGATCGATCTGACGCCAAGAATAAAACATATGCTCGACCCCCTCGACTCCCTCTGGTGGCGTCATAGGTCACGCAAGTGAACACTGAAAATTTGGTGTTACGCGGTTAGCGCTTAGTTTAAAGTGAGCTAGCGTCGAAACTACTCGACGGATTTGGACCAACTAAACTGTATTTTAAAGAATAAAATACAGTTTGCGATAATAATAAAGTTCTGACGTTGTTTGCTATTGAAAATGGTAAGGTCGAAAAATGGCAAAAATTATCAGATTAAATCCTGTTTGCGACTGACCAAACCTACTTCCGAGAGCAGAGAGGATACGTCTTCATCGGTTAAGAAAGAAATTTGAATTCATGAAATAATAATACCATCAGTAGTAGCCACTTCTACCCACCACGTTTTGTTTTTCAAAATCTATGAGATGACCGGACTAAAACCACCGCGATTTACACCTCATAGAGCTTAAATTCTCTCTTTATGATCCACGTCCAGAATACAATAAAATTCTATGAAAAGTTTAGGTATACAAACTTGGCTTAGGCTGGCTTGCGCGAAAGTCGAATTGAGAATTATCCCGAGAGTTAGTGCTTAACCCGGGTTGAAACAAAAACGTCTTGCACCACCGACCCTGTTTTTTTTGTATGAAAACCATAGACAATTCGGGAGTTAAATCAGGGTAACTAACCCGGGTTATGAACATTTAACCCGCATTTTCGCGTAAGTGGACCTTATAGATAGACTTGATTCTAGGCTTCTATCACATAGTATACTCGTAGTTATTGAAATAAAAGGTTAATTAATGTCATAGAGTTCCAACTCTATTACCATATCATAAAAGAAGAATAATTTGATTTATATGTCATATTAGTGTGAGTTTTTTTGGACCTAGGTAGTTTTTTTTTGGATTTTTTATATTATGTGGATATTTATTCACACATGACAGTAAATAAACTAATGTTAATTAGTTTATTTAGTTCTTCATACACGATATAAGCAGGTAAATGACTAGCTCAGCTTTTTCTGTAGAATCACTCTCAGTACCTATCTGTTTGTGCGTTTTCTAAGGGGTCCCCTGTTGGGGAAGAGTCCGACACTTGCAAAGGTCCTTATTGTGGACTCATGTACATTTGTTCACATGCATTTGATACTTAATATTTTCTCAAACATGCAGGTTTCTAAAATTTTAATTCCCACAGAATTTTTGCCGCCGTTTGGTCGGTAGTAATATACCAAGAACTTAGGTATTATCTTGGATGGAACCCTGTAAATTCGTATTGAAAGGAGTCCTCAGTAATCAATTTTAATTTATATTAATCATTGTATTTCAAATACAATATATTGTAGATATATCTGGGTTACTAATTCTTTACATTTAATAATAAATCTGAAATTTAATAATAAATGTGTGTGCTAAAGGAAATTAAACTATTAAATAATCGCGTACTATTAAACTCGTTTCGACGTTAGAGAGCGGTCGTGTCCTTTAGATTATAACATGTGAATTTTGCAGTGCAAGACAAAATGCTAACAAGAATGTGCTGAGCATACAAGTGTCTATTATTTTGCAGGATACTCCACCAAAATGTGTCGTACGGTGCACGCGGTTCTCTCGACCGTGATCTGCGGCATGCAAATGCTGGTCCGCGTCTTCATGACCGTCATCCTCATGCTCGAGAACCTCATCCGAATGTTCCTGCAGACCTTCTATAACTTTATATCGTTCTTGCTGCAAATGATATCACTTCTGCCTATATGCTGCGTGTTTCTAATAACATCCAGGCTGAAATGCTTCATGTGCGGTGGAGGAGGGCCTTGTCCCGTCAACAGAGGAGGCGCCTGCGACTGCCTGATGTCCCTTCTCGCCATCATTATACTGTTCTTCATATTCAGAGCGACGGGAGTAATGGACAAGATCTTCTACAGCATGGGTTACGCCAAAGCGCCAAGGCAAGTCGCTAGATTCGTGGCCACTCCCGGTGATATCACAGAATGTTCAAGAAACGACACAGAGGTTACGGAGTACGAGTTGGATGACTATACGGCAACAACTGAAGCGCTGCATGCACTGCGGACCGGATTCATCGATATCGAATTGGAATCTGTGCCGGAACAAAAGGACATAGGAGTAGATCAGAACCAGCCAATAAATTCAGATCCTTTGATCGATGTCGACGCGACCGTGCCTACGGATAGTGGCAGAATATTTTTGAAGAAGCTCGGCATCGACCAAAATACTATGACAACAGTTTACTACTATTTTGTATGACAGTAGGTATCCACATTGTTTCAAATTGTTTATCAATAAAACATGGTTTTCAGGTGAATCTCTTTCTCTGTCGCAACTCCTATGTTGGCTCTATTGTGGTATGATGGAAAGCGGAAAAGCGAAGGATACTTGTAATAATGCTAGTATACAATCGTATGAAGATAGGACCCTAATAATAATGATCGCAAGGGAAAATACGAATGGAGACTTTTTACAGGTTAGTACCTAATATATATTAATACTTCTTAGTACTATAAGTAAGAGTTTTTGCTATTATATCATTGATCTGTGGTCTCTTTGTCTATTCTCTAAAAAAATGTCAAGCTAAAAATCGAAAGTACTAAAATAAACTTAAAATTAAGTAAAATTTATAAAAAATAGATAGAAGATAATAAAATTCAACGTGATGAATTAATCACTTCTATAAAAACAAAAAAAAATACTGTGAAATAATGTTTATAGTGTACAATAGCAGCAAGGTGGCAAAGGTCGTTGTAGCTTTTGACGACGAACCATTGTGAAGTCAAAAAGTGAAAGGCCATCAATATGTGTTACGATTTGTTTTTGCCAATAATATGTGTCTTTCAAACGATAACTCGGATCTTAGTAACTGTGCTGTACGCCATCGAAGATATCCTTCGTTTAGTGATACAAACCATAAGTAGCTATGTTACAATGCTTCTGCAATGTTGTGCCTGGTGCCCTACTTACTTGGGATCTTGTGCAATGGGATGCTACACTTCCAATATGTGTTTCGCTAGCCGTTACCCTTTTACCACCCATGGGTGCACGTACTGTGTTATAATGATACTGATTATATTTCTGATACTCTACTACACATTCTGGTTCGAAGACGTGCTTGCAGAATTGGGGATCACATTCCCATGTACCATTTTTGGCAAAGACAAAAGGTTTGGGAGAGGTCAGAGTAATCGAAACACAACTAAGAATGAAAGAAGCATTTGGGCTAAAAGTAAAGATCATAGAAGACACAAATACTCTCCTCTCAATGATATTTTAACCGGGAAAAATGGATACACTAACTTAACAGATGGGAATGTACAACATGATCAATATTTTTATACTGATTCAGTTGATAATTTTCTAAAACCGCAAATATCTTTGTTAAGATTGCCTCGTGAAGGTAAAGAAAAGCTGAATGTAAGCAACGACTTATTACTTGAGCAAGTTGTAGAAACTCTATATCCTGCTAAGCTGTTTGAAGTTACCCTCACTACTGTATCTGCGATTATAAATGAGTCCTTTTTTGGAAATCATCCAGTCTCTGCACTGTTATGACAAATTTAATGAAAATTATGTAAAAAGAGGAAAAATAAAAACTAACATCTGAAAATATTGTGTTTTATGTTATAAATAAACCTACCTCATGCTATGAATTTGCTAATTCAACTAATTTTCCAAAATATAGCTGTGTACAAATACAACTCGGGTAAATCTATCAATCAATCATTTATTCGTGAACATAGGTAATAATAAGTAAGTATACAGTTTAAATGAGTTGGTATCACTATCATCTATCCAACATCACTATCCAATTTAGCTGTCATCTGAAACTCCTCGATGAATAAAGACAAATATGACTTCATGTATTCATTATTGACGAGTTCATGTACATACAAAATCATTTGTGCGGCGGAGGAGGGCCTTGTCCCGTCAACAGAGGAGGCGCCTGCGACTGCCTGATGTCCCTTCTCGCCATCATTATACTATTCTTCATATTCAGAGCGACGGGAGTAATGGACAAGATCTTCTACAGCATGGGTTACGCCAAAAAATATAAATAAAAAAATTTATTAAAATTAAAACATTAAAATCATTTGTAGAAGATTCATTTTTTTAGTATCTGCCTTTATTGACCAACCATCAACATAAATCAGCAAAATCTTCTTGCTTGGATATTTGCCAAAGAGAAAATCAAATAATTAAAGCATAAAGCTCAATTTTCTTTTTTAAAATGCTGTGAAATCAAGAACTTTCTTTTTGTGAAATTCTCATACATTTAAAATCTAGATTTTAAATATTTATGTCTATGAAAATTCTTTCACTTTGACAATTAGTTCAAAATTTGCGAGATGAGGTGAACGATTCTACAAATCTAAATTTTTATTCAAAATTACTCAGTATTAGGGAAATTAATTCTAAATTCTTGTAATTTCGCCTATTTACCACCAACGCGACGACATTTACTAAATTTAAATGTAGATAAATTAATAAAACTTGTAAACAGACAAGTGTTAACGTAGGTTCTGTGTTGAAAATAATGTAAGTATGAATCTCTAAATACTAACGTTGTTTCAGTTAACGGAGTTTGGTCATAACCCTCGCTAGAGCTATAATATACGAGAAACGACGATGTGGCCTTTAGCGCACGTGATATACCCCATACTTTATGTAACACCTGTGAGACAAAATATAATAAAATACTCATGTTCCTCAAAATTAACCTATAGTTACAGACAAGGAAAAGGTCAATTTTCAAGGTGTTACATAAAAAAATTTAAAGATTATGCTTATTTATTACCTCTTATTTAAAATTCAATGTTTCATCTAAATAATTTGAAAATATTATTTTGTTTACAGATAAACTGTAAGAAGCAAAAAAAAATATTATTACGTGAAAGTTTGGAAATATTAATTGTGAATTAGATTTTAGTTGTTTTGGATTAAGACGTGCTTTGGATTTTGTGAATTTGATGATTAATGTATATGTAAAATAAAGAACGCACAAAATGAAGCTTTTGCTTCATTCGAAAAGCTGCTCATGCATAAACTGTATAAAAAATAATGAGACAGGTATACGAAACTCCGAATGGAGACTACTTACAAACATTAAGAAAAATGGACGCCAATGTAAACGCATACCTTACGAGAGGATGTTAATAAAAAAGCCAAGAAGAAAAGTGATAAGTAATAAAAACGTAAATGTTCAGAATTGCTGTGATGTTACAATTGTTGACCAATATAAAAATATACGAAAAAGTAGAGTTGACTTTGTAGATGAAGTGGAAAGAAAGAAATACATACCTTTAAAGTTAATGTCACCAAATAAACTAAGCGAGAGCTGCAGTTGCTGTCTCTGTAGTTGTAAATCTGAGCTTTATACTGCTTCTAATCGAGAAACAATAAAACAAACATTCGCAATCAGAAACAAAAGTCGTTCAATAAATCGCAGGCCAATAAGAGCTAGAATTAATAGAGCAGGAAGAGTTACCTTCAAAGCCAAACAGATACGATCAGATATTTCTACTGGTTTAACTAAACTGGGTACAGTAAACGGACTACTAACAACTGCTTTGGAAAATATATACTTGAGAAATGATACTGACAGTACATCAATGAATTTTACTAATAGTTCTGTAGATATTTGTACCCGTACGCCAAAGTATGATGATTCTGAAAATATATCTAAGAAATGTTGCAAGGAAATTGAAGAAATTAACAACAACAAAGGTTTAAATGCAAATGATTCATCTGATATAATTTCAACTTATCTTATTAACGGTGCTTCGAAAGATAATTGCAATAATTTTGACTTGAACTTTTTAATGATTAATTCATTGAATAATGCAGCCTCTGAATGTGAAAGCAAATCTAATTCCATATCAAGCGTTACAAATTCTAGCAATGAAATTACAAATGATTTTAATTATAAAAACATGGAAGCAAGAAATATAAAGGTTTCAAATATTGTGTCGCCTAAATCATTTAGCTCTAGAAGAATTAAAATAGATATAGTTAGTGATGAAAGTTCACCTAGAAAAGATTTTGACTCTGACATGCAGATTGTAATATACAGAGAAATGACAAAAGATACTGTTACTCCTATTAATCTAGCACGAGAAAGAACTGAAGTCATATGTAAACCTAAAGAATTTGTTTCCACACAAAGTGGAGAGTCTCAAATTTCTGAAGATTATGTCTCTAATTTTCCTCACAATGATTATTATGAATATGGAACTCATTCTGATGACATGAATTTAGCTAAACATAAAAGAATTAATGCACTGTTTACGAACAGTGTTACTTCACGAAGAGATTCGTATTTACAAACATCTCCGATTATAAGTATATCATCAAGAGAAGGGAAAATAAATACGTCTACTTCGACAAATGAAATGCAATATGTTGAACAATCACAGATAAAAGCTGATAATGTACTATATTTATCTACTTTACCTCAGAAACAAAGTGTTGATAAAGAATCACTAGCAATCAGTTTAGCCGATGATAGAAGAAATGTTGCACTGTTTACTAAAATGTCTTCTAGCGTGACTTCACGACGAGACTCGTCGTTACAGACAACTCCGATGTTTTTAAATCAATTGTCTTCAAGAGAAATACAAGTAAATATGATGTTACCACAGAGAAAACAAAAGGTTAAAAGATCACGGACAAAACCAGATTCAGTGTTATGTTTATCTACCTTTACTCAACGACAAACTGATGATCAAGAGAGACCGGCAAAAGGTGATGTTAAAGTTACAAAAGAAAAACAAAAACATAGTAGTAACCAAAGAATGAAATCTCACGTTGTGAAAGAAATTCACCAAAAACCTAATTTTAAGAAAAAGTTTCAGACAAATAATATCAAAACTAGCAATAACAAAGTGAAAATGTCTTTAATACTGTCATTTTTGAAATATTTTTGGATGAAAAATAATGAAAAGTCTGTTGTAGATAAATGTAAAGTTAACCGGTCATCAACGAAGAAGAGTAAAGGAAATCATCAATCCGACAAAGTAAAATATTTTAATTCAACAAGAGATGATAAAAAAACATTACCAGCATACTGTACGGATGATTTGAATGCGTTATATTCGTTCTCGTACTTGCCGAGTCTCTATGATCCTGATAAACTATATAAAAGACTAAAGCAAAACCGGAAGGATGAAGTAAGGAAAGTTACAATGATTCCTGATAGAGAAAACGTATCATTTACGAACAGAGAGAGACGACAGAAGAGGATAGTTACAAAACTAGTTGATAACAGTGGCGATATAAGAAAAAACTCTAAGATATCTGGACAAACAGTAACAACTTGCTCACATATTAATCCAAAATATAACAAACACCATAAAACTATAACCCAAATTGTTAACATGTCGACTGATAAGAAAAAAAATGACAAGATGTTGAAAATGAATGATAGTCATCATCACAAATCTAATAAAATCAACACTAGCAACGATACAGCATTTAATATCGGCCGTATTCTGAAGTACTATTGGAGTATTTTCAGGTTTCAAGGGAAATGTAATCGAAATATAATGATTTCTAACGATGTTTCAAAAAGATCAAAGGCAAATTATAGGAATACGAAGAAAATACGAGAAATTAAAAGGCTGCGTAGAACTGATAACTCATTACAGTCAAGTGAAATTATGATCAGCATTCCATATAAAAAAATTAATAAAAGTGGTTTTGAGTCAAATATTACCACTCCTCGGTTTCTCAGTCAATCTGAATGTGAATCACGCTGTATATGTATTCCATACCAATATGATATCATGAGTAGAAATGATATAACAGACAGTCGATTAGGAAAATGTAAATCAATGATGTCTTCAACTAACACTAACACAGACTATCCAAAATCTGCCTCCACTTGCAATAAAAAATTAATCGCCAGCTCTACACAGACGAAATCTAAGGTAAATGTAAAAGATATTGAAAATAAATCAAGTAAACATCATATAATTGCTATTCAAAATTGTTATGAATATAGTCCTGATCTAAAATCTAGAAAAGAAGTATTATGTAAACCGATATTAAAGAAAGCAACAGAAAACAAAAAGTTATCTGGAAGAGGCATATCACAAACAGTGAACAATTTGCAGTCTATAACAAAGAATCCATTTATAAAACGCTGTTTAAGTAAATTAAAACGCAGAAAGTCTAAAAAATATTGTGCGGTATCTATAAATAGTAATGTTGATATATTATGTGATCAATTAGGAAAAAAGATCGTAAGATTTGCTTCCTTAAGTAATCAAGTTTCATTTGAAACTCGACAATGGCCTATACGTGGAAACAATCTTGCAATTGGAGATTGTGATACTAGTGTACCTTATGAATATGATCCTTATGAATATTTAGAAAGAAAACGCATGCAATATTGGAGATCATCCTCAAAAGATTTTAACATAATATCTACCTCGAACTCAACTTCAAAGTCATCATCGAATTCAGAAGCTAAGAAAGTGGAGACAACAGTTAGCCGTAACGAAATATATAAACTAAAAAACACTGGAAACCTTAATGTAATCAATATTAATAAAGATTATAAGGTTCAAGAAATTGAATCCTTTGGTCAAACTGGACGAATAAGATCGAGTTTTAGATTAAATAGTAAATGTAATGATAAGAAACTAATACGAAAACAAATTATTAATAGAAGTAAAGACTTTGATGGATGTATCCCACGACAAAAGCAAAATCACATGCAAAATAAAGAACTCATACAGAAATTACGAAACAAGGGATCACAACGCGTTCACAGGCGACATCGAAATTCTGAATCTAAATCCCACAGTGAGAAAACGATAATAAAATCTATAATGACAAATGCATTCCTAAGACGATGTTTTCTGAGAAAAGATTCAGTCAAAAGAGTTGAACCGATTAATAACGGTACCTTTACTTTCAAATATTCAGATAATAAACGTGTTCGTTATTATAAACGTAAAATTTTCAATAATCTATCTGATTCTAATGAGTGTCTAAAAAGAATCAATGAAACGCGTTATAAGCGTTCAAAAATGGCAACTATAAATAATCACAATCATCCATCACAATCCATTTCAACCGAGGTCAAAATGGATGCTCATTATGAATCGACGAGGGTGCAATCTGAGACATTGCCACGACAAATTATCCAAGTAAGACCGAAGCATTTTCGATCCAAAGAAAGTAATGCAGCAACAATTAGAAAACAGTGTACAAACAAGTATCACCAGTCATTAAACAAACTTGACAAAGAATCTTTTCGAATATCTTCCAGTATCAAAGTCAATATAGAATTTTCTAAAGATAAGAGTTTTCTACATTATGGTGATTTTAAACGCAACAAAAGCTTCAGTGGAAACGAAAAAAGAAGTGATATTCTTTCCAAAAGGAAAATTAATACTGAAAAGTCAAAGTCGAAGCCATTGAAAGTAGTTGTACCTCAAGGTACTAGTATTAGTTACCAATAAATAATCAGTACCAATGCATCCATATGAGTAAGGGACACGAGTTAAAATATACAGTGACGAATTAGGCTACGTACCTACGTGTTAATGTACCCACGTACATTAACACTTTCAGCTCTCGAACTCTACCCGATATCAAATTTGTATGAATAGCGTAGACAATTCCTGAGTTTACCCAGGGTTGGATTTTAATAATTCAACGTCCATAATATTGTAATAGAACATTTTTTCAATTGCAGGGAATAAAGTTCAATCACAATGTTATAAAATTCAAAATATGGAATACAAAAAACATAGGACCAGCAACAGTAGCTCAATATTGCGAAGATGTTTCTGCACCTTAGGATTTATGAAGAAAAGAATCCTACGTGCTCGTGTTGAAACCCAAATTAATGCCACTACAAAGACAAAATATACTAAAAGATCAAAATTAGATACTAAAAAGCATATAAAATATAATAAAATGCTTCAGGGATACCCAAATACCCCAGTTAATCTAAGAAGCAAAAAAGCATTGACAGTCAGAAAAAAATCTGTAAAGAAGCTACCAAATATAAGGATATTAATTTACACATGTCTTTGCTCGTTTAAGAGAAATAAAAATAAATCTTTGGATATAATAACATCTAAACGTAATATTACAAATGCAAAGTATGAACAGACCAAATTAAAAAAGAAAACTGAAGGATCTGATATAAAATATCGTGCATATTATCCAAATACATGTCCTAAAAAGAGAAAAGACATGTACTACAATAATGTAACTGTATTTAATATGAACACGCATGTAAAATCAAATATGAAATCTCTTACGAATGTTGACGAGTGCCCACCATGTCCATATGCAAAATCTAAAACCAAGTTAATCCCGAAAACTGAGTTCTTTAATACGGCGTATAAAAGTAGGCAAACAATGACGCATGGAGAAAAAATGGCGAAAAAGACGGTTATCGATAAATGTATTTGCGTCTTTAGAAGAATTAAGGATAAATCCTTTGACGTGAACACAAATGAGCGCAGAATTATTATACCGAACATTAAAGAAAAAGAAATAGCAATCCGGGCATGTAGTTCTACAACATGTATCAAAGGTAAGCCAGGAGCAGGCAAAACTAGTATTATGAGAAAGAAAATTAAAACAAGAGATAATAGAAATAAACTAAAACTGAATTTTAAATTAGGAAGAAAAAACAAATCTTTGATAAACGCCAGTAACAAATCAAATAAACAGTTAGAAATATTACTGCCATATTCACAAAAGGAGTTTAATAATCATGTGAGTCGTACCAAAATCTATAAAAGACGAAGGCTTTTAAAAAAATATAGAATATATAGAAATGAAGTTATGGAACATTCTAGTATAATAAACGAAGTTCAATCTCCTAGAGACACTGTAAATAAGTCATGCAAATGTAATATTACACAACCAGTGCCTTTTCAAATATTAGTTAATAAGAACATGTGTGTTCTAAACTCCGAGGATATACAGAAAGCACTGTCTGCGAATAAAGAATTTATAAAATTGAAGGTAAGTGATTCTCAAGCAGTTTATAAAACAACCTGTCAATGTTGTAATTGTCAGTCACGAGGAACTAAAGGTAAACTCTCTACCAATCCTGTAGAAAAACCAGTCTTAATTAGACAACAACGCATAACGCAAGGCAAAAAGAAACTTTGTGAAATATTAAAAAACATAATGTGTTTGCCCCCTAAACGCCCACAATGTGAACCAATATCACCAATTTTTGAAATGATGGTAAATAAAAAAGACATGTGTATTATAAATACAGATGAAGTTCATAGAGCAGTATCAGCAATATTATCTCAAAATAATCCTCCTGTTCAGGTTAACAGAAGTAACCCTCAAGCGCAACTCGAAGCAGAATGTCCGTGTTGTAGATGTCGATCAAAAAGAAAAGAAGGTAAATTAAATCACTTTCTTACTAAATCACAGAATCCGAAAAAATCTACACACATTTTTACACCACATGCTCAAAAAACTACACATATTTACAAAGAAGAGTATATAAAAGATGGACAAACGCCGAAACCAAAAGTAAACTTTGAAAACTTGGAAATGAAAATGAAGTTGCAGAAGTCGAAGAAGAAGAAAGAAGAAAAGAAGAAAGCTAAAAAACAAAAGCGAATATTTAAACTGCAGTCCAAATTAGATGCTAAAAGAAATAAGGAAAGACAAAAAGCAGAAAAACATGCACTTAAAGACATTGAAAAATATAAAGATAGTGGTGATTGTAGGCTATTGACAGATTCTATATTAGATATAGTTAAATTGCCTTTTACTGCCATAGCGGATATAGTACGAACATTGTACAGATTCGCATTGAATCCGCGACGATGTTGCGATAAGGCTAAAGAATCTATAGATGACCCTGCATATACAATGGAAAAAGTTCAAAGCTGTATTGCAAACAGTAGTTACGTAGCCACATTCAGAGGGATTAAAGCTAGAATTGGAAGTATGAAAATTACACGTTCAATTATAAGCAGTTTGGATGGGAAGCAAGTTAAAAGGCGGAAAGAACGGTTGGACTATGATTGTAGTTTGTACATGGGTTCGCTCAGAAAGAAACCCCATATTTGGGCCTACAATTTGTGCGACTGGTTCTACCCACATTGTATTAGCTTGGTGATGGCAGGGAGGAATTGTTTGGAAATTGTAATATTAGTGTCAGCTATCGTCGTGTGGAGTCCATGTATAATTGGCATGGAGATGTGTCGCGCTTTGATTTGTTGCGTTTTTTGTACCAAATGATTTTTTGTCTATATTACGCTTTGTAATAAGTAAGATTAAATATAGCAATTTAGTTACGTTAATGAGTGGGTGTGTCTTTCTTTTATTCTTATAAAACCACACAACGATAGACGTTTACTATTAGTAACCGTCTATCTGATGGTTTTCAAAGATGTAGAGTCATATCACGTGAATATAGTCTATAGATATCCTTTATCGTTCTTTGATGGTGCAAAGAAGTCTGGTGTAGCTTTTGTAAATCGATTGCTATTTTCCTTTATACCACTCTCGCAAGGAAAGATCAGAGCAAAGATAGTAATCATGAGGTGAAGTAACTAAACCTACATAAGCAACTTCTTGTAGCTTCATCCTCTCTGGCTTCATCATCATTATCAGCCTGCTGGACATCATCAGGCAGGCATCTCCCAGTGCGCGATATTGAGCGCGATCCTCGCCGTCCCGGCGCTGCCAGCTACCTTGCGCTGAAATGTTTATTTCTGTATGAATAGATATCCCAATTTGTTCACATTTGACTCATGGATGTATCATACTAGGGACGAAACTGTGATCATGAATCATATGTGATTCATGGGACAGGGGATAAAAGCAAAGCAAAGCGGGGATTGTCTCGTTCTTACCATATAAACTCATATTTTTTACGTAAAAACTCTTTATTAAGTCATCAATTTTTATAGTGACATTAGAAGTGTCGATTATACTTTTCTCATAGTATTTATTTTTCGCTGAATGTATTTCAGAGTTTTACTTCTCAAAATATTTGCAAATATTGTAATGTAATGACATGATTTGATTTCGTAATTAGATTAGGTATTTAGGATAAAAGTAGGATATTTAGGATACCTAATGAAATATATAATTTGAATTTGTGTGATAATAAATTACCCAGTAGCTCATTGTTCTATCAGACCGGACATGCTTGGATACCTTCTTTTGGTAAGTACGAATATTTGGTTGGTAGAGAAATGTTAATGGCAAATTGAGTGCCTATAGGTATGGCCTGTTCAAATTGTGTATTCTTTGTAGTAGTGTGTGTATTTCAAGCAGAGCTTACTTATAACTCGACTAGATCCAAATGCTTTAGTTTTCAACATCCGTGCGTCCAGCGAAATAATAATGTTTTGTGATTTATCTATGCGTTACACTCAAAATTGACCTCGGGTTGCTGTTAAACCGAGAGTCAACGATTGGCGTAAGACGGCCTTACAATATCTTACTAGTATAGTAGGACAACTGGGAATGCTATCATACCTATGATCACACTCTTGTTTCCCCTAATTTGAATAGATACTATTTTGTTTCCAGATTTTGTAATTGACTGAAGCAAAGAAGAACTACTGAATGAACATGATCATTTTATTAAATACAATACAAGTATGATAACAACTGATAAGAAGTTACAAATGTAAAGGCGATAAAAGTAAAATATATTATTTATGTAGAGATATCAGCACTATTACAAAATTTCAATATCCCAAAGGAACAATGTTGCAAAATCGTAAAAATGCACGACAATGCAAAAACAATCAACATAGAAATAGAAATCAAGACGATGTAGTAATACCCATTACTAGAAAACCCTCCGTTAATTTTCTCGGAGTAAAGAAATGTAAAAGTGCAAATACGACATCTTTACGTTGTAGAGATTTGACAAAATTAAATTTTTTTTCGAAACATAAAGTTAGCAAACAAGATTTACCCCTTAGATCATGCTTATCGGCACAAACGCATAAATGTGGCGGTGACTCAAAATCCACACTGAGAGTTAGATTCTCACTGCCAACAAACGACGAATTACACCACAATGCAAGAAAAGGAACTAAATACAGTGAAACTGGATACATTCCACAGCCTGGCTATTATTTAAGACGACACAAACGTTTACAATGGACAAGATCACTAACTAATCTCAAAGTGACTGACAGTATTCAGAAAGCTGTTTGCGATAAAAAAGTCGCAGTCTCAGAAACATCACTGAAAAATCAACAAAAGCTGCAGGTAAATAAACCGAAATACTGGACATCTAATCCAGTTCAACAGTACAACTGCTATGTTGATAATAAATATTACATCAATAACACTAATGACGTACTGAACAGAACGAAACGGATCCACAATATTGTTTGTGAAAACTCCGAACCGAAAGTAACTGAACATACTACACGAGGAAAAATGAGGTCTAAGTTTACGCAGAATTTGAATTATGAAAAGCAACGTGGCTATCATCGATTGAAATTAAACGAGTATGAAAGACGCAATGTCTCTAAAAATGATAAACAATTTATTTATGAAGAAAACAGCAATTCTTACAAGAAAAAATCATATGATACCAATACTCCCGATAAATTTCGCACATATCAAGATAAAAAACAACAGAATTTTAAGGGATATTTCACGGATTCTCAGATTTTGGTTTATCACAGTCAAAAAAATAAAGATAATTGCTTTGTATATCGTACAGTAAATGAAAATAACTTTATCCATTACGAAACCAGCGCACACACTTTAAATAATGAAACTCCGAAAAATTGTACCGGTGGACAGAATCGACGAGTTAAAAAAGATAAAAAACATCACAAAAATGACATTATAAAGAAAGAGGATTACAGCGCAATATTATATGACGATATTTGCGTCATCGGAAAGGAATTAACACTATGGAAGAAAATTAAATGTCGTTTGAGGTCCTTAACATCACACCTAAATATGGATAATCATACAAATGCTCCCAAAAAGAAATCCACAAACGTTGAAAACATTGTGTATTCTGATAAAAATGAGAAAGTTTCCTCTTACTGGGAGTATGTAAATAAATTTAAATCTCCTAGCCAACATTGCGTTCGCACATCCATGAATAATCAACAAGTGTATTATTATTGTGATCAAAAAATTGCAGACAGATTAGTAAAAAAGCAGGATACTGAATGTTGTAAAAAATCTGCGTCTGCTCAGGTATGCCCTTTTCAAGTTGGTTCCATTCACGATAAAAGTATGCAACTTGATCTAATGTTTCCTACAAAGAACACTTTCGAGGTTGGTTGCGAGATATGTAAACCAAAACAAACTCAAATCGATAATGATTATTTTAATGTAAATGATATCGCAACAACTAGAGAAACAATAATTTATCCTACAAAAGTAAAAAAATCTATGGATAAATACACGTTAAAAATAGATGTAAAGGCAAGAGATGAAAAACAATTTAAAATAATAAAAGATGAAAACTTAACGACACAATCGAAATGCATGCAAACCCAACCCACGATGGAATCCATAGGACATCAAATTAATATTGGAATTGAATGTGCTCAAAAGGAATTTTGCAAGAAAAACTATTGCATTGAAGCACAAAAATGTGATAAAAACATTGATAAAAACATTGTTGGTCAATTTTTTGATCACATGAAAAGTATAATAGGTTGGAATGATTACGTTGAAATTATGAAAAAATATTATATCTACGATGTAAATAAAGAAGAAACAATAAAAGTTGATGATATAGAAAAAAATACTAAAAGTAGTTCCAACTCAACCCTCTCTCGCAAAACATACGTGGATAAAGAAATTCAGTCAGAAGAACAGTCCTTTCCCGAGTTATACATAGAAAGGAATATAACGGCTTCAAAAACACCGACTTTAACAGACACAAAAAATACTTGTTTAGGAAATTCCAATCCCGGATATATCAAGTTATCCATCAGTCCAAGGTGCAGGGTGAGACCGATTGCCAAATCTTGTACTGCTTCAGAACTAATAACAAGTATTTGTGACATTCACCCAAAAACGTGTGTTTCAACCACAACAAATTATTGCGCAAAAAATCCTTGTGAAGATAATACTACTACATTACTTAAAATTTGTACATTTGATGAACCTCCGCAATGTACTACAAAGGTGACGTCGACATCAAAATGTAATGAAATTTCACATTCCACATTATGTACACAGCCTGTCATCTGTAAGGAGCCCTCTAAATATGCTTCTACTTGCAAAATGGAATTAATATCAACTTGTCAGCGTCAACGAAGCGAAGAATGTCCTTCAAGGATAAAGTGTTATACAAAGACGACTTCAAAAAACAAAACATGTCCGCAAATGGTAACGAAATCTTGCAACACAGCGAAAATAGTCAAATACGATCGTCAATGCAATACTCCGACGAGACTACGTTCGAACGTCAAAAGAAGATGCAAGAAAACGCAATATCAGTATGTATCCAGACGATGTAGCATGGACAAAATAGACAGAGTTACATGTAAACCGAAGTCATATCTATGTCAAAGAAACAAACATAAAAGTAATAAATCAACCAATTGTAGTAGTATTCGAAAAGTGAAATGTAAAAAGGTAAAAAGTAAATGTAAGAAAATTCAATGTACTCGTACAGTTAAACCAAAGTGCAAAAGGAAGAAGATGGTTTGTGGAAATAACCGTTACAAAATTGATCCTTCTAATTGTTCTCTAGTTCATGACACAATGGAAATGATAAACAGACATGTGCTATGTCCTACTTATAGACTTGCTAATTGTGAAATGGAGCAGTGTCCGTCCAAAAAGCCTCCATGCAAGAAGAGAAAAATCAACTATGCAGACTACTACTTTGACTGCAATAAAATGTATATGTACACACTCAGAAATAAGCCGTGTTTCTGCATATACCGGTACTGTAGATGCTTCTACCCTCATTTCATCACCCTTTTGCGTATGTGGAAACACGTACTGCATGTTATGCTCTTTACTTTAGCGTTTCTTGTATGGTGTCCGTGTCTTTTGGTCATCGAACTGTGTAGATGTTGGCTTTATTGTTTGTTTTGGGCTTAATAAATTGATACAGAAGTTACAATTGTCGTTTATTTCTATTCCAAATAATACCTACAGGATGAAAACTCCCATACGAGATTGCTACCTTCATAAATGATACAATGAGTTTATGAGGCATGGCATTGACTCTCGTTGGGATGATGAATTCATTACATGGATGTGAATATTGACATGGACCAATATTGTTATTTATTAGCTCTTTGTCCTACTCGTTTTGGTTCAAATTTCCCAAAACGTCTATTTTTCAAAGGTCCATCTCCCAAAAGGTCCAATTCCGAAACGTCCAGTCACAATGTTACAAATGTAACTTGTTATTACGGGCGAATCGGGGACGACACGGGAACGACATGGGGACAAATGGTCTTGTTCTTTGAACGACAAGACAACCAGCGTAATAACCAGTAGCAACGCATTAAGAACCCTAATTAAAATATATAATACCTTTATTATAATAAGGTTGGGCGTCTATTGGCATTGATGACCAATTACTACTTTATTAAGTTTGCTCGTCAGCTCTATAACTTAACGTACTATGAATAAAACTAATTTCATAATCGTCACATTATTTTTTAAACGTATACTCTACAATTGCACTTACATTTTATCAATGTGTACAGAACATACAACAACAAAGCGCACGACATAATTCAGCGGACACTATACATGGAGTCCAAAACAGGAATGCCAAACAAAATATCAGTAACCCCACGAAATTTTTCGTACATGTTACACAACTGAGACATTGAGGATAGAAATTTGGGAAAATGTGGTAAAACCATAAACAGGGATGCTGTCTCAAAGTGGTCAAAAGTGCGTGACGACAACCGTAAAGGGCTTGGTTTTTCCTTTTCTCAATCCTCCTTCGCCTCGCTCTTCTGTCTGCGTTAATACGTTTCTCGTCTACTTTGGTTTTCCCTTTAGGCGATAATGATTGAAATAAAGGTGTTTCTTGTATAGTATCGGAAAGAACACTTAATGTCTCTGAGCCAGCTATCGTGTGATGAACCTTCAATTTTCTTAACTCCCACCACTGTGAAAACCAAAGTTTTGTCTTGTACCATGTTGTCTCTGGATTCATAACCTGTTTTTTTACATACCAAAAGCTTCCCTTCGGGTCCCTTATAAGTTTGAAAAGAATCATCAATATAGTCTTAACTATCCCACCAAAAAACTTTAATATTCCCACAATGAAATCGACAAAGAAATTTGTTTCTTTTTTGCCCATATCTTGCAGTAACTTTCTAATTTCATTTCTTCTCCATCTACGTTCTTGTTTTGCTCGCTTTGCTCTCAGTTTTTCGTCTTTATTCATTCTCTTGAGAAATTGTTTATCAGTAACCATATGGCGTCGATCATGAGAATGACGCGATTTACGTTTCCTTTTTGACATTTCTTTTGCACATTGACATTCATGGTGACATACACAGAGTACATCATCGTCAACCTTTATTCCTTCGTTATTTTCATCAGCTGAAAGCGTTCTTTGATTTTCAGTTGGTAACACCCTCTGAGTCCTCACTGGTGATCTCCTCTGAGCTCTTACTGGTGACATTCTCTGAGCTCTGACTGGCGATATATTCTGAGCTCTAGCTGGTGATAACGTTTGAGTTTTAGTTGGAGCTATTATTTGAGTTCTGACTGGCAATGTTAAAGACACAGGTTCTCTCTTGTGAATACTTTTTCGTCTTGCATTTCTGCTTACAGGTGTTTTATTTCCGGGACCATTTTTATAATCCAACTTACAAATACATGGGTCTACTCCTCCTGCCGCGGGGCAGTTACAACACAAACAATTATCATCTGGTCCGATTTCATTGTGATCTTGATTTCCTTTAGTTTTTCTTCTGTAGAATATACGAGAAAAATTCCATGAAAAACTTTTTATACTTTCTGTATCTAAAGCTGCTCTTTTTCTTCTGCATCTGCAGTCATTACATGTTTCGTCGTTGAAACAACTAACCAATTTTGGCCTAGGTTTTTTATAAACGCATTTGCAGTCCCAATCGTCCTGCCTTTGGCAAATAGCATTATCACAATGCTGATTTCTAAAATTAATTACGTTATTTTGAACTTCATCGGAATTAATAATACACATCAAGTTTGAATCTAAGTTAACATCAAATAACGGCTTGCGACCAAAACATTGGATAGTACCATCACATGTTGTATCTGTGCATTCTCTCGCTTTTGTGGGACATGTACAATTAATGTAGGTCATTTCATCCTTAGCTGCGTTTTGGCACACCCCAGTTCCACAAACTTTTCTAGGCATAAATTCCATTTTCTTCAAACGAGACGGACAGATGCATGCAGGGACTCTCTTTTTCCCCAAAGTCTTAACTTTCTTTTCAATTTCTCTCGAATTTATGACGCACATATCACCTGACTTTACTTTAATTTCAAAAAATGGTTCTCCTGTTTGATTGGTTGCGTTCTGTATAGTTTTTGCATATGGAATAACCTGTCGAGTTGGCTGGATGGATTGGTGGTAATTTTTTTTTAAATGAAATACTTTATTTCGTCTTTTCGAAGCTATATTTTGGGGCAATGTTTTTATATCTATACTGACATCTTTGACACAAGTTGTGTCGGTACATTCCCTCATTTCTGGTTTCTTTACACATTTACATAAAAAGTTATCTTTATCTATTTTGGAAGCTTCGTCACATATTCCTCTTTCACAAATTGTGTACCTCCCTCTTTTCATTCTCAGCATTCTAGAATATCTACGACATAGGCATGTTATTTTATTTAGAACATTATTACTGTATGTGTTAGGCGGCGATGTTATTTCACATGTTTCATTCGTACATTCAGTGGGAAGGAATCTTCGTTTTATACATTTGCATAAGAATTTATTTTCCTTTTTAGCGGCTTCCACACATATTCCTTCTAAACAGTTTTTGTCTAATTTTAGCTTGGCATTAACTCTAATATTATTATCAAAGTCATATCCCGTATACTTTTCATTTTGTCTTTCTTTATCGCGAATTCTGTTATTTTTACTTCGTTTTGTACGGTCTACATTTTGAGTGGACACTGTAAAGTCTTTAGTAATCATACTATGTTTATCTTTTCTACCGTCTTTACTTCGTCTTTTATGTTCCCCAGATTCATCATTAATAGACATAATATTATGTTCATATTTATCTATTTTACGATCTTTACTTCTTTTTGGAGATTTACGAGTTGTGGCTATCACTTTTGTTTCTTGATATATTTTTGGATTGTAATCTGCGTGTCGTGTATAGGCATCTGACAAATCGTATTTATCTGTTGCTACTTTGTTAGACTTGGTCTGTGTATAGTATGACTTTTGTTTTCTTCTGCCATATCTTGGTGCATCATCATCATACGCATTGTAATCGAGTATCGTATCTTTGTTGTATTTATTTCTTTTCTGAAGTTTTTTTATGCAGTGACATTCCACATAATCAATTGGCAACGTTTTAGGTTTTCCTTTTCTCGGGCTATCAGTTTCAGAATGCCAAACCTTTGTTGTGTTTTTCTTCCCGTGGTACAATTTAATTATAGAATTTTCTTGTCTGGGAGACATGTCTTGATCTGGTATGTCTGCTCCGCTTTCTGTCTCTGTAATCTTACAACAGACTGAACAACTATTGTCCGCCGTCTCATTTGATTCTAAAGGATCTGTACATACTGTTTCATCAGAAACGTTACACAAGACTGGAGAGATCTCGGCATTTTCATGTTGTATTTCTTTTTGTACTCCTTTTGTCTTCTTGAATTGATGGAAGTTGAAATAAACCTGTGTTACTTCATTTACTGGTGTAAAAAATACCGAGACAGCTCGATCACAAAAAAATATCATATAAAACTACTAAAATTTCGACCTCAGGTAGTGTGCAGCGAAATTTTTGGTGTGCCAGTGAAGGCCTAATGTAGATCCATGATTGAACACAAAAAATTTAGAAGGTGTAGGCTTGAAAGTAATGTTTTAGTCCATTATAAATATTTTTACTATTCGCTTATTATGATACACTAAATTTGACACCAAATGAATTCATCAGACATTGTTTATGATGTTTACCAGAGAGAAGACAATCACTAGGTACAGTCGACCACGGGTCAACCTACTCAAAACGTCAATATTTGAAAATCTGAATCATCATATTGCGCAGGCATAAGGTTGAGATTTAATTGAAGGTTTTTGACGACTGTACGTTCCTTCTACGTTTTACTTGAATGCTTAAAGTTTGATCTCGTGTTGAAACACGTGGATGAAAAAAAAAGTCTCGTTCTTTCCTTTATGGTTTCACACATAGAGGAGGGACTAAAGAAGGACTACAGAAATTAAACATTAGCGTAACAGCGCCAACTCAATGCATTAGTTAGGCGATAGGTAGCGCAGACCAAAATATGAAAAAAAAAATTACACAGATTGCGTAACGCAGACTTAGGGCGGCTTGCGCGAAAGTGCGGGTTAAATGTTCTTAACCAGAATTAACTCACGGATTGTCTATGGTTTTCATGGTTAGCGTTCGTGCAAGACGTTTTTGTGATTTAACCTGGGTTAGGCACTAACTCTCGGGTTAACTCTCAATTCTACACTCTCGCAAGCCAGCCTTAATCATGGAAGTACAATACAACATACAAAATACATAAATGTCACTGACCTCATAATAAAGGTCCTGTAATGATACATACTGTATCTGCTCGTAGGTACGAAGCGATTTGCTTCTTCGTTCATTATGCGAACGGTTAAGGAATGGAACAGCCTGCCGGCATCTGTATTTCCCGAAACCTACAATATAGGGATCTTCAAGGCCAGAGTGAATAGGCATTTACTGGACCCGCATGCTCCATCGTCGACGTCATCGTCGCTTACCATCAGGCGAAATCGAGGTCAAATACGGGTATAGTAGTAAAAAAAAAGTCTGTGATCTGATCACTGATAATTACTTTTAGCAATTATTTACTCAATATAATACGATACTCGTATGACTGAACCATTAGTGAATGATGTAGAGTCTGACCACAACACTATTAACGGTCATTCTCTTTATCAGGGTATGTACAAGTTATGTACTTACCTACAGCCAGTAGTATAGGCACCGAATAACAAAATTAATGCACTTTAGGCTATACAAGGAGCTCTAACAACACCAAAACTATAGGAAAGTCTAATTACTCATTCATACTGAATTCATATCATATTACATAACCAGTAAATACCATGCAAACATCGGGTTGAGGAAAACTTATATGTAACAGGTCACCGAGAGGATTAATAATATGTTCATTGTTCTGTGAGGTTTGGAGTAAGCACAACATGGCTGCCTTACGTTTTGCGATCCTAATGTCCATGGCTATGGTCTTCACAGGTTAGTGAGTCTTCCTTTTCCTTTACTTGTACCTGATGATAGGTTCTTTTCCTCAAGGTTTCCGTTTGGAACTCGATGCTCGGCGCGAGAGACGCACTGTGAAATAGTATTGAATTCAGTATTGCGCCACATTCATTCATTACATTTGTACTTATCTGTTTTTGAGTAGGTAAGTAGGTAGGCCAAAGACCGATCGAAAAATTTCATCTATTTTGAACAGAAATCGGCTAAAAGCGCCTGCTACGGTGAAGTTCAAAATCTTTGCTTAAACATCTATTGCTTTTTTTTATTGACTCACATTTGACCTCAATCTCGCCTGATGGTAAGCGACGATGGAGCATGCGTGTCCAGTAAATGCTTATTCACTCTGGCCTTAAAGATTCCAAAATTGTAGGTGTCTCCATTCAAGGCATACATATAATAGTGATATGAATGAAAAAAAGTCTCCTCCTGGGGGCGGTTGTTCTTTACTTCATGGATTGTGGTAACAGTAAGTGGTATATAACAACTGCCTATCAATTTATAGCCATTTCAGCCGATGGGAGCGATCAGACACTAACCAGTATTCCAACGACGTCAGCCACGACATTGCCTGCCTCGTCTCCGCCTCCTCGCCTCCGAAATTGCACCGATGTAGAACTGAAACAAGCAAATGTGAGTTTGTACCTGATTTCACACCACAGAATATGTAATGTGTACTCTAATTTGGGTCTTTTTAGGTTGCATTTAGTACCTACAACCGACAATGATCACTAGTGATTGCACTGTCATTGTTCGAACGTAAAGAGTCTTTCACGGTACGCAGTCAACTTGTCAGCATTTAGTTTATTAGCGTTTTATTTCTATAGACTGATTAATAAGGATTAATATTAAAATAATCACGTGAGCTCTTCGTATATTAAACGAGATATCCCAAAGGATTGATCTGGTCCATTGCTTGTTGACAGAATTCACAGAAGTAACACTGACTTGTCTGATTATGTAATTACTTTATGTAAAATAGTATTAATTTATAGGTAGTATAGTATTGTTTCGCATTATTGAATTGGGAATTCCCGTAATAATTATGTAAATTGTAAATAAATAAATATAAGTAAAAGTAAAATACACTTTGTTGCACAAATAGAAAACAACAAACAAAAGACAGAAAAGGAAATAGTGAAGTACAATTTAGGCGGCCTTATCAGTTAAGAGCGATCTCTTCCAGGCAACCTTTGGGCAGAGGAAATGAATTCGAGAAAGAGGTAGTAGGTGTGCAAGCATCATGGAAAATTTTATTTAGACAACTCTTCTTCTTCTAAGTCGTATTCCTAATTGCTGAGGGTCGTGATCATTCTAAGGAATTAATCACATAGAACGATTCTCGTGGCAGATTTAATGGGGTGGATTGCCATTGCCTTCCCCAAACAATTTAGACAACAATAACATATAAATACCAAGGTAATTAATTACCATACTATACTTACTAAGTACATAGAATAAATAGGCAGATATATATATATACTTACTTTAATTTATTATTTAAACAAACAAAATAACTAGAAACCTACCTAGTCGACGACAAAGTAACACAAAAGAGCCGAATTATCGCGAATTATAGTAGAGTCGGTTTTTATTTTAAATTATTTTTGTATGTATGCCATTCCTACACAATAATATGATTTTTTTGCCAAATATTCTTTAATATAGCAGTGCAATAAAAACAATAAGTAAAAATAGTTTTTTTTAGTAAATAAGCCGGCGATGATTGATCGTCAACGCTGAAGAAACGGGCCAGAAAGTTAAAAAGCTAGTAATAGAGATAATCTACATACGCGCTCCCTCTAGGTACAGTATCAAATATAACCTAGGTACACTACAACTACACCTATACCTACCTCTTGTTTGCACAAAAAGTTCTGTGGTTCATTAGGTTATGGATAGATAATCTAAGTTTTGTACATACGTAGGTACCTACATTCTAATTGTGACGTGCACAAAGAGCGGTATAATATCATTGTTCTCAAACTGAGTCATAATAGGATAAACCAAACCTGACGTTTATTTCCAGGCAACAATGGATGGCGCATTAGCATGCTTCAAAGACTTTATTGTTGCATTACTTGATAACAGAGAACCGTAAGTTAAAAAATTCAAAAGCTATTTGACCACATCTGAGTTTGACCTGAATCTGACCTGACATTATAACTTTTTTCTTTTTTTTCCCATCCTCGTCGCCAGTTTGATATATATCCTGGGATATCCCACTGGACTCCTAAGGGAAGGCTCTTCAATGAAACACTTGTGTAGCTTATCAACGTCTATTGAGGAATGAATTAATGGAACTTATATTTATCTACCCTACATATATCACAGTGTGAACTCGTGTGGTAGTGGTTAACCCCCACCCGATAGTTGTTCACACACCGCACCTACATTCCACCCGCGCCGGCGCAGACGGCGACCCGTTTCTGGCGCTTACACGCGCTATCGGCGTATTCCAGGCCGCTTCTCCCCGATCCCCCCCTCCTCAGCGACGTCCTAAGCCGAGGTCCGTACCCACCTAAGTAATCTTAGGCAGTCGCTTCTTAAAGTAGTTTTTAAGTCCAGCGCACTTACCGCTCGCCCCCAAAACCCCGGTGAAGCTGTAAAGGTCATTAGGATCAACAGCATTAGTCAGTTCAAAAAAGGGTAGTTGTTAACCTATTGTGGATTTGTCCGTAGGCCTCTGACACAGCCTAACGACTGTTTTACGCGGTGCTAAAGGAGGCGCCGATAAAAAAGTAAAATCAAACAAAAGGTTTTTGGCCAAACTATTAGATCATAGATTACAGATCTCTAGAGCGAGACCCGACTCACACTTGGCCGGTTTTTTCTGTTTTTACGTGACCGATCAGCCTGTAGGTAAGTATAGTTATAGGTACTACATATAGGTACTTAACTACCTTATACTTTGATTTCAGGCAATATAAAACGTTGGAAATTCTGAAAATTCTGAAAATAAATTTGACGTCCGCATTCGAAGCCCACTCGGCGTGTTCGCAGACACGGATATCAAAGGAGCAGCAGACATTCTTCTTGGATTTTGTTGAGTTCAGTGTCAAGGACGACAAGTTTTTAAGTGAGTAGGGTAAACACAAAGGGTAATCTAATCACAGGCAAAAAAATGCCTCAATTTTTCTGAATGAACTAAGTACTTTTTTTAACATAAAACGCATATAATATTTAACGTTTAACTTCCTGAGTTGGAATAGCTGCAATCGGCAGTGGACAATGACTGTGCCCTCACTGGGTCAGTCTTTGACTTTTTTATCGTGAAATATTGCTGTCGGCGGGAACTATACTTAATCTTTTCCGTATTTTCCTTTTGATTACCTATTTTTATTTTTCACTGTGTGATTTTGATATGATGAAGCGCCAATCTGCGTAAGGTGGTTGGCTGCGACTGGATGATAAGAACCGAAGATCGAGTTCGGCGTGCCCTGGGAGAGGTCCAGCAGTGGATTAGGGTGGAATGCTGCCGATGATGTTGATATTTCGGTAGACATAATAAAAAAATCAACATGTTTTCTTAATGGTCTATCACACATCACGATCATGAGTCAGTATCACTCTTCTACTAATCTCTACCACATTTTTCAAAAAAAAGTCAAATTTTATTTCATGTCAAAATGTTACATAAATGTTAACAGCCTTAGTCTAATAAACCGCCCCGAGTCGCACCCGGCGGGAAGGTGCCCATCACGCTGGCAGCGTTTCCACGCTGAATAGCCAGCGAGGTGCGCTGCACCAGGTACGACTCGGCGCGCACCTGAGCGCTCTCTCAGTCGTAGGCCCAAACTGCGGGCAAAAGCCTTGGCCTCCGTCAATGACTATAGAACCTTCATGGCCTCTGTGCACCATATGCCCGTGGTCTCTACCGCGAGTGGCTCGAAAATATAGGCAGTTTCGAGCCCCGCGTATTTAGTTTTTGTTTAGCCGCCCACTCGACAGCCGACCTTTTTTCTAAAAGAAAACGGAGATAGGAAAAATGGAGAAATAATGAAATGTATATAGAAATAGAAAAACGTTTATTATTTGTTATCTGCAGCACACATGCAATTCCACTTATTGTAAGTGTGGGATGTATTAGATATACAATATATATTCTTAAACAACTAAATTAATAATGGACGGCGTACATGCTGCCGCACCAAAAGGCCTCAGCTCATCGTAATGCCATACTCTAGAATAGTCTAGAGCATGGCGCTGATAATTCGCTTTAGCCGGTCGAGGTCGAAGGCGGAAACCAAGCAACGATAATCTAGAAGTAAAAATGTAAAGTTGTTTGCTGAAATGGTAATGAAATGAGATTGTATAGACGAATAAGTAAATAGATGATAACTAAATAAACTAAAATGTAAGACGAGCGGGAATAACAATAAAAAAATAGTAATATTGTTTCAGATTTCATCAAAGATGGAGGAGTGGATTGTGTGAACGAGAACAGAGATGTGATTGCAGCCTGCTATTCGACTGGCACAGGCTTGGCAATGAGTCAACGTTTCGGTTTCAGTGACTTGCATCAGCTAGTGGTGAACGTACGTACTTATTGGTATATGGTTACCTGCTCTCTCCGAGGTACGGAGGGGCTCAGATGAAATGTGCCACTGTCGCCACGGTCATCCATCATGGTTCTGACCGCACCCAACTCTACTTAAAAAAAATTAACGGTGAAGTAAAGCAGACGGGTCAGTAGATTGTAAGTGGTCACCGTCACCATAGTAAAAGAGATGTAGATGATGTTTGTAATAAACCACAGAAATCAGACTAGTGGCGTCCTCTCCTCTAGAATGATGACGTGAGAATTGACAGCGAGCCACGAAGTTGACCCATAGGTCATTATATTTTCATACATTTGACATTTCAGTGCCCGACTAATGTATGGTAAAATGCTCAAATCGCATTCGCTAACTGGCAGAAGTGGTTTCCTCACAACATTTCTCTAGCGAACAATCTACATAAGGGTGAATTTCAAAATCTTTGATATAAACATCCGTTTTGGGTTGAGTGTCAGTCTGCGCTATTACTACATAAAATCTCATCTGATCAATCGAGGTGAGACCAGATCAGATAAGATTTTATGTAATAGTGTGTAATACTACATAAAATCTCATCTGATCAATCGAGTAAAGTAAAGTAAAGTAAAGTAAAATAAACTTTATTGCACAAATAGAAAACAACAAACAAAAGATAGAAAAGGAAATAGTGAAGTACAATTTAGGCGGCCTTTACGCTAAGAGCGATATCAATCGAGGTGAGACCAGATCAGATGAGATTTTATGTAATAGTGTGTAGTACTACATACAATCTCATCTGATCAATCGAGGTGAGACCAGATCAGATAAGTTTTTATGTGATAGTCTGTAGTACTACATAAAGTCTCATTTGATCAATCGATATGAGACCAGATCAAATGAGATTTTATGTAATAGTGTGTAGTACTACATAAAATCTAATTTGATCAATAGAGGTGGGACCAGATCATATAAGTTTTTATGTAATAGTGTGTAGTACTACATAAAATGTCATCTGATCAATCGAGGTGAGACCAGATCAGATAAGATTTTATGTAATAGTGTATAGTACTACATACAATCTCATCTGATCAATTGAGGTGAGACCAAATCTCAGATCAGTTTCTATGAAGATGGCTTACTTCCCTATTCTGCTTTACTCTCACCGTCTCTCTTCGTGAAAATATTGCAAGAAAGAAAGAAAGAATTTATTTTCAATAGCGCACACATAAAAACAATTAGGCACAGAAGATAAAAATAATAATAAACAAATATATTACAAAAATAAATAAACAAAATTAATTAAGTTTGATGAAGGTGATGTGCAGCACCGGAAAAAGGGGACTGTCTCAGCCTGTTGCCGCAGCGGATTTAGCACTGCAGCGCTGATTTTCAGGCATGACCTGTGTGCCAGGGATCACTCCCTAATGATGCACTACCGGAACATATAAATAACGGAAATATAATTATATAAAAATTCTATTTTTAATTCAAATAATAATCTTCCAATAATTAAATAATTGGGGAGGGGAGGCCTTTGCCCAGCAGTGGGACAGCCTATAGGCTATTAAAAATTAAATAATTATAGTCAGTCAAATAGCCCGCCCCTTGTCGTCCCCGGTGCAAAGGTGCCCATAACGCTCGCGGCGTTACCGCGCTGTATTGCTACGGCCAACCTTTGCACCAGGTACGACCCGGAGCGAGGGTCACAACCCCTCTCCCTGAGGCGACGGCTAATTATATTAATAAACAGAAGTAAAATATTAGGAAACGAGGGTTTTCGATGCGCTGTTTTTTTTCAACCACTACAATGTATTTAAGCTTTTCGCACTCAACTACATAAACATTTCTCTCTCAACAGAAACACGGCTGCGGTGACGCCAAAACAATAAGAAAGTGTATAGTAAAGGATCTCGGAGCGGCCAACTCTAGTACAACTTGTACTACTAAAGCTCTTGCCTACATCACGTCTCTTTTCAAGTACGTCCACGACAAAATGAATTGTCCGAAGAGGCCTGTAAGTACACCAATGACTGGTTTTTGATGATGATGAATTATCTTACAAGTTCACCTTACTTCTAAAGGTTATCGCACATATATCACCCCACCTGATCAGCGTCACCTCAGCTCTCGAGTTGAGGTGACGCTGATCAGGTGGGGAACGGCTCGCCGTTCAGTATTCTTTGTGTGAAACTCCATGCTGCAACGCACACTAATCAAATCACCGTCGTAACGGCATCGCCTTGCCTCGGGACAAGTTAATGACTCGCGGTTCGTTGTCAACTCGCAGTCACCGCGCTTACGTCGGGGCGTCGCAGCGCTTACGTCTCGCCGCCGGCGCGGGGATAGCGCGCAGACCGCTTGTTGTTTTATCGGTTTTATAGTCGTCTCCCACCCAGGTGACGGCTAGCCGTCGCCCAGCCGTAGCCGCGCCGACACCTGCCACTGAGCAGCGCTTACGTGGCTGCGCCAGGTTGACGCCTGGTGGACGGCGAGGCGATACGGAGGCAATCCGGTGAAGGGTTGATAACTGTACGACAACCTTAATGACTCACCCCAGTGGCGGATTTATATGGCCGACTAGGCTGAAGCCGATTTTGATACAACTTAGCAGAAGTCCGGAGAAGAACGTTAGATACTTATCATCCCGATTAAAAATGTAATTCCTGAGGGATAATGCTTTCAAATTCCACACGGAGGAAGTCGCGGGCAACAGCGAGTAAATTCTTATATCTTAGCTCAGTAAATGATGGAGCTGAGAAGGGAGCGGCTGGTACCTAGTACACGGCCTAGAGCGGCCAAGACTGCTAATCCGCCGACGTCGAACTCGATTTCTTTCCAACTAAACAGTTTAGTTGGCTAGATTCTTATAGATACACGACCGACTGAAATCGATTTCTAGACTGTACGCAGCCGACTAAACTATCGCCCACCAACTAAACGATCGAACCGTGGAGTTTTCTTTAATTGGCCAACTATTTTGTTGGCGATCGGTTCTCGATTGTGTCAATTTAAAGTTCAAAGCGTTTATTCCATGTAACAAAATACGTTACATTTAGACCGTCACGTCACGTTTAACAAAAATTTCTTAAGGTTAGATATTTTATCTAAATTATTCTATTGATAAATTATAAAAATGGTATAAATTATAAAAATGGTATAAATTATAAAAATGGTATAAATAGGTTCCTAAAATAAATAAATCTTTTGATATCATCATTATGTAAGGGTCGAACATTCTTTTCGGCAAACTGATGTATTCGTTTATAAAATGCATTATTTGAAAAAAATCTTTTTGTAATACGTTTAAAGTCAGAGGAAGGGAGTTCCGTTAGTTCTAAGGGTAGTTTATTATTATAAGTTTATATATTATTAAGAGTTGAGTTGGTGTCGTGTGCGCACCCCCATACTAGTGCATTGCTTTTTGCCCACCGACTAAACACGTTGCTCCCTAAATGTTAAGGAAGTTTTTTGCGACGACATTTTTTTTATAAATTAGCTACGACAAACAGGCAGACGGGCCACCTGATGGTAAGTCGTCACCGTCGCCTAGAGACACGTGTAATACCAGGGGTATTGCTTTTGTGTTGCCGGCCGTGGAGGAAGAGGACTTTTTATTTATTACTTAATTGACGCTGGCAGTAATGGTCACCAATTGCCATAATTAAAAAAAAACGCATTTGTTCCAGACGCATGCACCCAACGTGTCGGCCCGCTACCCGATGTCGTACATAGCAATCATCAGCGTGTGCGCAGTCATCACAGTAGTTGGTGTTACGGCCTCTATAGTGCTGTGGCGAAAGAGGAAGAATTGACGCTTTTAAAAACGGCTGTTTCACGAAACAACCTCACATAAAGACTTAAAAAATCGTGCAATAAACTTTAGTTTCCGTAAAGAATACTTGCAGTATTCCTATAAGTTAATATCTAGTCTTCAAGGCGTGCCAGGACAGAGACTCGTAGCGCTCCATTCTTTCTGTCTACTACGCAAGGGAAGCGAAATATTATACCCTAGAAATGTAATAGACGCAAGCGAGTGGCGCCACAAAATGTGTACTCAGGTGGTCTTAGGGTAGAACAATGGAAAATGAAAAAAATAATTATATACCCATTTACATTTTGTACACAGATATAATGTATATTATAATAAATATACCTACTTGCCACCTAAAAATATTAAGTACCTACACACATAAAGTTAACACAGATGGCGCTATCGGCTTCTAATGTTCTAGATACCGATAGCGCCATCTATTGTTTAGTTAAATAACAACGTGAAAATACCGTGAATTTTTTTGTACTATTTTAATTTCATTCATTCTTTTCTCTGGCGCCCCGTGATATAGTCATATATCACGGGGCGCCCTGTACCTACTATTTGACGGGGCTATAGACGAGTCGACGGACCGTCAATGGAGCAGCGTACGGCACGGTCAGATTAGAATTTTCATCTGGCTGCTGTCGTCCGGCCGTTTTTGGGCCATGTTTACGTACACTACGGGCTTAAACAACAATTCCACTTTAAATTAAGTAGGTACCTTTGACTGGCTTGCGCAAAAGTCTAATTGAGAGTTAACCCGAGAGTTACTCCTAGTACCTAACCCGGGTTAAGTCATAAAAAGTCTTGCACCAACGCTAACCTTAAAATGTTTTGTATGAAAACCATAGACAATTCGCGAGTTAAATCAGGGTTAACTAACCCGGGTTATGAACATTTAACCCGCACTTTCATGCATGTGGCCCTAAGTAACCTCTTCAAAGTCCCGTGTCTATCAAGTCGACCTCGCCGCCTGTGTTTGTTAAAAATTACGTATGGCAACAAAAAACAAAGAAATAAATAAATGTCAATGTCTAGTAAAGAGTATGACTTTAGAGTTGTAAATAAAGAGTAAGACGTTTACTGTCTATTTTTATTTTACTTTGCAAAAATAGGGTGCCATAAGGACCATAACTCACTTGATGGACATCTGTCAACTCATTGGTCTCAACTCAAGCTCTGAAGCAATCGACTATTACGCATACTTATACTTTATATTTTATTTTGCACACATTAATCACAAAAGAAACAACAACAAGAACGACAACAACGCATCCGGCTCCAGCCAGTTCGTTTCGCTGCAGTCAATCACATGCGTTCCGCCCTCTACCTACTCGAAATCAGCGCTTCGTGAGTGGCTGGAATGGAATGAACTGAACCGGAACGTGTAGTCCGAGGCTCAACAGTAAAACATGATAGGGACGTCCCGTGAGATAGTCACGGCCTGCTAAAATGGTGATGTTGTTCGTTCAAGTCAATTTAATTCGGTTAGTTCAGTGTAGAGTGAGTGAGAATCTCCAGTGTTGCCAATTTGCGGGTAATTACCCGATTTTCGGGGAATTGGTGGTTAGTGCGGGGGCGAGCGGGGGTTGGAAAAAGTCGGGGATTCCGGCAAATAGATAATTCAATTGGGTTACTGGTATTACTACTGCTCATCATCAGGTACCCTCAACGTTCAGGATCCCAGGAGTACCAGGACCTGTCCCCCTTGAAGCAGGTAAGTGAAAGAATTTTTAAAATCGGTCCAGTAGTTTTCAAGGTACCTATCGTTAAAAAGCCTTTCCGCGGGAATAATTCTCTGCAGATTATTGAATAATTACGTCGCGGTAAATGCGCGTACTTTTTAGAGACATTAATAAATGAGCAAATTTTCAAACTCAATAAATCAATATTTTCAAAACTACTAGAGATATTTGAGTGAAACAAAAAATATGTGTTCTTAAACATGTATTCTCCACTTTGCCAAACTTACAAGCCATTTTGCTTACCTACTGATGTCTTATTTCTGATGTTTTACCATTGTCTTATTTCTGTAAATATTATATATCATGTCGGGGGCTTTTCGGGGATTTGGTCATAGAGCTTCGGGTAAATTCGGGAATTCGTCTAATGCGGCGGGGATTTTGAAATTTAACATTGGCAGCACTGGTAGTGTCATATTCTCTTCTCATCTCAATTGTCATTCATTCACTCACTCAGTCGTTTGTTGGATTCCAAAGGTTCGGGTGTTATCGACTTGTACACACGAAATATCGCGAATTTAATTACTGTGCGGGAAACCGGTTCTGTGTACCTAGTGTGGTTGTTTCATTTTCCTGACAGTTTACATAAATTTAAAAATATCCAGCCGTGAAAATGAATGCGAAATACTTGGTGTTCGCCATTATCATCGGTAAGTTTTATAGCTCATCATTTATCAATGATAAAAATGTAATTACAACTAGAAGTAGGTATTTACCGCCGAATATCGTTTTGTAGTCAAATTTCCCATCACATTCTATCCTCATTGGTGATCAATAAGGAGAATTGGAATCTATACTTAGGTTAGGTATAATAATATGCCGAATGCCGAAGAAATCCGTGTCTTTATCATCCTTAACTAAAAATGACCACAGCTGCTAACACACCTAATAAAATATCAGGAACTTACTATGCTGTGTATATTAAGTATTGGATTTGGTCAAGGTCCAAGGTTGCAAATTATTGGACGTTTGTTTTCTAGTTTTTCCAACATTAAGTAAAATCTTTAGCTTTTTTGTGTCTGTACATTACAAGGAAAATACATTAGTTATATATTAGATGGATGTGGGTAATCATAAATTACAATTAGGTACGTACTTTTAATGAAAGGTAAATTACAAGTTTTATTTTATTGCCTTGCAGGATCTGGTCTGATATTTAGATATTTCTGACTGTTATTTTACAAAGTAGCCGGCACATGAGATGAGGCACTCCACAGCAGAGGATTGAAAACCCTCTAACAATATATTGTTTGTATTATTATTATTATATGGAGATGAGATGTCTATGGAAATAGTAGAGGGACACCTTTGTTCAGATGAGGGACAGCACAGGCTAATGTAATAAATATTAATAAAAAGATGTCTATGGCTGACATTAAACACCATCAGGTACCCCACCTGTTTCCTTAGCTATTGAAAAAACAAATGATGACCTCTTGATGATGAAATGTATTTACCTATAGGTGCAGCGTATGCTCAGTCCGAGTCATCAGCGCCAGACCTCATTGGCTCCCTGCCTCTGGAGTACCAAGAGAAACTCAACTTAACTCAGATTGAGGAAATTAAGAACAAGTCCAGCGCTTTGTTAAAGGAGAGATGTGAAAAGAATGGCGGCCCTGATGTGTATGCTAGAGTTATGGTAAGAAATCTTTAAGATTGTATATTTTTAGAGATATAATGGTCAATTGCAAGAAAAATCCTTAAAATCCTGCCTACCTCGTGATATCTCTTTCTTGCAATATGTCATAGATATTATAAAAGGACGGAGTGTTTTAATCAAGTTAGAATACTTATGTTTCTTGTCACTGAGGGCTTTGCAAGTGGCGAGGACAGTTCATACAAATCCAACACTGTCCTGGACAGTAGAATTTTGTACAGGTGATAACAAAAGCCACCGCCTGACTTTTACCAGAAAATCCGCTCATGAAAGTGAATAACTTGGTCTAATCAAAAGGTTTTGAAGATAGCAAATAAAAAATTTCAGACCATAAAAAATTGTGACCCAATTTGTATGAAACATCGGAATTTTTTTGTACTCATACTCCATTTTCAAGAGTTTTCATGAATGGGACTTCTAAGTCAGGCGAATTTTTTGTTAAAACCTTGTATAAAACCTACATTATGATGTGAATCTAAGTATAATTTTGGAGCATCAGTGGCACAGTGGCTAGGACACCTGACTCCCATGCGGGAGGTCAGGGTTCGAAACCGTGCAGTGCCATGTATCAATGATATTTACGTATTTTTCGAAGACTTACGTACATTTACCGACTGCTCTAACGGTGAAGGAAACATCGTGAGGAAACCTCCACACTGAGATAAGCAGTGTGTAAAATGGGGTAGGCACAAAAGATCCTCAAGGGCCGAAGTGCCGCTGGGGTTATTCCCGGCCCCCTATCATAAGATAAGTATAATATTGAAATAAGTGTCTTTCACTTTCTTACATAATATGGGAAATAGGTAAAAAAGAAGTTTTAAGCAGCCAGAAAAATTAAATATTGTATAATTAGCTAACAACGTTCTAAAGGTATTTATGTTAATTACTTCTTTGTACTTTAGACCCTCCTTATTTCAGTTATAAGTGTTGCCATAGAGGTCAGTCCTTTACGAGTTTTTTATAATGAGGAAAATAAAACAATTTTTATTTCATTGTGATGTCTTGTAAAACTGTAGTTACGAAGGCAAAAGTATTAAAAAAAAATCCGGTTGTTTCTCAATCGAGGCATAAAAATTGCCCTAAATATGTTTTGTTGCATTATCATTTTTGTGTTATCCTTCGTAGAGATACTTGATAAGATACCAGTAATGAATACGTTGATAAATCATAATATAAGCTAAAAGGGCTAAAACCCGTCACCGGGTATCTAATCTTGCTTATATTTATTAGGAACCACAATTAAGCTTTGAAATATGAATACTTTTTTTATACCATTAAATTAGTTAAATTAATTAATACTCTTCTTCTAAGTCGTATTCCTCATTGCTGAGTGTCGTGATTATTCTAAGGAATTAATCACATAGAACGACTCTCGTGGCAGATTGAATGGGGTGGTTTGCCATTGCCTTCCCCATTTCACACACTGGTTGTCGCAGTGTGCAGGTTTCCTCACGATGTTTTCCTTCACCGTCAGAACAGTCGGTAAATGTACGTAAGTGTTTAGAAACAACCGAAAAACTCATTGGTACATGGCATTGCCTGGTTTTGAACTCGGGACCTCCCGCATGGCAGTCCGACGTCCTAGCCACTACGCCACCGACGCTCTAATCCGAAATAATAGTACTACGTAGCGAACATAGTATAATTTGGTCACAGATTTCGCAGCGCTATTACCTAGTTTCTGTGGTCCTCACTCCTCCCGATAGTAATATACCTTGTGAATCGAACGAACATGATTTTGTACTATGTGTGTAACACATCTGATAAACTGAAATCTTAAGAAATTGTTTAACAAAAATAATGTAAACATTTTATATTTTAGCTAAAAATTGGTGAAAGTAATACAGTACCGATTATTAACCTATCACTACTACATTACATAAGTAAAAAATAAGATAAAATGCTCATTATCTCTGATTCACCGATCCGTTTTATATTTTATACATAAATTACAACATACATATGTACAATACAATCAAGTAAGTACCTTATTATTGCAATAATAATGATGTTTATTTCGGTAAACTGATTTACTGTATATCTATCTCAGATTACGAATAACTTTATCAACCGTTCATTCTCAGGCGTGTAGAGCCTAATTTGAAACGTAGGTAATTTTCGCATGATTTTCTTCACGATTTTCAAATTCATAATGATTGTAATTTGACGTGACGGAAATTAGGCTCTATGCGTCTGAGAATCACCGAAACATAAGTGGGTTTATATTTTTAGTAAGTAGCTGTCTATTTCTTACTAGGAAGTCGTTAGTTGAACTGTTATAGTTTAAAACAATGTCGCGTAAAAAAGTCATAATACATTTTGAATGAATGTAAGGATTGTTTATGCTAGTGAGATTTCTACATAAAACAAGTATTTGAGAAGGTTCTTTGTTTTTATAACGTTTCTTTGTTAGGTTTGTACTTGTAATTCACGTAATCTGACCTACCCAACAACAGTTAACACATTAGGAGCTTTGTTCGAGAAGTTTCTAACGTTTTTGTAACGAAGTAGGTACTTACTTCATAATTATTACTTTTATCAAACGCCATAGATAATACCAGAACGTGTCGATCTGACTATGTGTATAACCAAATAAAATCCAATGACATTTTTGGAATTAGAAGTGTAAAGTGTACTTTCTCCACGAAATACTTGATATTTTTCTCACGGGCGTTAATGGCCCTCTCGAAATATTTTACTAATGTTGAGTGTGTAAATTCTTTAACACACTTGAAAACTGATGTTTTTTTAAAAACGAAACGATGAGTTTTTTTTAAATAAAGCTTAATAACCCTGACCAGGAATAGAAACCCTGTAAAGGAGGCGCCATCTATACTCGGTGTTTATGTGTTTATATGTTCGCTATGAACAATAGTTCCATTTAATTCCGCAATATGGCAAAACTGTAACTTGTACATAGTAGCTGGTATTCTTATGTTCGAAACCGAAGACATCTATTGGATTCCTATCTAGATTTTCTATGCCGAAGCTTCAAATACCTATCCCGATATTCCGATACTAGATTTCGGGATACCGTATTCAAAATGGAATTTTCAAAACCCAGCTGATCCTTATTCGATGCCACTCTTTGGTATCGGAGGCCAAGATCCACTTCGGCTCGCTGCGCCAGCGGAGTAAGTAAGTAAGTTAGTTTAGTTAGTTAGTGAAATTATGTATGTAGCGCAGCGAGCAGAAGTGGATCTTGGCCTCCGATACCAAAGAGCGCCATCGCTCTCAAAACTAACTTAACTTTTTTCTTCTTTAAGGGATATCCCCTGCGGGGTAGACAGAGAATAGTGCGCCACAAATTACTTGTTAGTTTTAAGTTATAATCCTTGGTAGACCAATAGATACGCGTAGAATAAGAATTAGAATAGAACCTAATGTCCAGAAAACTAGCAGCGTATAGGTATCTACCTATAAGTAATATAATAACGTCTAGTGTCGTGAGTTCTCATATTATATGCTAAATTACAAAATAAAGTATGTCATATTGTGTAGCAAGCTGACTGCTTTGTTTGCTTATGCCATGCCATTGTAAGTGTCCTCAACGATAGTTTCGTATTGGTTGTCACCTGAATGTTATTGTCAGAATTATACGAATTTCCAGTCGAAAGTCATGATTGTTGCAATTATGTCCAGAGCTGGACATAATCCTAGGCATCTCACAAAGTTGCTTTAGTTTTTTTATAAATAAGCTAAGACCAACAGACAGGTGACCTCGTGGTAAAGTGGTCATTGTCAAAAGGTGTACGTGCAACAAATACAAAATATTTATTAGGCATAGATTTGGTTCCTTACATATTCTGCCATAACTGTGTAACTGGCGTACAAACATTACTACCCTTCCCTGTCTAGTGCTAGTGCATCCAGGCACCCAGATCTTCGATGCAAAATTAGGGGCACTGCATGTGTGCATTCTAGGGGCATATTAGTATCATTATTATCATCCTCAGCCCATATCCCACTGCTGGGTATAAGGTTGTAGCATTGCATACTTCTTACTCCCCGACCTCCTCAACAAAAAGGTTCCATACTATAGACACTGAAATAAAATAAAAATAAACATATATCAACGTTTGTTAACAAAAAATCTGGCAACAATATACTCTATTTACCATAAAAATAACTATCTATTACAATTATTCACCGCTAGCCGTCGCGAGGTAATAAAATAGTATAGAAAGGACCCAGTTGAAACCTGGGTTCTTCAACTCCCGTTTTGATTACACCGCATTCATCATCCTCCGCCTTTCTCTGCTCCGAAACCCTGTCTCTCCTTCACGTGGGTGAAGAAGAGACAGGTATTTGAGACAGTCAGGGTTCAGGAGTGGTCCTGAACCCTAACTGTCTCACATACCTACCAATCGGCAGTCGCGGCGCAAGGTATAAGCCTTTTTGCCACCCTTTCCGGTCTAGGCTAGTGCATCCAGGCACCCAGGGCTTCGATACAACTTTGGTAAAATCATCCGAACACCGGGTTGCTTTATTTAGTATGGCCATAATCTGTGCTGTTTTAGTCTTGTCTTCTTTCTTTTGCCAGCTTGCCTGTGTAGCTATTCCGCATAGCGCGTACCTTTGTTCGTTATCCTTTATTTTAACTACATGAATAATATTGAACTTGATTAGATATCTACCAAATACTAGCTAGATATATGATAAAATATTAGCAAGTGATTGCGATCCCTAGAAAATTTCAGACATGAGTCATAGTGAATCACGACTATAAATACCTATTTAGGGTTTGAAATTGTTTGAACAAGTTCAGTCTGTTGTGTGTGGGCGCGTACAGGATAGTATCATGCTATTATATGAACAGGTTTTGGGTGATCCAGAAATTCCAATGAGTCATCTTTACCTTTGCGTAGGTACCTACTTTATAGCTACGGTTACCGGGCACACTTCGTGTCGATTTTTCCTGATTTTAAAGAGTTTGTATTGTACGTATATTGTTTTATTTGGTACAGATTGTAGCTTCCGTTAGTACTGGCATGGCAGTATTGTATAACGGGAACTCAAAACTACCCCAAACCGTGGTAAGAATCCCGTTTCTAACTATAGTACATAGATACATACTGGCAGTATTGTGTGTTTCGGAATATAACAAAAAATTATAATATTTTACTACAATCGTTACTTATCGCCCCCCATACTTTAGTTATTATTATCAGATGGTTATGTTTATTGGTTCATTTCATCATCTTTGAAAGACTATTTAGATAACAAAATTGGCCCAGCACTTTCCGAGTACGTATGTAATAAGCGGACATTTTTGACGATTCCAGTTTCAATATAATATCTTTATTTATTACTATTTCGGACTCTAATTCTAAATATATAACGTGTCTATCAATAACTAAATCAATTATTGTTTTATTTTAAATACGGTATTATTAACCTATTTTTTTTTATTGCATCAATCAACTTACATGGACATCCTAAAGAAGGATCTAAAATTAGTTTTTCGATATCAAACATCAAAGACATTAATGGTTAAAGTTAGTATTGGAGACCTGGCTTCTATGGCGCTAGGGAACATTGACGTCATAATACTTATTGCCGTTTCTTTCTACCGCTCTGATTTTTGATTGCCTGTAGCTATTTTATTTTTCAATGAATTTTCACATTTAATTCTGTTTTCACATTTAGCCATTAATTTACGTCTATTTTTTAATTTTTAAGAAATGTATTTCTCTTTGATACTTGGATACTATTACCTTTATATTATTTATTAATGATTTATTGTGTATTCGTAGAGCGTCGGTGGTCCAGTGGCTAGGACGCCGGACTCCCGTGCGGGAGGTCCGGGTTCGAAACCATGCAATGCCATGTACCAATGCGTCTTTCGGATTTTTTCGAAGACTTGCGTACATTTACCGACTACTCTAACGGTGAAGGAAAACATCGCGAGGAAACCTGCATGCCTGAGGAAATTAAAAGATTCCGATGGCGTGTGAAATCCACCAATCAGCACTGGGCCCGCTCGGTGGATCATGGCCCGTACCCCCTCGTGCAAGGGGAGGCTTGTGCCCCAACAGTGGGGACATTAATAGGCTGATGATGTGTATTCTTATGTTGGATGGATGTCATTTCTCTGTCGGATGTGTCCCTCGTAATGTGCTGGACATTGAACTATCGATAAGTTTAGTTTGATATCTTTCTCCTATCTACATTTACTAGAAACTATTTGAATTAATTACTTTGGCGTTTGTAGTTTGTGTCAGTCCATCTCATAAAGTTTTAGCCATGTTCTGCCAAGTAATTATTATTATACTAGTTCTTTTTTTAACCCTCGACCGATCGAGGGAGTATTATATCGAGTGTTATAAGTTTCACACGTTAGTCTGTTTGTGTGTTTGTCTGTGGCATCATATCATAACTTAACAATGGATGATCCGATTTGAACACGGTTTTATAAATATTTTATAGATAAATTTTGTCGAGAGTGTTCTTAGATAGGTCTGATAAAAATTGGCCCAGTGGTTTCCAAGATCTTGGAGTATCTTTGATGTGAGATGGGATCTCTGGAACGGTAATTGCTAGATGGTTCGAGTTTGAGCTTACATATAAAATACTATACAATATCTTTATTAATAACAACAAGTTACACGTTATTTAGGAGCAAGAAGATTACCAGCCCGCCGAAACTATAATAGTTAGATAAGATTTTCTCGAATTAAAAAAATGATTAAAGATGGCGGCCAAAAATAAATGAAAATGATGTTGAGCTAGGAATTTTAAGATAGCTATGGCGAGTCCGAAGGCCAGCTCCGCGTAAGGCGAAGCCTGGAGCCCCCCCCCCCCCCCCCCCGTTCAGGCCAAATCAAATAAAAATTGGATCAGTGGTTCTAAGATCCTTGGAGTATCTTGGCGGAATATGATGCGATCTCTGGAACGGTAACAGTTAGGTGGTTCGAGTTTGAACTCAAATGTTTATGACCATGGTGAACTTCCTACATATGGAACCTTGAGGACCTGATGATGACCAGGAAAAAGTAAGGGGATATCCACAATGGCACGTCGGGGGTTTCTTAAATTTTTGATTTAGAGTTATTGTTAATCGTAACCACACCAACAGAAATCGGACATACGGAAATACAGCGCCCAGGGGTGAACTTCAAAATCCTTGGTTCACACATTACCAAGATAAAATATCTGTCTTAGGAGTTGTTCACCACAATGGACCAAATGTTTATCGATAATTCGATTCAATCCAGCGCTGCTTGCGCCACAGTCTCTTTGAGCCAATATCGCTTCAAAAAGAAAAATAGAGTGGTAAATATTGTAGGTATGTGTCTGTTTACCTATAGATATAGTGTCATAGATGAAAGAAAAAATTGTCTCCCTACCCTAGGGGCGTTCGTACTTTCATGTATACAGGGTGTAACATTAAGAACGGTCAGTATGGGAAAGTCTGAAATTATAAGACATACGAAGATCTGTTCTTAGGAACCATGTCATCAATTTTAGTAACAAGAAAAACTGTATTCATACATTTTAAAAAAAAACTGTACTCAGCCTGGGAATCGAACACGGTTGTTTTGAAAAAAAAAAAAAAACCAACACTATTTCTATTTAGATATCGATTGTGTAGGTCTTAAGGAATAAATGTTAGTATGAAACGTGATGTTTAAAATTAATAAAACGCATTGTTTCCATATCTTTTAATTTATTTTAGTAGGTGTTCGAAATGACTACCATTTTGTAAAATACAACATTCAACTCGATTAGGTCAAAATTGTCTCTATGGTGTAGTGTTATGGCTACCTACACAATAGATATCTAAATAGAAATTGTGTTGGATTTTTTTTTTCAAAACAACCGTGTTCGATTCCCAGGCTGAGTACAGGTTTTTTTTTAAATGTATGAATACAGTTTTTCTTGTTACTAAAATTGATGACATGGTTCCTAAGAACAGATCTTCGTATGTCTTATAGTTTCAGACTTTCCCATACTGACCGTTCTTAATGTTACACCCTGTATAGTGATGTATATCAGTGAAATACTATCAATACTAAACAATGGTGTCCGTTTGCCTTGTTTACGTATTTTCGACATTGTTATACTTATTACCTTGATAAGCTGGAAAATAGGTGTGGTGTCCAATTACGTCTGAGTCTGCATATTACCTACTTAGATACTAGGTACATTAGTCATTCTTTTAGCGCCTAGAAAACTATTTTTGACGAGCTTTATGCGATTCTCTCTGAGTGAAGGCGAGATGTTTCACTTAGTGAGTGACGCCTCAGAATCGGTGCTAATAGATACATTAGATAAAGGAGTTGAATTTTTTTCCGCTATCAGGATTTGAACAGCTGCGAGCTGCGACCGACCTTGCCTTTCCGTGGTAGTGCTCTAACCAACTGAGCTATTGCGATTCGCGACTGAATTACTGTCTGTTCTGTATAGGTGACGACATAAATTCTATTATCGTCTTTCTATGAAACGTGAATTCAAATCCTGCTCGTGGAAAAAATTTAAGACACTATTTCTTATTTATTTAAGTACGCCCAGCATTGCTAAATGCATAAATCAAAATATGAAAATTATTTGTTGTTTACCTAAAGTAAACCGAAAGTGCGAGTGAGAGCTACTGACATATAATGCTCATGCATTATGTCTCCTTCATAGGAGACGTATCAAAAATCCTCTAAGTCTCGCGGACTCTCGTCTTGGCTTGTAGGAAAGAAGTTCGCGCTCGTTCGGTGGCAGCGAAAAAACTACTTTCCTCTAAGGTTCATTTTACATTGCCGCGGAATGGAATGGAAGCGAATTTTCGCAACGTTATTGTACATAGCATAATGAACTTTATGTCAATTGTGTAACATACACACTAAATACGAGCCAAAAAAGAAAGGTAGCTAGGGGAATTCTCGAGAATGCGCGAGCTCTTTTTTGGCTCGTATTTAGTTTGTATGTTACACAATTGGCATAAAGTTCATTATGCTATGTACAATTACGTTGCGAAAATTCGCTACCATTCCATTCCGCGGCAATGTAAATTGTGTCTAAAAGTGAGAGTAGTAAGAGTTGGGCTTCAATGCATGACGTCACCTCTCACGTTATGTGACCTATGATGACGGATGACCTCTTAACAAACAAATTAATAGGCAATTTTAGACTGATAGTTGTAAACGATCTCTTAATTGGGCTTGATTTAATTCTATTAGGATTGAATGTATGAGACTCACGCACGAGTTTACGACAGAGAATGTGTTTTCATTTTGGTTTACTGAAGTTTCATATTATCGAAGTTGTAGTATTTTCATATTATCGAAGGAGTAACATGTACTAAGTAGTTGTTTGTTACGTACTTATGTAAATGACAGATGCTACGACGATATTTCTTAGCGACTATACATAATATATTTATTTTAAGTCCTACCCAATATCAGAAACAATAATAATTACAAATAGTCGTACCTATCATACCTATAGGGTTTAAATTGAAATTGAAAAAGTTTATTTAGCACTGTAAACACCAGAATATAGAACACAATACAGAAGTATACAAAGATTAATACATGAAGCACAGAACATCTGGTGTGGTACAGTGCCAAAAAGGGTTCGTATCTTTTAAGGAAAAAAAGAGCCCAGTTTCTATGATATCTTGTTATAAAATTGTGATATTTGTATTGTTATTCTAGCCGTAGGTATAGTAGCCGGATTCGGTGTTGTGTATTTTTCGCACTATTTTTTCTGTCCCATTGTGTGCAGATCGCGGATCCATGTAATTGTGAAATGGTTTTTCGGTATGTTTATAATGAAGTTATTTCATTTTATTTTCAGAAAGAATTCACTTCGTTCCCGAACTGTGTGAATGAAAGCCTGGGGATAAGCAACCCGGCGGTGCTACAGAAGGAGATAGAAGACGCCAAACCGAACGGATCCGTCGACGAGGTGTTCAAAAAGTAGGTTCTATAGTGGACAAGACTCCTAGCAGAAATATTCTACAGCTACGATTAAAAGCGGTGAATAAAATAAAGAACATACCGCTGAAGCTGGTATACTGTGTGAAAAGTCAACCTGGGGTACCACTCTTTACTCTTTTAACCTCGTACGTAGTGTTAGCGTAATTATCGGCACATGAGACACTATCTAAGCCTTCAAATTTTAGTTCTTAAATGTTAGAAGCGCGTTTAAAACCCTTTAATAACATTGTGAGGTGAGATGTCTATGAACGATGGTGACCATTTATCATCGGATAGCCCTTTGTTGCCGAAATTCATAACCGTTTCTACTTTGACACTACCATACCAGTCTGGCCAAAAAGAGTAGAAATTAAATAATGACAACTTTCCATACATTGATGTCAAATCACAATGACATTTCCATACTATTTCATTAAGTGTTGCCATAACTACGAAGTTTTTTCTTGCATCATAGATGTACTTTTTTCTTCCATAACAGACTTGGACTAATCTATTGAAAACTTCTGAAGTCTTGATCTTGCGGAAGTTTGCTGTAACCTACGGTTAGATTCTTTCTTTATTCATAGTAAATGAGCACCTGCAATTGTACCTGTAATGTCAAGGTTAAACCCCTCGTTCATTATACGAGCCAGACCATGTAATGGTCAGACGATGTAATAGTCTGGCTCGTATAATAGTCTGCATTGTTTCATTATAGCCATCACATCACCTAAGGCAATGAAACTTAGTAATTAGCGTACTGTTACGTAGTTTTATTTAGCACGGACATCTCTAGTACTCCTATTCATCAATAAGACAATCCCACCTGTAGAGCCGGTGACACCGTTGAGTCAATGAAACACTTGCTGTGCGAATGTGACTCGCCGGCTGGAGGGCGTATGAGTCTTCTGGGGGTAGCCTACCCGAAACCAGAGGACTATAGGCTCCTTCCTGTAAGCTGTATAGCGTCCTTGATGCAAAGTATCTTTAAGGAACAGGAAGGAGACTGAGGGAAGGGGTGAGCACAAAAGATCCCTGAGGGTCGAGGTGCCGCTGGTGTTATCCCTGGCTCCCGGTCGTAAGATAAGATAAGTACTTGTCGTTTGGTCCCAGAAGCCTTGGCCTCAGTTTTGCCTATTGATTTAGAAATCTGTTTTTGAGCTGCCTTCCATAAGTCATATAAAGATTGATTCTACAATTTAGAATTTTTTTTATTTAAAATTTATTTAGAGAACCAACAGCTATTATTAAAACAAATTAACCATAAATTCACCTAACTTTGCTGATAATATTAATTTCATTTCTTCATTTACCAATAAAGAAATGTAAATATACTAGTTTAGGGTTGTACTAGATGAGAATGTAAGTATCTGATTTTTATACCTACATCAGCAAAAATAATACTTACTTAATAATACTTACTAAATACTCCCCAGATATTCTAAATACAGCTTATTGTATCCCCTTCTTTACTATGGAGTAGGGGTGTTATCCGTAACATCGTAGCTTCGACTCCGACTCCGAAAGGTCGGAACTTCTCATTGATTTTAACCTCCGACTCCGGCTCCGATAGTTTTGAATCGGAGGCTATACCGAAGATTTGTGAGCAAACATATTCAAATTTCAATTTTATTAAATAGTGTAGGACTACATAAAGGATTGTTTTATTGCCGCAAACGTCATCATAAAAAATATTGGCCAGTTCAGCTATAAAAATTAAAAAACGGTTTAAAATTAGAACTTGTGAACATTTCTCTTCTATCTCCGCCTCCGACTCCGGTTCCGACTCCGATAAATCAAATTTAAAACCTTCGGTTTCGACTCCGGGTCCGGTAAAACCACTTCCGTAACATCCCTACTATGGAGTCATATTCTAGGGACATTCAGTAAAACTTAACTCATTCGTTTTGAAGAAAAGATGTCTCCGAATTATGTTCAATAAATAATAACTGATGTCAGCGAAACCACTGTTTAAAGAGAACAGTTTTCTCACTTTAACATGCATATACATCCTACAACTGTGTTTCTTTGTAAGACACAACATGCACTACTTTCAGTTAAGTTCTTCTGTGCACAATCGAAATTTGAGATCACGTGATAAATTACACTTACCTACGACTATTTCGGATGTGCTATAAGACCGCTTATTTCACAGCTATACGAGTATATAACAATATACCTAATGACTATGACATTCGTAAATTAGAAGGTAAACATTTTGACAAAACGCTAAAAAAAGTTGCTATCTGATATGTGTTTCTATAATATGAATGGATTTTTATTTTTATGCGTAACCCCATGGTTAGCTGGTAGAAAATGCCGCAAGGTATTAAGCTCGCCTCGTTTTTGTGCATTGGATTGTAAATAAATAAATAAAAATTAAAAAAATTGCTTATCGAAAGTTTAAGAAATAATAATTAATTGTAATTAAATTAATGATTTTTTTTAAACAACTTAATTATCTAATATTGTATGCCCGAACAGGGTAAATTGTGAGAACCTTGCTTTATTCTCATTCATAAGACCTATATTATAAACCACAATTATAAAAATAAATTATATCTTATCTTATCTTACTGTCTAATAGCATTTTTTCACGTAAATCGATCTGGTTGTTACACAAACTTGATTACCCCAAGGATAGATTTTAAGCACTAAATTCTAAGTTGCAGTATTTTTTCTCACATAGGTGTTATTTTGCCCCACTGATTTGAATAGATGAAGTCTTCCATTCGAACTGGCCATTGAAAACCACGTCGCTGAAAATCTAGCCGGCAATTGTCTTTTCACATCACCGTTTTTTGCGAACAAAATGGCGGCAAAAATTGCTGACCCAAATGAATATTTTTTAATGCGCTAGATATAGAATATATAGAATATCGTAGTGGTAGATCCTAATGTGAAGGATCGCCGGGGGTGGTACCACCCTCTTATCTATTTCTGCCGTGAAGCAAAAATGCTTGCATTTCTGTGTTTCGGTTTGAAGGGTAAGAGAGCCAGCGTAATTTCCGGCAGATGAGGCACTCCATCTTAGTCCTCAAGGTTAGCAGCGCATCAAAAACCCTCTAATATTAATACAGTGAGGTGAGATGTCTATGGGCGACGGTGACCACTTACCATCAGGTGGCCCGTTGGCTCGTCTGCTCTCCTTATTTAATAAAAAATAAAAATAAAAAATATTTATATATTTATTATTCCATGTCGTTTGAATATTTTTGCACTGTTTGTATAAACATAAGCGTAATTCTTTTTTTAATGATTTTTTTATGCAGCGAAAATCTGCTCTGAACGATCATTGGTGTTCGCCTTGCTGGAAAATTGTAGGTTTCGTCGAAATTGGAGGTTTCTTGACGACATATTTTTTTTAATATTTTATTTTGTCAGTTTCACAGCATATTTCATATTAAAAATATAAATCAAACAATAAAAAATCTATAGATGCCAGTTACGAAACCAAACTATTACAAAGCTATTTAAAAAGGTAATTTAGCAAATAGTTACTAAATGAAAGAGAAAAAATTAAAAATAAAATAAAACAGAAAATAAAAAAGGCCTTACGATATGTTTGAGTGCTAACGATGTGTGTGTGTGTGTGTGTGTGTGTGTGTGTGTGTGTGTGTGTGTGTGTGTGTGTGTGTGTGTGTGTGTGTGTGTGTGTGCGCGCGCGTGCGAGAGAGAGCGATGAGGATAATGGTAGTGAGATTGGGAGAGAGAGTGTAACAGGAGATGGAAGGATTAAGACCGGGCTAATTGACGTATGACTTCATTGACGAACTGAGATCGACTAAGGAAGAAAATGTCAGCGGTGGAGAAAAATCGTTCGTATAGATCAATGCTCCGGTTAAGAGGTGAGTGTAGCGCATAGTTAGTGCGTACGTGCACATGCTGTAACAGGCGCGGCAGGTGGCGCCGCGCGCGCACCTCCGGCACGCCCAGCATCAGGCGCTCCACCAGCTCGGGGCTGTCCACTCTATTGCTGATGATATCGTGTAGCATTCTCAAATCTGCAACCACCCTACGATCCTTTAACGATTGCATTTTGTTTTGTTTAAGACTGTCCGCATAACTATCAGGTTTGACTTTCTGAAAATAATTTACTTGCCGCAAGAACGATCGCTGGACAGCCTCGATTCTATCAGCGTGTGTGATATAGCAAGGAGACCATACAGGCACAGTACTGAGTCTTGAGAACCGCGGATGAGCGGAGTGGCTTAGAGGCTCTGTGAATGAACATGACATTAATGCCGCAGGAGTCTGTCTGTAGATGTCTAATGTTTTTAAGTTGCCATCAAGGTTGTTTACTATATTAATGTATGAAAACGAATAGCGTGTGCCTGGCGACGAGCAAATAAGAGCCTATTTATAACAATAGGACGGCAACATGCTCCAGCTTTTTTGCTTTTCACTATAATGGTTGACCTTTGGGCGCGGCACTCAAGCTGAATGACAAAACGTTATAATTTGTTAACAGCTCTTGGGCATGCCATTGTTTGCCGGCAGACGGCACACCTTTATGTTTTAATCCATTACAGGCACAGTGAAGGTCAGAAAGTTGTTACCGGTGGCAACTTACACATTCGCAAATTTCTCTGAAATTACTGAATTATATTAGACTTTAATATTATACTGTTTCACGGTATTTTATTAATTAAGATCAGTTTAGTTTACACATCTTCAGGTATTAATACCTAAAATACCTGAAGATGTGTAAACGTAACCGGTCGTAATTAATAAAATACAATAAAAATACCGTGAAACAGTATATATGTATAGTACAGTATAGATGGATAGAAATACTTTATTGTACACTAATACAGGAAAAGTAAAAACTACAGGAATAGTAGCACGATATGTACAGAGGCGGCCTTGTTAAAGCGATATCTTCCAGGCATCCTCTGAAGTTAATTGGACATTAAAGAGATTAGCGACAGTGCTTTTTTTTTTTTTTTTTGGTAAAGGGGGGGAAATCTTCGAAAGATACCCAGCCTCAGGGGGAGAGACCGAGTTATGTGAGATTTCCACTCACTAAAACCCCCTCGATGGCCGGCCTCGTGCTGACTAAAATTGTCAGTTATCGATACTGAACACCCTCCTTTCTTTACGAGGAAGGTTTTTTAAACCCAAATGCAAGAATGAAAAATTGTAAGCACTAAGCATGGGTCGTAAAATCCCATACCTCCTTTACATTTATACTACGCGACATTCCCGGAATGCGTGTTTCTATAGTCTTTTCATATAAGAAGGCATAGCGAACTTTTATAAAAACCTAAATAAAATACGGATTATGTCTGATGAAAGTTGAAAGTCTTCCGATTAGTAGGAATCTACTATTAACTGAGTAACAGAGAATGCATAGAGCAGGATTTCCTACTTTCAGAAGTGAGAATCCGTATTTAATTTAGGTTCGGCGTGCCTTCCTATATGAAAAAACAAAGATAATAGTGATGTGACAAATACGTTGGGTATATTATCAATAAATATATATTCTATGATCTATCGCAAAGATCTATGATAGAAAGGAATTATCGCGTATACCTCTGTGGCGACGCACGACGCGCGCCACTACGATGAGTACCTACCCACATTGGTGTAGAACGCGCTATTGAAATTTTCCTGGGACTTCGTATATAATATATACAAGTTCCAAACATCCATAGTTGGACCAGGACATCTGGTCACCAGGCACGACACTCCGCCTGGTGGAAGATCTTCCCTTTTCCCTTTCATACAACTGACGTTACGTCGTCCATGTCCTCACATAGCGCGTACCTACACCTATAAATTGCTGACTTTTCGCATACTTAAGTTTTTAATCCATTACAGGTACTGCGCCAAGACTCCGAATGTCACAAAATGCTTCAACAGCTCTCTGGACGCGGCCAAGGAGTGCTTCTCTGAGGAGGAACAGAAGAATCTCGACATCATTCGGAATGTAACCCAGCAACTGGTTGAGTTCGTCTGTTTCAAGGAGGGAGACAGGATCGCATGTGAGTTCTCATTGGCAGTCAGTGTCGTAGATTGAATATAGCATAGCATAACTCTTATATCCATAATCCCCGGGGGTGTCGACAGAGGAACCACCTTCATTATAGGTAGTTCCCACTTTTCGTCGTAAGATTTGGTGGACGTGGGTGGTGCCGAGCCTATCGCCATCTACTAGGAGTAGAATAGTATCCACAAATACCCTTAGTCGTCTCGTACGATACCCACGGGAAGAGTTGGGGTGGTGCTATTCTTTATCGCCGCGCCGGCACGACACGGAACGATATACATATATAGATATAGGCACGGTAGACAGAATAACTCTAAATAAAATAATTAAGATACCTCCGACTTATTTTTCTCCGACTTAGTTACGCAACTTCGTCCTTTGCACTAATGTTTGTGGCTGCCATTTTTCACTCTAGTTATGTTTCCTTTTATAATTCAAGTTCGTTGCTTATAATTTTTACCCGCGTTTTGCCTCAATAATTTTTTAAAATACATTGAAACCTGCTTCCAGTGTTCATCGCCGAGGGAGGTCCGGAGTGCTACCAAGAGAAGATGGAAGATGTTCAGAACTGCGTGAACAAGACCTTTGGCAGCGAATACAAATTCAATGGCACCGACATCACCGCTGCCTCCATTCCCAAAATACAGTTCGGCGTGAGTATACTTGCCTTTGAAATACACGACGAATTATGGGTTTAATTACACTTGACTGAATTCCGTCAACCATTTACGGTTTAAGACATTTATTTCTCTAAAAAAGGATACAATCCACTTAGCTTAGGGAAATACAGGATAAACTTATTGTAATTAACATTGTGTACGGTAGACGTGATTTTAAGGTTATTACTTATAAATTAAATTACTGGTATATAATACTCAGTTGTTAAGGTTAATCTAAATGAAGAGCTGTAATTTTTCTGAGCTGCGGGTAACCAGAAGACGATTTCGTTGACTAATTAGACAGCCTTCTGTTTCTATGCTATAAGTTGCAGACTAACTGTAGGTAATACATTTACACTTGATTGAATTCAGTTAGATTCGGCCTTGGACTTCACGAGCCAGGTTACTTTCCGGTTTGGTTCACTGCATCCAATCACAAAGCGCTGATTTCAAATGGGTGGAGGGCATGTGATTGGTTGCAGTGAACGGAACCATGGCTGGAACCGAACCCGTGAATTCCTAGTCTTATAAGCTCATAAGATACGGGACATAAAGACAAGAAACAACGACAAACGGCTCCACCAAAACCTGACGGTTCTGATAAACGTCATTTTTCAGCTTCCGTTATTGCTCCATGCATTATTGACTCGTTGCATAATATGTATTAATCACTCCAAAGTGCTGACGTAAGTTTTCTTTTCTGTATGAGGAAAGCAGACGAGCAAACGGGCCTCCTGATGGTAAGTGCTCACCGTCGCTCATTAACATCTCAACTCACTATAATATTATTAAAGTGGTTTTAATTACGCTGACTCTCTTACCCTTCAAAGCGAAGCATAGCATGCAAGCATTGCAGCAGAAATTGCTAAAAGGATGATACCACTCCATGCTGATACTGCACAGAGCCACACTATCTTCGAATATTTAGATTTTTTCTGCAATTTTCCAGGACAAAGAATGCCAACAGTTCCTTGACCTGCAAAAGTGCGTCGTCAGTTCGTTAGAGTCTTGCCAGACTCCCACCTCTGCCAACATTATCGAGTCACTCTTCAAGTTCGCGCGGAAAGCCACGCCTTGCAAGGAACCCGAGGTAATATACGATTGCTAATTTCTGTAAAAAGTGCGACGTCGGTAAGTTAATATCGTTTTAAAACTCCCACCTCTGCTAACACAGAGGGGCCACCTCCAATCACAGGTAGTTCCCACTTTTCATCGTAAGGTTTTTGTGGACAAAGGTAATAGATGGCAAACCTATCGCCGTCTACTAGGTGTAGAATAGTATCCACCGAGGCCTTTAGTCGCCTCGTACGACACCCACGGGAAAAGTTGGGGTGGTGCTATTTTTTAAGGTTGGCACTACATGACTGCTGGTATCTGTCAAAAATGCGTCATCGGTGTATTAGAATCTTGTAAGACTCCAATCTCGACTAACTTTGTCGATTTAATATTTAAGTTAACGAGGAAAGCCAGTGGCGTAGCGTGGAATTCTGCCGGCCTGGACGAGATCTGAATTCACCCCCTTTCCTATTTACACAAAAAACAATATAAGGTGAAAAGTAAAAGTAAAATACACTTTGTTGCACAAATAGAAAACAACAAACAAAAGATAGAAAAGGAAATAGTGACGTACAAATTAGGCGGCCTTATCGCTAAGAGCGATCTCTCTCAGGCAACCTTCCTACCTTTTTTCAGTAACTATGTCATTTCAAAGGGATTAAATAATTTCACCATCTGCAATCCGTATTTGACGATGTGATATGGCGCGCAGAGCGATATTATTTTAAATTCACCGTTTGTAATCTATAATATTATGGCAAACCGCACACTAAGCGCTTTTTTAAATTCCACCATCTGCTACGCTACGCCACTGAGGAACCCCACGCCTTGCAAGGAAGCTGGGGTAAGATAAACAGCTAGTTCCGTCAAAAGTGTGTCGTCGAAGCGTTCAGTTAACTCTCGGTCAATTGCCGAGTCACTATTCAAGTTGAAAGTAAGGTTAAAAAAAACTTTATTTTCACAAAGTGCTAAGCGAACGCTAGTGCTAAGATTCCTTCCTTGTAACTATAATTATTATAAATATAAATTCATAGATTTTTATAAGAAGAGGACTTCCAATAATATTTTGTTTAAATAGAAAATAGAAAAACGTTCATTTGTTAACTGCAGCACACATGCAATTCCACTTATGGTAAGTATATAATATATTATACAATATATATTTATATAAATATAATAAATGACATATAGCGTCAACGCTTATTCCTTATAGGTGCACACACACGCACGCATATGATCTAACATGCACGCACGTGATGTTGCACGCACGCACGCATTCAATGTCCTCTTCGTATAAAAATCCGACTGTAGTGTCTGTATAGTTACTGATACTTTACTAACGTACTAATTTATTTGTACACTACGTTTGACTCTTATATATGTCGTAGACACATAGCGTAATTGCGTGTTTCACTAAGCGTGTAGGCATTACTCGAAGTGCTAAAAAAGATAGACAGATAGTGTAATTGACGAATTCTACACTATCTAAGATTTTTAGTCACTTCGTGAAATGTAGATCACCAGTTAGCACGTAGCGATAATGTGCGATAATGCACGTGGCGATGGTATTGAATTACATTATGTAGCTAGCTCTGAACCGTATTTTATGAAATACCTTGCGATTTGCGGTTGCAACTTGTTATTTTACGGCTGTGAGACTTTGAAACTATGCGACTATGCGTCTTTGTGATTTTGCGACTATGTGACAATCAGTCGCAAAATCATAGTGACGATGTCGTATAATCACAGTTGCAAAGTCGCGTGCATAATCGCAATTTCGCTGTCGCAGAATCGCAGTCGCAATGTCGCAGTCGGAAAATCGCAGTGGCATAATCGCAAGTCGCAAGATATTTCAATAAAATGTACGATTTAGATATACCTACCTCAGACCCAAGACCCATATCCAGGACCGAAACCCAGACCCAAGATCCGGGCCCAAGGTCCAGATCCAAGACCTAGACCCAAAAACCAGATCCAAGACAAGAATGAGATCAAATCCGGACCTCGCACGTATTGTGAGTCGAATGTCCTAGCTACTACGCCACCAAGGGTTCAATTACACTATCCGCGTAAGACGCGTGTTAGGCATTTCACGAAGTGCGCTTCCGGGCTAAACAGGTAGTGTAATTCAGGGATTCCTCAGTGGTCCAACTGAAATAACAATACCATTACGCAATGTGCTAATTAGAAATCTGCATTTCACGAAGTGGCTATTTTTTGACAGATAGTGTAAAACTCTACTACAGTATCTGTCTAACTTTATTAGCGCTTCGTGAAATGACTACGCACTTGCTGAATTGCGCTATTACACTATGTGGCTCCGACATATAAATGAATTTGTAACAGATTTTTCAATCAAAAAATAAACCCATTAATTAACCTTTAGCTGACTAACCTAACACATTATTTTAGGTTTTAACTGTTCTTCCGGAGGTAGTAAGTCGCAGAAACGGTAGCGCCAATGTAAGTTTACGTGTGGGTTGTGATCGTTTTTTTGGGTATTGGATATTTGTTTAGTTTATAGTCTAGGCTTCTCATAGAATACTCATAAAAGTGAAGTATTTGTAATTTTATTCAGCATTTAGTCTCATAACATACTCATAAAATTTGAGCTATTTGTAGTTTTTCAGCATTTAGTCTCATAACATACTCATAAAGTGTGAGCTATTTTTAATTTACTCAGATTCAATCTTCTCATGGAATTACTCTTAAAATGTGAGTTATTTGTAATTTGTTCAGCATTTAGTCCAGGCTTCTCACAGAATACTCATAAAAAATAAGCCATTTGTAATTTGTCCAGCATTTAGTCTTCTCATAGAAATTACTCTTAAAATGTGAGCTATTTGTTCAGCATTTAGTCCAGGCTTCTCACAGAATACTCATAAAAAATAAGCTATTAGTAATTTGTCCAGCATTTAGTCTTCTCATAGAATTACTCTTAAAATGTGAGCTATTTGTAATTTGTTCAGCATTTAGTCCAGGCTTCTCACAGAATACTCATAAAAAATAAGCCATTTGTAATTTGTCCAGCATTTAGTCTTCTCATAGAAATTACTCTTAAAATGTGAGCTATTTGTAATTTGTTCAGCATTTAGTCCAGGCTTCTCACAGAATACTCATAAAAAATAAGCTATTAGTAATTTGTCCAGCATTTAGTCTTCTCATAGAAATTACTCTTAAAATGTGAGCTATTTGTAATTTGTTCAGCATTTAGTCCAGGCTTCTCACAGAATACTCATAAAAAATAAGCTATTTGTGATTTGTCCAGCATTTTGTCTTCTCATAGAATTACTCTTAAAATGTGAGCTAAGTATTTGTAATTTGTTCAGCATTTAGTCCAGGCTTCTCACAGAATACTCATAAAATATGCAGCATTTAGTCATATCATAGAATACTCATAAAATGTATGCAATTTGTTTACTTAGCGTATAGTCCATAAAAAGTAATTAAGTCAAACCGCCCATCATTTTAAATCTAGGCCCTCAGATCCGAACCCCAGCGTCCCGCAAACTAATCAGCGTTATCCTAACTTTTTTTAATATTAAATATGGAGCTGACGAGCAAACGGATTACCTGATGGTAAGTAGTCACCGTCGCCCTTACACATCTCACCTCACTGTATTATTAGAGGGTTTTTGATGCGCTACTCACCATGTGCCGGCAATTACGCTGGCTCTAAGAGAGCCAGCGAAACCCTTCAAACAGAAACACAGAAATGCTTGCATTTCTGCTTTACGGGAGAAATAGATAAGAGGGTGGTACCAACCCAGGGGATACTTCACATCAGGATCTACCACCTGTAAAACTTTAACCGTCATTCCAGGACACCAGGCCCGGCTCCGCTAGCGGCCTGGCGGTGACCACAGCGACCGTCGTCATGGCGACCGTCATCACACTACTCCTGTAAACACCTTCGTGGCACGTTCGTATTAATATTTGCTTTAAGTAAGCCTGGTTACGAGTTCTTAAGTCATGGAATCATTCGCACCCATTAAAAGTTAGTGCAGGGGGCGGAGTTATAGTTCTTAGTTACAAGACACAATATATAATCCGATATCTCAGTGTTCTAGTGCCTGGTTTGCACCTGGTGAAATTCTCAGTCAAGTGGTAAGGACATTGGCGAGTGACTGGCCAGTGGCGAAAAGTCATACAAAATTTGGATCCACTGGCAAGGCAGCTTGCAAGCCAATTTTACTCGCCACTGTCCCACCGGTTTACACCACTGGCCTTGCAACTTAACTGGGCTCTTGACCTGGTGTAAACCAGGTCTAAGAGCGTAAAGGGCAAACACGACTTTTAAGGAGAAGCACAAAACGAGAAAAGTTTTTTGATTTAGCGCTAATTAAATCTAATCTGGGAACAAAGTGCTTAGAATTTTTCGTATTTTCTTGAATATCACTACGTGGAGTATACAGAATTAAAAACTTGCCGTTAATAATGTTCTTTACGCCCTTTGAGCCCCGGGTATCGATATTAGTGACTTACCTTTGGTGCGAAAAGGGAATGTTGTAGTGGTTTGACCAACCACGGGATGACGCGCTGCTCTTGACCAATCAGCAGCCGTTGCGTTTATCGAAATTGTAACATATCGGTGGGGATATTTTGTCGCCAGATTTTTGTATGGCGTTATTCCTCCATAATTTAAGAACTTGTTATTGTTTAATATTTCATTATAATTTTTGATATTCACTATTGGCAATTATGCACCTTTATTCGCAAAAAATCGAACAAATCTTGTTTCAACACGACTTTTAGAATACGCTATGGAACGATTTAATGTATAGAGTGCTTTTCGCTACTCAATTCCAAAGTTATATTTATTCCGAATACTGTTGATTTTATTTTATAGTCTTTTAAGATTACATATCAATCAATCAATCGATTAATGGTAATTGCACATTACATTACCACGGCATCGCCTCGCCGGACTCGGACAACCCGTTCCGTGGCGAAAGAATTTGCTTGGGTTAGGCAGAAAGCCTTTCGAAAGAGTTACCCTTTGAAAATATTTCACTCTAATCCACTGCACAAATCCATTAACAATTTGTTTCTTTTAAAACACTATGTTAAAAGGCGAACCATTCGAAGGCTATAAATAAACATTCAGAAAGTGTGAAGGGTTGACAGTTGAATTGGCTGACAACTTTTCATAAATCCCTGATCACCTGTTGCAATGCCTCTAGGTAGTAGACTAGAAATTATCAAATTAATTATGGCAAAACAATCGACAGTAAGCAAAACAAAGTAGTACTCTTTACTAACCATTGACAGATGACATTTCTTTTTTCTGTCTTTTTGTTGCCATACGGATATGATTAGACTTAAATAATATACTGTTTCACGGTTTTTTATTGTATTTTATTAATTACGTCCGGTTTCGTTTACACATCTTCAGGTATTAATACCTAAAATACCTGATGATGTGTAAACGAAACCGGTCGTAATTAATAAAATACAATAAAAAAAACGTGAAACAGTATATTATTTAAGTCTAATCATGTACTACAAGTTTCACCAAGTACAAACAACCGCAAGTATTAACCATACGTATATTTTAACACACAAGCGGCGAGATATACTGTAGCTATAGTGCCTCCTTTTATGTATGATGGCGAGGCGATGCCGCGGCATTGTAGTGTGCTATAACCATTATATCAGTCAAATTTATTTATTAGAAGTAATCCGCGTCTCCTGCGCATTTTATACACATCACGGTGGCAGCTAGTCCCTCTGTCAGAGTATTAATTTTTATTCTATGTTTCTATTGTAATTCACGTAACACCAGAACTAAAAAATATAAGGTACATAACATTAAATTAGATTCAGTCATAGAAATATTTTGTTGTACAGCTTTTGCTCTAATATTTTGAATGTATTTAGAATTGACACTTTTTTATATATGTAGGTACCTATAAGTACATGTTTATTGTTGTATACAGGTGTAACAAATTCCCCTTATAAAACCAAAAGGAGGGTGCTCTGCATCTATAACTGGACAACTTTCGTTCTGGTTTTTTGAGTTTAGCAAAAAAAATCGAGTTTTCGTACAAATCGATCAGCTGATCTGACCCAAGAGACACGATTTTTTTTGGGGAAGTCTAAAAGTCGTACAACTAGTTATTCAGTTATGGATATTGAACATGCCTTTTCGCATTTATAATTAGGGTTCTTTTTGTGTATTTAAGGCCTATAATATAGCTGAGCTATAATTGCTTAATGAAATGAAAGTACATATCGTTTTATATGAGTGTGTGCCAATGTAAAATCTTTGAACTGTAATCTCTAAGGCTACCTCACTATTTAAAATATTTTTCTAAAATTGTCCCGGTTTCTTCTACACGAACCTACCTACTTGAATAAATAATAAAATAATATAAAGGTTCCAGTTCAAACATTTTGATTAGGTATATTTAACAGCCAAAATAAATCGCTTCCTCCCAACCAAACGCTTAGATGTAAGTTGTAATCATTTATACTTATATATAAAGAAAATATTTTTTAATCGTGAATTTTATTAGTTATTTTATTAGTGAGAATGATGTAAACGACGTGTATTAAATAAGATAAAACTTGGTGTATTTTTAATGTTACGAGCAAATTCTTTCAAGGGTAATTTATGGAAAATATTAGCATGTTACACCTACTAGAAAAACCACACCTCACCTATTTCGCAGGTGTAACTAAAGATATCGTGTCTATCACGTGAGGGAAGACCCAAGTGTCGCATCGTGTATCCACAACACTCTCCTAGGGCTCGTTTTGTCCCGCACTGTTTTCAAATAATTTACTTCGTGATTTCAAAGAACGAAATCGAGTTAGAGTTTCTATAACACGGACACGGAGTCGCTAAATCTAAAGCTAAAACTAAATGAAACTGCCTCGCTTACTCGTAAACTAGATTGTGTAAGAGTGAAGGGGATAAAAGACTATTCGTTATACAGGATGTACCATTGAGATGGGTCATTATGGGGAACTCTGAAACTATACGAGATAGAGAAATAAGTTCTAAGGAACCATGTTGTCGATTTTAGAGTTAAGAAAAATTGCATTCATAGATTTACAAAAAAGTCTCGACTCGGGAATCGAACCCGGTCATTTTCAGAAAACAAAACGTATGTTATTTTATTTCGAAAATTGATAGCGTAGATTGTAAGGAATAACTGTTGCTATGGAACCTTGTGTCTACAACTAAAAAATATATACTAAATGTAATTATTTTATGCAATTCCAGACGTTTTACTTAAATAAATAAAATAATTAAACACAGCACTTTCTTTCAATTGAAGACACAGGGTTTTAAAAGCAACATTTATTTATTACAAACAACACTATCAATTTTCGTAATAAAATAACATACTTTTTTCTGAAAAAAACCGGGTTCGATTCCCGAGTCGTGTATGAGTTTTTTGTAAATCTATGAATGCAATTTTTCTTAACTCTAAAATCGACAACAAGGTTCCTTAGAACTTATTTCTCTATCTCTTATAGTTTCAGAGTTTCCCATACTGACCCATCTCAATGGTACACCCTGTATTTGTGAAAGTAATTATTTGAGAGACGTTTTAAGACTGGATATACTTAACACTACAAGTCAACACATCAGGTGTACTTTGTCGGTTTATTGTTTCACACATACACACGAATGTCAAGACATCAAACGAAAACTTATTACGATAGGGTTGTAGAGTATAGTTTGATATATCTGCCAGTTACGCTGGGCAGTAGACGACCAACCTTGCGACTTTGCCCGTGTCATAATTCATAAACCAAGTTTAAATCATTACAATTTATTTTATATCATTATTTGGATTTGGTTTTTAGAATTTCAGAACAAACATTTTTGACATTCCGTTTTATATTTTTTTTAATGTTAGTTCTAATGTCAATCTTTAGTTTATATTATAAGGTTAAATGTTAAAAGGAGTTTGCTTTTAAAATGTGCATGATATTGATCGTTCGCAGGTGTATGCATACGCATACTAAACATCTTTTTCAACATTTGCAAAATAACGTAAAATATGTCACGTGCTCGTCATTAGAAATATCGTAAGATATATCTTAGAAGGTTTTATGGGGTCTTAGAGGATTTAAGAAGGGGATCGACTTTTCAAAGTGGTATTTTACCGACGTGCATTGCTGGTTGTCCAGTTTATTCGCAGATGTTTTAACATCATATCCAGCAATGAATATTGATCCGCCGCGTGCGCACGTGTCGCACTGCGGAGGCCAGAGTATCCATTATGCGAACGATCAATATGTGTATTAATTATTATGAATTTACATAAGCTTATTTGGTAGATAGCTATTTAAAATAATCAAATCAACCTCTTATGTTATACAAAGGATACTTTTAACGATATCGGGGAGATTGTGATGCTATACAAAAAAGCGAGAAGGTTGTAAGCGCCTCTCGCTTCTTTCTATTGCGCCATCTCTCTTTAATTGTCAATTGCAATTGACCATTTCGAGGAATACAGCTTTTGTGTTACGAATTTTAAATAATTTTAGATTTTTTTTAAAGTTTTTCATACAAATCAGCTGATCACAAATAATTTGGATCGGTGATCAATTTGGTATAATACAATAGTATCGATTCCGGGGTGTCACTCGCTAATGAAACGTCTCGCTTACTCTTACACAATGTTGTATATGAGTGAGCGGGGGCTAGTTTCAAATTTAGAGGGACGCCGGAATCGACACCTATTTCGAGATTTTAAAAGTCGTAAAAAAAAGTACATTTATTTTTTCAAATTGTAACTTAGCCCATAGTTGGCAACTTTTCTAAGACACGTGTGTAGAGTTTTTGATACATTCGTATGAATGTGTCTAACTACACGACGTAAGGCCCTAACTACACGACGATGGTTCCTACGACGGTTCCAGTATCGGTCGGTTCCATGGAACCGGTGCTTCATATAAACTCAAACAAAAATGCGCTGTCGACTTCACTTACAACGGTTCCACTTGGAACCGGCCTGCTCGGTTCCTGAATCGCCGCAACGCATGAGTTTGAATGCAGTCTACAGTCTGCAGACTACACGGCCGGTAGCGGTTCCTGAACCGAACCGTCGCTGGAACCGTCGTCGTGTTGTTCCAAGTCTTAGGGTAGCCTGACGTGTTGTCCACTATACGTGTCGCACATTCCACTGCAAAATCTACAATTATTCCGTTATACAGGCTGTTTTGTTTTGTCCTTGAATATTTTTTATCTAAAATTTTATTTCATTATAAGTACCTACCAAGAGAGAGAGAGAGAGAAGCTTTTTTCTTGGTGTCTCCAGTACGTTAATAAATCATTGTTTTTATTTACCATTGAATATCTTGCCATTATTAAATTGCTGTTGTGTTTTTCTTTATTCTTGGGTATATTGTGATAACTAGATATACAAAGAATTAGGTGAAAGAATAATAAACACACGAGGGAAAGGATACTCGTTTCTTTTATTTATCAATATAATTTTTCTATAATTCATAAAATTTGTTACACTCCATTTTGAATAGCACTTGATAATAATACAGTATGGAAGTCCTGATGCCGTCTCGCACATTTCTAAAACCGCTGTGCTTGTTAACAAAGTTATGATTTCTGTAACAAAATTAGTAAAATAATTAATAATTAGTAGTCAGTTTCTCGGATTGTAACATTGAAGCAAGCATTCCATACCAGGAATTGAATCAGAAACTCTAGAGGTAGGCACACTATCTCACCTCACATAGAACATAGCTTAATTAGACAAATGGGAAATTTTAAGAAAATCGAACCTGGTAATTACTTATTTTTTACATATTCCTAAAAAATTATATCAGCGAGTGGTCGCTATGTGGTTGGCAAATTGTATAATTTGTCCATTCACAAACGGCGTCGCCAGTTTACAAACTCGCTGTTTTGTTTGTTTTAAAAAGGGGGAATTATAAATTAAGCTAAATTACATGTCAGAACGAAACCGACACGGATGGGTTAGGTTGAGGCTGCGCTCGCTACGCCTGTTTGCCGCCCTAGCCTTCGTTAGGTTATTTATTTATAACAACCCAGAAAAAAACTGTTTGCATATGCTTGCTGGGAGTGAGAAAATGCCGAGGTATTTTTTACTTTGCCTCCGGCATTTTAGAAACCAGCGTGCGTTTATAAACTGACAACGCCGTTTGCGAAAGGACGAATTATACAATTTGCCGACGACAGATATAACAGTAATTATAGGCACGATTCCAGGTTTATAAAATTAACATCGTGTATACTAACTTTAAAGGTGAAGGAAAACATCGTGAGGAAACCTGCATGTCTGAAGAAATAAAAAAAATCCAAAGGCGAGTGAAATCCACCAATCAGCACTGGGCCCGCTCGGTGGATCATGGCCCATACCCCCTTGTGCAAGGGGAGGCCTGTGCCCCAACAGTGGGGACATTAATAGGCTGATAATGATGATACTAACTTTAGCGCAGAGCGAGCCATTGCGCACGTATCGCAGCAGAGATTCAGCCATATTGCCCGGAGTGGGAGTCGAGCAGCTTTCCAGAGCTATCACCATGCACGATGAAAGCTCGTCGAACAGTTTGCACTGCTCCTGAAGAAATAAAAGTTGTGTCATGCTTAAATTGTACCTTGACCAGGAATATAAAAACCCTGTCAAGAGGGCGTTATTTGTACTTTTATAGTCTGTGTTTCGCATTACGCAATATGGCGAGGGTTTTTTTCTGATCAGGGTTACAAGATGAATTAGAACTTTCTTTGATAATTCGCGAAAAAGATTTTAGTCAAAATTACAATCAATAAATAACCATATTCCTGTGATGGCCACTGGTAGGGGGTTTTCCTGTAGCAGATTTTGCCAGATGTTGTGGGAAACATTTCCCTAAATAGAATTAACTTTAAGAAAACATTAAAAGCACATAATATAAAAAATGATACTAACTTCATATTATAAGTTACCTTAGTTATATTGTGATATGTAATAGTTTAACTACTATACAATAGTTTAGCTACTATAATGGCGAACTCCCTATCGGCATACAAACCTTTCAAGGTTTTGCCTAATGGGATACAGTTTATGTACCTACCATGTTCCTTTGTATGTGTTAAACAAAAAAAACTGCAGATATGTGCGAAATCTATCAGAATAATCCTTGTAATTTAGTATTTCGATTGAAATGGAACGGACTAAAACATCATACAAAATGCAAGACGTCTTCGCGTCTCGGATCGTGGGCCGATATAAAGATGAAGTACATAAGGTAGGTTACTTTATTAAAGCGTACTTAAATAAAGCGAGTGTCACTTTAACTAAACATAAACACTAAACAGCGGGAGCAATGGACTAGGCGCGGGTCATGGATAATCGTATGCCGTCCGACAAACGAAGTTGGTAATAAAATAATAGGACATCCAAGTACCTACTAATAATGAATATGAGCCATGAATGAGCTTAGGTTATTTGAATTACGAAACGTCACACTAGTATTTACATGTTAGCTGTTAGTCAGGTCTAATTACCTACGCATACAAACTACGGGTCGCGAACAGTTGGTATACTTGGGCACACTTAGGTATTTTGTGGTTACATAAGGTGAAGGTAAGTACTTACAGTAAGATTCAGGCTCTTGGCAACTTCGATGGTCGGCACCGTTTCCCTGATTTTTTGAACACACTTCTGGATGTCGCTCCTCTTCTCATTGAAACATTCTGGGCCACCCTCGGCGATGAACACTGTAATCAAAATTGTTCTAAAAGTATGAACAGGAGCATATAATAGGTACCTATTATAAGGATAAAAATATATTTAGTGATCCTTAATATGACTTACTACAATGGAGGGAAGAAAATGGATACGGGCGGGGCACGAGGCCAGAATCAATGCGAGACTAGAATCAAAATCTCAAAAGTGTAGATATTTTTTTTACCTAGTTTCCCTCCGAATTGCTACGATACTGGGATACTGTAGTAGGTTAAGTACAGTCGCTAAAGGTATTTGTGTTGATGTCAGTAAAAACGAAATTAATTTAGTAAATGGCTCAGTCTGCGATTTCTGCTAGCGTATTCGAGTAAGCATACGAAGTACATTTGACCTGAAAAAGTTAATAAATCCAACAAAGGTTACTCACAAGCGATTCTGTCACCGTCCTTATAGCATACGAAGTCGAGCAGAGAGTCGGTGACGTTGTTGCTGGTCACCAACTGTTGGCGGATGCCGGCCTCCACGCAGGGGGCGATGCCGTCGATCAGGGAACGGATGCAGCTTTTGAGTTGAGGCGATTTCTGGCAGTACCTGAGGAAAGGAACAGGTCTAAGAACGGCTATCAAGCATGGGAAATATTGCGGGACAAAGACGAAACAGCCAGCTGTAGAATCATACCAATTCAAAGGGTTATCCATCACATCAGAGCCCCTCGGGCGTTTCCTGATGAACAAAACTTCCTTCAAAAATATACAGTCTGTATATATGAAGCTTGCTAATCAGGAAACGCCGTATAATACCTACAAGAGTAGATAGGTACCTATACACGAATCAGAGGTAGTTCCCACTTTTCGCCGTAAGATTTGGTGGACAAACGTGATATGAGGCGAGCCTATCGCCGTCTACTAGGTGGAATAGTATCCTCTGTTACCCACTCAGAGTTTATGGACGTTAGTGATATAGAATACCTAACAATAATATAATGTCGAATACCTATATGATCCTCCCTCAAGTCGTTTCTTAAACGTGGTGGTAATAACAACAGCTAAAATATCAGGTTTATCACTCAATATCACAAATCGGAAGGAACATATTGAACTTGGTAGGCACTTATGTATTTTGAAATTCGCACACAAACCATACAAAATGTGAACTTTGTATGTGGAGAGTCCAATTTTTTTTAAAATTATTTTATCAGATCTTCGACAGATTCATAAAACTTACTTTTTAAAGACCTCGTCGAGAGCGCCATTTGGCTTTGCCTCCTCGATCTCCTTCTGAATGGCCTCCGGGTCGAACAGGCCCGTTACGCACTTTATGAATGTTTTGACTGCACTCTGTGGAAAAGAATAATAAAAACTTATTACGTCACAAAAACGCCTGTGGTAGGTACCTGTGGTGGCAGTCCCCTAAAGAGAGAAGAGGTGGTTTCGCAGAAAGGACGAGATCAATTGATTAGGGAGGTCGGGCCTTCAATTCCTTGGTCTTCAACCTTGAAACTCAGGCCTCGAAACTCATCCCTTTTTACTTCCATTTTATGAGGAAACACAAAGGAAATCTTACAGTTAAGGTTGATGAGTACAGAGACAATGTAGTTGGGACGACTTTGTGTGGAGTCGGCCTGGGGTGGTGCCACCCTTTTAACTTTGTGCAAAGCAGCAATCCTTGCATTCCTGTGTTTCGGTTTGAAGGGTTAAAGAGTCAGCGTAATTACGGGCACACGAGGCACTCCATCTAAATCTTCAAGGTGCATAGAAAACCCTCTAATAACATAAAAGTGAGGTGAAATGTCTATGGGTGGCAATTACCACTTACCATCAAGTAGCGCGTTTGCTCGTCTGCTCTTCTTATAGATTTCTTCCTCAGTACGTACATGCAAATTCCTTGGAATATATTTACCTCGACCTGATCCAGCTTGTCCTCGGCTCCGTTCTTCTTGCACGCTACCTTCAGAATCGCCCGGACTTGCTGCTCTTGCTCGTCTATCATCGCGTAGTCGGCTGAGACGCCTGTAGTAACAGATTTAGCTGCTGTAGCTGCTACGACGATGAACTACGTCGTAGCACTTAGAATGTTTTCGGGTTCATAGTCAAGAGGCTACCCCACCGCTACTCCTGCATATTTATCAAAAAAGTGTCATTTCTGATGATTTTTTTTCGGGAGTGGCTAGTTTCGCAATGGGCGTTGAGACCGTGACTTCGTAAGCGACTCCTACTTTTTCTGGATTGCACATCCTATATGGCTTGCATATTAATTATTTTCACACAGATCTAGCGCCTTAAACGGGATAAGATGCAGGCTACAAAATTTTACGTTCCCTTGATCCAAATCCGAATATCGACTTCCGAGTTTGAGGGACATGCCGTCATGATGTTCAATGTAGGATATAAAATTTATATACTAATAGCTACATATATGAGTACTGTGAATATAATACGTTAAATTAATAATATGAATAATTATTAAATGATAGATGTAAGAGTGTGAGTGAGTACATGAAGTAAGGCAAGGTGCATAAAGGTGTAGGTAATTAATTGATAGTGGAAGCAGCAGAAAGTACTTATGCAACTTACTTTAGGTTGTATAAGTACTTTCTGTTGTATAAGGTTTATAATAGAACCAACCAAGATAGAAGCAGGTACGTAGGTACAGATATACTTGACTGAGTCTGGGTCTCGACCCCTCTTCCTGTGCACTCAGACCCGCCATTTACCAATTTACATCGTCAAGCGATCAGACCGAGTTCACAACACTTTTTAATATAAAGGCTGTGACAAAATGACTGTTTTAGTCACTTGCAGTGTGAGCCAGCATCGATTGCCTAATAAATTTTGCTCTATTTCTAATATATTGTTTCATAATTTTTACAGAGATCTGATGATTGTGTATAAGAAGCAAAAAAAAATGCGTTAGGTGAATCGTAAGTATATAGAATATGTTATTGACTTATAAGTAGGTAAAATGAGCACTTAGAAAAACATTCGTAAAATGTATAAATAAAAATCTACTAAAAAAACCTAACCTAACTATACGTGTATTTTGTGTTACATCAGCCGCGATATTGTCAGTCAAGGATTTTGAAATTCACCCATAGAAAATAACCCATATGTAGTTTGCTCGCTAGAGAAGTTTTAGAAGGAAACCGCGTCTGCGCGTATGATTTGAGCGTTTTCCCTTACATTACTCGGACACTGAAATGTCAAATTTAAGAAAATATATGAAATTTCCGTAACATTTCACTTATTTCACAGTGGAGGTGTCTCCACACTTTCATATTTTTCTGACTTCTTTTGTACCTACGAATAGGTAATGATTTTTCAACGAATAACTGTAGAGTTCACTATGTTTTTAATATAGGTAAAGAAGTGCTTACTTACCTACTCCTCGAAAGGGGAATTTCAAATTACTCGTAAGTACCGTTACGCCTCACTTAGCAAGTTATGAGCACGACACAGTCCTATGTTTTGTCAGCTCCACTAAAAGTTTTCAGGGCTTAAAAAGCTCTATGTAGGTGTAGGTAGAGTAATTTGAGCTAATTTCTTTATCATCTTTTATTTATTAAATCGAAAGTTATTCTGACTAAGTAATGCCCATTAGTTTTAGTTGGACTTTACCATGAATACTACTACTATATAACTTTATAAGCATTTACTTACCGCTGGCGAAAACAGCAATAACAAGATATCTCCAGATCATGGTGTAGTAGGGATACCTATAGGTAAAATTAAAGTTACACTATAAGTTATGTAGGTAAATTAATCTGTAGTGTAGTGAGGTCAGGATCTTTTCGCCTTGACGTCTGGATTTGAACTGAATTAGCACGGATCATCCTGCACGGGTTAATTTATATGTCACAGACTGATATCTAAATAGAAGTCTTTATAAAGTGCCCAGGCATTGCTATAGGTATGCTGTGGATCGAGATAGGATATAACTTAAAGTAAATTCATAGATTTTGAATTGACTATGTATAAACATTTCTAAAGGAAACGTTAACCCCCATACTAACACAATGTAGCATATGGGTGCGCGTGAGTGTCATATACAAAATTTTAACTTTATATTTAACGGCCATCCAGGAATCGACGCCATTTGTATTGTATAAGATACAAAGATGCAGGGAAATAGCCGAATTGAGGGAAATTTCCGAATCCTCTAGGCATTTGGCCAAGACTGGGTGGAACTGTTGCACTGAGGGTCAAGAGCACCGGGCCTTTGGCGGAAGGTCGAGGATATGAAGGAAAGAGGGGTTCCTCGGGGTTGTTTCCTCCATACTACCTACTGTTTAAAAAGGTAACGAACGGTACTTACGTGCACGCAATATTTACAGCCCCTCCAATTAATCTCATAACTCCTAAGCATGACCCATTATTACATATTATATAGTTTTAATCCACCATCTGTCAACTGACGACCAATAAACTCCAAAGCCCTAGGGGATTCGGCTATTTCCCTGCGACATATAGATATGTAGGTATCTACCTGAGGACGTTATCTCACTGGCGTTTGCAAATGTGATTCCATCAACGAAGCGAATCGTCAACTGTGTGCAAATCGGGAGAGAAACAAATTTGCAATTTACGGGAGAAACTCCCAGTGTTAATAGGGAAACACGTTCGCAAATCGCCAGTGTGATAGAACCATTAGATCTGCAGGTAAACAAAAACAACAAAAGTAAAATTAACGTTTTATTTATTTTTAGTAGTTGATTTTTTTATGTACCTAAGTAGTTAAATGGCACTTCTTTGGGTAGATCTCTACTAAATTAGGTTCTACGACCAAATTCAGCTAATGTCTGTAGTCTGCTAATCGAAGGAATTAGTCTTTCTGTAATGAGAAAAGATATTGTTGTTATTAATTGTAAAATTCAGGCTGAATAATTAAAATGATACAGTAAGGGCAGCTACGCTAGAGCCGCTATACAACAACGCTGCGTGAATTTTTTTAGGGACCTTCCCTGATTTTTGGCAGAAGCTTCACATAATTGGTGTCAGGACTTCTTCAAGGTTTATTTAGTTAGCGATCCTAATGTCAAAATCCGCCAAATTATCTTCAGCGTTGATATATTCCGGCACCTTTTAGAAAAGTAATTTCTAAACACTGATTCTCCCTCCCTCTATCTCGCAGTCCATATTTGTTCACCTTGAGGCATAAGCCTATCCTAAGGTCCGCCACATTCTCCTCTGCATCCCATATCCATCCATCGCCAACAACCTTTAGATCGTCGATCCCTAGGGCGATCCCACATTGCGGGGTTAGTCTAGGAAAAATAAAAATAAACACGAACCTTTTCGCAAGGTGATCCATTTTTCACATATCTGAACAACGACTCCACCATGTTAGCTGACGTGGGGGTGCTACAAGTCTCCAACGCCTTCACCACACATGTCGACAGCTCGTCGAACTTGACGCAACGCTCCTGTGAATAAAGTTATGGGGATTGTTACTTTATCGTATGGTTAGTGGCCAATGTATTTTTCAGAGTTGTTTAGGGTTCTCTGACATGGCTTAACGACTGCTGCCGAACGATAACAACCGGGACCGACAACATGTAGAGTCAATAAAACGTGAAAACGTTTCAATCGTATGAAACGTACAACCTACAACCTTGGGATCTTCAAGGCCAGAGTGAATAGGCATTTACTGGACCCGCATGCTCCATCGTCGACTTCATCGTCGCTTACCAACAGGCGAGATCGAGGTCAAATGCGGGTTTAGTAGTAAATAAAATAAAATAAAAAAAACGTGCCACTAGCCGTAACACATCTTGGTTCTGACCTCGCCCAACGTGACTTAACTTGCACGGTCACTTTATGACCATGCTCGCAGTTAGGGGCTCACCCCACACTAAATTATATTGTAAGATATTAATAAGTTAAGCTACGCCTTCCGTGAAAAGTGGGTGTTTTAGTGTTTTTAGCGGCAAGGCGTATCTTTTTCATGGGCTTTTCGGATATCTGGAACCAGAAGGATCTCATGAAATTGAAATTGAAATCGTTTATTTAGCGCTGTAAACACCAGAATACAGAAGTATACAAAGTTTAATACATGTTTTTTCATGATGATGTCCAGGAAAAAAAAAAGATACAATATCAAGGCGGGAGTTTCTTAAATTTCTAATTTAGTATCAATTAATCAAATCTACCCAAGTGTTACTTAAGATCTTGGATTATGAATCATCACTGGCAATTACTTACTACTGTACTTACCTTCTGGTTGATTCAATATTCTATCTTAGCCTATGATAAGATAACTTACGGCCATAGTGAGGCTGGTCTCGACGGTGAGCACGCCGTCCCTGACCACCTTCTGACCACACTCCTGCAACTCAGCGCGCTTCTCATTGAAGCACTCAGGGCCACTCTCGGCGATGAACACTGGAAATGGTCAACAATTTATCTTTAATTTTTTCTTGCTATTGTAAACTGGAAATCCGTCGGTAAGTCACGAAGGCCTGGAGAAGATCGGTTATATGACGAGAACCTGTGGTGACATATTAAACCTAGCCCAAAACTAGTAAACAGAATCTCTCTTTTCATCCAGTTGGTTTTTAGGTTATAATTATGGACTCATTTGTCTGATTTAATAAACGATTTGATTTGATTTGATATACTCCGCCGAAGAACTGGGCTAATATTGATATTTGATATTTATTATTTGTTTGTGTACCCTACTTACTTTATTTTTATTTAATTTCTATTGTAAATTGATTTCAACACAATGTAAAAACCTTGTTCCTTGTCTTGTACAGTTGAAAAGTTCATCCCAGGTCTTACCTGACCTCTACGTCAACAGTGAACGCTTCCTGACTGTCTATGAGAGCGATGCCAGGAAGCGGAGGGAGCGGTGGCAATAGGCTAGCCGTGCACCGAATTAAAGTAACTACGGCAGGTGCGGACGCAGGAACTTTGACCGGTCTGATGACAGCTTGAAGACGCTGGATCTACCCAGTAGCGCCTTCATTACTGTGGTAAGGAGAGAAGAGTTAGTCAATAACTTACAGGCTATCCTGTCACCATCCTTGAAGCACACAAAGTCGATGAGCGAATCAGAGGCGTTGTTGCCACTAGCGACATGGTCGCGGATCGTGGCGTCAATGCAAGGCATCATGCCAGTCGTCAAGGTGTGGATGCACGTCTTCAGCTGAGGTGTCTTCTGGCAGTACCTAGACGGAAATGGATAGGTATATTCATTCACATTACTAAATAGGTAAGGTAGGTACACTTCTTTCTTAGTCGCATTCCTCATTGATGAGGGTCGTGATCATTCTATGGAAATAACCACACAGAAGACCTCTCTTGGCAGATGTAGTGGGGTAGATTTCCATTGCCTTCCTCATTTCACATACTGGTTATCTCAGTGTGCAGGTTTCTTCACGATGTTTTCCTTCACCGTTAGAGCAGTCCTACCTATGCCCTAAGTAAGTCAGTCTTTCGACAAAACCGAAAAATTCACTGATACAGATATTGTATGGTTTCTGACCCGTCCTAGCCACCACACTACTGCCACCGGAGGTGCACTAATTAGTCCAATATCCTGATTATAGATCTGTACTTAACTATTTTCTAATGAAACTGGCCGCACACGCTCGCCGTGATGAGATGCACTGGAAGGTTGAGTAATGCCTATCGCCCGGGTGGGGCCTATATCAAAGTGACACCGGTGCCTCATACTTAAGATTCCGGAACCCTCTAACTTGCACGAGATGACCTTTAAAGGGGCTTTTAATGGTGAAACCCAGCTTCTCTCCTAGGAGCCGTGTTCAATAAGTATAACCCCGTCAACGAACAAAAGGGACTCACTTCTTGAAGACCTCATCGAGAGCTCCCTTCGGCTTGGCTTCCTCGATCTCTTTCTTGATGGTCTCGATGTCAAACAATCCCTTGAGGCAGTCTACGAAGGTCTTCACCACTTCCTGTTAAAAATATTATAATAAGTACTCGTAAGTACGTATTCCTTCAAAGTTATCATAAAATGTGTTTGAAAACATGTTTATGTAGGAAACAAACGACGATCCCCTGATGGTAAGAAGCTACATTCACTTATACACCAGCAACGCGCCGATCTCATGTATTACCTCTCTTTTCTAAATAGAAATCACCGCCGAGGCAGCGATATAATTTGGCTCTCAATAACCAAACCAATGGTGGTTTATACAAAACTGGTTACTTATGTACTTACTATATAGAGGATCGCTGGCCCCTAAAGCACAGGTTCCACCTAGTCTAGAGGTCAGGCGCTCGAAACAAATCACGCGGTACAACCCTTGTGAACTAAATTTTTCAATAAAGATTTTATTTATTTACTTCTCAATTATAACATGAACTCGCAATAAGTGCTAGAGCCTAGAGACTAGAGATCATCGATCGCGTGATAACAAGAGTCATGATTATCACAATAATATGTTTCTTGTCTATATCTTCATTTTCTGTTCATGAGATTTTCCCTGAGCCTTTCATTAATTAGGATCAATACCTATAGCAAGTTCGAGAGGGTTCTTCAAGATCCTCGTTTATCCTTACCGCGACTTCGTCCACTTTGTCCTCGGCTCCGTTTCTCTTGCACATCTTCCTTAGGACTTCCTTTGCGGCGTCACGTTGCTCATCGGTCACCTCATACTCGGCCAGCACACCTGAAAATAATAATTTGCTTGTTACAGAGACCATAGCAATACCGGATACGAAACTCAAATTGAATATAGCGGCTTTGGATGAAAAAAAAATGTTTTCCTGTCCGGCGAGCGTTCGCGCCTTCCTAAGGGCGTCACAGGCATAAATCCAAATACATGTCTCAGCTCAAGACAAAAATGGTCTATTAATAAAGGATTTTCTATTTCTATTTCTCAATGGTGAAAAAATATATGATAAGTAGTAGTAGTCTCATTTTCAAAATTCATTCCCATTTGAGACGTTATGTTCAGTAAACTTAATGCAGCCCAAAAGCCTTAAATATCAAGTAAGCATGAAGATACGAACGCCCACCCGGGAGGGAGACTAATTTTTACAAACTTACACAAAAAACCATAAAAGTTCTAACACATAGGTATGTGTTAGAACTTTTTTCGTTTTTTTTATCGAAAATTGAGAGCAAATCTATATTCCGTAAGCTACAAGATTCGAATATGTCGAATATATAAGTACGAATACAACTTACTATTAGTTGGAAGTTACTCAAAAGAAATGAAAGAAATTAATTAAATTAATATAATTCCGATTAAACATGTGATTTCCAGGGGATAACGCTTTCAAATTCCCGGAGTTAGTAAATTAGTATTGTACAATCCGTACCACGCATACCTAATTCATAAGTTTTGTTTACATTAGCGACAGTTATAGCTTTCGTTTTATGTCTAGTGAGGGTAATTTTTATAGTTGATTGCCACTTGCTGACACAGTCTCGGAAACACAGCCCTTGAGACAGCAGCGGTTGGCGCGCGCGTCACCGAATTTTGTCATCGCATATGAACTATCACCTCCATGGAATCCTCGCAGTGCTGGTGATTCGGTGATATAAAAAACTGCCAGAATTTTGGACATTGACGGCGCCGACGGGTGATCTCGGGCTGAGACGCTGATGAGTTGGTTTTTCATTGGTATTTATTGCCTGCTCTGGACATTATCTCGTTCCCCTTAGTTTATTTAGCCCTCGAAAGATCCCTGGAATCGCTGGGGATCGCACAAGTATTTAACCGGAGAATTAGTATTTAATAAGAATTTAATAATAAATAATGTCGACAGCGATTGTTTATCTCTTTGTTCGACAATTTATCGTTCCGTGACGTGAACTTATGACCGTGTGTCTACTTTAATAAATAATCAACGGGCGTCAAGAAGCAAATTACTACGAAAATTATACTTAGATACCTATAACATTTTTATTAACACTTACACTAAGAATAAACTATAAGACGAACACGTCGTTTAGGTCACAATATCGATTACCTACATGTTTTTCATTAAATGCAGTTCCGCTTTAGCAAGCGTCCTACCCCTACTAGCGGAAATTAAAGATGTTGCCTTTCAACAAGGTAAGAGCGAAAGTAAGTTACCAAAGTCGACTTTTTCTTTTTTTTTTCTTTTTAATTTTGTTGTAGATTTCAGACATCGATCTTTATCGTGAATGATGACCATGCATGATCATCACATCGCCCTTTTATGTCTAATATTGACACCACTTTCCAAAAAATCTGTCATTCCATGCTGACAATGATTTATTTACATGAAACTTATACAGTCATAAAAGAGATATATACCGTCAGTTGTACGAAACTTCCATAAAGTAAAGTTTTCAGATATATAGAGATGTCTCGAGACTTAAGGAAGCCTTAACATTCACGTTACTCACAACAGATAACGATATAAGTACTTACCTATACGAACTTTGGAAGTTTACATAGTAACGAAATAAAAATACTCGTAAGTGTTAGTTTTATCTTTGTGAAGAAATTATAACCAGGTTATCATAGGTTATCGATAAGTTATAGGTACCTACACTTACATTGCATCATAGAGTTCTGTAACCGGGCTCTTTGTTTAAATTTACATTTGACTCAATTTAGTCGACTAATTAGTTAACAACTTAGTCGACTGTAATTAGATAGGCTACTGCTGTTTACTGGCTGTAAACTACATACTCTGAATGCATTTAGATACTTTTTGACTGAATTCAGTCGCGCTTAACAAATGACTTTATGAACTAATGTATTATTTTACCTAATTACTGTGATGATTAGAAGCTGCCAGTATCCATTTGTTATTTCTTCATGACCGTTTGGTACTGAACCGATTTTGATACTTGACAACTTGGCGGAAGTCTGGTGAAGAACGTAAGATACTTATAATTCCGATGTGATTCCCAGGGGATAACGCTTTCAATTTTCACACCGATCAGTATCGGGCAACAGCTAATAAATTCCTATATCTTAGCTCAGTAAATGATTGAGTTAGGTAGAGGGCGGCTGGTACTACACGGCCTAAAGCGGCCAAGACTAGACTATAGGCCGCCTCTGGGTGTCCTGATTTTCACGGGTATTGTAGTGGCATAATAATAAAGAGCTCATCGAGTGACATAGTTTAGGTATAGGTAGGTAACTTACTCGTTTGTTTACATCCTGGTAGTTCATAAATAATACAGGATGCTTCACTGTCACTGCTTTTATGCCCGATACCATAATAATAACATCTCTTTCCCTACGGTAAACAATTATCGATACGTTACGACGTTTTATTTAGGAGATACAAGATCTTCCTAAAAATCATTTAAAATCCCCCACGTTCTTTGGAAAATTTTAATATCTAAGATTATTGAAGTCACCATTAGTGACCACGTGAAAAAAAACTGCCTCTAATTTAGTAAATTGGTATTTCTGCCTGAATTAAATTATGAAATCTTTTGATAACTCTTGTTGATTTCACATAAGTAAATAATTTGATAGATTGTTTAACTTTCTTAGTTTGTGTGCGCAAACTTTTATACTTACGTTGCATTGGTGAAATAAATAAATAACTGAACAGGATTTATTGTGGTAGGTAGTTCCTAATTCGGGCAAATACTCAATAGATTAAAAAGTAAAAAAAATATTGGAATTTTATATTTCTTTAGGATAAGTTTAGTAAACCTTCACCAGGAATATCATAGAGCTGTCAAGAGAGGTACCAACTGGTACATATATTATTTGCGTTATGGAGATTGCTATGAAAAAATATTTCACATAAAATTCCTCAACACACTATTATATTCCTCTTCGGGCTTTGGGTACTTTTGGGTTCCTGATATTCTCTACTGGTGGATACTTAGGTTAATGAAGAAAGTTCCAAAGTATGTAAGTTACCTACTAATTTACCTACCTATACAGTAGTTAGACGTCATTCTTACCACGGTGCGGTGTGGGGTTGTTTTCAGCTCCCGAGAGTTAGGTACTACCTAGCTTATATGGCAACTCTCTATTTTACCGAACCACACTTGTGTTATAATTCTTCGATTTTGTCTCCGTAATCTTCTAAATTATTCAAATTAAACATTAAACTTGTGGCGGCTTTGCGCCACAATGACGGTGCATGCGCGCTGTGCAGTCTGCGGGCGCTGCTGATGTCGCTAAACAATCGCCACCGCATTTCTGATACTCGCGCTGTCACTCCTCTTCCTTTCATCATTGCATCAACATGCTGACTTTCATTCCGTGGGGCACACGACCCCATAATTGGTGACCCTCGACATTGAACTCGCAACAACCTTCTGAAGCAAGCATCATCCATAATTGGTGACCCCTTTTTTGGTAACGGGGGGGGGGGGGGGGGGGGGAATCTTCGTAAGATACCCAGCCTCCCCCAGATAATTGGTGACCCCTACAGCGTCGGACGATATGTGTGAAGAATTTTATTCGTCCGACATGAACATATCGCAACCTTTCTGCATCATTCATCAGCATCCTTCTCCAGGTACGACATGACGAATAGTAGCAGCAGACACAAGACAATGGGTTAAAATCAGGACCATCGCAGGCCTCAAGGCTTTTCTGGCCCTGCGCTTCTTGTCTGCGTTAGCCAGCGGACGCTCGGCCAGCATCTCACGCCGTCGAGTCAAATACTCCGTCGTGACCCACCTGCTCGCCGTGGCCAGCCTGTGGCACGCCGGTCGCCGTCGCACGTGCTGTGCCGCACCAAGCGCTCTGGCCGTCCCGACTCACCGTGGACAGGAGCCACTCCCTGCTCGTCCCGACTCACCGCGGACTGGGGAACATCTGCTCTTCCCGACCCACTGTGGAATACAGCAGCAACTCGTTCGTCTTGACTCACCGTAGACAGCAAGCAAATGGCACATGCCACGATGTCGCTCACCGACTCTTTACGCCAACGCACTGTTCCCGCTACTCGCCAAAGTCTTGACAGACTCTACGTGGCCTCATCATCTGGATCAAGAGAGCTCAAGCTCAACGTTACACCCTGACTTCTGTCTTCCATTCTCCGAGGGGGGGGGATGCTTTTGCTTACTCGCGCTGTCACTCCTCTTCCTTTCATCATCGCAATATTGTAAATATAATTCATCTTCGCATCAACATGCTGACTTTCATTCCGTGGGGCACACGCCCCCATAAACTCACCAACAGCCAAAAAGGCGAAAAGAAGCGCTTTCCAGAACATCGTGGTAGGACAATAATTGCGTGGTTCCCGAGCTGCAGTGACCCTTTCACCGTGACCGCGTATTACAGACTGAAGCACCACAAATACTGAAATCACATTATATACTTACAACACATGTCACATACGTGGTTGATTCATCTTGAGGGCCTATTCTGAGAGCAGTCGATAATTTCCAACGAGTTCTAAGGCGCAAGACACACACAAAGAGACGCGCAGACGGGCATATACGCGGCGTTTGAATTTTAAACTGGCTTGAACTGTAAGCAAACGTCTATAAAATTCAATATTGATTGGCGAAAAACTTATAGCGAATTTTAGAAGCAACGCAAACGTTGTCATTCTTTTGACTAATAATATCGGCGTTTGCATAGAGTTCAAAATTCGACGGTTGCGTGGTCCGCCCGCGCCACCCCAGCGCCCAAAGCTTTGTTGATGTGGCTTGCGGCTTAAAGATTGTGATAAATTTATGTTGTGATAATTTAATCGATTAAAAAGGTATTTATAAAGGCTTGATATAATATAATGCATTATGATATGATAAATTCATTCAATTCAATTGTATAACTAATAATTTTAATTGGGATGCCAATATTTGGTTAAATATGTGCAACCTACTGTAATTAGAAACATCTGTACCTACCATATTTAAAGCAAGTAAATAATTATCTTATCTTACGAGTATCTAATCGTCACGATCAGTGCAACCGCGTGGATGGTCAATCTAAAACTACGTTCTCTTTTTGCATTAATCACAAGTCTCAAAATGTGTATTGTGAGATGTAACATGATGATGATGTACATATTACCAACTGCCTATACATAGGCAATAGTTCGTTTCGAGAATAGACCCCCAGTGCGCAGCGGCAGTGTATTCTGTGGTTTTACGATCGCATTGTATGTTTGCATTACGATGGCTTGATTGACTCCATGTATTCTTTCTGGCGATAACTCGGGGTTATCACATCAGCATTCGACACCGCTGCTTATTGGAACACCCGGGAGAGAGATAATTATCTATCAAATTAACAAACAACTTGAGGAAGAAAACAAACATGTTATTTATTATTCTTAGACTTACAATTAGTTGTATACATCAGCCCGGTTCCTTTCCTCACTGTTGGGAACCTAAGGTATGTCCCAACAATGAAGGGGAGGCCTATATGGGTCTCCCATCCATCCTCTAAGCCCAAACAGGACCGTAGGAGTCAGCAATTCAGTTTGGAAGGATTGGAGTTTCAAGAGTGTGCGTCGGAAGGAGAGTTTTGGGAGGGGAAGGGGACAAAGCGTTTGGAAAACAATTGGAAACTTTTTCAAAGAAATGCTAAGGACTCAAGTGTTTATTCGTTCACCGTAACGTTATAAAAGTTGGTGTCCGAAATCGATCTCAGAAGTAGTACATTTACTCGTATAGTAGTACGTTTACGGCAGTGACGCACCGATTATTTCACCACTATTAAGTACCTATAATGAAAATAAATGGAATTCTACAAATATACTGATAAACCATATGAGTGGTAAACAATTCGGGGAAATATTAAATATTATTTTTAATGTTTAAATCAACAAAATATTTAGACTAGCACAAACAAAACAAAAACAAAGATTTTACTAGCAAAGGGGGGCAGGTCACTCCCTGCAGGAAGTGTCCCGAGAGAGCTATGGTGGCCTAGTGGCTAGGGCGCCCGACTCCCATGCGGTAGGTCCGGGTTCGAACCATGCAATGCCATGTACCAATGAGTTTTACACGTGAGCGTTTCCACTCGTAAAAAAAGGAAGGGTCCCGAGGAGGCTGGTGTATTATTAATTTATTACCCTACCTATAGCCACATATTAAATAATATTGTAGGTTGTTCTCAAGCTCTAGGTACCCAGTATACCCACAGATTAAATAAGGTTGTTTTCAAACTTTAGCTACATGTTGAATATTTTAAGTTATTTTCAAGCTATAGCCACACTCTTGGTTGTTGTTGCCATAGATTTAATTAATAATAATTAGATTGTTTTCAAGTTATAGCCACAGAATGAATAAAATTCTAGATACTTAAGTTATTTTTGACATGCCTTATACGTAGCGTATACGTGAAGCGTCGGTGGCGTCGTGGCTAGGACGTCCGACACCCATGCGGGAGGTCCGAGTTCAAAACCAGGCAATGCCATGTACCAATGAGTTTTTCGGTTTTATCGAAAGACTTACGTACATTTACCGACTGCTCTGACGGTGAAGGAAAACATCGTGAGGAAACCTGCACACTGAGATAACCAGTGTGTGAAATGGGGAAGGCAATGGCAAACCAACCATTAAATCTGCCACGAGAGTCGTTCTATGTGATTAATTACTTAGAATGATCACGACCCTCAGAAATGAGGAATACTACTTAGAAGATACGAGTAGCAACTTGTAAGTTTAAGCCGACCAATATAATAATTTTAAGATAAGTGTAAACAAGTACAGTCAACCACTAGCTAAAGTATATCTGTCAAAATTCTATAATTCAAATTTCAAGTCTATAGCGAATGCATTATGGTTCATTTTAGATTGCAGAAAATTGACAGATGGTATACATTTGTCGACTGTACTTACCACTCTTTTCCGGCGATAGTGACGGAATCGGTCGAAGGTTATCAAGCTACGCTTGCCTACTTATATAATAATACATAGTTAAATTGTAAATACACAATAATTCAACTCAGGAGTTAGGATTTCCATTAAGAACCTTACCTAGTCATAATCATAATTTATTTATAAAATTACTGTACGTGGTAATGTGTCAAATATTATAAAATTCGTTTATATTGAAAAATGCACAGCCTAGCAACCACATTTTTAAATTATTTTCAAAAGTAATTACACTATCTGAATTTTTATTTAAATGGGAATTTTATTGTAAATTTTTGGCTCTACGGCGTACATGGTTTTGGTAGATTTTTGCAGTCGACATTTTTGAGTTTTAATTCGGTTTTGTTTCTGAGATCATACTTGATGTCTGTTTTGTCATTACCTGTCATGTCATGCCTACCTAATTAAATTATGTAAAGCATAATATCCATAAAGAGATAACTGTAAAAAAATATTTATCTTATAATTATAAGCTCACTAACTCATTATTATGTCGTTAATTTTTGCTCAATATTAATAATTTTGGTCGAGTCGGTAGAGGCGACTAATGTAGGATGTCAGAGCGTCGATGGCACAGTGGCTAGGGCACCGGACGGGAGTTTCGAATCGGGAGTTTTGCACGGTTTCGAATCCGGACCTTCCGCAATTTGAGAATGGTACTGCGGGGTGATTTTATAGTCCCAACCTTTAAAAATATACATGGCAAAGGAATAACAAAGTATATTTAATACCAACATTGCTAAATCACCTCCCGGTACATTTACGTGATATAAACGGCAAGCATAAGTGCAAATCAATGCTCACAAACTTTTTCCACTTAAACGGCGCAGCCTGTATATGAGCGACAGCTTGCCATAGGCTGAACCGGTTTGGCGCGTCTTATCAGTAAGATGCGCTAACATCGACGCATCACTATGCCTACTGCGCCTCACATTTACGACTATCGAATAACTCCGCTAATTCCATAATAAATTTAAGTATGTATATTTTATTGTCTACTTTTGGAAAAGTAAATAGGTACGCACGACCGATTCTTTACTGGCGCACAAGCCCTGAGGCTTATGCCAGTATTATGTTTTAAGACGTCTAATTAGTTTTATTGAAATAAAGGGTAAAAAAAGGGTAAAAGCATGGGGTCCGGATTCGAAACCGTGCATTGCCAAGTACCAATGAGTTTTTCGTATTTTTCGAAGACTTACGTACATTTACCGACTGCTCCAACGGTAAAGTAAAACATCGTGAGGAAACCTGCACACTGTGATGACCAGTGTGTAAAATGGGGTAGGCACAAAAGATCCTCAAGGGTCGAAGTGCCGCTGTTATTCCCGACCCCGGATATCTAACATAAGATAAGAATGTAGGATGTATTTTATCTCAACCATGTAGTATAAAATTGCACAGATTTTTAATCTATGTGATCTGATTTTAGTCAAAATCTCGGGAATTTGTTTAGTAATTATGACGTCCATATTTATAATTTTAAGAACTGAATACATTTTCTGAGGAATAGACGATGTAAAATTCGGGCCAATTTTTAGACACGAATCCGAAATTATTATGCCATTGTACTTTATACATTGTGCTTTTTCTGTTTCTTATTAAATGATAATTATTAATAATTCATATGTTTATCCAGATAAAATAAATTTAAATGATTATGGCTACGGTATTTATTTTTTATTAAGTAAGGAGAGCATACGAGAAAACGGGTCACCTGATATTAAGTGATCACCGTCGCCCATAGACACCTCAATATCAGAGGCTTTTTGATGCGGTACTAATCTTGAGGAATAAGATAGAGCCTTATGTGCCGGAAATTACGCTGGCTCTCTTACCCTTCAAACAGAAACACAGAAATGCAAGCATTCCTGCTTCACGGCAGAAATAGATTAAAGGGTGGTACTACCCCAGGCGATCTTTCACATTAGCATATACCCCTAGTAAAAAGTAAGTAATATGTTTATTTCACACACAGAAATAATCGAAACAGTTATAATTATAATAAAATAATTATATAGTCAAAGGTAAAAATATCGAAATCATGTCTGATGGTCTGCTGTTATTGTGAAAAGGGCCTCAGCTCAGCTTATTGCTGTAGACAAAAATGCCTACAGCCCTGGTATTCTGTTGGACCATGATCGATGGGTTGCCTAAACCTGTCCATGAGGACAAAGATACTCACAACACAAATAAATTTAATTGTAAATAGATAGTATTAATAAGTGAAAAATATATACCTACATACCTATCTAAAGTGTGTACCACTCTACCACTACTATATATTTAATAAGAATAAGTTTATTTGTGCGGTAAGATGACAAAGTATTAATAGGTTATATTAAACTAAATAAAATTAGTGAGCAAAAAGTAAACGCATAAACGCTGACCTCCGAACTAGGAAGTTCCTGTATCTCGGAGGACAGATCTCTTCTGTGACAAGTGAAAATGAACATGTATCTTCTTATCTTATGATAGGGGGCCGGGAATAATCCAGCGGCACTTCGACCCTTGAGGATCTTTTGTGCCTACCCCGTTTACACCCTGGTCATCCCAGTGTGCAGGTCTCCTCACGATGTTTTCCTTCATCGTTGAGCAGTCGGTAAATGTACATAAGTCTTCAATAGATACGAAAAAATCATTGGTACATGGCACTGTATGGTAAATGAACATGTAACAGAACAGACGTTGGCCAAGCCAAGAAAATATAAAACTGACAAAATAATAATAATAATATAAGTAAACATTATAATAATAAGTAATATATAGACCTAACATTTAATATAACACGTGGGATTAGAGATAAGGATGAATGACGTTGTGTTCGTCTAAGTAAATAGCAGGTTTTTAGTCATACATACGTTTATATATTTTCTGTGTACATCTTTGTTAAGGAATCATTATAATATTGAATACGTTAACAGGATTATATTCCACACATGTATTGTATCGCGTACCTACGTAAGCACATATTTATCCAGACAACAAATTTTAATACGCATACTTAATTATCTGCGAAAGATAAAATTGACAGACGCAATAGAAGTGTCCCAGTGATCGAACGCAATTGATATTTACTAACTACGGACACGGTAAAATACGTAATAATGTATTTCTTTGTGAATAAAACGTTTGTTATAGCTGTGGCACTTTTTATAAGTATAGCTAAGGGAAAAGATCTCAGTGATAGAAAATCTCTCCAAGTTGAGACTAGTGAAGTGAAAAAAAATATGACATCAACACCCAGCGCGCCACCTCATCTTAACTCGAACATTTTAGTGAAAACAAAAGATTCTATCATAGAATCAAAACAAAAACTGTATCAAGATTCAGTAAGAACGTCAAGATCGCAGTACCCTGATACAAGTGACACGGATTATAGTGATGAAGCCCCTTATGAATATATTAACACTATAAGGGCACTCGCGTTTTTACCCGCCAAAACTTTGATAGATAGGTACAATGCAACAACATTTTCTCCGTCATACAACGTAGCATCATAAGTTTGAAGTGTTATGTATATTGTTATTTATAAGATCACATTTAACCCATAACATAACATAAAAGGTGGCTGGCAGCGACTGGATGGGAAGATCCGAAGATCGGGCTCAATGGCGCGCCCTGGGAGAGGCCAATGTCCAGCAGTGGACTAGAGTAGGCTGCTGCTGATGATGATGATTTAACTCATAATAATGTAATCATCGTAATTTTTAATATTTGGCTACAAATACAAGTATATCGATTAGAAAAATTTATGTTAAGTAAAAATCTCATAAGTTGGTCGAAACGTTGAAAATAATTTCTCTTGGTAGGTTATAGCGTATTATTTGATGAAATCATTTCCGTTCATTTTATGCTGTCGGGCATGTGATGCGTGAGCGACGCGTGTGCGATAAAAGGTCGCCATCTAAACCAAGAAATGAAATCCGAGATCAAAAATATAAACAAAAGGGTTACCACAACAATAAAATAAATTATCAATAGTAGTTTGTTGACAACCATTAAAATAGTAGGTTAAACTTTTAAGTAAAACAAAGCCGAACATAAATTCTTTGGTATGAAATTTATGTAAAGTACAATTCGTTAGAATTACTTTATTTTAGAAATACTCCTAAATATATTATATTACAGGATATTTAGGAGTATTTCTAAATACTATGACCACGTGTGAATCAGTGCAGTAGTTTTTGCGTGTTGCTCGTTCAAATAAACTACATATAAAGACACTTTTACAGTTTTATGATAGTAGATATTTTTGCAGGTCACGCACCGAAGAAAGTTGGGATCCACAAACAAATTGAAACGCCAAGGAAATGTTTCCGTGAGAGATTAACAACTGGGAGGGAGGGAGAGATTCATTTCGTAGTGAATAAATGACAAATACAATATATTTCGTTTATTTTTGTACTTCCCATATTTCCCTTTCGAAATAAAGTCAATGCTAAAACAAGAGACATTGATTAGGTATTAATTTATTTATTCAGCCTTTCTATACTAATACAAATACTAGCCACCTTTGAAACCTCAATTCACTAATAAAATTATATGTAATAATTTTAAGACTATGTTTAATTATGTATATTTAAGAAAATGCTTTCTGAAATGTCACTTAGTCATTTTTTTGTTTACATTTTTGATCTCGGACTTCATTTCTTAGTTTAGCTAATAAAAAGCAAATCATTTTGTCAAACTATAGGTGTATCTTTGAACTGTCAGATTGGTGTGAAAAATGGCGTCTTTAATTTAAGGAAGTATTTGATTGACAGGGTTCCGCGGAGTATAGCTTGATGTGTCTTCCACTGTACCTATAATTAATCAAAAACAACTTATTTTCATTGTTCCATATTAATTAAAATAATTGTACATATTTAATAGTATTAATTTTTATTTAATTTTTAGTAAGTTTTTGTAAATTACAGTAATCACTCTTTGATATTATTTACTGATACATCATAGGTGATGTTGAATGTGTTGTTATGTAATTGTTTATGTCATTAAGTATTAGCCCTCAGGCTGAGAACGACAACTTCCTAAAATGACAACTTCCTAAAACGACAACTTCCTAAAACGACAACTTCCTAAAACGACAACTTCCTAAAACGACAACTTCCTAAAATATGATGCCTAATGGCGATTTTAGTACTCTACGTATTTGAATAAAAAATTCGAGTACGTAATTAATACATACGGAAAGTCTTGTAAATAAATAAGTTATAACAATTGCAATATCTTTAATTCAGAATTCCTATACTTCTGTATAAATTAATGCCTGGCGTAACAATTTAAGAGCGTCGGTGGCCTAGGACGCCATCATGCGGGAGGTCCGGGTTCGAAACCATGCCATGTACCAATGATTTTTTCGGATTTTTTTGAAGACTTATGTACATTTACCGACTGCTCTAACGGTGAAGGAAAACATCGTAAGGAAACCTGCATGTCTGAGGAAATAAAAAAACCCAAAGGCGTGTAAAATCTACCAATCAGCACTGAGCCCGCTCGGTGGATCATGGCCCATACCCCCTTGTGTAAGTGGAGGCCTGTGCCCCAACAGTGGGGACATTAATAGGCTGATGATGATGGTACCTATTTAAAAGATCCGGTTCTATTAAAAGACCCCTTAATTAGCAGCAGTAAGGCCTGTCTTTCAATGTCATTGTATGCACATTAAATGTTGCTGTAAAAAACAAGCAGTTACTTATAAGCTCGAAAATAAACCCGCATTAGATCAGATTTGAGATATAAGACTGCCTGAGAATTGAACCTCGATTAAAGTTTATTATAATTCATAGCTCTAAAAACAGATGTCACTTGCGAAAGCTTTGTGCAATTGTTCGAGGAAGTGGTACCGTCAAAAGCAGCATTTCATTTCTCGAGAAGGGATAGAGCACCAAACCCGGACCGGAAAATTGTTACTTTGACAAAACCGATGGTATAAGTAAGTTACATAGATACTAGGGGTGTTGCAGAGCTTCGACTCCGACTCCGAAAGGTCGGAACTTCCGATTGATTTTACACCTCCGACTCCGACTTCGGCTCCGATAATTTTGAATCGGAGGTTATACCGAAGATTTGTGAGCAAACATGAATATGTTTGCTCACAAATCTTTGCATAAATATCAATATTATATTAAATAGTGTAGGACTACATAAAGGAATGTTTTATTGCCACAAACGTCATCTTAAAAAATATTGGCCAGTTCAGCTATAACGGTTTAAAATTTGAACTTTTTCTGAACATCTATCTTCTACCTCCGCCTCCGGTTCCGACTCCCATAAATCAAATTCAAAAACCTTCGGTTTCGACTTCTGTTCCGGTAAAACCACCTCCGTAACATCCCTAATAGGTACCTACAGTCTTAGCCTACAGTATAAAAAAATAACGCTTAATGTTTGTTTCATAATTTAATTTTAAACATAATATAGTATGAATATTATGGCATTTGTGGAACTACATTTGTGTTAATGATTTAATCATTCTGTTAAAATTTACAACATTTGCCAGATGTTACAGTGAGTTCACACTTGTTTGTTACATATACTTTTACATTTATTAGTTTATTACATTAGTTAGTGCATTTTCTATAACTTTTAATATCGATGCACATTTTATTTAAAATTAGATATTATGTAAGTAGGTACCTACCGTTTATTTGTAAGGTGTCATTTTGATAGTAGAATTGTTATTATAAGTGAAAGTTTACTAACCGTTTCGCCAGCGTCATGTAACATTAATTTATTGATATGACAACCATTTCGAAGCCATGCTCTCTTGCTATTAGTACAGTAGACCACAAGCTATAGTATACCATCTGTCAAAAATCTTCGGTTAAATCTCAACCTTATGCCTGCGCAATATGATACATTTCAGATTCTCAAATTTTGACGTTTTGGGTAGGTTGACCTGTGGTCCACTGTACCTTACAGGTATTATTTAAGGCGAGGTTATCCACACGCTAGCGCCACCAATCGAAAATAAACATATTTGTTTCATTATTAAGTTTTGTTAAAAAAACTTACCCGAGAGCACTCCGAAAGGATGAGTAGTATTTTTTTAGTTTAATATTTTAATTAGGTAAATTACTTTAGAAAGTGTCTATTTAGCCTGTTGAAGTTAACAACATCATATGTAATTGTATACCTTAAGTTAGTTATGATTAACAAAAGAATTTTATAAAAAATGTATATTTTAAGCTAGCATTAATGACCCCATGCGTATAGTAACTTCAGGAATTCAGCTAGCGTTAATAATGCTTGCTTAAAAAACACTACGTATCCTTTTGGAGTGATTTTGGGTTAGTTTTTTGAACCCAACAGTTTGATGAAACAAATATGTTTTTTTCCGATGCGGCGCTGGCGTGCGGTGTACTTCGCCTTAAATACGTTAATGCCCGGTACACATAGGTCCACAAATATAATAAGTAACATGTAGCATTTCTTGACAATCACGACTATAATATCGTGTATACCTACTTATAAAGGAGAATCCACACTATACCAATACAGTAACATTCTTATGTAAATGTTACACGAAATAACATAAAATGAAATATAATATTCTTAATGCTACAAATATCAAATCAAATCAAATCAAATCAATTTATTTTTGGAACAACAGAGGTTCAATATTTGTTAGTAACAATGCAGGTACTTAAGACTATGTTAGTAATTATTTACAAAGAAAAACTTAAAGGCAGATATGTGGGACAGAGAGTTGGTGCGTTCATGGGGACCTTCCCGCACCCGGTCAACACACGAACCCAGTGTCTGATTATAGGACAATGTTTGCCCGCTATCCCGCGTCTTCAGAATGCCTTTGTTGCCGCCCTCCACTCTGCGCAGCAAGGAGGCGGTCTTCTTGCGCACGATCGCATGGAAGCCGTCGGTGCGCGCCTCCGCAAACATTCCGGAGGCGCTGCAGAAGCGAGGCAGCCTCAATAGCATTCTGAAAGCATTGTTGTACTGGATTCGCAGGGCGTTTAGCGATCTCTGAGTGTAGTGCGTCCAAAGGTTGCTCGTGTAAAATGTTTGACAATATGCTTTACAAAGCGTGATTTTAACTGTATTAGTACAACGAGCAAACCTTCGGACTAGCATATTACTTCTCACCGCCAAAGCCCTGCGCTCCCTCTCAATGTCCATATCATCTTTTAAGTCTTCAGTTACAAAGTGACCGAGATATTTAAAATGACTTACTCTATTAATGTCCTGAAATGTATTAATATCGTGTGAATTCTTCTATAATAAATAAATAAAGTTAGTACTTAATTATCTCATAGGTACCGTGTTAATATAAAATCTAACGTAGGCAATAGAAAATATTTCAAATGACAAAATGAATGTAACACCTAATACACAACAGTGGTTACAAACACATAATTTTTCTTGTCACACAAGATTGTTTATAATAAAATCACAGGTAAGTACTATATTTATCACTAGACACATTTATTTTAAACGTAAGGTTTTATAAAGATTCTCTTTCAGAGAAAAAAGTCTTTTAAATGCGACTATTAGTATATAAACAATAAACATATAAATACCAAAATCAACGACATAAAAATATTAAAACAACATGTAAATAAAATAATGAAAACATTACAACGACAAATTAAAGTTTAGGCGGTTGAAATTATTACCTAACACTTTACGTAACCTAGTAAGTACATATACGTAGGTAGGTACATGTTATTTTGCTTTATGTCTAATTACGCAAAAGTCAACAAGCCTTTCTAGAACAGATGGTTAGACCACCTATGACTTGCCTATGACTAGTAAATATAATTTTTACTGCGACTTTTTATAATTTGTTGTTTTTCCAATACTTACAACACAAAAATATTTGTAAAATATTTGTAATGCCTATTAAATATTAAGAATATTTAAGTAAGTACTGAAATATAAAACTAATAAGTAATTGGTACTTGAAGTACCTATTATGGTTATCGTATCGCAAAGTACATCATCACCGCGGCATCCCCCGCATCATAGACAAAATAGCACTAATATGCTAAAGTGTCTTTTGAGGCCAGACAATGCCGAGGCAATGTAATGTACGATAACCAAAAAAGTCGTCGATAATCCGTCATCCTGAAAATGTATGGACTATCCAAACTACGGTGATTTTGGTTCTCATTTTGTACCAATGAGTTATTTGTACATGTATGCTATTCTTAATTTCTACAAATAACGTGATTAATTTATAATTAGTTTTCTAGAATGGAATCAAAGTTGTGTTCTTTATCATCTGTATTAATTATTAATGTAATTTTAATTTTTGTTATTCAATACGATAGGCAGCATTATTGTGAAGAAGTCAGTACGTAGTTCTTTAGGTCTAAACAAAACTATTTAATTATTTTACAATACATTCAAACGGTCATGTCTCTTCCGCAACAAGCTTTAAAATGTTTTATAAATTAACGACGATCTAGGTATATTTACTCGTAATTACTTACATTTTTTTAAATATTTTTAAGCATCACATCATCATGTTACATAACTATGATCGTTTATTAGTTACACTGGATCGACTCTAAACGATATAAAAAAGTATAATAAAATTGTATAGAATGACACCTACTATACAATTTCAAAAAGAACTCATTTATTGAAATAAATGAGTTAATAAGTGTGACACGTAAATCTCAAAGACATAATTTATCGCTCTTGTTATTCGAAAGAGTTGAATGTGTCAAATAATTACAAAATACCGCAAAGACAATTCTAAAAGTTAGTTACAAAGTATTTAGAGCAATATAGTTACAACAGTTACCAGTTAACCACATCATGCCGTTGAAAATCGGTTACAGGTTACACACACCAAAGTCCGTAAGTCTAGGAACAACTCGAAAGTATCATTGCTTCTGTTAAATAAGACACAAGTCAGAAATAAACGTTTTTGACCGTGAAATGAAACTTTGGAAGCACAAGATTGTTTAATAACAAAAAAGTTGAAATGAAAGTATTTATGGAATGTTAAATACGTCATCCGAATCGTCTCTTAAATTAGAAAAAACGACATAAAATCCTATTTACACTTGATGAAAGACATTACTTATGGATTTAATTTGTGGTGTTTCTTGACCTATACAAGACACCTATTTCTATGAAAAAAAGCTATAACATAGATAAGTATCCAATTCATCAAAATCGTCATGTAAGTAATCTTATCTACCAGTATGTTACACATACAGGAAACTTAGTTTCTAAAGTAAAATAACATCATTAATTTTGATAAATGGAATACTTAGAACTACAGAAAATCAGCATTAAATCAGCGGATTTTAAGTTTGAAACGTGGGATAATCATCTGCATGATCTGCTACAGAAAACGGGACGGAGAGTCTCAAAGAAAGGTTGGCTTTTAATAACGTGATTGTAATTTTATGTTGTAGACATTCTGACGGATATGATAGATCATATTTGCCCGAATATTTTGTATGGACTTGGTGATTTCTGAACCAATTGGCTGAAACGAGGCTCAGCCGACCATCGTCAAGTGCCGTCTTCAAGCGGAAGTTAAGCCAAAGCTTTCTGTTTATTGATGAGTGCGTTCAGCAGTTTAATCCTGGCCTTGATGGCTTTGTACCGAAGATACTCCTCCTCCCGTCCTTTCTTGTCGTCCCGCTGCACCTTTCTGCTGTTCTGAAGTTCGAAACTTAGTTCGTACTCTTTGATGCTGCGACGAAGGACCTGTAAATTTAATATTGCTCGTATTTTTTCATTAAGTTCGTCCTTTAAAATTATTCTACCAAAAGGTTAAGAACACGCTTTTACGAGTATATGTATAGCGATAATACCGACAACGTTGTATGCATTTTTCGTGAAGTTTTGATCCAATTATACCTGATCCAATGTTGCTACTACCACTGACTTGCACGATCACTTTCGGACTATGTATGCATGCATGACCCTTCTTATAAAATCACCAAATAAAAACTCTACATACACATTTATGCAACTTGGCTTCGGAGAGCGCCCTGGTCAAGTCTTCAAGGCCCAGACAGTGCAGGCCCTCGTTGGATGGAGTGGCTTCTTCGCTGGTGGTGCCTGACTGAGCTGATGATGTGGACGATGGCACTTCTTCGTTGGTCTCTCGCGTGGGAGGCGACTGGAGGGGCGTTTCTGTGGTCTCCTGAAATTAAATTATCTATTATTTCACTGTACAGGCGCGGTCCTAGCTTCAGGTGTAATTACGACTCGGTTTCCATACAAATTATTTTACACATTCATGTCGGAATATTTTACTGGAATATTTTAAATATTTGTTCAGTATTGTAACACCTAGATCACGATTCTGTTGCGATGGAAATTTAAAACAACTGAATCTGTTTTCTATCTTTAAACATTTATGATTCCTATAAGGCGCAAGCAAGGCTTCGACTCGTTCTCGATTTTGTTATTATTTTCCGATTTCAGTAACCGATGCCTCGCAATTTTTTTTTCTGAATCCGCCCTTGCTTCGGGTTGTGGTAACAGGCACCCAGCTTGATCCAAGCTGACTCCCCCTTCATCACACAATGAAGGTCGCGATGGAATTAATGAGTTCCTTGACCACCACATCGCCAGAACCAAGCAAATCCGCCGATAAGGGTGTCATTGACTGATAATAATTGATAATGATTCTTTAATGTTTTATTTTCTATTCAATTTCAATCAAAGGTTTGCATGTCCGTTTGTGGGTATAATATATTGCGACATTTATTTTATTTTATAACATCTAACTACTTATATCTACTATAATCTATAGACATATTATTAATATATGCAAATAAAATATTATCTTGAAAAAATAGTTGAACGCCAAATCAAAAACAAACATAGGTATTTCTAGACGAGAACCTCGGCTACCTGCGAGGAATCCGTGGGCTTCTCCTGGGAGTCGCTGGAGCTGTCCACACTCGTGTTGAAGAGCATGGCCTCGTGCTCGTGGATGGTCGCCAGTTCACCGTTTGTACCACCGATCACCTGGGAAATGTTGGCTTCTTGAAGACTGACCGTGAGTTGCAAGAAACGTCCTTAAGGGCAGGTTATTCGAACGCAGTAGGCATAAGGCTAATGTAGGGCAGTGTGCGCGCCGCTTTGTTATATATTATTTTATTTAAAAAATAAAAACTTTCTTGTGAAAAAGTAACTATTAAATATTCTTCTAAACGTCATTATCTATTTTTAGACATATTTTTTGTGAGAAAGGGTTTGACAAACTACAAGTAGGTACGACCAAAAAAAATCAAAAATTTACCTGTCTCGTAATTTTTTTTTGATCAAGGAAGTTGAATGTATCGTGTTTTGAACCATAAAATAATCAAGAATTCAGGAAATACTTACAGTTATAGCTATAAGTATTTGCTAAACAATACAGTTACTATTTTATATTGAAATTGAAAGTAACTAAAGTACGCAAACATTTTCAGTTTATGTAACATTAGTCTCAGTTTTTATACATAAACAATAATAGTAATTAGTTTTATTAAATTTAAATTGTATCAAAATGTAATAAGCGCTTATTCTGATATTTTCAACTCGGATAATTATTCATGTCGCATTATTTTATTATTTGAATTCAATGACGATCTTTTTATGAATGTCTTATAATAACTGCTGTGACTGACATATTGTAATGTAAAAAAAGTTTTCGCGAGCGGGTTTTGAACCTGCCTTTCGGTGGCACTGCTCTAACCAACTGAGCTATCGCGGCTTAGCCCACTGGCTTCAAATTTGTCAACCCTTTCTCCGTGTAACGTACAGTATAGGCGACGTAATTTTTTCACCATTCTAATTTATTTAGTATGCCTAGCATGGCTTATTGCTTAATGAACAAATATATTGTAATGTATTTATAAAATATATTTTTTGATTAGCTTAACTAATAAATAATTATCCTCCTTATTCCTCCTCCCTTGCCGCTCCCGATGCAAAGGTGCCCATAACGCTCGCGGCGTTACCGCGCTGGATCGCTATGACCAACCTTTGCACCAGGAACGACCCGGAGCGAGGGTCACAACCCCTCGCCCTAAGGCGACGGCCAATCTCACCTACAAACGATTTTGCTTCCCCACCCCAGCAGCCTTAGTCTCCACATCAAAAGGCATAAACATGTAATTGTGTTGGAGTGCGGAGTATTTTTCCTTTTTTTCTAGCAGCGGCCAATTTGAATTTATAAAATGAAATAAATAAATCTAAACTGTACTTACAGCATCAGGTCTGGAGGCACCCAAGGCCCTTTTTACAGCCCTGTATCTCTCGTACAAGTGCCTGGCTGCGCCGCGTTCAGCCGAGTGGGCCGGAGGTCTTCCTCTAGCGGCCTCCAGGCGTAGCAGCACCCGTTGGACGCACGACTTCTCGGATGCCAGTAGTGATGCTGACCAGTTGGATTCGGGAATCCCTGCTCTGCCGGCCGCTTCACGGCAACCTTCCAGCCACTGGGGATACATTCTTCCTTCTTAGTATTCCTCATGATAGTTACACATGTAATTCTATGGAATTACAACAGAGAACTTGCAGTTGGCAGATTTAAGGCAGGGCGCCTTACACATTTTACACACTGGTTATATCAGTATGCAGCTGCGATGTTTTCCTTCGCCGTTGGATAGAGTAGTGGGTAAATGTAGTACGTCTTCGAACCAAAAAAAACGAAAAAACTCATTGGTAGGTACATGAAATTTTCCCTGGTTTCGAACTCAGGCCTGCCGCATGAAAGTGCGAGGTCGTAGCTAGCTACAACACCACTGACTCTAACGATAAAATAGAAGATTAGCAGAAGCATAACTCTCACGTCCATAATTCTCGAGGGGGTAGACAGAGGAACCACCTTCATATAGATAGTTCCCACTTATCGCTGTAAGATTTTGAGAACAAACGTGATAGGTAGCGAGCCTATCGCTGTCTACTAGGTGTAGAATAGTATCCACCAAGTCCCTTAGTCGCCTCGTACGACACCCACGGGAAGAGTTGGGGTGGTGCTATTCTTTATGACCGGCACGACACGGCACAGATATACGAATAAAGTATAAGAAGTAGAAAGAAAATCATGATCACCATACAAATTTTAGATCTTTGGAGTCAATTGTGAGGTCTTTGGCGTTTCTCAGTAGAAACTCCTTCTGGCGGTAAGTAAGCAAAATCGCAATTCCTAACGGTTCATTCGAGACAGGGACAGGTGATGGTTCTCATCATGAGGACCGCTGCTCGAATCTGCATCAGCTCAATGCGCTCCTGGCATCCATCAGCACCGGAGTGTGACGTCGGTTGGATGGTGACTGTGTGGTTAAATGCTTGAGATACTGCGAGATGATGGATGACAAGATTTAGTGTAGTTTTCATGCATATTTTTTGTATATATTATAATATAATTAATTTACATGGCAATCTTTTAACTATGCTTTCACCTACGTTGCCTGGCAGAGATCGTTCTCTTTGATAAGGTCACCTTATATTCTTATTCTGTTCTTAAAAAAATCTATACGGTGCATTAGTGTAACAAACTGTATATTGTCTTGAAAAATTTGTAAGAAGGTTAATAAAATAAAAAAATATCAGGTCAATTTAGGTATTATACCCATTTGAAATATCACTTAGCTCACTAATTCAAATACTGAATATCTATACTGTTTACCGTCGCGGGGTACCAATTACACTAAAGAATAGCAACCAACCTCTTCAATATCCATCACAACATCGGCCATAGTCTTATCACTCTTCAGCGCTTCATCCAGCTTATCATCTCTTTCCTTCTGTAGCTTGGCCGCTTGAACTTTCATCGCATACTCGACAGGGTCCGCTTTGATGCAGCGCTTCTCTGCTTGAAGCCGCCGAAGGCTCTCGTACATGCGCGTGAGTTGCACGTCTGTGATGCGCTCGCTGGGTGTGATAGCGCAGCCATTCTGAGCCTCGTAGTCGCTTTCATATTTGGCGATGCTTTTCTTTAGTACACTGATCTGGAAGTAGCAAACGAATTGAAAGTTATAGCAAGTTATGGCGGGGCTATTTCAACTACCGTCTATAATATGTACAACCTTGGGATCTTCAAGGCCAGAGTGAATAGGCATTTACTGGACCCGCATGCTCCATCGTCGACCATCAGGCGAGATCGAGGTCAAATGCGGGTTTAGAAGTCAATAAAAAATATATTTTTAAAAATGTATAGCCGCCGACTCTGTGGCTCTACATATTATCTACGTAAGTCTTTGGCTTTATGGTAAAGTTTACTCATAGATTTAGAAAATCAGAGATTTTTGCTTCTGCTCGGCATGTACTCGTACTTGCTTTTATCTCGGAAACTGAGAGCACTGTAATAAATAAATGTAATAAAGTAAATATTACGTGTCACGCACATGTCGCTTATTATATGTCACATGTCATTTGCCACATGTGACATGTCCCTTGTCACACGCCACTTGTCACATGTCATTTGTTACATGTCACGTATCACTTGTCACATGTCACATCCGCGGTCTTAAACTCAATCGGCGTAAGGGACAGAGTCCAGATTTTCAGGCCGAAAACAAACCTGCTAGGCAGAAGGGATCTGCCGAAAAATGGAATCTATTCTGCAACTCCAACATTTTTGGACCAACACGCGAAGAGCCCCGCCAATTTGCTCACAGTTGTCCGATTGTTGCGATTTTTGTCATAAACGATAGATGGTCACTTCCACATGTCATTACCTTCTTGATGATCTTCTCGAGTGTGGTCTCGGGGCCGGGCGGGTCTCGCCGGGGCACGCGCGGCGCGACGCTGCGCTCGTCCCTGCGCGTGCGCTCCGCCCTCGCCACGTTGGCTGCCCAGCGCCCGGCGGACACGGCCAGTGCGCCTGCGTCTAGCGTCTCCGGCTCCTCGCATACTGTAGAGTGATACGAAAAAGACAGTAGTGTATTCGGACCATCCGTACGTTGAAAAGGCTTCATAAAAATACATGCTATCCCCTTCTATGCTCTAGCTAGATTAATATAGATAAAGCGACTCAAAGGTTTATACATTTATACTGTGCTGCTACCTAGCCTAGGTAGCAGCACAGTATAAATGAAATTGTGTAAGTAGGTAGGGTATGAGACTGCGGCGCAAACGTCGTCGGATCGAATCCATCTTTAGACCATTTTGGTGGACCACTCCTAGCACAGTCATTTTAATCTAGTTGAAGACGCTAATAAATATACGCTTTCCCTTTTTATGCCAAAGCTCTAGATTGAGATGACATGAATCTTAAGGAAGACTTAACACTAAGGCCGTTTCTTACAACTCAGGGTTACAATACACTAGTCAAAACATAAGAGGTCATGCAGCGAATATCTTGAGCAGCTAAATAAAGATCAAAGAAAAGTTCGGAAGCTATTGGATAACTCCCTATTTTTCTATGACCCTGGGTATCACCCAGTGACTATCAGGTAGGTACAATTCAGTAAACGTAAAATATATGGATGATTCGCTTCTAGATGGAGAACGGAGAACTATAGATTGGGCTCATGGAACATTCTACAATGCTGCTACACTGTTGAAGCTACGCCGTAGAGGACCTACTCGTATGTAGCAATGTTACTGGTCCTTATACAATAACAATGGTCATCCGGCCTTCCTTTTTTCCTGCCTACGACCTTGCGGGCTGGAGGCCTCACATTACATTACGCCTCAAATCACGTAAATACCTAAACTTACGCCTGTTTCCCGCAGGGGTAGACTGAGACTAAAGATTTGCATCTGCAACGATCCTGCTAACCCGCTCTCGCTTCTTCCACACTCATCATTCACTTCATACACGGTCTTCGGTTAGTGGTTCACCTCACCTGACCGAAAGGTAGGTAGGTCCTTCTAGGTCTCCCCTTCCCTGCCCTTCCTTTACCTTTTCCTTATACACCGCTTCAGTCAGGTCGAATCAGTCAATAATGACAGTTAAAGTGCTTACATTGTGGTTTTGGTTGAAGCGTGATGTAGTCTAAAGGTGGGGAGTTGCTGCGTGCATCCTCGGTTGTGGTGAAGCATTCGTTCTCCTTGGGCTGTTTCGGTGTCCTGACGGGGGGGCGGCGACGCTTACCGCCATACTGGGGGCGGCGGGCGCGGGATAAGCGCTCCGCACGACGTTCAGACTGGAACAATTTGAATTAACGGTTAAATCCGGCTCGAAGGACTATAAAAGACGCAACAAACTCAGTTTTATAACCCGTCGGAAATATCTGAGGTAGCTATTTTAACACTAATCACACGGACATATGTGTGACCTTTCATTGTTCCTGTACCTATAACTTAGCATCTTATTGATGCAAAGTTTTTCCATAGCTGTAAGATACTTTCACATTTTCAACACGTTTGATAGAGTGTGGTCTTAGTGATAGACGGGTGCGGAAGAGGACGCGGTACTATATTTTCTAAGCGAGCTGCCACTGGCCGCGATTTTATCATGGGCGGTGTCTGTTCTCCTTTCACAACTCTTGACGATGGGCGATTATTCATAAGGCCTCAAAAACTGAGTTCAAATCGGGCTTATTTGCGTATTATTACTAAGAAAACAATTGGAGCTTACTCACCTCAAGTCGATTATAGTCGTGTAGCGGCGGCGGAGGCGGTGGCGGCGGCGGGCGCTCTTCGCTATGCGGTCTCCTCTCTTTCCGCTCGTGCGCACATCCTGAGTCGCGGCGCTCGCGACGTTTGCGTGCTTCTCGCTCGCACTCGGGCGCCGCCATATCCTCTGTCTCTTTCTCCCGCTCCCGCTGGCGGTCCCGCTCACAGCACTGCGGCCACGCGGATCCAGATATTACAATCCGCTGCTCGCTCGAGCACTCACTTTCGTGCCCGTAACCCTAACCATAGTTTCTCTGTTAATGTACGTTGTCGTGTGCGTAGAAATGTCAAAAAATGTGGTAGGGTCAAAAAGGTGGGTTAGATTAAGCCGTGTTCGGATGATTGACTAGTGTAATCAAGAAATGTACATAAATATTGCTCGAGAGTCTATAGAGTTGATATGTAAAGATAGCGAACGAAAACATTGATGAAAATATTGATAAATCAGCAGGATGGCGCAGCAAATCGACTGGTTTTTAGCTTGAAGGAAGAAAAACTTCGGCGACATTCTTTTGTCTAAGGTTTATTAATAATCAACTTTACCATTTCGAACACAATTCGAAATAGAAACGAAAAAATCGCAAAATTGTTTTTAAAACATTATAGGTGTACGACCGCTAACTTCCAATACCAACACCAACTCCAACCAAGTAATTTATAGGTATATAAGTATATGTGTATATTTGTTATACATAGTATACGTAGGTATAAAACATAATTTATGGGTATTTTTCGCTCAAAAGCTATATTCTAAAAACTATTTGCCAATGGATTATATCACCAAAGCAAAACACATTCTACTTACAACATATTTTGGTTATGTATACCTACACATATAAATATGTAGCTGAAGGGATGGAAAAGCTCATTTATTTAGTTTTAAATGGAAGTTAAAAAGATAAACGAAACCGTTTCCTCATAGAAATTTTTATATATGACAAAAAAACTGGATTTAAAATCACTTGTACGCATTTTGTCAAATCACTTGTACGCATTTTGTCAAATACTTACGCACTTCGTGAAACATTTTTAAATCACATAACTTTTCCATCCCCCTATGGCAAAGCGAATATAAGGCTGTACTATATTCCAATATTAATATTGATCAATAAGGGTAGTAATAAAAATCACTACAAATGATTAAATGCACCCCATTGCGAAAGTACCTGCTCAACATCCAATTGTACCATGTTACACTTGTAACTAATTCCCCCAAATTCCAAATCTTTTCGGGCCGTTTGAGGATTCTGAAATTAAATCATGTTTGGTGCTGATGGACTGAACATGACGAAAATCAATAAAATGTTCCGAAAATTCTACCCCAAATAATTATAAGTACTCGTAGAACCTACGTTTGCTGCGGAAATTAATCTCACCGACAGTTCAAAATAACAAATAATAGCATTTGAAGAAATTGAGACTACAATGCAAATACCTTAATTTAAACTTGAAGGGTCTACAGAAAAAGGGGGAGAGTTAATTTGAGTAAAATGTTCAGTTGAGACTAATTACTATTTCTGTACTGTATCAAATTTTCAAACTGAAATATATCAGACTATTATGAGGGTTTTCAAACTGAAATATATCAGACTATTATGAGGGTTTTTGGAGGATTTGCTGATTATTAGAGAACAATTTTGCTTTTTTAACTCTCCCCCTTTTGCCATTGGACTTTTAAATTATTCAGCCACTATCTAGCTGCTATGATAGCTCATTAATCCTTCCTAGCTACTATTATAGGATTCACTAGGCCCTGATGTACTTTTAACCTAATTTAGCAGTCTAAAAATTCATTAACCTTGGATACTTACAATGCAATATCGTGCAGCGCCAACTATGGAGTCCAAAATCCTAGAGAAGTTGTCTCGACCGCGGCTTGCCAGGGTCGCTCAAATGGGGCCCGCTGTTGGGCGATACTCCTCCGAAACTACAACCGAACTCAACAACCGGGCTATTGCTTATCCTTTGATATAAAACAAAATGAAAGAAACAAAACGTAAGGGCAGGGCGGAATCACGCGCCGTCTTGGCGAACTTAGCACTAAAAAGTTCACAAGTCTTCGAAGTCTATTTGATTATGTCACTTCTGCGCACTAACATGTCGCGATCTCGGCACATATTGGTACGGCACAAACAGTCAATGTTACGATACTTTTCGACCAATTTACGGCTGCTTCAAAAAATGCGTTGAGACAAGTCTGTAATTTAGCATTGATGGTTCAGATTTAGAGGTAGAGCCGCGACCTCCTACAGGCTATGGGATTTCTTCATGTCCTTTGCCATTTTACAAACTGTTGTTTAATATTGTGATGTTGAAAAGTTTAATCTTTCAATTATCGTTCATCATGTTGGATTCTTGACACTTTCACAAACACAATTTTGGTGATGAAACCTGGAGATAGCAGGTTGTGATGTTCGGATCTGAAACAACGGAAGAATCTTGAATGTACAGAAAACGTATTCATTGCGGTAGGTAATCCTATAATATAAAGAACAGGTGTGTTTATGGTTGGTGAACAGGTGCGGGAAATGAAATGGGCGAGCTTTATTATAAAAATTAGTGAGTAAATGGCAGTTGAAATGACCCCACCATAGGTTGATATGGCTTTTAACTCGTTATAATAGAAGTATCAGAAAAACTTGAATTAGTTTTCTGCATACAAATACCCTATCTCACTTCGGCAAGATCATGTAAGTACTACGATGTGATATGTAAGTATTAATGATTGTAGAAAAGTAATAACAAGTATTATCAACTAGTTCTTATTACACACAGTTATCAGTTCCAGTGTCATTACTAATGACTCATTAGTAAAGTAATTAAAGTAAAACCTTTCAACGTACGTAATTAACTTCATTTTCATACCCATAGGTAGAGTTTCTTAGTTCATTAGATATCAGGTAAGGTTTTTTACTGTGGCCTTTTATTTTACATTAAAAATGAATGGCATGAATATGTGCCTGGGGACCATTTTTTTACTTACTTTTCTATCTTGCATTCCTGTGTTTTGATTTGAAGGGTTCTAGAGTCAAAATAATTACCAGGAAATGAAGTAATTTACCTAAATTATCTAGGTTAGCGGCGCATCAAAAACCCTAATAACATAGTGAGCTGAGTTGTGGAAGGGGGGACGGTGACCTACATACCATCAGATGGCCCGTTTGCTCGTCCGCTCTCCTTATTCAATAAAAAAAACAATATAACAGACTTCAAAACGGAAGGTTATCTCTGAAATTACAGTCAGTGCTTCAACCAACCACTTGAAGTTATGCCAAAAACATAAGGTCAAGGCTGTATTGATGAGTTACGTAGTTACGTCTACACAAGTAATAAGTTGATAATATACATTCAGGATGTAATAAAAACCCCTATAGTCTCGAAAGGGGGGGATCAGTATCCAAAACTTAACAACTTTAACTATGAGAAATCGCGATAAAAAATCTGCTGTTCCATACAAGAAAAAGTTCAATACGTCTTCATGACTGAAATGTAATTCCGTATTCTTTGCTTATAGCTTTACTGGTTGTAACTAAAGCCCCTATAGTCCCAAAAAAGGGGTGTTCAGTATCCATAACTGAACAACTTTCACTATGGGACCAACTCTGAAATCGTGAAAAAATATCTGAAATAGCAGAACATTAGTTACAACATATAGCAAAGAATACGGGATGTAAGGTAAAATAAACATTGTAGGAACATTGGGCGTGGTCAAGCAGGGTCAGTGACCGCTAGTAATCTGGCGGTAGGAGAAAACGTTTATTTCATTTATTTGCCTTAAATTGTAGGTACAATAAAGTTGTTCTGTTCAATTTGGTAAAGGTTCCTGTACAATTTTACCTATCATGGGTATATCATATTACACAGATTAAATTACACTAAAGAAATAATAATAACTTGGTCAATAATAACAATTGTCAATTATCATTCACGATCATTGTCATTCATAATATAATGTTATCTCCATTAAAATTTATTGCACAAAAGTCGTTTAGATCATACGGGCATAATTTGAGTAGCATGCTCTTTAACTTTGCCTCTGGGGGTTACTTCATATCACCCTATTGTAGACTCGAACAGCATTGAATTTAGCTGTTCGCTGCATCACGCAAGCAGACAACTGCAAATCACTTTTATGTAGTGCTAATAATCGGCTACTTTTGTACTTGGGCGTCACCCAATTTTACACAGTTCAGTTATATAAAGTTATGTAAGAGTGTGAATCATTAACTTTCTACACAATTCCCTGCTAGATTGTATTATTCCATTTATAATGCGAATGCTCTTTTCTGAAGAATAAAACTACTACTATTCACTGACCCTCCCCACATAGCCAGACCTACAGAACCCTAGACTGGAAGAATGCATAATATACCTGTAAAGCTACCGTTTTTGAAGCCACCTGTACCAAGTATTTAGTGATAAACTAAAGCTGCTTAGTTTGGTCTCTACTCCACATGCTCCTTCCAATCCAGATAAGAGTTGTCAATTAATAAGTCCCAAGAATGTGGCATCGTGTACTACTACAAACGTGCTTCCGTTCAAATCAATATTTAAGCGAATAGCTTTAATTTTATTTTTTCTGAAATAGATTACTTTTGTTTTGGATACATTTGTTAGTAGTTTAAGTTACTTTAGCCAAGTAATAATAGTTATCAGAGTACTACGAACAGTTTCAGCTAACCCCAGCTTACCACTACCAAACTTGAGGAATACCGACACATCATCCGCGAACATGACATATTTTTTGGTATTAGTTGTGGCAGGTAATTGTGGTCGGCCTTTACTAAGATTATAGCGTCACGTGCATATCGCTGGTCAATACATCAGACAAATTGGATTGGCACGGTATGTAATCTTAACAAAGCAGACTACTATAATACACGTGACAACTGACAGGTATATCTGTCCTGTCACATGTATTATGGTTGATGATATTGTCGGTAACTCGTGAAGGTGAGGTGTGAGGAGGATCTTTTAATCCCCCCCCCCCCCCCCCCCGCCCTATTATTCTAATTCAACAATGGATTTCCGTAAAAAAAAAGATAGAGAAAAAGAAAGTAACGAAAAGTAGGTACTACCTGTCGGTGGTTCCTCTGTCTACCCTCTCGGGGATTATGGACACAAAATATTAATATCTATATATTTTGTGTTGTAGACGTGAGTTTATGTATGAATGTATGTATTTTTTTGTTGAAAACGATAATTTTGAAATCAATGTTTATTTTGAAATTACCGAGAAGAAATTTCAGATTGCATTTAAAATCGTCAGTAGACTCGACCCTCTATTTTATAATCATTCATAGCTGCAAATTAAATGTTAAAGACACCATACCATTGTGGAGACTCCCTTACATTTTCCTGATAATCTTCAGGTCCTCAAGGCTCAAACTCGAACCACCTACTTGTTACCTTTCCAGAGATCCCATTTATCTGACATCGAAGATTCTCCAAGATCTTGGAAACCCCTGAACCAATTTTATTAAACATGACTAAAACACTCTCGACAAAAATTTCCGTTGAATTAACAAAAACCGCATCTAAATCTATTAACTAAATTTTAGAGTAATGACACGACAAACAAACAGATATACAGATATATACTCGTTTGCGACAAAATTATAACAGCCCTTAGATTTGATCGGGGGTTAAAAAATTAAAAAAATACTAAATTAAAATAAGTAAAGAACACATTGCATTATATTTTTAAATGTGGAGCCTTTAAAGTGTTAATAAAGCACTAGATCAGGAATCATTTCATAATGCAAACATTCATTTATAACCTCCCTGAAAATTTGAAAAAAGTCCAAACTGAAAAGCAATTTCAAAAGTATCTAAGGGACTTATTAACCTCCAAAAGCTACTATTCAGTTCGGGAATATTATGAAGATAAACATTTATAAATTATTATACGACAAGAACTACTCTTACAAACTTGCTATACCGACAAGGTTAGGACTAAATAATTGTACATAATAACTCTTTATGTAACTCATGATTATGCATGAATAAATGAATTATGAATTATATTTACGAGTATATAGCAGATGGGACGATCCATTCTTAGAAAGTAACTAATACACTAACATACCTTCCCATATTATAGGTTCTTTGTTATACAACAAACCTATATCTCAACCTATAATGTTATATAAGCTAAAGGTCTACTAAGGGGTACGCATCCCTTAGCTTGGAACTGCGTAGTTACCAATTGCGTAGAGTATTCGTAGCACGTGCTACGCGGCACGTAGAACCACCGTAACTGCAGTGTCTTAGTTTAATATTGCGTGTATTTTCAGGGTGAAAATACACATGAAATATAAAGAATATTACTGAAAATATAATTTCGACTTTTCGTACAAAGGTCGGTCAAGGTCATCCCTATGTATATGAGGAAAAATGTTTAAAGTGTTTTGTTTTCTCCATTTTAATGTCCACGTAATAATATAATAACTGAACATTAGTACAATGTTAGCATATATTTGCTAGTAAAGCTCGACAAGAATATATTGCGGATTTTTATGTGAACAAATTTTTCCATACCGATCTCCATAACACAGACTATAAAAGTACCAGGCGCACCCTCTTGACAACTCTTAATTAGTGGCTTACACAGAATAAGACCGGTGGTCGTTTTCTACCGGTCCAACGTACTGTTTCGTAATCAAACTAGTGCCATGCTAACGTAGTTTCATATTACCTATATGGGATTGCAGGTACTTAATAGTTAATAGTGACAATGAACGAAGAAAGGGGTCGTTTTGTATTTAACTAATAAAAGCCTTTTGTAACTCATACCGGTTTGACATCCTGTTATATAAAAGACAAGTGTATTAGGCAGGCATGGCGATTGGGTGATACGCAAGGTTTTTATTTTCATTTTTCTGGCTGTGGGTGGTTGCGAGTTGAAATGGCTCAGCCATAGCTTGCTACGGTTTACGACTCATTATAATTACATTAGGTAAGTGCTTGAAAGTTATTATATTTAAATAGATATCACAACATCTCAACGTAAAAGCTCGTAATTTATTATTTTATAATGATTTTTGGCCTTTTAACAGAACTGTAACGAATTTAAACGTTTTACAAGTCAAAATTATAATTTATGTTTTAAACTTTCATCAGCTGCATGAATCAAAGTGGAGTACCCCAGGCCCCAGCAAGCCTCCCATAAAACAATGGGGGTACGGACCATGCTTCGCCGTTCTGCTGCAGTGCTATTTGACGTAATTACGCATATTTTATAATTCGACTTTTCGAGTAAAAATGCAGATAAGCTTTGAATTATACAGCAATTCCCTGGAATATCTTTTATCTATTACACAAGCTTCCAACAGCGGTTTGACCTGGTTAGCAAGGGTTCGTCGCTCGACGCTCGAGCGTGGGCGTGTCGCCATAGCGTTCACAATGGAACTCCTCCGTTCTATCCACTAATTTGTGTGACTAGTCCTAGGAGGATCTCAAGATAATCGCTTGGAAAGGATGCGAAACGTGTATTAAGATAACCGTGTATTATGTAATACGAAAGTTCTAGTATCATATGTAACATAATAATAGGTAGAGTTTCATTACATCAACAACGCTACGTGTACCTATATCAAAACCTGTCAGGGGACTTTAAGGAATTTGAAGATCCGATTGCTGTGCCACATTATAGTCGATTTTGGTGAAAATATTTACTATAACAAACTTGGAACTCTACCAAAATGAATAAACATTTCGTTCAAATGGTAATTAAGGCTAAAATGTTATGACTAGACTTAATGAAGCTCCAAATAAACATTCAAAAAAATTGTAAGAATCAAATTCAGTATATAGGTAACAATCTAAGAAATTTCACTGTTTTTCGTTAAAAACTAAATTTTTCCACTAATTGTGTGTAAATCTGTTCGTTGTGTGTAAATAAAAAACATGCCTGCTATAATTAAAGTACATTAAAACAGACAAAAACGTCCTTGAGATCATAAGACCCATCTTTGAAAGCATACAGGCCTAATGCTCAGAACAAATCGACTACAATCGTAGAGACGCTTTGAATTACAAACTTACCGGTTTGTAATTACGTAATCCTCGAGTTGATTCTGTGATCCAACCTGAAGATGAACCAGGAAGCGGTTGGGCGGATCACGGAATGGCGTCGGCGTTTAAAATGGCGGATCAACGTATGTCCGACCGCGAACGCCCGGCGAAACCGACTGAATCGTAGGGCGGGCGGCGGAGGCGGTCGAGTGATGAAGAAATATCTATCGATAATTGTATCGATATCAACAAGTATTTAGGAATGATTCTTCACATCGCACATTCTTACGTAATTTTCATGGCATATTTTTTGTTCTAAAATGAAAAGAACGGTACAATTTTAAGAAAATTTACTAAATTACTGTTAAATTATTAAGTGAATAAATTATTTGTAACTTGGTTTTTTTAAAAATTTTAATTACATTATCAAACTTGGTTATCTACGAAGAAGTTGCCTGGAAATTACGTAACAATGTATGTGATGTGAAGAATCAGTCTAAGAAGTTAGAAGAAAGTATATAGGTACAGATTGTGATCAATTATATCAGATATTGTTTATTTAAGCTAAGATTATTAAATCTCGTAAATTTATTGGAATGTGAACCTGTGATCAAACTTAGTCTTAGGGCTCACAATTAAGTGGATTTTTATTAAAATTGAAATTGAAAACGTTTATTTAGCACTGTAAACACCAGAATATAGCAAGTACACAATACAGAAGTATACAAAGATTAATACATGCAGCACAGAACATCCGGTGTAGTACAGGGCCAAAAAGGGTACACCAGCTCAGCATAATGCTGAGGCAAGCCACAGCGCTGATTTTCAGCTGGTTCGCTGGTTTTTTATTACGGTTTCTAGTTTTCGTTTTATTCTTTATATTATTTGTTTCCGAGTTAAATTATCCATAACCCTCCAAGAACGTTTTCAGCACTCAAAAAATAAATAAAGCTGGTTTTTCTTTTAAGGTTTAATCTAGGATAAGCTAACAATAATAATACAGGGTCAATTATAAAGAAATGCGTAACTATGATCACGCATAAACGTTTTTATTAATTCCCTAGATAACACGCATTACACGCATGACATGAAATTTTTAACATCGTAAACAAAAGAAAGAAAAGAAAAAAAGAATATAAAGATCATTTGTAAACAAATAATGTATCGATATCGAACCACCACGTCTTATCCCTCAATAGTAAACATGTAGCGCACGCCTGCCGGCCGGCTATCGGTACTATATTACTATAGATGTTTATCTCTATCTGCAGCAAAACATCGTACTTTCCGTGTCTTATCGATTAATACACAGCCCATCACTAGTTTACTACAGGAGCGCAAATGAGAATTCCACGTTGAGCAAGCAATGGAAGGTAAAAAACTAAATCTATCGTTAATATGTATCGTGTAGGTATATTATATTATTATGTAAGTACATAAAGACAATACGAGTATATATGTATATCTGCGGCGTAGAATCTAAGAGCTTAGAAACTTGAAACCGTCTACATTTCATCTAAATTTGTACCAAACATTGGGGATTTAGTAGTCGTATAGGCATTTATTGGATAGGTATTCAGTTTACACGCATTCACTCTACATCACGAATCCGTACTGTTGATCAAATAGTAACTGTTCAGTTTATTTTCAAGGTGGCATAGTAATAGTAAGGTAAGCAAAGCACACCGCTAGAGACACCTTCCCTTCACCCGCACCCGCATCAGATCTTCACACGATTTACACCTTTGTGGTGGACAAACACTTTCTTTGTCGACTACACAGTCAAAATCAAGCACACACAATCAATAGCACTTGTATTGGCAAAATGAGATCAAATCCAGTCAAATGTTTAGGTATTTATTTGTTTGAAAACATAATGTGAAGAATTAATTGAAAAAGTTACGTTGTTGTGGGTATGTACCTGCCTATGTAGTTAAATATTATGTAGTTGGGTAATTCGGGACGAACAAAAGAGAAGTTGAATTTCTCCTGAGATTTTAACACGAAGATTAATTCTATAGAGCAGGGTTGTCCGTAAACATACCATAACGGATTGTGCAAACATATGAATTTCCTCTTTTTGCAGGACTGTATTTCGGAATTTCGAGGTAGTAAATTGCGCTTTACTATATTCCGAAAGTACAGAAGTACGATTTACGTAAGTTAGAAAGTATGCTATAACGAATTACTTAATTTCGAATGTTTACCATCGCGAAATACGGAACATCGAAATTAAGGTACAACGAATTACTTAAATTTGAATGTTTACCATCGCGAAGTATGGAACTTGGAAATTATGGGATAACTAATTACTTAATTTAGAACGTCAATTAGTGGCGATTCAGCGTGGCAATGCCGCGAGGGTCATGAGGACCTTTGCGCCAGGGTCGACACGGGGCGGAATTTTTGACTGAGGCCGTCTTTTATAGTCGAAATTGATGAAAAAAATTAGAACATTTGACATCGCGATGTACGTCACTTCCAATATATGCCAGTCATCTGATAACCCTAGTGTGGTCCCGAGTGTATTCAGCTTCGATAACAATGGAGACTTATTGAATTGACTACACCAGAATCATATACGGAGTGTGACTTGAAGCAAGTTTTAAAAACTTTTTGGCTCCAGTTCAAATGGATCGAGCAGATGGAGACCTTTTCTCAGCAGTGGAACAAGTAAATATAATAATAATTCAAATCGATAAATTAATAATTGTACGTAGATTAAAACTTGTTTCTACTTGGTTTTTTAAAAATACTGTTCGTCTGTTTAATGATTCCGTAATGGTTTCGCAAATAACATATAATTTGCGGGGGAATAAATTAATATTATAAATGTATATATTAGAAACTTCCATAAGCTGCCTGTATCTCAAAATCAGCGTATTTCGATGTGTTGGGGCAAAGGTCTTCCCTTTATATTTAAACACAGGTGGACTATGATAATCCACCCAACCTTGACAAGGCTGTATTCAGTCTTCAGCCTATTAACGTATTAATGCTGGGGTGAAGACCTTCCAGTCGAATACAGATGTGAAAAAAAACATTCATTCCAAGTTATGTCGTTCTGACCTATTTATAGTAGACGAGCAATATTAAAAGGCAAAAGGTTTCCGTAAATAGCGGAATCGGTTACCACTCCTACATAACCGGGTCGGTGTTTTTGGGTAGGCGTCAGTATGTAAATAGAAAAGGGACTGACTAGGAAGCTAAATATTTACTTAGGTACGATCAGCAGAACTTAGGTACCAACTGAGTCAGACACTTTCCTAATTTGTGAATACAATTTATGCATTCTTAGCAAAATCTTTCAAAATTAGCATTATATCTTTTGATATGAATTGCTAGAGATCAAATTGTCGAAGTTATTTTCAAATCCTTTTTCTTTTTCTGCATAAATAACGAATGAAGCACTACAATATCAATAAGTTGAACAATGGTTGGACAGCTGTATACACTTTTCGTCTTTGAGACTTTCAACTTCTCTACTATTTATTGTATTTTCATTGGTGTCCTGCCCTGAACTCTACTGCCTACATGTAGGTATTCTTATTCAGGTACTCCATATTATTTTTATCGATTCTGAAGTAGATTACCAACAACTATAGGTAGGTGTTTACATTTTGTTACATTGTTACACACCTCCTGGTGTTAGGTAGTTAGTAATCGATTTTTCTAAGCTTTCAGTAAGTCACCTACTAGGTTCATTAATAAGTCTGTAAGCATCGAACACCTAATGTGCTATGTGGACTTACAAAAGTTCAAACGGTTCAAATGACTGTACACAGCTGTCCAACTGGTTATTAAGAATGTTGTAAAGCTTATATTTGAAAGCTTATTAAGGCAGAATAGCTCTAAATTTATGGTCGTTCATACGTTCAGACGCTACCCATACGACAAAAGAAGGTGTAATGATGATAATTGGCATTTTCACGTTGTACTACCTAAAATCTTACAATAAGTAGGTAAATTCCTAAATAAAGATAGGTTAGTCTACAATAAGAGCGTCGGTGGCACAGCGGCTAGGACACCGGACTCCTATGCGGGAGGTCCGAGTTCGAAACCGTGCAGTGCCATGTACCAATGAGTTTTTCGTATTTGTCGACGACTTACATTTACCGACTGCTCTAACGGTGAAGGAAAACATGGTGAGGAAACCTGCACATTGAGATGACATGTGCGTAAAATGGGGTAGGCATAAAAGATCGTCAAGGGTCGAAGTGCCGCTGGGTTATTCCCGGCCCCCTATCATAAGATAAGATAGAGTCTACAATATCAAACGCCTACCTAAAGTTAGATAAGAGATACACAAACCCTGTTACATAATGCATCTCACGAACTGCCCTGTCCATTTTCTTGTTTACCAACAGTCTACGATTTTTCCGCGGTGGAGATTTCCTGGCGGAAAGAAACGGAGACCACACAGTCGATAGTGCTGTTTCACTCGCACCCTTCGATCGATGTGACCTTGGCCATGGCGGGGGGCATTTAGTCATAATGTATAGTATAGGTATGTGTAGGAATTATTAGGGACAAGTGATGTATAGGCATCGTGGGTAAACATTAAATATAGACCTAAGTACCAATATTGAAGTTACCTATAGACAACATTAAGAACATGACATCATGGCCGAACAGGGTAAAGAAAGTATTTGGAGAATGTATCATTTCCATTCTGTAGAAAAATTGGCATCCTTTTGGCATGACCTAGATAGATGCTTAGATAAATATAAAGAGAACAAGAAATTCACAAAGGACACAAGATGAAATGGCAAAGAAAAAACAAAGACATTCGATCTGGATGTTCAAAGGCGCCATTATCACTCAAAGCGTCTCTGTCAACAGGAAGTTGGGATTAATCACAGGTAGCTAATCAACGGTGCACAGAAACGATAGTCTACGGCGGATATCAAGGGGTATTGTGAAAGAGGGGGCGGCCGCTTGCAGGTGGTGTAATTTAAAAAAGCCCTGACTGCACGGTGTATAGAATCGTGAAATGAAGCCTACAGATGGTAAATTTAAAAAAAACGCGTTGGGCGGCTTGTAGTACTTAGTAACGGGCTGGTTTCCGCAACTCGACGACGTATATAGCGCCTATTTTGTGTGTGATGGAAAAACAAGCCACCCCCAACCTCGCCAAAAATCATGTAGGGCTACGACTAAGGTGCTAAATCGTGAAAATATGCTGATTGCGTATGGTGAAAACTAAACACCCTAACGAGTTTCACGTACTTTTTATTATTTTGCCGAATTGCGGAAACAAGGCCCCTCTTATTCAGACCTCGCCTCGGGCAGCAAAAATCCACCCTACGCCACTGGGCCCGAACACAACGGATATTGACTTGTCGTCATTTACCAACAGGTGAGATTGAGGTGGAACATAGGTTTAGACTCAAATAAAAAATATATATTAAATCTTAAACATTGCTAAGATTAGTATTACTGATACTGCGAGAGCTAAGAAACTAGTTTCCCATCCTTGCAAGTTGTAATGGAGTCTAAAATAGTATGAGCCTGGTGCAATTCCGGTGCACACGCCCCTGCATGCTGGTGCGTAATGCGTTCTATATTTAGTTTTACTACTTAGTAGTAGCAAATTAGGTGCATTTAGTTTTGAGGAAAGTTCAGAGCGATTCCAAGTATAATTTCTAAGGGTTTTTCTCGTTAAAATATCATTGATTGTTGTGTGGTCTGTTTAGAATGAGCTTATAGTGTTGGTTACAATAGGAATCACGGGGTCCAATTCCGCCCACCCCTAATCTTGTAAACCTGTTCTTTATTTTACAGGTTTGCGAGACTCAACTTGTCATTGATCATTTTCCGATTTTAGTAACCGATGCCCCCTCCACTTTTTTCTGGATTCGCCCCTGAATAAGCTCTTAATATAATCGATACTAGGAAGTGGTAAATTTTAAAGATGAACTTGTAAATCTATGTTACGGAAATTTGTGGAGATTCAAGTTTCAAACCACGTAATTTTATCATAATTTTTCAGTTTTCTGACAACTTGTACCTATACCTTTTCTGACTGCTCTACTCAAGGAGCTTTAGATATAAGCTCCTTGGATCTACTACATATATTGACGAATCACTGGACTTGGTTGGGTACATCTTTGTCGGAAGAGCAAATATAGAGTTGTATATTGTTTATAGTGAGGCGATGACCACCTTTTGGTAAGTGGTCACCGTCGCCCATTAGCATCTCATTTCACTATAAAATTATTAGACGGTTTTCAAACCTTGAGGACTGAGGGCTTAGATGGAGTGCCTCATGTGCCGGTAATTACACTGGCTAGGCTATCTTACTCTTCAAACCCAAATACAGCTATGCAAACACTGCTGCATTGCGGCAGAAATAGGTTAAAGAGTGGTACCACCCAGGCTGACTCTGCACAGACGGTCTTATCTTACCGCCTTATATTTCAAAGCTATACGAAATGTGATTAAATATCTATCTATTTGGGGAGGTTTACCGATCGCTTAAGGCGAGTCACGTAATCTTATTGCTAATGTGACCTACTGTACCTACCGCAACATTTGCTGCGTAATTTGTTCGTCAATTGGCTTTTCACCGGTTAAGCTTGCATTGGTACATTACCAGTTATATGATTTCCGACCGCCGACCACTAAAGGGAAGGCGAAATTATTAGGTATTTATTTTGGAATGCGGTGAAAAAAAAATTATAAACATAAGGCCGCCTTTGTACACTTATTCTATGTTTCCTTTCCTATGTAAATTTCTTGTGTGCAATAAAGTATTAATCAAACAATCAATCAATCAACATATCGACCCCCAAAGAAAATATTCGTCAAATATATTTATCTAAATGAATGAAAAAATAAATAAACCAATCCAAATTACATTATTTCAACAATAGCAGCGTTACAGCATTATTCAATTCACCAAGCCTCTAGAGAAATAGGTTTTCAATTCAAAGAGCCTTTCATAAGTGGCACAGAAATACGCGACAAATTCCTTCACAATCGTCCCATATTGTGCCTACATCCTTTATCCCAGCCTAGTAGCTCTCAGGTTCCACAGGGGGGAAGAGAGGGGATGAAGTCGATAGCTTTGAGCATGCGTATTTCCCCTTCATAGAGATCAACCACATACACATTCGCACACAAATCATTGAAATATCATTCCTATCGCGTTGGTATAAGGTGGTGTTGTAAGTTTAAATACTTTTGTAGTTGGAGGCGAGACAAAGGAATGCAAAGGATCTTGAAAGTTACGTTCTAGAAATAGGTTAATTGTAGAAATGACTCCTAAGGTTTCAGGAACTTTGTTATTGGGAAACTTTGTTGCTGCCTTAATTAATGCGTTATAACGTGAAACAAACACACAATGTACCTACACGTAAATGATGGATTGTATAATGTACACCTTTAATGGTCGCGTGTAGAAAAAAATGACTTTTTCAAAAGATTTTCGAAAACTTTTCATACAATTTTCAGCGATCATGTGATCATTTGTATGGAGAGAAGAATTGTAAAACTATTTTTGATCATAATTTGTAATAGCTTAGTGGATCGACACTGCTTTATAAAGAATCATAGTGATTCATAAAGTATGATCTATAGTATTTTTAATTCATCTACTGGAAAGGTACCAACTCGTATTTACAGGTCCCTATTAAGACAGTTTCTTTCTAAGAAATCTCAAAAGAATGAATGGCGTTACCTGAGCGAAACTAGCGCCGCCAATCGAAAAAAATTCATATCAATTTATTAAGGCATTCTTTTAAAAAAGGTTTACAGGATTTTTTTTAAATGCGTTAATCAATTGAAATTTATTTTCTTCGATTGGCGGCGCTAGTGTCGCTCATGCAGCCCCTTAAAGTCGACTCACGTACGCTCGAATCATGGAAGTGCGAAACAACCGAAGTGCGAATCACTGAAATGCGACATCACTGAAGTGCGAATCACGGAAGTGCGACACAAGGTCGGATCACGGTAGTGCGACAGAACGAAAGTGCGACGGAATGGCATTGCTTTCATTTAGTAGTAAATTACAAAGACTATCATTGTCACACAATGCCTATTAGGCAGACCAGTCCTCATCTCAAGCAAATGCTAGTTCTAGGCTATGGCAAAATTACATAAGTCTGTTATCTGTTTGTGGGTAGGTACGTAATATACAGACGCACGTTGGACTGGCGTCATGCCAATAGTCAACAAATATGGATATTTTTAACGTGAGGACAACATTAGCTAAATTAATAACCACATTAGCTATACTCTAAGTTTTTATATACTCTACCTACGTTATAAACATATTATTATTTATGCTTTGTGGTGCCGCCGTCCTAAAGAATAGCACCACCCCAACTCTTACCGTGGGTGTCGTACGAGACGACTAAGGATCTTAGTGGATACTATTTTATACCTAGTAGACGGTGATAGGCTCGCCACCTATCACGTTTGTCCATCAAATCTTACGGCGAAAAGTGGGAACTACCTGTGATTGAAGGTGGTTCCTCGGTTCCTCTGTCATCGGTCCCGAGATGATGGACGTGAGAGTTTATGTATGTTATATTAATATTTTCTACGTTTTTATATACTACTCCACGTTTTCAGGTGCAGGTCTAAAGGATTTATCACACAGGGCGCAGACTGCAGGCATTGCGTTCATTTGTATTGACTTTGTAAGGTAGAGAATGATATTGCCCAGCCCACATGACGTATCCCGCGCTCTGTGTGACAAATCCCTTATACTTACTCTAGAAACAGAAATAGAAAGAAGAGAGGCCATTTCACGTAGGTACCTATAGTTAATAATAGGGAACATGACTACTTATATTCTACGACTTAGAATTCATACATACAAGACGGATTTGAATATTATTAGAAACAGTAATGTAAATGCACTAATAAATAGGTACCTCCCAGTGGCACTGCATACAAAGTGTACGAATAGGTATACCTATAGGTCTAGGTATAGGTTGACCTATAGGTCAGATCGTGTAAAACTGGTTACGAAACTATGGTTTCGATTGCGGTCGAAGCGGTAATGGCGGTTGAAGCGGTAAACGTGCTATACCGTGATTTGCAAGAAACAGACATTCTTGAGTCTCATGTCATCTCTATCTAGAGATTTGACGGAGAATGTGATAGCATGTATTTTAAAGACTTCTCTTTAAGGTCGTTTCGTGCATCTGACGGTCAGAGTTTACCTGAACACGAAAAGAAGAAGAGAGATGAGCTGCATGGAGTAATGAAATCTACGTTTTCCAGGTAACTAAGTAAGAATTAAAGGACGTGTTATAAAAATCAACCAAATAAAATCTATTTTCGAATGATATCGAATCGAATCTAAATCGTAAACCGAATCATCGTTGCACGCTCAAGAAGTAAAAAATAACAAAGACATTTACCTAATCAACCCGTTTAATGCAACAAGACGCAACGACCGCACCGCATGCAATATGCATCGATCGCAGTGCATTCCGACCTACTTGCAGGTCAAACGGGTGATACGCCCCACTTCACGGGGGCAACCCCTCTCGCTTTTAACCTCCCCCTTTCAGTTCATTCAGTTAATCTGCTGGCAGGGTTGCGAGTAATATTTATGGTAAAGAATTCGTCGCAGGAATAGCGTAACGCGTCCCAGAGCAAGAAAAAGTTAGGGGAATACTTTGCTTAGAATATCATCATATTTGGGGACATCTTTGCTGAAAGGGGTACGGGTTATGATTCAGAATTCTTCACGATGACACTGCATGGTTTCGAACCGGACCTCCGCATGAGTTCGATGTTCTATTCCACTATGCCATCGACGACGCTCAGAATGTAAGTAGGTACCTCTGTTTATTTTAATCTAAGATCAAATGTTTCTAAGATAGAAATAAACAGGTACTAACCTGTGGGATACGAAGTTCAGACGGAGAACTTGAATTTTCCTCAAAGATTCCTATGCTGTCATTAAAACTTGAAAATCTTGAAATGTCATCTCATCAGTCAAAAGTTCACGTCGTCGTCTTTCTAAAAAAGTATGAAAAAGAAAAAAGTTAACTTCTTTGCCTCAAAGTGACCATAATTTTTTTTTTTTTTTTTTATTATTTTTATTTATTTAAAATTCATTACAATTACATACAGCACTGAGCCAATTCGAAATTGTAGTCATAAAGTAAATCAAATGTCAAATAAGAAGTAAATTAGTAGCTAACAAAAAGAAACAATAATAAAATAACAAAACAAATTAAAATTACAAATTGAAAATATATACAAAATTAAATTAATTAAGAGAATTAAATCAAAAAAAAGTTAACTAAATAATATCTAAAACGAACACTGCTGGCACAATTCCAAATAGGCTTTATTTAGAAATATGCCAACAGTGTCAGCGAATACGTCAATATCATCGTGCCGAGCGAGCAGGGTACCGAGAAGATCACGGGCGCGCGCGGTGGGCGCGTTACCGGCGCGGCGCGTACGCGCGGCGGGGCGCGCGAACACGCGCGGCATGCGGCGCGGCGCCACGGCCCCGTCACCGCTCCGCGTGCCCCCTCGCGGCACGGTCAGGCCCATTCTGTCAAGCACTGACAGATTGTCCACCTCATTATGCAGTAGCAGATAGTAATGGGCCACTAGAATCATTTTTCGTCTCAGCGCCAGGGTGTCCAAGCCCACCATTCCGGATACGAACATAGACGGATAAAGAAACGGGTAGTATCCGTACTTCCGCTTGTATAACCATCGCGCAAACTTTCGCTGGACCTTTTCCACCATCATAGCATATTTGCTTTCGTAGGGATCCCAGACAAGCGAGCCAAATTCCAGTTTGCTGCGCACATATGCGTTATATAACACCACGGCCACCCTTGAATCACTGAATTGTGATGCAGTTCGCATTATGAAACCGAGAGTCTTATTGGCGTTCCTGCAAATGTTGCATATATGGTCATGGAAGTCGAGCCTCCCGTCCAACGTTAAACCCAGGTCACGGATCCCGCCGACGCTATCCAACGGAGCATCAGACAGGCTATAAATAAAGTCCAAAGGAGAGCGCAAGCGTGAGAATGTGATAACTTTGCACTTGGACACGTTGAACGGGAGACGATTCTCGACACTCCACTTTTCCACAGCGCTGATGTCCCTCTGTAAGGCTCCAGCGTCGGTAATGCTGCTGATACCCAGATATAACTATAATAATGCATTGCACACACCTAAGCGACTAAAGCGTTTGCGAAGCGGGAGCATCTCAGTCGCGCGGCAGACGCTGCTCATAATATCACACCTACGCGTCGACGACGCGGGAAGGCAACGTCGGCAAAGAGGGGTGGACACGACCACATGTTCTACGAAACAGATGATTTGATTGAGTTGAAAATAGCTATCTGTAAACTGCTTGTAAATCGGGGAAAACCCTTAGTTCTCACTGTACAATCCGCGGCACATAAGTTGAACATAAATGGCGGTAGTTCCGCGCAGGTAGGTAGGTACATTGTACAAAGGTTACACGCGTATGTGCCGCGATCTGTACCACCTTAGGGGAAAACTCGCTTCGCGAATCGCCCAATGTTTATAGCAAATCGCCAGTGTGATAAGGTCCTAATTAATTAATGAGCTATCCCCCCTAAACCCCCTCCATTGCTAAGGCCCAGCGCATCGAAGTAGAGGCGCGGCGACTAACTTCGACAACAATGTAAACTAAACCAAACCTTAACGTATTCTACGGCTCCGTTCTAAATGATGCATCAAACGACTCAGGAAAGCGACGTGAAGCGCGGAATCCCAGGCACGCCATTTGAGCCCAAAGTTTAGTGCGAAGAAAGTCTCCGTGCCTCTGATCTATTAGTCCTGGACTACATGCGCCTGTTCGGTTCGCTGCAACCAATCACATGCATTCCAAAACTTTGGCTATCCATTGCTCGTCAAGGAACGTTTTAGGATAAAGATGGTGGCTATAATAAAACAAAATATTGATTTCTTACTGCTGATATATATTTTTCGGTTACCAGTACATGCGAGAAGCTTTCAGAGCTACTTTATACACGAGGAAACTTGACAATATATCTGTAAGGGCCCGTCCATCAAATAGGGTATTTGCCTTTTTTTATTGCATCAATCAACTTACTCGTACAGGGACATCCTGAACATGGATCTGAAATCCGTTTATCAATATCTCAACTAACATCAACTATATGAATGGTTAAAGTCAATAGTGCTCTGTCCCTTTCTAGCAAAACAGTCCAGACCTGCTTGTATGGCGCTACATAACAGTGACGTCACAATTATCTATTGCCGTCTCTTTCTACCGTTTGATTTATGATTGCCTGTAGCTATTTTAATTTTCAACGGATTTTAATTCTGTTTTCACATATGAGCATCTATTTATGTATATTTAGTTCTATTTTCTTATTTTTATGAAATGTATTTAATATTTGATACTTTTGTCAAATATCCAAATACGGGGGTGCTTATTTAAAAATTTGGGTCTCTCTCCCCTCACGTGAGATTTCCCCATAATTTTTAAATAATTTTTGTTCGATATATTCATGCAATAAATGTATTTCTTTTGCGAATTATAAAGTTGACGTGAGATTTTCATTGACCCACCCCTCCCCCTAAATGAGATTTGTTGAGATTTTACCGGAACCCTCCCCCTTTTGAGATCACATAAGTAATGGACGGCCCCTAAGTTTATTGGAAGATCATTTACAATAGGCATAAAAGCAGTTGTATGAGTTTAGCGAAGACGTTACACTGGTAAAGATTGAAGCAAAAAGTATGCCGCGTTTTCTATGGTTTTTTAAATTCAGATTACTAATCGATTTGCCTTAATTCCGGTACGGCCTCTAAAGCTAAATTAAACTGTTACACTTACTCATATACTAGATTGTGTACGAGTGAGCGGGACGTTTCGTTTAACGTTAGTGGCTACCCGGGAATCGATGCCATTCCTCGATATTTTATAATAGCAGCATAGACGAAGAAGATAATAGCAGTGAACTTTTTTTTGACACGTTTTGATCAATAAATTAGCTTGTTATTTTATAATATTCGTGATATAATAGCAATACATGATGTTATGAGTAGAGCTAGAAGTTGTCGGGCACGATCTAAAATTTCTTAGGGATTGAATGCTGTTTTTATCGACTTTTCTAGATATCGATGTTGTAGAACTGCTATTTAATGGGTAGGTACATATCACAATGTCCAAAATCAAAATGTCGTAATTTAAAATGTCTTAGCCCAAAAGATTCGTATTTAAAATAATAAAAAATGCTGACTATTCTTATAGTTGAATTACTCGACCCCAAAATTCCGTATTACAAAATACTTATCCCCAAATAATGTTAATTTAAAACATTTCAGTGAGAAAATAAAAAAACACTTGGGTAATTGTAATTATCGATAAGTATGCATTTATCGATAATGCTAACACTATAAATATGACAATTCTGCCCCGACGACTTCTAGCTCTAGTTATGAAGTTATGAGTATTCAGCTGTATCTATATTTTTATTGTAAGAAAAGATCAATAATTCAAGAATTTTTCTAAAATAAGTTATGTACAACTATCATATCAGTAATAAGTACTGTATTTTATATGTATATTCTGAAGCCTTTAGGACTGTACGATTCACCAAATTAGTATAAAAACGCGGCAATAATAACAATAAATCGATTAAATGCCTCTATGTACCTATAAGTACATCTATTTCTTCATAATTATGTATAATTTTATAACACTTAAAAATAATATCCGTAATTCACTCTTACCCATATAGTTCTGTATTTGCACTTATTATAACATAAACACCAGTTTTTCTGTTCTATTTCATTTCACTGCACAACCAAACCCGATAATGTCACTATTTCTTTACGCTTCAGGCATGCTTCAGGCACACGATACTAGATCGTAATCGATCATTTTCCAATTCGCTTCGTTTTGAAGTTGAGGCTGGTTTTAATCGTATAAATCGATTGTTAGTCTATTTGAACCATAATATAGATTTTATGTTTTACAAGCTTCAATATTGCAATGAAAGTTCAAGTCACTTAAAGTTATTCATCGATTTAAAACAAAAAATAAATAAATAAAGGAAGCAGAAGAGCAAACGGGCCCCTGATGGTAAGTGGTACGTTGCTCATAGACATCTCATCTCACTATATGTTATTAGAGGGTCTTCAAAGCGCTGCTAACATTGATTTGATGAAGTGCCTCATGGGGCCGGTAAATAAGCTGGCTCTCTTTCTATTTAAACCGAAATACAAGCATTGCGGCTTTGCAGCAGAAACAGAGTCATACCAGATGGTATCATTGCAAATTCCGGAATAGAAACAGAAAACAGAGTCATACCAGATGGTATGACTCTGTTTCTGTTTCTATTCCGGAATTTACAACCTGATTTCAAATTCCGGTTGCAAATTCCGAGAAACTCCAATTAAAACTCGATGATTCTCCAGTAGTGTGTGCCTCAAGCATACAAATCTCGCTGGGCCCTTGGCACAATGAATATAGGCAAACGCTTATTTCTGGGGTTGTCCTAATACAACGCGACCACCCGATTATCGCGCGAGTAAAGTTCGCGCGATAACTATTTCGCTATAACTGTCAATAGGAGATAATTCTGCAATGTTTTACCACTAGAGGCGCCACTAGCACAATGGTACGTAGCCAATCAACATGTAGATACGTTCCTATGCACAAATCTTGTTTTACCCTTCAGACTTGCGCCACACTGTCTTAACAGATTTTTAGGTCTGCTATTTTGAAATGGTCATGATGCCATGTTATCATTAGTTTTACTAATGGCTTTGAAAAATTAAATTAACCCATTATTCTCGTTACTTAACGAGAAATTTGTAACATCTTCAAAAATAACGTTTCATTTTGCTTTTCTGTTAACGGAGTTGTGTTCGTGGCTCCATCTACGCAACGCTTTGCGTTTTATGTTCTATTAGGACACTTATTTCTCTGTCTACTGTATCAAATGGTCCAGTTTCCCATTTCGTCTAGTCTCAATTTGTCCAGTGTCCTATAATGACTAGTTTATTAGTAGTATAGTATAGTATTATTTGTTTAGTATCACATTGTCTACTTTCCAAATAGTCTGCTGTATCAATAGGACATAAAACGCAAAGCGTTGCGTAGATGGAGCCACTAGCATACTCCGTAAACAGAAAAGCAAAACGATACGTCATTTTTTAAGATAACACAAATTTCTCGTTATTTGAGTTACATTAATTTAATTATTCAAATCTATTGTAAAATTGTGATGATATCGTGGCATCATATGGCCATTTCAAAATAACAAACCTATAAAATCTGTTAAAACAGCGTGGCGCGAGTCTGAAGGAATTTGGTGGAAAGGTATGTACTACATGTTGATTATTTGACTTTATGTGCTAATTTAGAGTTTATTAAACATAAATCTTGTAAAATCATCCAATATTAATCAAAAATAATCATTTATTTATCAAATTATTGTCATTGAAAGCAATAAACGTACACGTACGTCTTATTTTTGAATGTATTTTTGTAGCGCCTCTAGTGGTAAAACATTAAGACCAGTTTCCCACTTCGTCCAGTCTCAAAATGTCCAGTGTCCGTCCAGTCTTCTTCTAATAGATTGCCCCTTGCAGTTTCCCAATTTGACACTGTAGCCAATGTAACCCTGAGCCTTTGACATCAGAATGTTTGATCGCGCGTTCGTACGAACAAAGTTCGCGCGAATCGCGTAATCCCGTTCTTTTAGGACGACCCCTCACTGTGAACGAGCAAGATTCCATACCATATTATTGCTCGAGTTCACCGCGCCTCTTCTCTCATTGTGCCAAGGTTGTAACTACGGTACGCATGCGCTAGGGTGGCTTGGCCGGATGCCGGCGGATGATCACTAGCTAATATCGGTGCCTGTTCGGATATATATTCGGGTTCTGCACGTTTGGGTTGGACTGCTGCACTGGGTAGCCTTGGGTGATGCTGCCGGGCTTCGCTGTCTGGAAATTTGAAATATTATTGTTGAGTAATACATTCCGAAGGCGTTAAATCACAGAAATTGATCTAGTGGCCCTCTCCTCTAGAATGATGATGTGAACACTGACAGCGAGCCAAGGGTTTGCGCAAATGTACATATAATTTTGTCAATTTTCACACAATTGGCATTTCAATGTCCGACTGAATGTATGAAGAGATGCTTACAGCACATGCGCCAACTGGCAGACGCGGTTTCCATATAAATCAAATCAAAATGTTTTTATTGTAAGTACATTTTTACGTCATTTTTTTCATCTCTAGCAAACAATCTACTTACGTATGTACGGTCGCCAACCATTTAGGACCCATTTTTACACATTGAACAACCTTGTCATAGTCAATACTAGATTAACGCTAGTATTCGATCTCTTTCAATGTGTAAAAGTAAACTCCCAAATTAAAGTTTGGAACTGTACCTATGATTTGGAGAATTTCAAAATCTTTGGGCGCGGCCTATACTGAGTGTGCGTCACCACACTCAGTATAGGCCGCGCCGCGCCGCAAAACGCGCCACTACGTTTAGTACCTAATCATATCTATGTAGAACGCGCTATCGAAATTTTCCTGGGACATCTGGTCACCAGGCACAACACCCCGTATGGTGGAAAATCTTCCCTTTTCCCTTTATACAACTGACATTACGTCATTCCATGTCCTCGCATAGCGCGTTCCTACACTGAGGGACCGCACTATAGCGGCTGCCGCAATCATCATGAGAATCACCGGGAGAATACAATTAAAAAAAAACGATACACGATTCTGATCGTGTCTACACTTTTGGGCAGGGAACCCTGTATGTATTTTATGTCAGAATGAATGAGCCAGAGTGAATAGGCATTTACTGGACCCGCATGCTCCATCGTCGACCTCATCGTCGCTTACCATCAGGCGAGATCGAGGTCAAATGCAGGTTAAGTAGTACATAAAAAAAAACCATGCTCTCGGGATAGACACTTACGGCACTTTAATATTGACTGAACTAGAGACCCGCGAAAAGTGTTACATTTTGGTGTCGCTCGCACCGTTGGCGTTCCGCCCGTCCAGAATAGGAAGACAGGGAACCCCCCGTCCAAAACACTCACTTGTATGGTGGTGTGTTGTTGCGTAGGGTGTATAATGTGCCGGCTGACCGGCGGCTGGGTGTACAACACGCCGCTGCTTACTGCCGGGTGGTGCGCCTCGCTCAGACCTATCAGCACTTGAGGGGGCTGGAGAGAGACAAAATATGTTACAAAACATATTGGTTCTCGAAATTTGTTCTCCAAAAATGACAATTGTTTCTCCAATATACACATCTATTCCATGATAAAACAGACATCAAGTATGATCTCAGAAACAAAACCGAATTAAAACTTAAACAATGTCGATTGCAAAAATCTACCAAAACCATGTACGCCTTAGGGACAAAAATTTACAATAAAATTCCCATTGAAATAAAAAATTCAGATAGTGTAATTACTTTTGAAAATAAATTAAAAATGTGGTTGCTAGGCTGTGCATTTTTCAATATAAACGAATTTTATAATATTTGACATATTAACACATTGTACAATAATATTAATACTAAGAACATATATGACATGTAAATTAATTTTATGAATAAATTATGATTATGATACAGAAGTATACTATGTACTATTTTTGTACATACTCATACTCATACCATTTATTGCTTTTCATGTGTTACAATTGGTCTTAAAAATGTATATTATCTGGTCATACATGAAACCCTGAGTAAGGCACCGCAATATTAAATAAGAGATTATAGTATTTTATAATAGTAATAAATGCTAACGAGATAAATTGAATTAAATGTCATTAGTATAGTAGTGTACATTTAAGTTTTAAATAAATAAATAAGTAGGCTAAAGATATCATTATTTCTGCTTTGCAGCAGAAATAATGAAGGTGTACCTCCCCAGGCGATTCTCATCAGGATCTACCTTCAAAATAAATAAAAATTACCTGCGCCTCCTTTTTACTCTCCTGATGTTGCTGCCCGTCTCTATTCTTCAACATATCGAGATACAGCTGCGGCTGGGGCGCTGGGGCGTACATCATATTGGTGTGGTGGGGCGTATGGGGTGTGTGGGGCGTATGGGCGTGGTGGGCGTATAGTAGGGGAGGCGGGCGTTCGCCCACCACGCCTACCACGCCTGACGTGGGCATCGCGTAGTACGCCGGGGAGGATACTGAGGACCCGCTCGATCCGTATTGCGATGGTTCTGTAGATGAATTGTGAGTTATTTTACTTCACCACATATAGAGCCTCGGTGGCGTTGAGGCTAGGATCTCGAACTCCCATGCGGGTGGTCCGGGTTCGAAACCAGGCAATACCATGTAGAATTTTCGGTTTTTTAGAAAGTCTTACGTATATTTACCGACTGCGACTGCTGAAGGAAAACATCGTGAGGAAACCTGCACACTGAAGTAATCAGTGTGTGAAATGGGGAAGACAATGGCAAACCACCCTATTAAATCTGCCACGAGAGTCGTTCTATGTGATTAATTAGTTAGACTGATCACAACCATTAGCAATGAGGAATAGACTTAGAAGATATTAAATCATTGACTTAGTTATAAGTATACCAATTTATTAATTCAGTCTACTTATCTATAATTATAACTATAGAAAAATAACTGTAAAATCCTAATGTGCCAATAACATTAAGTATTTGCATGGCGTAATATGTGATCAGTATACAAAACACTGTAAAACGTCTTATTACCATATTTCTTGTAAAAAAAATTCAATTCATTTCAAGTCGGAAATATCTGCGGATCATAGAATCAGAATCGGTACTGTCAGCAAAAAATGAACGAAAATCCAACAATTGTACTATCCACTTTTTTGATAAAAATAAACGCCTAAATTCAGGATACGATTATTATTTTTCGAGAGTGGCGCAAATTTCTCTAGAGGTTTCGTGTCGAATGGTATATTTCTATTGAAGTAATCCAGGAAAGAAGTTATGCGGCATCATAGGTTGTAAATTATGAATCTACCTGAACTGAAACGGAGGACTATTTTAGCTAAGCCTATGGCCCCAATTGTTAGTAATTTTTGTCATGTTTAGAAGACAGAAACACGACGAAGATGGTTTATTGAAACATTAATAAAAAGCAGATCAACAGAAGCCAAAAAAAAACGAGAAACACGGAAAACACTTTCTACATGGTTATAACTACAGAATTACCAAAGACAACACTACATAGAAAACTATAGGTAAACCGCTAACTGTGGGGTCGCCTGCGCGGCAAGAGGGGCGCGGGGCGGGACGTCAGCGGGCGAGCATGCTCCGGGCGGAAGGTTCGCACATCGCATCTGACGTCCCGCCCCGCGCCCCTCTTGCCGCGCTGGCGACCCCAAAGTTAATCGGTTTATCTATAAAATATTTCTTTTCTATACAACCTATTTGTGGGTGTAATAAAATACCTACGTAAGTATAGATTCCTTTTTTCATAAGGCAAGAAAGTTCCATTCGGCTACCCATCTATTCAGAAATAGGTATTCTGTTACACCCTTTATATTCTATACAGGAAAACTAAAGTAACTCTAAACAAAGGCATAATGAAATAAATTAAAAAAGCACTGCAGAGTTTGGTTATTGCAAACGCATGAAACAGAGAGATAGGAATGTAATGTGAGAGACAAGGACAGGCGAGTGATGAGAAGCGACAGTGGCGACACCTATCAGAAATCAACTCACTGTTCCATAGCACTGCTCGGGCCATCTGGCGACCCATGCGGCCATCCTCTACTTCTGTAAAAGATTATTATAACAATATCTTGTAATCATTTATTATGGGAATTATGTTCACTGGCTTTGATTCCGGTGTGGCCGACACTAAAGCTAAACCTAAATGAAACTGTCACGAGATTGTGCACGAGGGAGCGGGACGGTTTCGTTTAGCGATTATCGCTAAATTTGGCGGTCATCCCGGAATCGGTGCCAGCGCAGCAGAAACAAAGGTTTCTATTAATGCATAATTTTGAAAAATATTGCTCTAAAGCTCTATATTGCGGAATGTTATATTGTGAACTAATATTTTATAGCAATCTCCATAACACAGATTATAAAAGGGCCAGTCAAGAGGCTGCCTTATGTAATGTAAAGTAAGGAGCGTTTTTTTATATATATTTTTTAATTAAACTAACCCTAGTCAGGATTAGTACAAAAAAAACACTCCTTACCTTTTACACACATTAAAGAACAGTGTTTTTCGAAATTATACAGTATTCAGGATAACCTGAAAGAAACAGACTGTAGATACATCATTATTAAAGTACTTATAACAATAATCCCGGAGGAAAACTTCGCATTGGCAGTCTCGGAGACCAAGAAGAACTTACTATGGTCAGAATACACTGGTTGATGCTTCATAGGAGGTTGGTGTAGTCGGTGAGCATACAATGCGTAAGTGGGCGAAGGGCTACGCGGCCTTTTGACACCAGACTGTATGGGGCCCCGGACAATCGTCTGCTGTTGTAACAGCATGTAGTTTGAATGCTTATTCTTGAACAAAGAGAAAACGACATTGAAATTTCACATCACAATCACACAGGCGAGTAGTAAAGAAATTTGGGGGAAGGTTGAGGTCTGAGCTACACGTGTCCGGTTCCAGCCCCGGTTCGGTTCGCTGCATATAATCACAAAGTGCTGATTTCTAAGAGCAGAGCGCATGTGAATGGTTGCAGCGTACAGAACTTGGGCTGGAATAGGGCCCGTGACGTCCTAACCTTAAGTTGGATAGACATTCATGGGTTTATAAAGACAAGGCAGTTCTTACTACATAGTGTTTTTGGTCTAATCGAGTGTAGGTCTTTTTTTCACTATGTAGCCATATACAATACAGTCTGTGAGCACTTAGAAAAACATTCGGGTCTTAGAGGAGGCTTCGGTTATTGATGGAGTATCCGGCCCCTGTATATTAGCTTCATCATCATCATCAGCCTATTAATGCCCCCAGTGTTGGGGCACAGGCCTCCCCTTGTACAAGGGGGTACGGGCTATGATCCATCCAGCGGGCCCAGTGCTGTGTGGTGGATTTCACACGTAAGAGAAAACTTTTTATTTTCCTCAGACATGCAGGTTTCCTCACGATGTTTTCCTTCTACGTTAGAGCAGTCGGTAAATGTACGTAAGTCTTCGAAAAAACTCATTGGTACATGGCATTGCATGGTTTCGAACCCGGACCTCCCGCATGGGAGTCCGGCGTCCTAGGCACTAGGCCACCGACGCTCCACTCGTATATTAGCTTACAGTAGTCCAGTTTGGACGTATAGAGCGGCAGGAGCAGTGTAAATGAGTCAATAGAATGGTAGTAGTTACCTTATTGAGTATGTGCGAGGAGTGGGGCGGAGGGCGGCCCTGCGCGGGGGGCGGCTCGCCCTGCCCCGTGGACGTCGGCATCGGGAACATCGGAATCTGGATGTTACTCATCTGCATCTTCATTGGTTGCATCTCACTGTTGGAGAAATAAGACCAATTACCAATAGGGTATGTGAGTATTTTTTTTTAAATTCCATCAATTAACATCATCATTTCCTCTGCCCGAAGGTTGCCTGGAAGAGATCGCTCTTAGCGATGAGGCCGCCTAAATTGTACTTCACTATTTCCTTTTGCTATCTCTTGTTTGTTGTTTTCTATTTGTGCAATAAAGTGTACTACTTACTTTACTTTACTTAAACCTTCAAGGACATCCTGATGAAGGATCTCAAATTCGTTTTTCGATATCTCAACTAACATCAAAGATATTAATGGTTAAAGTTAGTACTGGAGAGATGCTCTGTCCCTTTTTACCAAAACAGTCCTTATATGTAGCCAGGACCTGCTTGTATGGCGCTACAGAATCATATTTCATCATAATTCTCTATTGCCGTTTCTTACTACTGTATGATTTTTGATTGCCTGTAGTTATTTTAATTTTCAACGAATTTTAATTCCGATTTCACATTTGCCCATTAATTTGTCTATTACTTAGTTTTTAAGAAATGCTTTTAATATTTGATACTTGGAAACTACCCTATTAGACTCTCATAGCTACACTATGATCTGGACATAAAGACTGTCCAATCGTAAAAATGATGTTTCCAGATACAGGAGAAGTTAGTTCGCCATCCAAATGCATTGGCGACTACACTGATGCAACAAAGACGCAGGCTGGAGCATAGAGTGCCTCAAGAGCTACAAAAGTGGTTATATCAATAAATCTCTCCATGACATTAAGAAGAGGACAAACCTCAATGTCTCTATTCGGGACAAATAGCGAGACAAAGGAGTCAAGAAAAAAATCTGCATCTTTATCAGTTGCATCTCACTGATAGGGAAAAGAATGAATTTTTTATTGTATAAGGAGAGAGCAGACGCGAGAGAACGTCGGTGGCACTACGCCACCACTAAGCCTAGTCCTAGCCACTAGGCTAGGACTAGGCTTCTATGCTCCCGCTATCCGAGTTCGAAACCATGCACTGCTATGTACCAATAAGTTATTCGGATTTTTTTGAACTTACATACATTTACCAACTGCTCTAACACTGAAAGAAAACATGGTGAGCAAACATGCATGTCTGAGGATATTATTTGTTTCGAAGGTATGTGAAATCCAATAAGCACTGGGCCGTTCGGTATATCATAGCCTGTACCCCCCCTCGCGAAAGAGGAGGCCTATGCCCCAGCGGTGGGGACATTAATAGGCTGATGAGATTGATGAAAAATATAATGTAAATGGGTAATTGGAAACAGTCCCACACTCACTTGGTCTCCTTCTGTTGCTGTCTCTTTCTGATTTCGTCTTCATTGAGTACTTTCTTAAGCTGCATGAACAACTGCTGTTTTTCTTTCTCCAACTGTTTCAGTTTTTGTTCTAAGTGATCAATTTGCTCCTTAGTTTCTTCTGCAAATGAAAAACAATACTAAATAATTAAAAATTTCAACTTTTCTGTAGGTAAGGAAGACTTCCCATTCTAGAGTTCATGTTCAGTCCCAATATCTTGGGACTGAACATGAACTCATATACAAGGTATAGGTGAGCCATTTAAATAAGGCTACGCCCGCAACGTAAGGGGGGCGCGGGGCGAGATGACAGAGCGGGAGTTAGGCCTAACCTCCCGCTCACCCTCTGTCGTCCTGCCCTGCGCCCCTCTTACGTTGCGGGCCTAGCCTTGTATAGTATAGTATAACCAACCTAGCCTACTTACTTTCCTCTACAGGTGACAGGATCACCTTCATAGCCCGTTTGCTAGACTTCTTTCCTTATCAATAAAAGAAAAACAAATTGGGGAAAAAACCCTTATTTTCAACAAAAAATAACACTGTAATGGAAGCTTATAGCTGAACAGATTTTTTTTCTTGCTGAGCGAATCCATTAGGGTCAAGTACAGTTCACATTCATATATTAGCTAGATTAAAAAAAATCTAGACCCCTAACTATACAAAATGGTCACAGGCTAACAGCAAGTAACCAATAACTAGGAATATAAGTAAGTCATATGTTTATTTCACACACAGCAATGACCGATACAGTTATAATTATAAAAAATAATTATGTAGTCAAAGATAAACATATTGAAATCATGTCCGATGGTCTGCTGTTATTGTGAAAAGGGCCTCAACTCAGCTTATTACTTATTTATATAAATAGACTAATAGTGACAGGATTGGACTATAGAAATAACCTTAGATCAAATTACTTTCTCAGAGCTTTACTTACCAAGTGTCATGACATCCTGTCTCTCTCTGGCCTCTCTTTCCTTACGAAGTCTCTCTTCTTCCACCTCTGCTTCATATTCTGTGATTTATAATATTTAATGTTAATATAAAATACACAAGACTAACGAGATGTTTATTTGGTTATCATATGGCTAGTGGTCAACCTATTGTCTGAGTCGATCAGGCCACCTGTAGGCCTCTGACATGGTCTAACAACTACAGTCAAATAACAACCGGAACCAACTGTTTAATGTGCTCTCCGAGAAGTGGAAGAGTTCAGATAAAATTACAGGAACCAGTAATGATTAAAGACATTTGGGACAGGACAGGCGATGTTTGATTTTTTTAATGACAACCCACATAACATTGATTTTTAGAGTGAAATAATAGATGCAATTTAGGGCACAGGCTAAATAATACTAATTAAATATGCATGATGCATGAGAGACTCAGCCATGGATGACAGCTAGTGGCATGTTTTATCTGAATCCCTCTGAGGCACAGTTATTGTCATTCGACAGTAGTCATAAAGCCATGTAAGAGGCATATGGGGCAGCTTGAACAACTCGACAACCTCGTAAGGCCCAGAGCTTTTCAGCTTGGAAAGGAGTAAACGCTCAAGGCCCTATTCTTATGGTGTCCTCACAGTGGAAAGAGTTAAAAGATGAGAAGAGAGTTAAAATAGCTTATATAATAAAGAAAAATAGAAATACACATAGGTAAGCAGTAAGGTGACAAGACCAAGTGAAAAAAGACAAAAGAATAAAGCTGTCAGAGATTATTTTTTCTACACCTATACATAGTACTAATTCCTAAGACCGTCAAAGGCATCGATTAGTCCTATACAATGTACCATGATAAATTGTATTTTTTTGGTTTGGGTCTGAATGACTATAACAATTAAGTCCAACACAGAGGCACATGCGCCTTAAGAGAATAAGTTGACCACTAACCATACAATAAATAAACAAACAATATGCATTGACGGAACAGGTAATAAACAATGGACTCCATAATGTAAGCCATTCAGCAATTGCTTGATACTTTTGTGGAATTTGACCAGAAAACTAACGTACAGAGAGTGCAAATTAAATACAATTTGAACAAACGGTACCTTCTTTCTTCCTCTGTCTCTCGCGTATTATATACCGCTTAAGTGCACTCCACATCTTCTGGTCGGAATCATGGTGATCCTCCTGCGTGGTAGATGTGACGGCAGGCATTTTGTTTTGAAAACCACACACTTGTAGCGTACCTATTTAGAACTCTATCGAAACACACACAAAATTGGTTACTCTGTTCAATATTTCCAGAAAATGGGGAAAGGAAAAGTAATACGCATTTTTTTGTCGATACATCAAAACGACAATTCCACATCCAAGGAAATACTGTCTGCCTCCCGCTTCCTCAAGCGTCACCCATCTGTCAATCAGGAGGTAGGTACAATTAATGAAAAAAAATGATCCTATTGCAAATACTTAATTCCTAAGCAATCGGTGTCTCCTCTAGAACCATGATGTGAGCATTGACAGCGAGCCACGCACGGGTTTGTTTGTATTTTCATATGATCGAATAGTATGGGAAAAGCTAACAGCTGAAAATGTATCAAACTTAGGTATATTTGACACAAAGAATTGAACGTGTACAGCTGTCAACGTGAAATAATTTCAACTGGTTTTGGAACGCACTCTATATAGTTTAAACCTGTCATTAAAAGTATAAAGGAGATTAAATCTTAATGCCAAACACACAAGGTTGAAAACTAAATAGTCAAGTCACAGCGTGTTTGCAGTTCCGCGCAGAGCCGCGCCGTGCAGCGCAACGCAAGTTCGTTAGAACTTAAACTTTTCTAGCGAGCAATCTACATAACATAACATAGGGTGAATTTAAAAGCCCTTGGAGAAAACTTTAAATATTGTACAATATGTACGTCACTACACTACACGACATAAATTAATTAGAAATACATAAGCATCGATTCCAGGGCGCTCTCTCCAACACAATCACACAATGTATATGAGTGAACGTGACAGTTTCGTTTATTTTTTGTCTTGGCTTATGTAGCAGAACCGTAGACATAATAACCTTACAAAATAGTCCAAATTCGATCGTCATATAAATTGTGCACTTAACTGTACTGCGGTTAGGAAAGGGAGAGCGGCAGGTGCGGGGAGGCGGTAATTTTGACATTTCTGTTCGTTCAATGACAGTTCGTTATTTTTTATTATGGCTTGGCAACAAAGGCCATCAGCCTATTATAACAAAATAACCAAAAGCCACAGAGGTACCAATATTTGATTTATATGCGAAAAGCATTATTAATAACACTCTAATCAGGAAGATAATCATTATTTAAGATTTCGATAGAAGGACTCGTGTCCATGGTCATGAATAATTTAAAGAAAAGTCATCTGTCATACCATGTCACGTCACATTATTTCTATTTTGTGTAGGCATGGGTGGTACTGTGTATTAAATCTTCTAAATCGTATTTAATTATTTAAATTAATATATATCAGAGAAAACTTTATATCAAGTTCAAAATGGACGGGCCTTCAGGAACAAAGAAGAAAATGAAAACAGTAAGTTGTTTTGTTTTGTCACAATTTTTTACTAATCGGTAAGATTAATATAGGCACCTACTTACCTACTTACATTTTACATATATTTTCGGTTTCTTTACTTTTTACACATAAGTACCTATCTGCAAAGTTTAGTTTTTGTATTTGGTATCTATGTAGTACTTTTGAAGTCTATAAAAAAACATTCATAAAAATCTAATTATAAGATATTCGGCTAATTAGGTACTTATTTGATATCTCTGTAATATTTCTTGATAGGGGGTAAACACTTCCTGCAGGTATCGGTCAAATGGGGACATTTGTAACTATGTCTGTAAAACCTCTACATGAATAAACAAAAGTATTTTAAAATAGCTTCTAATGTTTGCTGAAGTGTGGTGTTAGTAAACAGGCGATTGATACTAAACGATATCCTTTTTTATGGTAACGGGGTGAAAGATACCCAGACTCCTGGGAGAGAGACTGGGTTATGTGAGATATTTACTCACTAAAACCCCCTCGAAGGCAGGCCTCATGCATATCGGAGGGCTCCGGGATCTCCAGTGGAACGCACGCATCCTAGCATTTGCCTTGAGCTCTTCCTGGGAGGTGTATATTCCACCTCCCGGTTCCTCCCGTCACAGCAGCGTGCGGCCATAGCACGTCGCTGCCTTCCCCAGGGTCTCCAACCAACTGACGGCCAAAGCTCCCACTTTGACCGCCAGCGACCCTGATCCCTCCTTTTAGTCGCCTCTTATGACAGGCAGGAGTTACCGTGGCTCTATTCTTCACCCGAGACTACAGGGCTGACTAAACGGTACCTAGCCATACTTCAATAGAAAATATTGTATGTGGCATGTAGGTAGCTTTGCCTTTGCCATTTTGATATTACCTTTTCAGGAAACTTATAAAATCAATGACTGATACATACATAGTGATATGTAGCAGTGCCATAAAAGCGACACTAGATAAGCAGTAATAGGCAAGTCATAACGCCTTGCACTATCTTTATCAATGTTCGGTTTGCTTTTTACTTTAACTATCTATCACATCAAAGTATGATCTGTTTTATAGAACGTTGTGCTTACTTTGTGCATTTAACTTCACCGTAGCATAACCAGAAAAATTCAAATCAGAGGCGAATTCTCATTAAAATTATAAAATTAACCTAGCTAATGATCACATATCTCAAATCTGCATGTAAAAATTGTGTAGAGGCAAAATGGAAGTTTTCTTTTATATAAAATTAAATTAGTATTTACTTGGCTACCAGGACACAGCCTCTTTAATTTGGGAGCCAAAGTTTCTCAATTATTCTATGCCATGATGTGTATTAATATCAATTAAAGTATATTGTATTTATTTATTTTCTGGCAGCACAAGACAAATGAAATTCCTAGGGTGTTAATCTATAATCCATTTGTATTTGTTTTATTTACTGAGATAGCAGAAATTATTTTCATTAATTATGTTTAATGATCATTTATGTTCCATAATTTTACCTATTGCACTATATGGTTATTAACACTGGATTACAATGCTACGGAGGCGACTTTGTTCATTCCACAACAGCACAGAATACACAAAATGGGCAATAGGTGGCTGTCCTGTTGCTTTTGAATCTATGCCAGAAATATCCTTTACATAAGAAAGCAAATCATTAATTTATCGCTCTACACACACACACACACACACACACACACACACACACACACACACACACACACACACACACACACACACACCGCACACACCGCACACACCACTCACCATTTCGAGTTCGCGTGTGGACACAGTTAGTTCTTTGTGTCGTGAGATGGTGACAACAGACAATAGTAGTGGTCGCAGCCGTCGCATCAGGAGGAGGGTAGATAAGTGTAGATTCTGCGATGTCTACCTACCCACAACAACTCACAGCTTACGTTAGTCTACCCGCGACCTTGGCGCAAGCAACTGTGCTGAAATATCGGGACCTCAAAAGAACTCCAAACCGTGGGAAGAATCCCGTGTCTAAACTATAGTATTGGATTATAGCTTGATGTGAGTTCCACTGTACTTGTATCTACTGTCGCAATTTTTATAAATATTACATAGGTAGAGAAAATATTCAGATTTTATAGTCTCATATAAATAATATGTATAATACCTTGATATGAATTAAGTACCTTTTTACTTACAACTACCTACTTGAATAAGTTGATGTACTACTACCCTGTCTGTCCCTACATTTGTCCCTAGTTTCCACCACCACTGAATTGAATTGTGTTCCGAAATACCTAGTTTCTATTAATTTAATAGCAGCACAGTATGATTTCCTGACTTTACAGCATTTTATACTGCATGATTTCATATCTGATTGTATTATTTATTTATTACCAATTAAATACAGGCGGTATCATTTATCAGTCGGTGCCTACTGCCACTGCCAGCCAGTGTTCTGCGAACCGGCGCGCGCGCTACCGCTTTCGGAACCGGTTTGAATTTCGAGCGCTTCGCATTTATTGGCGCGAAAGAATTTCGTTGGCGCGAAACTTTCGATTTGACTTTAAAAGAAATATAACAATGAGTTTGGAGCAAAGAAATAAGAAGGTGGTGGAAACCTTCGAAAAGTATAATATTTCGCAATGGGGGAATGGTGTTAATAAAACGGTCAGTATTTTTTAATTGTCTTAATTTGGGTAACGATTAATTAACACATTTGATTCCAAACATATCTAAGCAGGAAAATGTACAATTATTTTATTAATTTCTCTCTTATCATAGTTGTCATTCTTTGGTCAATATGTTTACTTTTTAGGTAATGAATAATATTTATTAAAATGTACATGTTTAATTAAAGTTAGGTCCACCCAGAGTCCAGACATTTAGGTACCTAAATACTGTAATACGATTTTTTTAACACTTTTACTAAATTTCGTGCACATGAGCAGAAAACTGCAACTTTATCACTTTCACTTGTTTGTGTTTAACTCACTTCCTTATGATGAATCAACTTTCTACTTCCAGTAGTGTTGTAAATTCTTATTCTTTATTATTTCTTTCTTCTATAAAAGTATTATATTCGTTTCTGTGTGAATGACTTATTGTATAGAAACAGCATAGAAACAAAGCGTGTGATTTGGCGCGTATTTTTATTGTCATGCAATTTAGTATAGTTATGGTACTTACTAGGTACTACTTTTAATACCTGATTTAGCTTTTATGAGTTAAAAATATCGGTATTCCTTCTTTCTGTTTGTTTGCCATAAGGTCACGACGCGAAGGTTCTGTTCTCAAAGGAACAATTAATTAGTTTTGAAAAAAATAAAGTTTTAATTTTTTATTCATAAAAAATTATAAATATTTAGACTTTATTTTATTTTTATCGAAATACATGTAATACCTTCTATCAGTACTAATTATTTCAGATATATTGGTGATATAAAAATATTTCTTTTTATATTTCAAAAATTATATATTTTTAAATTATAATTTTTGAAACTCCATTTTATTTCTTGTAAAATATAGGGGATTATTGCAAACTTCGGAAATAAGGGGTGGTACGGTCATTTTTGCACATTTTTTTCCATAAATAAAAAACCATAGCACATAAAATTAAATAAAAAAATAGTTTGGCCATAAATAAAAAACTATAGGACATAAAATTAAATAAAAAATAGTTTTGTAATGCACATTTTTTTAAATATGATAAGTCGCTCAGTCGCCCCATTTCAGATTTCGACCCCCCAAACATTTCGGACCCTATTTTCAATAAAAATAAAATTATTTCGACATTTTTACCTGAGATAGTCAAGTCCTGAGTAGTTCCTGAGGAAAACAGCTGTGACATACAGACAGACGGACGGACACCGAAGTTTCACCATAACGGTTCCTTTTTTTCCATTTTGATACGGAAACCTAAAAATTGCGACTCCGACTAATAGCTAAATAACATTTGATAAGTACACAGAATTTGATAAGAAACTATACTAGGTTCTTGGACTCTGGTCACATTTTGTCCTAAATCGATAACCTGATTGTACAGTTTGGTAGTACAAAATGACCACTAAGTTTTGACCGCCGAATGAAAAACGGTCTCCAGGACGAAGACATTTATTGAAAATATACTTTTCTATATCAGTAATTCGATACAACAGAACCATAACGCGTTGTAATAACGCGACTAGCGCCATCTATCGAATATAGTCAAACACTGGTCGTTAAAAACTGGCCAAGAGCGTGTCGCGCACATGAGTGGGTTCCGTTGTAACGATGTCGACTTCATCGTCCATATCAACCTCCTTGCCATCAATTTCAACCTCATCGTTACCGTTTATCTCACCTCATTCGTGTTGATTGGAATGGGAATATGATTTGAATTTTGAAAATATAGATGAAGAAATGAAGATTCCAACACGAAATGAGGTGAGATAAACGCTAACGATGAGGTTGAAATTAATGGCAAGGAGGTTGATATGGACGATGAAGTCGACAACGTTACACCGTAGCCATTCTATCATTATTATTTTTAATGGTATGTCTATTTATGTACCTTGCGTACGGTTAGATTCAGATTAATCAACAAAGTACCTAAACAAGTTAGGTAGTTATTTTGTTTTTAACCCCCGACCGATCGAGGGAAGGCGTGTTATAAGTTTGACAGTTAATCTGTTGGCCTGTTTTTCTGTTTATCTGTAGCATCATAACTTGAGAACGGGTAACTACGATTTCGACCCGGTTTTTTAAAAAAATAATTGAGAATTTTGTCGAGTGTTGTTTAGCTAGGTTTGATAAAAATGGGATTAATCGTTTCCAAGATTTTGGAGTATCTTTGATGTCAGATGGGATCTCTGGAACGGTAATAGCTAGATGGTTCGAATTTGCGCTCAAATATTCAGGTTCAAAGTGCGTTACCGATATCTGAAACCTTGAAGATCTGATGATGACCAGGAAAAAGTAAACGAACTTAAATTTTACAGTAAGAAACTGGAAGAATTTGGAGTCCGCCGAAACCATAATAGTTAGATGGGGTCTTCTCGCACTAAAGTTGTAGGTAATCCTGAGACAATGTTTAAGCGATGAAGAGAAAAAAATATTTAAAGATGGCGGTCAAAACATAAAAGTAAATTATGTTGAGCTTGGAATTTTAAGAGGCCAAAGGCCGAGCTCCGCGTAGGGCGTAGTCCGGAGCGTCCCCCGCCTTAAGGCGCCGCAGGTCTAACTTTTTGAATGTTCTTAGCCATGTCAAATGAAAATTGAATCAGTGGTTCTAAGATCTTGGAGTATCTTGGCTTGTTGGAGTATGATGGGATCTCTGGAACGGTAACAGTTAGGTGGATCGGGTTTGAGCTCAAATGTTTATGACCATGGTGACCTTCCCACATCTGGAACCTTGAGCATCTGATGATCACCAGGAGGAGGGTCTCCAAAATGGGACGTCAGGGATTTATTGAATTTTTAATTTAGAGTTATTGAAAAAAAAATGAAAATAAAAAATGAAAAAGTTTATGTACTTATTACAGGGCACACAAAAAAAGGACCTCCGACTTACAAACTAGGTCGAAAACCTGTATCTTGTAAGTCGGGATTCCGACGCACTTTCTGTGCAAGCAAATTACAAATTATATTCTTAACCTAAAAGGAATTTGGAAAATTTAATCATAAAGGAATTTAGTAAAGATAATGGTAAGAGTGAGTATGGGTGAGGGTGTGTTAGGTTGTGTGGGAGTGTGTATTATCTATGTATTGCCTAGGTATGGAAAAGTTTATATCTTAAACCTTAAACTGTTATTGTATGTACATGACTGCTTGCGAAGATAACAGTAACTATACTGCACATCTAATTGATGCGATAAAATGAGAAACTCAAAACAGATAAAATGAGAAACTCAAAACAGATAAAATGTGGAAATCTTAGATAAAATTATCACAAATCAAATAAAACAGAGCAATAGTCTTATTGCTTTATAGACTATAGCTTAGGAATTTTTTGTAAGAATAACAAGTTTTACTCAAACATTTGCCTTGTATACTGATCAACTTAAATATTGTAGGTATACAATAGGTTTTTGGAATGTCGGTGGCGTCGTGGCTAGGACGTCGGACTCCCATGCGGGAGGTCCGGGTTCCAAACCATGCAATGTTATGTACTATGATCGGAGTAGGGCTGTTTTTGGTACTTGCCACATACGGTCATAATATGGATAAGTATGCCCAATAATCCCGGGATTTCCGGGATTGAATAAATATATTATTTAGATTTTTAACGTTATATTTGTTTTGATACACATTTAAGATTGGTGGCGAAATATTTTTTTAAGATTCATGGCGCTAGTGTACCTATGGTAGTGTTTTCACTTCTTCGTAAGTTCACAATTTTATAAAAAAAAGGTAATCCGCCGAGTTAGGGCGAGGTTTATAAAAGTATTTTACAACATTTGCTCGATAACTTAAAACGGGATCCCGAAATCATATCCATATTAATATAACCTTTGAGGACATTGACCCGAAAGAGCCCTACCTACACCGATCAGTGGTTATGTACCAATGAGTTTTCGGTTTTTTCGGAAGGCTTACATACACTGCTCTGACGGTGAAGGAAAACATCGTGAGGAAACCTGCACACTGAGATAACCAGTGTGTGAAATGGGGAAGGCAAAGGCAAACCAACCCTTTTATTCTGCGAAGAGAGTCGTTCTATGTGATTAATTACTTAGAATGATCACGACCCTCAGCCATGAGGACTACGACTAAAAAAAGAAACTATAGGTTTTGTAGATTTTTTGCCTTTGAGTTCAACCTAGATTAACTTAAATATATAGACTAAGATCGACAGGCAGACGGGGCAACTAATAGTTAGTGGTCACCATCGTTGTTTAGAATAGAAACATGCAACTTCATGGGTATTGCTGGCCTTACAACTTGGGTTTCCATACAAATTATTGTACACATTGTGGAATATTTTAATGCAATATTGTTACTAATAGTTCGGTCATGATGTTTTACTGTCGCCTATGTAAAACGTAATAAACTTTAGAATCTTTAATATGAATAATTTTCAACATTTTTTATTTGTGGCGTGCCCTGGGAGAGGCATATGCCCAGCAGACAGTGACTTACGATCAGGTGGCCGGATTGTTCGTCTGCTCTCTTAGACAATGATTTAAAAAATCCTACAAGTGCATATTTTTTTTAACAGTAGGGTACAACAATGGTAATTATATTAGACAGGTCGATCTTATTTGTTTACTAGTAAATTTCAACTCAAGAGAGTTTTATAGTTATATTTACTCGAAATAGGTATACAAATGCGGAACTATTAATAACGAGATGCATCCGCTGTTTATGTGGGTACTTTTAGCCCGTGCGACTAACAACAATGCATGCATTCAGTCGCCAGTCGCAAAACTGATTGTTAATACTTTGTCTGTAGATAATTTTGTTTGTTATTCCGCAAACCTAAGTTTGCGGTGTCTATTTTTCAACATATTTATATTTTTCTAAAACAAAAACAGGCTTTTGTCCATGGTCATTAATTTAGTAGTACTTCTATTCCTATAAATCGTATGTACCTGCCAGTTTCTATTCTTCTGACCTCCACTGACGTTTGAATAATGTATTTTTTATCGTATTTTCATAATGCAGAGTAATGTTATGTAATGACCGTATACTACCAGCGTATCGACCATTATCGTTAGTTGAAATCATTCCCCGATTTCCCATTAACCGATTCGAATTACTATTACCATTTATTTTATTTGCTGTGTTTATTATGCTAAGAGTTGAAAGGCATAGCCAGCTATGGCTGGGCCATTTCCGCTACCATCCATACATCCACAGCTATTAACAATTAACAGACAAGCTCGGTCATCAACTCGTCTGCCTTCCAGAAACACATTGTGCTTTTAATAAAGCAATTAATTAGGATTTAATAATTTCCTTCATCATCGGCAAACCCTGTTGAATCCAGTATCGGACATATAGCTCTCCTAATTATCTCCATCTGATTCTGCTGGTGGTATCACGACTCCACATTCGGCTTCCGGTTCGAGGTCACCACTCGGTCACTACTCCTAATAATTTCCTTATAATTAAGGAGTTATACTTCTTATTAATTAGGTCCCAAAAGCCTAAGTAACGTTAAAAATCTTTATAAATCACCGTCCAATCCTAATGCCGAGTTTCCAGTTAAAATGCGCTAACTACTGCCTAAAATCGGATATCAAAATTAAATATTTTTAGCTGAATATTTTTAAATATTTATATGTAGGCAGGTGTTTGAAAACAATCCCCAGATGGTCAGAATTAAAGAAATAGGTCATACACGGCTTGTATTCACATCTTCTATCTACACTATAACCATTGAACAAATAATCACTAAATACGTTTTAACTAATTTCAAACTCTCATTCCCATTTTATAGAGATGCTACTTTGAATACCAGTAACGTTCCAGTAGTTGCTGACTTTCCCCCCTTTTGCCAAATATACATTACATATAATAATGCTTTGTACTATAATTTTAAATTTATTTGATTAGGCAATAAATGTATTTCTATTCTATTCTATTCTAGTTTCAAATTTTCAATTAATTGTCCGGTTCGATTACGTTATGTTACAAGCGTATTATGTTATAATACTATGATAATAGCACATGTTATGCCGGTTGCTTTACGTAAATAACCAACTTTCTCTACATTTCCTATTCAGTGGAATTGGTGATGAACGTAGCAAAACATATCTTTTCTAGTAGAAGAAAGTGAAGATCCATCAGTTTTTGTTACCTGATGGTTAGTGGTAAAGATGCACAGTGTTGGATATAGCTCTTCTAACTACTATTGGGTGCAAGAAAGGAAAGAAAGAAAGAAGAAATTAAAACACTGTATTACCAAAAAGAAAAATAATACATTTTCTACAAATATTCAGAAAAGATAATGTCGTTGCAGATATTCTATGTATATTTATTTCTATGTATATTTGGCAAAAGGGGGAAAGTCAGCAAATACTAGCAAGATTGTTGCTAGTCGCTTGACAGGAACCTGAGAGGGTTTTAAGAACCAATCTGGGTTTTTCTTACCCCTTACGGTACGCATTTTTGTAGCGTGCTGGTATCATAATCACGTTTTTAGTAGAATAATCTAACCTGAGATTCCCTAACAGGGAAAATGGAAACACGGGGAAGATATTTTCTTTTGTTCATCGTTCGGAGCCAATCTTATCATCATCATCAGCAGCCTACTCTAGTCCACTGCTGGACATAGGCCTCTCTCAGGGCGCGCCACTGAGCCTGATCTTCGGCTCTTCTCATCCAGTCGCACACTAAGTTTGCCCAAACGCGGTCTCCACTCCAGAACTCTTCTACCCCAGCAGTTGTCTGCGACAGATTTTAATCTTATATTAGGGGCCAATTATTATACCGATAGTAATCTAAGTAATCTGATCGAAATCGACCTACTCGTAATTTATCGAAATGTTTTTTGTAAATAATTGGAAATCTATATTTTTGCCATTACATAGTGATCGTTAATTTAAGTATGTTATCTTATCTATGATAAAACAAATTAATAACTTTAAAAAAAATATAATTATCATTTATCATTCAATATAAATCGATACGTTATTACGTGCATAATGTATGGCACGCGCATGTATGTATGGATTATATTATTACATACTTATTTATTGCTAACCAAGATCTATTATATTTTATTATATTTATATATCAGAAAAGTATGCTCATAAAAAATTTCGAGACACGAGAATACTAATAAAGACTTCGTGATATTTTTCCTATAACCCTGCCCGGTCGTCAATTTTTATTTTGTACTTTAGTGCTCATAAATAGTATATTTCAAAATTATGAGACTTTAAAACGTCTGTGGGCACCACTATTTCTGGAGTCAACTACACAATGGCTTCGGCTTTCTTTGGAGAGGCATCTAATCTGACGATTAATATAATAATTTCTAGAAAAAAATTTATTCAGAAAATAAATTTTAAATGACGAATAACGTTTACGTTACGCTGTCCAATGAACTGGTGCGTGCTCCAAATCCTTGAAATTATTTTGCCATTAGTAGCTAGTTACTATGAACGATTTTAGAGTCGGTAGTTAGATGCATACCTATACGAGTACACCGTTGATTGAATATTTGTTATCAAGGCCGAATGCATTGGTTACCTGCACCGTTCACTGTGCATTTTATTTTTAACTAATAAGAATTGGTTTTGAAACATCACGTTCATATTGCTACAGTCTGTCCTCTATTGCCGACTAGCAGGGTTCTAGGACAGTGCGCAGATGAAGTAATAGAAGAATTTGTTGATAAATAATATATTTTAAGGAAAAGTACACAAATAGTAACACAGAAAATAGGTAGTAGGAAATAAAAGTGAACGGGAGACGTCCGTTCGAGACAAAATACAGAGAAAAAGTGAAAGTACGAGGGCTGTTCCGAAAATTTTTAGTAAAATCAAAAGTTATAAGTTTATCGTAAAAATGTATTTACAGTTTTTCAAAATACTCCCCTCCTGCCTCTATACATTTGTTCATTCGACTGAACCAGCTTTCAAAACATTTAAAAAAAGATTCTTGCGGAAGGTCGAAAAACAGTCGCCTAAATTCATCGACGGCTTCGTGCGAAGTCCTAAATCTTCGCCCACGGAGCATTTTTTTTACCGTGGGAAATTAAAAAAAATCACACGGGGCCAGATCTGGACTGTAGGGTGGATGGGGTAACAGTTGAAGTTCCGTGGTGCCAAAGAGTCCAAGGTTCTAGCAGACATGTGAGCAGGAGCATTGTCTTGATGAAAAAGAATGCCACGGGCGCCGCTCCTTGGACGGTTGTCATTCAGCTCCTCTAGGGTTTTGGGCAAACAAACTTCGCAGTACCACTCACTAGTAACCGTTTTACGATCCTCTAGTGGAATAATGGCAACTGGACCGCTACGCCGGAAAAATACGGCAATCATTTTTTTGTTTACACTTCGGCCGCGAACAACTTTGGTAGGTAACTCGTCCTCCTCGAACACCCATTGTGTGGATTGCTGCTTGGTAAAGGGATCGTAGCTGTAGATCCAAGATCCGTCACTAGTTAAGATGTAGGATACTTGTTGTGAACTCCCTCCATCGAATTTTTCGAGCATAAATTTACACCAATCAACACGTCGGAATTTTTGCTCTTCTGTGAGAGAATGAGGTATCCATCGCGAGGCAAACTTCCGGACACGAAGGTGCACAATATTCGAAACTACCTGTGATCCGATCTTTAGCTCAGCCTGAATCTCTCGGTGTGCAATGTTCCGATGTTCCTTTAATAACCACTCCACCATGATGACGTTTTCATGAGTAACAGCAGTCGGCGGTCTTCCTGGTCTAGGATCATCTTCAAGGCTTTTCCGGCCACGTTTAAATTCGCGATACCAGTAAGTGACGGTGGCTAACGAAGGAGAAGACTCACCAAAAGCAGTTTGTAAATTTTCATGAGATTCCTTAAACGTTAACCCTCGTTTGAAGTCATAGAAAATCATTGCACGAAATGCTTCACGGGACACGTCCATTGTTGCAATCAATTTATTGATGACATCTTGCCGCCAAAAATTCATTAAAATAAACTAATCGAAACTGGCCAGTGATTTTTACCATAGAGATTTACATTGAAATAAGCCTGCAAACGGTTATAAACATAGGGATATTTGAATAATATTAACGAAGTAGCTAATAACTTTCAGAACAGCCCTCGTACAAATAAAACAATGAAATTAATGGAATAATGAAATTTAGAAATGGAATTGGAACATGATTTGAATTTAAATGAAGATGCCAATACGAAATGAGATGAGGTAAACGCTAACGATGAGGTTGAATTTGATGGCAAGGAGGTTGATATGGACGATGAAGTCGACATCGTTACAATATGAAGTGTTTGTGATATAGGTAATAAACTTTATGTAATTGATTTAAGAGGGTTCGACAGGTACAGTGGATCAAACTATACTCTGTGGAACCCTGTCTCAATAGATTTTTGTTATAATTCCTTGACATTCGCATGAATGTGTCAATTAAGTTAAAACGACAAAGTGCATAAGTATTATAAGCACTGATCGGAGTAGGTAGGGCTTTTTCGGGTCAATGTCCTCAAAGGTTATATTAATATGGATATGATTTCGGGATCCCGTTTTAAGTTATCGAGCAAATGTTGTAAATTACTTTTATAAACCTCGCCCTTACTCGGCGGATTACGATTTAAAAAAAATTGTGAACTTACGAAGAAGTTAAAACACTACCATAGGTACACTAGCGCCATGAATCTTAAAAAAAATTATTTCGCCACCAATCTTAAATGTGTATCAAAACAAATATAACGTTAAAAATCTAAATAATATATTTATTCAATCCCGGAAATCCCGGGATTATTGCTTATGGGGCATACTTATCCATATTATGACCGTATGTGGCAAGTACCAAAAACAGCCCTACCTACTCCGATCATAGATTATAAGTATAGCCTGATTTATTGTTTACTATACAAAATGTTGTAGCCCAACAATAGTGTATAAAATTAACCAATAGAGTTCCGTATTTTTATTATATTAAGTAAATTATGGTCGTGTACCATTAGGAAATCAAACTGAACATTTTATTACACCAATTTAGATACAATTAGGAAAGGGAAGTCTATATTTATCGAATTTTAATTGATTGCAAAAAACCAATTCATCAATAAAATCTATTTGATTACGTTGTTAGATTTTTCATAGATTGACCTTAGACTAAGGCTACATTTAATTACTTAAATACGTTTGCCTGTCTTACCTTGAGTTGGTGAATAGAAGTGTATGAGTGATTGGTGGAAAACACCTGCGTAGTCTCCGTAGGTAATTGGTCCACGTAAAATAGATCTTCTTCTAAGTCGTATTCCTCATTGCTGAGGGTCGTGATCTTTCTAAGAATTAATCACATGGAGCGACTCCGGTGGCAGATTTAAAGGGGTGGTTGGCTATTGCCTTCCCCAATTCACACAATGGTTATCTCAGTGTGCAGATTTCCTTACGATGTTTCATTCACCGTCAGAGCATTCGGTAAAAGTACTAAGTTTTTCGAATAAAACCGAAAAACTCATTGGTGGGTAAGTACATGGCATTGCATGGTTTCGAACCCGGACCTCCGCATGGGAGTCCGACGTCCTAGCCACGACGCCACCGACGCTCTCGGAAAATCGGTGAAATAAACTGGTTCTTTGCATCAGTATTTACGAGTAACTGGCGCTCGCACCTAAGCCGTCCCTGTCCTCATGTTTTGGCCTCGTGGAAATAGGTTGACAACGGTTACAAAACATTCTTTTTATCACCTTAAATATTTATATTTGTAGATGTTACTAACTGCAGAGGCTGTATTTTATTGTAACACTCAAGACTTGAGTAATATCTACTGATAAAAATCTGTGTAAACTGAAACATTAGACTAAAGATAAGGGAGAACATTTCAAACGACCAGCCAGAATAATATAATTGTCGACAAACACAAACATCTAGATGGCAACTGTTTGTCTGTGGCATCATAACTTGAGAACGGATGGTCCGATTTGGACCCGGTTTTTTAATTTAATAGAAATTTTTTTTCGAGAATGTTCTTAGCTAGGTCTGATAAAAATTGGACCAGTGGTTTACAAGATCTTGGAGTATCTTTGATTGCAGATGGGTTCTCTGGAACGATAATAGTTAGACGATTCGAATTTGAGCTCAAATATTTAGGTTCATCGTGCGTTTCTGACATCTGAAGCCTTGAGGATCTGATGATGACCAAGAAAAAGTAAGCGAACTTTAAACATTATCAGCCCGTCGAAAATATAATAGGTAGATGGGGGTCTCCTCGAACTAAAGTTGTAGGAAACCCTGAGACAATGTTTATGCGATGAAGAGAAAAAAAATATTTAAATATGGTGGTCAAAAATTAAAAGTAAATGATGTAGAGCTAAGAATTTAAAATAGCCATGGCGAGGCCGAAGGCCGAGCTCCGCGTAGTACGTAGTCCAGAGAGTCCCCCGGTCTTAAGGCGCCGCAGATCTAACTTTTTGAATGTTCTTAGCCATGTCAGATGAAAATTGGATCAGTGGTTCTAAAATCTTCTAATGTCACCATTCGCTTCAAGATCAACCCGTCCAAGATGTTTTACGTGTATACTAACACTTTTTGGAACTCTCACTTCTAAGTTCCATCAGTCTAACCAGACTCCCATCTTGTTCCAGTGCGCACAAGTAGCAACCAATGTCGTAGAACAGAAGCACCAGGTGTCCAGAGCGAAGAGAAGTCGCGCTTTAGGAAGCAGAGCATTCCGAGGCAGCACTGTTTGGTTTACAGGCCTCAGCGGGGCTGGAAAGACGAGTGTAGCGTTTGCGCTTGAAGCCTATCTAGTTTCTAGAGGTAAGGACACAAATCTTGATGAAGGGATAGCCAAGCTTCGATTATTCGGACCGAATCGAAGAAGCGTAATGCCTTTGGGTCATAGAAATTTTACAAATATCAGAAATTTGTTTCAAAATCGCTGCAGTATGTTAAAGGCGTGAGTTGCTTACAAAATAGCATCCTTTCCACTCTTCTTTAATCCGTTACCACACTTCTTTATGGACTGTACATCTTAACATAAGGTTCTTCGAATATTTTGAAGAGGGCGGACTGACTCTGCAAAGAGTTGATTTAGAACAGTCAGTAGATGTACTTGCCTCTCTTCTAAGTTGTATTCCTCCTTGCTGAGGGTCGTGACCATTCTAAGGAATTAATCACATAGAACGACTCTCTTGGCAGATTTAATGGAGTGGTTTGCCTTTGCCTTCCCCATTTCACACACTGGTTATCTCGGTGTTCAGGTTTCCTCACGATGTTTTCCTTCACCGTCTGAGCAGTCGGTAAATGTACGTAAGTGTTCGAAAAAAACGAAAAACTCATTGGTACATGACATTGCTCGGTTTCGAACCCGGACCTTCCGCCCGCATGGGAATCCGACGTCCTAGCCACGACGCCACCGATGTTCTTACTCGTATTTGTCTACGAAATAATTAAAAATTACTTTGGATCACGTATACCTATACCTTCAAGCCTCAAGTAACTTTTAACAAAAGCAAGGTTTCTTTCTGATTCCATTTTATCTATGAACAAATTAATTGTGTCTCTTTAAAATATGCCAGTGTTTCGTCAACCTGTGTAATAATAGTAATTTAACACTTCGTGTAATTCAATAAGTTTACTATGCAAAATGCATTTGTGCTACTACGCTAATTTGTATAGCGTTTTAGTCACATTTAAAACCATACATGTATCACCTATTATGCGTAGATATGAGGCTGATAAATGTTGCAATGGAAATCTCTTTTCGTGGTTATCAGCCGGTGGCGGTGTATTGTTGGAGTTTTAACGTCACATAGAAACAGAGTATAACATTGAAATGATAACACTATTGTATAGAGAAAGAAAAGCCGGTGTGTAATCATTTCAGAACTTTACCGAGATTTGGTATAATTTATGCATGTGTCCATCACCATTATACAGCGAATTCTAATACAGTCAACCTATCTAAATCGTCAAAATGTAATAAGTATTGGGGAATATACCATATTGCGCAGGCAAGGTTGAGATATAATCCAGATCGTTTACTTTAACTAGTGATCGACTGTACATGATCATGCATGGTAGATTGGTAGCCTATTTTCTGTCTTGCTTTGGAAATATGTCTGTCTTATTCCCGCTCCTCAATTTCTGGTGTTCTTGAGTAAATGATCTTGCATTAGCTGGAAATGAGTCTAGCGTTTTTAGAAAAGATGTGCCGTGTGCTCTACCCTAAGTAAATAGCTTGACCACAAATGCTTTACCGCGCCTTGGGTGGCGACAGACGTAAGGAGGGAGGGAAGCACGCGGGTGGGCCTCACAGAGAGTTGCCAATAGAGCGGGCTGCTCCGCCCCCGTGTCTCGCCGCGCAGCTACCTAAGGCGCGGTACAGCGTTTGTGGTCAAGTTATAGTACTCTGTGTTGTCAGCAGCCATTCTAAACATACACGACACTCCCCAGGTATCCCAGCATACGGCCTCGACGGCGACAATATCCGAACGGGCCTGAACAAGAACCTCGGCTTCACGAAGCAGGATCGAGAGGAGAACATCAGGAGGGTAGCCGAGGTGGCGAAGCTCTTCGCAGATAGTGGTGTCGTGTGTTTGTGCAGTTTTGTGTCGCCTTTTGCGGAGGTAAGATTCCACGCGATTTAGGTAACTGTTAAAGGCGGAAATGATCCTAAATAAATTCTACACAATATGGTTCTACGAAATTTTTAAGGATTCGTGTTTTTTTCTAGCTATGACACTCCTATACTAATTATTATCGTGAAGGAACGAACGCGCGACCCTATGGAGCTAGTATTTATCGTCTCGTGTCACCGTTATGGTTGAAATTTTGTCTACGAAATGTCATTTGATAATATGAAACACTTACTGTTGTTTGCTAAGTTGGCTCTCAAAGTGATGGCTGACTCTAATAATACTTGAGCTTTCCGTCCCTTTTCTTAGTGACCCTAACGAGGCTGACATGGTCACCTTGTCGTGTACCAAAACCTCTAAACAGAGATTTTAAAAAAAAACATTTGATCATTTTCAACGAGTCAATCTTACCGCGAATGTTCCACAGGTAATATCAACTGAATAATGGTCATTTGCTCAGTTTTGGCCTATTCCACTTGATCCTACCGATTTGCTTCTTCGTTCATTATGCGAACGGCTAAGGAATGGAACAGCCTGCCGGCGTCTGTATTTCCCGAAACCTACAACCTTGGGATCTTCAAGGCCAGAGTGAATAGGCATTTACTGGACCCGTATGCTCCATCGTCGACCCCATCGTCGCTTACCATCAGGCGAGATCGAGGTCAAATGCGGGTTTAGAAGTAAATTAAAAAAAAAAAAAAACCTATCCACCCATTTTAATAAAAAGATACGAACCCCTTGATATTTCATCTCGCCCACGCAATCGACATGTTGACAAAAACTCGATATAAAATAACATTAATCACCTGTCCAATAGGGGATCGGGACTATTTTTTCTTCCATCCAAGTTACGTTTAATTTTGTTCGCAGGACCGTGAGGTAGCGAGACGTATTCACACGGACTCTGACCTTCCGTTTTTCGAAGTATTCATCGACACACCACTCGAGGTGTGCGAGCAGAGGGACACTAAAGGGCTCTACAAGAAAGCTAGAGACGGACAGATTAAGGTAAGATTTCACCTGTATAAAAAAGCACAATGTTACTCAGGCAGGCTGAGAGTTATGGCGGAAAAGTCGCTGGTGAAGGTTCTACGGTGTTTATTTTATTGCTCAAAAATTGTTTTCTGGTGATTTTGATAGCTAAAATCGGTGTAGTTTTGTCTAGCATACGTCAAGTAAGTAACAGTGACAATGTGTTGGACTCTTAAAATAAACTTCTCGTTAGTGGTTCGTTATGTAGTTTCACTCTGTGATTCTGCGGCGAGCCATGAGAATTCGCCAGATACTAGACCGGTTGAAATTATAACTCCTAGGAGTGTTAAAATGTGTCTACACCACAACATTTTGATGCTGGAAAACTAAATCGCTTAATGTTTAGGCTGGCCTGTGTTGCCAATGCCATGTTATTTTTTTTTTAAATCAGGCAGGCTGAGAGTTTCTCCCGCGCTTTTGTCGCGTCCACGCCAGCTTTGTTTCGTTCTGAATATCTGAATACCATCTGCTTTTCTATTTTACCTCTTTACTTGTAGAGGTTGGAGGTTGGTTGTGGAGGTTGTAGTCTGTGTTCATTCATAATTATTACTAACAGACTAAGTAAGTAAGTGTTTGTTTCATATCTTGTCTCATGATTTTGTTTACTTCAAATCACCGTCACCTTGTTAGGCATCTATCATTACATTAATAAATTTGTGTCTATCAAATAAATGAAATTACTTGTTGGCTCAGAATTGTTTTACAGTATAAGTACATTACTATAGTGTCGTAAACTCATTTGATAAAAACCTTTATAGATGTTTACTTGGTAAATAATGAAACGGTGTTAAAGATGTTATCAACGTAATTAGCCTATGGTTTAACAACTTCAAACAAATATGGGCATATATGCATATAATATGCATTCACCGTATTGGCATCAATATTTGAGTGCCAATCCATCAAATTTACAGCTATTGCTCAAGTGATTCATTTCTACATAACAATTGTTTAATTTCTACACAGCTCTTGTTATTTATTTTAGTGTGAAAAAGATATCAAATCGGTTAGTCGAGAGACTAGTAACTAATCATTCATCATCAACTAATCATCAATCATCAAACAATCATCATTCAATCGGTTCACCTTTTTCCACCAAAATTACTCCACCGGATGGTTGTCTGGAAGAGATCGCTTTTAGCGATAAGACAAAGAGCATTCATTCTTCATTAGGACTAGTGGCGCCCTCTCTTCTAGAATGATGACGTGAGCATTGACAGCGAGGCACGAAGTTGACCCATAGGTCATATACTTTCATACATTTGACATTTCAGTGCCCGACTAATGTATCGGAAAAATGCTCAAATCGCATGCGCGAACTTGCAGACGCGGTTTTCTTATAAAACTTCTATACATAGCGGTGAATTTCAAAATCTTTGGCCTCCTTTTTAGAACTCGATTAAAAATGACCGTCATAATTAGGCTAGGTTGGGTTTGTTTCCCTAATTCCCTTACTCAACAGCTGTATAATTTCCAGGGCTTCACAGGCATAACCCAGGAGTATGAGCGGCCGGAGACGCCGGAGTTGGTGGTGCAGACCGTGGGGCGGTCCGTCGAAGAGTCCACCATGGAGGTGGTGCGGCTACTCGAGTCGCAGGTGGGTCTAAAGATCCCTAAAGATAGTACAGTGGGCAGCACAGGCTGTACCCTTTAGCACTTTGTCGCTTTAAACTACTTTAAGGAATCATAACAAAAACTTATAGCGACAGGGTTCTATAGAGTGTAACTTGATGTGTGTTCCACTGTACATATACTACTGGTAAGTATAGGGATACTCATGGGCGGCGCTGTGGACATAATTCAACTGAAGATCAAAATCAAAATGTTTTATTATAAGTACCTTATAGTACATTTTATAACGTAATTTTTTACTCTACTACCGCTTCGTAAGGTGCTGTAGCTGAAAGGAAAGAAGCGGCGCAAGAAACTTTCAGCAGCACATCTTTTGAAATAAATATATCTTACAATAATTATGAATACAATCATATACACAATGTGCAGAGCTGGAACTGAATTTAGGACCAAGCCTCTTTATCATTGAAATAGTCATTTATTTTATAATAACCCTTTTTACATGGGTCTTAAATTTTATTATGGGTTTTTAATTTAAGAAACCCGCGACATACCATTGTTGGAGATCCTCTTACCTTTTCCTGATCATCATCAGGTTCCAGGTATCAGGTAAGGGCACGATGATCCTAAACATTTAAGCTTAAATTCGACTAGCTAGACTATTACCGTTTCAGAGATCTGACAACAAAGATACTCCATGATCTTGGAAACTCCTGATCCAATTTTTATCAGACATGTTTAAGAACAATCAACAAAATTCTCTGTTAAAACAATCCGCATCCAAATCGGATCGTCGGTTATTAAGATTAGGGATGTTACGGAGCTTCGACTCCGACTCCGAAAGGTCGGAACTTCCGATTGATTTTACACCTCCGACTTCGGCTCTGATAATTTTGAATCGGAGGTTATACCGAAGATTTGTGAGCAAACATTCAAATATCAATATTTTTTTAAATAGTGTAGGAATATATTTATGTATTCCTACACTACTCTCTAAAGGAACATGTTTTATTGCCGCAAAAGTCATCATTTAAAAAAATTGCCAGTTCGCTATAAAAATTAAAAAACTGTTTAAAATTTGAACTTCTTCTGAACATCTCTCTTCTACCTCCGCCCCCGACTCTTAGGTTTCGACTCCGGTTCCGGTAAAACCACCTCCGTAACATCCCTAGTTAAGATACCACAGACAAACAGACCAACACGTCAAACTTTAAATAACACCCCTTTGTTGATTGTTCGAGGGTTAAATGACGGGCAATGCAACCTTGTCGGATGATTTTACAGTCATAAAGTATTAAACCGTAAACAATTTGTTTACTCAGTTGTGTTTGTAGGTATGTGGATACGCAAGTATTAAAACATGTGTTACAAAGTTGGCGTTGGCGTCGCCAAACATGATGGTAGTTACGCCCAACATTATTACTGAATAAAAGAGATCTTTACGGCGAAGTCACAAACAAGTCGCCGCTCGCACTCCGTTTTAACCCCCACGCACCTGAGTTCACATTTTGTGGCGCCACTCGCAAGCGTCTATTACATTTCTAGGGTATAACATTTCGCTGGTCATTAATCATTATTAAAACTTTGCAAAATATATTGTAGAGATAACAAACACGTGAAATGTGTTTCTACAAAATAAAATAAAGAAATATCATTTAGTTTTTTATAATTAAATATAAACATTTAAATAAGTATTGTATTAAAAATTGAATAATTTCATGAAGAACGAAATTGTATGAAAACCCCTTCGATTTTTTTTGGTTACGTCAAAGTTTTTGGTTGGGACTACGACATCGATTTATCCTAACCTATAAAATTGTAAGTAAGTAAGTGTACGCGCACGCCGACTCGCCGTAGAAAACTCGGTGTCGACGCTGCACGGCCGACGTACGCGTAGCACCTTCGTAGCTCACTAGCCCGTAGAGTTCCCTTGAAGAGCGGGGTGGGGGAGGGGAGACGTGCGAAATGAAACTTATTCGTTTTTTTTTTAATACGGCACGAGACAGCCGAAACCCCCTCCCACTGTACTGCCTTGAGGTTCTTGCTTCAGCCAACGGTGGCTTTTCTTCAGGAAGGCTTCTTTGTTTTTCTTCTTTTCTTCCTTTCCTTTGCTGGTCGACGACTTGCTGATGACTGCTGATGACTGACGAATGTATGTGCAACGCGCTTGCTTTTATCCCCAAGGCAGTATCGGTGGAAGAGAGCCCCGCTAAAATCGTTCACTTTAATCGCTCATTTTTACTATGTACAGGAAGAAAATCTTAACTCTACGGGAAAACTATGATAATTACGGAAAAACTTACTTGCTAGGTAGGTACTTCTTAATACGATCTTATATACTAAAACTATTTACCAGCTGTACATTACGTATTTAAAAAGATATTTACAATAATAGAGTCTAAGTTTACGAAAAAACGTCAAACTTCTCCACGGTTTTCTCAATTTCCTCTTGTATACTTAATTTACCGAAATGATTTTGGATTCACTTTGAAGGGCATTACTTGAGCTTTGAAATTACGTGTCGGTACTTATCGTAGCCCTTCTAGCTTTTCCGCTATTGAGAAAACTGTGGAAAATACGAAATACCATCTCTCTCACTCGCGCGGCCGGGCGAGCGCTGCAAGAAAGGCGGGTGGCGCGGGGCGAGGAAGTATAAAATAAACGCAGGGCGCTCGCGGTACGACGGAGGTGAGGCGCGGGCTGAGGGAACATAAATATACGAAACGTCGGTTCCCGCGACTCACTCTATTTTCGAGCGCCTTTGCGCTTCGTACATCTTTTATTGTTTATGCGCAGCCAGATTATGTACTTACGTACTAAAACTTATTGACTACGCATATCTATATGACCCTAATCTACTTAAACTATGAAATGGTATGTGTACAGCCTATGTAAATGCGAATGCTTGGCTCGTGCACCAACATTCTTCCCCCTGTGACGAAGTCACACTCACGGTGCACGAGCAGTACCTACCTACTTACGTGTTACATAGTGAAAATGCTAAACTGAAAATACTGACTTTACATCTGACTTGCTTTTACGTAGATCTAAAGAACTTTATACTTGAAACTTAAGACTTACATTTCAGACTTCACTTGTAACTGAATGAACTTAACTTGTACTTAGCTACAATTTTACAATTTACATTATTTGAAAATGACTTTACATTATAACATTCTAAAATTGCTACTTGAAAATCTTTAAAACTTTTCACGTATACTTTACAAATGGAAAACTTGGAAAAAGCTACACTAGCTACGTGTGAAAGTCTGGAGCTCCGACCTTACAGTTCGTTCTGTCTCTTTCTAACTAAGCAAAATGTTATTGGTATTATCTGGAACTTCTACGCTGCTTACGAACGTGATCGTAGCTGCGACTACGATAGCTGTTGAACTTCTGTATCTGACTTATTAAACTATCCACTTAAACTTATAGGCCGTGGTCGACGTAACAGTGGATGAACTCTTGAACCTTGGAACTTACATTCTTTACCTAGATGCCCTAGCTTTAGGCAACGGAAGCAAAATCTGTTTCTTTTAATTAATACCCAACGATCGTCCCCATTTAGGGCTCTAAACTGATCGCAGTCTTTGATGTTGTGATCTGACTTTTCGCAAACGGGACAAGTGCTGCTAGAAAGGACCTTACTACGACTATCTCTATTACTATAAACTGACTTTGGGGACGGAACCTTGTAAGCTGTAGCCTGGGATACTTCGTTACTTAAAACATTGATGCTTGGCGTGAAACCACAAGCTCTAAAGATCTCTATACTTTGTTCTAAAAACTTTGCGAACTGTAAAATCGGAGGCTCTGTACTGTTGCTCTCTAACTTAATCAGCCACCGACACCTGAGGTCGTAGGGCAACTTCGATACACAAATAGTCATTAATTCATCATCTATTAACTCACTACTACCTTTAATTTGACTGAGATGACTAGCTAGCAAAAATATCTTTGTATGAAAATCACTGATTTCTTCATAAGTACTAGTCTCTGGCAATGGTGGCATGACTCTAACATCGTTAACTAATCTCTGAATTACGTATCTAATATCACCATATTTGAGACAGAGCTTCTTTCTAATTAACTCTAAATGATCTGTACTACACAACAAAGGACTTACTGCTTCACGAGCTTTCCCTCTTAGACTTTTATTTAACTTGTCTAAAATATCTAACTTACTGAATACTTTACTATCTAATAAATTACTGAAATGCAAACTAAAGAGGGGCCACTCTGAAGGATCACCACTAAAACTAGGTAACTGACAAGTTGGCTGCGCATAAACAAGAAAAGGCGTACCTGACTGTGACCCAGTGTGATACGAAGGCGTCGCGCTGGCGACCGGGACAGAGCCACTCGTAGCAAGCAGCCGGGGCGTCGGAGCGGATGTGCGCAGCTCCTCGGACTCGGTGGTGATCGGGCGTCCTTGTTGCACGGTCTCGGCGTAGGCTGAAGGCAGGTAGTACTCCGTGTGTGGTGATGTCGGAACTCGAGGTGCGTCATCTCTGATTGGCTGTTCTCTCGTAGCGGGTTTCGTAGCAGTTGTCGTAGCGAATGTCGTAGCTGGTACTCTCGATACTGTGCCTGGATCCGTAGCAGAAGGCGTAACGAACGGCGAAGTTGGCACTATATTTGTCTTGGGTTCTTGTGGTTGAGTACTGATTGATTCAAGTTCGAAATCTTCTATGTCTGCTAGTGCTAGTTCGCCTTCTGCTTCAATAATGATTTCTTTGATCTTGAACTCTTCGTCTAAGATTTCCAACCTCTTCTGCAACTGCTCTTTTATAAGTCGCTTTCTCTCTTGTAGGACCTCTTGTCGCAGTCGCGCTTTTCTTATCTCTGTTTCTATCTTGACTCTTCTTATCTTGCAACTTGACGTCTCGCTTGAAGCTTCTTGTGGAAGGTTGTTGTTTCTGATGTGTAGCTGACGAATCTCTTCGAGGAGGAACGACAAACTTTCCGGGAACGCTGTTCCATCGCGCTCGTCTCGTTGGGGTGAGACGTCCGCCAATACGTAGTTATCGGCGGGAGGCGCGGACGTGACTTTACTTTGTACTTGACTCGCGAACGCGTGTACATCGCGCATGTCTCCTGGCGTTGAGACTCCCAGTGCGACGTTACTGGGTTGCGCGGACGCGGGAACTTCACTGACTTGTACGCGCGGTGCGAGGGGCAAAAACCCGAGCTCGCTGTTGGACGGCGCGATAACCGCGGCCGCACCGGCATCGGCAGCGGCACCTGCACGAGCGGCGGCTTGGACGGCGAAGGCACGGGCGGCGGCCTCCGCGTTTGCTTGCGCGGTTTCTTCGTCCACAGCACGGGCTGCGGCTGCGGCGGCGGCCCGAACGGAGGCCGCAACAGCGGCGGCGCGGGCTGCCTCTTCGTGGTTGGCTGGAGGAGCTTCTTCCCCCGCTGGGCTTCGCTGCTTGTATGGAACTCGACGGCTCTTCTTGTGCGTCGACATCTTCGGTCGCTGTCTCTTTCTATCCACGGTTCGAAGGACCAGATGTACGCGCACGCCGACTCGCCGTAGAAAACTCGGTGTCGACGCTGCACGGCCGACGTACGCGTAGCACCTTCGTAGCTCACTAGCCCGTAGAGTTCCCTTGAAGAGCGGGGTGGGGGAGGGGAGACGTGCGAAATGAAACTTATTCGTTTTTTTTTAATACGGCACGAGACAGCCGAAACCCCCTCCCACTGTACTGCCTTGAGGTTCTTGCTTCAGCCAACGGTGGCTTTTCTTCAGGAAGGCTTCTTTGTTTTTCTTCTTTTCTTCCTTTCCTTTGCTGGTCGACGACTTGCTGATGACTGCTGATGACTGACGAATGTATGTGCAACGCGCTTGCTTTTATCCCCAAGGCAGTATCGGTGGAAGAGAGCCCCGCTAAAATCGTTCACTTTAATCGCTCATTTTTACTATGTACAGGAAGAAAATCTTAACTCTACGGGAAAACTATGATAATTACGGAAAAACTTACTTGCTAGGTAGGTACTTCTTAATACGATCTTATATACTAAAACTATTTACCAGCTGTACATTACGTATTTAAAAAGATATTTACAATAATAGAGTCTAAGTTTACGAAAAAACGTCAAACTTCTCCACGGTTTTCTCAATTTCCTCTTGTATACTTAATTTACCGAAATGATTTTGGATTCACTTTGAAGGGCATTACTTGAGATTTGAAATTACGTGTCGGTACTTATCGTAGCCCTTCTAGCTTTTCCGCTATTGAGAAAACTGTGGAAAATACGAAATACCATCTCTCTCACTCGCGCGGCCGGGCGAGCGCTGCAAGAAAGGCGGGTGGCGCGGGGCGAGGAAGTATAAAATAAACGCAGGGCGCTCGCGGTACGACGGAGGTGAGGCGCGGGCTGAGGGAACATAAATATACGAAACGTCGGTTCCCGCGACTCACTCTATTTTCGAGCGCCTTTGCGCTTCGTACATCTTTTATTGTTTATGCGCAGCCAGATTATGTACTTACGTACTAAAACTTATTGACTACGCATATCTATATGACCCTAATCTACTTAAACTATGAAATGGTATGTGTACAGCCTATGTAAATGCGAATGCTTGGCTCGTGCACCAACAGTAAGTAAGTAATACGTTTATTTCACACACAGCAATGACCGAAACAGTTATAATTATAATAAAATAATTATGTAGTCAAAGGTAAACATATCTAAATCATGTATGATGATCTGAAAGGGATAGCTTTTAGCGATAAGACCGCCAATATTGTATTATATTTTTATGTATGTATTTTATTTTATACTAAGTTTTGTGCAATAACGAAGTGATACGTAGAATGGCTGGTCTGAGTGTATATGTCATGCTCCGTTGGTTCGGGCATGTAGAAAGAATGAGTGATGAACGAATGACGAAACAGGTGTACGAAGCGAAAGTGAGTGGAAGGAGAAGCCGGGGTCGTCCTAGACTAACATTTAAGGATCAGATTGACAATGCTCTCAGATAAATTAATTTCCTTGGGGCAAGTTTCATCGCGCTAGAGCGTTGAGAACACGGAAATAACTCCAAGTGCGATTTGGGCTTATTAATATACAGTATATTATTTACTCCTTTCTGAAATCACTAACCGAACTACAGAAGTCTCAGTAGTTCGGTAAATTTGTACAACCGAACTATTGAGACTGAGAGGGTCTCAACAGTTCGGCACCGGACAAAATAACCGAACTACTGAGACTAAAGGGAGCCGACAACCCCAACGGCGAGCATGCGTGAAACGACGAATGATTGTAGAGGGGCAAGAGAAGCGTGCCAAGACTGATTCGTGGCGCTCCGTTGTCTCTGCCTACCCTGCAAGGGATATAGCGTGAAGGTATGTATGTTTTATGCAATTAGAGTATTTTACTTCTACCTTACTATTACTTTTTTTAAATTCTCTTATATAACGTTTTACATAATGATTGCACACCTACTACCTCTACAAAAAATTGCGCAAAGTAAAATTGATTGTCCTGAGCTCCTTAGCAAAATTTCATTGACGGTTCCCAATCAAAATTTACGGAGTAACAGGTTACTTCGCGTCCCTAAGTGTCACACAAATTACAGAAAGAATAGCTACCTAGTAGGAGCATGTGCAGCATTTAACCAGCTAAGCAATAACCCTACTGTAGATCTCTTCAACAGTAGTCCTGATTCCGTAAAATCCTTTCTCTTTAACAAATTTTCCTCTGCCTATCTGTAAATGTACATGGTTGCTAGATTAAGAGTTTTATTATTATCTTTTTAATAACTGTGGAAGCTTATAAATGGCTATTGTTTTTATATATGTATATGTAATTTGTAAATAAGGCTGTAAGCTACCCAAATAAAATAAAATAAATAAATAAATAATAATAATAAATAAAATCTGTATTTTAATTACACATTTTTTTGTCTTCAAAGTGGTGATTGGTGTCTCCTTTTAGGCAAGTAATGCCTGTGCCAGGAGGCACCGCTCTTCCATAACAATATTGTCTATACATATTTTATCCTCTTTCTCGAAAACATTTCCTCAGCCCAAAGGTTGCTTGAAAGAGATCTCTCTTAGCGATAAGGCCGCCTAAATTGTACTTCACTATTTCCTTTTCTATCCTTTGTTTGTTGTTTTCTATTTGTGCAATAAAGTGTATTTTACTTTTACTTTTACCCTACTTTTTTTTCTCAATTTCGCAGGACATTATCCCCCGGTCTGAAGTGACCGGCTTGGGTGTAGAAGAGCTGTTCATATACGGCAATAGACTTACCAGTGCCATCGAGGAAGCCGCGAGACTGCCGCATATTGAGCTCACTACCCTCGACTTGCAGTGGGTCCAGGTACGTACAAATAAGAATAAGTTTATTTGTGCGGTAAGATTACAAAGGATTCATAGTCCATACACCAGTAGGAACTTAAGCATATGTTATATTAAATATATTAAACTAAATAAAATTAGTGAGCAACAATAAACGCTGACCTCCGAACTAGGAAGTTCCGGTATCTCGGAGGACAGATCTCTACTGTGACCAGTAGAAATGAACATGTAACAAAACATGGGAATATATAAAACTGACAAAATTTGAAAGAAAGAAAAAAAGAACAATAATGAAGGTTAATATAAGGGGTGGTGGGAATGCATTGTTTGTTTGTGTGTGTGTGTGTGTGTGTGTGTGTGTGTGTGTGTGTGTGTGTGTGTGTGAAGAGAGGATGAGATATGATGATGAATACTTACACTATATTTCAAGGATGTTTATTATTATTTTATCTGCTCTTTTTCCTTCCTATATGTTAAGCTGGGTAAATAGAAATTGAAAACGTTTATTTAGCGCTGTAAACACCAGAATATAGCAAGTACACAATACGGAAGTATACAAAGATTAATACATACAACACAGAACATCTGGTGCGGTACAGTTCCAAAAAGGGTACACCAGCTCAGCATAATGCAGCACAAGCCACAGCGCTGATTTTCAGCAGGCCCCTCAGTGACTAAAGACAGACTATGGACAGACAGACTATGTGTGGGTACAGTGGGTACAGACTTCAGGGACGAATCCAGATAAAAAATTAGGGGTCACATTTTTCTGTCATAGTTTTTATTCTTTATGTATTTTCCTATAACCCATATATTTTTTTCTATTACATCGGTTACCGAGAACGGAAATAGTTTTAAAAATGGTCAAGGGAGAGTCGAGCCTTGCGCCCTAGAGTGATCTTATGGGTTTTAGCCGCTCTCTGGTTCCGCCACTGACTTGGATGCCTCGGTATACCTGCGAGGGACATTCTCATGTTTCATATTCTCTTCTTCCGTGTGCACTTTGAGCGCGGTTTAAACTACGATATCTTTTGTCTCGCACTGAGGCAGCGTGGAGCGTGCCACGCTCAGAGCGAAGCATGCCTCGGATCAAGGCACGTCCACCGGGCGAGTGAGGCTGCCTCAACGTTTAATGGCTCCTCCATACGATGGCTATGATGGGCAATTACAGACACGCACGATCGTGTAGAGAGCATAATCGTCTATCTATATCATACACTCATCAAAGGAATGCATGTTGATCGTGCGTGTCTGTAATCGTCCATCATGGCATCGTATGGAGGAGTCATAAAACTTTAGTCGTCATAGGGCCAGCGCAGACTTAACGATGGGTAGCACGTAGGATTTTTTTGCACATTATCAATAACACACACAGTCCAAGTTGTCAAGAAAAAATGAATAAAATATTTTTAAAAATCCGAACCCAAATCTTTTTCAAATGCTTTCTTCATATGATATTTTAAACTGTATACGAATGCGAATTTCCAAGAGTACCTATCTATGTTTCAGGTACTATCAGAGGGATGGGCATATCCGCTGAAAGGTTTCATGAGGGAACACGAATATTTACAAGTGAGTATGTTTTAAACAAATATATGTTTTTAATAATATTTGACACCTTCAAATATTGAGGAGCACGTAGCCTAGTTGCGAGCACGGTCCGAAAGTGATCGTGCAGGTTAAGCGACGTTGGCGCTGTCAGTACCAGGATGGGTGACCGCTAGTGGTGTATTTCATCTGAGCTCCTCCGTGCCTCGGAGAGCACGTTAAGCAGTCGGTCCCGGTTGTTGTCGTTCGACAGCAGTCGTTAAGCCATGTCAGAGGCCTACGGGCGGCCTGAACAATTTTGACAAATATGTTGGCCACTAACCATACGATAAGCAAGCAAGCAAGCAACCTTCAATTATTGTTTAAATGTATGACTCTGTACAGTCAGCCTGAGGTGGTTTCACCCTTTTACCTAAATCAGCCAATAAGCAGCAATGGTTGCATTGCTGTGTTCCGGTTTGAAAGGTAAAAAAGCAAGCGTAATTACGGCACATGAGGCACTCCATCTAGGGCCTCAAGGTTAGCAGCACATCGAAAACCCTCTAATAACATTATAGTTAGGTTAGTTATCTATGGGTAACGGCGACCACTTACGATCAGTCCGTTTGCTCGTCTCCTGTACTTAAATAATAAAAAAAAGATACCTAGATTATTATTATTTTTTTTTTATTTATTGAAAATCTACATAATTTCATTCAAACATTGACATTCACAGTGTAACAAAAACCAATATAGGTTTGTTAAGAACACTGGCAGACCGTCGACGGTCGCATAATATTTGCGAGTGTGTGAAGAACAGCACTGTGCTTGTGCATTTCCAGTGCTACTGCACTGCTTCGGCAAGGAACGCGTTTATTCCCATGTGTGCGTTATCTGACAGTACTGCACAGTAGTGTCCGTATGCTGTGCCCACACAGTCACGGGTACGCTGCTCATCACAGGATGTTACCATTTCGAAAAAAAAAGTTTAATTAAATATTTTTAGTTATAAATTACAACTTATTTTTAGTTATAGATATTTAACTGATTCATGATTAACGTCACTGTTAGGTACATCTTATAGAATTGACTAAAAATATGTACAGCTGTTACATGGAAACAAATTTCTACATAATAGCATTTACGTGTATTGTAAAATTAACGACTTGTAAATAAAACTTATTTATAGCTGTGACTTAATTTTTAATAAATTTGGTAAAATATTTTTAGTTCTAATCTTATCTAAAATAACGACGAACTGTTATAGCTTCAGAATTTTTCCTTTTATCTTTAGAGTGAGTGTTATTACATGAATACCTTTGAAATTTATATCACAGCAGCCTATTAACGTCCCCACTGTTGGGGCACAGGTATCCCCTTGAAGAGAGGGGTACGGACCATGATCCACCATGCGGGCTCAGTGCTGATTGGATTCACTTGTTTTACGTTTTCACGATGTTTTCCTTAACCGTTAGAGCAGTCAGTAAATTTAAGCAAGTCTTGAAAAGAGTAGGGTATTTGACTAGTTTTTTTATTGCATCAAACATGGACATCCTAAAGAAGCACCTAAAATTAGTTTTTCGATATCTCAACTAACATCAGAGATATTAATGACTAAAGTTAGAATTGGACAGATGCTCTGTCCCTTTTTAGCAAAACAGTCGGACTCCTTTAAATGCAGCCAGGACCTGCTTGTATGGCACTAGAGAACGCTGACGTCATAATACTTATTGCCGTTTCTTTATACCGTTTTGATTTTTATTACCTGTAGCTATTTTATTTTTCAACGAATTTTAATTCTGTTTTCACATTTGACCATCAATTTACGACTATTTCTTAACTTTTAAGAAATGCATTTAATATTTGATACTTAGAAACTACCCTATTTTTATTATTACAAACTAAAAATACAACAGGCGGCCTCGATGTTTGAACAAATAATTACAATACTTACGTAAATTGCACGAGTTATGTGTAGATAATTGCTTTGACGTGTATGTAGAATTACGAACAAAAACAAATTATGAACCTAGTTAAATGTAAGTATGTAAAACTCGTTCAGGAATATAAAAATCACGCCGATATTTTTAAAAACCGGCCAAGTGCGAGTCGAACTCGCGAATCGAGGGTTCAAAGGGGAGGGGAAAATATGAAATAGAAATGATTCTATAAGATTAACTTTAATAAATGCATATAGCATTTATTGTCATGTTAGGTAGCCGAACCAAAGTTAATCTTATAGAATTGTTTCACTTATATGCTGCTTTGAACAACTCGGTTCTGGAAGCAGCTCCTATTGCCCCGTATAATATGTTTTGCTGGCAACTAAAGTGCTGTGTGGTGCCGGCTCTAAAGAATAGCACCACCCCAACTCTTCCTGTGGGTGTCGTACGAGGCGACTAAGGATCATAATGGATACTATTTTACACGAGACGGCGCGCGACGGTAGACTAGCTACCTATCACGTTTGTCCACCAAATCTTACGGCGAAAAGTGGAAACTACCTGTGATTGAAGATGGTTCCTCTGTCTACCCCTTCGGGAATTAGGGACTTTTTATGTGTGTTATGATATTGTCTTCAATTCCCAGGCCCTCCACTCTAACTGCCTAACCCTTCCCGATGGGTCAGTGATCAACCAATCCGTCCCGATCGTCCTGCCGGTGGGAACTGAAGTGAAGGAGCGAGCGGCCGGCGCCGCCGCACTAGCGCTGATGTACGGCGGCCGACCCGTGGCGGTGCTACGGGCGCCGGAGTTCTACCCTCATAGGCAGCAGGAGCGCTGTGCGCGGCAGTTCGGGATTTATAACACTGGACATCCTTATATCAAGGTATATATTACCATAGCTTGCCATTGCTATGGCAACTGATGTGGAGGCATTCATACGCAGCAGGAGCAATGTGCGCGGCAGTTAGGGATTTTTAACACTGGACATCCTTATATCAAGGTATATATTGCCATAGCTATGGCAACTGAAGTGAAGGAGGCACTCATAGGCGGCAGGAGCGATGTGCGCGGCAGTTCGGGATTTATAATACCGGACATCCTTATATCAAGATGTGTATTGCCATAATTACCTTTGAGTCATTGAAGCGACAATGGCTCAAAGGCATGAGACGAATTTTATCACATGTCTTTCAAGCATAGCATTTTGTTCGGTTAGAAGCAACACATCTTCCTCCAGTAATTTTATAAGGAAGTGAGATGTGCATCATGCATCCATACGTGGAATGACAAATGCCGAAACATGGTTTATCCCATGAGACAAGAAGAAAGGCATATCGAATACGCAAATTGCACGATGTTCACGTCTTCACAAGGTGACGTCATCATATGGTTTGATGACGTAACCTTGTGCATACCCCAATACTTTACAGACGCGAATATCGTAATGCAATTTGCGTATTCGATATGCCTGTGAAGTATGAGCCTCAAAACGTGACAAGCAAAACGACTACGGATTGCACGATGTTCACGTCACTGCACAAAGGTACGTCATCAAACGAGTGTTACGTTTGATCACGTACCCTTGTGCGGTGAAGTGACCATCGTGCAATCCGTAGTCGTTTTGCCTGGTGAAGAAAGAGCAGTTTTCTTGTGCCATTGTTTTTTCCGAAGTCACTTTTTTATGTAACATTGTGAATTGCAGATGATCAGCGAATCAGGCGACTGGTTAGTAGGCGGTACCCTGGAAGTTTTGGAGCGCATCCGCTGGGACGACGGGCTCGACTCGTACCGCCTGACGCCCAACGAGCTGCGGAAAAAGTTCAGAGAACTCAATGCGGATGCTGTCTTCGCTTTCCAGGTAACAGTCAAAACTTCAATATGGCGGGACCATTCCGCCTTCGGACTACCAGGCGCGGGGAGCGGTTCCATCCTTATGTTGTTGATATCCCATTTGTTCGTACGAAGCGATTTGCTGCTTCGTTCATTATGCGAACAGCTACGGAACAGCCTGCCAGTGTCTGTATTTACCGAAACCTACGACCTTGGGATCTTCAAGGCCAGAGTGAATAGGCATTTACTGGACCCGCATGCTCCATCGTCGCGTACCATCAGGCGAGATCGAGGTCAAATGCGGGTTTAGTAGTCTATTTTTTTTTTAAATCAATATTTTGGTCTAGTATCTCTGCATCTGCTTCAGTATTCCATAATTAACTTTCTTATTTTGATAGAAGCAAATAGGTACTAAATGTATGTATGAATCAATAAAGGCTGTAATTAGTTATTTCGAGTGGTCCCGCCAGATGGCGGGACCACTCGAAATAACTAATGTCATAATAGCGTAGCGTAAAATGACGTCATAATAGCGTGACCACAGTATTCTGCTTCAAGTTCTGGAACTTGGTGCCGCCATCTTGGCGTACACAAATTCTAATGTTTTCTATTATTGCTAACAGCTGAGGAACCCAATCCACAACGGCCACGCCCTTCTGATGCAGGACACGAAGCGGCAGTTAGTGGAGAGAGGATATAAGAAGCCGGTGCTACTCCTACATCCACTGGGTATGTATGCATTTGAAGAATATTATCATGTAAGATTATAAAAAACCGACGAGCGTCTAGACTTATATTTGTTTACCACCGATTCCTAGAAAAACGACTAAATAATGTTAACAATTGTAGTCTATTCGGTTTATTGGTGGTATAATTCTGCAGAGTTAGCCTGTTTAAGTACCACACTTTTACTTATTTCGCCGCAAAGCAGCATTGCTTAAGGTTAACTCGAAATAGGCTAGTAATAGTATAGTGAGCTTAAGGAGCGTCGGTGGCACAGTGGCTAGGACACCGGACCCCCATGCGGGAAGTCCGGGTTCGAAACCATGCAGTGCCATGTACCTATGAGTTTATCGTATTTTTCAAAGACTTATGTACATTTACCGACTGCTCTAACGGTGAAGGAAAACATCGTGAGGAAACCTGCACACTGAGATGACCAGTGTGTAAAATGGGGTAGGCACAAAAGATCCTCAAGGGTCGAAGTGCCGCTGGGTTATTTCCGGCCCCCTATTATAATATAAGATAGTGAGCTTAAGATGTCTGTGAGTAATGGTGTTCACTTATCAACCCGGGGCGGAATCAGAAAAAAATCGTCAGTTACTGTACTAAAATCGGAAAATAGTACAAAAAATGCTTAACGGGGAACCTGGCGTCCTACTCTGAGGTAAGAAATCCAGATCCGGGGTCTAATCCAGTTGTTTTCTGACAGGCGGCTGGACGAAAGACGATGACGTGCCTCTGGACGTGAGAATGAACCAACACAAGGCGGTGCTGAACGAGGGTGTGCTCGACCCACAGGCTACTGTACTAGCTATATTCCCTTCGCCAATGATGTACGCTGGACCTACTGAGGTAAGAGAGCTAGTGTTGCAAAATAATAGATTTCGGTAGCCTGTCGATATCTTGCAAACCACTCATAGTATCGATAGTGTCGTCTCGTCACAAAACTATCGATAAATCACTGAATTTAATGGGTTTACCTCAGGCTATATCATATTGGGAATTTTTGGGTTTTCTTCCACAGCATAGATAATTTATTTCATTATGAAAAAACCCCAATATTACCGCATGCAGGTATATATTTTTTTGAATTAAAATTTTTGGACTTTTTTCTTATGGCTCCTCTTCACAATTAGCTATGATGGCCGATTACTGGTACGCATGATCGTTTGTAATCGACCATAATGACCTCCTTTTATCTGCTTTGAAACGGATTCGTGTACGTAACTTGACACTGCACTGTCAAAAATCCTTGTCCTACTGAAAGCTCTATTTTGATTGGTTTTAAACAATCAAAAGGTTGAATCGGTTTTTCGTACACATATCAAAGGAATGCTGAAATAAACCGCACGGTTTATCGTGCGCATACACAATGACCCAACATTGCCCATCGTTATCGCCCATAATGGCCGATTGTGAAAAGGTTAGGTTTTGTTCCATAGCATAGATAATTTATTTCAAGATGACTTTTCATAATCCAGGTGCAATGGCACGCGAAATGCCGGATGAACGCCGGGGCCAACCACTACATAGTGGGGCGCGACCCGGCCGGCCTGCCCCACCCGGACGGGGGCACCGACCTCTACGAACCGCGCCATGGGGCTATTGTGCTCAAAATGGCGCCCGGACTTAACGACCTCGAGGTCTGTTCACTTTTCTAAGCAAAATGTAGTATTAGAATCAAATCAAATCAAAATGTTTTTATTGTAAGTACCTTATAGTACATTTTTATAGTCATTTTTTTACTCTACCAGAGGAGTATTACTATCTTCTACGTCGTTTTCCTGATTGAGAAGATTTTCTTGGCTTACTTAACGGGGTGGTTTGCCATTACCTTCCCCATTTCACACACTGGTTATCTCAGTGTGCAGATTTCCTCACGATGGTTTCCTTCACCATTAGGGTGGATTTACTTAGAGCGGCAGAGGCAATGGCGGGTTTCTAAAAAGTGAGCTTAGTGCGCTTCATACAAATCAGCCCGCGCCGCTGCCGCCTCTGGTCTAAATAAATGCACTCTTAGAGTTTTTTTAATTAATCAACTTCTTACTAATTAAATATTTAACAATGAAATGGGCATTCATAAATCTATTATAATACTAAAACTAAACTTAGACTAAGACGAAAAAACTAAAGAGGTAGTAGGCGATAAATGTACGTAAATCTTTCGAGAAAAGAAAACATTTTGCAATATTGCATGGTTTCGAACGCCCGAAACCTCCCGCAAGGGAGCCCGATCCGTAATCGTCCTAGCAACTACACTACCAACGCTTGGAGTTACCTTTCGGAAATATCTGTGGACCTGGACGGCGATTCTCGTAGTGGAATGTCGAATTCGACATTAGTCCTATCTCATTCGCTCACATTACATGTGCGAGCATGACAAGACGTTGGCAGCGCTAACGTTGCGAGAATTGCCCTCCAGAACGGGGCTTTCTGGCACATTCGGCATGAAAAGTCAAGCGGCTACGAAATATGTTGTTGTCTACATAGACAACAACATATTTCGTACTCACATGAGTGAACGAGATGGGTTAAAATGTTCTTTCGATTTTTGCATGTCGAAAGGTGCCATAAAAAATTCACAAAAAAAACGCAACCTAAGAATTCTGGTCAGGCTACATAATTTATTGACTCACATTTTCAAGGATATAATTAATGTTATACTACATATTATGTATTACTCAAGTATTATTATTACATACATAGAAGTTATTATAAATATGAGATATCTTCGCAGATAATACCGTTCCGTGTTGCCGCGTACGACACTTCAGTCGCTAAAATGGCGTTCTTCGATCCAACGAGAAAGGAAGACTTCGATTTCATTTCCGGCACGAGGATGCGAGGTAAATACTCGATCTGAAATAAATAACTCTAAATTAAAATTTAAGAAATCCCAACTAATTATCGTGGAGATCCCCTTACTTTTGGTCATCATCAGGTCCTTAAGATTCCAGATGTGGGAAGGTCACCATGGTCATAAACATTTGAGCTCAAACTCGAACCACCTGACTCTTACCATTCCAGAGATCCCACCTGACATTAAAGACATTTGACATTTGTACCTCTCTTTATGTTGTATGTTCTGTTTTTGTCCCGGGTGTGCAATAAAGTATATTTGTATGGTATTAAAGATTCTTTAAGACCTTGGAAACCCCTGATCCAATTTTAACCAGACATGACACGCTCGCAAAGTTATCTATTAAATTAAAAAAACTGCGTCAAAATCAGATCATCGGTTGTTATGATGCTACAGACAAACGCGTCAAATTTATAACACCCTTCCTCGGGGGGTCGGGTGTTAATAATTTACATTGATTTAAGATGGTAAATGCAAAAAGGTAAATTAATTAGTCGGTCGCAAAGGACAATTGGACGGTGGAAGGTGGCTGAAGTGGACGGCTTTAGTGGTCTCTACATTAAAAATTGTCACGGTCCTTGATGTTGGTGTCTTTCTCTCATTAAGTTTTATGCCATTAGATAAACACTCAACGATATGCTTGCGAAATCCTGTCTCTATGTCAGCTTGGCATCGGGAGAACGCTAAATTAATAACAAATTACTGTCACCAGGTCTTGCGAAGTCAGGCAAAGAGCCGCCCAAAGGATTCATGGCTCCGAGCGCTTGGAAAGTGCTGGCCGAGTACTACCAGTCTTTGAAGAGCAAAATGGATACCAATTGATAACTCTAAATGCTGCTATGGCACCGATTCTGGGACAAATTAAAACATCGCTAAACCATGAATCTAGTATATGAGAGAGTGAGGCAGTTTCATATAGTTTGGATTTAGCGACACCCTGGAATCGACGCTTACATATCTTTAAATTCCAAATTTTCCAAATTACGAGGCTACTGTATTGACACAATTTTTATTGACATCTATAGGGTGTAACAAATCCATCTTTGTAAGCCGAAACAATTGTTTCAATTATAGGTTATACGACTTTTGCAAATTCGATAAAGAAGTCGAGAAGTGCGAAGACGAATTCATTTGTGAAGTTAAAATCGTAAGATGTTAAATTATACTGAACACCTGTTTCGGATTACAAGTGTTTCTACACCTATACTCGTATAAGTCGATACACAAATAATGTTGCCTTTTATTTCTTCCATGTGATGTTTTTGTACTTAAATTTCTGTGCAATAGGATTTATTTTTGTATACGTAAATAGAATTACGTAAAGCGATACGTATTTATATTGTAATTTTTACATTCCTTTCGATTTATATATACTTGAGATCAACTATTTTGTGTATAAGTTGTACACATTCCTTTTACCTACTTACTTCGTTTTATTTTTTTAAAGTAGAACCTCTATTGTCCGGATTTTAGATGAAAATCAAACTGACGAATTAGCGAATTATTGTTTGTAATAATTATACAAGGTATTGCCAGGATCTGTGTAGCTATTACCGTTCTCAAGACGATGATATCTTGAGATGGTAGCACTCTATACAGAGGAAAAGAGGCAATGCATCCCGCTGGTATAGCGCTGTTTCTGTATGCAACCTGAAGTCAAATTGAAAAACCCGGTCATCATATTACAATATGCGAAATAAACGTCATGTTCGTGAAATAAACTTGTCTTCATAGGTATTAAACTTAAATAATATTGCCGGGTCAAATTCCTTAGTTTTAATGTTTTATAATTTAATGCCTTCAGATCCAGGTATACATGTAATTTATATACGAAACTACGAACTATCGAGACGGCATTACTGGGCATGTGAATATGCGTAATTATTTTTAATTATATAATTCTGAGGAACGCCTATGGCAGAGCCAAACAGGGTTGCCATCCTATGGGCAAGATTGTGTAAATATCTGGTATATAAAGACCAATAGTGGCCCAAGAGTAGGATGTAAATAGGCTTATTGTATAGTATTTACCATTATTTTATCAGTTGAATTAATTTTGTTATTATATTATTTTGAATAATATTGAATTTTATTTTTAAAGTTTTAAAAACGTTAATTTATAAGAGGTTTAATTGTAAACTGTTGTATTACCTATTTAATTATAAAATGAATTGGTGCTTTTAAAGCTGATAGATTTATTTAATATACAAATAAATAATTTAAAACTTACACATTTTATTTTAATTATCAGTCCGTAAATGCAATGTAAACTATCCACCGGCCATTACTGGGCCTGCAGGGTGCTTCATGGCCCATACCCCCTTGTGCAAGTGGAGGTTTGTGCCCCAACACAAACTATTATAGTGGGCACGTTAATAAACGTACAGGAGATGCGGTTTATGTCTAGGAAAGTTAAGGCCTAGGGCTATAGATGTAAAGCTATTTATTTGTTAAACATTAGCAAAAACCTAAAACAAATGAATAAAAATGACGTGGTTAATTTAAACTTAAATTACGGTCATTTAAATAAATTACCGTAATTTAACCAATAATGACCGGTAATTTGGGTAATATTACGTCATTTTGCAACTATACCTAGGGCCATAGATTTTTTTACTTTCCTTGTTAAATCCCATAAAAACTTAACAAAAAAGTCAGCCATTACAAACCACAATGCAACCATTTCTATGTTCTACGAGAATTTATAATGAATAACGTTTCTTTAGGTCAGCTGTACTAATACAAGATTGTGGTCTGAGCAGCTATATCTCTGTTGCGGCCAAGGTCACTCCACACAATTCACTTTAGTCTCTCATATCTGAGTCTTCCAAATTACACAACAGAAATTGAAATGAATGTCAAAAACGATAACATCGTTTGTTGAACCTTATCACTATCTGAATATTTATATCATGCCACAAATAATAATCGTCTCTATGAACCGAAAATAAGGTTCAACACCGCCATATCAATATGATAATTTAATCGCATTGTACGTAACTTGTTTTCGAGTTCAGTGTGGAGCGAGTAGTCATATAGAGCGGTGGTTTCGTCATGGCAGTGAGGTTAGTTTGTGTCAAGCGGTTAGCTGAATGTGTTCGTAAAACCGGTACCCGGTGCATGTCGCATTATCCGATAGATGATCATGTGTTTGGACTGTCTACTGAGCAACAACAGGTGGGTTGAATGATTTTACTTCACGCATTTGTTTCAAATTGATGATTTTTTTATGAACAGATCGTGTACAGTGTACACTACACAATCGTATTGATATCTTTATGAATTCATATCTCTTCCACGATTGTCTGCATGTCTCTTATTAAAAACAAGTCAATAAGAAAGTTTTGACTATGTTATACAGATCTTATCAATTATCATAACAGGACCGCGTTTCAGTTGCATTTAAGTACAAAAAAATGCATGATAATTATACGAAGCGAAAGGGACTGGACGAAAAAGTCCACGGCGGACTGATCTTCACATAGACAGAGATTAGTCGCGCTCCATTATCTATGCCTACCCCGCAAGGGACATACATTTTATTATATGTGAGTAGTGTGAGAGAATTTCAGAGAATGAATGTGTGAGTGACCGAGGATAAATAACTGTGATTACTTTATTTCATTATTAATGTATACTGAATTAATTTGTATGTTTGTAGTTTAAGTTGACATGTTTCTGAATTCTATTGTGTATTTCCATGTGACGAATGTAACGCATTGGAATATTTTCTGTTAAGTATGTTGCATTTTGACTAATAAAAAAATTAAATGAAATAGCGTGAAGTTATGCGTATCTAAATGTATAATTAAATCATCCCCGTGGGAAATTAATGTACGAAATGTTTTACAGCTTCGAAAAACCGTATTCGACTTTGCGCAAAAAGAACTAGCGCCGAAAGCGCAAGAGATCGACAAAGAAAACAATTTTAAGGAACTCCGAAGCTTTTGGAAGAAGCTAGGAGAACTTGGAGTCTTAGGTGAGTTCTGCAATAGCGAGCTGTAGCGAAATTATCCTTATTGGCCAGTGGGCAAACAAAGTTTAACCTTACAAGCTAAGTACCTACCTAAGGGATGAAGAATTAAATGTCACAGGTATCTATCTTTTTCAGGAATAACTGCAAATCCCGACTATGGAGGGACCGGAGGGAAATATTCTGATCACTGCATTATTATGGAGGAACTTTCAAGGTAACAATCCAAATAGAATTATACTTCAGAACTACAGGAGACGAGCGAATTTTTAGATTTACCTGGGAAAGTTATAGACTACAAAGTTATAGTCTTTTGTTTTGGTCTATACTAGGTACACTATAACTTATAGTAGTTATAGTATACCTAGGACCCTTCGGCCGTCTACAGAACCGGAGTTTCGGAACTGGTTCCGTACGAGGCTTTTAAATTACTTGTATGGAACTGGTTCCCTACGAGGCTTTTTTTTTACCTGTATGGAACTGGTTCTGTACATGGCTTTTAATTTACTTGTATATAACTGTGAGACCTTGTTCACCGAAAAAGGTTTGGCATGAAGGCTGTGTCACTGGGTATGCAGTATTTTCTCCGTTAAACGCTTTCATGATAAGTAACTGGCCAGTTAGATGAATAAATAAGACGTCATAGGTACGTGAAATGATTTCATGACAGCTATAATATTGATATGTAGTGCAATAGGTCAATTCATGTTTATTTGAGAAAGTATTTATTTCTATTGCTTATATTATAACATAAATAATAGGAGTGTTTTCTGTTTATACTCGTCATTGAAATGTCTTTAAGAGACATTGAATTTATTTCAACGCGAAGAGGAGGTTTTCTCTATTGCTCTATTATTTGAAGGTCGGAAATATCATCGTAAGAAGACATACACAGACGGTAACACTATATTTCTATGTTCAAATTACAATAATGGCTGCAAAGGGAGTATTAATTTAAACAAGAAGAACGAAGTGGTCCATGATAGAACCAAAACACACAATGCGGACTGTTTACCAAACCAAGCCCAAAATAAAATATTAAAAGAACTTGACAAGCTCAAAGACAACACTGGCTCCAATTTTGATTCTATCCATAAACAATACGATGAGATGGTATACAATCTAGAAAATGAGGGCGTGCATTTGATGGCGGAAATACCGGCTTTCGAAAATAAAAAAACAGGTTTATTTAATAACCGAAACAAAATATTGGGTGCACCCAGGATGCGTTTTCCATCATGTAGTGATGTAGTAGTTCCAAAAAAGTTTCAAGATTTCCTGCTAGCTGATTACAATAGTGCAACTGATGGAAAAAGAATTCTTATATTCTGTCGTAAAAATGTGAGATCCTTGGTTATAAGCTTCAGACATATATTGTCTGATGGCACTTTCAAATCCAGCCCAAAGCCTTTCAAGCAGCTATATTCGATCCATGGTTATAACGAGGAAAATAGATCCGTGACTCCGATAATTTTTTGTTTGCTACCTGATAAAACACAAGAAACATATGAGATTCTGTTTCGACTAATCCAATCAGTCTTTCCTGACTGGAAGCCATTAAAAATTACAATGGACTACGAACAAGCTGCAATGCATGCAGTAGCCAAAGTATTTACTGGCATTAAAATCAAAGGCTGCTACTTTCATTTTAATCGATGCCTAATTCGAAAAGCCAAAAAATTAAAAATTACTACACCTGTGATGCTACGGCACGTGTCACGATGTGCTGGAATTGCACGCTTGCCACCGGAATTTACAAAGAGTGGTATCCAGTATGTAATGCGTAAAACCCCGCCTGGTGAAGCTATAAAAAAATTTAACACGTACTTCAAATCCCAATGGCTACAGAACTCTAACTTCAACAAAACCTGTTGCTGTAGTGAGGAGCAACTACGGACAACAAACAATTTAGAAGGATGGCACAGCCGGATCAATCGTTTTATTGCGAAAACCAACCCAACAGTTGCAAATTTACTAGACATACTAATCAAGGAAACGAAAATTACTAATATTTTCAAAAAAAACACAAAGAAGGCAAAAATCTATCTTGAAATAGACCAGGAAATTAATAGTGCAGTAAACGATTTACATAATGGATTAATTACAGCAGGCCACTGCGTTGAGTTAATTTGCCCTTATGCTTTTAACTTTTAAGATTGTAGAAGTAAAGCGGTTATTTAAGCTAATAAGCAAAGTTAGAAGGTTATTTTCATTTAGATTTTCTGGATATTGAATAATTGTCAGAGTATATATACTCTTAGTAGGTATCCAAAGTTAACAGAAATAAAGTTTTGTTGAATTTAAAGTTGTTAACTTATTTCTAAGCGAGTTTGCCCGCGGTTTTTTCCGCTCCGTGTAGACTTAGTAAGGTAAAATGACTAGTGCTCACCGTTGCACTAGTCTTCGACCATTTGTTGCCCGTGGTCCTACCGCGTAGTCCTACTGGTAGTACCACGGGCAATTCTTTTTGTCCGTGGTTCTACCGGTAGAACTGTAACAAGAAAATCATAATTATGTATGGGCATTGGTCCTACTAATTTGTATAGTACAGTCAATGTCAGTTCCTTTCGCTTTTGCGTCCGCTCGCTGTATCTTTACTCATGAGTTCCGTACACGGCTGATGAAATATAATAATTACTTGTATGGAACCAGTTCCATACAGGTAAAAAAAAGCCTCGTAGGGAACCAGTTCCATACAAGTAATTTAAAAGCCTCGTACGGAACCAGTTCCGAAACTCCGGTTCTGTAGACGGCCGAAGGGACCTAGGACCAAAACAAGACAGATAGAGGGTTCTCTAGAAGATACACTCCACGGTAGTAAATAAAGGCCGATATTAAATGCCAATAAAGTCACAGAAGATACGCTAGACAGCGGATCCTAGCCCTAGGATGGAAGAAAGAATTTTGACGTGCTCTTTCTCTCAGTCTTCTTTTCGTCTGTTCCTAATTCTACTTAGCCACTCCGTATATAGTTTATCAATAGGACGAATATACTCGTAGTTTACTAGTGTAGAGTTTATTTATGATCCCTGCAATGACTCCCACTGAGAAAATTTTAAATGTATTCGTACGTATTGCCTCTTCTGTGCGATGAACGCAGATTTCCCCACAATCCGATGATGTTTTAATATATATATTTAATGATTTTAGAGCAAGTGGCGGTATAGCACTGTCGTACGGAGCACACTCTAACTTGTGCGTAAACCAAATCAACCGAAATGGGACACACGAGCAGAAAAGCAAATATTTGCCAAAAGTAAGTATTTTGAAGTTAACGTTTTAGATAAGCTCAATAAGTGAATAAGATTCACCAAAATATTGCTTCTGCGATGAAAGGGAGGGCTTTGCTCTGCAATAAGATACCTACGACATAAAACAACAAGTGAAAATACATAGGTACCGATTTCGAATGAGATACTTTTAACTAAAGTATACCATCTTATCTTATGATAGGGGGCCGCGAATAACCCCAGCGGCACTTCGACCCTCGAGGATCGTTTGTGCCTACCCAATTTTACACACTGGTCATCTCAGTGTGCAGGTTTCCTCACGATATTTTCCTTCACCGTTAGAGCAGTCGGTAAATGTACGTAAGTCTTCAAAAATACGAAAAACTCATTGGTACATGGCATTGCGTGGTTTCTAACCCAGACCTAACATGGGAGTCCGGTGTCCTAGCCACTGTGCCACCGACGCTCTTACCGACCCTTATCGACCAAGAAATATGGTTAATTTTATGGATGACACCAACACGCTGAAACATGTTTTCATTAGGTACTATCTAAAAACTCATTAACTCCCTTGAACCACCCCCGACCGCTGATCCTGGCTACGGGCCTGTTGTACGCGCCAAACTTCTAGATCGCTTTGAACCTGATTTAATTTTCAATTGCAGCTATGTTCCGGAGAGTATATTGGTGCTTTGGCCATGTCCGAGCCCGGTTCAGGCAGTGATGTGGTCTCCATGAAGCTACGAGCCGACAAAAAGGGCGACTATTACATACTGAATGGTAACAAGTTCTGGATTACCAATGGACCTGATGCCGATGTTTTAGTGGTAATAAGTTATTTTTATAATCATAATATTGAACTATATTTTCGAAAGAATGAATGGCGGTTTTTTGGATCCATTGAAAGGATATTAGCACGTTGATTTTAGCTATCTTAAATAAAGTATCTTAATTAAAGTTGCTAGCTTAAAGTTTAGCGTTTTAATTAATTCGCAGTTGGACGGATCAGTAGCATAATAAACAATCTTTAATGTCGATATTATAGGTCTACGCTAAAACGGACTTGACGAGTAAGCCACAGCATGGCATAACGGCGTTCCTGATAGAAAAGGACTTCCCTGGATTCTCAACGGCGCAAAAATTGGACAAGCTTGGGATGAGGGGCTCCAATACTTGTGAATTAGTATTTGAAGACTGCAAGGTACCATTACCACGTAAGATAAGAGTTGGATGAAATCATTGGTGAAGGCAATCAGGAAGAACTGTGGTCCCACTGCAAGACAGTTGATGCAGGTATAATCGGCGAAAGTGGAGTTTCACGAATGCATGTGATTGAGCTGTGCAACTGTGATATCTCCACCAGACTATGAAACACCTGTAATCCCCACATTTTTAACTGGGGGTTTGTTTATCACTCCCTCTTGTATCTACCTAGCTATAGTTACATAGAAAGCAGTTTAAAGATTAGATAAAAATTGATTAAAAAGGGCGCTAGTCCCCAAGATATAGTAATTCTAATGCCCTAAATTCTCTGATCCGCGATCTCTGTTGACTGTTGGAATTCTTGGAATTCCAGGCCTTGGAAGAGCAGGCCCGAAAAAGTCGGTCATAAGTTTTTACAGAGCTACGTGAATATTAAATCGCGAAAATGGCAGGGATTCTATGCTCAAAGCAGATGGCGCTGGTGTAGTTGGAGGTCTGTCAAATTAATTTAAATTACGGTTCATTTGACTGTCAATGAGAAAGTAATCTTTATTAATTTTCTCTGACTCTAAACTGTGTTGTGTTGGTTCCCGACAGACAAAAATTATGTTGCAGCGGCCTGTAGCTATGAAAAACCCATATAGAAACCAACAGAAATTGGCTTAATGTTGCCTGCCATAAATCATACACGTATTCAGGTACTACCTGTGCTATAATTTACAAAATTACATGCAATTTCAGGTACCAGCATCGAGTATACTAGGTGAAGTAAACAAAGGTGTTTATGTCCTAATGTCCGGGCTAGATCTCGAGCGATTAGTGCTAGCCGCGGGACCAGTGGGGCTGATGCAGGCAGCTATAGACACCGCATTCGAGTATGCGCATACGAGGAAGCAATTTGGAAAAAACATTGGAGAATTCCAATTATTACAGGTAAATTAAAATAGTAAAGCGGAAAATGTAGCTACGGCTGCATGGGGCCAAAGCTGAGTTAAACCGATCTCCTGTGCATTTATGATCTCCTGGTACAATGTTGAAACAGCAGAACCGTATAAAGCGACAAGTGTGGCGACAGTATTAGGCCCGGACTACACGACGACGGTACATAGGCCGGTTCCAGTATTGGTCGGTTCTATGGTACAGGTGATGTTAACATAAACTCAAACAAAAATGCGCTGTCGGCTACATGTACAACGGTTCCACTTGGAACCGACCTGCTCGATTCCTGAACCGAGTGGGCTCGCTTTAGCGCAACGCATGAGTTTGAATGCAGTCGACTACACGCCGGTACCGATACTTGAACCGAACCGTCGCTGGAACCGTCGTCGTGTAGTCCGAGCCTTACTTAGCATTTTCTCTATTTCAGGGTAAAATGGCAGACATGTACACAACACTAAGCGCGTGTCGTAGCTACCTCTATTGCTTAGCGAGAGCGTGTGACGACGGACAAATAAACAGCAAAGACTGCGCGGGCGTCATTCTGTACAATGCAGAGAAGGCGACGCAAGTGGCCTTAGATGCTATACAGATACTCGGTAATTGATTTTCATGTTAACTGATTTGAACTTAATTATTTTAGTGGACGTTTCAGGTAAACCTTGGGTAACCGAGGTCCTTATGTACCAACTGTTGGGTAAAAGACAGGTTATCATTCACGTGGAGTGGATCAATGTGGGATCAACCCATTGTTAGACTAGATTAGCAGCAAACTTATGTAAAGGGTTTATAAAAATAGAAATTCACACATATAAGTAACATGATGTTATCTAGATTGAAACTGGTACCTTTATATGCATTATACTGCACTTCATCATTCATACATAATTTTTAGTTTTAAAATATTAGAGCCTTAAAAAATTAATACAGATAGGTGACTAGGTGTTAAATCCATATAGTTAGACAGGCTGATTAAAGATGCTTTAAGAAATTGGTGCTATAACATCAGAAATCAGATGAATGCTCATGGTCAATCAGAAATCAGATGAATGCTCATTTCAAATTTCTCAGGTGGGAATGGCTACATCAATGACTACCCAACTGGCAGGATACTCAGAGATGCCAAGCTTTACGAAATTGGTGCTGGAACATCAGAAATCAGAAGAATGCTCATTGGCAGAGTATTAAATAATGAATATAAATAAATGACTAAATTTTTGTACATAAATTATACTATGTATATCTTATTAAATAATATTTTACAAACCTGCATTCTTTCTTGTCCTCCTTGGTAGATGATTCATACTGTTTCTGTCCCATTTCGTTGCCATTTCTGTTCTTCACTCCCACCAAAAACTAACAGAAAAGCTAATAGACAGTGACTCCACAAAATGCCACCATTTTGGTGGAATATACAATAGCTGTCCAGGCCGTAGCACACAATAATAGCCCTTAACATTTTTATATTTGGGATGCTTTTCCAAATCAGGGTTTCTTGGATCTACTCTGGCTGTATTATTCAGTAATTCATGCTCATGTGGATACAGAAACTCTGAATCTTTAGGTGAGAACACAAATATTCTTTTTTCACCTATAACTTGAGCCAATAAGTTCTTTTTAGGATCATGGTGTAAAGGCGAAACTGTACCTTTCGGGCCATACCATGCCATTATGTCCACTGGTTCATCAGAGTCAGAGAAACAACAATATTCTGGTTCAACAATATCTTCCTTCAATTCTGGAATTTGTTCAAATAGTTGATACTGAGCTAAGTAGCCGGTAGGCCCATCAGTCTGGTAAATGTGGTTCTTTATAAATTCCTCTATAGTCATAAGTTTCTGTGTCCATTCAGAGTCTGTATAATCTCTTCCCACTTCAATTGAAACAGTTCTTAGACCAGCGAGCTTTATAAAATAGTGTTGGTCTTTCCACTTAGTTAATGCTGGCCAGTGAGCAATACAATTTTCTAAAATTACTGGTGTCTCTGTCAAGACGTAATTTTTATAGAAATATTCCATACTTGGACAATCTATTACTTCTATTTGAGTAGTATTACTTTTATCCTTTTCTATGATTTTTTGATCAACACTACTTATTGATACATTAGCTCTGTTATTACTAGATGGATTACAATATAAAGGACTAAGAATGGTGGCACAATTCTGTAATAACATAGGTTCTTTATCAATAGGACATCCAAAAAGTATTCCGAAGTCAATTATTTTAAATGCCTCTTTTATAACACTTTCTGTAAGTTCATCAGAACATTTGAAATGGATTAGAACTTTTAAATATGAGGCTATAGTGATCGTTTTTCTCAAAAATAACTTCACTTCCTTCCAGTTTCCAATATTCACATGTTCATACATATAATCAATAACTGCCTGGATTTTGACGATAGAAGATGGTTGAGCAGATTCAGGATCGTCTAGGTAACGTTGTATTATAGACTTACAGGATATATCGAGATCTTCAATCTCTGATAGCGACGAGAAAACATTAGGTTTGAATTCCTCTAGTTTCTTGTATATTTCAATAGACGTCATTACACCACGATATTGAGAAGCTTGAAGATCTATTCTCAATCACAAAATAAATTCACTTCAGAATGAAACTGTTTTATTGGCAATTTTTTGATAAAATACCTCAAACGTCAACTCAGTATATTGTTTTGACATTTGTATTGCAGTGTGACCAAATTAAAAATGCATATCCTATTAAAGGGGAGATAAAATCTATTATTATGAATAGAAAATAATATTATTATGCTAAACCCTGTAAACCTCGTCAAATGAGTGAGAATGACAGATTTGTTTTAGTTTTATCTTTATATTTATATTGGCGTTAATTAGCTAGCGACCCCAAGAATTGATGCCAATGCCACCAGAATTGACGCAACTATTAGAATTTTCAAATATGCCAAACAGAGTATAGCAAGTCGATCTCGTCCCATTTTTGTGATAAAATCTGTGTATGGCAATCAACAAATATTTAAAAAGGTAATTGAAAAGAAATGTCATCTGTCGATTTTTATTTTCCTTTACAAAAGACCGGGCAAGTGCGAGTTGCGCAACCGAGTGTTCCGTTTTCAAAAAAGAATAATTTGTTATTTATTCTCAAAAATCATATTTGTACTTCGTTTTATTTTTTCTGGAATACATACCTATAACACCCATCAGTACTAACTATTTCAGATAATTTGTCGTAAATAAATAATATAATTTTTTTCTCTCTCTTCATCCCATTTATTTCTTAAAAATTATAAGTTTTAGACACTTCAGGATATAAGTTTCAAGACAAACTTCGTGAAAACAAAATGTGTGAAAACTAACTGTTCCCCTTACCTATATCAATAATCAATAAGGGGAACGGTAAGTTTTCACATATTTTTGACCATCAAAAACTGTAATAGCTTTGTAATGTGCAAATGAAGCCCTTTCACATGATAACCGACATGCCCCAACTGGGGAAACTACATTACAAGAATGACTCCGAGTGGCGGGTCCTAGTCGATCGGATCAGGCAGGATCTATCTCCAACAGCGGTAGGCGGCTATGCTGGCGGATGAAAGGGTGTGGTGTGGAAGGCGAAGCCGTTATGGTTCAGAGCAAGTAGCCCCAGCCTGTCGTACTAAAAAGGGTTATCGGGGTCGCGGGCAAAGTGAACCGTCCATTGGATGGCTAACCTGGGGAAGGCAGCATGCCATGACATAGTGAGAAAATTTTGAGAAAATAATTAATCTCACCTGGTCATGCACGACATAGTTCGAAAATATTAATCTTACTAGGTCATGCAAGGGTCATGCATGACGTAGTGTGAAATAATTCAGGCATGACCTAGTGAACGCATTGCCTAATGGGAGTACTCCCATTTAAAAAAAATATTTCAATAAAAAATAAAATTATTTCAAGCAAGTTCTACGGACGGACAGACACCGAAGCCTCACCATAAGGGTTCCTTTTTTACCAATTTGGCATGGAACCCTTAAAATGGGCTGCTAAATCTCATATGATAGTTTACTATCTAGATTTCATAAACTTGCTGCAGGTGACAAAAAAAATTAAGCTCAATCCTGCTAAAAAGCAGGAAACTGATAAATATTGGTCATACTGCTTTTCACTGTGCGATTTATTTCATTTTACGCAAAATAAAACTATATCATTCAAGTGATTATGCAGGTAAAAATTAAAAGAACGAGTTGCGTTAATAGAAACAGTTATTTTCTATCTATGGGATTGAAAGATGATAATCTATTTTACATTTTGAAAGTATAAAAATAAATGTTTGCAATTTCTGCAGTAATTTATTTTAGATGATTACATAAAGCTCTTATTTACAATAATGACATTCTAGACCTTGACCTTAATAGAAAATAAAAAATATTGTCTATGACCAATCATATGACTTTCGCACGTGATCTGTCAGAATTATTTACGTGAAAAGAAGAGGTGTTTCCCAAAAATTCAACAATTTAATTTCTTTTGATAGCACTCATGAAACCGTATACATAATGAAGGCAGGCGGGCGCGAGCACGAGGATGTCGTGAAATGTTACATGTGACGCAATGGCATTGTTCGAAAGATTCTTTACAAAAAGAAAACTCGAGTATGGTAATACGTTCAGGTACGTCAGCCGTAGTGAATGCTTTTCATTCATGTTTTTTATATTTATGTGATATGGCATGTAGACGTGGGGTTGACGCACCAAGTTATCATCCGTGCTTAGCGTCCGGTGCGGGAGGTCGGACAGTTGGACCTTTGTTTGCGTCGAGTGGAGTTCGGAGCGCTTACGCCCGCGACACTGGCAGTGCCGCGAGCATGTGATGACTGCGCGGGCGTCGCACGCATCAGGCCGCAGCGCAGGCCGCGGTTGTCGGATACCGCGCGATCGCGTCATCAGAAAGAGGGGCGTTCGCCGACGCCGCTCAATCAATGTTTACTTATTATTTGTAAGCCAACTAGTACACTAGCACATTCCACCCGACTCGGCCGTCAGTCCATCGCCTTTCGGCGGTCAATGTGCATTTAAAGTGAAAACGGTTGTTGCATTTCTTCTGTAGTGAACTAGTGAGTGCATGTTGTGTTAGTGTTGGTTTATATTGTTGGTAAACAGCTGGGACAATCAAGCGACTATGAAATAAGATGAAATTTAGGTAATTTGCTTGCTGTTTCATTATCACTAGTTGGTTGATGGACAAGTGTGGTTAAGGCTAGATTGATAGGATGAAACCAGTGTGGGCATTACTCGAGTGTGTTTATAGAAGTGATTCTAAGAGGAATAATCTTGTCCAACGTTGAGGCCTAATTTGTAATCGAGATTTTAATTTCATACTCAATTTCAGTCTTGCAGACGTGTTTTATGGAAAATATTTGTATCCATTTAATTTATGTATGAAACAGGTTATTAAATTATGTGTTTTTATACTCTCCATTACAAACATGGAACTTTGATCAATCTATACAAAATTGATAAACATGTGACAAGTAAAGAGAAAGTTTTCCACTGTTTATTTTATATTTCTGTGTTACTTACATGAGTGAATCGTGCATGGGTAAATATTATTTATCATTTATATTTAATAATTTATGTATTTAATTAGTCAAAAAATGCAACATAACAGATAATAATCCAATTTATTACATTTGTCAAATTCATTCAGTCAGTCAATGAAAAATGATAAGACGTTGCAAGTATTACACTTGCTAGGAGGTACGTTTGTACCTATTATCATACATTTTAATAAACTACAAGTTTACTATAGCCTTCATAATAATAGCAGGATTCTTAACTGTTTCGAGTCCTTGCTATCACAGTTCCATCTAAACAAATACTTATGAAATGTGCTAAAAATCCCATCATTACAAAATAATAATATGTTATCTATCTGGATATAATCAGTTGTAGTAGAATGCCTACTTGTCACTCTTTTTTATTCGTAACTTTTTTACTTACTGATGATAATAATTTTATTATGTCCTTGGTATGAATGGCAATGAACAACTGTTCCTACTACAGGTGGACTACATTTACTTTGCAAACATTTGGTTTGTAGAGACCAAAACAAATGACTTCCTTGTGTCCCATCCCATACTGACTATTGTCTGCAGATAACTACAATGCAAAATAAAATTTTTATACACTATACAGGGTGTAACATTAAGAACGGTCAGTATGGGAAAGTCTGAAACTATAAGACATACGAACATCTGTTCTTAGGAACCATGTCATCAATTTTAGTAACAAGAAAAACTGTATACATACATTTAAAAAAAACCTGTACTCAGCCTGGGAATCGAACCCGGTAATTTTGAAAAAAAATATATCCAACACTATTTCTATTTAGATATCGATTGTGTAGGTCTTAAGGAATAAATGTTAGTATGAAACGTGATGTTTAAAATTAATAAAACGCATTGTTTCCATATCTTTTAATTTATTTTAGTAGGTGTTCGAAATGACTACCATTTTGTAAAATACAACATTCAACTCGTTTAGGTAACGACCTTACTATTGAATGTTGTATCTTCAGATGGTGAATTTGCGTTAAAATTGTCTCTATGGCTGCTTCACATCACGTTTCATACTAACATTTATTCCTTAAGACCTACACAATCGATATCTAAATAGAAATAGCGTTGGATTTTTTTTCAAAACAACCGGGTTCGATTCCCAGGCTGAGTACAGGTTTTAAAAAAAATGTATGAATACAGTTTTTCTTGTTACGAAAATGGATGACATGGTTCCTAAGAACAGATCTTCGTATGTCTTATAGTTTCAGACTTTCCCATACTGACCGTTCTTAATGTTACACCCTGTATAGGTTTTTCCGGTTCAGGAAGTTTTTGTATTCTATCTAGTGGTAGTGGTATTCTATACGAGTACATGTGTAACACTTTGGACTTAGTATACATGCTGTGGTAGACACGACATTTTCCTATATAAATTCTGTATGTGTAACCACTTAAATACACTGTTAGTCACCCTTTATCTTCACTTAGCAGATAGATCTATTTATAGTAAATTCTCTGTAAGCATAGCTTGATATATAACAAAATATATGATAAAGTAGGCACTTATTTTACTTATTTGCCTATTTGTTCAGTATTTTTATTTAAGAACTAAAATATGATTGATTATATAAGTTCTTACATTTAAGTACATTTGTCATCAAAATATCGAATATGAGTTTAGGAAAGTGCCTACATAAATGATTCAAGTCTGGGCAAAGGTAATTGTTTGCAAAGAAAGCCATCAATATGCTGTCAGTTCAAAGATTACTCCACAGAACATGTCACAATTAAGTATGATTGACACGTTTCTCTTTTTACCCACAGGTCCTATCAGTTAAACCCAGAGCAAGTGCGATTGCTTCTGTTCAAAGAGTGCGATTGGCGAGGAAGAAAGCTTTTGTTTGACTCATCCACTATCGAGAAAGTTGCTGCCAACAAGAATGACAAGCCCAACAGACAGACGGACACAGTGCCCTGCATCGTGGAGGTGGCCGAAGAGTTCTCCTATGTGGTAAGTATTTTAAACTAATTAACTGTCTTATACATAATAATTGAAATGAAAACATAATATTCTGTGTTAAAACTAAAAAGTGTGTATGTTACATGAAAATATGTAGAATAGCTGCTGTCGCGGTTTTTACACGGATATAAGATAAAACATTGTAAGTAAATAATAATTTTTAGGATGCTTCCTTCAGTATGATTGAATACGACTAAGATATTCACTTTAGATATTGTGATTAGATTGCACTGAGAGTGGGGTATGGATTATAAACTCTTTAAAAAAAGTACAATGTTCTAATGAGAGTACAATAGCCTGGTTCGCGAATAGGCTCCAATGAATAACAATCAAGGAACTTATAATTTCCATGACTTTTATATCTTTTGTAAAGGCACAATACATTTCATGCTGTGGGACTGTGTTTCTTATTGACAAATAAACTGTGACTGTGAAAAATATATATTTGGATGGTTGTTTGCGACAGATACGATTTCTCCCACATAATGGCTTGTGTGGCTTGGTTTATAATTTTCTACATATCATACATAATCATACGTATGGAAGTAAATGTTCTACGAAGTACATATATAATTTCCATGGTCATAATCTAATTGGCTAAGCAGCCAATACACAATCTGGGAGAGATGGCACTGTACGCGTATGTAAAAGAGAAAAGTTGTAAGCACCTCTTCTATAAAAGCGTGGTCTCTCTCAGATCTCCCTTATATGAGAGCAGCGATTATTATTTCAAAATTTATTACAAGCAAAAGTCGGCACAGGGCACAGGTGTAAAAAAATCTAAAATTTTCGTTTTGAATTTCTTACGTAAACATTTCTTCTTTTCAAAAGTAGTAGGGAAAGCTATAGTGCAAAATTCGCTGGCACGTGCCAAGCTGTCGCGGGAGAGTGTAATAATTACGTCTGTCATTGTTTGTTACATTTTCGGCTGACGCTGTCGGTAGCACGTGCTATGGACAGCGTCAGAGCTAGGTAACATCTTTGGCGCCCTGGGGCAAGTCCCTAATCAATAGCGCCTCAAAATCTAGAGAGAGAGAGAGAGAGTGAGAAACAGAGTGAAAAATTGAATTTCGTTGAAGTCCTATATAAGATACCCTTATGATAAGAAAACCAAACCAGGTAAACCGCGCTCCGAACCCACCAGTTATCGCCCCATCAGTCTCCTCAAGACAATGGGGAAAGTCTACGAACGACTTCTCAATAATCGCCTCCATGACATTGCCAAGTCCAAAGGTTTAATCCCTGACGTCCAGTTTGGCTTCAGACCCGGACACTCGTGCGTCCAGCAGGTGCACCGCATCACGGAACACATACTGGAGGGACTCAATTATTCGCGTAAGCCGATCCCCACAGGGGCGCTATTCTTCGACGTGGCGAAAGCGTTCGATAAAGTCTGGCACAACGGTTTGATATACAAGTTATACCAAATCGGGGTGCCGGATCGTCTCGTACTCATACTACGGGACTTCCTCAGGAATCGAACCTTTCGCTACCGCGTCGAGGGATCGCTCTCCTCCCCTCGCCAAATCAGAGCCGGAGTCCCCCAGGGCTCCGTCCTCTCGCCACTCCTCTTCTCGCTGTATACCAGCGACATCCCTCGCCATCCAAAGGTAGAACTCGCGCTATTTGCGGACGACACCGCTCTCTACACCTCTGATAGGAACAGGGCTCGTATCACCCGGATTCTCCAATCCGCCGCCACCGCCCTAGGCGAATGGTTTCGGAAGTGGAGAATCGAGGTGAACCCTGACAAAAGCGCCGCCATTCTCTTCGCTAGGGGTCGTGCCCCTGATACGACCACCCATGTTCGGAATAACATAGGCCAACTCTCACTTTTCGGCAGACCTATCCCTTGGGAAAACAAGGTCAAATATCTAGGAGTCACCCTTGACAGAGGTATGACCTTCGAGCCACACATAAAACGCGTCCGCGACCGCGCAGCATTCATTCTCGGCCGGTTACACCCGATGCTAGGCAAGGGGAGTAAAATGTCACTTAGAAATAAGTTGACAATTTACAAAACTTGCATCCGTCCAATCCTCACGTACGCAAGCGTGACATTCGCGCACTCTTGCCACATTCGCCGCCTTCAGGTTATCCAAAATAGGTTCATGCGTAGAGCAACCGGTGCTCCATGGTACCTACGTAACGTAGACCTCCATCACGATTTGGAACTCCCCACGATCGCTCAATACATGAAGTTAGCGTCTCGACGCTTCTTCGAGCAAGCTCCCCACCACCCAAACCCTCTAGTAGTAAGCGCCGCCGCTTATTCGACTAACGGTTTACCGACATCCCGTCGACGACGTCGGCCTAGACACGTCCTAGACGACCCCGACGACGCCATCACGATCTCCATCGCGGAAGCCACTCCGCCACCCGATAGTAGTTCACACACAGCACCTTCATACCGCCCGCGCCGGCGCGGGCGTCGACCCGCTTCTGGCGCTTTCACGCGCTATCGGCGTATTCCAGGCCGCTTCTCTCCGTCCCCAGCGACGTCCTAAGCCGAGGTCCGTACCCACCTGGGTGCCCTTAGGCAGTCGCTTCTTATAGTAGTTTTTAAGTCCTCCTCTAGGCTGGAGCGCATTTAGCGCTCGCCCCAAAAAACCCGGTGAAGCTGTAAAGGTCATTAGGACTAACAGCAATTATCAGTACGAAAAAAAAAAAAAAAAAAAAAAAAAAAGATAAGAAAACCTTGCAAAACGTCTTTGTGTATAGGAATAATGCCTGAAAAGAAAACATTATTATCATTAAAACAACTGGAACCTTGAGGATCTGATGACAACGAGAAAATAGTAAGAGGTACTCTCTCTCAGGTATGTCTCCAAAATCGTAAGTCGGGGGTTTCTTAAATGTTTAATTTAGAGATATTTACTTTGACGTTGTTAACGGCGTATGCGTCCTTTGCTGTCAGACCCTAGCTACATACATAACATAACAGTAAGCAGAGCGAATTGAGCGCCACGAATCTCTGTATTGGCACGCTTCTCTTGCTTTCTCTATTATTCGTAGTTTCACGCATGCTCGCCGTTGTTTGGGTCGACTGCTCTGTATGTTAAAATCTAACAGTACTCTGTCAATCTGATGCTTGAAGGTCAGTCCAGGCTTTTCCTTCCACACACTTTCTCCTAGATACGTTCCTGCATATCGGACCAGCGGCCGCGCGAGCCGTACCGAACCCGCCCACCGCCCACGCATCGCACGCGTCCTATAATGGGCGTCATACCTTTGTAGTCGAGTATTTTCGTCTACAATTAGATACTGCTACTTTGTTACGGATTCATTGAACACTACATCAAATAACACTTAGATTTTATGAAATTGAATTGGTCTGGATTTACACTTAAATATTATCGTTTATAAGTAGATTAATAATTTAATTTGACTGATTAACAAGTAAAATAATACAAAGCCATGGATGAAAGAAAAAATAGTCACCTTCATGTAGAAATCTATGTATGAATAAGTCGCCGCGGCGAAGGAAATAACTTTTTATTGACTTCTAAACCCGCATTTGACCTCGATCTCGCCTGATGGTAAACGACGATGAGGTCGACGATGGAACATGCGGGTCCAGTAAAAGCCTATTTACTCTGGCCTTGAAGATCCCAAGGTTGTATGTTATTATTTGGTTATTGCCTGAAGAAAAGAAGAAACCCTGCAAATTAAAAAAAGTTGGACATGTTAATACAAAAAGCAGCGCTGGGTTCGTGCGGTAAATTGAGGCCGAATTGTGATAGGTGGAGACGCCTGGTGCTTGTACCCCAACAATGTAGAATTCACCATGTTTTAGTCAGTCACCAATATTGAACCATCAGAAACTTCTATCGAATTATAAGTCGACCATAAAAAAACACATAAATAAACCCTTACGTATACAATTTATTCCACTTTATATTTGCTTACTTATATAACCTAAGCTATTCACGTACGGTGACGTGCGAACAATAGTTACGAATTCAATTTATAAATAACGCCACAATTGATATATCGTGCTCTCACGAGCCTTCCACTTCTGAGTTTATTCGCACTTGTTGTTTCTAAATTTAGATCACTTAAAGATGTTAGCGTTTACGATTATTACAGCCTCAATAAGTGGACCTAATGAACCACTTCGTGGGACTGTAATTTTAGCCCCATTCTAATTAATGGGCATCAGTCATCACGTGTCCTTTTACAACGGCGACATTGATACGACTTTATTTGCTTAGGACGTGAATTATTTAGTTTCAATTAACCGACATCGTCTACGTCACGTGATATATATCTGTCAGTTTTTTTATTTACCACTAAACCCACATTTGACCTCAATCTCGCCTGATGGTAAGCGATGATGACGTCGGCGATGGAGCATGCGGGTCTAGTAAATGCCTGATTACTCTGGTCTAGAAGATCCCAAGGTTGTAGCTTTCGGGAAACACAGACGCCGCCGGCAGGCTTGTAGCTTTAGCCGTTCGTTAGTTGCTCGAAATATCCTTAATGTTAAGTCTTCATTAAAAACATGCTTCTATACACCATAAAGATGACACGAGACTTAAGGAAGCCTTACGTTTCTTGCAAGTCATGGTTAGTCTACTAAAGACTTGGGGTTTCGCTAAACTATAACAAGGTTGACACTAGCCTGATTTTGATTAATGAATAACGATTAACTTTGAACTTTTCTGACCTAAACGCTCAAGGTAATATTCATAGGTCTAAAAATAGTAACTTCAGATTTGTCTATCTCTACGGCTTCACCGTGTCCAGTGCCGTAGCTAGGGAGTGGCGACAGGGATTCAGTCCTCTAGGGGTGTAAAAAGAGTTAAGCTCGTAATTAGTTACCTTATCTTATGATAGGGGGCCCCGAATAACCCAGCGGCACTTCGACACTTGAAAATCTTTTATGCCTACCTCATTATATACACTGGTCATCTCAGTGTGCAGGTTTCCTCACGATGTTTTCCTTCACCGTCAGAGCAGTCGGTAAATGTACGTAAGTCTTCGAAAAATACGAAAAACTCATTGGTACATGGCACTGCACAGTTTCGAACCCGAACCTCCCGCTTGGGAGTCCACTGTCCTAGCCACTGTGCCACCGACGCTCTTATTCGTAATTAGTTAGTAACAAATAGACACAGGTGATTCCAGCCTTTCTTGATTTTTTTAGGGCGCTGATTAATATTTCTACCACCTGTGGACAATGCCCACAGACGATTTCTACCACGATGCTGACCACGTATATCTGCTTGTGATTGATTGATTTCCATAATAAGTCTAAATCTATTTTCTTTTACTATTGCCTGTTCTCATTTGGATTTTACTGAGATTTTCCTTATGGACAATGGTTTTTTATAAGGTTGTAGTTTCGATTCGAAACATTATCATCGCTATTTTTAGAACACACTGATATCAATTACCAAGTCTCACAAAATATTTACGCATCTTATATGCGAACTCACGTGAGATGAGTTGTAAATTTCACTAATGGACGTAAACAAACATAAGACACGCCTTTTTACGATCCTGTTTTAGACAACTTTTTATTTTTTTATTTTTATGTATAACTAAACCCGCATTTGACCTCGATCTCGCCTGATGGTAAGCGACGATGAGGTCGACGATGGAGCATGCGGGTTCAGTAAATGCCTATTCACTCTGGCCTTGAAGATCCCAAGGTTGTAGGTTTCGGGAAATACAGACGCCGGCAGGCTGTTCCATTCCTTAGCCGTTCGCATAATGAACGAAGAAGCAAATCGCTTCGTACGAGCAGATGGGATATCAACAACATAAGGATGGAACCCCTCCCCGCGCCTGGTAGTCCGAAGGCGGAATGGAGATGCTGGAATTAGGTCGTGCAATTCCGATGCGCACTCTCCGAAATGTATCCTATAAAATACCGATATACAGGCAACCTTGCGCCGATGTTCCAGACTTTGCAGTCTAGCCTCCACCAGCGATTCTCCAATGAGTCAAGGGCAGCCAGTTGGTACTTAGCTGACAATGACACACAATGACGCTTTACTTATAGTTTAATAAATACAAATGATTTAAAGTCCGTCGATCCATCAGGAACTGAGCCATTGTTTTCTTAAAATATTACCCGCAATTTATTTTTAGAAACCAAATGTTGGAACTGTGGCGTTTTTATTATGTTTTTGCTATTTTATGAACTTGAATCTGTCATGAAATTGGATACCTACTATATTATACACATGTTATTGTAGCAGTGAAGATTAAAGAGCTTATTTAAAGGCTTCCTATAGGTAAAAAAAGCGTGTTTCTAGTAGGTGGACTGGCGAGTTGATGGGGAGCTTTTTTGTTTTTCAAGGGCGGTGGATGGGAGTTGAAAGTGGCTCTCAACTTATTTTATATAAAGACTAAAGTACTTTTGATTCAAGGTTATCTTTTTATCTTATGATGGGAATAACCCAGCGGCACTTCGACCCTTGAGGATCTTTTGTGACTACCTAATTTTACACACTGGTCATCTTAGTGTGCAGGTTTCTTCACGATGTTTTCCTTCCCCGTTAGAGCAGTCGGTAAATGTACGTAAGTCATCGAAAAAATCCGAAAAACTCATTGGTACATGGCATTCAGCATTACATGGTTTCGAACCCGGACCTCCAGTATGGGAGAACGGCGTCCTAGCCACTAGGCCACCGACGCTTATAAGTTATAACATACTTACAATAAAAAAATTTCCTTTGTCCAGTATAAAGGTCCAGCGGCGGATGCGAGCCTTCTCGGTGAGATGATATTCGGCGCAGTGGCCATGAACTACAAGGGTGTTTCACTCAAGATCCATATCATGGATGAACCTAGGAGGTGAGCATTTTTTAAATGTTGAAATAAGCTGTCGAGCAGACGGATAGATAGATACACTTTATTGTACCTAACTAAAGAAATACAGTAAAGTACAAACTACAGGAATAGTAGCACAATATGTACAAAGGCAGCCTTATCGCGATCTCTTCCAGGCAACCTCTGAAGTTAATTGGACATAAAGAATGAAAAAGGTTACTATTACTTAATACATAGTAAAGTTAGTAAAATAAAAGTAATATGATATACATAAATAATTATGTAGGTATACTAAGATAGTTAAATGCATAGATATACACAATATAAATAAATATATAACAAATAAACTATAATATATATAGTAATAATATAGTAGATAGTAAACAATATAGATAGGTTAATAATAAATAATATTGTATTGTATAATAATAATAAAAATAAAATGCACAACTAAACGACAAAAAATTATGAGTGGGACCACCTGATGGTAAGTGGTCAATAAATAAATAATGAAAATAAAAAGGTTTGTTCATCAACAAAAAAGGTACATTTTTTTTCCAATTGTGGAGGCCCTCTTTTAAGTGTGACAACACCTGTATCAGAGGGCCACCTCTAATAACCTGTCAATACTCCCCCCCCCCCCCCCCTGGATTCGCCAGTAAGTGCTAAAATGTTTAGCAACAGGAAAAAGATGCAAAAGTAGAAATCATATCTGTCAGTCAGTTTTGTAAAGGGTAATACCAAAGATTTGACATTTTTCTGGGCCCGCAATACACTCAGTGTTACGCCGTTTTCTCTATTTTCCGATGAAGCAAAGGTCATTTAGATGGCGTAGGTTTTCTTATCATTTACTTTGGATAAACTTTATCACACGGATATTTCACTTATTTACATATCTTTGCGAACAAGATTTTATCAATGCTTTAAGTGATAAGGATGTGATAAATGTGTTTACATCCGTGCGTACACGCACATATACATACGAGTATTTTATGTATACCTTTGAATATCGGTATGTCTGCTTGTATAGGTATTTTTACGGCATAAGTACCTACTTAATATGCAATTTAGAATATGTATAGTTCAGTATCTAGATTCCAATGCAAAAGATACGATAGGTACAACCTTAAGGGGATCGCAAATGTATGTAATAATGTATGTATATAATGTTACGTTTCGTTGCACTCTGACAGGATAAGTAGTATTTTACTAGCATTAACAACCCCGTTTGAATTGAATTGATAAAGTTACTGTACGCATTTCCCGTTCAGGTTTTTTTAAAATGTGTGCAGTAACTTCAGGAACACAAACATACTTATTAATGCTAGCTTAGAAAACTGTCAGCGAAGCATAGCTTTAGACTGTCTATTCCCAAATCCCCCTCCACCTCCCCCTTTCCAGTAACCTCATTACCAAAAACCACTCTGCAATAAATTCTCAATTAATTATCCAAATCTATATACCAACACTTTTTCCATACAGGTTACTATGCACAAAAGTGTTCTGCGTGCCGACATCGCGTAGAGTCAGTCATGTCGAGAGGAAGATCAGCGAAGTGAATAGTAGTGGAGACCTACGGCATACTTCCAAGCCTCTAAATGTACCAGCGTTACGGGAGGAGGGGGTTTCCTTGAGTTTCTCACTCGATAGGGGAGACTCGGGTAAGTAAATTAAATTAATAAAAGTACATTGTGTGTGTGTATAACCCGTCGAAAATATCTGTGGACCTGAGCGGGACTTTCCTAGTAGGGAATATTTGACAAAGACTTGATTTGATATGAATAGTAGAGGAGACCTGCGTTATAATAATTATACTAGTGTTGCTGGTGGAGAGTGTTTCCCTGAGAAATATCCCTAGATTCACTATGGATCTGGTTAATGGATCCCATGAGAATGTTCATAACTAATCCACTTTCTCAGTTGATAGAAGATACTCGATAGAAATATTATTTTCTGAACCCTTCCCAGAGATGTTGAGTGATTGATTACTTGATGAATAAGGCAGATCATATTTAATTTTTAGATTTAGTTAATCTATTTTCAAGGACCAAAATCAATTTAACAAATTCAGAATTGTGGAAATTAACTGAATAGCGTTAGTGATTTGCAGTTCAGTTTTATACCCATCTACTCTTGTAACGATGTCAATTTCATTGTCCATATCAACCTCCTTGCCATCAATTTCAACCTCATCGTTAGCGTTTATCTCACCTCATTTCGTAATGGCATCTTCATTTCTTCATCAATATTTTTAAAATTCAAATCATATTCCCATTCCATTTCTAAATTCCATTATTCCATTAATTTCATTGTCTTCACTTTCTCTCTGTATTTTGTCCTGAACGGACGTTTCTCCGTTTTATTTTTGTCTCCTACTACTACCTATTTTCTACATTTACTATTTTCTGTGTTGTTCTGTTCCTTAAAAATATAATATCTATTACCAAGTTCTTATATTACTTCATCTGCACACTGTCCTAGAACCCTGCTAGCCGGCACCTAGAGGGCAGATTGTAGCACTTTTTTTTTCGTGCTGATAATTGCTGTTGGTCCTAAAGACCTTTACAGCTTCACCGGGGTTTTTGGGGCGAGCGCTAAGTGCGCTCCAGTCTAGAGGAGGATTTAAAACTACTATTAGAAGCGACTGCCTAAGGGCACCCAGGTGAGTACGGACCTCGGCTTAGGGCGTCACTGGGGAGGGAGGGGTCGGGGAGAAGCGGCCTGGAATACACCGATAGCGCGTGTAAGCGCCAGAAGCGGGTTGCCGCCCGCGCCGGCGCGGGCGTTATGTAGGTGCTGTGTGTGAACTACTATCGGTTGGGGATTGTAGCACTCTTATGGCCTTATCATACTGGCAATGTGCGATATGACTGTTTCCCCCATCTGTTGATTGATCGCCTCGTTGGGAACACGCTCTCAAATATCCAGTGTGATAAGACCTTTGACTTTATTTTCAACATGTATATGAATGTCACTGTAATTAGCAATAACGACTATTTTTTATCTGACAACTCATTATTTTTAGTTACCTTGCCTACACTGTAACGACTACAGAGTTGCCAAGTTTAATGGAAACTTTCTCTATGAGATCCAAAAGACTGACGCTCGCCCTCGTTGACGATTTTTGACGTTCGCTAATTACACTTCGTGTTTTGTGACAAATGCTATTTACATTTGCTAGAAAAATGCATTTTCACGTGACTTTAACGTATTCGCAAATATGAATGGACAGTAATTTTGTTCAACTAATCTTCAGAGATGAAAATGATCGTTTAATTGTAACATGACGATATGACTTCTTTGTTGAAACTACTATCTTCTAATTTTTAGTAGGGTATCCCGAAAGCTTGAGAAAACATCTCGTAAGGAAACTTGCACACTGCGATACCAGTATGTGAAATGGAGAAGGAAATAGCAATCCAATCCATTAAAAATCTTTGCTAAGGAAGTCGTTCATTAATGAGGGTCGTGATATTTACTTCATCATCATCAGCCTAATAATGTCCCCACTGTTGGGGCACAGACCTCCTCTTGTACAAGGGGGGTACGGGCCATGGTCCACCGAGCGGGCCCAGTGCTGATTGGTGGATTTCGGAAACTTTTAATTTCCGCAGACATGCAGGTTTCCTCACGATATTTTCCTTCACCGTTAGTTATTCATATTTACTTATATGGAATTAATTTCTAATCATGCGAAATACGACTAGAAAAGTAGATAAAGATTCTAAAACTAATCTAAAGAACCTACTGCTATTCGACGTCCATACAATTCAGTATTTGACTTAAAAAAAATATATTCCGTCAATCATCTTACATGGACATCCTGAAGAAGGATCTAAAATTCGTTTTTCGATATCTCAACTAACATCAGAGATATTAATTATTGAAGTTAGTTCTGGATATATGCTCTGTCCCTTTTTAGCAAAACAGTTCTTTATATGTAGCTAGGATTTGCTTGTATGGCGCTACTATACAGTGACGTCATGATGTAATGTTGTCATTTCTTTCTATCGTCTAATTTTTGATTGCATATAGCTATTTTATTTTTCAACGAATTTTAATTCTGTTTTCACATTCGACTAACTACCGAATTTTGTTACACTTCTATGGCTCGGACTACACGACGACGGTTCCAGCGACAGGTCGGTTTAGGTACCGGTACCGGCCGTGTAGTCGACTACATTCAAACTCATGCGTTGCGCTCAAGCCCCGCCAACTCGGCTCGGTGCCGTGTAGTCGACAGCGCATTTTTGTTTGAGTTTATATGAGGCACCGATTCCATGGAACCGCCCGATACTGGAACCACTTGACTCCGACTTTCCGAGATGTATCCGTACCGATTACCGACCACCTTAGCCTTTTGGGGTTGGATCTGACTTCCAATCTTAACTTTGGGCGCTCCATTGAGTCTAAAGCTAAGACTGCAGCCAAAAAATTGGGCATCCTGAGTAAGGTTAGGCGGTACTTCACGCCAGGACAGCTCTTAAACCTTTACCAAGCCCAAGTCCGGTCGTGCATGGAGTACTGCTGCCACCTGTGGGACGGCTCAGCTAAGTACCAACTGGCTGCCCTTGACTCAGTGGAGAAACGCGCTAAGCGCCTTATATTTGACGAATCGCTGGTGGAAGCTAGACTGCAAAGTCTGGAACATCGGCGCAAGGTTGCCTGTCTATCGGTATTTTATAGGATACATTTCGGAGAGTGCGCATCGGAATTGCACGACCTAATTCCAGCATCTCCATTCCGCCTTCGGACTACCAGGCGCGGGGAGGGGTTCCATCCTTATGTTGTTGATATCCCATCTGCTCGTACGAAGCGATTTGCTTCTTCGTTCATTATGCGAACGGCTAAGGAATGGAACAGTCTGTCGGCGTCGGTATTTCCCGAAACCTACAACCTTGGGATCTTCAAGGCCAGAGTGAATAGGCATTTACTGGACCCGCAAGCACCATCGTCGACCTCATCGTCGCTTACCATCAGGCGAGATCGAGGTCAAATGCGCGTTTAGTAGTACATAAAAAATAAAAATAAAAAAAAAAGAACCGTCGTAGGAACCATCGTCGTGTAGTCCGAGCCTAAGCATACGTTTTGAGGCTGATTTCTGTTTCCAGTTTTAACTTCAGTACCTTTGCAGGTTACTATGGAGACCAATCATCTCCGTACAGCAGCGTCGGCTCTACCCACGATTACTTCTCAATGTTCGACATCTGGGACGGGAACAACAGCCAAGATGATCTCTTTTTCCATTGTAAGTACCAATCATATTTGCCGTAAGATTGTTTAACGCATTGACTGCCTCTGTCCACTCTAGTTGTTTTCCTTACTTTATTCGGATGCCGCTGTCACAAATAGTTGAACATAGGTTTTACGTAGTACTCTGCTAGGTGCCTCTGTCCATTCTGCGTGTCCTTATCAGTTACGAAATTCAGAGTATTCCTATTTACACCACAGAGCAAACTGCGTGACAGGTCGAGTTGACGTTCGTCCAACCCAAAAAAACCTCCAGCCCTTGGTATACATAGGAGTTAACCGGACAATTCTGGTTGTCGGGCGGCACCCAGCGCAGGGAATTCCATTTCTATGAAATACGTGTTTACGGCACCTAGCGGTAGTCAATATGGACCAGCATAGATGTTCAGGGCACTGAGTATTGTAATTTTTTGAACAACTATTGGTGTTCGGGGCATACAGCTTTTTTATTAATTAGTGGCACCTGTAGTTTGTTTTCTAATTGGACAGGCAGTCAATGCGTTAATAAGGCCATATATTCTGATTCTGATACCTTTTGTCTTTTCCGCTGAACTCTTTACCCCGCATGTTAAACCTGCGGAAACTAGTTCTTTGACTGCAAGGAAATATAATTTCTTTCCGTTGTTTCGACTAGTATTCGTTTAATGCGTATACGCAATATGCTGTCATTGGTTCTATAGTAATTGATAATTCCCCACCAGCACCACCTGGACGAAAGTTAAGCACATCAAGCAACGGCAGCTGGCAAAGAAGAACCTTCCAGAACGTTGCCACGAGATTCGACCTCAGCCACCAGAGTGCCAACCTGCTCAGTGTGCCGACAGCTTCCAGCAACATCACCAGTAATGATTCTCAGGTCAGTGTTTGATCCAAGTGCTGCTATGGCAAAACATAACCATCCAGAATGTTGCCACAAGATTCGACCTCGGTCATCAGAGCGCCAATTTGTTCAGCGTGCTGACAGCTTCCAGCAACATCACCAGTAATGATTCTCAGGTCAGTGTTTGATCCAAGTGCTGCTATGGCAAAACATAACCATCCAGAATGTTGCCACAAGATTCGCCCTCGGTCATCAGAGCGCCAATTTGTTCAGCGTGCTGACAGCTTCCAGCAACATCACCAGTAATGATTCTCAGGTCAGTGATTGATCTAAGTGCTGCTCTGGCAGAACAGAACCTTCCAGAATGTTGCCGCAAGATTCGACCTCGGTTACCATAGCTCCAACCTGCTCAGCAAGGCGACAGCATAATATCCAGCAAAATCATCAGAAATTATTCTCAGCTCTGACAGTATCTTACAGAGAACCTTCTAGAATGTCGGTAACCTGACGTCACTTTCGGGAATCTTTCCTGGATTTGGGTGACATCGATTTGACGTTTCTCCACCACTGCGAAAAACGTCAAGTCGCTGCAATTTAGTTTATATCGAGGTTACGTTTTATTTTGAATTCGGCCCCAGATTGCATTCCCTACTATAAATTCCCGTGGTTAGATATCTAGACGCCCGGCGAATCACCAGTGTTTACGTATTCGACTTTATCGACACTGGCGCGTGATGCGTATCACATGAGGCGCTGAGCTGTCGGTCATGTGAGCCTTATCACATCAGGGCTGGTAATTGCATACACAGTAATAATGTATTATAGCACGGTTGTTCGCGTAATCGTATGTGTGAGGTAACCGCTGGTTAGTGGCGATACTTGCATAGCCATAGAGTCAGGTTGATTATCTGTCATATATGTTGTAGAAATATTTGTTCAGACATCGGTATTGAACCATATACTACATAAATATTTTGCCCTGTATGTTTACCTACTATATTTACCATGTAGAAGGACAGGTTGTCAATCTGGATATCAACAGAATACCAGCGCTGCCGGCACCCCTGCCTGTAGCATTAAGCTAAGTTAAGACCCTTTTGTTCCCAACAGCTGACTCTAAGTGTGCCACATGGTACTTATCATTATAACTCTTTCTATAATACTTACTGTATGTTGTGTGTGGAATAAATCATTTACTTACTTCATCATCATCATCAGCAGCCTACTCTAGTCCACTGCTGGACATAGGCCTCTCCCAGGGCGCGCCATTGAGCCCAATCTTCGGCTCTTCTCATCCAGTCGCTGCACCTTGCGCAGATCGTCGCTACATATAGCAGGGCGTCCCACACTACGTTTACCCAAACGCGGTCTCCACTCCAGAACTCGTCTACCCCGACGGTTGTTGGTTCTGCGACAGATGTGACCGGCCCACTGCCACTTCAGCTTGCTAATCTTATCTTCGGATAGGAAAATCAGGGAATCCCAGCGACACTTCGACCCATTGGGATCTTTTGTGTTCAACTCCTTGTACCTATCCCTTGACCACTTCACCGTATATGTCATGCATGAGCGAGACGTCTTAGTGGGAGGGATTTGAGGGGTCTGGATTGGCAGACCTTCTTCAGGCAGGCATCCTTTTTCCCGCGAAAGCGTCACACTTACATAGGAGGTTACTTACTTACGCTTACTTACTTACTTAGAATGTAAAAAGTATGAAAAGTAGGAATGTATTTTATTGTAGATTCTACCTTTACATCATGCATTTGTGTTCAGTTTTACATGTGCTATAAAATTGATTCAGTAATCGCTTTCCGAACCGAAACTGAAACCGAAAACATGAATAATGTCCTATATGTATATAGGACATTATTTATGATTTCTCATAAGTCGTAGTACCTTTTAACAGTTCAAACTGCGACGATTACAAATAAAATTATCCCTAATGAATTCTATGTCTATAGACGGCGTTATTTGCCGTCAAAGTGCGATCATCATTATCACTTTTGCAGCTGCAAATAAATTATGAAAGAGATCTAGCAACATTAATTATTGGCACAGGTGTACAGCAATAGCTCAACGAGCGGGACGAGCGACAGCCTAGCGAGCACAGGGTCGAACTCAGTGCCGAGGAAGAACAAACTGGGATTGGCGCTTCTGATCACTGTCGTGGACTCGGCTGAGTTGTAAGTCTAACCCACTGATTATTAGTGTCCGACTGAAACTAGTTTTTACGGTCGAAACCGATTTTCGGCATCTGTCTCAGTTTCGGCCGAAATCGAAACTTCAATTTACGGTACTCCTCTTTAAAAAAAAATTTAAGCTTGTTTTAGTCCATTTTAGCTGGCTTCAGGTGCAATATGTCACATATATTACGTGTTATGTTACGTCTATATTTGATAAACGAATAGCTTTATTACTCTTTTAAAATAAAAATTTCGGGTGAAGTGTGCAATTTAAATACGAAAAAAAAAACTGTATCGAATCAGTATTTCTTCATTATTTATACGGAATATAGATTGAGTACATTTTGACTGTCAGAAAAAATAAATAAGTAAGTAAATGAACAAAGGAAAGTTGTTCAACAAAATTAGTTACAACAAAGACACGTCTTTCAACAACTACACGAAAACAGTACGTAATACGTACACAATATAAGTTAAGTAAAAAAAAATATCGAGAAAGGAAATTTTCAAGTTAAACTTACCTACCTGATACGAAAAAGAGCAAAATATAACCTCCAAAATTATCATTTATTTATTTTGTATTAATCATACATCATCCATATTTACAATTTCATTGTCACACATGTGAAAATTAAATAAATAAGTAAAATTAAATTAAATTAAAATCAATCACAATTCATTCAATGAAATTTAAATAATCATTATTACATACAAGGTCAATTTAGTGTAAAATAAAATCCTTACTTAAAGTAAGCAGTGTCAAATAATAAATTAAACAATCAGTTGTCTATTCGTTCCTCGAGGAACTCCTTTCCCGAGTAAAAGGCCTTCTGGATTAACCATTTCTTTAATTTATAAATGAAGACGTCGTACGTTGAGGCATCTCTGATTAGGTCAGGTATTTTGTTGTATATTGTCGGGCCGGCGACGTGCGTGGACAGGCCAGTCTTTTGCAGTCGGCTGCTGATTGTTTCGATTACAACACCAAACAGCGCTGGGCGCACGATACCAGAATGTGAGGGCTGGCCTGAGGGCTGACTGACCAGCTCCCACGCCGGCGGCATTAACGAATGCAGTTTCGGTTTCAGCCGTAGTTTCGACTGGTGTACTGCCGAAACCGAAACTCTTAATTTTGGGCCGAAACTGGCCGAAACCGAAACTGAAACTTCGGTCGGACACTACTGATTTTAAATAGATTCTATACAAACAGGACTTTGAAAACCATGTCGCCGAAAATCCAGCCGGCAATTGATTTTTGGCCTCAGTTTATTATACAAATAAAATGGCGGCAAAAACTTCTGGACAAAATTAATAACTTTTATGCGCAGAAATAACTATATGTCTAATAAAAAACCCTTCACACTAGAATTTTTTTTTGAGGAAGCCACTCATTTTTTTGGACCAAACATCATACATTTTCATCCATCCTTTTCTAATGATGATGTTATCCTTATTAAAGATGATTCCACAGGGACCTGGTGAAGAGATGCGTGGAGCATTCCCCTCAGTTGCAAGCGATGGTGTGTCGGTTACGACTAGCTACGTTGGCGGCGGGCGCGGGCAGCAAATTCGTGTCCACGCTACATCGAGCTACCATGGATGCGGCGAGGTGGTACGTAGTAACAATCGTCACAATTTTCTACCTCCCGTCCGATCGAGAAAGGGTGTTACACGTTTGACGCGTTTGTCTGTGGCGTCAAAACAATCGGTGATCAGATTTGGACGCGGATTTTTTTAATTTAACGGAGGATTTGGTTGAGAATGTTCTTAGCCATGTCTGATAATAATTGGGTTAGGGCGTTCCAAGATCTTGGAGTATCTTTGATGTCAGATGGAATCACTGGAACGGTAACAGGTGGTTCGAGTTTTAGCTATGGTGGCTTTCCCACATCTGGTGGAACCTTGCGGATCTGATGGTGATCAGGAAAAGAAGGTGATCTCCAAAATGGTAAGTCGGGGGTTTCTTAAATTTTTATTATCATTTAACTGTAACTAGACTTCAATCTCACCTGATGGTAAGTGACGATGAGGCCGAAGATGGAACATACCGGCTTAGGCCCAGCGTACATTGGCGGAGTGGCGCCAAGCGACTACTTCGATAACGATTAAAATCAAATTAAAATACGAGTAACAACCGCGCGCCGTCCGATTCGCTTGCTAATAGCATGTCATTTTAAATCGTATTTTTGTGAGGATAAGGTTTATTTTTAATTTTCATCGACTTCGCTTGGCCGCCACTCCACTATTGGTTTTTTTGGGCCTTTGTATTACGTATTTTTGAACTATCTACACACTTGGACAAATAAACGTTTGTATCTTGAATCTTAGCAGTAAGTAATAATTCAGCCTTTTCTCGATGTCATTTCCAGTGTATCTGATTGCAGGCTGTCAGATCTAATGTACGGACCGCGGCTGCAGCCGGTCTGGTTAAGTCTAGTGACCGCCGATCCGCGCGGTGCGAACAAGATGGCTGACTCGCTGCTGGCAGATCTCTGCGCGGTGCTTTCTGTTGCAGACACCAAGCAGACCAACTTGTAAGTTTCTTTACTGTTTTATTTATACAATACTCAAACTAATGTACGGGCCGCGGCTGGTTGAGCCTAAAGTAGTATTTTTTGTTGTTGTTTGTATATAAAGGCAACTGACCCCATTCAGCCATGTCTGATGTAAACAACTCTTTCAAGTCTTCATTAAAATGCTGGTGTGACACATTTCAATGCTATTTCATTTAATTTCAAAGCTGACGTGGATGCCACAAAAGCGCGGGAGAAACTCTATTTTTTATTAGACGTACTAAACTGACGTTACCTGTGTCGCCAGTTTTTGAAGAAATAAAAATAGTGTTGTGGCCAAAGATCGAGTTCAATCACTGACCAATAGTTCACCAATCAAAGTATATTTTATTTTCTTCTGTAATGTTGTGATTTTTTTTTGTAAATTAAAAAGTTAAATCGCTGAGTCTCATTTTGTAAGGGAGCGAAATCCATCTCCTTTCAATATATAATTTAAAGTTATCTTTTTGGTTCACTGTTTGGGTGAACTAACGGAACTGATTCACAAGTGAACTGAACGCATCACTATTACATTAAACATGGCAACATTATTTTACAAAGTGACATTAACACCTGTCAGTTTAGAACTTTAGACCGTCTAATAAAAAAATCTACTGTTTGTTGTAGGTGGAGTTTCCGGACAATCTTGACAAAATGTGCAAAATTCTAAATTTCGATAAACCAAGTCATAACCGGTCACTTTCACTATGTGTCTCCCTTACGACGTGAATTGACGGAATTATTGTGCCTTAAAACACAATACCAAAGGCCATTAATTTAAAAATCTACTTTAGTGACGGCAGATCCGCGATTATTGACTTGCGAGTTATTTTTTTTTTTTATTTAAATATACCCGTTCAATTGCATGATCCTATTTTTTCTAGGATTCCTTCTGAAAATAAAAATGAAAAAGTTTAATCACTTATTACAAGGTACAAAAATAGGACCTCCGACTTACAAACTAGGTCGAAACCTGTATCTTGGAAGTCAGGACTCAAGCAAATTAAATTATTAAAATATATCAAATTAAATTATTATAAATTCTGAGTAAATATTGTCCCTTTGACATAACATAACGACTCATTATGTAATGAAATGACTCGGCGCTTCTAAGAATACAGCAGCATCGCTTGGTCTTTTTCTCCCAATTATATCTCATCCGCTAAGTAACCGATGATACCATAATTCTATATGAATAAGTAATGAAATGACAATAGCTATTGTTGAGTATGAACTAAAGTCTACAACCCACGTGACAAGTGTAGGCCGTAAAAATATTTTATAGCGACACATACCATCTTTATGTCTACTTCACTGCATGCTAATTTTTATTAGTAGTTAAACAACATTTCGCGTTGAATACAATCACATGATTTTAAGGGTAAGCTCGCGTATTTTGTTGGCTATCTTTTTTTGTTGTGATTTTTCTTGATAATGTCCATCTGTCAATGTCAATGACACGAGTCAAAGTGCACTTGTACTTGTTTGACTTTGCTACTGTTATTGTATGTTTATCTTTGAATAGAATCTTCCTTCGTATTTGGGTAACGACACGATATTTCCTCTAATAAATAACTTGTGTTTTTTTTAAATAATGGGCCAGCTGTCTCTTTAGTTACCAGGAATAATAGAGTGCACCATGTTGCGGAATTTCATGTGACTTTTTATCATATCGATCTCCATAATACAGATTGTATAATAGTCAACGAAACTGAATCTGAATTTTTCAGATCTTAATAGGTAATTTCTGGTATTTTATAAAATACTTTTATCTCATGTTAAATAACTTTTTAATTGAGAATTGTTTTATTTAACCATCTTTTAACTGGGTCGGAATAACCTTACGTTATCTCAAACAAACAAGTTTCTGAATCATTCATATCTTACTGGGTCATTAAGGGCTTCATTACATTAGCGAATTACGAGCGTATTTCCAGTAGAAGTAGCGCGTACGATGACAGATCCGCTATCTCGTATGTATCAGTAAAATAATATTTCTTTAGGTATGGAGTTTAGTTATGAGCGTCGGTGGCCTAGTGGCTAGCACGCCGGACTCCCATGCGGGAGGTCCGGGTTCGAAACCATGCAATGCCATGTGAGTTTTCGGATTTTTTCGAAGACTTACGTACATTTACCGACTGTTCTATCAGTGAAGGAAAACATGTGAGAAACCTGCATATCTGGGGAATTGAAAAGTATCCGAAAGCGTGTGAAATCCACCAAGCAGCACTCGACCGATCATGGCCCGTACCCCCTTGTTCCTGTACCCAAACAGTGGGGTCATTAATAGGCTGATGATGATGATGATGGAGTTTAGTTAAATAAAAAAAATACAAATACCAATCGTGCTTCGTTTTAAATAGTTTTATTCCGAAACCAAGGTAATCTATCTAGCCGGTGGACATAAAACACGGCCAAGCTGACGTGTCCCCTTGTAGCGGTGATTGTCTTCTGGATTTCATCCAATGTGATTAATGACTACTCTGAACGCAAAATAAGCTTTTACACAATCGCTGACTTTGTTTATTTTTCTTCGGAATTGTCTTATGTCAGCTATTTTTCGTGAATTATAGTTACACGGGATTCTTACCACGGTTTGCGGTTGTTTTGAACTCCCGATATTTCGATGTGGTTGCATGTCTACCCGTGACCATGGCGATTCACCTGCGCCGAAATATCTGGAATTTAAGTCTCGGATTACCCGCGTCTGGTTTTCAACCACGGTTCGGTTAGTTGCATCCAATCACCAGGCTGGTGTTGGTGAATCTTTATTTTTATTCTTTTAAGGGGGGGGGGGGGGGGGGGGGGGGCTAATTTCTCATTGACTTTGGAAGTTTAAATTAAATTAGAGTACCCATGATAAACCTTCGGCATAAAATTGTTAGGTAAGTATGTACCAGAAGGGAACGGTAGATATTCGCCGGGCGCCTATCTACCGTTCCCTTCTGTCTGTCTGTATGTCGGTCGGCCAAGGTGTATAGGATTACGATTTGTGATTGTAGCATTTAGGGACCACATATTTCAATCGTCACTTGCACGAAACGTCCTTAAAATACATGCTATTCCTTTCTACGTCATATTTCAGAATACATTCAGTACGGTTAATCTACGATTTGTAGCCTGGCGCTTGTTTATTCCGTAACCTGTTGACTGAATTCAGTCATGTGTAACAAACGCTTAAATACTATTTTTACACAATGATCTAAGTATTTGTTCGTGTTACTTCGTCACATGACTTCGTCACGCTTCCGTCATTTTTAGAGAAGCTAATTTGTAGGAACTTGGAAAAAACAACGTGTGCTTTCGTAATACGCGCGGATGGATATGGTGCCGCACTAGAGTTCATCTATTAATACCACTCGAAATACTTTTTGGTAGATATATTTACATTCGTGTGTTTACGTATTTTTCACGTGATAAAGACTAATAGTTGAGCAGTCTGACGTTTACAAATTGTTCTAAACAGTTGTATAACTGAACCGTGGGCGAGGTAAATGAGGGATTTAAATAGTTTTGACGGAACATACATTGAATAATTACAATTGAAGAGAGCTTCGCACAACAATAACAATTTATTGTTTAGCAATAAAATATTGGCTTTAAAATTGGGCAAATTCCAAAATGTTCGATGATTATTCGACTGGTTCAAACATACCGGTTATGAAAGAAACCCGATTCCATATGCCTGTAATAGGAAATTAATTATAGAATGGCACCAATTCTTGCTAAATTAAAACATTGTTAAACATCACCCTCACTATAATACAATCTAGAATATGAGTGAGCGTGACTGTTACATTTCGTTTTAACTTTAGATTTAGCTCCAATATAATATTAATAATGGTAATTTACCAAATTACAACGATTATTATTTATTCTACTCTTAAAGTCCAACTGTATTTTGTAGCGTTAATTATTTGTTATCGTTGCTGGAAATAAAATTATTCTTTCTTTTATTACAGTTTCATGAGCACGCTCGTAACCCACGTGCTCACATACCACCTCGGCTGGGTCACAACCGTCAGCCCGTACGACACTCTCGACCCTCAGAAGCACTCCGCAGACTTCCTCACCGAGTCGAGAAGGCCCTACAACGCTCTATGGGCACAACTCAGCGACCTCTGCGGCAGTATTGGCTTCCCTCCCCGCGCCGCTAGAACCATCATAAGCGGAACAACAAACGCTACATTCATCAACAGACTCCTTGTCGTCCTAACCTACTTCGTGCGATCCGGTGACGTCAGGCGAAGCGATTTCACCTTCCACGGGGTGCTCAAAGAAACCAAAGTGATCAACGTCTTGCCACAAACACAAACAGTGAACAAGTTAGATGAGACCAGCCTCAAAGTGTCAGCGAATAGTCATTGTGATAGTGTCAATCAAACATCCGGCCTGAAAAGGACTGCGACAGTGAACAAATTAGATTCCCAGGTTACACTCAAAGTGCCAGAGGATATGAACAGTAATAGTAGTATCAGTACGCTAAGTGATATCAGTATTAAAAGGACAGCTACGCTAGCCAATGTAAAGCTCTCTACTTCGGAGTTCAATGATGGTTCGACAAGCGGGAAACCCATGACCAGTCAACTTAAAAGGACTCCGACAATGATAGTACCTTTAAAGGATTCCTCAGATTCTAGTCCACATTCGTCGGTCGAATCGCCGGCAGAGCAAAAAGTCGTCTTCGTTTTAGGTGACGATGAGAAGCTAGTAGGGTTAAAAAACAAGTCGAACGGCGGGAAACGAGTGAAGAAGTCTTCTAAAGTCCACAACGAGCCTGTCATGGTAGAGGTTCCCGAGGAAAAGAAGACTGAAGTCTGTGCCAAAGAGAACTGTGATCAAATAACCTCGAAGAACCCCGACAGTCCGTCGAAATGCTGCGGACAAACACTTCAACATTCCAAGCCAATAAAACATTCCGGTTTTAAGTTCGAGTTCGATAAGTACCCACAGATAGTCACTAATTATATGAAGAGTAAAAACTTAGAGATTCTAGATAGACATTATATCGGTAAGCCGGGGAATTTGAAGCTGGATAACTTTCAGTTCGACCCTACTGTTGTACCTCCGATACAAGAGGAGCGATGTGAGATTTGCTACAAATGTCAGCAGATGGAATCTATGCTACAAACGCCTACTAACGCCTCTGAAATGGAGTATATGAACGATATGCCACGGTTATCGGAGCCTCAGTTCGCTAAGGAGACGGTAGTCACAGACGTGGAACAACGAGAGGTATCACCAAAGACGTTCGTAAGGAAACGGAAGGAGAATACAATAGTGATTAATGTGAAAAGTGCTAAAAGTGTTAATGATTCCGCTAGGCCGGTTGTGGGTGAATCGAGGAGGTCGAAAGAGGCGGAGAGAGTGGAGCGAGTGCAGCAAGTAGTGGAGTTCCCGATGCCGCGGCTGGGTGTGGTCCCGGAACCCGCGCGGGTGCGCTCGGGCTTCAGTGTGTCTTTGCTTGGGGGCGTCACCGACCATTATGTACCTGATTTAATTTTACAAGGTGAGATTTAAGGGCTTAAATCCACTTTACATAAATAAATTAGAAAAAGTGGTCGCTAGGTCGTGCCGTGTCGTGCCGGCCACTTTACACGCGAATAGCACCACCCCAACTTTTCCCGGGGGTGTCGTACGAGGCGACTAAAGGTCTTAGTGGATATAGTATCCACTAAGACCTTTAGTACACCTAGTAGACGGCGATAGGCTCGCCACCTATCACGTTTGTCCACCAAATCTTACGGCGAAAGTGGGAACTAGCAATGATGAAGGAGATTCCTCTGTCTACTCCCCCTATACTATTATACTATGGTTTCTAGGTAGACAGTGCTCTAACCAACTGGGCTATCGAGGGTCATCCTGCCCGCGACAAAATAATCAACCCATTTCTGTATATTGACGATGAAGTGTAATTACCTCCTAACTGACATTTTAGCATTGAGATTTTGATTTTTTGGACATAAACTTAAAATACAATTTCGCTTACACCAGTTTTTGTAGATAAGAAGGAGGTTCTTCACTTCATCGTCTATAACGTCTGTATAAGGCGACGCATCTACCACTTTTTAAAATTTATTAATATTATATCATTTCCTCTGCCCGAAGGTTGCCTGGAAGAGATCGCTCTTTGCGATAATGCCGCCTAAATTGTACTTCACTATTTCCTTTTCTATCTTTTGTTTGTTGTTTTCCATTTGTGCAACAAAGTGTATTTTACTTTTACTAATTAATTATAATTATGTCTCAATCACTTTTTCTTTGTTTAATTACGCCTAGCTAGGCTAAATGCTTAATAAATAAAATATCCAGTGTACATGTTTATTTCCAGGAACAATATCAACTCCAAACGTGTGGGAACCTGAGCTACGTAGAGATCTAGACTTGTCGTCAATTCTGAGCAAAACTCTAGAATCGCCAATACAAGCGATCGCCATTATCGGGGATACCAACACTTGGTGAGTAACTTTTAGATTATTTTTTTAAGTGGGGCTCGTAGCCTATAGTTGCGAGTTGGTGCGAAAGTGATCGTACAGGTTAAGCAACGTTGGGTGCGTTAAGAACCAGGATGGGTGACCGCTATCACTTTCAGACCATGCACTAGGCTACGAATCCCTCTATCTAATAAATCAGCCAAGAAAGTAATTTTTAACCCCCGAACAACTAAGGAAGAGGTGTTAAGTTTGACGCATTTGTCTGTTGCATGTGGCATCATAACTTAACATCCGATGATCCGATTTGGACGCGATTTTTTTTTATTAAACTGCCTATTTAGTCGGGTGTTCACTTCAGCTTGCTAATCTTATCTTTGGATGGGGGCTGGGAATCGTAGCGACACTTCGACCTATTATGATCTTTTGTGTTCAACTCCTTGTATCTATCCCTTGTACACTTCACCGAATATTATATAATATTTATAACATTTTGGTTAATCTTGTGTTTGTAGGGAGGTGCGCGTGGTGGGACGCGATAGCGCCGCGGGCGGCGCGGGAATGTCCTCTCTAGTCGGAGCCATGTTGGATGCTCTACCGGCCATGAGGCGAGCCAAAGTCCCCGCGCACCAGGTATTACACATTAATTTTAATTAATTATTTTATTTACACTTTATTGTACAACAATAGACTTAATAACACACCACCCCTTTTATTAACCTTTATTACTGTTCTTATTTTTCTTTCTTCCAAATTTTGTACTTTTAGTTCTGTTACATGTTCATTTGCACTGGTCAAAGAAGAGATCTGTCCTCCGAGATACAGGAACTTCCTAGTTCGGAGGTCAGCGCCTATAGTAGGATAACTGGTTGCTCACTAATTTTATTAAGTTTAATGTAACATATGCTTAAGTTCCTACTCCACTGTAATTTTACCGCACAAATAAACTATTCTTATTCTTAATAAAATCAATTAAAGTGAGACATTGTACAAAGGGTGAACTTATCTCTAAAAGAGATTTCTTCCAGCAAACCCGCGAAAGTGAAAGATGAGTTATAATTTATAGGTAGACATAGTGTGTACGTCAAATAAAAATAAATACAATATATAAAGACAATTACTATAATAAATATACATATATATTTATATCATACAGGGTCCATACAAATAAAGTTAGTATTTTATATTACTTAAAGCTGTGTTAGTATTTAAAAAAATATTAAAATGATAAAACCAAGGCCATGGTACTAACACGGTAATAATGTTTTAATAAACATTATTGCTTTCAAATGAATGGAGTATAATGAAATTTTAGGATTTCTCAACTCAGTACTATTTATTATTTATTTATTTATCGTTCGGTCGTCAGCATCACACAATCACACCATTATTTTACAAAGGCGAAATATTCTTCAGCCATGCTATGGCTACGTCGTCCAGCAAGTGTAACCTCAGTACTTATGGACATGGAGATCACGATTTTTTTCTAGTTTTAATTCCGCGTTTGGAACTAGAAAAAATATTGTTATCCATCTTATCTTATGATAAGATAAGATAACAGGAATAACCCAGCGGCACTTCGACCCTTGAGGATATTTTGTGCCTACCCTATTTTACTTGACATTGTTCGGTGACTTGACATTGTTCGGTGAGAATTAACCCCTGAGACATGCCGCAATGACAGCCATCAGGGGAACATCTGAATGAATATTTTACACATTAGTCATCTCAGTGTGCAGGTTTCCTCACTATGTTTTCCTTCACCGTTAGAGCAGTCGGTAAATGTACGTAAGTCTTCAAAAATTCGGTGATGTTAGTAGTAGGTGACATTTACTAACGGTCACCATCCTGTTTCTGACAACTCGTCAATCAACTCTTTTGTTCCAGTGCCTATCCTTCCTGGAAGCGAAACTGCGCGAGTTCTGCGTCCTCTCCAAGACCCTCGCAGACATGCTGATGTCGAGCGACTTGTGCGACATGGCGACGCTCACCCGCTCTCTGGACATCGACGTGAACGACGTGCCATTGTTACTGGCCGTCGCGACCACCCATACGCCGCAGGTCGCACGGAGATACGGCATTACCTATAGGTAGTCTTGTATGGAACTTGAAGAGTGTCTGTGCTAAATGAAGTAGTCCTGCTTATAAATTGAGGATTGTCTGTTCCCAATGGAAAAAGAGCTCATTGCCACACCTGTTCTGGGTCATTATTCGCATCATTAAAACATAGCTAAATGAAATAACCAAACTCTTGTACAATCTAAATTCTAGCATAGGAGTGAGCCAAATCCAAAAACTTTTCGAAAATATTTGATTAAATATAGAATTACTCACTGTCTAAAGTCAGAAGTCCTCCGACTAGCGACTATTTCGAAGGCCTTAGTCACGGAGAGTGCGAAGCGCCTGCGGACACAGTCTGCGTCCTCTCCAAGACCCTCGCAGACATGCTGATGTCGAGCGACTTGTGCGACATGGCGACGCTCACCCGCTCTCTGGACATCGACGTGAACGACGTGCCATTGTTACTGGCCGTCGCGACCACCCATACGCCGCAGGTCGCACGGAGATACGGCATTACCTATAGGTAGTCTTGTATGGAACTTGAAGAGTGTCTGTGCTAAATGAAGTAGTCCTGCTTATAAATTGAGGATTGTCTGTTCCCAATGGAAAAAGAGCTCATTGCCACACCTGTTCTGGGTCATTATTCGCATCATTAAAACATAGCTAAATGAAATAACCAAACTCTTGTACAATCTAAATTCTAGCATAGGAGTGAGCCAAATCCAAAAACTTTTCGAAAATATTTGATTAAATATAGAATTACTCACTGTCTAAAGTCAGAAGTCCTCCGACTAGCGACTATTTCGAAGGCCTTAGTCACGGAGAGTGCGAAGCGCCTGCGGACACAGTCTGCGTCCTCTCCAAGACCCTCGCAGACATGCTGATGTCGAGCGACTTGTGCGACATGGCGAAGCTCACCCGCTCTCTAGACATCGACGTGAACGACGTGCCATTGTTACTGGCACGTCGCAGGTCGCAGGTCGCACGGAGATACGGAATTATCTATACGTAGTCTTGTGTCTGTTCTAAATGGGGAATGTGCCCGTTGCCACAATGGCACGGAATCCGGGGTGTCATTCGCTGAATGAAACGTTAACTTCACTCTTTTATAATCTAGCATATGACTGAACGAGACGGTAAGAACGTCGGTGGCTCAGTGGCTAGGACGCCGGAGTCCGGGTTCAAAACCATGCACTGCCATGTAACAATGAGTTTTTCGTATTTTTTGAAGACTTACGTACATTTACCGACTGCTCTAACGGTGAAGGAAAACATCGTGAGGAAACCTGCACACTGAGGTGACCAGTGTGTAAAATGGGGTTGGCTCAAAAGATTTTCAATTCAGAAGTGCCGCTGGGTTATTCCCGGCCCCATAAGATAAGAAGATAACGGGACGGTAGTTTTGGATTTGGCGGCAATCCCCGAGTACTATATCTCAGCATGTACAGTCGACTACTAGCTATAGAATACCAATTGTCAAAATCCTTCGATTAAACTCAGCCTTATGCCTGCGCTATATGGTAAATTTCAGATTCTTACATTTTCTCGTTTTGGGTAGGTTAACCTGTGGTTGTCTTTACTACTTAATACAGATCAAAATTACACCCAATTTGTAATTGTATAGATAGAATCTTCCATACAAACTGGTCTTTGAAAACCCGAATGTCACAGAAATTCTAGCCGGTAATTGTTTTTTGACATAAGCGCATCAGCCCATTTTTGGCTTGTGAGAATTCTGGAATGAACTCTTCGTAACTTCAATGAACTTCATGAAACTTCGTAATATTAATTCAAAACTTCCGTATTTACAACTAGGCGAACAATCATTGGTACGTATGTATAGGCATAATAAAAAATTGTTAATGTTGATCTTGTTTTTTAATGTATGTATGTATATTTTGTTATAACAAAGGGATAGATGGGATCTGTGATTTTGTAATTCATACAACGTTATTCGGAAACGGCAGGAGTAGAATCATAATATTTTCTATGAACAGGGTATTTGACAAGTATCAAATATTAAATACATTGATTGACAAATTGATGGTCAAAAATAAAATAGCTACAGGCAATCAAAAATCAGACGGTAGAAAGAGACGGTAATAGATAACTGTGACGTCACTGTTATGTAGCGCCATACAAGCATGTCCTTGGCTACATAATAAGGACTTTTTTGCTAGAAAGGGACAAAGCATCCCACTTCTAACTTTAACCATTAATGTAGCTGATGTTAGTTGAGATATCGATAATCGGATTTCAGATCCATCCTCAGGATGTCTATGTAAGTTGACTTATGTAATAAAAAATATTAGGCAAATACCCTATTATTTAGCCATATACCAAAGAAAATATGAGCTTCCATGTAGCGCGGTGAACTCAAAGTCGATTTCCTCTAATTCTTTGAGACAAGTACTGTAAAGCTTTAACAAAAATTGCCATTGCTGGCCTCGGACTATTAAAAAGCCTAGCCTGCGTCTCGATTTTTAAAAAAATCTCGGCTAAAAATGGCTAATTTTCCGGCCCCTGCAATAATATACTATTCCAAATAATGTTGTATGAACTGAGCAGCTTTTAATTGTGATAGTAATGGCTCTTATGAGAATGGGGTATTTATTTTTATAATGTAGGGTCTTAAGGCCTAAATGTTGTTATAGATGTGAACGAGAATGTAAAATTGTATAGCCATGTATAATTATGTACTCTGTATTATTTCACACGATCAAAATTAGGTGGTACAAATATACCATTTATTGTCATGCTTTCACAATACATTGCAATAAAAGAATTTATTTCCAATAGCGCACACATACAAACAATTAGGTACAGAAAAAAAAAAACAAATATATTATAAAAATAAATAAACAAAAGTAATTAAGTTTAATGAAGGTGGTGTGCAGCATCGGGAAAAGGGGACTGCCTCAGCCTGTTGTCGCAGCGGATTTAGCACTGCGGCGCTGATTTCCAGGCATCACCTGTGTGCCAGGGATCACTCCCTAATGATACACTACCGGAACATATGTCAACAATGTTGTTGGAAATTGTCTAATTTCATAAGTTGTTGGAAATTCCTAAGCTGCGATTCTATTGTGCAAGTACTTGAATGCAGGTGTTATTAATTGCAGTGATTTTATGTCATTGTATGCCAGTAGTCGCTAACCGTTCGATTTACGTAACTTTTCTGCTAAGCCAACGATCGATCGGTTCGCTAATATGTGTTACCTAGCGTGGTATTAGAAGAATACGATTTGTAGTTAATGTTGGTATGATACGAAAACGTAATACGCTACTTAATTAGGGATTTTCCGGCAGCTTCTAATCAAATCAACAGATGGCGCTGATTGTATACTGTAATGTCAAAATATGGGTATCTAGCATGTACCTAGGCCATAAAATTTGAATTTAAAAAAAAATATTTTTATTATTTGATCGTGGATATCATTATCACTGGGAAATGATGAATTCGATGATGCAATGAAGAAACACTGTCAAAACAACTCTTCTGTCACTTTGACATTCCTGTTGGATGCCGCGCCATCTATCTTGAATGGCAGAAACTTAAGTTAGAAAATCCCTTATTGGAAAAAAAATGACAAACGTGAAATAGTAGAATTGGGCTCCTGCTTTTGGTAGATTTTTGAACAAAAAAGCTTACTTTACGCTTGCATATGTAAGTTAATTACATACCATTCATAAAATACTCATTAAAATAAATCAGTTCTTTTGTAGTAAATAAATACACCTACTCAGGGAAATAAAAACCCTGTCACGAGGGTGCCACTGGTATTTTTATAATCTGTGATATGGAGATCGCAATGAAAAAAATTGTTTAATTTAATTCCGTAATATGGCGAGGGTTTTTATATTTCTGGTCAAGCTTCACATAATATCTTTTTAATGTTAAATGGTATCTACCACAAGAATTATGTACCTTTTTAATTTATTATCCATATAAACATAGTAACAAATAAGAAGATGATATGTATAAAGTATTTTTTTTAGTTGTGAAGTTTTTTAATTATTTGTAAATTAATAATTTTATACCACTATTAATTCAATAATTATTTTTTTCATATTGATTGATGTCTTTTACTGTACGCATTGAATACCTACTTATTTCTTTTTGTATAGCTAATGTTTGGAGAGAAATATGAATGAGTAAAAATTAACTCATTTAAATTTAAACATTTGGAAGTACTTTTGCTTTTAATTTAATTTATTTATTTATTAGGTAAACACAACAGATTACAACCATAGAAATTACAGAAAAATCAATATAAAGTTATGAGCTAGGTCGTAACCCTTAACGTGTAAACACAGCATGGTTAGGAAGTAGAAAATTTGTTGTACAAAATTGAGTTATGAAAAAATACTATTGAATGTAATGACTAAAAACCTTATGCCTATTTGAAAAATAAAAATAATAAAGTAAAGACTATAAAGTAGGTGCGTGGATAGCTCACTTGAGGACATCCTCAACCCGTATTTTAAAAACTAATGTCCTAGGATCAAATAAGTCTATCGATGGCTTATTGTTGCTGTTCGAAGAGATTTCGTTAAACAATCTACACATTCGCACAATAGGGTTATAGAACGATGTGTTGTTCTTAAAAACATTTAATACAAATGTTTTAGGATTGCGAAGTTTAAAGTTTGTGTTGAAGTTTAGACAGGACAGCAAGGAAGGTGAATCTATGGTGGAATGAAGAATTTTATGTAGGATTATTAGGTCTTGGTGTTTGCGCCTAAGATGAAGCGCGGTGACTTTAAATTTTGCCAGTCTATCATCATACGACGACAGCTGACGGCCGAAACCATACTTATAGCTCATTATTCGAAGGGTCTTCCTTTGGACTCTCTCTATGCTGTCGGAGTGGACCACTTTACTCACTTTTACTCTTTCATCATAATACCATCCAAAACATAAATAATAAGTAGCCGTTACTGCTGTGAAAGGAACATACGCGCTGTACCAGGAATACTGTCAAGCGTTAGTACTCTTAAACTGGCAGTGGCATTTTTATTACCAGAAGAACAACTTTGCCCAAGTTTGAAAAGTGGAGTACCTACATTTATTTTTATTTTTAATACGATCGAGGCATAGTAAAATAGAGCTTTAGGTCACCTATTCCATGCGCAGAGTGCATCTGATTGTGTCTTCATTTAAGAATATTCATGAGTGGATCTACCTATAATGGAAATTTATTTTTCTATTGACTAATTAGAACTTTCTAGTAATGTTACTTATTTTTCATCATCAGTCTATTAATGCCCCACTGTTGGGGCGCAGGCCTTCCCTTGACCAAGGGGGTACGGGCCATGATCCACCGAGAGCGGGCCCAGTCCTCAGACATGCAGGTTTCCTCAACACTTTCGGAAACTTTTCATTTCCTCAGACATGCAGGTTTCCTATATTTAATATTATTATTAGAAAAGTTACTACTAACCTATATTTTCCCTGACTACGATCCTGGGAAGTAATACTTGTGGTTACCTAATTTTTCTTAAAGTACCTACTCGTAAGTAAACTTGTTTAAGTTTTCAAGCATATCTCGAAGGTACCCGAAAAACTGGCCCTCAAGGTAGCTAAAGTTTGTTCAATTTCACCGACTCCCCGAAGTTGTCTCTACTCTCTACTTACCTAACTTGTCAAACTTAAGTTGGAATGTTATACGAAGTTCGTGATTTAATTACAGCTTTCCTATAAAGTTGGTAGTTTGCATCGCTTCAAATGTGACTGCGACCCGATGGTATCTTTGTGGTAGGTAACTTTGTAGAGTTATATACAATTCGATACAAATCTATTTGAGCCCTTTTTTATTTGCATATTCCTACTGTTAAAAAACTCTTTCTATTGGTCTCCAGAAATGTAGAGATCACATAATGTGAAAAAAGGACAAATTATATCAAAAATATATAGCGCAAAAATGCCTGCAAAACCTACTTACATAAACGTAGTGACTTGTTACCTTGTTCACATTATTTGATATCTCTTTATTTCTGCAGACCAATAAAATATCAGATGGACAACACCTACCTCTCCTTGTCCAGTTGAAATCCGCACTTGGATCGATTAGTGCCAGAACTGAACTCCTGGACGTACTCGTATGTAGGTATACCTATTTTCTCGACCGGAGCGGCGCGGCGGCCACCCCGACTCGACCCATTAGCGGATTTCCTTTGCGAAAAACGAATATTTTATGAGGAACTAAATGTAGGTAATGCATGCAAGATTTATAGGGGCTTTCAGTTTTGGATATGCATGATTAATATTTCAGATACAAAGTAAAGCCCGATTAAGGATATAATAAAGTGGTTTTACATGTTGCGGAATATTGAAAAAAGTTTTTCATAGCGGTTTTCATAACGCTGTTTATAAATTACCATTGGCAACTTCTATACATTATATTCCTGGTCAGGATTTATTAATAGATATGCATTATGTAGTACCGTAAGTATAAAAAAGTAAGTTTACAGAATTTCAACAAGATTAATAAGGACTTGAATGAAAAACCTTTTTATAAAATTGATTTTTTACGGTATAACTAATAATACATTACAGTTAGTGCCGACGTAATAAAACTGAAGACAGGATACTTTTACGAGCTTTTTACGGCACTTCTACTCGTTACGGCTTGACGGTAAAGGGTAAAATGGTGGAATTGCATCTGATATTTAGCTGTGTACACACCGTTTCTGTAAATTTAAAATTCATAAATTGATTAGTGTATCTAACTAAAGTAGCTTCGTAGGTGTAGCAGAGTTGTCGTAGCCACTCAATGGTACACGTAGCTTTGCCGTAGCAAGCGTAGGTAACTTGGGTGAGTGGTGTTTAGCAGTAGGACCTTTTCCGTTAGGCTCGCTTTGTTGTGAGTGGTAGTTGCTGGCTGGGCTACAAACCTCCATAACTCTCCGCTAGTGGCTCCAAGTAGCTGTTGTGTACGCAGCGGCCACACCCTGGTAAACCGTGTCGACCCACGGGCCATACCTAGCAGGAGGGTCTGCGAACGCAGTCTGCGATCCTACGACCGAAAGCATTTGCCGTATCAACGGTACCCGTCTTCCATATCGATGCAGTCTTCGTGTACTTCGTGTCACCCGACTTCAGACTACTCTAAACAAGGCAAATGTTTTCGGCAACCGTAGCGATGGAGCAAGGTATCCGGAATACACCTTGAAGGGCGCACGTCTGGATCTATGCATGACATGCGGCTAATCACTGCATCTCCTGTTTCTTATCAGTCATCTGGTCCACTGGTGCCAGGAAATTAAAGACGAGTGAGTGAATCTGCACCGGCGCAAATACTTGTCCACTTTAATAATTCTAGTGATGATGACCCCTGCAGTGTTACTGGAACCTGAGAAACTAAAAAGGGTCGCCGTCGTCGGTTTCGACGAGGAGGACTATATATATACTTAGATACCTATAGCTCGTAAGCTACGCTTGCTACGGAAAACCTTTCCTTAGGGTGGGTATGAAGTGATTATTTAGTTGAAATTCATTCTTTTTTTTATTGAATAAGGAGAACTTACAAATAAACGGTCATCTGATGGTAAGTGGTTACCGTCGTCCAAAGACATCTCACCTCACTGTATTAGTATCTATTAGAAGGTTTACGATCAGCTGCTAACCTTGAGGACTTAGTACCTTAGTACCTCATGTGCCGGTAATTACACTGCTCTCCTAGTAGGAGAGGCTACCCTTCAAATAGAAATGCAAGCATTTCTGCTTTGCGGCAGAAGTAGGAAAGAGGCTGACATCTCTCCAATAATACAATTGCTCTTGGCGAGAAAACACTAGCACAAAACAGCACAAGCCTGGAAGCATCTACGGTCTTTAGAGTTTCGAACTGTCACCATTATAAAGCATTAATCTGAATAAACGCTTCCTCCAGGCTTTCTTTGTGCACGCCTTGGAAAAATAATAAACCGTGGTTTTATCTCCGCAGAGTGACAAAAAGAGACTTTCAAAAGACACTTCTTTTTATTTTCACTATTTATATGGCTTACTCTATGTTAAAATGCCTGTACTATAAATTTTGTAACTAAACTGAATTCACAAGTCGAGAATAAGGCTGGGGTATTGGGAAAAATAATCGAATTTTCCCCAATGATTCACGCGGCCGGGCAACGAAATTAAATCTTGGAACAATAACATGGGACTTCCATTAAAGTTAGTAGGGAATCGGGGAATAATTCCCGGTTTATAATCGAGCTGTGGGCGGCTTCCTACGGTCCTATCGGAGTCTCTTATATCATGTTTTATTTATTGGGAGACGGAAATCTTTGTTAGGTAAGAATAAAGGCTCTATACAAAAGGGTTTTCAGAGATAAAAAATAATTTGTCTTTTCTCTTTTCTTTAATATTATTTTTATTGTTGGAGAGCAGAGGAGAAAACGGGCCGCCTGATGGTGTGTTTATGAATTGAATATTAGGAGATACTTATTGGATTGGTACATGACGTTGTATGGTTGCGAACCCGAACCTGCCGCATAGAAGACCGGGGTCTGTTTATTTGCTAAAACTAAAAAATAGGAAAAGAGGGCGGGACAGGTCTGGCCTCGGGCGGCTGAAACCAACGCTACGCTATGCCAAAGTGCTATGGAGAAGACGGCCCAACAATCCGGTGCGGTGTGGTCAATTTTAAGAAACTCACATTTTGGGGGTCATATGTAGTAGACTTACTTATATCGTCTGTCGCTTGCCCCGCTAAGTGACGTATCTCACAATCTAAATTAATTTACCTTCACGCCTTTCACATGTTTAGTACACTACTGAAAATGGCAAAGTTGAAAGAAAAAAAGGTGGAAAATTAATAGATTAAATCCCGGTTGCGACCGACCAAAACCACTTTCGGGACCGGAGAGGATACGTCTTAATCGTTTAAGAAAGAAAGAAGCCCAGAAAAATGACACCGGCTCGAACCAGGTTGAACAAGATGGTGAGCGCCGAGGACGAAATTTGAATTCATGAAATAAGAAAACCATGAAGAAAAACAAGTAAACCCCGATTTCTACCCACCCCGATTTTTTTTATTGGAGTCATACCCAGATTAGCTTGGACTTTGACTTTTATCATGACCCCTGTGACCACTCTCTGGAGCCTGCCCACCTCTTACCTACAGATACAGACTCCCTTTAAAAGTTTGTACCTAAGTAAAATTTTTTTGCGCAAGAATGATGTAGGGTTTTCCAAGAAAAAACTCTCTCGGAACAAGTTCGCTTTTTGTTAGTTGTTTTTTTGGAATCCCATCAAAAGGAAAGTAAGGGAAACCCTGTTGGGAAATGTGTTTGGAGTTTAAATTATATTCCTCGGTAGCATGGTGGTTTTTGACTTCGATGGTATGTGAGATTTCATTATTGTTTACTCACCTACTAAACGGTAGGTGGTTTTAAGAAAATTAAGATGTTTTTATTTCATTGGACATAATAACATCAGCAAATAACCGCTTTGCTCCGAAATCTCAGAATTCTATTAAAAAATCTAGCCATTTGACTGGATAAGTATACCCTTCTAATTCTAAGGCAGTTAACACACGATACGACTTCCGCGTCGCATTGATTTCTATGATCACATTGCAGTGCGCCGCACACAGCTGTCGTATTAACGCTTCGTTCATACAAAGTGGCAAAGTCGTGTCAATGCCTGTGAATCCGCCTTTTTCTACTTGCTAGTCGTGTGTTTCATAGATGGGGTTGTAATCATTCTAAATCATGAAATAACCACTTGTAATGACTATTTTGACAGATTATTAGCGGTGTTTGTTTGCCTTTTCATCTCCATTTAACACACTGGTTAATCTCAGTGACGAGTGTGCAGGTTTTATCGCGATATTTTCCTTCACCGTTAGATAATTGGTAAATGTATACGTAAGTATTTGGAAATAACCGAAAAATTTATTGATATTTGCCTATTGTATCGAAAACAGATCACCCGTATGGAAGTCTGGCGTCCTTCTGTTTTAAAATAGCTCTTTTTAAAGAGAATTTACGAAACACAATATGAGTAGGTAATATCCTCGATTGCCCAATAAAATTGCCAATACAGTCGCAACAGTATATTAGATATTAGGTACCACAAATCCGATTCCGGTATTACCGCAACGGCGCTTCGGATCCGGTATGGTAAGCCGCCTTGTGCTGGATTACCGGATAGTAATTTCCGTTATAACGTTCTACCGCTCTGCAGCTGGTATTCAGGTGCCAAAGACATAAGCTAATCAACGAGGGATGTAACCAGAACTCAGAACAATGACCAGAGCCAGAATTATGTCCAGGGTAGGTACGGTGGACACGGGGGGCTGCATGTCTGAGGAAAAGTGTTGAAATCCATCAATACTTAAGCACGGTGGATCTTGGACCGTACCCCACTTATGTAAGGGGAGGTCTGTGCCCCCCACATGAGAGGGGAGGGGAGGCAAATTAGAGATTGGCAAGTGACAAGTGAAAGGTAACATTCGATGATACCGATTTTCATTTTTTTGTCAATAATAGCCTGCTGTTCTAGGTATTTTATGTGACTTAAATAAGAATGATTTATCATAACGATACTGAGAGACCTAATCGGAATAAATCTAAATATCATTACTAATATATTTACATGATTTATTCGCTCGTCACTTGTCACTTTGTCCCTGGTTCCTTTGCCACTTGTTTTCACATTTTTCCTATTTTATGAAAATGAAAAACTACTTCTAAGCGAAAGCTTCGCATGGCGCACAAAGTTATAACACAAGACATCAAAGCTCGATGCTACTAGTGGTTTGATAATTCAACAAGCTTTTATGAAACTACTACCCCAGTTATATTTAAATCCCAAATACTAATTAAGTGTAATACTATTACGAATCTATAGTCAGAACAACCTATGATGAAGGTAGTTCCTCTGTCTACCCCCCGAGGGGATTATGGACGTGAAAGTTATGCTATGCTATAACTATTACGAAAACCATTTCACAAGCACGACAACACTCGACATTATAAAGAGTTTAGTTCGTCCCCGTGTCGCCCCCGTTTCGTCCCCATGTCGCCCGTGACATTGTACATGTTGCACACATCGTGATTGGACATTTTGCGATCTTGACATTTTCCGATCTGGACATTTTACAACTTTGACATATCGCAATGTATCGGAACATTTGTACCTACGTAAGTAGACACAAATACAATATGTCCCAAAAAACATTATAATTGTGATGTGACTGAAAAATCTTCCGGTATAAGTACCAGTTTCAAGTCTGAGTTTTAAACCTCACCCAACTCTTTAACTTTTTAAAACGCTCTACTTTACTCACATTTCTGAAATTTCAAGTTACGCCTCTTTGCCATTAATCCTTTACATTTCTGCGCTCTTGGAGCACAAGTAGTTAAATCCCAAAGGCGTAAGTAACAGTGTCACAGAGAAGAGTACTCCACGGAATCCCACAGAAATGACTTTATACATTATTCACGGGCCCGTCCCAGCCGGCTGCACGTACGTTGCTATTTAGGTTGTGAGCTTAGGGCACACAGGTGGCCCGTGATGTACACGCCTTACGTGACGTAGAGTATCTTGTTATGAGACTTACGAGTTAAGGTATTACAAAGTGGGATTTGTGTACTTCTTTTTGAGAGTAAAGCCGGGAGTCAAGCGCAAGTTTTGATCTATTAAAAGAAATCATTTTCACTCTCATCTGTAGAAGCAAAAGAGATGAGAGCGTGAAACACAACTGGTCCCACAAATCAAATCAAATCAAATTTATCGTGTCCATCAAATAAAGTTACTTTATTTATATGCTCAGAATCAAACATGCTGTTTTTTCAGTGCAGGGTATCCTAATGGGAGCCAGGGAAACCGGAAAAAGTAAAAGACTCTGTTTGCATGAATACATTTTATTTTATTTATACAAACATGTTAGAGAACACGCAGAAACATGATTTTGGACTGGCCCCACAACAGAGGGTATCCTAGGGAAATCTGAGAAAATGTAAAAGCGAATGAATACATTTTTATTTTATTATTTGTGTAGCGCGTCTGTAGACCAAAACATGCGCTGGGGGTATGGTAAGCTTTGAGTATTTTTTTCCTCTAAAGGGGAATAATATTCCTATATAATACCGAATCTATTTGTAGAAGTGGGTACTTACTTTATTTAACTACAGGACTACTCTACCTAAGGAAAAACCTTTTAGTTTTCCCATAGAAAATGTGCATGCACAGCTATCTGTTTACATACGATGACCTACCGTTCTCAAAACGATGAAATAATATCATGCGAATGCGTGCAAAATAGAGACAGTATGTTGGTATAGCGCTATCTCTGTTTACCACGCAATCCAATATATCATTTAATAATTTTGAGAACGGCAAAGCTACCCGAAACGACGGATCGGTTTGTATGAAAAAGGGAGTAGGACATTTTCCCTAACTCTGTAGGTCTATATCAATCTTCAATATAACAGAAAATTATCTAAAGAGGTTTAATATCGATAATGGTTATTGGTGATACAAAATGTTATTACCGAGAATAGGTACTTAGGGAAAGGAATATAGAGACTACGTAGAAATGTAGTTTGATGTCAGAAAAGAGGCTTTTGGAGATATCAAAGAGGATTGCCTCGGGGTAAGTGAAGCGAAATAACCTACTAGATGATGTCCTCGCAACTGTTCTACCCCCTTTAGTGTGCAGAAAATAGGGAGAATTCGTAGCGAATTCAAGTCTCTTCTTTTAAAAGCGTCCTACTACATATATATGATGGACGAACGAAGCTTTGTTCCCCGAATTACAGACGTTGTACCTCCGTCAGTAACATAATATGTTACAACAACCCTTGTTGAAACACTGTAAAAAATTGTCTTTGTCCCAGAATGATTACGATCCTGGGAACACCCATAAAGAGACGAAAAATAACCCTTCAGGGCCCATGGGTCTTATCTCGCAAGCGCCTCCCCACGGCTCGATGTCGCCGGTGCGTTGGGGACAGTTGGGGTTCGTTAATTAAATTAATGAATTTAATCAGCATTCCCTCAGGTAGCTGCGTCACGGCGCGTCATTTTGGAAACCCACAGGGCACCCGCAGGGTTAAAAGTTTTGGCAGACGTGGGTCGCGAGTAATTAAGAGACATTGTTATTATAATGCAAGTGCCGGTTTGGTGAGCTAAATACTTTTATAAAGATGGGAGAACGATAAAATCGTTTACCTACTAGATATACCCCAAGTATATAGAGGGTTGAAGTTTATTCTTTACGTATCGTGTCTAATCTATCGTCAGGTTGTTAAGGCCACCAGTAGGTCTCTGACATGGCCTTCATTCGCTGATGACAAGCAGACAAATGGCCACAACATATCTAGTTTAATAACTAGTTACGTAGAAAAGTTACGTAAGTGGACTATTGGACCAATATTGATTCAAGTACTAACCAATCACCAAGTGCTTATCAATGGAAATGTATGTTAGTACCGAAAGAGCTCGGCATTAGAAACTGAAACGACATAGGACTTCTGTCGAATTCAACTGCATGAATCGCCTTCCTGGTTCGTAGAAGTCACGCCTCGCAGGTGAGGCGTGGCGACACCCGAGGCGCCCCAAGAGTGCTCCTGCTAACAAAGAGTTATTGTGTGAGACAGCACTCGAGAGAGCCGAGTGAGGGCGCTTCTCGTTTTGGAGAATTTCACGCGATAGCTCACTGAATTTCCGATGATTCGGACAAACTGCATTATTTCATGCATGCATTCTGCATGTTACATAATTTCATAGTGTATCTCGGGAAATAATATGAATTACGTCATTATATTTTTTCTCACAAAATACAGAAAACAACATGTGAACTTCCAAAATATATAATTTTATTTATAGCTTTACTAGTTAAAAAAACCATGCCTATTACGGAATTAAATGAAGGAAACTAATTTTTCATCGCGAACTCCATAACACAGATTTTAAAAGTACCGTGGCGCTTTATTTTCTTGATCAGGGTATAAATACTTTACCATAATATGCATCAGCTAAATAACTAAAGATTTATATTAAATAATTTATCTCAATTATGTATATTTTAACTGACTTTCCTTTTCTTCCAAATTACTGCCCGTAATTTTAAGTAAATAAGAAGAAACCACGAATAAATAGTATGCACCTATACCTAGAGAAGAGATTTCATTGCATTCATAGACGCAATAACTGGCTGATATGTGACCAAAAAATATTTGAAAAAGCCATTTTGTAGTGAAAAAGAAAGTTTTTCATCATAAATTCGATTTAATGGCATTTCAAAAGATTTTCGCATGAAAATATGGCCAGCGTTTGTAAAAAGTCACCTGATTACCAAACAGTTTATAAATCAAAAAGTTGTGTTGTGATTCTTACGATGGTTTTTATGGATTAAATGTTAAGAACCTTTTAAGACTTCTATACAAAGTTTATGAATCTTTTCAAACTGGATTATTAAATTTTCTATCACTGGTACTACTATTAGGTTCTACTCCTTTCATAAACTCGTGTATGTTACTCCATTGTGAAATGCTGTCAAAATGTAGGTTCTGTTTAAAACGCACGTTTCCCCGTCCCGTTTCCGGGCGGCGGGAAATTCGGCTGACAGCTCGTTCCGGGACACCGTATCTTATCTAGCGAGGGAGAGAGACAACAGAGTTGTCATTGAGGTTGTCATCGTGTACTTGTCGTTGTCGGGAATGTATGTTTTATCTGTGACACGACAAGACAGTGTTACCACTTGATGTTACGGTAGCTTTGAAAGCTAAACTTTCGAGGTTTTTGCTTATAAAATCGTTATTTATTACAGAGCATATTATTATTTGTAACAGATATTTTATACCTTATTTATGTCATAATCAGTAAGTGATATGTTGAAGTGATTGGTGGTAACAAATAATAAGAGACAAGTGAAACTTCGTGATGCTTGCTTGCTTACTTATCGTATGGTTAGTGGCCAACCTATTTGTTAGAGTTGTTCAGGCCGCCCGTAGGCCTCTGACATGGCTTAACGACTGCTGTCGAACGACAACAACCGGGACCGACTGCTTAACGTGCTTTCCGAGGCACGGAGGGCTCAGAAGCTAGTGGCATATTTAAATATGCCACTAGCGGTCACCCATCCAGGTACCGACCGCGTCCACGTCGCTTAACCTGCACGATCACTTTCGGACCGTGCTCGCAACTAGGCTACGAGCTCCTCAACTTGTGATGAGTGATGACTATTATATTTTCACTTTTCATTTCACAAATCCCTCCTCAAATGTAATCTCTTTTCACCAACTTTTTAAGTAAGTAAGTCATATGTAGGAAGTAAGCGATTTCTGTCGCATATCAAACGTATTATTTTCGGAGACGACTAATAAGTAATTAAATCAGTTAATGTAAAAATATATATATTTTTTCATTTATCTTCGCAACTGTCCCTGACCTTTTGTATATCTGACGTTTTAAAATTTTGGACGTTTTACTAGTAGGTCGTTTTGCCGTAAAAGACATTATCACCTTATAGGCGTTTTAACAAGCCGACATTCTGCCAACAACGTCATTCTCCTAGATAGACCTTCTGATTCGGAGCGATTTTTACATGCTTACCAACCTATATTTTTTAATGTATAAAGAAGAAGAGTAAGACCAGCTAAGTTGACTGAACTTTGTTTTTATTATGTGCTTAATTTGACATTTTTTTAAATTATATTCTCATCTTACTCTAATGTAATAACAATGTTTCGACGCGCTTGTAATCTTGAGGACCTCGAAAGAGAGGCACACTTTCGTATGCCGGTAATTTTGCTGGCTCTCTTACCCTTCAAACCGCAACACATTGGCATACAAGCATTGCTGCTTAGCAGCAGAAGTAGGTATGTAAAAGGGTGGTCTGATCCAGGGATGTCCCAGGCTGATTCTGCACATTTACCAACTATCATCTGAATTTGATACCTATCTAAATAATTAAGTTGAACATGAGAGTTCATATATCATGCATGAGGGAAATAAACTCGCGAATGAAATATAATAAAAATAGGCATTTTGAATATATTAATGTTTTTTATTTTATTACTTCAAAGTTTGCAGTTACTCTCAGAGCTGGCAACATTTCCCGCTGGTCCCTCGTCACGCGCCGGCAACATTCAACACAGATTTCCTTCATTGTGTCCCAGATTACGATCAAACGAAAAGTTAGCGCGGGATCACAAAAGAAATACAGGTAAGTATCAGAATGGAATCTCAGAACTAGCACGTATCTAATACTGGCATGCACCGTACAAGACACACTCACTCACACACACACACACACACACACACACACACACACACACACACACACACACACACACACACACACACACACACACACACACACACACACACACACACACACGTCGTGTAGTGTAATGAAATGAATTTTTATTTGCAATGTAATGTACTGAGGGCCTATCCCGTCGGATTCAGTTTCACAATTACGAAAAATCTCTCGGAAAACGAGGTCTTAGACGTACTGCGGGTATTGAAGGCTTGGCTTTGTTGTCGCTTCGTATCTATCGTCTAGCACATGACAAAAAGAAAAACACAGTCGCCGATCTCTTTCGGAAACCATTTTCCACACTTTTTCTGGCATTTTCGGATGCTTTTTAAGAGAGACATTGTCATAATTCCTCAGCTCTCTCATTAATCTGACCCTGATGTGTAAAAGAGAACGATCATTTCAGTTCTATTTATACATATTCTTCGCAATAATTCTATGAATTTTATTTATTTATTTGGAAAACTTGCATTTCCAATCCTCCATCCATTATATGCGTATAGTCTACTTAGCTGTCAGCCTACTAGCCTGAAATTATGTTACAGTCAGATTTGCGGCGCTATTGTATATGGAGGTTGGTTTACAAGACCCGTTGTCAAAATTTTCGTTTCGGAACTGTCAAACAGAATTCTACGGGATAAGCCCTGAGGAAGGTGATTATCGCAGCGTTCGATATTAGTCTTATTTCGATCGCTCACATTCACATATGACATTTTTTTATTATTAAATAAGGAGAGCAGACGAGCAAATGGGCAACCTGATTGTGGTCACCGTCGCTCATAGATGTCGCACCTCACTATAATGTTATTAACTAGAGGGTTTTCGATGCACTGCTCATCTTGAGGACATATAGTGCCTCATGTGCCGGTAAATACGCTGGCTCTCTTACCTTTTAAACTGTAACATGCAATGCATACTTTTCTGCTTTGTAGCAGTCTCACTCTGTACAGTATCATACCAACTACGATTTCGCACCGCCCATGTAAAAGACTCGCGAGTGTGTGAGTGCTGTGTACCTTCTTTGACGAACATCAGTACTTTCCTACTTTCAAGATACCTTCTGTTCTAATTTTTTTTCTAGCGGATGGAACTTTTCGGAACTGTAGGTAGGTATCTGAAAGATTTCTTCTATTGTTAAGTTAATTAAAAGCTGAAAAACTTGTCCTAAGTAAGTAATCCTATTCAAAACGCCGTTATCTCATCACCGTCAGAATTTTAGCGTTATACTCGTATTTTTTGGCCTTACCTCGTGAATACTCTGGATTGGTCCCTAGACAGGATCCCTAGTTTTCATAAAAAATAATTAGCTACATTATAGAGTTTTATTTAATTCTTCGCAAATTAGCGTTTGATAAAAAAATATAAATTAGGTAATGAACGATTTTATTTTATCTGTTACGAGTTTTTGTCGTCCAATTAGATGGGGAGTTTCTCCCGCGCTTTTGTGGCGTCCACGTCAGCTTTGTTTCGATTTGTCTTGCAAATTGTTTTACAGTAGTGCTTTTCTAGTAAGAATGGTGTTTCTTGCTCGAAAAACTTCGACAAGATGTGAATAATGTGTGGGACAGTGAAGTAACGTCAAATAAGACGCTGCAGCCCGATCCGTACTTGGCTGGATTTTGAAGAGCCACACTGCGTCCGGGACGCCTTCTTATTTGTTTCGGATGGCGCAGAAGCGTGGAAGATTCTCCCAGATAGCATTGAAATGTGTCACACCAGCATTTTAATGAAGACTTGAAAGAGTTGTTTACATCAGACATGGCTGTATGGGCTCAGTTCCCTTTGCCTTAAAAAAAACAACAACAACCAATTAGATGGCCAGAGTTGCCATGAAAATAAAACAACAGTTACATAAATTATACAATAGCACGTATAATTTAAAAAATCAATACCAAAACTTTTTTATCTGACGAGCCCGATCTCTTGTTCATAAACGTCTTTCTTTCTGGTAGGGGCTTCTTGTCCATCCCCGCTATCAGTCTCTAGTTTCTGAAAATAGCGTGGCACGAGTCCGAAGGAATTTGGCGGAAAGGTACGTATCTACATGTTGATATTAGGTTTTATGTGCTAATTTAAAGTTTATTAAACAAAAATCTTGTAAAATCGTCTAATATTAATCATTATTTATTTATCAAATTATTGTCATTGAAAGCAATAAATTTAGGTTATCTTATGTTTAAAACAAAATCATCTTTAAGTCGTACTCGTACGTCGTATTTTTGAATGTTTTTTTTAAACTTAGCACAGTGGCGCCTCTAGTGGTAAAACATTCCAGGATTATCTCCTATTCCTTTATAATTTGAATTTAGAAAGTTTTGTCGGTAATAAACGGCCAAAGAAGTTTTAATGTAGGTACACCTATAGATAGGCCTGTTGAGAGCTCTTTTCAACTTCCATGCACAGTCGTTATAAAAATGCTCGCCCATCCCCAATGCCATCTGCCAGAAACACACTTCTGCTTTATATGTTATGATTTGGAACATGAATATTAGTACAAAAGAGGGGCGAAAGACAGGTGGCAGTTAAGGCATGTTAAGGTATGGCAGGAGACCCTGACGGCATATCGCGTGCCAGACGTTGTAGCGTGAAATATTAAATTCTGCCAGACTCGCGTTCCTGAGAACTTTGCGCCGAAAATACGTTGCATACCAGCCACCGTCGTCGTGGAGTTATTTGTTTACGATATTATCCATAACATATACAAAGTAACTCTAAAATATAATAGAAAATATAAGTACTAGATAATTTGAAGATAGAGTATAAGTCGTCATAAAGATACTATATATAAAAATAGTATCTATAGATGTCCAAATAATTGTGCCCATGCTAATTTATCTCTACTAGTATTAAACAGGTAAAGATTGTATGTTTTTTGTACCGGGTAATCTCAAAAACTACTGAGCCGATTAAAAAAATATTTCACGTAGGTACTCAGTTTGAATTTCGCGGTATGTAATACCATGATACGAGATCATGATGATATCATAGGCATGATAGCCTATGTCATAGGCTATATGACATCATGATATTACATCCAGAAGCTGATGAGTTACCATTTTGTTTGTATGAAATGTACGGAGAGACAAAATACAAATGAATATCGAACTGCCTTAGGAGTATCTAATTAAATTATTTTTTTCAAATTTAAATTAATTTTATTTGCTAAAAATACATGTCAATAAGGTCTTAATAATTAAATATAATGCCAATGTGTTTTGTCTATGTAAAGACGTGCAAATATGTTATTAATACAAATGTCAATTCTAGGCTTATAATTATTTAGTCATTTGTGATTTTTAAAGCGAACTAAATAACTAAAAACGTGAAACATACATATTTGAGCCGTTTGGGGTTGAAACATTGGGACCCTGGGGCCCGGGAGCGCACCGCGTCTTCAAGGACCTCGCAAAGCGCCTGGTCGACGCGTCAAAAGACCCAAGATCTGGCTCCTATTTGGCCCAGCGGATTAGCTTAGCTATCCAACGGGGCAACGCAGCCAGTCTCTTGGGTACACTGCCGGATGTGGGGGACTTAACCCAAATTTTTTATCTTTAGTTTTCTTAGCCTTAGTTTAGTTTTAGCTTTAGTTTTATCCTAGTATAGTATGATAATTAATTACCCTGGTATTTAAAGATAAATCATAAATGTGTTCAAGAAAAAAACGTGAATGAAATGACTAAACATACACTATTTAAAATGAAAATTTAATTTCTTACTCCATCGATTTAAAAATCTTCAAGATATAGACCTTCATAAAATTAAATTTAGAAAAGTTGTTATTTCGACAAAATCTTCAGGACATAGTTTTTACTCTACTTACGAGTTAGTAGAGTTTTTTTGTTTAAAAAAAGATCTTTATTTATCTGATAAACAATACAGACTCACGTGATACTTAGTGTACATTATTATCCTAAGTGTAAGTTACATAATTTAAAAAAAAACAGTTTCTTACGCTAAGAACCCTACTATCAACTATAGTGCATGATAATAATATTAAAAAATACATGTGTAAATAACTCTGCACATTAACAGTAACATAGTTTACGTTTAGGTAGATATGTTAACTTTGAAACTTAAGTAGAGTAAAAACTATGTCCTGAAGATTTTGTCAAAAAACTTCTTCGATTTCGTCAAAATAACAACTTTAATCCGTCATGCCATTTTCCACACATACTTACTAACATTTCAAACTGTATAATGATATACCTACTTTTTCTTAAGTCAGGCCACTACTTACTGTTATGATTTAGTTTAAACTCCTCATTTACTTATTTAACAAGGTAAATTAAAAGCATTCACCTCGCGATTTTTCACGTGCAATTACGTACCTACTCTGGTAAATTTAATCGCTCCGTGAGTGCTCGCACCAAGGAGCTACGATATTATATACATTCCCATAATCCTTGAGGGAGTAGACAGAGGTACTATCTTCAATCACAAATAGTTCCTGACTACTTTTCGCCCGTCAGATTTGGTGGACAGACGTGATAGGCGAGTCTACCGCCGTCTTCTTTGTGTCGAATAGTATCCACTAAGGTCTAAGTTGCATGGCGCCTAAAATATACAATAAATTGCCAAAAAGCATGGTAGAATGCTTGCCTGAATTTAAAAATAAACAACCTATATAAATTGCTCTTAGAAAAATGTTATTACTAATCGAGTGACTTCCTTAGTGTTAAGCTGTGACATCATCTATCATCTGACATGATAGATGAATTCTGAATTCTTATGTAATTTTTTAAATTGAGACTTATCAGTAAACATTTTGATGTTTTTGTTTTGTTACCTTTATTATTATTTTGCTAATTTATTATGATTGATTATTTTATTGATGATAATTAATGATTGATTGATTTATTAATTGAACAAAAATTTTTACGCTTTCGGGCAGAATATGGTGATGCTGAAACACAATGTAACATCTGCATTACCCATATTTACAAATAAAAGATATTTCTATTTCTATTTCGCCTCATACGAAACCCACGGGAAGAGTTGGGGTGGTGCTATTCTATAGAGTCAATGGAGCTACGATACAAATTGTTATTTTTACAAGTACCTATACAAGTGTAATCTTTATCAATCAATACCTAATTAGGTACTTAGGTACATTTAGTTATGTAGGTACCTAAGTGCTTACCTACTTATATTTTATGCAATATAAATATGGTCGAGACGAAACTTCTCTATTTATCTTGTTTTGTTTAGTTTAACTTTTTATTAAACACAGAAAATGTTACAAACTTAGACAAAAATATGTGAAGCATAAAAGGGCGTGAATTATCTCTAAGAGATTTCTTCCAGCAAACCCCATTAACCCCCTCCTGCCAAATAATTCAAGATTGTCATTCTGCTGCACAATAAAGTCAGTTAATTTGTAGCTCCACGGTCCTCCGTATACGTCTCCAACGCTTGACTAACGATATTACCTCGGTAATGGCTCCTTTCTCCGAAATTGACAACGAGTTTACACTCAAAATACAAGCAGTAGCAGCTATATAGAACCCTGCAGCGATTTTGTAACGGAAACGATCTGAACCTTCGAACACTAAGCCTCGGACTTCACGGGCCCGGTTCCAGGCACGGTTCAGTTCGCTGCACTCAATCACATGCGCTCCGCCCTCCCTCCACTTGAAATCAACTCATTGTGATTAGTTGCAGCAAACTGAACCGTGGCAGGAACCGGACCCGTGAAGTCCTAATACTGGTCCCAGATCTGGACGAAGTTAACCTCCGATTCTCGTTCTTATTCGTCTCAATCCTTAATGATCGATTAAAATGGGGTAGGTACCCTTACATACCGCTGTCAAGAATAACATAGGCAAATGTCTACATAGTAATATGGTCCACCCGACCATACACTGAGGCTTTGTCAATTTGCTTGTATGGATTAATTAACTCTGTGGCAAGCCGACGTAATATTGCTTCACTGTGTTGCCAGCTTCAGCTACCAAGCTGTCAAACCGTCATCTCCCTATATTGCGCCGAGATGGGGATTTAGGTACATCTGACCTGCATTGCATGACAGGGTCGTTTTAAGTTAGCTATATTATGGTGCACCTCTCTTTAGTTGTATTCCTCATCGATGAGAGTCATGGATCATCATTGTAAGCCTCTCAGGAATTAACATGTTTTTTTTATTTTAATTTATTGTATATTTATTTCAAAAGATGTGCTGCTGATTGTCTCTTGCGCCGATTCTTTGGTTTTAGCATTTAGCACCTTACGAATCGGTGGCAGAGTAAAAATGGTTACTTTGTAAAAATGTACTCTGCTACTTACCTACTTAAAATAAGAAAAATGGCTTTGGCTTTGTCGATAATGTTTTTATCCATGTCAGGATCAAAATTGGTTTAATCGTTTCCAAAATCATGGACTATTGCAGTAATTAGGGTTCCGCACCAAAATGGTAAAAAAGGAACCCTTATGGTGAGACTTCAGTGTCCGTCCGTCCGTCTGTCTGTATGTCACAGCTGATTGTCTCAGGAACTGCTGAAGGTATTGACTTGAAATTTGGCACAATTGTAGAACTTGCGTGTCCGCATCTATTCTATATAAAATAAATTAGAAAACCATTTTATCTGAAAAGTGGAGTCGAAATCTAAAACTGAGACAACTGGGGCATGTTGGACATCATATGAAAGGACTTTATTTGCACTTTACGAAACTATTTTTTATTTCATTTTATTTCCATAGTTTTTAATTTATGGACAAAAAAATGCAAAAAATTAACCGTTCCTCCCTTATCTCCGAAGTTTGGAAGCCGAAAAATCTGAAAAAATTCAGACTTAATCATATACGAGTATTATATGTTTTACAGGAAAAATAAAACGAGTTTTTGAGAAATTAAAAAATAAATTATAATTTGAAATAATTTACGGGAAAAATAAAACTAAGTTCTAAACTTTTATTTTTTTGAGAAAAAAATAATTGATATTTTTTAAGACGAAAAATATTTCTTTTGAAACGGAACCCTTGGTGGGCGAGTCCGACTCGCACTTGGCCGGTTTTTTTTCTGCCCTTGTTCTAATTATTTGTCAGGTCGGCGGTTGGGTCACCTTTGATGAGTCTTGGCCCAGTGGACCCTTGGTAAAGACGACACTGTTGCTTGGATGATGCCTGACAATCTCGGAAGTTCTTCAGAAGTTTAATCGAAGGTTCATGTGCAGGCACAAAAATAAACATTGGGTAGAGATTTTAATGGCGACATGATCGTGATCGAGGTGCAGTAATGGAACCTGGTACCCCGAAATTGTAATACATACATACCTATGTATACATAACTCTCACGTCCATAATCCCCGAGGGAGTAGACAGAGGACAGAGGTAGGCTTCGTTCTAAATTCAGCTCCAGCTCTGCACACTGTGTATATGATTGTATTCATAACTATTGTAGATGTATTTATTTCAAAAGATGTGCTGCTGAAAGTTTCTTGCGCCGCTTCTTTCCTTTCAGCTACAGTATCTTACGAAGCAGTGATAGAGCAAAAAATTACGTTGTAAAAATGTACTTAAAAATATATAATTTGACTTGATTTGGGACCACCTTCATCATAGGCAGTTCCCACGTTTCGCTGAAATTGTATTTTCTATTTTCTAGAATTCAGAAAGAGACCCAATTCTAGTTTGTAGGTATTCCTACCAACGCAACCGGGATTAAAGTGAAGCAGCAACAAGGCAAATTATTCATGGCTAAGTGTAATGGAGAGCACGTTTCTGTAAATATTTAGTGCATGGCCTGTTTTAATCCGGGGAATGCCCAACCCTCGTCATTGTACCAGAGACTGTAGAGTTCGAAATACATCACATACAACACGGGACAAGTAAGACACGACAATACACAACAAACTACTCTAAATTATCCATTGTATGGGGTTTTATTAAGCACTTATATTGTTTATTGGCTAAAGGTAACGTTGGAAACTCGTATCCTAGCTTGCGTATCCTAGTGTTGGTACAGCTCAATAAATAGAAAAAGTGTGAAAACGTTTACGATACATGCTTATCGCTGAGCTAAGGTCGCCTGGTATCGCGATTCTCTAGTAACACTCAATTATCGAACTAAATGATATATTTAACTACGTGTACCGTTTATCGGTCGTTCGAATATGCAGCGTCTGTGTTAGACACAGAAAGGATTGAAAGAAGAGCCTGCGTGGAAATAAAATATTTACTAAAAAAAATTAAATTACCTTCCTACATACTTATTTAGAAAAGAATTGACAGATGATCGAACCATAAGGTCGCCAATTGTACGTTTTTTTGTCAAGCTCTAGTGACGATACGGCATGATCCTATAAGCTTTTGCAAATTACGTCAGTAAGCATTCAATCATTGCATTTCAACCATCCATGGCCATAAAAAATAATTTCTAGGCTATGTGGAATTTTACCACCAAATATTTTTATTACCTCTTAATAATTTAGTTTAGATTCTGAGCTATTGTCAGTCCAATTCCATTTCTATATCTCTATTCTACATTCTCTACATCCCTTACACGTTATACCCTAGCCTAAAATATTGTGTTAATTGTTGCCGACTCGACTGTGATTGCATATTAAAGGAATTTATTGTGCGATTACAGTTAAAGGTAGTCTGGAAGAGATCGCTTTTAGCGATTAGACCGCCTATATTGTATTCCACCATTACATACGCAATTATTAAGTTTTGTGCAATAAAGCATATTCTATTCTATTCTACAGCATCGCCTCGAATGCCCAGGTGCGTCCTTCGTATCGAGCATTGAAGATAATTGCTGCATATATATAATAAGAAATGCAGTGGTCTCCCGGTCAATAAATACGCTCATGGTCCCGGAGCCCATTTCATGCCGAGATTGGTGCCAATGCCCGTGAAATCATGTGAAGGCTCGTTGTACGTGTACATATTGCTTTTACTGAGGGAATCGGGACCAAATAGGATTTTGTGTACAGTGGACATATCAAGCTAGAGTCCGTCAAGTGGATCTCGCCGCCTGCGTTGGTTAAAACCTACGCGTATGGCAACCCAAAAAAAAAGTCCTCTTTCTCTTCGTTTTATATCACCTAGTTGTCAGAGTACAATTAAGTGTTGCTTACTGTCAATTTTTGATTTCCATTACCCAACGAAGACGGCGAGATCCGCTTGACGGACTCTGTACTCTGTGGAACCCTGTCGCAATAAGTTTTATGATTCCTTGACATTCGTATAAAAGTGTCGAATTAAGAGCCTTATGTGTTGTCCAAGGTACTTAAGTTTGACTGAACCGCAACACAACACGCACACACTGTTGCTTTATTCGTCCGTGCAGTCACTGAGGGGCCAGCTGAAAATCAGCGCTGTAGTGAGCTGGTGTACCATTTTTAGCAATGTACCGAACCGGATGTTTTGTGCTGCATGTATTAATCTTTGTATACTTCTGTATTGTGTTCTATATTTTGGTGTTTACAGTGCTAAATAAATGTTTTCAATTTCAACCGGTGTTTTATCAAAGTTTAGATTTGGAATAGAATGAAGTCGTCGATGTGTAAAAAAGTGTTTTAATGTCGTGGACCGACTAGATTAGGACTAAACGAGGAGTCGGAGGAGGAGGTGGTTGTCCGATTATTGTGGACTAGACATTTCTGGAATTAGACGTAACGGTTTTAACGGAAAACGATTGAATTAATTAACTGAAAACGACAAAAAATGATTACCTGCATCTTTATTATGGTAAAGTAATAAAACAAAAGTTATCTATTTACGTAGAGCGGTCCCGAGTTAATGGGTTAACCACAAGCAAAGCTCGTTTAAACAAATCTACCTACCTTGTTTAAACGAAGTCTCTAATTTTGGTGGTTATGGCGGCATACATTTTTAATTTTCTTTCTGCCTTTGTAATTTTAATTCACCCTAATTGCTATAGATAGGTACAGTACAGTCACACAAAAAAGAAACTTTATTACCGTTTTTCTAATTTATGTATACCTAGCATGAGAAAAAAATACAAAATACAAAAATATTTATTGAACCAGAACATTCAAATTACAATCAAGTAACAATGTAGTTAGAATGTATCGATAAGTAAGACATATCGGTCTCTACTACCAGCACTGGCCTCATCGGCCATCTTGCAGCATAGTAGATAGCAACAATATAATGGCTTGGGGATACACTTCTATAAAACGTAAGTATTTATCAATTATATTGTTGTTTATATACCTGTTGTGACAGGGTGTGTGTGCGAGGGTTTGAGGGTGAGTGCATGTGTATGTGAGAGAGTGTGTGGATGTGTGCGTGTGCGTGTGTGTGTGTATGCACCTGTTATTGTTAGTATGTCATAACATAAAATTAAAATTAACTAGAAAGGTATACGTACTTTACTAATATATGAGTGTTGATTGTTTATCGTATGGTTAGTACCTAACCTATCGTCAGAGTTCTTCAGGGCGCCCGTAGGCCTCGGACTTGAATAAATTTAATAGTTTTCTAACTGTCGGGTTATCTATACCTATTGAAATATTATTTGTGAAGTAGGCTATTGAAGGTTGAAATCAAACTTTAGATATGACTTGGACGTTGTTGGACCGATTGTTTGAGGTCAAAGTTTAGTTGATAAGTCAGCAGGAGCCTATTGGGTGTTTGATACTTTGACAGTAAATATTTGTCAGGGCCTTTCCTTCTATAGGCAGAATTCACCATCTAATCGCAGACTATTTATGCTAAACAATATTTTAGTGAAAGGTCTAATCTAGGTAAGTGTTCAAAACTAAATACTAATCTAGCGATAATGAAAAGAAATGGCTAAAATGTGAGTTGAGTTAGTAAGTGATTATTTCATCTGTGGTAAAGATCCGACCACGAAACGAGCGGTTTTTTCAGGGCTCACTCAGGGAAAATTGTATCTACTCGTGTAGTACGAGTAGATACAATTTTTCCTGAGTGAGCCCTGAAAAAACCGCTCATTTCGTGGTCATTAGAGAAAATATGGCAATATTTTAAAGGAAAAATTACATTTGTGTATTATATCTAGTATATTTTGTGTAATTTGGCTTGAGTGCAGTCCTAAAAAAGACATCACGTAAATTATTTTGTTACATATTACGTTTTATACTGACTGTGGTGCCTCTGGTGCATTGTGCTAATGAGCCAGATATTAGTTTGTATACCTACACTAAAATTTTAAGTACTGTATTACTGGCAAGTTTAAGTGTGCTGTAAGTACCAAAAGACGAAATAAAGGAAATGGAATTAGGTCAAATTTTTTTTGGGAAGGTTTTTCGTAATTTTGTGAGTCATGGATACTTAAATTTTTCTGCATTTTCAGTTACACAGGGTTGGTTGGTATTAGGTGGTTGGGTAGGTATTACCTATTTCTGGATTACTTTACTGTCTAAATAAGTAAATGAGTTAGCAATCTCATCTAACTAGGGCAACTGTAGTTCCGATTGAGTTGGATGTCCCACCTCGGTAATTCCGCGGACCAAACTAATCAATTAAAACTTTTTATCAGAACTAGCGAATTGAGTTTTCTGCTGGCATTTTGGTCCGGTTTTATTTAGAGAATAAGACCGAAATAAAATTAAGCTGAAATGTTTTTACTATTAGGTTAAATTGGTTCAGTTATTTAATTCAGATGTAGATACAAGTGGGCAACAGGTGTAACTTGCAGTGGGCAACGGCTTGTGTTGGGCAAAAAGGGCAATCACTGCACTTTTATAATTATGTGTAAATTAATAAGATAAGTTCCTGTATAAAATAGTTGATGGAATCAATTGTGATATCATGATTTCAATACCAGAAACAAAAACAAACTTGCAGTCCCACGCTTTAGACATAGTACCTAAAGTAAACAAATCATTTATGGGTCACTGTGTACGTTTTTATAATAAAATACCTGATACTGTAATAAATATGACAGAGAAAAAAATTATGTAAAAAGGGTTATTATAAAATAAATGACTACTTAAATGATAAAGAGGCTTGGTCCTAAAATTTTTGCTTCAACTTTGCACAATGTGTCTACACTTGCTTATATTATATGTTAATTTCAAATTATTTTATTAAATTGAAAATGAATGTACTTGATTTATTTCAAAAGATGTGCTGCTGATGGTTTCTTGCGCCGCTTCTTTTCTTTCAGCTTAGCACCTTGCGAAGTGGTGGTGGTTTTAAGGTACCTACTTATTTGCAATAAAAAAAGATATTTTTATTTTAAATTTCAGTCGTTACTTTGCAGAAATCCTTATTAATTATTTGCTCTTGACATCAGAGCTGTCCACTTGTCCTATTATCCTGATGATGCCTCGTTTGGATGCGAAACATTGTCGAATTTGAATTCAAGTTCGCGCTTCCTAGTGGAATACTGCTATTCATTTAGGTCCCATTCATTTCACACTCCATCAATCCAACATTCACAAAACATAACATAACATAACAACAACATAACATAACACCAATATAACATCCAACAAATGTCATCCAACCTTTGCGTTTGTAAATCCTTCTGAATTTGGTTGTTGTTGGGGAGTGCGAATCCGAGGGTGAGTGGCGTGGGTCTTACTTCCCCCAATAATTTTAATACTTACTCCGCTAGCGCAGCGATCCGAAGTGGATCTTGGCCTCCGATACTAAAAAGTGTCATTGCTCTATCTCCTGCACAGTCTCGAGCCAGTCAGGCGCCTGGACCTCACGCAGATCCTTCTCCACTTCATCGCGCCAGCGGTGTCTGGGACGTCCGACCGGACGTCGTCCGTTAGGAACGACGTTGCTTGAACTTTAATAACCAATCACTTTATGTTTTTCCCTAATGTCGACATGTAGACCACGATATGATCGGTCACGAAATACTCGTCACTATTAAAGGTATTCATTATAACGGCAACCGGCAACTTTTCTCATTTCTGTAGACTACCGCCACTGGGATACACTCTCTACTTTTTGGATACACTGCGATTTATTCTCCGATACATTTATATTATATATATATTTTTTTCCGATATTTTTATAACCGATTTATGTTCCGGTAGTGCGTCATTAGGGAGTGATCCCTGACACACAGGTGATGCCTGAAAATGAGCGCCGCAGTGCTAAATCCGCTGCGGCAACAGGCTGAGGCAGTCCCCTTTTTCCGGTGCTGCACACCACCTTCATCAAATTTAATTACTTTTGTTTATTTATTTTTATAGTAGGTATATTTGTTTAATATTATTTTTATCTTCTGTACCTAATTGTTTGTATGTGTGCGCTATTGGAAATAATTTTTTTCTTTCTTTCGATACCAAAGGAATTTCTCCAGAGATTATATTTTTATATGAAAGACAAATTGTTCACTACTGAGTGCCTAGCTGACACTGACATCTACTATTAAACAAGGATTCTTTAACCCTATTGTATACACTCTGGTGATAGGTACGAGTAGATATGGAAAAAATAACTACTTATTATTAAAGCTAAAGTGTCAAGATCGAAATAAAGTATGATGCGTTGCCAACCTTGATGACTAAGATGGAGTACTACATGCGGTAAATAAGCTTTTACCCTTCTAACCGAAACACAGCAATGCAAGCCAATGCTTGCAAGCAGCAATCTGATTTCCAGCAGAAATATGTAAAGGGTGGTACCATCCCAGACTCTGCACAGAATCATGCCTTCAAAAATCTATCTACAGCCTGCATGAGTCCTTCCGTAAAGCAGCTTCAGGGTCGTGTACCCAGAAATTATTTTTGTGGAGCAGGGACGGAGAGTTCGAAGTCTTTATAGTAATCTGCCGGAGGTGGTCAAAATACGGTTTAGACTGGTTTCTACGACTACCTATACACACTCTTATCAAAGGCAAAACTAACCTAATTATAGGTAAAAAACTTAAGGAAGGGAACTCTTGCATAGTAGTTATACAATTTACATAAAATTTGACTTAACAAGACAATTATACTTAAGTAGCTAGACTTAAACAATGAGTTTACAAACCATAGGTACGTTATTTGATAAATATCAAATATCCATTCGAATACATTTCTACATTCAAGATATTTCTAAAGATTTTCACCATTCTTCTTCTAAGTCGTGTTCCTCATTGCTGTGATCTTTCTAAAGATTAATCACATAGAACGACTGTCTTGGCAGATTTAATGGGGTGGTTTGCCATTGCCTTCCCCATTTCACACACTGGTTATCTCACGATGTTTTCTTTCACCGTCAGAGCAGTCGGTAAATGTACGTAAATCTTTAGATAAAACCGAAAAACTCATTGGTACATGCTATTGCATGGTTTCGAGCTCGGACCTCCCGCACGGAAGTCCGATGTCCTAGCCACGGCGCCACCGACGCTCAAACCACCACCATTACTTAACGTTTTATTTCATAAAACAAAAAGATGACACCGTCACCTAGTTTCTCCGACGACATATCCAATTTCCTTTTGTGCAAGGCCAATGACGTCACAAACATGTTTTCTATTGGCCGAGACAAGCTCGAGTAGAAAAGGCACAACGCAAGCCTCTTCCAATATTGGGGAGGATTTTAACAAGGGACATTTTTATTACTGCTGCCTCAAGCACTTTGGGGTTATTTTTCTTTCTGACGGACATTGTTGGGTTCAATTTCTGTAATTTAAAGCAATTGCTTTTGAGGTCCTCGGATATATCCATATAAAACTGTCTAACTTTATTTTTTCGTAAAATGAGTAATGACCATTTTCTGTTCACGACATTGATGTGGTTTGATTATAATTTATTATAAGATATATTACTGTTAAGTTACATATATTACTTCTGTTAAAATGACTGTTTCCTATTTTCAGAAGAGAATGTAGAGATCAATATCTATTATTATATTATGTAAAAATTACTTGTAAAATTATTGATACAGCTAGTTTTCTAGCTCTCATATGGCCTCAACAAAAATGCCAATTTCATTTTATTCCACTATAAAATGTACACCAATAAAAGTTTCCCCATAAAATCTTTGAAAAGCTTTGGGAAGGAAGATGGCATGTAGAGCTCGATACCCAATACACTGCAGTATTTTATGACGGTCTTTGAGGCACTATTTGAATGAACAGGATTTTTTTTATTGGCGCCTTGGATATGTCAATTCTAGATAGGTTGGTCATTGTGATAGTCAGCCTATGGAGGTACCACCCTTTTACCTATTTCTTGCAGTACCTATTGCTGTGTTCCGCATTGAAAGGTAATAGAGTCAGCATAATTACTGACACATTGCGCATGACCCACTGCATCTCACTCTTCAAGTAGCAGTGCATCCAAAACTCAGGTCAGAAATCTATGGGCTTCAGTGAACTTGAGCTCAAGTAGGTAACCCGCTGACAACTTACCATCAGTTAGTGATCCGTTTGTAGGGCAGCTTTCCAAAGAAGATATACTTTAACACATACAGCTGTTGTTCACACCAAATAAAACAATAAAATTAAAGCCCTTCACTTTATTTTTAATCCCGCTCTCGACAGAAAACAGTTTGTTGTGAAGCGATGAAATATTCTCTTTCGGGTTTGTTTATGCAAGCTTGTTGGAGTACCCCCGTTTTACATAATTTATGCGGGCTGGTCCTCTCGGCTTGTGGTCAGACGAGCCGCAGGTGCGGTGACTGACTGGTCGCTGGCAAACATTTGAGGTTTTATTTCTCTATTCCTGTATGATTAGATGTTATAAAAACTATCCAGTGTGAATTGATTTAGACACGGTGATTTATAGAGATATTTTGAAGTCGACAGCCAATTATAGCAATGTTTGGGTCCCTTTTACACTCTCTAAGGGCTCGTTCCGATAAAAGGCGGTCAAGCGTTTTACGGTCTGCGTTCGCAATCTGATTGGCGCAGATTCGTAGGCTTTATAGAACGCGCCAGATGTGACCAGTGTGGGAGAGATGATTACACAAGTTATTATAGGCTAGGACTTCATGGGTCCAACTCCAACCACGGGTCGGTTCGCTGCAATCAATGCCCTCCCCCCACTTGAAAACAGCGCTGTGATTGGTTGCAGCGAACCGAATCGTATCTGAAACCGGACTCGTGAAGTCCGAGGCATAGAATGGGGATCGCATTTATGCAAGCGTAGTATGGGACTCCTTCCTGCTAGATGGGACCACGATCTGCGCATGGTGGCTGGTAGCGACTTGGATGAGAACAGCCGAAGACCCGGGCTTAAAGGCGCATCTGCAGCTTTTCACATTAAATGGGCACTATTGGGTTTCGCTTGTAAATTCCAACAACATCTCGTCGCTGATGACGTCCTTGAGAAGACGGATGGGGTCTGATATTAAATCTTAGAAGTTTTCTTACAACATTCCGACTATAATAGTTGGAATAATGAAAGAAAAGTTCTAGTTGGAGGTTCCCGTGTCTGGCATGGCACTGACAAATAGTCGAAGTGCTAAACTTTCGAGCTAGCGTCGTGTGAAATGGCCGACCTTAGCAGGCTTTCAGTTACTGTCAACAGGGTTAATCAATCACAAATGCCAGCTTGAGTTTTGTACAAGGTCATCTAAAGAAGCGGAGAAATAAATCGAATTAAAGCTCAAGTGCTCCACGTTGCTGAATTTTATGTGAACTAATTTTCGCCGATTTTAAAAGTTCCAGAGTATTTTTTTTTTAATTTACGACTAAATCCGCGTTGAATCTCAATATCATTTGGTGGTAAGTGATGATGAGGTCGAAGATGTAGTACACTGGAAGGCAATTCTCGCACATTCGACATAATCTCGAAAGAAGACATATGTCGAACTCGACATATCGAGAATAACAAAAAGTTGTATTAATCGATATCCGCCATTTTTTTTGCGTCAAATGTCTTTTTCGAGATTAAGTTGAATGTGTGAGAATTGCCTTCCTGGCTTAGTAATTGCTGGTTCTTCGTTCAACACTACCGAAACACATCAACACCGAAGCAAAGATATTTGACGACAGACTTTACCAACTTAAACCTCGTCATAACATCGAATCGTGAAAGTACATTATAATCGCGGGGGGGTCCGATTTGTCACGAATAGCCGTAATCCATTTGAGAGCTGTCCGGCTGTTAGTACGTTAATGATTTTCCTGATAGTGCAGTACAAGCTTTATCTTTAAACGATAACAGTGGCGAACTTAGTTGGGTCCTGCAACAGACAATTTGGGTAACTTTACATACTTGATAAGAAACTTTCTCTCTTTGGTTTTATTTCGTGCATAAGTTTAATTATTTATTTACTTAAGTGAATTGGTTGAAATAACGTAATAATAAACATTGAGGCGTTGAAAGTTATATATAAATAAAAGCTTTATTTACCAATGTAAGTTTAAATACATTCTTTGCGGCTGGCCTCTACGCCGTAGCTCGTCCAGCGTAGCAGCGCTCTAACCGCGAAACTAAACTGACGCAAAGTCATGCGGTCGGGACAGTTTCGATGCATCCCCTAATTATACCGTCGGGTAGAAGAAGGGAGCCAGGTTGGGGACAAGAGAGTAAAAAAGAACCTTGTCCTCTACGTCATAGCTTGTCCAGCGTAGCTGCTCTCTAACCGCGAAACTGAACTGTCGCAAAGTGATGCGGTGGAGACAGTTTAGAGAGATCTCCTGATGGTACCCTCGGGTAGGGAGCCAGTTTGGGGGACAAGAGTAAAGAGAACCCAGTCCTCTACGCCATTTGATGATGACAGATTTTTCGTTGTCGTCTCTCTGTAACGACAAAAAACCACCCCTTCAGGCCAGAAGTCCTACTGAGGAATATATTTTGGTGCTTGGCGGGAACGCAAATCCTGTACGAGTTGAAATTAGTTAGCCTACTGGACTCCAACTGCTTCCAACCGACCGAAATTGGCGCTTCCGAATCCTCGATCTGGCGCTCGACGCTTCAAGTCTTCCATCGTCGTCTTCTTGTCTAAACGAAATACGTAGATGACACAGATTTCACAATGCACCTCTGACTCCACTTGCGACGCCCCTGAATTACAGATAACTCTTATCAACGATATTAAACTCGAAATTAATACAGAAGTAAACCAGACAAACAAGGTAATGAATATTTATGTTATTCTTTTGGATTCTGTCAAAGGGAACGTTCGTCTTCAAGTAATAGGAACTACCGAAACTTATAACAATTATAAGTACCGTTAAATGGATAAGTTTGGTTTCGTAATAGATGACAACGACAACTGTAGTGAACTTAAATATAAACTCTTAATTCATGATAAAAGTTCAAAACAAAATAAACAGAGACGTGAAAAAACACAAGAACATCAACGACGTGAATTCTATAACTAATTTAAGATGAGAGACGAAATTCTCGTCAACATATCAACCAGTAACGACTTGGGAGGAATTATTATATACGAGCCCACTAACAACACCATTGTACGCATTGTGACTCTGACAATTGTCAGCATCGGGATTGCTGCGTCAACTATTGCCATGGTACTATTGTTGCTAACTGCAATACTGTTCGCGGAATGGAGACGGAACTACAAGAATCAACTGCTCGTGCAGTTCATGATCGCTAAATTTCTCTACACAGTCGTGAGAAACGTCTTCGATATGAGAATAAGCTTCGTATATGAAAGACCCGATGCTAACGTGTACTATGATTTTTTTCTACGTTTCTATACAGAATTGGCCCTCGTGACGTGGATGTATGTCTTCAGTAGGCATATGCAAAAGTGTTTGGTGAAAGTGTTCAATGTCGAAAATATATCCATCTGGATAGTGTCATGTTGTTCTTGGTTCGTACCCTTTTTAGTCACTATTGTTTTATACGTTCTATTTGTTTATCTATGTGGTTTAGAAGTAATTATGTTTATATTATATTTAATAGTGGTAAAGTGGCCTGTACTCGTCGCTAATGCATTTTTGTTAATTTCGAGTACAATATCAATAGTAAAGAATAATAAAAGTAGAACTGAAAGTAATATACGAATAGTGGTTGTTATGATTATACTGGTATTTTCATTTTGCTTTCAACAGTTTATTGTCGACATTTACAAAGCTATTTGTGTATTTGCATTTTACAACTTAAATACGATGCCATATTTTATGGACGCAGGAGTAGTCACTTTGAATGTATTGGCTCTGTATTACTGTGCATTTTCTATACTATTTTGGTTGTTTGGTAACAAACAGACTAGGAATATGTGGAAATGCCGAACAAAATCTCAATTGGCTTACAATATTTCTACCAAAAAACGAACAAGTGATGTGAAAATAGTGATGTAGATGTAATTGAATTTCAATTAAAAGTTCAAGAAACAAATTAAATTATAATTAATTATTTTTTATATTATTTTACTGCTTACATTTTACACGAGCTACTCGTAAGTAGGTACACCGAATTTATTCTCTTTGAATTATTTTTTGTATTTTTGTGTGGTATACCCAAATGGATTTATATTATCCTGCATTTCTGTTCCTGTAATTGTCTGTAAATATTTTAAATAATAATAATCGTATTATACTTTTTATTTTTCTTCTGGGGAACCATTTTAATACTACAACTGGGCATACGAGTATGTACATTGAACTTCAAAAGCTTCTTGCAAGTTGCATTATTTAGTTCAATGGAGGTAATAAAAGGAATTTCTTGTAAGTAACATCAATGTTTCCTAAGGATTTTCTTCTTTTTACGTGTCTACAAAGGATATGTTATCTTTATAACTAGAAAATGATATTTTCAGTTCTGTAGTTATCCTATAAAAGCTTTTTCTATTGAAGCTTTCCCTGCGATACTCAGGTTTAATTGCAATCTAGCGTCTCGTTTTAAGTACCTGGCCTTACATTTTTAGGGATCCGTATTTGCGGAGATTATTGCTATCGCTCCGTCGTCGTCCGTCCATCCATCAATCCACCCGTCACGCGCTTCTAGCTCATAAACGGTATTCCGTTTATCTTATTAGCTATGATCGGAGTAGGTAGGGCTGTTTTTGGTACTTGCCACATACGGTCATAATATGGATAAGTATGCCCAATAATCCCGGGATTTCCGGTATTGAATAAATATATTATTTAGATTTTTAACGTTATATTTGTTTTGATACACATTTAAGATAGGTGGCGAAATATTTTTTTTTAAGATTCATGGCGCTAACTTACGAAGAAGTTAAAATACTACCATAGGTACACCTATGGTAGTGTTTTAACTTCTTCGTAAGTTCACAATTTAAAAAAAATCGTAATCCGCCGAGTAAGGGCGAGGTTTATAAAAGTAATTTACAACATTTGCTCGATAACTTAAAACGGGATCCCGAAATCATACCCATATTAATATAACCTTTGAGGACATTGACCCGAAAGAGCTCTACCTACTCCGATCACTGCTTATTAGATACAGATTAGAAAATTTCACATATCATATTTCTCTTGACCCAAATCCGAATATAGACTTTAAAATTGTATAGAATAATATTTTTGTTGTATCTCAAACACGTAAAGAGGGAAGGGGGTTTGATAAAAAATATTTTTATTTTTCATGTGGGATAACTTTGGTTAGAGCTCACTAAGCAGAGTACGAATATATTTTTTCCGTAGGGAGATAACGACGTATGCACTCTTTAAAGTTAACAATTGATGACAACTTTTGTTACCAGATTTTTTTTATTGTATACTTAACCCGCATTTGACCTCGATCTCGTCTGATGGTAAGCGACGATGAGGTCGACGATGGAGCATGCGGGTCCAGTAAATGCCCATTCACTCTGGCCTTGAAGATCCCAAGGTTGTAGGTTGCCAGGTCTGCCTCTTGAACGGTATATCTAGCAACTTGAAAATCGGCTACAATATTGGTCATAAATTCTCTATTTAAATAACAAATATTAAAACTTGATACATCTGTGATTGTTTGTAAGCCGTGGGTAAAATAGCTTTTTGTTCAAAACTTACAAATGAATCTTAGTGTACGGATCTCTAGAGCGAGACCTAACTTGCACGTAGCCGGTTTTTACCTATATTTCTATTTTCAGTTCCGTAATTACTAGCGGGAACAGAGCTTTAGTGCCCTAGGGGATTTAATGCAGGGAATATTGCCTGCCTCTCTGTACTAACTCCTCTCGCTAGGTATTATTAAATTGCAATCTGAGAAATATAACACGAAATAACGGTTTACAACAAACTATTTTTATAATTTTCAAATAAAAATATTATCAAAGTTTGTTATTAAATCCACTTAGGGATTTCTATATTACTTTATCATGTAAAACGTATATTTTGGAATTCAATTAGTCCGACTTCTGTGGTAAGTATTTATTTTTTATCCACTTAATAAAACCTAGTTTCTCAAATTAGTGAAATAAATTAATTAAAAAAATTATTTACAAATCATTATAAAGTTACAAATAATTATAATACAAATGGAAACCTAGGTGTACTTTAATTTTGGAGTCAGTGCCAGTCATGTGCAACCCGTTGCACTATACGCGGAGCACGGCAAGCCGCGTGGAAAATCAAACCTCATAGAAAAAATAGCGCAACGCGTTTTACATGGTTGACGCGACTTCAAATAATTTTAGGTATATCAGCGTATGCGTACACCTAGGTTTTGATTTGTATTATAATTATTTGTAACTTTAGGTATAGTAATTTGTAACTTTAGGTATAGTAATTTCAAGGCGTATTTATTTTGCGAATTAAATTGGTAGTCCAGAAATGAGCTTTTTGGTGAGTGAGTTTACTTTTTAAATAATGTCTAGTCTAGTATTCCAGGCGCGCACACTATTTAGCGCCTGAAGGTAGAAAGAAAAAAATATGTCCGGTAGCACCTAGCCCTTTGAACGTAAACAACATAAGCTCATTTATCATGATTTATGAATAAACCAGTGATTTGAAGCCCTTCTGGTTATCTGATAATGGACTATCAAAACATATTTTCCTGGTGGGCCGATTGAAGTACCAGTGTTAGAATAGATACCTAGATCATAGCTTCATAGCTGGTCAATATACCATAGATTACCATTCATAGTGGCTATCTATTTGCGGAGCTCGTAGTCTAGTTGAGAACATGGTCCGAAAGTGATCGTGCAGGTTAATCAACGTTGAGCGCGGGCAGAATCAGGATGTATGACCGCTAGTGGCATATTTCATCTGAGCTAGTCCGTTCCTCGTAGAGCGCGTTGAGCAGTCGGTCTGAGTCGTTAAGTCTACGGGCGGCCTGAACAACTCTGTCAAACAGAATGACCACTAACCATACTATAAATAAATAAATAAGATTCTAATGTACACAAATAAAATATAAAACAGTGGCAGATCAGTTTGCTCCGGCGTAGCGCGCGTAGAAATAGCGTAGCGCGTGAAAGGGCTTTCCGCATGGATGAAAAAAAAATTAGTCTTCCTTCGTTCGTAACTTCATGGATATCTGCTACGAATCGCAGCACTAATAATCTTTTGAGATTGGTATGTATTATAGCGCAAAATATTTGACTACTTTCTAACTCATTACCACTGAATAATTTTCAAAAATGGGTTATAAGTTTGTCGAGTACGTAGGAAGGGTTCACCGCGGTCCTAAATTATTTTAGGTAATAATTTATTTAATGAGCACATACCATGGGGCAGTACTTAGGTTGTCGCAGTTGTTAGTTTGTTAACATTGTATAAGGACTGGCTGAAAATCAGCGCTGTGTGTTTACACGCAAGTGTATTCACTCGAGCATTAGCTGAGCCAGGTGCCTATTGCGAATAGTATTATGGAGTGAACTAAATATGTTTTTTTGTGGCAATAAAGGGTTTCTTCTTTCTTTCTTTCTAAACATTTGAGCCCAAACTGGACCCCCTAACTGCTACCGTTCCAGAGATCCCATCAGAGATTTCAAATTTGGTATACCTGATACATCAGAGATTTCAAATTTGGAGGTCAACTTGTACATGTGTTGGATTAGTTCCATTGTAAATTGAAGAAAATTTAAAAGTGTTTTGCAATATCTGCTAGCCTCGAAAAAGTCCAAACTAACATAAATTTGCATGCAATGTCCTTGACAAACGTATATAGAAAACACGCTAAGTCTATATAATTAATTTTGAAAATTTCACAAGTCTTAGAATTAATTCCGAAAAAATCACAAGTGTTTTGGACTAACCAACCAGACGCAACACAATCCAATCCAAAGGTTAGTCACTGCACTTTTCCATTTCACTGCCTAATTTACTAACACTTTTTCACTTCACTGTACACTGCCTAATTCACTTTCACTGACTAGTACTGTACACTACTCTATTTACACTACTGCCTACTGCCCCCCGACACCGAACAACTAAATCCGGTTCGAAGGACCACTATGGTTGCGCAGAGGGCGCCTATATCAAAAAACAACAGAAAGCCATGAACTTTCGAAGAGTACAATTTATTCCAAAAACTTAAAAGACCATATCAAATCCAGATCACAGGTAGTTGCCGCGTCTCTATAACGTACCGCGACATCTATCGGCATTTATGTGGAAACAGTAAATAAATGAACTTAAATAGAGCATTAAACAGATACTTTAAGATCTTGAAAACCCCCGATACAATTTTTATCAGACATGAACAGAACAACAAAATTCTCTGATAAATAAAATAATTCGCATCCAAATCGGATTATCGGTTGTTGAGTTATCATGCCACAGATAAACAGACATAGGCGTCAAACTTATGACACCCCTTCTTTTTGGTCGGAAAAAAAGAAATACTTACAGTTTTCCTTCCAATCTCACAACTATCAATTTTTAGTCCCAAATTAAAAAACCGCAGGTGAAAAAATTTCACAGCCTGATCCCTACATCCAACTCCACACAGCTCGTCTATACGAAGCGCCCTCTGGCGTGATTGAACGTAAACACTGCTTCATTATGCAGTTAATTGAATTTAGAAACTTAAATGGGGTTTGGATCCCAGGAATGCATGTTCAATTTCTACAGCGTTGTTTTGTACAAAACAAAGTTTGTGGGTTAATTTCCTCCTCTTAGACTGCATCCTCCATTCTCATCTAACCTGGAGGACTCTTTGCCGATAATTATGCTGTCTTATCCTTCAAACTATTGCTGCTTTGCGGCAGAATAGGCGTGGTAGGTAGGTCTCCAGGCGACCCTGCACGTCGAATCTATCACTGAAAACTCAGTATACTGATTCTGAATCGCATTGTAATTTTTCTATCAATGTAAGTGATCACGAGCGACGTTCGTAGCATAGTGTATGTACGAGTAATTCTAATACATATAGGAAACCATCGCTTCTATTAAGACACACAGTAGAGTGTCGCGTGTGCGCCAAGTTCGAGAAAAAGGACGACGCACTGAGACTGGTACTTCCTATTATAGGTACACCCACCCGGTGTACCTATAATAGGAAGTACCAAAAATTATGGCTCAAACGAAACAAGGTGATGCCTGAGGTCATTCTTGATAAAGGTCCAAAAATTTTCGGTAGAATCGGATAACCATATATGGGGTTATATATAGGGAACCTCAGGCATCACCCTGTTTCATTTGATCCATACTTTCTGGGTCATAATTTACACGAAACATTTAGAGTTATTTAGACCTCCTAGGTATAGACTCTTGAACTCCGCTCTTTTCTCTTCTCTTGATTGACTCTTGTGTGAAAACTAGTCAACTTAGGTATTTTTAAGCATGCTATAATTTTCCTTTTTAAATAATTTGTAGAAAGTTATACACTTCTGGTACGTTTAAAAGTTAATTAAACTTAGCACCTATTAAGATCTCAATTCTTTTATGGAAAAGCCGCCAGACCCACTTGTTTCTTGTAACGAACTTGGCCCATTGTCCACATTTATTTTAATAGGATCTACTCAAAAAGTAATCGGATTTCTGTGGATCTACTATATTCGTACTTACCCTTATTCGTCTGTAGAGCTGAATCGAAAAGACCTGAACCCAAGACCCATTACCCTCTTTCCGGGCCGTTTGACCGACACTTACGCCCCACTGTCTGTGCCCATCTCATAAATTCTTAGGCCCGGACCACACGACGACGGTTCCTAGGCCGGTTCCAGTCGGTCGGTGCCATGGAACCGATGCTTCATATAAACTCCAACAAATATGCGCTGTCGACTACACGTACAACGGTTCAACTTGGAAACGGCCTGCTTGGTTCCTGAACCGAGTGGCGGGGCTTGAGCGCAACGCGTGAGTTTGAATGCAGTTGAATACACGGCCGGTACTCATACCTGAACCGAACCGTCGTCGTGTAGTCCGACCCTGTGAACAAACCTGTACTTTGGTAGTCGATGGGGCTCTTAGATTTTATGTTCCATCATTATTTTTATGCACGGTATAATGGACGATGTCTCATTTATGAAAACTTCAGTCATAAAAGCTATGGAAATATGGGTGAACCTGAGAGGTTTTTCATTAAGTATGGTGTATTAAGGACATACACTGCAAAAATTTTAAGAAATTGTATGCTTAGCATATTGCTATATTATCTACTATATTTCGAAAATGAAATAAGTAAGTACGTAAGTTTATTCGGATGGTAAATGAAATTAAAAAAAAATGATAAAAAGGAGTAGTTCTCAGTTCGACACATGTAGGTAGGTAGACTGACTTTGCACAGAGTACCACTTATAAACTCTGTGAATGCGAAAGTGCTCTTTTTCTCAATTTTTTCTTTCTCCTAAATTGTGTTTCTTAATTAATTGTTCACACTGATATCAAATAAGGAGAGGTGTTCCTGCCACTTGGGCCTCGAGGCCCATTTCCTGCAGTAATTTCCTACTAATTGCACACCAATTTGGGCGGCGCTAAGGACATTTAATTTCAGCTCAATTAAGGAAGCTCACCTTACGTAACGTGAAATTACAATCCAATTAAAAAGTTGGGATTAAATAAAAATATATCGTGGATTGGGATTTAAACGCTTAATAAACGAAATTACAATCTATTTTAGAACGTTGTTGGATGTAAAATTCTTTATAGCAAATCTTATTCATTATGGGAACAAATGTCAAAGTATAAAATATATTCAGAATTATTTCATTTAATTGCACATTAAAAGCTAAATTTAACTTAAATGAGATTAAAAATTATATATTTTAAACAATAATTTTATAATACCTACATATTCGTACCTACTAGTTTGGTGTTACAACATTTAGTAAGTTATTATGCTAAAAATGAAAAGTAAATCTATGTTACGAAATTGTGGAAATTCTTGAAATCATCGAATTTTGCGGCCCTAGTTGTTTTTCTTGAAACTTCCATAAGTGCCTGGTGCGTGCATTACCGAATAACCAAAATAGTATAGAAAATGCACAGTAATACACAGCCAACACATTCAGAATGATCACGCCGAAGTCAAAAAAGTTTGGCATTAAGTTTAACTGATAAAATATGAATGTACAAATAGCTTTGTAAATGTCAACAATAAACTGTTGGAAGCAGAATGCAAATACCAAGACGAGCATCACAATTATTATTCGTACATTACTTTTGGTCTTACTTTTGTTAGTTTCAATAATTGATTTCATGGTTAAAATTAACAAAATTGCGTTGGCGGCTAGCACGGGCCACTTTACAAGTAATAGATAAATCATATAAATCGGTAGTTCTTTGCCACACTGTATAACAAATACGATGTACAAAAATATAGAAAGAATACACGGAATGCCCCAAGCGCATAGAGACACCTTCCACAGGGGTGCGTTCTCGACACTGAACACTTTCACCAAGTTGTTGTACATTTGTTTACTGAACACATACATCCATGCCACTAGTGCCATTTCCGTGTAAAACCGAAGAAAGAAGTCGTAGTAAAGGATTTGGTCAGGTCTTTCTTCTATGAAACTTATTCTTAGATCATAGAAGTATCTCACGGTTGTGTAGAAGAATTTCGCGAACATGAACTGTATGAGGAGTTGGTTCTTGTAGTTCCGTCTCCATTCTACGAAAAGCATCGCCGTTATAAGTAGAAGAATCAAAGCGATCAATGACAGAATCATCCCAACGCTGGTGAAGACTATGCCTACAATTTTAAGGGTCGTGTTGTTTTGTGGTACATATGTGATGATACCTCCCAGGTCCAGGTCATAGTTGGTCGACGAATCGGCAAAATAATCATCTCCTATTTTCGGATATATGGGATTGGAACACATGATGCTCTTTACTGGCGGACTACTTACAGTGTTTTATTAGTTCTTGCCATTGTTTATTTATTCGAGTTTGATTTATTTATGTTTACATATCCCTTGTCAAACACAAGTTTAATACAGCCGTTTTAACTTTATCACATATTGGACTAGCGGTCACTGGTAAGGTATACAATGTAATATTGAACACGGACCTGTTTGTTAGAACTTTATCTTTAGTAATTTTGTATTAAATGCTGCTGATAAGTTATCTATTATTTGCCGATATCGTGTATTGTGTATTCGCTATCGTGAACAAGATTATGCTGCTAATATTTTATGGTTATCTCTGCCTCCCGTTGAGAAGACAATTAGAAACCTTCACATATATACATACATTACTTATAACTGTTTCGATCTTTGCTGTGTATGAAATAAACATATTACTTACTTACTTTTACATACTTTTATACTGTAAACTAATTGACTATCGATCGTCCAAAAAAGCAACTGCCCAGTATTTATTTTTTAAAATTAAATATGGAGAGCAGACGAGCAAACGGGCCACCTGATGTTAAGTGGTCACCGTCGCCCATAGAAATATCACCACACTGTATTAATATTAGAGGGTTTTTGATGCGCTGCTAACCTTGAGAACTAAGATGGATTGCCTCATGTGCCGGAAATTACGCTGGCTCTCTTCCCCTTCAAACCGAAACACAGAAATGCAAGCAATTCTGCTTCACGGCAGAAATAGATAAGAGGGTGGTTGGTCCCAGGCGATCCTTCACATTAGGATCTACCACTACATGGAAACATTGTCTGATATATTTTTTAGCAAATAACTGTAAATAAATCGAACTTTCCACCCGCGCAGATCATTGAATTGGAATTCTCCTAAATTTCCCACGGCAATGGAAAATTTTGAATAGGTAAATAAAATCACACAATTTAAGAAACACAGAGAATATATTTTCAGATATAACACCACGACAGGTCAAAAATAAGGCTCATCACATCGAGAAATAAGAAACAATAGATATATAAAACTCTATACAAATAGTCAACAAGGTGATGTTCCAACCTAACGTTGTAACATTAAACTTATTGCATAGCAAGGTACCTACAATACATTTGAGGACAACACTTTCGGAATTAATTAACATAATTTATTTACTTTCCGGCCATCGTGTAATCTATTTATATGTGGCTTTATTCTGTATTTTGTTATTAACTCATTAGTGATAAAAAGAGTAACTCGCTCCATATCACGCCTTTTTTATCACCAATCTTTGGAAATTGTGCGAAAAAACCGTGATATAGAGCGAGTAATATTTTTTATTTATCACTAGTGACAAAATACAGAATTGAGCTACTGGACATGGCAGTCCTGTACAGTCGACCACAAGAAATAGTATACCATCTGTCAAAAATCTTCTGGCTGCGCAATATGATATATTTCAGATTTTCAAATTTTGAGGTTTTGAGTAGGTTGACCTGTCGACTGTACAATAAGGTATCTAAAAACCAAGGTAGGTTGTAGCAAAAAAAAATTAAAAACGTTTTTATTCTTAGATTATTTTTATGAAATGCTTACGAAACAAAACAAATTGGTAGAAACATAATATATAAGCAAATAACAAGAAAGCACCACTAAAGTGATGGTTTATGTAAGTAAATAATTCGTTTTTAGGTGTTTTAAAACGAAATGTTAAAGTTTGGACAAAATTTTGTCTTCTAATGCTAAAACCGAATTCCCTCAAATTAGGTACTACTTAGTAGGTATTTTTATATAATTCGTATGGACGACACAAATTAAACAATAGTTTGGTGAGATATAGATCTTCACGAACCCTGGCTATGCTACTTGAAAGTCGTGCCAGTTGATGCTATCCAGAAGAGAATTCAGTTTATTATTCTAAAATTTTGTCTACAAGTAAGTGCAACTACTTATAAAATATTATTGCATTGTCTAATTTTTTATCGTCGTAACATCTAATACCAACACTTAGATAAAATCATGAAGGATGATTACACAATTATTTCAGACACTATTTGTAACAGAGTATGACAGAAGATGCACATTCAAGGAATTGGAACTAGGATGATAGTACAATACAATCGGTTCATTACAATCGGTCTTTTGTAAGTAGTTTCGGTTTTAATCAATATTTTAGATTGGAATGCAAATGTAACTTTGCATGTCGATCCTAAATTGTTACCCCAGTATTGTATTGTAAATTTCTAGACATTACACGTCAAAAATTATGCCTACAGTCTTGGATGTTAGTAGGTGGCTATATTATTGTTGATATGCAGGGAAACAAACACTCTTAAATAATCTATAATATGGGAGTGCTAAATATTTGATGAATGATTGAATTTTATTTCAAGATGCTACTCAGTTTATATATGTAAATTATGGGAATTTTTGGGTTTGTTTCAAGAGAAGTGGTGGTATCTACATTATGTAAAGGGTGTACAAACGTTATGGACATATATTTTTCTAGACATAACGTTAGTCTATATCATAAGGATATTGTTTGTTCGAATAATACGAATAATATATGTGTACTTATGTAGAAGTCTTTATAAGGGATCACAGTTTGGAAAACTCTAGTTTGATACATTGATCGGTGAGATTAGATCTTCATTATATATGAAGTATAAAAAAACATAGTATAAAAAATACATAGTAGTTACATGACTGAATCCCATGAGTTTAACAAGAGCGAAACCGACACAGATGATTGATTATGTTAGAAGGCTATCGTGATCTTATGACAGGGGGGCAGGGATAACACCAGCGGCACCTCGACCCTTAGGGATCTTATCTGCTCACCCCTTACCTTAGTCTCCTTCCTGTTCCTTAAAGATGCTTTGCATTAAGGACGCTATACAGCTTACAGGAAGGAGCCTATAGTCCTCTGGTTTCGGGTATGCTACCCCCAGAAGACTCATACGCCCTCCAACCAGCGAGTCACATTCGCACAGGAAGTGACTCAACGGTGCCACCACAGACTCTACAGGTGGGATTGTCTGCCAGTCTCATCTTGTGTAGGAGGCTCTTAGTGCCAAAACGGTCTGTGAACGCCCCTACAATGAGACGGGTGAGATTCCTGACGTTAGAAGGCTAAGGTGGGAGCGAGCGTACCGAATTCAAAATTTCAGGAGCAGATCCGACACAGATGATGGATTAGGTTAAAAGGATTAAAGGAATCGAAGATTTTGGGGGATCATGGCCCCCGTGACTTTCCCCGCCCCCTCTGGGACCGCAAGGCCCTTCGTCCGCACGCGTCCCGCTCGCTCTTACCTGGCTACGCCCACGTGTATGACACAGAAAAAAAAGACACGAAGTAAATAAATTTCACAGTGTGGTTAAATATAATTAATAACAATAACAATAATAAATGATAGGGTACAGTTTGATTGCAACTTTCAATATAGTCAAATCGCAAAGATATTTCCATACAATTTCAGTTAGTTTATTTAAATTTAAATCTCTAAAATCAAACTGTCCATACATTACACAAATGGATTTGAATTGAAATAAATTCAACCGATCAATGTCATAATTCAAGGGTTAGACATTTATAATAAATGTGTACCGTACATATTTCTAATACTAACTTTAAAAAGAAGTTTTTAAATAAAATAATAATATTTACATCGCAGAAATCGGACTAGTGGCGCCACCTCTCACCTCTGACGTGAGCATTGACAGCGAGTCAGAAGTTGACCCATAGGTCATATATTTTCATACGAGTACATTTAACACTTCAGTGCTCGACTAATGTATGGGAAAATACTCAAATCGCATGCGCGAACTGGCAAACGCGGTTTCTATATAAAACTTCTCTAGCGAGCAATCTATATAGGGGTGAATTTCAAAACCTTTGATTCACATCAATTAAATAATGTAAAAACTTATGAATTACTTCTAGACACAAATCATATTCGTGAGCAGAAAGTTCGAATTGCAAGATAATTTATAAATATAAGTTTAGCTTTGGTAGATATTGCACAATCACATAATAAGTTAGGGCTAAACTAGTAACTTACAATGCTAGCTGAAGTGTACAATAATTTCTTAAATATAGGTACTATGATACTACTAGAGCTACAATTTAGTATAATTTCTATAGTAAACTCATAGCATGAACAATTAAGCTAAGGTAGACTTAACAATAATAGATATGGGCCATGTAAGTAATTTATTAATTTATAGGCAGACTGAAATAAATTCAGAGACCATAATAGAACGATGAAAGATAAAAAGTGTTTGAACGATAAAAGAAAGATAGACAAATTAATAATAGAAACAATTGCAAATACAGTAAGATAAAAATTGATAAAATATGATAACCTGCACAAAAATGAATAAAATAATATCTAAAATAAAATAATATAAGATATTACTGGCCCTAATTAATAAAAGCTACACCTAGAAGATCACATTGCATAGAGGCTGGATACCTAAGAATAGCTACATTACATTTTGTTTTTTCGAAAAAATATCTGAGCTGTAAATTGATATTGTCGTAAAAACCAGTTTAAATTAATATTCGTTATACTTATTTCAAATTCGTAAGCACAAATTGTAAATGCAGTAAAATTATATCACAAAGCAGTTTTTAAATACAAATCACTAAAATGCAAATAATACAATCATGATATTTTATTAAATTTAAATTCAATAAAATAAATAGAGACCGGCTCATTAAACTGTTTATCAAAATATAAAACTTTAAACTAAAGTGGAAAAAGACAAAAGAAATGATATTCTTTCTTATGGAATTAATAATTTCGTCCACTTCTTCATTCCACCATGTGTTCTGTGGATATATAAAATGAATTTAGTTTATAATAAAATGATGTACCTAAGCTTAATCTTCTGTAGAATTAGGTCTTAGAATATACAATTATATTCTAAGAATCAGGTACGTACCTTGTTCCTCAACCGGAGTATGCTCTTCATCAGAAGAATCAAATCGCGTCTCAATCAATGAACTTTGTTTGGTTAATGTCTGCAAAAGTACAAAAAATCATAATTAATTTTCAGTGAGAAGTTCAAGCTAATATTAAAATTATACTTATAAAAATGAACACAGAATAAAGGTCAGTCACATTAAATTTGAAAATTACATTACCTTGTTAGAACGACGCCGTGGCGGCGAGATTTTGTTCCATAATGCTTCAAGTTGATCGAAGTGTTGAGACTGTGCAATCGCTGCTTCTTCAGGACCCAGGCTTACCTGCAGTACGACCACGGACTTGAGTAGTGTAATTTATAAAATTATATGTGTCCGTTTAGAATCACATATTATTTTAATAAATAGTACCAATCCGACTTCAATATCATACAAAAAAGTTGAATGTAGTGAATGTATACTCGTAGTAGGAGTTACCTGTGAGCCTAAGTCTTTATTCTTCGCTTCTTGTATCTTAGAAATTTCTTCCATTGAAGCAGACACAGAGAATCTATAAATAAAATGACATAATTAAAAATCTATCACATAACTGTACGATATGTTATTAATACATTAGCTCTAACTAAACTATACCTTCTCTTCAATCGTTCGTCAACTTGTGCCATCATAGCGGCAGATGTGAGATGTCCATATTTCTTCTGCCAAGTGTAGGTGTCTAGAGACACTTCCTTCTTTAGTAGTCTTCTCATTGGGCGCTTCGGAGCTAATGGCCGAAGCTCTGAAGACAAAAATCCAAATCGACATTAATCCTTTAAGGTTAACTGAAGTAATAATTATATCATCCATGTATATCATCAAATATTTTTTAGATACATAAATCTTTTTAGTAGTTAAGGATTCAAATAAAATATATTATTATGTACATACCATCCTTATCTTTAGTAGGAGCAGTGTACGTGGGTATCTTAACGTACGTAGCGGTTGTGTTGTGCAAGCAAATTATTGGAAGGCAACCTGTAAAGAACCATTATTTAGAAACGCACATTTTTTGAAATCCTATGATTATCTATTCTGATGTTGAAAGAGTAAAGATTAATATTGTAGACAACGACCATAGATAATATTGGTTGGTTGTCATGGTTACAATTCTTGTTAAGTCGATATATAATAATTTTACATAAAAGTTGGGTTTTTATTAAGAATGCACAAATTCCGGGGCCCGAGCCATTCCATCAATAATAAATATAGAAAATACATACCTCTGTCTAAGAGATGTACAACAATTCGGGCACAGTCACTCGTAATCTGAAATCCTAACAGAGGTACGTGTAGTGCCAGTGACGTTAATGCTAAACCTCGTTTCGTCTCCCAGATTATGAGGGTCTTATCTTCCGCACCTAGAAATGAAAGGTAATACAAGGCCTTTGACAAACAGCAAGAAAGATTTAGAATTAAAATGAATGGAACATTTTACATTGTAAGTAAGAGGTATTTTATAATGCAATTTTATACGGAAAAATTGAAATTTTTGCTTTCAATTCAGTGGCAACTCAACGGTAGCCACCTAATTCGTATTAAGACATAAAATGAAATACCGTGAAAGTGAAAATTTTCCGATTAGTTCGTTGAGAGTGAGTGGTTCGTTATGTCTGTCTTGAAATGGACGTTCAGGGAATTAATAAATAATAATACTTACTTATATTAACTAGACCTTCCAGAAGTTAGAATAAGCCGAAATATGTCAGTGAAGCCTTTCGATTTACTACTATTAATGAAAGAATAAATGAAAACGTGGATATAATTCTAAGAATTAAGTACGTACCTGACACAGCAATGGTACCATCACCCGTGACCTTAACGCAGGTGACTTTACCAAGATGTCCGGAGAGCAAGTGTAGGTCGGATCCGGTGTTGATGTCCCAAACGATCAGGTTGCAGTCCCAAGACCCTGACACCACTTGGGTCTTGTTCGTGATCGAGACAGCCACGCACGTGACTATATCCGAATGACCGACTAGGACCTACAATGAGAAACAGGGTTTAGTGGAACGTTTAGATGTTGTAATAAAATGACAGTGCTTTCCTTTTGGAACCACATAGCACATCTTGTTCTTTTCTAGTCATGAAACCTTTATCACAAACCAGACATACACTAAGAAGCTTTTTTATCAGTGAAAGTAATGAGTAACTACAGAAATCGGATTTGATTTGACCTCATACCTAAAAACATTTTACCCGTACAAGGGAGAGAATGGACTGATAAAAAGACTGGTACACTTAGTGGAAATAGTAATATTATTAAATGATAAATGCTTACAAGAGGACTATGACAAAAGGAGTGAGAAAGAAGATGACAATGAAGTTATAAAAAGAACAGAACATAAAACAAAGTTGGCACAGCCATTAACTGTGGTTTACACTTGGTCTAGTGTTTAGTCAAGTGCGTTAGTCCAGTGGCAAGGACAGTGGCGAGTATGGCGATTGCCTGACCAGTAAACTAGACCAAGTGTAAACCAGGTATTAAACGTACTCTGTCCTATTCTACGTACATCGTACACAGCTCTAGAAATAATGAGTTAGATAGTTACAATTTTGAGGAAGTTTTATTAAATTAACTATAAATCTAGGTTCACTGACCTGTGACAACTTTCCTCCATCCAACTGCCATACTTTCAACGACATGTCCATGGAGCCAGTGACTACATTTTGCGAGTCAGCTGTTAGAGCGAAGCAGGTGATCCTCTCTGCGTGAGAGACCGACCGCCTTTCCTCACCTCCGTCTCCCCCCGCTAGGGCCCAGATGCGAACAGAGTTGTCGCCGTCTGAGAGGACCTATTGAACCACAGATACTGGATTTAAAGCGTCCTCTCTTCATCGAAGTTTATGACTATGTGACTATAAAAACTGAACAATCTTTTATTTAATGTATGGACTAGATACATTTCTGAGTAGGCACGGGAACTCCCAAGTTTTCTCCGACACCGTGATCTGGAAATCTGTTCAAGGCCTGGAAAGGCCTAAATTTGTTCGGATAATAACGAACTCTAAATAACAACAGATTAGAGTACTGTTTCACGTCGTATAATTATTTCATATATTAATTAAATACGACCGGTGTAAAATGTAAATGTTAAGGAAACCAGTCGTAAGTATAGGCAAATACGATTTCAAATTCAATTTCGGATAGTAAACAATGACTTGCTAAATACATAAACGTAAGAGCAATGATGGAGTATGATAACGATTGCATAAATTCATATCTGATATTCATGATTAAAACTTTCATCAAACATGATAATTGATTCGATGATAAAACTAATGATGTTACAATCAAAGATAACACAAAAATTATATTGCACGTTATGGATTCGTAATCATAGAGCATATGGATACCTAATGAACCAGATGAAAAGTAAATAAGATTTTTTTTATTTACCGCAAACTTCATGTTTAGGGTGACATCAAGACTGGCCGAAGGTCCTGTGGTAGAATGCAGTACGATCCCAGAGTCTACCAGCCACACATGGACATTGCGAGCCCTGTCTCCGGACATAGCTCGACGACCGTCAGACATCATCAGTAGTGATTGAAGAGCTGCTGAATGACCCTGAATGGAGGCGTGGGAATCATAGTATAGAACGCCAGAAAAAATATAAAAGTTCCATTGTTATCAGAGACCGAAATATCCAGATAATGGTGTATGAACCTCCACCACGTGCAATAATGTTATTTGAGCTATTATCTTTAATAATCTGGCCACCTAGCTCTATTGCAACCGATAATAGAAAGCTATCTAGATGGAGTACACAATAACATCAACAGGTTTGGCCACATGGTTAGCGCATGATGAACTTTGTAGGGCCACGGGTCTAGAATTTCTTTTCACGTGACTCGATAGCTCCAGGCTCGTAGCTAGGTCGGGGAGGGTTCAAGGGAGTTGATGATAGTTTCAGATAGTAGATACGCATACGCTAACTCATCGTAGCCCAAAAGTGCCTGAATGGCTGTGAAAAGTTGGTGGAAGGCCGTTGCGCTGGATCCTGTTTAAACAAATTTCGGGGGTGTTTCAACCTCCAAAACCACCCCCCTGCCTACGAAGCTGAATAGCTCTGCAAAATTTGGATAATTTCTATTGAGTTTAAAGTGGGTTACAAGTATTAAAAACAAACATACAGAGACGGTGTCATTATATTAGATACCATCCGGTTATAAACGTTGGATATGAGACTGACCTTGTAAGTCAATGATGGAGAGTTATCAGCCAGTTGCCACACAACCACGGTTCGATCTTCCGATCCGCTCAACACCAAGAGGTTATTGGGCGAGAATGTAACGCAAGTGATATGGCCGATGTGGCCACTGAGAGTGGCCTGCAGTCGGTGGGTGGACAGCTGCCAGACCCTGACTAAACCTCTGGCACACCCACTGGCAGCTAGTTGACCATCGCGGGACACTTCCAAGCAGCTAATTGGGATTAATTCGCTTTGCTCCGCCTGCGTGACACGGGAAACAGAATGGAGTTGTAAAATAACAATTCAATACTTATAGAAATAAAAGGAATAATAAAGAGGGATGAGGGTTATGAACATTTGCTGACTGCTCCAACGATGAAGGAAAACATCGTGAGGAAAGCTTGTATGTCTAAAGGAAATGTGAAATTCCTCAATCAGCACTGGGTCCGCACGGTGGATCATCGCCCGTACCTTGTACAAGTGGAGATGTTAAATAGGCTGATGACGATAAGGGATTAAGGATCAGAGTTAAAATTTCCGAAGTAAAAGTAATTGAATACTGAATGTAAATTCAGTGGTATAAAACGTGGAAACGTACGTAAGTCAATAATGTTTACTTTATTTCCTACCAGCACATGCGCCGCTTTAACAACGGTTGCAAGCTTTATTGGCAATAAAATTTGATATACAGCCTATGTAATGAGATTACTAAATTATTCCTTACGCAACATTAGGTTCATTACCTGCAATAGAGTGATGTTGGTCGTAGATTTCGTCTGCCGTCTCTTTAGTTGTTTGGTAGGTCGAAAGTTAGTGAGATTGTCTTCTGTGTGGAATGAGTAGATTGTCACTCTGTTGCCTCCTATAAGCACGATTTCTAATGGTCATCGGGTATGTATAAGATCTTTATGCGAGAAAATTCAATTTATTTTTAATTGGGTTCTTCATAATGAGTAAATTATGACTTCGAGTATACAAATGAGTTTTTACAGCAAAAATCGATGCGTGGGAAATGGTTTATTGGGGTTATCACGGATTCATATTGACCTATTACCATTTCATTCGTGTTTTCTTTGAATGATTAAATGTAAGTCAGTTTCTCGGTATATCTTGTCTGCGATACCCACTGAAATTACGTGCTGACTCAAAACGAATATTAATGGAGAACTCACCAGCAGCCAACAAGAAGTGGTCCTTATCAGCGACAGCCAAAGCCGTTAGATCATGCGCTGCAGCCAAAGTGCGCAGAAGCTGCGCGCTGTGGAGGCTGTATACGTAAATGCGCTGGTCTGCGCAGCCTACTGCGGCTCGCGAAGAGTCGTGTGCCACGCAGAAGCATTTAACCTACAGTCACATGGTTTTCTGTAGCCACAGAGTTTGTAAGATCGTAAAAATACAATACAACACATAAATATATCAGAATTTCTTGTCTACCATAGGCCTAGAGTCAACAAATGACATACATATTCGGATTTTTTTGACAATTTGGGATCGGGTACCCTTTAAACGAAGGATTAAGGATCAAAATTGGTGATGTTATTGCTAAGATTTCTGAAGATACTGCTAACTATGCTAGGAGTCGTAAAATAATGCCCAGCATTATCAAATTAATTACGGAGACTGTGCAATGAAATGGGGCAAAGAGGACTAGATTAGTTACAAGTACGGTACTAGGACGATAATTACAAAGAACGATAGTTAGACGATAATTACTAGGTTAGAAGAGTATTTACTGATTGTGTATTAATGTTTCTATAACATATATTTTTTAAATATTGCTTTGAATAATACAAACTAACTAGGCGCTGTAAGTTGCTGCAGACTAAACTTAGTAGCAGCAGTTAAATTTATTACCTTTTTGTAAGAGGTGTAGTAAGAAAACAAGGTCTAAAGTCAAGTACTGAAGTACAATGTTGAAACAACTTTGTAGACAGTAGTAAGTTACATTGTTACAACTTGTAACAATACTATCTGTTAAAAACTACACAACAAAATGTTGTTAAAAATACATAACAAATCGGAGTGTAAATGGGAAAGTTAGCCACAACATTTCAGGTAATGTAATAGAAAAGAGAGCCATAAGGGCACTTGCCAGAAATCGGTGGTAATTTATTTCTTTTAGCAACGAATAAGTAAGAGTTAGACGCAATTTACTGACCCCCAATTACGGACGGAAGGGTCGAAAAGTTAGAGATACATTCGTAGCTAACAGAACATACATACATAAGTTAGGGCTTTTACTTTCTGCAAGGTTTTCCTCGTGTCAGTTGTACATACGTATTGTACAACCTACGTCACATAGTTTCAAGGTAACAAACTACAAGCCTTTATCAAAAACATTATACCTCGACATCTAACTTCAGACATACAGAAAGTTTCGTTAGTGAGGCGCAATTTTCATCGACAACCTCTGAAGGTGCTAAATTACTTCACGAGTTATCTCGTACCTCCTTTTATGCTTGTGTAAAGTTTGATAACACACGCTCCAAAATTTAATTACAACCCAAAATGAGTTTGTTGCACGCAAGCCCTTTGTGGGCGCCAAGTTAAATAAATTAATAAACGAGTATCTTGAGGCTGCTAACTTGATTAAATTCAGTACTTATAAGAACTTTTGTTATGGAAATTAAAGGCTGCTGTAGTGTTAGATGTCTTTGTGAACCGTCTATTACTTGATTAACAAGAGTAAACAAAGGCGTTGTTAGATATAAAAAAATAACAGAGCAGTAGTTTTTTTAAAGTATTTTTGTCTGCAGCAATAAGCTGAGTTGAGACCCTTTTTACAATAATAGTAGACCATCAGACATGATTTCAATATGTTTACCTTTGACTGCATAATTATTATATTATAACTGTTTCGATCATTGCTGTGTGTGAAATAAACATGTTACTTACTTAGTTTATTTAAATATGTAGATATCTTTTATCATACTCGTACTTCTGAAGATTGTGAATTACTGAAAACTATTATTTACCAGTAGCTGAAATTAACTTACCTTTGCCTTATGCCTTTTCAGTACATGTAAATGCGTTCCAGTTATAAACGTCCTTAAATGGAGCTCATTCTCCCCTTGAAGTGTAATTAGGAACACATTATCATCCGTGATGTCCATTGCGTGAACTGGAACGCCTGGGGTCACAGTGCTCAGCAGTGTAAAGTTATCCACGTTCCAAGTGCACACGGTTCCATCTTGTGACCCTGTCACCAGGATATCACCATCCTGTATCACCTTTACTGATGTTACTGAGCCACGGTGATGATCCAGTTTTGTTACCTGGTTAAATTAAGGTCATATACTTAAATATCCTATACGATGTTTAAATATTGTAAGGAGAATTGCCTGTTAGAGTAAAAATCAATGCGATTTTCACATCGCGAGTCTTTGTAAAAGCTTATTTGAATACTTGGCAACATTCGTACTAACGAAACCTGTTGCTGAAAGGAATACGTGCCGTACGGAGAGCCGGATAGCTTAAAAGCAATTCTACTATATAAACCACCACCCATACAATTGTTTACTGTTCCAATGCAAACCATATACAAAGTAAAGGGTAAATGAAAATTGATACGTGATATGACCTGATGCAATCGACTCAACGACTGTATACGATGATTTATATTGACATAGGGAATCATTCTCTTATAGATTACTTACCAGGGCTCCATCAACTAGAGATGTAACAATAACAGCTGAGTCTTCACCTCCACTGATGACCAGAGACCGGTTAACAATGGCTGCAACACATAGTACGGGTGCGATGTGCTCCCTGAATAATATAAAAAATATTTATGATTATATGGCAATTTTCTAGATGATATACATATATTCGGCATAGAGTTGTAATGGCTTCTAGGTTCTAGAAAACGAGTTCGTGATTGAATGCTTATTGTGAAAACATTTTTTAGAGGCTTCAAGTCAAGATACCACAGAAATCGGACTTATTAGTCCGATTCAGCGCTATTGCGCCTTCTCATCTAGAACAATTACGTGGGCATTAACGGCGAGCCACGGGTTCAACTGGCATACGAGGTATTTTCTTATAAAACTTCTCTAGTAAGCAATCTACATCGGGGTGAATATTAAAATCCTTGCAAGATAAATACATTGTAGCTTCTAGATTCTCGGGTTCACAATTGGATGCTTATTTATAAAAACTTGGTGGTCATTTTTCTACAGCAATTAAGTACTACTCGAAGCCAAGACTCACAGTATTTTGGTTTTGACGGCCAAGGTGTGAAGGTCCCAGACGATAACGCTGGTATCTTCTGAGCCAGTCAGGAGGTACTGTGACTCTCGAGTGACGCACATGCATAGTATCCGCCCCGAGTGACCTGGTTCAAGATAAAGGGAATTACGCTAATGAATCCGCCACCATCGTAATACGAGTATTATGATAATGTTATGCGACTTCAAGAGTAAAGCCAAACGACAGTAAGTAATGTCATTAGTTAGATATTCTCTGGTAAAGTAGGCATTAAAGGAGCTACTAACATTTAATGTTGAAATCTTTCATTAAACACCTAAATGTTTCACATTCATGGTTCCATGAATCATAACACGACGACGTTAAAAATAATAAGTGAGCGCAGACATAAACGTAATATAAATGCGCGTAAAGAAAACAAAGGCTTTAGATATTAGGGCGGAACTCGTCGCGATAAATTGAAAGTAATTTTATTTACGTGCCGGTGCCACCCCCGGGCCCGACCGAGCCTGCCCCGGGCAAACATTGTGCTTGGAACCCTGGGCTAATATTTAAACAACTACGTTGTACTTGCACTTTTGTAGAAACAGACAGCAAAGCTGGGGGAGAGGCCAACCCCCAAGGGTTCATTACCTTGCCAAAATGAAATCCTTATCTATTGCAAGCCCTTTTTGATCCTGAATGTTCTAGTTTTTGCGTACGACATCGTATCACGTAATTAATCCGTGATTTAGTATTTAGCGGCATCTTTATTCGCTTTTACGGAAAAATCTATTGCTTTTGCGAAATAATTAACTGAGTCATGTGATTATGGAAAATCCTAAATCACTATGTACCGTAGTATGAAATCATTAGACTGATTTTTAGTGTTACAATTTACGTGAGAACGCGTAAAAAGGCTACCTCTACGCCGTATTACAAGATTTTGCGCCCACCAAAAAGATTAAAACATTAGCGAAATATTCGAACACTCCCATAAATTAGTTGACTACTTATGTAACGTTCAAGACTTTTTTTTAGAAACGTTCGTAAAAATAAGTATATTTTATTGTCCCATTCGGGTAGATTTATGAACTGGCCAGTGAACTAGTGAGAACAAAAGAGATTAATTACCCTATTTTCTTTTATAATTGGTTTGTCTGGAACAAGGGTAACTTGACACATCTCGTAATGTATTACATATAACTAAGTTATGAGATTGTCTGCCATTCATAAACAAATTCAATGACATAACAACGGAATTTAATATTTTAGCCTGATAAACAAAGTGCGTATTCGAATTGTCAGCAATATTATCAATTTATCATGATGAATAATCATGATTGTTGTATGTACAACTCGGCAAAACCGAATAATCGTATTCGTAATTTTCGTATGTATGTGGCAGGCATGGCGTAGAAGTAGACGATATATAATGTCTAGACTGAAAATAGCCATAGTTATTTTATTTTACATTATTGGTTTCATTTTATTGAAGACTCAATAAATCAGCACCATTTATGACATGAGTTTTATGACAACGATTTAGAACGCGGTTCAATGTCGGTCTATTTTGCGATGCTAGATCAGTCTCTAGATATTAGGTATATTGCTACGGTTCAAAATGTAGGGGTGTTCTGAGTTTGACGCGTATGTCTGTTTGTCTGTGGTATCATATCTCAATAACCGCTAATTCAATTTGAAAGCTTTTTTTTTATTTAACAGATAATTGTGCAGTGTTCTGATTCTGAAATTTGGATCAGGGGTTGCCAAAGTATTTGGAGTATGTTTGATGTCAGATGGGATCTATGGAACGGTAACAGTTAGGTGGTTCGAGTTTGAGCTCAAATATTTAGTACCACAGTGTCCTTCCCACATCTGGAATCTTGAGGCCCTGATGATGACCAGGGAAAAGGGATCTCCAAAATGGTAAGTCAAAGGTTTCTTAAACTTTTAATTTCTAAAAATACTCGGGAAATGAGCACTGTGTTTCGATTTCCAGTTTCCTCGCAACCAACCGTATTTCACAAAGAATAGATAGATAGATAGAACACACTTTATTGTACACAAATACAAGAAAAGTAAAAACTACAGGAATAGTAGCACGATATGTACAAAGTCGGCCTTAACGCTTAAAGCGATCTCTTCCAGGCAACCTGTTTAAGGAGAGACATTGGCTCTCTCTGCGTCTTCTCTCAGTTTAAGAAGAGACATTGGCTCTCTCTCTCTCTCTCTGCGTCTTCTATCGCGTCTATAATGGGGAGTGCTCTTCAGAACTATTCGACTTGGTGCCGTCGTCTACTTTCTTGAATCGCACCACTCGTCGTCGGCTCAATTTTCACCCGCACTTTCTAAAGCCTTGGGTGTCTACCACGACCCGTTTTACACGAACGTTTCTGCCACGCACCTGCAAAGTGTGGAACTCTCTTCCACCCGACGTTTTTCCACAGCGCTATGACATGGGATGCTTCAAAAAGAACGTTAAAAAAGTCCTCTCCCTCCACGGCCGGCAACACACAAGCAATACCCCTGGTACTGCACGTGTCTCTAGGCGACGGTGACTACTTACCATCAGGTGGCCCGTCTGCCTGTTTGTCGTAGCTAATATATATTAAAAAAAAAAAAAAAAAAAAAAAAACCTCTGAAGTTAATTAGACATTAAAGAGATCAGCGACGGTGTATTGTAAAGAAGACTTTACAATAGACCAATACCGTTTAAATCGCATTATGACGATTAAACCCGTTCGTAGATATAATTATAAATTAGTTTCAATATATCGCAAGGGAATAGTCCGCCGTATAAGCTAGTACAGTCAACCACTAGCTAAAGTATACCATCTGTCAAAAACCTTCGATCGAATCTGAACCTTATGCCGATGCGATATTTTCAGATTCTCAAATTTTAACGTTTTGGGTAGGTTGAACTGTGGTCTAAACCAAGGTAAGTAGTAGCAAAAAATATTAAATCATAGTTTAGGACATAGTTGGTGTGTCTAAAAACCAAGGTAGGTAGTAGCAAAAAATATTAAATCATAGTTTAGGACGTGGTAAAAGGTTTTTTTCTTAGATTATTTTTATGATTGATTAATAAAACAAATTGCTAGAAACATAATATATAAGCAAATAACAACAAAGCACCACTAAAGTGATGGTAAGTAAATAATTCGTTTTTAGGTATTTTAAAACGAAATGTTAAAGTTTGGACAAAATTTTGTCTTCTAATGCTATAACCGAATTCCCTCAAATTAGGTATTATACTCAGTAGGTATTTTTATATAATTCTATGGACGACACAAATTAAACAATAGTTTAATGAGATATAGATCTTCACGAACCCATAGGCAGGGTTCGTGAAGATCTATTGATGCTACTTGAAAATCGTGTCAGCTGATGCTATTCAGAAGAGAATTCAGTTTATTATTCTAAAATTTGGTCTACAAGTAAGTGCAACTACTTATAAAATATTATTGCATTGTCTAATTTTTGTGGTCCTGTGGTCCACTGTACAACGTTGTACACCGTTAACCCTCTGTCTGCTGATCTCTTGTTCAGCGAAAACTAATTTAAACTTGTCTAGAGAATCAGGAATATTCATTTACATGTAAATGAAACTTTTGGTCTTACCGTTTCAGAAGAGGCTTGGGAAGAGATGGACATGGAAACACTCAACAAGATACACGAAAGTTGAAGTCAAAGCGCCGAGATCGTTTTTCGAATACAAAATATGAGAATATGAATGAAAATTCTAAACTCATGAAACCACATTTTTTTTAAATGCATTTCATGATCACATTACATTAAACTAAGCTTAACGTTGGACTCCGCACTAGACAACAGCCTGTATCGCGGAGACCGGTTTAATTTTCTTATCTAATAATTTACATCAATTTATAAAAGGTATTTATGAGATATTTAATTATTTAATAATTAAATTATATTATACATTTATTAATATAAACAGAAATAAAGGCTAATAACGTATCTTATCTAATAACTTAGTCTCAATTTACATTGCCGCGGAATGGAATGGAAGCGAATTTTCGCAACGTAATTGTACATAGCATAATGAACTTTATGTCAATTGTGTAACATACAAACTAAATACGAGCCAAAAAAGACAAGTAGCTAGGGGAATTCTCGAGAATGCGCGAGGATTCCCCGGTAGACGCGCGACCTCTTTTTTGGCTCGTATTTAGTTTGTATGTTACACAATTGACATAAAGTTCATTATGCTATGTACGATTACGTTGCGAAAATTCGCTTCCATTCCATTCCGCGGCAATGTAAATTGAGCATAACTCGTCATTAAATCAGATTATTAAATTGAGAAGTGAAAGGGTACGTTTAAACACGCAAAATAGTAGTTTATGCAACTGTCGCGTAAGTACAGCTATTGTAAAATGAGTGTCTAGGTTTGATACGAGTGTAGCGAGTTTCAAAATAAAAAAACAATAATATTCTTCACTGTCACAGATTTCTTTGATAGATACCTATTTGAAAATAGAACAAAAATTACCTAAAAGCAACATAATAATAATTTATTTATGAACACCAAATACCCAAATAAGTACACATAAAAATTTCAAGAGGCACATATCTGTCATACTAACCTTTGAAAGTGTGCACTTTGGAGTTGGACATGACGTGCCAGAGCTGAGGGTCCCCTGCAAGCGGAGCCAGCACGAGGTGCTGCCCCGAGGGTGCCAGCTGCAGCAGTCTAGCCCCTGCGCCGCCCACTGATACCACTCGGACGGTGGACGCTATTGGTGGTTGAAGCCTGGTTAAGGAAACGTAGATATTTATAGAATGATTCATGGGGTCTTATAATATTGTGGCGTTAAGAAACGTCAAATTTACTTCAATTTACTATACTTAGTCCACAAATACATCTCGGAAATGGTATTTATTTATAGAGCCAGCATGAATATAGCTACAGGACCGATTTAATAAATTACTTAACTGGAATGAAGTATTAAATTTCATCTTGGTATGTAACTGAAATTTTGTGAATATCTCAGTTGAGATGAATTCATTTCAACCTTTACTAAAATGTTTACATTCTGTCTTTAAGGTCATAAAAGTCATTATACTTAGAATTTTAGGAAATCCTATTTCATGCGTTAAGTTATGCGTTAAGTCGTTTTACCAATACTTATCATGTGAATCCTTAATTAATTCTTAAAATAACTGCAAAATATTGTTTGTCAATCTAAATCTAGAGTGAGCAATATTTTAAGTAATGAACACCATCATTTTAATTCATTAAATTGAATAGGGGATATTCACAGCCGTTCTACTCGTACCCACATCATTCTGGAGACCTGTTTGATCGGCTCACCGATAGGTCCTAAAATGCGGTGTAAAGGCAAACCAATAACATTTATCCTCACAGGCTAGGGGAGGTTAACGAGATAGATGAGCCGAACTATTAGCGGGATAATGAACATAGATCCGAATCAATCGCCACGTGCCCTAGTGTGTTTGTCCACTGAACACCGTTATTCGAGATAAACAGACCAAACAGTATTTATATACTTCTATGAATAGACTTAGAGGGGTATTTTATTTTACTTTATGTATTTATACATTAATAGTGAAATTATATTTATATACACACAAATACAAATATACTTTATTGCACACCCGGGACAAAAACAAAACACACAACATAAAGAGAGGTACAATACAATGTGCAGAAGGCGGCCTTATCGCTTTAAGCGATTATCTTCCAGGCGACCTTCAGGTGATGGAAAAATCATAAGATACATAATATACGGGTGCAAAAGGCGTATGAAATAGATACTACCCTCAAATAAATAAATAACAATTATAAAAATAAAAATGCAAACCTTTGCAAGCTGCAAAGCAGTAGTAATAATATTACATATATACTATAATATATACAGAAATATAATACTTAATATATAATCAAAAATATAATAAATAAATAAATAACACACATCATATGCTAAAATGAAACTGCATTAGAACAATTAGGCAGTGTATCCACACTGCAATTCGTAATGTTGACACACTATACAGAGTATGTTAAAAAAAATACAATGTAAAGACAAGAAGTAGAAGTTATAACTCGTAGGTCAACAACATCCGCCGCGTTACGACATGCAATGGGCTGCTTTAAAAAGTGTAGTATATGTGGGTAACTTGATTATTCAAATTGTGGGTAATTAAATGTTATTTTCCAAAATGTCAGTCTGTGGCTGATTAATAAACTGTAAGCAACGTAATATCTTGTTTTAATGTGCTAATTTCCGGTCGACTTTACATTCTCAACATAAAGAAGTCACAAAATTTAAACAAAGACATAACCGGCGAATTCTCTCTTCATGTTTTGTCTAATACGCGACATTGGCGGAATTATTGTGCCTAAAACACAATAAATGCCAAATAAAACAAATTAAAAAGAACGTAAAGAAAGCCGTAAGAAAAACGTGTCCCTAGGCATCTGTGACCACTTACTATCAGGTCATATTATAAATAAAGAGCTGAAACTGTGGCCCGTTTGCCTGTAAGTCTTAACCTATTTATACAAAAAAACTTCATAGGTATAATTTAGTTTAGATAAATGGAGTTTAGTATTAGATAGATAACCCTAAAGAATGATTCGAAGGACATACAAGTACAGATAGTGGAAAAGTAATAGGTATGACAAGATTAAATAACTCTGTCTGAACTGCAGGAAACCTAAAGAAGGTTGCTCATGGTGGTTGGATGGTAAAGGCGGAATGAAAAGTTTATTCACTTATTACAAGGCACAATAATAGGACCTTCGACTTACAAACTAGGTCGAAACCTGTATCTTGGAAGTCGGGACTCCGTCGCACTTTCCGTGCAAGCATATGACAATTTATAACATTACATTATTAATACCTAAAAGGAATTTGGAACAAGTTAATCAAAAGGAATTTAGAATATACCTAATAATAGAGAAGTAAGTTAATGTCTAAGAATGTGTGAGGGTGGGGGTGTGTTAGGGTGTGTGGGAGGGTGTAATAATATATAGTGTGTATTAACTGTGGAAGCTTATAAATTGCTATTGTTTTATATATGTATATGTAACTTGTAAATAAGGCTGTAAGCTACCCAAATAAAATAAAATGAAATAAATCTGTAGGGTGTGTGAGTGTGGGAAGTTAAGTGTTAATAATGAGCTTGTAGAGGGAGGAAATAGACCGAATGATGTGGCGTGCCTTAGAAGAGGCCCTTTACTGGTGCAGTGTCAGCATTATTATTTATTCTTATAATCATAATAAAAAAGTACACAATCATTTGAGGTGTATACATAATCATTGATAAGAGAAGAAATTACAAATAGCAGGTGCAGTTCGGCAGTTCAGCGGTCAGTAATTCCCTGAAGTGGCCTCGTTTGGGGCGGCAGCAAATTGAATGAAAAGAACAAAGGTATCAGCCGTAGGTATTGATTCTCCATTGCCTTATTGTAGTTCCCATCTGATTCGGCCTAATTGGTATTGGTTTGTACTCGTATACGAGGTGTTGCGATGTATGACGGGGATTTTTCCGGATTTCGGAAGCTAACGCCTTGAGCACACTGCAATTTTGAAACGAAGTCGGACCGAACTCATAGAAATCTATTTTTCGGTTATCTAGATATCTATGGTTTCGGTCCGTTTCTGTATCGGGTGTGCAAAAGATGTTTCAAATTTTGATTCATGAATTGGGTTCACTGAATTTTTAAATATTATGTATAATTAACTAAGGATTACTGATGTAAGTCGGAAGTCCTCCGACTGGTTTCAATTCTAATACTGATTTTTTTTGCTTTATATAATCAAATCAAATCAAATAGTTTATTTGTTGAAAGTAGGTGCCGTACATACAGAGTTCTTAAATTATAATATAGTATCACTACTTTCTACCACATGGTGTAGCATACAAATACTCAATAGAAACTTATAAATAGAAAAAATACACATATTATATAAATACATATATTATATGTATTAGGAGAGCAGACGAGACGGTAACTGCTCACCGTCAAGTTACTAGAGGGCTCGATACCAATCTTGAGGACCAAGATGGTATATAATATTTATAGTATTTATGTAATATTATTGCTACGCTTTGCAGCTTGCAAAGGTTTGCATTTTTTAATATTGTTATATATTTATTTGAGGGTAGTATCTATTTCATACGCCTTTTGCACCCGTATATTATGTATCTTATGATTTTTCCATCACCTGAAGGTTGCCTGGAAGATATCGCTTAAAGCGATAAGGCCGCCTTCTGCACATTGTAATGTACCTCTCTTTATGTTGTATGTTTTGTTTTTGTCCCGAGTGTGCAAGAACGTATATTTGTATTGGTATGGTGTGCCTCATGTGCCGATAATTACACTGGCTCTCCTACCCTTCCTTCAAACCTAGGCTTGAAGAATTGCTACTTTGCGACATAAATAGGTACAACAGCAGGTTGACTCATAGAGTCATACCACCGTCAAAGTTCAAGTTACTGTACTCGTATTTGGGTTGAAAAGTATAACTATATTTTGTGCAATAAAGAGTATTCATTCATTCATTCATTCATTCAACTGCATACATTTTTATTGAAATCGTTATAAATAGTAGGTATATAATACATTTCATATACGAGTTTGATCTCACCGATATGAGAATCAAATTCTTTATTTATTTGACTGACAATTTCAAGTCGATATGTATAAAGGCACATTGTTGCGACTAGATGCGAACCCGACATTCAACTGAGAGCAAAGCATTGAAATGTGAGCTTTATTTAGTATTACATACAGTAGTTTTTCAAAATTTAAGTGAAGTAGTTGTCGACGTGTGGCCCACGCGTTAACAAGTCATCAACGACTACTTCACCTTCAACTTTAGAAATTTTGAAAACCTAATGTATGTAATACGATATAAACCTTACATTTCAATGATTTGCTCCGACTTGAGTTTGTGCCGGGTTTGCGTCGAGTTACTATAATATGTGATGACCATAAACTTGCCCTCCATAATACATGAAAATTCTCCCGCGAAATTGCAAGTAAAATTAATCGGAACATGTATTTTACCACCTTCTTATAAAAAACACCTTGTATTTTCGACCTCGTGTTTATCTCTACCAATGCACGTAAGATTATTTCTCTTCGAACACGTGATCTGCGTACGAGTACAGTATAAGTGAAATTCATTTGTTCCCGTCTATCTTCAACGGCAAAGTTAGATAGCCTATGTTTGTTCCTGTCTATGTCAAAGACTTTCGCACGAGTACCTTTCTTTGAGCACTCACGTGTTCTTAATTGAAGTATCGTGACATGGGCATTTTCTACGGGCAAGGGGCGATTCTGTAACATGCGGTATACTGATATCGAATGCTTCTCGATAGGAACCCAATAACCTAGCATAGACAACTGGAAATAACGAAAGTGACCTATACAATGAAGATTCTATTGCATGCTTGCTTATTCTAGATTCTATTAAAAGTGGCGTAATAGCTGCAGAGCAACATGCAGCCTTTATTAGATGTTTACTTAGGATTTAGAGCGTCGGTGGCGTCGTGGCTAGGACGTCGGACTCCCAAGCGGGAGGTCGGAGTTCGAAACCAGGCAATGCCATGTACCAATGAGTATTTCGATTTTTTCGAAAGATTTACGTACATTTACCGACTGTTCTGACGGTGAAGGAAAACATCGTGAGGAAACCTGCACATTGAGATAACCAGTGTGTGAAATGGGGAAGGCAATAACAAATCCACCCCATTAAATCTGCCACGAGAGTCGTTCTATGTGATTAATTTCTTAGAATGATCACGACCGTCAGCAATGAGGAACACGACTTAGAAGAAGACTTAGGATTACGCGAATTAAAGGCGAATAAAGTCCAGGTTTTTATAAGGTTTGTGTGTAACTTGGAGTTTTCCATGTTTTGCAATATTGCTGGCTAGATCATAGACCAAAGATTTTGAAAGTCATTCGTTATTTTTTTTTCACTTGTACATCGTGCGACATCGTATTGCCAACCCGCTGTGCTCCCATCTCGATATCCAGATCTTCAGTAACAATATGACGCAGGTATCTACTTAAACAGACATTGTCTTGATAAGAACACCGGTGACCGTCACAGGCTCTAGAAGGGTTCTAACGACCTGTCCGAAACACTATCAGTTCGTTCGTCTTTATATAATAAATGAGAACATGCGACCTAGCATACGAATATAGAACAGGTAGAAAAAGGTACTCACCATCCGTTGAGCGGGACCAGTAAAGGCTTGTCATATCCATCACACCAGGCCATCGCAGAAGTTACTAAGGTGGCCAGAACTCCTCGTCGGGCCACAGCTGGTCGGAGCCATGCTATTATCTGTTGGTACAAAATATTATTATTTATAAATATTATTACGTAAAATACGCGCACGGAGGCTGAAGAAATGGCCGTTTATGCAGTATTACACTGTTCAGCAGTGGCAGGTGAACGGGCACAACTCCTTGACGAACCAAGGATGCTCCGCGAAGCCTGTGAATGTCCTAAAAGACTTCTGAGCTTCTGGTCGAAGCTGGGTTGGCTGGAAATCTAGCTAACCCATCATGTCTACACGCAAAGAGCGTCGGTGACCTAGTGGCTAGGACACCGGAGTCCCATGCGGGACGTCTGGGTTCGAAACCATGCAGTGCTATGTACCAATTAGTTTTTCGTATTTGTCGAAGACTTACGTACATTTACCGACTGCTCTAACGGTGAAGGAAAACATGGTGAGGAAACCTGCACACTGAGATGACCTGTATGTAAAATGGGGTAGACACAAAATATCCTCAAGGGTCGAAGTGCCGCTGGGGCTATTCCCGGCCCCCTATCATAAGATAAGATTCTTATCTTATCTTATGATAGGGGGCCGGGAATCAGACATCAGACAGACATAGACATCTGTGTAGACATCTTTGTCTACACGCATAAAGGACCACTTATGTGTTTAAATGCGGAAACAGAAGCCCAATAACCTAACCTAACCTATGTAACATACGCGGAACTAAAATTAATTTTTAGTTCCGTGTATTTTGTTAGTTAGTTAGTTTCTGATAGAACTACTGGTTTCTAGAGATATGTAAATACAAACTTACGGTACACTCTGTCAAACTGTACAAACTGTCGGTTTAAAAATATCTGTTAGAAAGTCGTTAGCAAACATCGTCGCCGTGAACAGCTTCCTCACGAAATCGGGCGATATTTCACCAAGTTTTGCTCTACCTCTATAAAATTTATTACATCCATTAGACGTTAGAAATTCCAAAGTGCTATTATTAAAATGTAATATCGTGACAGAACTTATCAATCTTCCTATTGAGATAGAGCTTCGGGAATCATAATATTGTTGTTATTTGTTGAGTTTAATAAATTATGTCTTAGGCAATGAGTTCGTTGCTTAGACATAAATAATGAGTTTTCTACCTGAAAGTGATGATAGAATATATCCTAACAGGTCCTTTTTTAATAGTAGAAAATATTTGGAGGGGGGTATGTGCTGGTCACTTGTACCACACTACACGAAAAAATAACCCTGTTACTTAAATGAAAATTTTCCAACTAAAGAAAAATAACCCCATTATTATAGAAGTATGAATGAAACGAGTTTAATTCATACTTCTTATTATAGTATTAGAATAGCAATAATTCATTCATTTGTAGAATTTTCACACAAACAATTTTGTCGTTTTTCTCGAAAATTTAATATGTAAAAAAATAATTTTTTGTCGTATCTGTGTTGTTATAACCTATCGATGACACCCTAGAAATATTTGCCGCTAATAAAATAGGACCTTACATTTTATTCAGAACGAAAGTAAGAAAAAGGTTTTTAACTTTCAGAATACCCTTTAACTTTATTCAGGTTCTTACTACCTCTTTCTCGATATAATTTCCTCTGCCCGAAGGTTGCCTGGAAGAGATCGCTCTTAACGATAAGGCCGCCTAAATTGTACTTCACTATTTCCTTTTCTATCTCATGTTTGTTGTTTTTTTTATTTGTGCAATAAAGTGTATTTTACATTACTTTTACTTTGATAGAAATAAAATTACAGCGCAAAATAATAATTTCAATTTTGACATTAATTGCGTTTTATAATGGAGAGATAAGGTTCAAAACGACGCAGTTTTACAGGCTCCCGATGTTGGTAACCCAATTTCGTCAGTTAACAAAGTTTCGTTGGAACAAAGCTTATTCAATCCCGTTAACAGTATTTCACGGTCTCGCTGACGTCGGAGTTAAGTCCTGATTGACGTTGGCCTTCCAAGCAGACTAGACAGGGTCCAACATTAAAGTACCTTCAGAGATCTATCTTCATTTTTTCCTAATTTATTTAACACGTAGAACGAAGTTCGAAGAAGCTCAAAGGCCGATAATGTTAATAATAAGGATTTTTTTTTACCTTTTGAGGCAGGAAAGCCTTAAAAATTCTAAGGGAATTGGGAATTGTAGGTACTTAATTTAAGCGTCGGTGGTCTAGTGGCTAGGAGGTCCGGGTTCGAAACCATGCAATGCCATGTACCAATGAGTTTTTCGGATTTTTTCGAAGACTTACGTACATTTATCGACTGCTCTAACGGTGAAGGAAATATCGTGAGGAAACCTGCATGTCTGAGGAAAATAAAAAAGTTTCAGAAAGCGTGTGAAATCCACCAATTAGCACTGGGCCCGCTCCGTGGATTATGGCCCGTACCCCCTTGTGCAAGGGGAGGCCTGTGCTCCAACAGTGGGGACATTAATAGGCTGATGATGATGATGAGGTACTTGAATTACTTACAGTTCATCACTTTTTTTTTGTCAGCCTATAATGTGTCCCATAACCCATTGCTGGGCAAAGGTCTTCCCGCTATTTTCGACCTATCCCTATTTTATTATTATTTTACGGAAGAAAATATACGTATACGTTATCATTATTTTTTTAAGAATCTATTTTCCACAGGTAGGTAAATATACAAGTCAGATGTGCCATCTGACGGTTAGTGGTCACCGTCGTCGCCTAGAGGCACCTGTTACACTAAACCCTGGTGACCGGTTTTTATTGTTGCGGCTTTAGAAGTTTTTCCTTTGAAACACCATATCTTGTGAAGGGAACAAAGGTCGGAGAAAAGATAACCGCCCGCGGATTTACAGAAAAATACCTAAAGGAAATGAAATTGTGAAATGAATTGGCCGCGAAGTAAGGCTGGATCCGTCAGAGCAGTGCGTGACGAAACCACTTTGCTGTTATGGATAAACGATTAAGAAGAAATGTTTGAAGCGACGATAAGACGGTGTCTAGATACTAGGGATATTACGGAGGTGGTTTTACCGGAACCGGATTTGAAACCGAAGGTTTTAAATTTGATTTATCGGAGTCGGAACCGGATTCGAAACGGAGTCGGAGGCAGAGGTAGAAGAGAGATGTTCAGAAGAAGTTCAAGATTTAAACCGTTTTTTAATTTTTATAGCTGAACTGGCCAATATTTTTTATGATGACGTTTGCTGCAATAAAACATATTCCTTTATGTAGTCCTGCACTATTTAATAAAATATAGATATTTGAATATGTTTGCTCACAAATCTTCGGAGGTTATACACCTCCGATTCAAAATTATCGGAGCCGAAGTCGGAGTCGGAGGTGTAAAATCAATCGGAAGTTCCGACCTTTCGGAGTCGGAGTTGAAGCTCCGTAACATTCCTACTAGAAACATACACACACATACACTTTCACGTTCTTAATCCCCGTGGGGATAGACAAAGGTACCACCTTTAATCACAGGTACCTAGTTCCCACTTTTTGCCGTAGGATTTGGCGGAGTAGTATTAATTTAAATGTACGTACAACTCTCACGTCCATATGTTATAGATATAGTATATAGTTATAACTTATAACTAAATCGTCATCTGTTCTGTTCTGTTGTATTCTATTATACATCACTGTTTGTACAGACCTGAGCACCCAGCTGCATAGGATCCCTGGTGAGGATGTCGCTGGACTTCCTAACAGCTCCGTACACCAGCTCCACGTCTCGGTCCAGGATGTAGCATCGCACGTGCTCCAGTATGCAGCGGAGGTACGATATCGTCACGGTTTGTACCTGTGTACATTTGAAAAATATTATGTAAGTATATAGTCGTCGGCGTCTGTTTCCCGAAACATACAACGTTGGGATCTTCAGGGAGAGAGTGAATAGGCATTTATTATGAAATTGAAAAACGTTTATTTAGCACTGTAAACACCAGAATACAGCAAGTACACAATACAAAAGTATACAAGGATATAATACATTCAGCACAAAACATACGGTGTGGTACAGTGCCAGAGTACACCAGCTCAGCATAATGCTGAGGCAAGCCACAGCGCTGATTTTCAGCTGGCCCCTCAGTGACCGCACGGACGAAGAAAGCAACAGTGTGTGCGTGTTGTGTTGTATGAATGTGTTTGTTTTAATAAATGAGGATATTAGTGTGTATTGTGTGTGTGTACTAGATCCGCGTGCTTCATCCTCGGTCTAACCATCACTTCCCATCAGCTGAGATTGTGATCAAACGCGAATATAGTCCGAGCATTAATACAGCCTGAAAAATAAGCCTTTTTTCGACCTGCATGAACTTTATAGTGCACTAGGTTAGGTCACATGTGATAATTTTAATATCATGTTCTTAATAAGAGTGTCGGTGGCGTAGTGGGAATCCTGGGACTCCCGGATTCCCATGCTCGAAAGATTCGAAACCAGGCAAGGGCGATGTTTTTTTTTTTTCGAAAAACTTACTTTCATTAACTGTCTGCTCTAACGGTGAATGAAAACATTTGTTGGAGGAAATCAGAATACTGAGATAACCAGTGTGTGAAATGGGGAAGGCAATGCCATACTCGTACCACCTCATTAAATACTATTGCCAAGAAAATATGTGGTTTCTTCCACCACAGAGCACTATACATCATCCATAGAATAAGAAATACGTCACATTCATAATGCGACTTGATTGTTTTCATCGAAATACCGAAATGATTAAAATCGAATCTCATGATTAGATTCTGAACATAAATTAGGCCAACGGTATTAATAAATCCATAACTACACGGTCAATACAATAGCATGTCAATTGACCACTGTTACAGATAACGTTGTTAGTACAATTTCCAATAATGCAATATCCCTGATAATATTGAGCCGCCGCGAAACACTGATTCAGATTCCTGGCTCAAAACAAATTGATTAATTTTGAATTAAATATATAGGTTCCGGATTTCCAACATAGGCAAACTAACTCGTAAAATAGGTAGTGTATCTGACAATCTATTCATTATCTAGCATGTACTTTATAGGATTTTCGTTTGATTCGTTAGACAATAGAATAATTATGATTGTCCATACATTTTTCACAAAAAACCTTTTTTTTTTCCTTTATTTAAATAAATACTAATTATATCGTAAAACATAATACTGGCATAAGCCACAGGGCCTAAATGAATCGAATGGAAAAAATTTCATCGCATTCGTTAATTTTGGTACTGTCAACCAAAACGTGTAATCGATCTGCGGTACTAGTCATTTCCATACGCTAGTAATATAGAAAGGTCTTTGATGGAATATGTTCAAGTATGCCATACAGTGAGAAATAGCTGAGAAATATCTTCCCTTAGGAAGGTCCTGGGAACCGGGAACGGGAGCACAATAAAAGACCTGGCTACTCGAGATACGTTTATTTGAAGACTGACATGAACTAAACCATCTACAAACTAATAGTATAATAATAAAATAATAAACTACCCCATACATTACAATAGCAAAACCGTATAGTCTGAAAAAAGAGAGATAAATACAAAAACACCGTTCCCTTTAACTCCTAATTCACTTTAAAACTAGTGAGACATAATATTAAAGTGATTCGCAGTCCCATGGAACGGGATGACTTGGACCAAACGGGAATTCCGGACGGAACACTACTGCTTCACCATTAGCAAAAGTCGCGTTTGTTGATCGACGGTCTGCTAGAAAATAGGCAATTGTCTAGCTAGATTGTGGTGGTGAAACGTAGGCGTGTGGTTGTGTAGTAATGTCAATCGTGGTGATTCAGGTGGCTGGCCGCATGTCGGCAAAGCCTGTCTGTAGATAACTATAGATAAACAGGCTGACTCGCTGTACGGTCCACTGAGTAGGCTTTGTCATTCGGTAATTGATTATTGATGTGTAAACTACTGTCATTACCAAAATGTTTGTGTTACAGCATGCAGTTCGTTGCATAGATAACTATGATTTTACCCTATTTACCTAACACATGAGAGCGTCGTGGCTAGGACGTCGGACTCCCATGCGGGTCCGAGTTCGAAACCAGGCAATGCCATGTATCGATGAGTTTTTCGGTTTTTTCGAAAGAGTTTACGTACATTTACCGACTGCTCTGACGGTGAAGGAAAACATCGTGAGGAAACCTGCTCACTGAGATAACCAGTGTGTGAAATGGGGAAGGCAATGGCAAGCCACCCCATTAAATCTGCCAAGAGAGTCGTTCTATGTGATTAATTCCTTAGACTGATCACGACCCTCAGCAATGAGGAACACGACTTTAGGAAAAGAAGACCAAACACATTAAATTACTGTTGAACATTATACTCTGACTAGGAAAATAAAAACCCTGTTAAGAACCCTCTTGACAGGTTGAATTTAATGTACATTCTACATTACTATTACAAGAATACGCTGCTTGAAAGTGTATTCTTGTAATAGAAAGGTTGAATCACCAATAGCGGGCGCTATTGGTACTTTTATAGTCTGTGTTAACCTTAGTCAATAACATACGTAATCAAGCACCGTATTTTTGTAATAGTAAGGTTGAATCAAATGTACATTCTACAACACAAACTTTAAACTTCGCAATCCTAAAACATTTGTATTAAATGTTTTTAAGAACAACACATCATTCTATAACCCTATTGTGCAAATGTGTAGATTGTTTAACGAAATCTCTTCGAACAGCAACAGTAAGCCATCGTTAGACTTATTTGATCCTAGGCCATTAGTTTTTAAAAGACGGTTTGAGGATGTCCTCAAGTGAGCTATCCACGCACCTACTTTATAGTCTTTACTTTATTATTTTTATTTTTCAAATAGATATAGGTTTTTTAGTCATTCATTACATTCAATAGTATTTTTTCCCAACTCAATTATGTACAACAATCAATTACTTCCTAACCATGCTGTGTTTACACATTAAGGGTTACGACCTAGCTCATAACTTTATATTGATTTTTCTGTAATTTCTATGGTTGTAATCTGTTGTGTTTACCTAATAAATAAATAAATTAAATTAAATTCTAGTCACAGTCAAACGGTGCATTCATGTAGTGGTGGATCTGTTAATCCTAGCTTGAAAAAAAGGTAAGTAAGTATGTCAAATCATTATATCGAAAACCACTATCACTTACGGCAGCAAGCAAGAAGTCGAAGTTGCAGACAGTGAGGTCCTTTAACTTCGAGAAGTCACCGGCGAGGAGTAGATGCAGCCAGGACTCTTCCACGTGTCGTTGAGTGAACGCCGCGGCCGTTCTGCTGCCGGAGTGGAAGGGGGTCGAGTCCAGGAGGGCATCATCGTCGTCTACGCAACCTGGTGGTAGGAAAATAAAATATTATGTATGACAGAAAAAAAATCAACAAGTGTGAGTTTAACACGTGTACAGAGGGTTCTGTCTACAGTAAAATAAACTTGTCGGCCAATAATGAAATTCGCCGACCGCAAATTTGCGTTAGTTTTTAAAAGAATATTTTAAATTACTGAAAATCTAGGAGTATCTCTCCACCAATCGAAAAAAATACTTATGTGTTAAAATATTGCAATCTTAATTTTTATTTTTCCCTGGCAGGATAAGTACAAACTTTACTAGGCTAGCTTTAATTTTACCCTATTTGAATTCCTAAAGTTACGTTACGCATTTGCACTAAAAATGGCTGTTGTTGGAGGAAGTGCACTCCTGTACGAGAAAAACTCGTCGATTGTATTAATGTACCTATCAAATATGTATTTTTTTCGATTGGCGGTGCTAGTGTGCGCTTACGATCCCCATAATTCTTAAATTGTTTGTTAACCCACGGTGGGGTCATACCCAGTAACCTGGAACCCAAGAGCAAAATATTCCTCATAGATGGGATCCTCGAGCACACTATGTATCGAACCTTCGATAACCTAGTTAATTCTGGAATATATGGTATTTTCCTCAACAATATAAGATACCTACCTGTGTAGCCTTCAAAGGTAAAACAATTATCGGTAGATCGCTCTTAGCGATAAGGCCGCCTAAATTGTACTTCACTATTTCCTTTTCTATCTTTTGTTTGTTGTTTTCTATTTGTGCAATAAAGTGTATTTTACTTTTACTTTACTTTACAATTAATGTATGTTAATGTGGATTATTTCCGATTCTCTGTTTCGGGATCGTGAACGATATATTATCTGTTATGTAGATATCCGTGTTAAAATTTCTCTGAATATCAGAGATTTGTTTTGTTGTTTTTCCGTTCAAATATTTTTCGTTAATTACTGGATTTTCATCAAAAAAGAGTCTAGGGTTTAATTTAACATAGACAAAGCATTTTGATAAACACGGGTGACAACAGCAGTTTCGCGTCTTAATGAAATGCGTCTGAGCCCGGGCGCTGATTCAAGATTCCTAAAGGTCAAAGTTGAACGTGTTTGACCCTTTAGATTGTGCTCTCCTATTGGACGGTTCCAAGCAGAATAGGGTATTTGACTAATTTTTTTATTGCATCAATCAACTTACATGGACATCCTGAAGATGGATCTGAAATTCGTTTATCGATATCTCAACTAACATCAGCGATATTAATGGTTGAAATTACTAGTGGGGGGATGCTCTGTCCCTTTCTAGCAAAACAGTCCTTATGTAGCTAAGGACCTGCTTGTACGGCGCTACATAACAGTGACGTCACAATTATGTATTGCCGCCTCTTTCTACCGTCTAATTTTTGATTTCCTGTAGATATTTTATTTTTCAATGGATTTTAATTCTGTTTTCACATTTCACATTCAATGTATGTCTATTTTCTTATTTTTATGAAATGTATTTAATATTTGTTACTTGTCAAATACCCTATTGCGGTTGCGGTTTTACCGAAAAACGCCGAATTTCGATATTTTGTTAAATGGCAGCCACATTGTGAGCCAGATTGACTGTGGAGTGCGGAACTAGGGCATTTCGTGGCGAACCACAGTCTTTCAAAGCCTTTTCTGTTCAATCCGTCCTCTACCGCGGTCGTATGTCGCAATAGTACTCTTTATGACATTACAATTAAGCCGATCTGAGTGATAGGATAAATGGAGAGGCGCTATAATCGGTTTACTATTAAGACGCACAGGGAGGGCGGGCTAGGTTCCATATACTCCGTATAGTGCTGCCATCTGAATACTAGACGCGCTTACGAGAAAAGAAGGAACATCACGTTGGCCCGCCATCACTTGACATCTAGGAAACAGCAACCAGGAGAAACGATAGCGGAATACTCCAGAGCTGTCACCTTACTCGCTTATGATTGTCATTTCAAAGCAGTAACTGCCGAAGAACACCAAAACGAAACAATTCGTGGAGCACTCATTGAGGGACTTAACTCTACGAAGATTAGGGAATGATTACTGTAGAAATGTTACATGACCTTAGAATGTAAGTGTAATGTAGTGAATGTAGAAACATAAATAAATACGTATCACACATTACATGTTCATTTGCACTGGTCAAAGAAGAGATCTGTCCTCCGAGTTACAGGAACTTCCTAGTTCGGAGGTCAGCGCTTATTGTAAACTAACTGGTTGCTCACTAATTTTATTTAGTTTAATATAACATACGCTCAGTTCCTACTGGTGTATGGACTAGGAATCCATTGTAATCTTACCGCACAAATAAACTATTCTTATTCTTATCAAATGATCGTAACGGCTGAAATTTCTCTTTGGATTGTTCAATATAACAACTAACAATGCACTTAATAGAAATGAGGCTGGTATCCAGAGAGCACTGTACGAGTATATACTTTAATTTACCTACATTACTTAGCATTTAATATTGTTTGGTACTTGTTAGGGAAGATCACTAAAAGCTTACGTGACCGGCCTCAATCTGGAAAACCGGCCAGGTGCAAGTCTGGCGGGCCTCGCCATATTATCTGCAGGGATCCGTACCATTTATAAGCACCATTTGTAAGTATTAAGCGAAAAAAGCTTTAGCATTCTTTAACTCACAAATTACAGACTATCACAGAAATATCAAGTTTAGCATTTGTGGTTTAAATAGAGGAATAACCAATATTGTATAGCCAGCGGCCATCATGCTTTGAGTTGCTGTCGGTGCTCAGGGAGGTTCCCGCGTCACCACGCGCTTAATGATATCATCCGGAGGGCCCTAGTGTCGGCCAACGTGCCGTGTGTGGTCGAGCCGCCGGGTCTTAGTCGCACAGACGGCAAAAGACCGGACGGCTTGACGTTAGTGCCATGGCGGGAGGGAAAGTGTCTGCTGTGGGACGCCACGTGCGTTAGTACGTTTGCGGCCAGCCATGTCAGACGCACGACACGAACGGCCGGGGCAGCAGCCGAGTTTGCAGCGGGCAAAAAGCGGGATAAGTACTCCGCTCTCCAACAGAACTACCTGTTCGTCCCGTTCGCGGTGGAGACAACGGGTTGTTGGGGGGCGGAGGCGAAACAATTCGTGGCAGAGATTGGCCGTCGCCTCAGGGAGAGGGGCTGTGACCCTCGCTCCGGGTCGTACCTGGTGCAAAGGTTGGCCGTAGCGATACAGCGCGGTAACGCCGCGAGCGTTATGGGCACCTTTGCACCGGGGACGACAAGGGGCGGGCTATTTGATTGACATAATTTTTTTTTTATTGGAAAATTATTATTATTATTTATATATTGTACCCAATTTTCAATTTTCTAGTTATTACCATTCATGAGATAGACCTAGTAATAAAAGTGGTCTAAAATTGACAACTTTGACGGGCGCTTACGGCGTTATTTCTTTACAAAAACATAGAAAATATATTAATTAATATACTTTATAACATATTTGCTCGTAAAGTGGCTGTAATTACACCAATTTCAATATCGTAATGTATCTCATTACGCACTTGTGCGTTATAGTAATGTGAAACGCACGAGTTTTTTTAAATAAAGTAACATGTACGGTTTTTTAAGATGCTCCGTCTAAAAATGAACGATACTTTTTAAAATCTTAGCAAAGAGTTTTTATGTTAAAAAAGTGGTCAATATTTTATGAATAAAATTAACTTTGGGAGATAAAATATAATAAATAAAGATTTAATTCTTTAATTTAATTAATTTTGACAATAAATTACAACCATTTATCTGTAACAAAAACACAAAAATATTAATTTACTTTATTAGTAATACTGGCTGTTTTTGTACCTTTACCTAAAAAAAGTTGATGCGCGCGCATCGCTAATTTGTGGACAAGTAAAATTATTCCGCGCGCTTTTTCTTTTCGCTGTATTGTTTTTATTTGAAAATGTCGTCAAGTGGTGATGAATTTATTAATTTGACACCGCCACAAGTCTTAAACGCAGCGAAAAAGGCTACTCTAAGCCTCTTGCCTGAAAAATCGACCGATAGATACTTACAAGCGTATCAAAATTTCATCATATGGAAAACAAGCAAAGATGCAAATTCATTTTCAGAAAATGTGTTTTTAGCATATTTCATGGAACTTTCTCAAAAATATAAGTCAAGCTCATTGTGGTGCTACTATTCAATGCTAAAAAGCAACTGGCAACGTAACAATCACTTTTAAAAATTGTTCAAATTTCTATAACTGCTTTAACAAGTAATTAAAGATTTATTCGTTTAAGAAAGTCAAAGTTTTATTTATTTCCTCGTAAATATGTTATAAAACGTCGTATGACATACGTGCGCTTTGAAAATTACAGCCTCTGCTTCCTTATAGCCCTCGCCTACGGCTCGGGCTAGCAATATCGCCTCGGCTGTAATTTTCAACTTACCGCACTTATATCATAATGTACTATTATAACATATTTGCTCGTAAAGTGGCTGTAATTACACCAATTTCAATATCGTAATGTATCTCATTACGCACTTGTGCGTTATAGTAATGTGAAACGCACGAGTTTTTTTAAATAAAGTAACATGTACGGTTTTTTAAGATGCTCCGTCTAAAAATGAACGATACTTTTTAAAATCTTAGCAAAGAGTTTTTATGTTAAAAAAGTGGTCAATATTTTATGAATAAAATTAACTTTGGGAGATAAAATATAATAAATAAAGATTTAATTCTTTAATTTAATTAATTTTGACAATAAATTACAACCATTTATCTGTAACAAAAACACAAAAATATTAATTTACTTTATTAGTAATACTGGCTGTTTTTGTACCTTTACCTAAAAAAAGTTGATGCGCGCGCATCGCTAATTTGTGGACAAGTAAAATTATTCCGCGCGCTTTTTCTTTTCGCTGTATTGTTTTTATTTGAAAATGTCGTCAAGTAGTGATGAATTTATTAATTTGACACCGCCACAAGTCTTAAACGCAGCGAAAAAGGCTACTCTAAGCCTCTTGCCTGAAAAATCGACCGATAGATACTTACAAGCGTATCAAAATTTCATCATATGGAAAACAAGCAAAGATGCAAATTCATTTTCAGAAAATGTGTTTTTAGCATATTTCATGGAACTTTCTCAAAAATATAAGTCAAGCTCATTGTGGTGCTACTATTCAATGCTAAAAAGCAACTGGCAACGTAACAATCACTTTTAAAAATTGTTCAAATTTCTATAACTGCTTTAACAAGTAATTAAAGATTTATTCGTTTAAGAAAGTCAAAGTTTTATTTATTTCCTCGTAAATATGTTATAAAACGTCGTATGACATACGTGCGCTTTGAAAATTACAGCCTCTGCTTCCTTATAGCCCTCGCCTACGGCTCGGGCTAGCAATATCGCCTCGGCTGTAATTTTCAACTTACCGCACTTATATCATAATGTACTATTACTTGATGAGTACTAAATAATGATAACCACACGATAAGGTACCATTTTTTATCGGCCCCTTTTTACTTTTATGAGACCCCCTCTAAAATAGAATTCTACAATATTTCGGATTTAGGTCAAGGGAATACATAACATGGGAAATTTTGAAGTAATCTTATTTCGTTTAGGCGCTAGACCCACGTGCCTGACAGACGGACGGATGGACGGATGGAGTAGCGACAGCCGTAGGGTTCCGTTTTCCCCTTCAGAGTACGGAACCCTAATAAACGAACACTTTTCCCAGCTATATGAAGCAAGTAAGGATACGTGATGGATGGACCTCGGCGACGACCAATAAGTTACAAAATAAGCGTTCTGTAAGATCGATGAGGGTGTTACACGAGGACAGGCGGCTTCAAGAGCTCAGGGGTTGTTAGGACATAACCTTCCCCTCACCACCCTATACGCGAAATAAAGTACTTAATACCTTTTTTAAATGAGTAGCCCAGCGTCGTAAAACAATGTAAGCAGAGTTTAACATAGCTCTAAATTAATAAGAACCCCCTCCCCCCTCCGATTGTGGAGCTCCATTTACTTTTTCCTCGTCATAATCAGATCCGCAAGGTTCTAGATGTGGGAGGGCACCGTTTCAGATATCCCATCTGACATCAAAAATACTCCAAGATCTTTGAAACACCTGATCTAAGAAAATTTTCCCTACAAATAATATTAGGGTACTGTCGACATGAGTATACTCGTAATGCAGACTTTCCTCAGTGAAACCTTGATCAGGAAAATAAAAACCCAGTCACAAAAGCTCTACTGGTACAATAAAATATAGTTTCATTTAATTACGCAATATGGCGTAAGCTTTAGCAGAGTTATATAATGAAGTTTGAACTGTCTTGAAAGCAGTTATTCAGAGTAGCACGAGAATTTTCATTAGTATTAGAATTATTTTCATAACCCAACACCAATAACTTTGTTGAAGCTACATCTATCTGTAATTTATAAAGCGACTAGAATTTAAACTATTTGGAAAGCCTTTATAACCAAGGCACCAACTTAAGGAACAAGAATGCTTAGGTAGCTTTACTTTGATGAGTTCAGTTGAAGAAGAAGCTATGTACAGAATAATATAGGTATAATGAATCTAGTCTACATTATGTACCTATATTATTATTCAGATGGCTTATTATCTCTGTAAGTAAATTGAAGGGTCTTTTTCTGAAACATGCCCTACATTTATGTAAAGCTATCATTTTACCTATAACATTAGGTACCTAACTAAACTGAAATAAGCCTTTTCAGGCAGGCTCAAAACGCAAATGCTACCCATATAACGGATTTACAAATACTTTATGTAACTAACAATAACGGAACAAGTTTGAATTGTAGGTTTTTCAATGTAAAGCCATAATATAATTCTTATACCTATATACCTTTGAACAACAAGGTGATGACGTGTTCTCGCAGTACTGGGAAGTAAGGAATTACGCGTACATAAAAACATACGCGTACAGACTATTTATATTAGGTAGAGAAGACTACTATAAGGAGAACTAGAGTAGCCTGGAGACGACTGGGGAGGACTGACGAGGACTAAAGAAGACACATGTTGTTCATAGTGAACTATGCGCAGGCCAAGTGTCTGCCTACAATAAAACCCGCTTGTCATGCCTTCATTCTGCCTAGGGCCACTAAAATTCGAATGAAACTTATCCGGTTCCTGCGTCTCAGAAGTGTCAGTGTTGTGTATGTGTCAGTGTCTTGCATGAAGTGCAGCGCGGTTAGATCAGAATGTGTAAGTTGTTGGCAGCACCTTAAGCTGCGCAGTGAAAGACGCTCCTCCCTGCTCCTTGCTTCCCTGCTTGCCTTTCCGCCCCGCGCTCGTCCCCACGCTCCTCCCTACACTACACCTGACTCCACATAATGCGCGGTCTTTGCGCGCAAATTATTATCAAACTCACCCGGTTCCTGCGCCTCAGAAGTGTCAGTGTCGTCAGCGTCCTGCAAGAAGTGCGCGAAGTGCAGTGCGGCGAGGTCAGAATGCGCGTCACGAAGCGCACTCTGCACGCGCACGTATCGTCTTCGCGCACGCGCACTGGCGGCCGCCGCACGCCATCGCCACGTGCTCCGACCGGAAACCACGTTCTCGCTTATTAGGAATTCTGGTGAAACGGAAGTGTGTTTCAGTAATTTAATCATGTCCCAGGCCAAGGTTATAAGTTCTTTACAGCCTTTGTGCTGTGAAATGCTCCGATCCGAATTGGGTTCTAGGATGACTCGTAACAAAGTTTTTCAGTCAGATGAAGGGAGTCATCCGTCACTTGTGAAAATACAGAGTAATATGAAAACTAAGGCTCGTAAACTGATCTACGCCAATTCTCTGAAGTCGATAAAGTTATAGGATCCCAACACCACACATTTGTTTGGCTAAGACCCTACGCTAGGCTAGGATACTTCATTCTCTGTCTTCCCCCAAAAATCTAAGAAAAGTTATCTACTGAAATCCAAAAAGGTATAGTTAAGCCTAACATAGAACACAGAAGTTCGCTTGGCAGCCGCAAATAAATGTATCTGAGAGTTATATAATTACAATCACGTATAATAATAGTCCAAAAGCTTTGAATTCTAAATGTAAAGTTTTCTGGCAACTGTTCCTAAATTGTGAATACATATACGAGTAAGTATTATAATTTTCTTTCACCGAGTCCACGCAAGAAGGGACCTAAATGGAACCCACACGGTTTGTGTATATGATAGGTAAGTAAGTAAGTAAGTACGAGTAATTAAAGTAAGTAAAGTGATAGGTAGTTTGTGCGTACTAAATAATATCTATCAACACAACCTCCAAATTGTAGAGCTAGGTTCAAAGTTATTCCAAGTTAGTGCTTGGGTATTGAAGTTACTTGTTTAAGTGGGGTAAGTTTCCACAAGGCGGAGTTAAATTGTATTGTACTTGGCGCGTTAGGTTTCCTATCTGGCTATTATATTTATTTGAAACTTAGTCCGTATTGCGTCAGAAAATTGTTTTAGTCTTTTCAAATTCTGACAAAGTTAATTTTGCCCAATAATCTACTTTTATCCACTATCTATCCACAGTCGCATTTTAAAAAGTAGTATTTAAATAATCCAGATACATGGGAGTGTGTCCGCCAAGTTCGCAATAATGGGGCAACGACGCACTGACAGGAACCATTTTGACTCATTTTTCGACCCCACCTATAACTCAAAATCTATTTGACCTACACACACTTGAAATAAAAAATTCCATATATCGATGTGAAAATACGACTTTAGTGCCCACTTGAAGGTTTCCATTATTTAAACTGAATTATATTTTACTGCATTATATTTTACTTTTTAAAATCAAACTGTGCTTTATATTTGAATAAAAGAAAAGATAATAAACAAAGAAACGAAAAATAACACCAACACATAATAATATGGTAATAAGAACCCCAAAATCACTTACTCATCATATATTTGGCGACACACAAAGTAGAAAAGTTAAAATTGGCATCTCTCAGAGTAATCACGGCCTCGCTATTGCTGGTGGGCATCAGAAGTTCCAACAACTCCAATTCTGTGAGGCCGAACTCTGAACAAGTGATATATCCTAGAACAATAGAACACGTTTTAGCAGTGATTCAGTAGTTTCTAGCATTCGTAAGCACTTGCGTATATTCTATTAGATATATGAGTGACTTTAACCTAGCTATAAGAGATGTCAATAAAACAACTATAGGGAAAATAATAGTTAAAGTTCTTTTTGAAATAAGTAATACATATTGTTTACGAAATACATAAGGATAAGTAATAATTTATGAAGACAAAGTTGACGCAACTTAAAATATAATAGGGCCATGAAAGTTGGAATCACATTTGAATAAACGATAACCTTAACTTTGTGTAGTGGAGACAGACCGATGACATACATACAACCTCAACCTTTACACGTAATTATTAATTCACAATATAGCTGACGTTACGACCATTAGAGAGCAATAGATAATTCATCGTATCACTAAGTAAATAACACAAGGATATGTACCTGCTAATTTACTAAAAGCTTTAGAACCGAAGACGACTTCTAAGTTATCAAAGGCACCATCGATATAGTCTCCGTAGCTAATGTTCTCCGGGGTATCCTCAATAGCTTCCAACAAGTAATAGCACTTCTGTACTTTGAACTTCTCCTTTTGTGCTGGAGTTAACTGCAGTAGTTCCAGGGATACAGCACTAGTACAAACTAAGAATACATTTCTCGGCAGCGACATCGGCAGCCAAGACAACCCCGTCACTATATCACATTCTAGAGGATTCACGCGATGAACATTGTCGATAAAGATCAGCAAAATCTCATTCTCCATATCCTCACATTTTCTCAGTAGGCTTTGAAACCAATTGTTTATGTACAACGGGTCGAAACTTGCGTCTTTCGGTAAATAACCCTCGGGAATGTTCAAAATTATCGATATCTGTTGGCACAACACTCTTAGAAGCTCTAGGTTGTAGGCCGATCTCGGAGTGGACGCCGAAAATCTTATTATCCTTAACACGGGCTTGGGGAAGATTTCCTCGCATTTATAATACAAATGGGTCAATAAAGTGCTTTTTCCTGACGCATCAGGGCCGTATATTAACACTGGGGGGTGCCGGGTCCGATTTTCATAGTTTTCCTTAGCATTACTTAATATAGTTTTCGCCGTTTCTTCGACTTGCTTAACAGTAACCTTATAGAGACGATTATGTTCTATACATATCCTAAGATGAGTGATGTGCTCCAGAAACACTTCCTGAAAAAAAAAACTTCCTATAGTAAGTGTACCTACCTACACGAAATATAAGAAGTAAGTATTAATACTAAGACTAAAGACTGTTTAGTGCGGTTTTAGTAACACTGACTAATTTGTCTTGTAAAGAAAAATAAATAAGTTCCATGCTTTATTAATTACCCTTCCGAGAAAGTATAATATGAGTTATAGCTTTAGGTTGGTATCTAACAGTAGTTACAGGCAAATTTAGAGTATGGTATCCACATAAACCGAACTAGTAGCGTTCTTTTCTCTAGAATGATGATGGAGCACTGACGGCGAGCCAAAGGATGTGGGCAAATACGCTTACACTATTGAATATTTGACATTTCAATGCCCGACTAATGTATGGGAAGGAGCTCACATCGCATGCGCTAACTGGCAGACGCGGTTTCTATAGAAAACTCACTAGCGAGCAATTTACATAGGGTTGAATTGTTCCGAGACTACTCGTAGGCGTAAACGTGTCAAAACGTATAATACAATTACGACTTGTACGATTGTCGAAATGTACAAAATATTAATATAATTAATATAATGGTCACAAATATAAGTGACAAAATGTCCAAAATTCACAATGTATACTTGACAAATCTACTTGTAATTGGCCAGTTTTCTGATGAGTTTTGAAACTCGTTTATTTTGACAATCCTACATTTTGAGAATTGTACATTTGACATTCGTTAACTTTAACAATAGTACGCTGTTGCAATCGTACGTATTAACATTCGTACGTTTCGCCCAATTGTACGTTTTGACACGTTGGCCGCCTAGTCCCGGAACATTGGTTCAAAAGCTTGGGTAGCTCCATACCTGCACAGTCTTTTTTCTTCCCTTCCCCTGGTCGGGCTCCGTGCTGAGGCTGTCGTCGACCAGCGAACATAGCGCAGCCTGCACTTTCTCCCTCAGAGGGGCCATCTTCTCCTCGTTGTCTGATGCCGCGTCTGTTCGTGATGACTCCGCTGATGACGGCCTGGATGTAACATTCTAGTTTTTTAGTCTATGAAATCTATTAGGCTATACTACCGATTGAATCTTTAGATATCTCGTAACTCTAAATTAGTTTCGGAGGTTTTTAGGTTTCAGAGAAAAGCTTGAAGGTGTGTCTGTGCAGTGTCAGCCTGGGGTGGTACCACCCTTTTATTTCTTTCTGCTTTGACATTGTTCGGTTTGACTTGACATTATTAATCCCTGGCTATATGTGCATTGACAACCATCAGGGGAACATCTCTGGATGAATTACCAACTTAGACCAGCTTGGCAACGGGCAAACAGTAATGCATGCTTGCTGTATTTCAGTTTGAAAGTAAGATAGCCAGCGTTGCCATGAGTAATGTAAATCCTCAACGTTAGTATCGCAAAAAAAAATGTTTTCAGGTTTTGAGAAGGTGTCAATGAAAGCCAAGTCTTAAATGTGGATTGGGTTCAGAGGTTTTTGGGGAAGGGTTAGTATAGTGGTGGCTAATCTAAAATTATTAAATGAGGATTTTGGGGTGTGAACCTAGGGGTTTACAGCTCTCTTATGGTTTATGTTACGGTTTAAATGGATCTTGGAAAAGCTTTTGTTTTCTAAGTTCTAAAATCGAGTCTCTGTCTAGGTATTATATTAGTTTAAAATTTTACTTCTCAATCTTCAGCTCAATTTGTCACTCTATGAATATAATAATATTTATATATTAAAAGAAAGGCATACAAGCAAAGGGGCCACTTGATGGTAAGTACTCAGTCAAATATTGCAAGAGAGTTTTTGATGCACTGCTCACCTTGAGGCCTTAATGTGCCGGTACCATTCAAACCGAAACACAGTTATGCAGCATTACTACTTTGCAGCAAAAATAGGATTTTTTTAGCGTAGTGTTCAAATTGTTGATGTAAACCGTTTTTACTGTATGTGATCATGGTTAATGATACTTACTCTAGCCTGATTATGTGGTTGTCAGGCAAGGCATCTTCGAACCTCCTCTTCAGTTCTTTTAACCTCGTATGTGCCAGTACAGCCATCTTGGTGTCATCAGGTTCTAAGTCAGGAACGTCCCGATAGACGACAATGACGCCTTTTGGGTGGTTTCCCGTTGATAGCAGTTCTAATAAAAACAAGAGCTTTATTATAAATAAAAATAAATAAAAAATAAAATAAAACTTTATTGTATGAAATACATAAGTACTTCATCTAATTTTACATACTGGTTAATTTTTTATATTAAATCATACAAAAACGTTTATGCAAACATTTTTATTATGAAATTACGATACCTAGAGATATATGCCTTAATTAGATACTCTCATGGTTGACCCTTGAACTCTTTTTTTCTCTTAAATGACTCTGTGAAAAATTGCCAAGTTAGAGATTTAGTTTTAAGCAAAGCAAATTTTCTGTAGGTACGTTGGAAGGAACTTTAATTGAACTTGGCATCTAGTTAGATCTTAATTCTTTTCACTGGCTCATTGCACTAAACTTGGCCCTTTTTCACATTTATGTTATGTTTTTGGTGGGAAACTTATTACATAATTTTCACACGGAGTTTATTTTCCCACGTAATTGATATGGATGGTAGGCTCTTCCATTTTTACGATAGAACAGTTTTCGATCGAGCGCGAGCAACGATATTCAATACCGTTCCTGCTTTTATAGCGTTTAATAATATTGTGAGCGCTCCCTTTAAACCGTCCCATCGGTTTATATCACAAATTGAAAAACAACATGATTTTCGTACAGACAGTGTATGCTATTCGTTAAATGGAAATTCGAAAATTCTGTTCCACATTCACATTATATATGTATACTTATATATTTTTGCATGTAGGTGAACTAAAAGCTTTTACGGTGCCGTTATGGCATACGTTGTAACAAAATTGGAGATTTGAAAGAATTTTTGCGTTCAAACTTTATAATGGAAGTTGTTGTGTTGCTATAATATATTGCTTTACAGCAACATTGAATTTTGTCATCGTAAATGAATTAAATAATCTGTGAATTTAGGAAGGTGTATGAAAGCAACAATCCCTCAAAAGCTAGGGCTCGAGACTGCGGCGCAAGCGTTGCCAGATCAAATCCACATTTGGACCGTTTGTGGTGAACCACTTCATGCTCGACTCGCCCTTGACCATTTTTAGGGATCCGTACATAGCCCTATTGCTGTCGCTCCATCGTCACGCGGGTCTAGATCACTTTTGTTACCAGGTTTATGTTATGAACGGTATCATCTAGGAACTTGAAAATTGGATTGGTTATATCCTCTATTTGAATAACGAATACCTAATTAAACTTGGTAGGTTCATTTGTATAATAGTTTGTAAGATGTGAAAACGGTAAAAGTTTTATCCCTCAATACTTACAAACAAATACCTTTGTCCTTATAGTACAGATCCCTATAGTATGGCGAGGCACGACTTGGCCGGTTTTTTAGTATTATTTTCCGAATACATCCTCATATTTTCTGGATCCTTCGAAACTCACAAAAATCGGACTATTACCTATATCACCATATCCTAGGGAGAATATCAAGATTATTGAAGTATCCACACCATTTAGGTAATAGCCAGCAGGCAAAAGTACTTATATATATTCGTAGTTACATCACTAACGATATGATCCAACTTCTACTCGCGGAACGTCGGGACAAACTTTTAATGAGTTGTTGAGGAACGATCGTGTCTAACAAGATAGAAGAAACACAACACTTATTTCATAAATTGTATCAGTTACTTTATGCTAGAATAACAAATTACATTAACTATTAAAAAGAAAGAAGGGATGTCCGGTTTACATTATTCCAGTAGGCATTCCAGTCCAGCAAACCAGACCAGCGCTGGATTGCTACTGGAAAGCAGACCGCCAATCCAGTTGCTGGACTGGATCTCTCTCACTGGATCAAGATGCTTTCCAGTGCCAGTTTACATTATTCGAGTAACAATCCAGAGCTGGATTGGATCACTGGACTGGAATGGCAACTGGAATAATGTAAACCGGGTATTTATAGTCTATAGATAAAGCTTACATACGAATAATTACAAACGCCATTAAAAAAACCAGATCACCCTCTTAGCACCCTTGGCGTTTAGTAAATTTTTCTTTTCTAGGTTACGGAGAATTTTAAAAGTGAGCAGCATAATTTAATAAAATGCAGGCTGTTATAAGTCAGGAAAATATCTTGTAATCGCCATTTAAAAAGAAATTACTTTTCTAAATTTTTCTAATGGCAATCATAATAATTTTCTATAAAGTTAGTGGCCTGTAATATTTAGAACTGGATTATAATTTAAAAGTGAATGGTTTAATTCATAAATGTATGCATATTTTTAATTTCCTTAAAAAGAAAACACTTTTTGTTTTTAAATTCATCACATGGCTTTTATAATATCACATTTCTTTTTGTCAAGTGGTTTGTATTTTTAAGAACTTTCAGAATTATTAGAAGTGAATGGTATAATTTAAAAAGTGTAACCGCTGCGGTTTTCGCGCGCTATATCAAGCACATCAAATAAAGGAAACAATTGGTTTGTTTTTGACTGAGAGTAAAGATTTAAATGGTAGATCTTTGGTTTTTGATCAAGAAGATTATATATAACTAATAATAATAATTGTTTTTGAATGCAATAAAATAGGTTTTATATAATTTTCTTAACAGTTAGGGAAACTTTTTTGGCATATAAGATGGTCTTAATTATGTTTTGGCTGCTGTGGTTTGCTGAAGAAGACGATGAAGCGGCGGGGCAGAAAGTTTGGAGATTGAATGGAGATTCGACCCACGTAAAATTGGTGTCCTAGGGGAGGCGGTCATAGGCTAAGGATGTTCGATCCTAATACGGAAATCATACGCACGTAAAGCCTGGTCACACTGCACTTCAACAGGACTCCGCAGCAAGTGCGCGACATCTGCGCCGCCTGACAGCGCTTCTAGCGCTAGCGAGTTGAACGCTTTCTGGACTTCGGACAGCCGCTTGCGCTGCTCTTCGCGTTGCTGCAAGTCGTTGAACCTATGGACACAAATTCGGAAATCAAAAGAAGGATCGACAGACGAATGAGCGACAAAAACTAGATAAAAATAGGTAGGTAGGTTTTGAAGGTGGTAAATCCTGATGTGTAGGATCGCCTGCGGGAGGCATCACACTCATACCTTTTTCTGTCGCAAAGCAGCAATTCGAAAACTCTCTAATGTTATAGTGAGGAGAAATGTCTATGGGTGACGGTAACCACTTACCATCTGGTGGACTGTTAGCTCATCTGCTCTCCTTATACAATTAAAAAAGTAACAATGTCCCCCCAATTCCCCCCGAATAAATAGTGATTAGAACCGAAGTATTCCTTGTCCCCCTCTCGATTTTTTTCCTAGTTACGAGACTATAGTATAATAAATACATATAAACAAAATGAATGTCGAGTTGTAGACGGTCTACAGATTCGTAGCCGCGTAGCGGAATGTCTACGAACGCAATATTGAGACGTGGAAGGTAGAAATCTTAAAAAATATTGTAAACTAAGGCTGAGACTATATGACGACGGTTCCAGCGACAGTTCGGTTCAGATACCGGTACCGACCGTGTAGTCGATTGCATTCAAACTCATGCGTTGCGCTCAAGCCCCGCCCACTCGGTTCAGGAATCGAGCAGGCCGGTTCCAAGCTGAACCGTCGACGTGTAGTCGACAGCGCATTTTGTATGAGTTTATATGAAGCACCGGTTACCGATACTGGAACCGGCGTAGGAACCGTCGTCGTGGACCAACTAGTTGGACTAAGAAGTTGATCCACGACCCTCGCATAGGGTGATGGTCCACATACATGTGTGTCAGAACAATGGTTCAATTTATTACCAATAATTGAATGTCGTGGACCAACTTGTCGAACTGAGGAGTTAGATTTGGCCACGACCTAAACCTTTTAACATACTGCAGCGATTTTGAAACGGAATCAGACCAGACCCATAGAAATCTATTCTTCGGTTTGAAAATGAAAAATCAATTTCAAAACTCAAGAGCAGGTGACTATTCTCATCCCACTGGTGTTCGTTCCATATCTAATTACCGTCATACGTCACAGCGGTAACTGAGCCACGCGGAGACATTAATAAATTAGTTTCCCCGGGCCTCCGTCTCCACATTGCTCCGGACATAAAGGCCTCGCCCGTCGGGAAACATAAATTGAATGACAACAACTTCTCAGTTCGTACCTACCGCCCGTTTTTCGTCTCGGGCCCGCAATAAAAGATAACCCGCGGGCCTGTGTCCTTCACAGGTGTACCGACATTTATGTGAGGACCCTCCATCCATTCTCTAGATTATTTATTTTACGATCCTACTAAGTAATCGGATCTCGTTTCTAGGAATTATTGTGTATTACTATCTAGATAGATATTTTTTTGTTTAGTTATATTAAATATAATCTTATTTATCTAAGCTGTGTAATGTGTTACATAAGTAATGGATATAGGTAAAAATCATTTAATTTTGATTTATTTTTTAAGTATTTTGAATGACTTATCTTGTAACGGTTATTGTTACTTTGAGATGAAATAAATACAATTAAACAATTAAATAGATTATACGAAATCACCTAGGTACTCATGAAGAGCCTATGGAGAGCTAAAATAACATTCATTACCTATCCTTTTTAACGTTGTGTTGTTTTTTTAATTTCAAGTCTTTTTAAGTTTAATCATGTATGCATATTGCAATGTTAAATACATGTGTTTTTCTTTCCTTCTTTCTTTATCCACTGGGGAGGGAGACTACTTTTTCTTTCATCCAAGTAGGTACTATACTTAAAATTTCCTTGAAAATCACTTCATAGTATAAAACAAATCCCACCGGTGCGTCCGTTTGTCTGTCTGTGAAGAATATATTCGGAAATGTATGAACAGATTTTGGTCCGGGTTTCACTCATGTATAATTTTTTTTATTGTCTGTATAAGAATAGCAGACGAGCAACCTGGTGTTATGTTGCTCATAGATATTTCACGTTACAACAATGAATTATTAGCGGGTTTTCGATGCACTGCGTTTTCAAGTGATTGAAAACTTGACTCGCCCACTTCCATCCACATTGCTAGCCATACAGTATTCATGTGTACTACAATATACAATGAAAGACACAGCAAGCTGTACTCGATGGAACCTTGTCGCAATAAGTTTTTCTTGACATGTATGGATGAGTCTAATATGTTCAAGCGACAAAGTACCAAAAGGTAGCCTGATGTTTTGTCCACTGTACATACTTAATTGTCACTATATAATAATAAAATAAATGATTTATTCAGTAACAAAAAGGTACAAATAATTTTACAATTGTGGAGGCCCTCTTTTAAGTGTGACAACACCTGTGTCAGAGGGCCACGCTCTTCCATACCTCTTTATTTGTGTACATATTTACTATATTATAATAAAAATAATAACGTGTGAGTGAGAGAGAGAGAGAGGGTGTGTGTGAGGGTGTATGTGTGTGTGCAAGAGAGATGTATGGTGTTCCATGCCAAAATGAGTGAGAGATGTTAAATGAAAAACTGCGATAAAAATATCTTGGGCTCGGTGTAAACCACGTTTCATTTAAGGCAAAAAGGGGAGAAATACTAGTATTTAAGGAGATTCTCGATCTCCTCATAGTTTAGTGTTTTTAGCCAATCAGA